>JAENHJ010000173.1:1304356-2608713 GCA_025330945.1 Mucuna pruriens | reverse complement strand
AAAGATAAATAGCAGCTGACAGTCGCAGATGAAAGAAAGATATATTTTTGAGAGCAATACAGTATTGCGTGAGGCACCACCTTCTAGCCTAAATGGAATATAATATGTAGTATTAGAGTAATTAATTTTTAATTTAGTTTGTTGTAGATATAAAATATTAAGTATATTTTGCTAAAATATTTTATTTTTATACTTAATAAAAATAATAATATTTTTGACAATATTGTCTTTATTAAAGATAATTGTTATTTTATTTTAAATAACATATTATATCGTTTATTTTCATTTAACATTTTTTCTCTTTTAATTCTGTCATTGTTATTTTAAATACAAGAAATAATATATAATCAACACTTTATCAACTTTTAAATTATTAATATTTGAAATATATAATATAAAAGGCAAATTTGTGATATAAGAGAGAGGGATTGTCTCTTGTTTTTGTTTGACCTTTTCACTATTTTATTCTGTCCCTGTTCTATTTAGGGCATGCTTGTGTCTGACGTAACCTAATATTCTAAAATACCAGTGGGAGTCGTTTCAATTTTTGTTGTAACATTTTATTTGTCACAAATAAACACAAACATAACACCAATTTCATTTTATTTAATGAAATATTTAAATATTATTTATTTATTGTGTTGCGTGACCTGGTTTTTAATTTGCTTTTATATACCTTCTTAATGTGGCTCATTCTAAAAGATTTATTTTTAATTAACATAAATAATATTTTTTATGACATTTAGGTGTTTTCAGTTTTGTTAAACATAGCGCATTGAGCGTGTTGTTTGATGCATGTGATGCCTGGTGAGTTCATTTTCACGTGTCCACCGATGTGGCGCCATTTTACATTAAACTTAGTCACCTGCCCGTTCATAGAGACGTTCAGAGTTGAAAATAATTACTATTCATTTGCTTACAACAAACCTGCACAGCTATGAGAAATATATGTGCCAATAGTCAAACAACATTCTCGTAGCATGACCACCAGCGTAGCCAACAATGGTATGTAACACACATCATTAACCATTTTTCATATCATCAGCCAGAATCATTTTTCGTCGGTTTTGCTTGTGGCCTGTGCTTAAACGCAAAAAGAGATGAGTGAACATTACTCACTCACTCCTGTTTTCATTTTTATTTACAAAATAAGTTTTCTAATACTTTTCTTTTGCTAATAGGTATTGAAGATGAGCTGCTGACAGTGCCCGATACTATTACATTCACTGATCAAGATGTTTTAATTATAAATATTGTGTCGAGTTTTAATTGATTTTATAATATTACCTAAATATCAACTTAACCGTTTTACCAGTCATATAATTGAAATATCGTTCATCCGACAGAGGGTTCATATTTTCATGCGTTTGCAGATCCCGAAATATCAGTTACCCACTGTGCCCTAAAATAGAGATGCCATTATTATCGTCACAAGTAAATAAAGATGGCAAATGTATGATAGCAGACACTTCATGGTCTTGTTTGCAATTGTTATTTTCTTTGCTTTTGTTGTGGAATTATCACGAGCCATTGAATACAGGCTCATACAGTCGGTCTATTTGACAGTTATTAAACAGCGACGAATAAAGATACTCAGAGCAGATGTATAGATAAAGAATGGTCCACAAGAAAGTAGATCATTGAGTAGCTGCAAAGAATAACGTGTTGTTACTACGATGAAAATATAGTACGGCGTTACGCCACCGACCAGGTTTTCATGAGTAATTTTGAAGAACACAACAATATCATTGATTGAGTGACTATGTATTGAAATTGAAGCAAGGTCGTGTACAAAATGGCGCTTTGTGTTTGTAATGCACCTCGTATCACTTCCAGCCTAAGCCCATTATCTTCCGAAGAAATAACTGATCTCTTTTTCTTCTGTGTATACTTCATCACTGAAATTTCAAAGAAACAACCCCAGCCTTACCATAGTTCAGCTCTATTACGAAAGCCCAGATCACAGTCTTTTTTCTTACGTCTGTTACTATATTAGTTGAGTTTTTCTGAGGAAAATAGTCCGAACAATGTGTCACATAGAGTATTGAATACGGTGGTCCTGGACCAGAAGTGGCTCTTCTTTCTGACTATTCGTCTTCAACAAGACGTTAACATCGCGCATTTACTTCATTTAGTTGTCTGGATTTTTCACATCATAAGATGTAGTGTTTCTGTTGCCGATAATTTCAATGATTGAAAGTGCACTAGGAGTCTCAAAATAAATAAGCAAACAACACCAGCTCATTCGATGGCCTGACCAGGAACTGGTCTGAAAACAAGACTGTTCCACTTCCAGACACAGGGGAAGCCTGATTTTCCCCATGAATGCCTGATTGTTCATAGGTTCAGCAGCAGCCTCACTGTCATCAGTCATTTGTCATTCGCTTTCTTCCAATGCTCAAAAGTCTCTTCACTATCATCAACCGGACTTTATTCGACAAAGGTAATAACAGAATTTTTTCAATCAACAAAGAAGGGCTGGAGAAGTTTGCTCGTCACACAACAGTTGTTGTTTTCATTCATTGCTCATAAAGCAGATCGGTCGGCCTGCTTCCAAGACCAGCCCCGCCTATTTGTCGATCATTAACCCCAAACATAACATTGTCGCCCAGCTTCTGCGTAAAGATCACAGCGAAAGCTGCAACTCTGAACAGCTGGAACTATCTCGACGGCTGCCCTGCAAGGCCGAGAGGGTTCGACACACAGCACCTGATCATGCCATAGTTTCAGCAATAATCTCTGGGATCGCATGGTCCATTTGCCCAAAACGCTGGTCAGGAATACCGAATCTGCGATCACCAGCGGTCAGTACAGCAGGTTGAACACATCCAGTGTACCACTGCCAAGATTCTTCTGGCTGACCGGAGAATATCGGCTGCCGCCGTGCGCCTGTGTTTTCCGCAGTTTTGCGACTTATGGGTTCGAATTTTCAGTCAACCAGAGACAGCCAGCTCATTGAGTGGTGTTCAAATTGCCTGGCTTCTCCCAGGCTGCTTGGCCACAATTTCTTCATTCATGTAGGCAAGAAGGCTCAGCTTGGACCTGTTGCATGTTACTGAAGCTTCTGCATGATGATCAGAAACTTAACTGCAGCAAGAGAGTGATCCATTCCTTGTTGAGACCATTGTGATTGTGGTGCCCAAGAATGTCTATTAGTGTAACACAAGGAGAACCACAACGAGAGAAACCCCTCAAAACCATAGTTTTGACTTATGATGGTGCTACATCAAACACCTTGCATACCAGGGTGGAAGTGGCAAATTAAAGCAAATTTTAACATTATCTTCATGAAGAGGAGAAACAGCAGTTTTCAGTTCAACATTAATTGCCAACAAAACAAACTTTTTAAGCAAATTGAAAAATGAAATCACAGCATCTGCTGCCGCAGACGAGGAGAGAGAATGAGGTCTGATTTGTCAAGAATGTGGCTTCTTGTCTCTTCCAAGCTCACATTATCGAAAATCAAATATAATGGAACAGCCAGCCTTCAAGTTTTAGCTGTATGGACATACCACTTCACATTGAAAATGAAATATTTTTAAATGGTTTTCTGTTCTGTACTGTTATACACAATACTTAAGAAAATAAATTATTTGCTAAATAATATAAAAGACATTATCATTTATCAATAAATTATATAATTTATTTTTATAATAATTATATTTTTATAATCCATAGATAGCACCATCACTGAGAAAATTCTCATTTTCAGTTGCATGTTTATTCAAATTGTATTTTACCATAATTGTTTTTAGATAAATGCTATAGCTCTTTAATATTTTATCGTACTTAGTATTTATATTTTAAACATTTTTTATGCACTGGTAAGCACCAGTATTTTGAAGATATCTCACAGGGACATCACGGTTGAAAAATATGACCAGACTGAGCCACAGAAATTGATATATCTCACCATTTTGAGATATATAATTTCATCAGTCACAAAGTGTTGAGATATACAGACAACGAGTATCTTCAACCATCCTGATAGTCAGAGAAATTCTGTTTGCACCAGAGTCAAAAGTGAGCATTTCCACTTTCATTGAAGCTTGAACCTGGTCTTGGCCCAGAGAACTCAACCACCATTGGAATGCACAGAAACAACAGCCAAGAATTCGCTCTATGTGCATTCTGAACACTTCACCAGTTCTGATTTTATTTTTTACCCTGTCAACTTTAGCTTTGATCCAACCTGAAGCCTTGAATTGATAAAATGAAAGTTATTGCATATCTGTAATTAGCAGAAACATTTTGCAAATGGTTTTCTAACAGTATCAATCACAATTGACTGCTATTATTTACAGCATAGTCACCTCTTTATATTGACTATTTGGTCGGTCGAATCAACACAATATAATCTCTAAAATAGTTTATCATACAGTAGATGCAATTAACATAATATAAAATATTTATATTAAATTTTATAGAATTTTGATTTCTATACGCCATTTTAAAATTATATTTAAAATATTCTTCATTGTAGAATTTTACTAGTAACATCGTGCTGTAATTGTCTGTCCTCAATTTTTCATGAACAAATGTTTTCTTATATAAATATGGTCTGTTGAATAACTATTAAATTTTTTATAATATCTTAAAATGGATTTAAAGAACCAGCTTGTGTCGGTTTATAATATCTCCGAAAATATAATACTCTTAAATTTTTAATTCTGATTTGGGTCAATTTTATTGTGTTGATATTTTTATTTCTGTAATGAATTATTTATTGAGGCACTATCTTTTTCTGAGTAATGTAATCATACACTGTCCAACAAGATAAAATAATCTATACACGAGTTTAATATATGTGAAACATGGGTCATATGGGGCCTCAGTTTTGATTACACACAATAGCAATAAAACATTATAACATAAATTTAAAATATATTTTGTGGGTTCAATGAACACTTAATTAGAAATATTACCACTGGTTAAGTTTGTCTCCAGCCCACCGGGGTCTGTGTTCATGGTTTGATTTGTCTGAGCAGTTTAAAATATTTTTGTTTTAAAGTTAATAATATACAGTTCTACCAATGTTGTATTGATTAGTAATATTGACTCCGCAGCTGAGTAATGAAGATGTGACAAATGAGAATAACTATTTTTGATTTAAATATCAGAGAATGACATACTCAGTAAATATCTTCAATAGTTGGTATCATGGTTATAACAGCATATTGCACCGTGTCATGAAGAATTCCGGGCAATAATATTTTCACTTTTGCGGAAAATACACAGGAATGTTAAGGAAACTCCAGTCATACCGAAGTGGATCAGCTTAGTCGCGTTATCTGTTTGACAGACGAATTATTACTGCTGGCGATTGCCAGATTACATTCACTAGCAGCCTGGTCTGTCCGTCTATATCTTTTCTATCAAAGAACAAAAGAAGGTTGTACTTATTATAATAAATTTATTAGTTCTATTTTCATATTTTATATAAAATAAATTATTACATTGTTAATAAATTTATTATAACCAAATTTTAATAATTGATCAGATAGTGTCACATTATTCAATTTATACAAAATTTCTTGTTCAAAGACACTGTGTTTTTCTTTATTAGAAAAGATATAAGGCTGGGACAGATCGGAAACATTTAATTAGTCTTAATTCTAACAGTCACCTTATTACGACTGTAATTAATAATTCATCTGTCAAACTAGATAATGAATTTTGACCCATTTAAACAGTCAAAACCTTAGTCTATGTTTAGGTTTCCTTAAGCATCAATCTACATTCCCTTTTATTATTATTATCTTTCCATAAAATTGAAAAATATTATTGCGAATTCTAATACATATTTTTGAATTTTAATATATATATATATTATAAACCATATTATATGTGGGAAGTATTTACTAATTATGTCGATATATGATTAATTTTGTCATCTAGTTGATCATCATCAATCACGTCTTTTATTTTATAATACTTTGAATTCAATATTACGTAGATCAATACAACGTTAATCTTTTAAATTTTTAATATATATTATTGCTTTAAAAGTAAAAATATTTTTAAACTCTAGCTCCTAGCTAAAAATCAAACCATGGATTTGATATTTTTGCCATGGACGTATTTTTTACGTGGAGGAACAGATTTCCAAACTGGTTATTAGTATGATTGTTATAAATAATTTCTAATTAAATTAATTTCATTGATTTTTTAAAAATTATATTTTAAATTTATGTTATAATGTTTTAATTTATATTATTTATTATTAATAAAATAAAATTTAATTTTATACTGTTATGTTTCTCACATATATTCATAAACTCGTGTAATGCACGCAATATAGATTAGTTTTACTATCTGTTGGATAAACAGTGGGGAGAAATGAGTCTGTACAGTTACATTTAAAATTTTTCAGGAGAAGAAGTTAATTTTGTAATAAATATAATTCATTTTAAGAAATAAAATGTATTAACTTTTACAATAAATAAAATTGATTTTAAAATCAAATTTAAAATTTAAAATTATTATATTTTCGAATTAATTTTTATCATCATTTACCTAAAACAGTTTGTTTAAATCCATTTTAAAATATTATTTATAAAAAAATTATTTGTTTAACCTTAATATTTCGAAAATAGTTATTCAATGCAATTCTTTTCGAAATTAGTTATATTTATATAAAAGAAAAACGAAACATTTTGTTTATGAAAGAATTGAAAGTCGGACAATTTTAATTTTGATGTTACACTGGGTAAAGAATTTTATTCTACTAATAATAAAGAATATTTTAAAATATAATTTTTAAAATAATCATTATAGAAATCAAAATTTACTATATATATATTAAAAAATTTAATATAAAATAATTTTATATTAATATTTAATTAATCTACCTGTATGATAAATATTTTAAATTATATAATTATCGATGATTTGTTATTAAATAGTAATATAAAATTATTTAATAACATGAGTTCATCGACTTTAAACCCTAATATTAAAGACAGTCAATTAATCTTGATTGACTACTGTTAAGAAATTACATTATAAAATGTTTTCTACTAATTACAAAATATACAATAACTTTTCATTTTATCCGAATTCAAAGGCTATAAATTCAAGTTTTGTATCATTTGGATAAAGCTAAAGTTGGTAAATTAAAAAAAATAAAATTAAATTTGCTTGGTGTGCAAAGTGACTAGAATGTTTTCCAATTTTAGAGCGTGTAAGGGTGGGTATCCACGGTGGATTAAAGTTTCTCTCTTGTGTTGTGTGTTTCTCTCTTGTCTTGCATTCCATATTAAGTCGTGGGACATGGACAGGTTCACAAACTCTGACCAAAGACCAGAGTTTCAAGCTTCAATACTGCAAAAAGTGGAAATGCTTTACAAAAGTCCATTTCTCCACTTTGACTTTTCTATTGCAGCTCACATTGGTAACACTTACCTTCATGACCAAGAGTTTCTCTGTATCAACTTATATAAATTATTTTAAGAATAAGTTAGTGCAATTCGTTTATGCAATATTATATCTCAACACTTTTTTTAATATACATGGCTTTATTAGAAATTATATATTTAAAATATGAGTTTCAATCCTTGAAGATTGGTGGAGTATATCATTATGCCATTTTTTCTTCTTAAAATTTTAGTTATCCAAAACTCATTTTACTTAACGAGTCTTATTTATTATTTAGGAAATTTTAAAAATTCTTATTGATAAAATCATATTAAAATAAATTTATTTAGAATATAATGATGCAATTAGATAAAAATATATTTTAGATCATTTAATTTTTAGTTAAAATTATTTAATTTCATCTTTAAAACCGAAATTTGTCCTTAATTTTTCTTTCTTAATTGATGAATTTTTCCTCTGTGAATCTTAAAATACTAGTGTAAAAATTTACCAATTAAAAAATATGTTATTTTTTAAAATATAAATACTAAGATTAATTTTGATAAAATATTAAAAAATTTATAGCACATTTTATCTAAAAATAATTATGGTAAACACGATGATTTGGATATTGCTTATGCAACTAGTACAATTTATCTAGAAGAATATCACGAGTGATATTGAAAAATGTGAAAATTTTTTTTTATGCCAGTGATAATTACATATCTATGGTTATAAATATAATTATTATAAAAAATAAATTTATTATATAATAATTTATTATTAAAATGATAATGTAAAATTATTTTATATTATTTGTAAATAGTTTATTTTCTTAAAAAATTATTAATTGTTATAATAATTACAAAAATTAAAGACTTAGAAAATTATTTAAAAAAATATTTCATTTTCCAATGTAACATGTTCCATACGGTAGAAAGTCTGAATATGTGACAGGTCTGGTCCATGTATGGCATACAATACTAAAACACATGGCAATGGAGCAGGAAACTGAGAGGAAGATACCCTGCAAGAGGAACAACTGTTATTATATATATATTCCCATTAATATTTGATTTTCGATGTCTATTTTGAAACTGATGAGAGTTTTAATTAACTATGGTAAGGAAACCGCGTTTTTTTTTTTCTCATTTGTTCTTGACAGAGTCACCCCAAAAGAAGCCTAGTTCTCTCATTTCCTCTTCTTTCCTCATTCTCTCTTTCTCTCTCTCATTCTTTTGGCCTTGAAGTTTGATTCTTTGTGGAGATTTTCCATTTTTTCAATTTGCTTAAAGTTTGTTTTTTTGTTGGCAATTTGTGATTGGTTTTGAGACTCTTTATTCTCCTCTTCTGTAAGCTGAGAGATTGTGGTAAAGTTTTGCTCTTTCTGGGTTTGAATTTTGCCACTTCACCCTGAAATTCTGCAAGGTGTTTGATGTTAGCACCATCATAAGTCAAAACTATGGTTTTGAGGGTTTCTCTCGTTGTGGTTCTCCTTGTGTTACACTGCTCCTGCACCGTGGGGGCATTTCTTGGGCACCACAATCACAATGGTCTCAACAAGAATGGATCCTCTTGCTGCAGTTAAGTTTCCTGATCATCATGCAAGCTTCAATGCTGCTTCTTCTGCCACAGAAACTGGGTGTAGCTTCTCCAAGTCAGAGAAATTTGAGCCTTCTGTAGCTACCATGAGATCAAGTGAAGAGGGAGAAGATTTTGTGGCAGGAAAGCAGCACAAGGAATCTGTGAAACTCAATTTGAGACACCACTCAGTGAGCAAAGATGCTGAGCCTAAAAAGTCTCTGGTTGATTCAACAGTGAGAGACTTGAAGAGAATTCAGACCCTTCACATAAGGGTCATAGAGAAGAAAAACCAAAACACTATTTCAAGGCTGGAGAAAGCACAGGAGCAATCAAAGAAGGCGGCGGAGGCGGCAGGCCCTGCTGAGTATTTCTCCGGTCAGCTTATGGCAACCTTGGCGTCAGGGGTGAGTCTTGGCTCTGGTGAGTACTTCATGGATGTGTTTGTTGGCACACCTCCTAAGCATTTTTCTCTAATACTTGATACTGGTAGTGATCTTAATTGGATTCAGTGTTCCTTGTTATGCTTGTTTTGAGCAAAATGGACCATATTATGATCCCAAGGATTCTAGTTCTTTTAAGAATATAACTTGTCATGATCCATAAGCTAATTGGTGTCATCTCCAGACCCTCCTCAGCCTTGCAAAGCGCTGAGAGTCAAAGTTGTCCATACTTTTTATTGGTATAGGGGATAGTTCCAACACAACTGGGGATTTTGCACTTGAAACTTTCACTGTGAATCTTACCACACCTATGGGAAAGCCTGAACTCAAGCTTGTGGAGAATGTTATGTTTGGTTTGTGGTCATTTGGAATGAGAGGCTCTTTCATGGGGCTAGTGGATTGCTAGGCTTGGGGAGAGGCCATTGTCATTTGCCTCTCAACTTCAATCTCTTTATGGGCACTCCTTTTCCCTATTGCCTTGTGGATGGGAACAGCAACTCAAGTGTTAGTAGCAAGTTGATATTTGGTGAGGACAAGGGAGCTTCTCCAGCCACCCCAATTTGAATTTCACTTCTAACATGTTGGTCGGGAAAGAGAATTTATTGATACCTTTTTACTATGTCCAGATAAAGTCATCATGGTTGGTGGTGAGGTGCTGAAGATTCCAGGAGGAGACTTGGCATTTGTCAGAGAAAGTAGTGGTGGTGGTGGTGGTGGTGGTGGTGGTGGGGGTACAATCATAGATTCTGGCACCACTTTGACTTACTTTGCTGAACCTGCCTATGAGACAATCAGGAGGCATTCATAAGGAAAAATCAAGGGCTATCCACTTGTTGAAAGCTTCCCCCTCTGAAGCCATGCTATAATGTGTCTGGAGTGGAGAAAATTGAGCTGCCTGAATTTGTGATCTTGTTTTCAGATGGAGCTGTGGGATTTCCTGTGGAGAATTATTTCATCCAGATTGAGCCTGAAGATGTTGTTTGCTTGGCTATTTTGGGGACTCCTAGGTCTGCACTTTCAATCATTGGAAATTATCATAGCAGAATTTTCACATCTTGTATGATGTGAAGAATTCAAGACTCTATGCACCAATGAAGTGTGCTGATGTTTAACATCTTGTTAGGGATGAATGGTGCATAGGAGGAAAAATTACTTCCTGGTCCAGGACCACCGTGATTCAATAATCTCTATATGACACATTGTTCAGTTTTATTAATTTTTTTCAAAATTAAAAACTCAACTAAGTGTTATAGAGATTAACTAAGACCATGGAAAGACTATGTGGTGATCTGGAACCATCTAGTAATTTCTCTCGTATAGAACAGACTATGAACAAGGCAATTCTTGGGGTTGATTTTTTTTTTCTTTTTGGGGTTTTCCCATTGATGGAAAGTGATATACACAGAAGAAAAGAAAGTCAGGTTTTGTTTCTTCAGGTGATGTAGAACTAGGCCTAGGTAATTACTTAGGAACAAGGTCATTACAAACACAAAGCTTCATTGTTTTGTACACATTTAACTAGTTTCAATTTTCAATACATAGTCACTTTCAATTCAATATGATATTGTCTCTGACTGTCATGTTTGGTTTTTCTTTGTGTTTACACATTCTCAAAATTACTCTGCATACAAGAAACCTGGTTTCATTCAGTGGCAATAGGCAACCATTTTATATTTTCTAAATAAAGTAGTAACTAACACGTTATTCTTTTGCAGCAATATTTACTCAGTATTCTACTTTCTTGTGACCATTCTCTTTTTAATCTACATCTCTTTCTAATTTTATCTTTATTTTAAATCTCCTTTTTATTTAAATAACTGGTCAAATGGAATATGGTTGTTTCCCAATATGAGCCACCAATATTATTCTAATGTTTGTTGTTAGGGTATGTGGCACAATTTTTAACAAAAACAAAGAAAAATATGAATACAAAAAGACTGGGTCAGCTTTTACTGATAAGTGTCTATATCATACATTTTGCCATCTTTTATTTTATTGTGTTTGCTAATTTGACGGTAATTAAAATAATAACGCATCTTATTTTAAATTTTATTAATGTAATTTTTTCTCCCCCTTAGATTTCTTCTTGGTAAAGATTCTTCAGGATACTAAACTGCATAGAAAATAGACCCTCTGTATAAAGTTGAAACGTGAGCCTCAATTTATATGACTAATTAAAAATAGTTTAAGTTTGATATTTTGCGTGTGAAAATAAAATATTATAAATCAATTAAAACTCATTTTAATATTTATAATTAAAACATCTTGATCAATTAGTAATAATTTTATCAGACTTTATCAGTATCATCTTCCGAAGAAAATAATTTATTGTATATAAAAGAAAAAGTAATTAGAAATTATTTGTAAATAAAAATATATAAGTAGGGTGGGTGGGTAGTATTTCACTATCTTTTTTTTTTCTACGTTTAAGCAATTTTTTTTTAAACAAAACCCATTTGAAAAATGAGTTATGATAACGATGAAGAAAATGTGATTATGAAAAATGAGTTGTGATAATGATGTGAAAAATGTGATTACGTAGTATACTAGTAACCTATATATTTGTTGTACATTTAATTGGTCGTGTATTATACGGAGAATAATGTTGTTTTGACTAGCAGACAACATAGCATAATTTCTCCGCAAAGAACAGTACTATGGTTCGATTGCGCAGGCCTATGTAAGCAAATGAATAGTAGTATTACTATTTTTTTCAACTTCTGAGACACGTTTAACAATGAACTGAGTGAGTCATCTATCATATTGGGTAGGTGAACTAAGTTTAATGTAAAATGAACTCAGTATACCCTTTATGGTGGGACACACGTGAAATGGGAACTCTCACCAAGGACACATCACATGCATCAAACAATACACTCCAATGTATATTGGTTTGAACAAAATTTATAAGAAATGAGTTTTTTACCTAAATTATATTCCTTAAAAAATATTATTTATGTTAATTAAAAATAAATCTTTTTCTTAAATTAATTTTTATTAAAATTTTATATAAAACAAATTAAAATAATTAAGATATAACTTTTAATAAATAAATAATATTTTAAATATAATTTCATTAAATAAAAATGAAATTAGTTGATTATATTTTTTGTGTTTATATTTGTGACAAGAATAAAATATTTTTTAAACAAAAATTCAAACATTCCCTGGTTTCTTTTGTCCACTGAAGAGTTATTTTTTAGAATAATTAGGTTTACGTGGATTTTACTAAACATGCCCAGTACCCTGTTTATAAATAAAACGCAGGACAGAGCAAGAATAAAATAGTAGAAAAAGGTCAAACAAAAAATAAAGTTGATCCACTATATATATATATATATCACAAATTTTATATTTTTTTATAATTATATATTTCAAAATATTAATTATATTAGTAATTTAAAAAGTTGATAAAGTTATTTGATTGTATATGTAATTATTTCTTGTATTTAAAATAACAATGACAAATAAAAGGAAAAAATATTAAATAAGAAAATAAACGATACTTAATATTTTATTTAAAATAAAATAATACAATTATATTTATAATAAAGACCGTAAAAAATTATTTGTATAAAAAATATTATTATTTTTATAATGAAAATTATAAAAAATAAAATACTTTGCCAAAAAGTATACTTAATGTTATTATATCTACAACCAAACTTCAATTAAAATTAATTACTCTAATACTACATATTATATTATATTATATTATATTATGTTCCATTTAGACATAGAAGTTGGTACGCATAATATATAATATTTATGACCATATATAAAAAAAATATATCTTTCTTTGATCTCTACGTTTTGTCAATACTATTTTATTTTATTTTTTTTAAATTACTCACTACCATTTTTTTTTTATCTTTTTATGGCACTAAATACCTCTTTTGTCCTTAGTATATACAATCAAGCCCATGATGTCTCGTGTCTCTAAATAGTGGGCCAAAGACCCTCAACTCGTTATCAAATTCTATGTTTTATATTCAAATTTATTTTAATATTTTTATTTTCCTGTATTTCTTTTGAAAATAATTTTATTCGAAGCACAATTTAAATATTCGAAGCACAATTTAAATATTAAATATAGACTTTTTTTTTTTGTGTGTGAAATTCATAACGTTAGTTTACCACATTCATTACATTTAACTCAGTTGGTGAATTCATTTGAATGTTATTCCTTGAGCATGACACTAACACTAAAAAAAGTTCTCCTATCTTGCTCCGTCACCGCATAATATCCAAATGACCGTTGCATCATGTTACATCATAATCGTATTATCAAATTGCATGTATATAAATAGAGATGGTAATATTCCTTTATTAGCTAATAAATCCTTATGATTATTTTTAGCTATATTATATGCATTATGATGACCCAGACAACTTTGGGTGTCCTTCTAAATTGTTTTCTTTGCTCATCTATATTTCACATATCATATTAAAAAGTCTTGCAATTTAATATTTGTGTTTTTCTTTTTGTTACAACGTAATTTTTTAAGTTGCCAAGTACTTTAGTTGCCCCACCTTTCCACTCATTGATACAGGAATAGTAATGAGATAAAAGGTTTTATTATGCCTTTTATTTTTATTTTTATCTAATTTATTCGAATGAACACGAATGATGTATCTGGAATGGATTGTTAATGTGTTTGAAATATTACGGTGATTTAAGAGTGAATTCTTGAATAATGTTGACTCTAATGTGTTTTAATAGATCAAGGTCCAAGTTCTTTGAGTTTAGTTGATATTCTTCATATGATTTTAGAAGGAAGATAAATTTGAAATGAATGAGTATTAGCTTCAATGGATACACTTGGTAAAAAGGCTTTTGCCTACTAACTAATTTGCATAAGAGAAAGTAAAATAAAAGAGATTATAATAATTGGTGAGGCCATTTATTGTTGAGTTAGGGCAGGAGTATCTTCTATTTTGGCAGCTTTTGTATTGACGGTAAAAATTTGTAATTTTTTAATATTTATGTATTATATTTTAATATATAATTATATTAACTATTTATTTATTTATGATGATTATAATAATTGTAAAGTGATTAAATTTAAGTAATCAAATGAACTTTCTAAAAGGACTTGACATAAGTCATTAGGGGATAATAAAAATCTTAAATGTATGCTAACAGATGAAGAAAGATAATGGTCCCCAATACACAAGATCTAAACATTCTATACAATCTATTATTCTCCCCATAAGAAGAGAAAAATCTATACAATCTTTTACAACTTTGATAACCAAAAATAATATCAAGTCCATGGTTATAAATTATTTATTTATTTTTAATTATAAATATTAAACTCGTGACTATAAATTTGCACCAACAAGGAATCGAATCCAGATTTATTTAGTGGCAAAATTTTTTTTACCACTTGACTTATTAAGATTTATAATATTAAAGGTTTATTAATGTTATTAAATCTATTACTTTATTCTTTATTATGTATAATTATTAGGTGTAATTACTATTATAACGTGTAGTTTTTTATTATTTATTAGGTTATAATTATTATTATTGTTGTTGGATATATTAATAATGATAATAAGTGAATAAATTAAGATATAAAAGACATATAGAGTACTACATGATTTGAGGAATTTTGGACCCTTCTAGTTAATTTGGATTGTATGGTAATTTTCAAAATATATATTAGTATGAAATTATTTATGCAAACCGATTGACATAAAGGAAAGACTAATTCAATCAAGAATAACATATTTGTGATAATAAATATGTGACAATTATAAAGTTTTACTTTTCGTATGAATAATAATCGGTCCAAAAAAAAGACTATTATTCGATGTAACTAATTGTCAATATTTGATTATTGCGTTAAGGGAGTATCATTTACAAATTAATTTTTCGTCCCAAAGACTAAAAATTAATGTTGGTTGGTATCTTGTAGCAGGTCCATTATGTAGCCTTATCTACACATGTCTTGCTATATACTTTGTATGTCTTACATGTCTTAAAGTGTCTAACTGCTAGGCGGTGGGTGAAATAAACTTACAGTTTTGGGTTTTGCGCTTATATGTGAAACTTATATAAATTTAAGGCTCCCATCTTGATTAAATTGTCTAAGTAATATTTGTTTGATTAATTGAAAACATGTTGCCAAAGTAATATTTATTGTGTAGATTAATTTAATTGAATTTACATAGATGTTGTGTGAGATTATTCAAGTGAATTGTGCTTGGCCAAAAAAAGATGCAATTTGACCGAATAATTACATGCTTGTGATGGTAAATGTGTGGTGATTATAAGGTTGTTTTTCTATGTGAACAATGGAGTGTCCAAAGACAATCATTATTTGACAAGACTTATCACCCGCTTGATCATTGCGTGAGAAGCACCACTCAAGTAGTAGTTCTTTCTATCCAAAGATTAAGAATTAATGGTCTTATTATCTTGTTGGGTCTTTTAAATTTATCATAAAATTAATTGTGTTTTGTATGTTCAATATTCTCTTTCAATTGTTGATACTTGTGGTGAACATATCTGGCTCAAATTAATAGTATCCCAATGCTTTAAATGGAACGAATTTCAAAGTCCGGAAGGAAGTCATAAAATAAAGTAATTCCGACTATATAGATTTGGATCTTGCTTGGTAAACAAACTTATTCTTACTCTAGATAACCTTTAAGAGGTTAAAATTGAAAAATGGAAACGCTCTAACCGAATGTGTCTTATGATCATGAAGCGCTTGATTTCAAAAGCATTTCGAGGCTTTATTTTTGAGAGTCAAAGGCAGAGAAAATATAAAAGAGTACATAATGGAGATGTCTAATCACATAGAAAAACTCAAGTCACTCAAGTTGGAGCTTGGTGAAGACTTGATCGTGCACTTATTTTTTCTCACTTCCTACACACTTTAGGTAATTCAAAGTGAGGTATAATACTCGAAAGGAACAAATGGTCTCTCGATGAATTTATATCTCACTGTGCAAGAGGAAGAAAGGTTGCAAAGAGCTAAGATTGAAAGTGCTCATTTTGCTTCGACCTCTAAGAATAAGAAAAGGAAGAACATCAAGGATGTTGCGTAAGGGTCTTCTCAATAAAAAAATAGGTGCCAAAAGAGCTAAGGATGTTTTAGAACTAATACATACATATATTTGTGACCCTTTCCCTACAGCTTCATGGAATGGACAATAGTACTTTATTACGTTCATAGATGATTACTCTAGATACAGTTACCTATATTTGATACATGAGAAGTCTAAATCCCTAGACGTTTTCAAGTCTTTCAAAGCAGAAGTTGAACTTCAACTTGGAAAGAAAATTAAAGTCATCAAATCTGATCGTGGTGGTGGATACTATAGTAGATATGATGGATCAAGAGAACAACGTTCAAGGCCTTTTGCCATTTTTCTCAAAGAGTGGAATTGTTCCGCAATACACCATGCCAAGCAAATCTAGCATGAATGGTGTGACAAAACGAACCAAACTCTTAAGGATATGGTGAGAAGTATGAATCATTCTTCTTTACCATAATCACTGGGGATAAGCTTTAAAGATCGTAGTTTACATTCTTAATGTGGTGTCAACTAAAATAGTTAACAAACCCCTTATGGTATGCAAACTAAAGAATCCATCTACGGGCCTCAAATAGGCTTCCCATCAATGGTATCACAAGTTCCATCAAGTCATTATCTCATATGATTTCAAGGAAAATGTAGTTGATGATTGTATATATCACAAGTTTAGTGGGAATAAATACATATTTCCAATATTATATGTCGATGATATACTACTTGCTAGTAGTGATACAGGCTTGTTGCACGAAACCAAGAGATTCTTGACGAAGAATTTCAAGATGAAAGATCTTGGAGAAGCTTCTTTCATATTAGGCATTCAAATACTAAGAGATCACTCTCAAGGTATCCTAAGACTGTTATAAGAGAGCTATATCAACAAAGTCTTAGAGAGATTCAACATGAAAGATAGTAAACTAGGAGACACCCTGATAGATAAAGGAGACAAATTTAGTCTCAAGCAGTGGCCCAACAATGACCTTGAAAAAAATGAGATGCAAAAGATTTTGTATGCCTCAGTAGTGGGAGTCTAATGTACACCCAAGTTTGTACTCATCCCGACATTGCTTTTGTGGTGGGAGTTTTAGGCAGGTATTTGAGTAATCTTGGAATACAATATTGGAAGGTAGTTAAACACGTAACGCTGCTACTTAAGGAGAACAAAAGGACACATGCTCACTTATCTGAAGTTTGAAGACTTAGAGATCATCTGCACTGATTTCGATTTTGCAAGATGTCAAGACAACAAATACTCTACATCTAGAAACATCTACATGCTGGCTCGAGGAGCTATCTCTTGAAAGTTTGTTAAACAAACTCTTAAAGCCCCTTCAACCATACCGCAGAGTTCAGGCTTGCTTCAAGGCATCCAACCATGAGACATGGCTTCGCTCTGGTTTGAAATCTTAGACACCAATCTCGATCCCCTTTTCGTTTCTCTTTCTATTTATCCTAAAGTGGATATTTATCATTTTATGCGAGGATCCCCATGACCAGTAGTAGGTGTTAAAAAATGGGTCGAGATGGAAGCTTCGATCTGTGGAGTCAGACACGCAAGCTTTTGGCGCCTTCTTCCCTACTCCGACTTTCATGACGGGCTAGCATGCATCAAGCTTGAGAACGCAGTGGGTTGACTTTTGTTAAGACAATGACAATGGATGCTCATCGCCGGCAATGATGCCTACCGCCGATCCTTAGGGACCAACTTTCTAGCACTGATACACACATACCTGCTTAGTCAAAAGAAGACATGTTTATCGTTAAGAGTCGCGCCAGAGACGTGACATCGTTTTGGTCACCTCGTGGTTCTTGTCCGGACCACTTGGATGGGGAGACGCTTAAACTTTCTCGCCATTATTACCTCCTGACTACGACTTGGTAAAAAACCCGACAATCATGAATGTGATAGAATTTTAAAACTCGCGAATGATTGTCCCGACCTTTCATTGCTGTTTCTTCCTTGAGACTACCTTATGGAATTCCTCTTTTCTTCTTGCTTCACTCACCTTGCTCGCGAGAATTGTGCTCTTTTCTTCCGCCTCGACTATCTCATCCTCTTGCTTCAGAACCTCTCTTCGATGGAGCCTACAGGTAATGCCTCTGTTACTCTTGACCTAATTTTCGTCTTTCGGTTTCCTAGTTGGGTTTTTCCGGTTTTCGATTTTTCTTTCCTCTTCGTCCCTCACAAAGGAATTCGTGCCCTAGCCAGGGTCACATTATGACCCTTGCTTTATTTCGTTCGCAGGAGAATCTTCGAGGGACCCACTCGATGTCTTCATTCAAGAGGCTTAGCCTTCCTCAATTGCGATGCCCGTTGATGGTGCTTCCAACAGTAGAGGTGATTCCTCCTCGAGCTCCGACTCTTGTGACAACTACCCCTTTAGGATAGTGTATCGCGACCACAGGTCTGACAACTTGGCCGAGGGCCCTTACTCATGGGTGGATCCAGACATGTTTTAAGGGTTTCTCGCTGATGCGATCAGTTCGGGTTGGGAATGGCTTCACCATATGTCAATCAAGAACTTGGTCAATGTCCGTGTCGCTTGTTCACCAGTGGGAGTCCAGATGTATGAGTTCCGTAGAAGGTCCAAAATCATTCTTCTATCTCTACGACACGCCCATTCCAAATCGGGGATAAAGCTCCTTCACCCATTTCGAATGGTTGGTCCTTCCGCCTCAACGTGCGCCCACGCAGCCTCCCACCCCAACAAATAAGCATTCTGCTGTAGCCGAGCCTCAGGTGAAGATTTGGGGTAAAGCCCCTACCTGGGGGGTGTTCTTTGGTTCTTTACACCCCATAAGACGGACCGGGTAGGGGACCTCATCGAGCAATGGGCTAAGCGCAAGCTTTGAGGCCATTCCTCGAGAGTGACAAACATTCAAGGATCGATTTTTTGGTTGCCCCTCAGTGATCCTAACTCTAGGTTGTTAACCGACCGTAATGGACGGGCCGCATTTCCTCTCCACGGACCCGCCAACCCGCCGTGGTCGATCATGGCTGATATTAAGAAATTAGAGAGTCGGGAGCCATCTTTCATTGCCGAAATGGTGGAGACGCCTGTATCGGGGCGCGCACATAATCAAAGGGTAAGGTTAGTTCGACAGATAGGTCTCGCCTTTGCTTTTTCAGTGCTTTCTTATTTACCATTCTTCTTGTCTTTTTCAGATATTCGACCAAAGCCTTGGCCGACTTGAGGAAGAGGAAAGAACGAAACGTGCAGTAGCCCTAACCGCCGGTTGGTGTAGAAGCCGAAGTTGCACCCCTTTTCACTGCCATGTGCCACAGCTGTGCCTGAGAGGCATCAAGAACTCCATCTGCTGAACTTGAAAGGAACACTGCCCTCCCCATTAGGCCGACCGAGTCAAAGTACGTCCCAACAAAAAAGTCCACACTTAGATGAAGTTCAAACGGATGACGCCCCCCAACCTCGATGTGCCTGGGCATTCATCCTTTCCGAAGCCACTACTCTACAAGTCCTTCGTCTGGCGGCGGACAACCTCGTGATCCTCAACGCTTGAGCAAGACGTGGAACGCTTCGGGCTCAAGGGATCCGGGGGCCCTAAAGAAGATGCTCGCACATGGGTTCGCTTTTAGGGCCGTGCTATCGGAAGAAGTTTGGAGACGCGAGGCTGAAAGATCATCCTGGGCTGAGCAACGCAAAAGCTCTGAAGAGGAGAACCGTAGGTTATCTTCTACCCTTGTTGAAGCTGAGTTGAGGCTTAATGACTATCGGCTTTCTACAGCCAAACTCCAAGAAACACTACGGATGGCCCAAAGGATGAATGTGGAGCTGTTAAATACTAAAGTCGAACTGCTGCAGGCTAAGTCAAATTTGGAACTTGGCAATGATTCCGTTCAGGCTGTAGTGAAGAGGTTGCGTGAAGATGCTGCTGAAGTGGAAGTGGCTCATCAGGACGAGCTGAAATCAATGGGGGAATCTCTCAAAGCTGCCCAAGACACTATTGAAGCACGCGACAATACCATCTACCAGCAGGGTATTGATATAGTGGATCAATATGAAGTGGGCTTCAATCGTGCTCTTGGGCAAGTCAAATTTCTCCACCCCTCCATTGATATTTCAGAAGTTGATCCTTTTAAGGAAATCAAAGATGGCCAACTAATATCGATTGTATCTGGCCAAATGCTGAAGTCGTCCTCAGATGCCTAGCAGCATCCGACGACAACCTATCCCGAAGTCAAGTCCTTGCCTGCATTCTCAGACAGTCTATGCCAGCCCATCATGAAAGTCAGAGTAGGGAAGAAGCGCTAGGAGCTTGCGTGTACGACTCCCCAAATCGAAGCTTCCATCTCTAACCCACCTAACGCCACCTACTACAGGTCATGGGGATCCTCACCGCAAAACGACAAATATCCACTTTAGGATAAATAGAAGAGAGAGAGAATGATAAGGGGATCTGAGATTGGTGTCTAAGATTTCAAACCAGAACATTGACGCCCACCGTGGGGCGAGGAAAAACTAGTCCTAACAACAATTGAAGGAGAGAAGCCGCAGAGGAATCAAGCAAGCCGTCGACCTCCCGTAAACTAGTGACAAAGTTTTGCAAATTATATCGGCTTATGCTGTGAAGCCGGCCCCTCAGATGCCGACAAAGAGTGCATCCGATGACCTACCGGCCCTTTAAAGTCAACCCCACCCAGATTCTGCGTAGTCTATGCTAGCCCATCATGAAAGTCAGAGTAGGGAAGAAGCGCCAGGAGCTTGCGTGTACGACTCCTAGATCGAAGCTTCCATCTTTGACCCACCTAACGCCACCTACTAAAGGTCATAGGGATCCTCATCGGAAAATGACAAATATCCACTTTAGGATAAATAGAAGAGAGAGAGAACGAAAAGGGGATATG
The DNA here is from genome assembly GCA_025330945.1 of Mucuna pruriens. Classification (NCBI taxonomy): domain Eukaryota; kingdom Viridiplantae; phylum Streptophyta; class Magnoliopsida; order Fabales; family Fabaceae; genus Mucuna; species Mucuna pruriens. The sequence goes on along the minus strand of JAENHJ010000173.1, from coordinate 2,587,419 downwards.
AGATTGGTGTTTAAGATTTCAAACCAGAACATTGGCGCCCACCGTGGGGAGAGGAAAAACTAGTCCCAACAACCACTGAAGGAGAGAAGTTGCGAGTACGAGCTATGCCTATTACAAGGAATCAAGCAAGTTCCACAACGAAGGCGAGGAGGACACGTAGAGGCTACTTCGAGTCAGTAGCCTCCTTCAAGCGCAAAGTTTAATGAAAGCCACGATCAAAGACGAGGTCGAGCAAAGGCATGCCGGTCGGGAGCGCATCGCCAAGCAGAGGAGAGGCATTTAGATGCCATTAGGGCCGCAGAAAAGAGAGAAGAGGAGCTCCGACAATAGATAGCGACCCTCAGGGCAGCAAGAGAGTGAGACCAGGAGGAGTGTGAGGAAAACGCAACCCAACCATTCTAGGGACAACCCTTTTGCAGGGAGATAGATGAGACATCTATTCCTCCAAACATCAAGGAGGCGGCAGTAGCCCTTTCAACGGAGCCAAGACCCCACGCATTACTTGTAGGCTTTTCGCATTTAAATGTATATCAATGGCGAACGATAGACTCAATCGTAAGTTGTTCCTGTGGTCGCTGAGGGGGAGTGGGCAATGCAATGGATGGCCACTCCCCACCCGGTCCATCCAAACATTTATGACCTAGCTTGCCTTTTTCTATCGCAGTCAGCTACCAACAAGGTGAAGAGGTCGGAGGTAACGGATCTTTTCGATATCGACAAGTCGAGGGGAGTATGAAGAACTACTTGGCCGCTTTTAATAACGCCACGGTTAGAGCAGACCACCCTCGATCAGAAGCCTTTTGTCAAGGCCTTCAAAAGGCCCCGAGGGCCGACCTTTCAACATGCTCGCCCCCTCACGAAACCAATAAACATGGAGGAAATACTGCCAAGGCCGAAAACACGGGAGATGGAAGAAGACCAATATGAGAGGCGAGGTCTGAGCTTTTAAGGCGTCGAGCCGAAAAAGAGCAGGCTGACCTAGAAGGCAAGAGAAGACAAACGACCTATGCTCGCAAGAGTCAATGAGCGCACGTTAGCCTCTCTCACCGAAAAAGAGAGCCCGCATCATGCATGAAATTTGCCACACTTTTTGTTAGAGTATCCTCCGAGGTTAGAGGAAAACCCGATGGGAAAAGAGAAAAAGCAAATGTGCGAGTTTCCACAAAGCATTCGCCATACCACTAAGGATTGTCAGCATTGAAAAACGAAATCGGAAGTTAGTGCAGAGCGCCATCTTGATCGCTACGTCACTGTGCATCACCCCTGGGCCATAAATGCAAGGGAGGACTTACACGGCTTAGCCGAGCAAATAGGAGGGAGAGGAGAGGTCGCAATAAAGGACTCTACCCATGGAACGAAGAACCACTATCTTGGGGCAGAGGGATCGCGACCCCGGGTAAGTTCTAACAGGTGACCAAGGAGATCAAGAAGGAAGGCGGATGGCGTAGTGCAACAAGACTAACAGAGCCAATACGACGCCTTTGAAAAAGAGAACCCACGCCCATCAAAGGCATTTTGACGACCGAGACATGAAAGGTCAAGGCCCATGCCAGACGAGCCAATGGTGATTTCAAATGAAGGCCAGTATAAAGTGGAGCGCCCTTATAAATCAAGGAGTTCTGCCAATATCCTTTACCGCCTATGCTAGAGAGACGCAATTGCCACCGATTTGGTGCAAATGTTTAGGAAATTTGTATGGCTTTACGGGAGAAAAGCTCCAATCTGGGAACCGGTGGAGTTAGAAACTTGTTTTGGGGAACGGCCGATCGCCAGACTATTCCAGCCCCCATACGCTTGCTGACGCCCCGCATATAATATTATCATAGGCCGACCCGCACCGAATGTATTAGGGGCGATTATGTCTACCAAGCACTTATGCATGAAATTCTCAAAGGGTAAGAGGGTTAAGCTGCATGGCCGACATCTGTGTACAAGAGGTGTTATGAGGACAGCCTGAGGATAGAGAGACTTGCCCCACCAAACGAGGTGAACGCCCTGGATTTAGATTTGGATCCAAGAAGCCAATTTGAAAGAGAAGGGCCCCTTCTCGCAGAGGACTTGAAAGACGTCTAGTTGGGACCAAGGCAGGAGCAAACGACGAAAATTGGGACAACCATGAGCCTAAAGGAGGAAGAAATGCTCATAGATATCCCAGCTAATCAGGATGACGTGTTTGCATGGCTCAAGACAGACATGCCAATGTCGACCCCAATTTTATATGCCATCTACTGTCTATAGATGAGCAAGCAAAGCCACGCCTGTAGAAGAAGGGAAGCAAGGGGAGGAGAAGAGAAAAGGTGCTACAGAAAACCCGCAAGTTGATCTCTACTTTAGCCAGGCGAGAGGTACAATACCCAACCCCGGGCCTACAATGTGCGATGGTCGAAGTGCGAATGGTAAAAGTGAGGATGTGCACAAATTATAATGGACTTGAACAAAGCTTGTCCCAAGGACTCGCACTTCTACCTAGCATAGATAGGTTAGTGGATAATGTCATTGGGTTCACCTTTCTAAGCTTCATGGACGCTACTCCTGGATACAACCAAATCCGATGCATCCTAGGATTTGAGAGAAAATGACTTTCATTATTGATTTAGGGGCTTTGTTATAAAGTCATGCCATTCGGTCTCAAGAATGTCGGAGCCACCTACCATGAAATTAATGGATAAGATATTCTGGGTATCTTAGAGGACGACGAAGTTGTATGTCGACGATATGGTAGCCAAATCCCGTGAACGGAGGAGCATTGTGGCTTTTTAGTATGAAAGTGTTTTGTATCCTAAGAGAGCATCGCTGGCTTGAATCCAAACAAGTGCTCGTCAGTGGGTCAAAGTTTCTAAAGCTTTATGTTGATGGAGAGAGGCATCGAGACAAACCTAGAAAAATGCCAAAGCGATAACAAATGCGAAGTCCCAAAAGCGTAAAAAGAAGTACAACAGCTCATGGGAAAGGTCACAGATTAGCCCGCTTATTTCTAAGGCAGCCGAATATGTCTACGCCTTTGTTTGCTACTCTCAAAAAAAAGGGAGGCAAGTTCATGTGATCGAATGAGCGAGGAAGCATTCCCTGTTTGAAGGCTATGTTGGCGCCCCCGGCCAAGTTGACTGGGCCCAAACCTGTGTATGCCCCTATGCCTCTACATTTCAGTATCTAACACTACTATAAGCTCAACTCTAATCCAAGAAGAGGAGGGGGAACAAAGGCTAGTATACTTCACCAACAAAGTGCTCCAAGCCTTAGTGGCTGCAGAATAGAGAAGTCGCCCTTAGCCGAAGTGATGGCCTCAACGCCTGCCCTTACTTCCAAAATTTTAGTATAAATAGTTCGAACGGATCCGCCTCTAAGGCAAGTATTGAGGAAGCCGGATCCATGGGGAGGATGGTTGATTGAGCCCAGCTTGTCGATTCACATCTCGTTCGAACAAAGAGATCACGTTAAAGTGCAAGTCTTAGCGAACTTTGTTAACGAGTTGACCCCCTCAAGACCTACCGACCGGGCATTAAAGGCGAAATGGTACCGCTTGGCTGATGGATCAACGAACCAAACAGATCAGAGTCGAGTCATATCGAAGGGCTCGGGCTGCCCTTATAGAACAATCACTGCACTTTGATTTTAGAGCCAGTAACAACCAGGTTGAGTATGAAGCATTGTTGGCAAGAATGAGATTGGCACGAGACCTAGAAGCAAAAATCCTTATAGCCAAAAGCGATTCGAAATTGGTGATAGGGCAGGTGAATAATGAATACCAAGCGAGGGATCCCCAGCTAAGTAGATATAAGGAGAGAGCAGTAAGGCTGGCGGCCGGGTTTGAAAGATTCGAGTTGATCCACGTACCAAGGGAATAGAATGAGCGGGCCGACCTGCTGGCAAAGCTAGCTAGTACCCAAAGAAGAGGGCAACTGAGGTCGGTCATACATGAAAACGTAGAGGCACCCATTGTAGACAGAGAAGAGGTGTGGAATGTCGAAGGAAAGAAAACGTGGATGACACCACTGATCTGATACCTTCAAGACAAATTTGACAAACGAAAAACGAAAGAGGCTAAAAGAAATGACGAAAAGAGGCAAAAAAATATACTTAAACAAGCAACGACTATACAGAGGTTTTGCTTTCCTCCTCAAATGTTTGAACAAGGAGGAGGCCGAATATGCAATGAAAGAAGTCAATGAAGGAGTATGTGGGACGCACATAGGAGGACGGGCCCTAGCTAGCAAAATTGCCAAAGTCGGGTATTATTGGCCAATGCAAAAAGTTTATCTGCACGGCTTTGTCAAGATGCAACGCAAATGCCAAAGGTTCGCCGGCGACATAAGGCACCCCGAGAAGTCGCATGTAATCACATCGCAAATTTGGGTGCGGACATCCTAGGGGCCATTTCCCTCGCACCGACGTATTGTTCTTAATAGACGGGATTACTTCACCAAGTGGATTGAAGAGCGGCCGCCGTATCTCTCTACTCGATGGTTGAGAAATTTTATTAAGAAGATTATTTGTCACTGGCCTCCGCCACCATCATAGACGACAATGGAACTCAGTTTGCATCCAAGATCACAGCGGAGTTCTGCCAGGGCCGATCAGACAAGTCTTCACGTTGGTAGAACATCCTCAAACAAATGGTCAGCGAGACAAAAATAAGGTCATTCTCAAGCGGCCCGGAAGACTGAGGGAAGCAGGGCCTAGGGTTGAGGAATTGCCACAAGTGCTGTGGTCATACCACACTACCCCTCATTCGGCCACAAATGAAACTCCTTTCTACCGACATTCTAAGACTAAAGAATATCCCCGAGATCGTGAGTCATCCTTACGAACGGAGCTGTTCGAGCCCAATGCAAACGAAGGTGAACTAAGGGCGAACCTAGATATGATACAAGAAGTAAGAGAAGCGGCTCAACTAAGAGAGTTTGCAATCAAGTCTAGAGTGGCCAAGCTGTACAACCAGAAGGTTATTCCCTGCACTTTTAGACCCCAAGACTTAGTGTTGAGAAAGATGATTCACAAGGCCGAGAACAACAAGCTAACACCTAAGTGGGAAGGACCTTTTAGGGACAAAAAGGAAGTGGGGCGAGGAGCCTATAGACTGGAGACATTGAAAGGCAAGGAAATACCGAGAACATGGAACGCTGCCTCTTTGCGAATGTACTACAGTTGAACATTTACGAAATGTCATTTGTTAGCCAAGATACAGTGCGCCAACAAAAGTGACCATGGACTCGCCTGATAAGTCCTACAAGCACCACCTATACCTGGCCGACCATGATTCGCCTGATAAGTCCAAAATGACAACTCAACAAAGTCGACCTCATGGACTTGCCTCTGATAAGTCCCATATGCGCCACCCATACCTGGCCGGCCGTTCGCCAAATAAGTCCAAAGATGACAACTCAACAAAGTCGACCATGGACCGCTGATAAGTCCCATAAGCGCCACCTATAATGGCTCCGCCATGGATTCTCTAAAAAGTCCAAAATGGCAACTCAACAAAGTCGAGCATAACCCCGCCTGATAAGTCCTATAAGCGCACCCATATGGTCAAGCCATGAATTCCGCCTCGATAAGTCCAAGAATGGCAACTCAACAAAGTCGACCACCTGACTACCCGGGATAGATCCTGTAGAGAGGCCCACCCATGCGACGGGGAGTCGATTTGATTTAGTTCGAGATGGCAACAAGTCTGCCATGGATTCATCTTCGTAAGCCTTATCGACGCCATCTAAAATGGTTGGCCAAAAAGAGTCACTTCATATAAAGATTTAGAGAAATGACTTAAGAAAAGTCAATCAAGAGCCATTTCAAGCCAAGGTATATACTACTGCTGCCGAAAAGTATGCTCTACTTAATAAGAGCAAAAACGCAAAGCGGAAAACGAAAAATTATCTGATAAGGGTCTTAAACGGCGGTTAAAACTACCTAATTAATTTGACCGAAGGCATAAACACATAATTTCGAAAGATAAGTGTAAATGAAGATTCCTCGAAAGAGGTTCAACAAGTTCAAAATAAACAACAAATAAGGCCAAAAAAGAAGGCGGAAATGAAGAAAACCTAAACTATGGAGTCGAGATCCCGGGCGAGTCAATACTTGTTCCGCTTTGAAATCTTAGACACCAATCTCGATCCCCTTTTCGTTTTCTCTTCTATTTATCCTAAAGTGGATATTTTTCGCTTTCAGAATGAGGATCCCTCACGACCGTAAGTAGGCGGCGTGGGTCGAGACGGAAGCCGATCTGAGTCGACACACAAGCTCCTAGCGCTTCTTCCCTACTCTGACTTTCATGATGGGCTAGCATAGACTGTCTGAGAATACATGCAAGGGGTTGACTTTACAAGACAGCCGACCGCCGACAAGCGCATTTCACCCAAGATCCTGGGATCAACTTCGCATCACCGGTAGATACCGGACCCATAAGCTTAGTCGATAAGACATAAGCTTATCGTCAGTAGGCTGTGCTAGGAGATATGACGTCATTTTGGGTCACCTCGTGGTTCTTGACTGACCTCCGGGATGGGGAGACATTTAAACTTTCTGCCATTATGACCTCCTTGGGACTACACGACTTGGTAAAAACCCCAGCAATCATGAATAGGAAAAAATTTTAAAACTCACGAATGATTGTCCCGACCTTTCATTGTTGTTTCTTCCTCGAGACCACCTTCTGGCATTCCTCTTTTCTTCTTGCTTCAGTGACCTTGCTCGCCAGAACTGTGCTCTTTTCTTCTGTCTTGACGATCTCATCCTCTTGCTTCAGAACCTCTCTTCGATGGAGCCTACAGGTAATGCCTCTGTTACTCTTGACCTAATTTCCGCCTTTCTAAGCCAGAGTTGGGTTTTTTCTTTTTCGATTTTTTCTTCCTCTTCGTCCCTCGCAGCGAAATTATGGCCCAGCCGTGGTCACATTCCGACCTCTTTATTTCGCTCGCAGGGAATCTTCGAGGGATCTACTCGATGTCTCCATTCAGGAGGCTCAAATTTTCCTCGCTTGCGATGCCCGCTTAATGGTAAGCCCAATGGAGGTGATTCCTCCCGAGCTCCGCCTCGTGAATATTACCCCCTTTAGATAATGTATCATGACCACGTGTCGATAACTTTGGCTGAGGCCCTTACTCATGGGTGGATCCAAAAGTTTTAAGGGTTTCGCTTTTGACGTGATCAAAGTTATTTTGCTGGGGAATGGCTTCGGCCATATGTCAATCGAGAACTTGGTCGTTGTCCATGCTCATTGTCGACTAGGAGTCCGTATGTATGGTTAGCTTCCGGCCAAGGTCCGTAATCATTCTTCTATCTCTATGACACGCCCATTCCAAATCGGGGATAAAGCCCCTTCACCCATTTCAAACTGTCCATGGCTCCGCCCCGAACGGGCGCCACGCAGACTCCACCCCTAACAAATTGCCATTGGAGCTTTCGAGCTCTTGTTGTGAAGATTCGGGTAAAGCCCCTACCTTAGGTGTGTTCTTTTGGTTCTTTACTCCCTCTGTGAAGATTGATGGGTAAAGTGGACCTCACAGCAACAAGGCGAAGCATAAGCTCTTGAGGCCATTCCTTGAGAGTTACAAAACATTCAAGGATCGGTTTTCTAGTCTGTTAACTGACCGTAATGGACGACCGTACTTCCTTTTCCAATGGACTCGTCAACCTGTTGTGTCGATTGCGGTTGATATTAAGAAATTAGAGAGTTGGGAGCAACCTTTCATCGTTGAGTTGAGGGAGATGCCCGTGTATTGAAGTGCAGACATAATCAAAGGGCAAGGTTAGTTCGACGGATAGGTCTTGCCCTTTTCTTTTTCTTGTGCTTTCTTATTTACCATTCTTCTTGTCTTTTTTTTAGGATATTCGACCAAAGCCTTGGCCGACTTGAGGAAGAGGAAAGAACGAAACGCACAGCAGCCCTAGCCGCCGGCCGATGTAGAAGCCGAAGCTACACCCCTTTCAACTGCCGGCCCGGCCGACTTGCCGCAAGCCTCGCAAGAGGAGGCGTCAAGAACACCATCAATTTTCGAACTTGAAAGGAACGCTCCTTCGTCCCACCATCAGGCCGACCGGGAGTCAGGCGGTTGTCCCAACAAAAGGCCACACTTAGATGAAGTTCAAATGGATGACGCCTCGGCCAACCTTGATGTGTCGGCACCCCATCCTTCTGACCTTCGGCCACTACTCTACAAGTCCTTCGTCCGAGCGGCGGACCGAACCCTCGCATCCTTAATGCTTGAACAAGACGTGGAACATTTGGGTTTGGTATGGGCTTCCATGGTGCCTCCAAAGAAGATAAGTCAGACATGGGTTCATTTTAGCTCGCGGCCGCTGAGAAGAAGTTCGAGACGCGAGGCCGAAAGATCATCTCAGCTAAGCAACGCAAAAGTCTGGGAGGAGAATCGCATGTTATCTTCTACCCTTGCTGAAGCTGAGGCAAGGCTCAATGACTATCGGCTTTCTAAAGCCAAACTCCAAGAAACTCTGTGGATGGCCCAAAGGATGAATGGGAGTCAAGAATACAAAAAGCCAAACCGCTAAAAAAGTGCTGTTGGATTTGAACTTGGCAATGATTCCCTTCAGTCAAGGAAGAAAGTCGCTGAAGATGTTGTCGGAAGAAGGGCTCATCAGACGAAATCAATGGGGAATTCTCAAAGCTGCCCAAGATACTATCACACGCGACAAGACCATCTACCAAGTAGGTATTGATATAAGGATCAATATGAAGTGGCTTCACCGTGTTTCGGGCAAGTCAAATTTCTCCACCCCTCCATTGATATTTCGTGTCGATCCTTTTAAGGAAATCAAAGATGGCTAACTAATATCAGATTGACTCAGGCGTGATCTCCAACTCCTAGCTTAGGTTTTCTTCATTCGACGCCTTCTTTTTTTGGCAATCGCTTTGTTGTTTATTTTGAACTTGTTGAACCTCTTTTTGGGGATTCTTCATTTACACTATCTTTCGGGAATTATGTGTTTTATGCCTTTCGGCCGAATTGAGTAGGTAGTTTCTAACCCTTCGTTTAGGACCCTTATGTCGATAATTTTTCGTTTTGCCGCTTTTGCGTTTTTCTGCTCTTATACGCAAGAGCATACTTTTATCGAGCGCGCACAACTGTATATACCTTGGCTTGAAATGGCTCTTCAGTTGACTTTGCTAAGTCATTTTCTCTAAATCTTTATATGAAGTGAGCCTTTGGCCAACGATTTAGATGGCGTTGATAAGGCTTACCACAGACGAATCCATGGCCAACTTGTTGCCATCTCTGAACTCATCCAAATTAACTCCATGGCCGACCGCATGGGTGGCCTCACTAGGATCTATCCGAGGCGAGTCCATGGTCAACTTCGTTGAGTTGCCATTCTTGGACTTATCCAAGACGAACCCAAGGTCGACCGTATAGGTGGCGCTTATAGGACTTATCCGAGGCGAACCCATGGCCTACCATATAGGTGGCGCTTATAGGACTTATCCAAGGCGAGTCCAGGTCAACTTTGTTGATTTGCCATTTTTGGACTTATCCGAGGCGAATCCATGGCCGACCGTATAGGTGGCGCTTATAGGACTTATCCGAGGCGAGTCCATGGTTAAATTTGTTGAGTTGCCATTTTTGGAGTTATCCGACACGAATCCATGGCCGACCGTATAGGTGGCGCTTATAGGACTTATCCAAGGCGAGTCTATGGTCAACTTTGTTGAGTTGCCATTTTTGGACTTATCCGAGGCGAATCCATGGCCGATCGTATAGGTGGCGCTTATAGGACTTATCTGAGGCAAGTCCATGGTCAACTTTGTTGAGTTGCCATTTTTGGACTTTTCCGAGGCGAATCCACGGCCGACCGTATAGGTGGTGCTTATAGGACTTACCCGAGGCGAGTCCATGGTTAACTTTGTTGAGTTGCCATTTTTGGACTTATCCGAGGCAAATCCGTGGCCGACCGTATAGGAGGCGCTTATAGGACTTATCCAAGGCGAGTCCATGGTCACTTTTGTTGGCGCACTGTATCCTGGCTAACAAATGACATTTCATAAATGTTCAATCAGTAGTACATTCGCAAAGAGGCTTCCCATGTTCTCGGATTTCCTTGCCTTTCAACGCTCCAGTTTATGCTCCTCGCCTCCACTTCCTTTCCGAACCTAAAAGGTCCTTTCCACTGGGTCTTAGCTTGTTGTTCTCGAGCCTTGTGAATCATCTTTCAAAGACTAAGTCTTGGGCTCTAAAACTCAAGGGGAATAACCTTCTAGTTGTACAAATTTGGCCACAATAGACTTAATTATGAACTCCTCTTATGTGAGCCGCCTGCTAACTTCTTGTATCATATCTAGGTTCGCCTTAGTTCACCTTTCGCTTGCATTGGCTCAATGCTCTCCATTTTGTAAGGATGGCTCCCTGGGTCTCTCACAGGATGATTTGCTTTAAAGGCCGAATGTCACGGAAAGGAGTTTCGTTTGTGGCCAAATGGGGGGTAGTGTGGTATAACCATAGCAAGACTTGTGGCAATTCCTCGACCCACCTGCCTGCTTTCAAGCTTCCTCTAGTCTTCTCGGTGAGCCCTTTCTGTGAATTGATCTTATTAGGCCGCCTTGCCCCCGACCGCTTGTTTGAGGATGTTCTACCGACGTGAATACTTGTCTGATCCCTAAGCCCTGGCAAAACTCCACTGTGATCTTGGATGCAAACTGAGTTCCATTGTTTGGTACTATGATGGTCGGCAGGCCAAACCGACAAATAATCTTCTTCCATAAGAATTTCTAACCATATTCAGTAGAGATAACGACAACCGACTCAACTTCAATCCACTTGTCAAGTAATCCACACCACTATTAAGAACTTAACTGCTTCGGTGCCAAGGAAAATGGCCTAGGATGTCTACCCCCATTTGCAAAACTAGGCCAAGGCGATGTGATTACGTGCAACTTCTGTAGGGTGCCTTATATACTTGGTGACCCTTTTGGCATTTGTCGCATCTCCGACAAAGCCCATGCAATCGCTTTTAACGTGGGCGATAATACACACTCGGCAATTTTGCTAGGTAGGGCCGCCTCCTACATGTTGGCCCCTACATACTCCTTCGTGGACTTCTTTCATTGCATATTCGGCCTCCTCCTAGTCCCAAACATTTGAGTGGGGAAAACAAAAGCCCCTCGTGATATAGCCATTGCCCCACCAGGAGTATATTTCGCCTCTTTTCGTCATTCTTCTAGCCTCCTCTTCGTTTTCTTTGTTTGACCGTCTTGAAGGTATCGGATCAACAATGTCATGTCTAACGTTTTCTTTCCTTCTCGACATTCCCACACTTCTGTCTACAAAGGGTGCCTCTATTGTTTTCATGTACGACCGGCCTCGGTTTCCTCTTCTTTGGATTGGTGGCTTATTGGGTCGACAAATTCGCCATTCTGTTCCCTTGGTACGTGGATCGCCGAATCTTTCGAACCCTATCATGACCTTTTGCTCTCTCTTATATCTACTTAAATTTCTGGGATCCTCGCTGTGGTATTCATTATTCACCGCCTGTCACCAATTTCAAACGCTTTTTTGGCTATCGAGATTTTTGCTTCTAGGTCTCATGCTGCCTCATTCCCGCTAACAATGCTTCATATTCTGGCCCTGACATTCACCGGCTCTAAAGTCAAAGGTGCAGAACATTGTTCTATAAGGACGCCTTCAAGCCCTTCCAATATGATTCCAGCTCTTGATCCTGTTTGGTTCGTTGATCCATCAATCGACAGGTACCATTCACCTTTGTCGCTAGTCGGCCGATCTTCAGGGGTCAACTAGTTAACAAAGTCCGCCAAGACTTGCGCTTTAACGTGACCTCTTCGTTTGAACGAGATGTCGAATTCTGACAATTGGACGCTCCATGCAACCATCCTCCCCGCCAGATCCGGCTTCCTCAATACTTGCCTTATAGGCAGATTTGTTCAACTATTATACTGGAAATTTTGAAAGTAGGGACGCAAGCGTCGTGAGGCCATCACTACTGCTAAGGCGGCTTTCTCTATTTTCTAGTACCGCTTCCCAGGGCCTTGGTGCACTTTGCTGGTGAAGTATACTGGCCTTTGTTCCCCCTCCTCTTCTTGGATTAGAGTTGAGCTTACAGTAGTGTCAAATACTGAAATGTAGAGGCATAGGGGCATACCTGGTTTTGGACGAGTCAACACTGACGGGGCCGCCAACATAGCCTTCACATGCAGGAATGCTTCCTCACACTCGTCCGTCCACGTGAACCTGCCTCCTTTTTTGAGAGTAGCAAACAAAGGCATAGACATTTCGGCCGCCTTAGAAATAAAGCGGGCTAATGTCGTAACCTTTCCCATGAACTGTTGTACTTCTTTTACGCTTCTAGGACTTCTCACGTTTGTTATCGCCTGGCATTTTTCTGGGTTTGCCTCAATGCCTCTCTCCATCAACATAAAGCCTAGAAACTTCCCAACCCTTACCCCAAGCGAGCACTTGTTTGGATTCAAACGGAGTCAATGCTATCTTAGGATACAAAACACACGCCCTAAAGCCTTATAATGCTCCTCCATTCCCTGGGATTTGGCTACCATATCGTCAACATACACTTCCACTCCTCCCCTAAGATACCCCCGAATATCTTATCCCTCATTAGTAATGAAAGTCATTTTCTCCTCGTCCTGCGAATGCATCCGGATTTGGTTGTATCCAGAGTAAGCGTCCATAAAGCTCAGAAAGGTGAACCCAGCGACATTATCCACTAACCTGTCTATGCTAGGTAAAGGGTACGAGTCCTTAGGACAAGCTTTGTTCAAGTAAGTATAATCTGTGCAAATCCTCCACTTACCATTCGCTTTTCTGACCATCACCACATTAGCCAACCAGGTTGGGTATTGTTCCTCTCGCACGAAACCGACCGAGATCAACTTGCGGGTTTCCTACTTCACCGCTTCTCTCTTCTCCTCCCCTTGCTTCCTCTTCTTCTGGGCGACTTGCTTTGCTTGCTCATCTATAGACAACCGATGGCATATAAAATTGCGGTCGATGCTGGGCATGTCCTGTGCCGACATGCGAACACATCATAGTTAGCTCTAAGGATATCTGTGAGCATTTCCTCCTCCATCAGGCTCATGGTCGTCCCAATTGGACCTCTTTCAAGTCCTTTGCAGGAAGGGGCCCTTCTCTTTCAAACTAGCTTCTTGGATCCAAATCTAAATCCAGGCGTTCCACATCGTTCGGTGGGGCAAGTCTCTCTATCCTCTGGTTGTCCTCACAACACCTCTAGGCCACACGAGTATCGGCCCACACACTTCCAACCCTCCTTCCCACCAGGAACTTCATGCATAAGTGCTTAGTAGACACAGTCGCCCCTAGTTTGTTCAGTGCAGGTCGGCCTATGATGATATTATATGAGGCAGGAGCGTCCATAACTGTGTACAGGACTGGAATAGTCCTACTGACCGGCCGTTCCCCAAAACAAGTTTCTAACTCCACCGTTCCCAAGATTGGAACGCACTCTCCTGCAAAGCCATACAAATTTCCTAGGCACGACTGCACCAAATCGGCTGACAATTGCATTCTCTCTAGCGTAGACCGGTAAAGGATATTGGCAGAACTCCCCTGATCTATAAGGACGCGCTCCACTTTATACCCGGCCACCCCCACTAAAATCAACATTGGCTCGTCCTAGCATGACACCCAACCTTTCATGTCTCGATCATCAAACGCAATGATGGGCGTGGGTTCTCTTTTTCCTAGGGGCATCGTATTGGCTTCTGTTAGTACTGTTTGCACTCTGCCATCCGGCCTTCCTTCTTCAATCTCCTTGGTCACCCTATTAGAACTTACCGAGGAATTCGCCGTCCTACCGCCCGATATAGTGGTTATGGTTCCCCTGTGGGTGGGAGTCCTTTGACGCGACCTACTCCTCTCCCTCCTATTTGCTCCGGCCGGCCGATGTTAGTCCCTCCCTTGCATCTGCGACCGCCAAGGTGATGCCTGTTGAACGTAGCGATCAAGATGGCCACTCTACACTAGCTTCTCGATTTGCGTTTTCAATGCCCAACAATCCTCAATGGTATGGCTAAATGCTTTGTGGAAATCGCACCAGCTGCTTTTCTCTTTTCCCATCGGTTTTCCTCTAGCCTCCGAAGGGTACTCTAACAAAGAAGTGTGGCAAATTTCATGCATGATCTGGGCTCTATTTTTGGTGAAAGGGGTAAAGTGCTGCGTCTGCTCATTGACTCTTGCGAGCATAGGTCATTTGTCTTCTCTTGCCTTACCGGCCAGCCTCACCTCTTTTCGCTCAGCCTTCCGCTCCGACCTCTACCTCTTCACCTTGTTGGCAGCAATCTGAGATAGAAAGGAACCGGCTAGGTCCTTAAATGTTTGGATGGACCTAGGTGGGAATGTGGCCATCCATTGCATTGCCACTCCCCTCAATGTTCTTGGGAACAACTTACAGCTGAGTTTATCATTCCCGCCACTCATATACATTTGCGTTTGAAAAGCCTACAAGTGTGCGTGGGGGTCTTGGCTCCCGTCGAAGGGCTCTACCACTACCTCCCTGAAGTTTGGAGGAATAGACGTCTCATCTATCTCCCTGCAAAAGGGTTGTCTCCAGAATGGTTGGGTTGCGTTTTCCTCACACTCCTCCTAGTCTCGCTCTCTTGCTGACCTAAGGGCCGCTATCTGTTGTCGGAGCTCCTCTTCTCTCTTTTCTACAACCCTCATGGTATCTAAATGCCTCTCCTCAGCTTCTGCATGCCTTTGCTCAACCTCCGCGTTGAGCCATGATTGCTCGTCGCTTTGCGCTTGAAGGGAGGCTACAGCTCGAAGTAGCCTCTACAGCGTGTCCTCCTCGCCTTCGTTCGTGGAACTTGCTTGATTCCTCGTAATAGGCATAGCTCGTACTCCGCGGCTTCTCTCCTTCAGTGGTTGTTGGGACTAGTTTTTCCTCGCCCCCCGGTGGGTGCCAATGTTCTGGTTTGAAATCTTAGACACCAATCTCAGATCCCCTTTTCGTTCTCTCTCTCTTCTATTTATCCTAAAGTGGATATTTGTCGTTTTCCGATGAGGATCCCTATGACCTTTAGTAGGTGGCGTTAGGTTGGTCAAAGATGGAAGCTTCGATCTGGGAGTCGTACACGCAAGCTCCTGGCGCTTCTTCCTTACTCTGACTTTCATGATGGGCTAGCATAGACTGTCTAAGAATACAGGCAAGGGGTTGACTTTACAGGACAGCCGGCCGTCGGATGCCTAATGTCGGCATCCTAGGGACCGACTTCCTGGCACCGGCCGATACAACTGCAAAACTTTGTCACTAGTTTACGGGAGATCAATGGCATTGAAAAGCCATTGAAAATATACAGTGACAATAATTCAACAGTCCTTTACTCTAACAATAAGAGTTCTACAAAGTCAAAGTTCATCGACATCAAGTTTTTGGTTGTTACAAAAAGAGTTCAGAATAAATAGATTTCCATAGAACATATAGGAACAAGTTTTATGCTAGTTAGTCCATTGACTAAAGCGCTAATACCTAAGGTCTTTCATGAGCACACTACTCATATAGGTATAATTCCTTAGGATACTATAGTTTAAAGGGAACCAATGTGTTTATATTTTGAATTTACTTATGTTTCCTTGTATGTAATAATTATGTTACATTCAAAGAATTTAGATTAATCTCCACTAAAGATTGCAAATAAGGACCAATTGAAAATAGACATGTTTGAGATCACATTGCTTGTAATTTTCATGTCACTCATCCATATTTGATCTATGCATTGAATATATTAATATTGTGATCATCGTTATTTAATCATGCCTAAATTGTGATGAAAGTTGCAATGATTCTATTATTAATGTACAAGATGAACCAGATTGTATTAAGAGGAAGTCTAAAGATAAATAGCATACAGACACCTAAAGAATTTTTTAATATAATTGTTTCAAGAAAATATGAAGGCCAAGTGGGAGATTGTTAGAAATTTGTAATTTCTTTTAATCTTTTGGGCATTATATTTTAATATACAATTATATCAGTTATTGATTTAAGATGATTATAATCCTAAAGTGATCCAACTTAAGTAATCAAATGGACTTTTTAAAAGGATTTGATATGAGCTTAAAGAGTGAATACCCAGGTTGGCTCGTTAGAGGATAATATGAATCTTATGTGTAGGCTAACACATCAGGAAAGGTAATGGTTTCCAATATACCAAATCAAAAGTCGTTTTCTTTTCTCCCCATTAGAAGAGAGAAATGAAGATATCAGAAGGAACTACAGTAGTTTGGTTGAGGAAGACCACAAACCAACGACTCACAATTATTGAAGAATTTGATGCAATCTTTTAACAACTGCAAATGAATCCAAGTATTTATACAATCTTGTATAGCTTTGATAATCTAGTATAATGTCAATAGAAAATAAGGAATGTAAGGGTAGGAAATCTCCAACATCGACATCTTTTGCAATCGGTTAACACCCCCTTGCAAGCTGGAGCGTGGTAGATGTCTATCATGCCCAACTTGAGGAGAAAGACAAAGAATAGTTTAGGGGACAAGGCCTTGGTAAAAAATAAGTTTGCAACTTGAGCATGTGTATTGATGGGTAGCAAGTGTAAAATTTTGAAGTTTAGCTTGTCTCGTACCAAATGACAATCAATTTCAAGGTTCTTTGTGTATTTATGGAAAATTAGGTTGGCGATGATGTGTAAAGCACTACGACTATCAAAATAAAGGATAGGTATCTTGGCACAAGAGACTTCAAAATCTGAAAGGAGATACAATAGCTACTACAGCTCAAAAGTGGCAGATCCTAAAGCACAATATTCAGCTTGGAGGAAGACGAAAAATAAGGCTAAAGTTAAGGAAGGGGAGGACTTCAATCCAAGGAAGGAGAGATGGAATTTAAAGAACAAATATTATTAAGCCAACTAAAATAGAGAAATAAGTTGACTTAACAAATTGTTAAGTCAATTTATTTCTCTATTTTAGTTGGCTTAACAATTTTCGTTCTTTAAATTTCATCTCTCCTTCCTTGGATTGAAGTCTTCCTCCTTGTCCTAATTTGAGTCTTACTTTGATTGGAAACTACGAAGTTCCCTATAGGTCCAGGATTAGTAATCATGGTGGTTGAGATGTCTAAGTTCAAAATACATGTCACTTAGGATAGTTCTAAAGGTAGAACAAAGATCTCTACATCGAAATATAAGGTTAAAGTTAGGGAAGGGAGAGGACTTCAATCCAAGGAAGATGACATGGAATTTAAAGAACAAAAATTATTTAACTAACTAAAATAGAGAAATAAGTTGACTTAACAAATTGTGAAGTCAACTTATTTCTCTATTTTAGTTGGCTTAATAATTTTTAGTTTTTAAATTCCATCTCTCCTTCCTTGGATTCAAGTCCTCCCTCTTTCCTAACTTTAGCCTTATTTTGATTGGAAACTAGGAAGTTTCCTACAGGTCCGGGATTAGGAACTTTTTGCCATCAATATGGTGTAGAACCAACGAGAGCCCTTAGTACTCATCATAAGAAAAAACAAAAACAAGAAAGATCTTATAACAGATCTTATAAGCAATATAGGAAGTCAGACTATAAAAGAAAAAGAATCAGCAATAAAAATCAAAATCCTATTGTAGAAAATAAGCAAAGGTTTAATAAAAAACAAAAATATAAGAATATAAAAAAGAGAAGTTAAGTGCTGGAAATGTGGGAAAGTAGGGCATTATGCAAATAAGTGTAGGATTATGTAGAAAATTAATCAGTTGGAAGATGAAACCCTAAAAATGAATTTACTAAATATCCTAATAAATTCAGACAACGAGGAATCTTCTAGTGAAGAACTAGAAGAATCTGAAGACAATTTAGAGTTAGAACAAATAGAAACCTTAAGTACATCCCTGTCTTCCTCTGAAGAAGAAGATGGTTACTGCCTTGAGGCAAGAATATGTAATTCCAATGATTGTAAAATCATTAGTACATTGACCAAAGATCAAATCCCAGTAATTATTAATATTATAGATAAATTAGAAGAATCTTCATTAAAAGATTAATTTATAAGACGACTAAATGAATTAATTATAAAAGATGAGAACTCTAGAAAAGAGATTAGCAATATAAGTATGAAAGAAATAATGAATAGACTTAAACCTACAAATCAACAAATTACTATAAAAGACTTATAAGAGGAAATCAAAATACTAAAACAAGAGATACAACAATTAAAAACTAATGACATAGCCCTAGAATATAGAATGACGGAATTAGAAGGAAAAGAATTAGTTAAAAAACAAAAAGGAAAATTGGTTTATGAAGAAATTGAAACAGATGAAGAGGATAAGGAGGACCCTTATATCAATATATTAAATCTAATAACTACCCACAAATGGCATACATAGATAACCTTAGTTATCAAAGAAGAAATATTTAAGATAACGACATTAATAGACTCAAGAGCTTATGTAAATTGTATCCAAGAAGGATTAATACCAACACAATACTATGAAAAAAACTTTAGAATGAGTAACTAGTGCAAATGGATCCAAAATGAAATATTCAATACCAGTTGTCAAACGTAAGGGTGTGTAAAGGTCAAATTTGTTATAACACCTCATTCGTATTAGTCAAAAATATTAATAAGCCAATGATATTAGGAACATCATTTCTCACGTTATTATATTCTTTTCAAGTAATAGAGAAGGGGTTAGTAACAAAGGCATTAAATAAAGAAATTTGTTTTGAATTTATAAAACCTCTTAGGACAAGAGAATTAAATATATTAAAAGGGTCCTTAATTTCAAAAATTAATACCATAAAAAGAAAGAAGAAACATATTAATATGTTAAATAGAAAATAAAATTTAAAAAGAACAAGTAGTCAAGTATCATTCTGGTATCTGACATCCTTCCCAACAAAAGTATTCTACTATCAAAAAAGAAATACATTCAATAGTTTTATGTGTACAAAAATTCCAAAATGATATTTTCAACAAAAGGATTTTAATCCGTATGATTGGCAAAGTTGCGCCCAATGTTCTTATAAAAGATGTTCAAAATTTAGTCTTAGAACATATTTTTGCTAGATGACAAGCATTATTGTCTTGTTTTGATTTTGAGATACAACATATAAAAAGAGAAAATAATTATCTACCAGATTTCCTAACCAGAGAATTTTTACAGGGTTTCAAATGAGTGAAAAGGCTATTAAGCCTACCCGTAAAGACCAATATGGTTCCCCACTGGGACTACCTAAAATTATTAAAGAAAGGACTCAACAGGTTCCCAAGCAAGATCGATCAATACAGTTAAAGTTCCATCATAATATGGTCATGAAGTGGTTTCTCAGAGATTTGGTTCATCCTCATAATATAATTACAGTCCACACACTATAATAAGGCTCAGGGCTCCTAACACTCTTGCCAATATTGTAAAAAATTCCACTACAAAAGAACATACTACAACCACACCTGTACCATCCCTTAATCTATTAGCCAAAATCTCAAACAGGTTTACTCCTCTCCAATATCATAATGTAATTATTGGACCCAGTAAACTAGTTAGTTACCCGAACCCTTATGAAGACCAATACCTAGAAAAGGATGAATTACTTCCGGTAATTGTACTTGAGAAGGATCAAGCAAAAGTCAATCCAATACAAATAGCCAAAACACTATTTCCACCAGACTTCCACTACCTTCCTATACACCCACATAAACCAGAATCTTTTATGACTTTATATTAGTAGACACAAACTCCATAGAAATATCCCATACCCAGGACAAGCAAGGGAACATATAGTTCTCTAAAATAAAAATATTAAATATATTATCTCATCAAGACTAAAACCAACTCTTGTTTCAATAGAAATCCTTCTCTCGATCATTTTTATCTCAACATTACACTTATTATGATTATATGGATGCCTAGTATCATATTCTATATTTAGCTATAGGGACCCATTCTTGGTTTATCTAGTTCAGACATGGAATATCGTTAAAGTTTCCAAGATGGTTTATTAAGTGGTTCATAGACTTTGGACCAGTACCTTCATTATTTCCATTAGAAATAAAGGAAGCTTATGATTATTTTGGTGAAAAGTCATCATTTGTCACAGGTTATCGTCTAATATCTTTTGTAGCTTCACAAGCTATAACGTGGATAATGACATGGGAATACACCACCATACAGCAATATGAAACTGTTGACATCAAGACCCTCTACCGCCAAACAAAGGTTAAGTGGTGGAAGAAGTTCAACAACAATCTTATCAACAAAAGCAAGATAGATGAATGGGTAAACAATAATTCGAAGAGTACTAGTCAACAAAACACTAGTCCTCTTAAGAAGCGAAAAGAAGAAAAGGAAGCATCATTCTTATTAGAGAAGCAAAAGATTATGGCGGAATTAGCCTCAACAACTTCAGTGGAAGAATTTGAAGCAACACTTTTGAAAGCAAGATCTATCCTGGATAGTGATAATGCAAACCATTCTGATGTTGAGTCTAGTGAATCCAACCCATATTTGCACAATAGAGACATGTTTGATTGAATTCCTCACTTTACAAGATCCTTGAAGATATTTCTCCATCAACATCCACTAGGAGGAATAAGACAAGAAAAGAAAGGCTCCCAAAATAGACCCGTGAAACTAGATTCTTGACATCCACTAAGGAAGAACAAGACACAAGAAAGCAGGATTCTTCAAGACATCTACTAAGAGAAACAAGACAAAGCGAGCAAGATTTCCAAGGCAGCCTTGTGAAGAGCAAGATTCCCAAGGCAAGCTTGTGAAAGACATCTACTAAGGAGAAGCAGGATTCCCCAAGATTTTACTCAGATTTTAGACTCTCGTAATGTATTTTATTTTATTTTTCATAAAAGCCTTTGATTGGCTAAAAGAACGGTGCATCAATAATGTTGGAGTGTTGAAGAAATTATGCTATTTTTGAAATGCTTCACAAACAGATGAATATGATAAAGTTAGGATATAACTTATAGAAAACACTAGAATATAAAATATAACTTATGCAAATAATGTTGTACAAACGAAATTAAAGGATTAGAGTTTTGAGGAAACGAAGTGAGAAATGCTTACAAACAGAAGATGTTGATGAGATTTAGGAGAGATAGACTTTTAAGATAGAGAGAATTATCAGAGAAATTTTCAAAGAGATACCCCAAACTAAGGAAGCCCTCCTCTTTGTATACTTAGTTCACCAGGTTACATTATTGATGCACCGTTATTTTAGCCAATCAGAGGCTTTCATGAAAAATAAAATAAAATACATTACGAGAATCTAAAATCTGAGTAAAATCTTGGGAAATCTTGTTTCTCCTTAGTAGATGTCTTTCACAAGCTTGCCTTAGGAATCTTGCTCTTCACAAGCCTGCCTTGGAAATCTTGCTCGCTTTGTCTTATTTCTTTTAGTGGATGTCTTGAAGAATCATGCTTTCTTCTGTCTTGTTCTTCCTTAGTGGATGTCAAGAATCTAGTTTCACGGGTCTATCTTGGGAGCCTTTCTTTTCTTGTCTTGTTCCTCCTAGTGGATGTTGATGGACAAATACCTTCACGGGTCTTGTAAAGTGAGGAATTCAACTTAATCAAACATGTCTCCATTGTGCAAGTATGGGTTGGATTCACTAGACTCAACATCGAATGGTCCTGCATTATCACTATCCGAGATAGATCTTGTTTTCAAAAGTGTTGCTTCAAATTCTTCCATTGAAGTTGTTAAGGCTAATTTCGCCATAATCTTTTACTTCTCTAATAAGAATGATGCTTCCTTTTCTTCTTTTTGCTTCTTAAGAGGACTAGTGTTTTGATGACTAGTACTATTCGAATTATTGTTTATCCATTCATCTATCTTGCTTTTGCTGATAAGATTGTTGTTGAACTTCTTCCACCACTTAACCTTTGTTTGGCGGTAGAGGGTCTTGATGTCAACAGTTTTATATTGCTATATGGTGGTGTATTCCCACGTCATTATCCAGGTTATAGCTTGTGAAGCTACAAAGGATATTAGATGATAACCTGGAACAAATGATGACTTTTCACCAAAATAATCATAAGCTTCCTTTATTTCTAATGGAAATATTGTAAGTACTGGACCAAAGTCTATGAACCACTTAATAAATCATCTTGGAAACTTTAACAATATTCCACGTCTGAACTAGATAAACCAGGAATGGGTCCCTAGAGCTAAATATAGAACATGATACCAAGAATCCATATAATCATAATAAGTGTAATGTTAAGGTAAAAACGATAGAGAGAAGGATTTTTGTTGAAACAAGGGTTGGTTTCAATCTTGATGAGATAATATATTTAGTATTTTTATTTTAGAGAATTATATGTTCCCCTGCTTGTACTAGGTATGGAATATTTCTATGGAGTCTGTGTCTACTAATATAAACTCATAAAAGATTCTGGTTTTATGTGGGTGTATAGGAAGGTAGTGGAAGTCTGGTGAAAATAGTATTTTGGCTATTTGTATTGGATTGACTTTTGCTTGATCCTTCTCAATGACAATTACCGGAAGTAATTCATCATTTTCTAGGTATTGATCTTCATAAGGGTTCGAGTAACTAACTAGTTTATTGGGTCTAATAATTACATTATGATATTGGAGAGGAGAAACCTGTTTTGAGATTTTGGCTAATAGATTAAAGGATGGTATAGGTGTGGCTGTAGTATGTTCTTTTGTAGTGGAATTTTTTACAATATTGGCAAGAGTGTTAGGAGGCCTGGGCCTTATTGTAGTGTGTGGACTGTAATTATATTGTGAGGATGAACCAGATCTTTGAGAAACCACTTCATGACCATATTGTGATGGAACTTTAACTGTATTGATCGATCCTGCTTGGGAACCTGTTGAGTCCTTTCTTTAATAATTTTAGGTAGTCCCAATGGAAGACCATATTGGTCTTTACGTGTAGGCTTAATAGCCTTTTCACTCATTTGAAACCCTGTAAAAATTCTTTGGTTAGGAAATATGGTAGATAATTATTTTCTCTTTTTATATGTTGTATCTCAAAATCAAAACAAGACAATAATGTTTGTCATCTAGCAAAAATATGTTCTAAGACTAAATTTTGAACATCTTTTATAAGAACATTAGACGCAACTTTGCAATCAGTGCGGATTAAAAACCTTTTGTTGAAAATATCATTTTGGAATTTTTGTACACATAAAACTATTGAATGTATTTCTTTTTTGATAGTAGAATACTTTTGTTGGGAAGGATGTCAGATACCAGAATGATACTTGACTACTTGTTCTTTTAAATTTTATTTCTCTATTTAACATATTATGTTTCTTCTTTCTTTTTATGATATTAATTTTTGAAATTAAGGACCCTTTTAATATATTTAATTCTCTTGTCCTAAGAGGTTTTATAAATTCAAAACAAATTTCTTTATTTAATGCCTTTGTTACTAACCCCTTCTCTGTTACTTCAAAAGGATATAATAACGTGAGAAATGATGTTCCTAATATCATTGACTTGTTAATATTTTTTACTAATACGAATGAGGTGTTATAACAAATTTGACCTTTACACACCCTTACGTTTGACAACTTGTATTGAATATTTCATTTTGGATCCATTTGCACTAGTTACTCATTCTAAAGTTTTTTTCATAGTATTGTGTTGGTATTAATCCTTCTTGGATACAATTTACATCAGCTCTTGAGTCTATTAATGTTGTTATCTTAAATATTTCTTCTTTGATAACTAAGGTTATCTATGTATGCCATTTGTGGATAGTTATTAGATTTAATATATTGATATAAGGGTCCTCCTTATCCTCTTCATCTGTTTCAATTTCTTCATAAACCACTTTTTCTTTTCCTTTTTGTTTTTTAACTAATTCTTTTCCTTCTAATTCCATCATTCTATATTCTAGGGCTATGTCATTAGTTTTTAACTGTTGTATCTCTTGTTTTAGTATTTTGATTTCCTCTTATAAGTCTTTTACAGTAATTTGTTGATTTGTAGGTTTAAGTCTATTCATTATTTCTTTCATACTTATATTACTAATCTCTTTTTTAGAGTTCTCATCTTTTATAATTAATTCATTCAGTCGTCTTATAAATTCATCTTTTAATGAAGATTCTTCTAATTTATCTATAATATTAATAATTACAGAGGTTTGATCTTTGGTCAATGTACTAATGATTTTACAATCATTGGAATTACATATTCTTGCCCTAAGGCAGTAACCATATTCTTCTTCAGAGGAAGACGAGGATGTACTTAAGGTTTCTATTTGTTCTAACTCTAAATTGTCTTCAGATTCTTCTAGTTCTTCACTAGAAGATTCCTCGTTGTCTGAATTTATTAGGATATTTAATAAATTCATTTTTAGGGTTTCATCTTCCAACTGATTAATTTTCTACATAACCCTACACTTATTTGCATAATATCCTACTTTCCCACATTTCCAGCACTTAACTTCTCTTTTTATATTCTCATATTTTTGTTTTTTATTAAACCTTTGCTTATTTTCTACAATGGGATTTTGATTTTTATTATTGATTCTTTTTCTTTAATAGGCTGACTTCCTATATTGCTTATAAGATTTGTTATAAGACCTTTCTTGTTTTTGTTTTTTCTTATGACGAGTACTAGGGGCTCTCATTGGTTCTACACCATATTGATGACAAAAAGTTCCTAACTCTTTTGCTCGAGGCACTTTCTTTCCCTATCTTATTTTGTAATTTAAAGTTGGTACATACTTGTATGTCAGTTTCTACTATAATATTGTGTAATTGATCATAGGTCAAGGATTCATATGTTATGGGTTGGCCATAATGTCTTTCTAAATTCATTCTAACTTTTTATGAAAATAATTTTGGTAATCCTGCTATAAATTTTTCTTTCCAAAAGTTGGCAAAGCCATCTTCTCTTAATGTTACTTTTGATAGGAAGGTATCTTTATACCATCTATAATATGACATGGTTGGACAATATAGGTTAGTTAATTGGTTTGCAACTCTATTCTTAAATACGTTGGAATCCCCTATAAAATTTTGAATAATTGTGTAGATAAGAGTTGAGACAGCATCTTCTTGATTGGTTTCATTCTTGACTTTATTCAATATGGTTAACCTATCATTTTCTATACAAAGATTATCCCACCAATCCTTTAGTTGGTCAGTAAATTCTTGTATAATGGCTAATGCGGCTAACTTGTCTGAACATCCTTTGGTTCTGTGTGCTATTGCTGCCATTGTCATTTGGCAAGTTAGATCTAATATGGCTTGTTCACTCATACCATCTAAATTCCACTCGGAAATTTCATTTCCTAAAAAGGAATTTTGAACTAGGTCTCCTTTTTCCTCATATTGGACATTAACTAAGGATGGTCTTGGGTAATAATTTCTAAGGTTTGGATAAGCTTTTAATTTATTAATTTCTATAGTATTTACAAAGGGTCTATCCATTTCTAATTTTTCTAACATTTGTCTAATCTCTTCTATCTTTAAATCAGTATCATTATTTAATCTTATAGTCTCTAATTCTTTTTGTGAAACATTTATCAATTTATATATTGGAGGTTTACCCTTAGTAGTTGTTGAACTACTAGCATTTTCTACTTGATTTAGGGTTTCAATTCTCCCTAATTGTTTTTTCATAACTTCTAATATAATATTTGAGTAATTCATCTGTGAATGTAATTTCTTAATATCTGACTTCTCTACGGACTTATCTAGGTCTTTTTTAATGTCTTTATATGGACTAACTTCTATTTCTAGATTTGCTAGTTCTATTTTTATCCCTTGTTGAGGTGGATATTTTGCCCTTATGACTTTATTCTCTAATGTTTTCCAATTATTATCTACTCTTCCTATTATACTAATTTGTTTACCAAAAGAATAATATATTATATTCTTTTTACAATGTCTAGAAAACCAGTAAAAGAAATATACATTAATTTCTTTCTTATTCATATAAACATAATACATCTCTCTAAATTTCTCAGTTTGTTTGTTCCTTACTGAACGTCGTAAAATACCAATCCTTTTGTTTTTTATTATATTCGACATTAAAGTCTTTCCTAATTCATTTCTTGTCTATTTCAAAAAGGGTTTCTAGGGTTAAAGTATTTAGTACTTGTGAAGCTGTAGGCAGATATTGTGGTGATTCTGATTTTTCAAAATATACAGGCCTTGCTACTTTTGAATTATTGGTACCTATTCCTCTTAGGTCTAAGTTTATTGTGGCACTATCTACTGAGTGTCTTGCAGGTTGTCCTCTAAAGATCATATGTAGTTCATTAATTTTTAACGAAGTGGATCTATTCATTCTTAACCTAATATTAGAACCCTCTTATATTATATCTCTTACTTGAGTATTGTAAACCTTTGGTTCACTCATTACTTCCTCTAATAACCAATCTTCTAGAATTTTACTAATAACCTCACTATGACTCAATCTCTTTGGTACTTGTATTGAGAACTTTCTAAGATTTGCCTCAATTAATATAGTTTCTTCTTTCGAAGATCTCAATGCTTTAAAATTATAATTAATTATTGCAACTTTATAATAAATTCTAAAAATTATTTGTATTGGGCCAGACAACTCATCTACTAAATCATTTGGAAGTTTTACATACAATTTTATTGCATTACTTGTTTTGTCATTTTTCAAATCCATCGAGAAGTTAGGATAGCAATTGAAAAAAGCAGGGTCATCATGAAGATTGTTTTCTAATATTGCAATTATTGAGTCATTGAACCTTTTAAGTCTTATATTTCTTAGTATCATTAATATTGAACTATTTATTCCTAATCTATAATTAGGTTTTGCAGCCACTTGTATTAATCCTAGATGGATAAAAGTATATCCTTCTTTTATATGTTGATCTAAAATCTCTTGTTCTAATAAATTAATAGTTTGGTTGTTTTTGGTGTCTGGGTAACTATATTCTATTACATGTACTTCATCTTGACTTATTGACCATATTCTATGTTGTTTATACACTTCACTCTTTTTTACTACAGGTATTGACCAATTATGTAATGTATCTTCTATTTCTGTTATATGTAATTCTCTATCTTTGTTGTAGCTAGAGGACTCTTGTTGATACTGAGGATTTGTTATTACTACTTGTTTGTTTTTATTTCTTAGACTTATATCACTAAATGTTCTTAAAAAGTTAGGCATCTTAAGTTTTTTTCTAGTTTCCATGCTCCAGGACCACCTCCTATCCAGTCTAGCTGACCAACGGTCTCACTACCTTACCCTAGGTTTTACTGCCGAGACCACTTACACAAAGGAAGCTGACCAACGTACATACGCCTTTCAGTGCTACACGACGGACTCTAGAAAAACTCTAAATGACCTACATTTCTAAGAAGACTTAATGAAATTAATCTAATTAACAAAAACTCAAGAGTAATAATAGTTCTCAAGCTATGAAACAATATATCTCTTTTTCTAGTAAGATGATAAATCTTCGAGAAGATGCCATTCTTTTAATATAATGTATTGGGTTTTGTTGAAATAAAATTTCCTTATTGGTAACAAGTCTTTTTAATTCTAACATTTCTTCTCTTAATGCTTTCCTAAGCTGGTAATAATAGAATATTGGGTTCATGATTAACTATTCCCCCACAATAAAAAATCAAAATCAGAACATTGGATTCTGATACCATTACTAGAGTTTTGAGGGTTTAAAACCAATTATAATACTAAAGTTAAAGCGTTAAAGAAATTATACTATTTTTTGAAATGCTCACAAACATATAAATATGATAAAATTAGGATATAATTTATAAAAAATATTCAAATACAAAATATAACTTATGCAAATAATATTATGTTTACCATTCTGGTACTGTGGACACCTCTTTTAAAATTAAAGACCTTGTCATTCTAAAATATTTTTTAGGTTGGGAAGTTACTCACTAAAAAAATGAGAACTTCCCTTTCTCAAGCAAATATTATATTGATCTTCTTATGTCCTATGTATAAGATTGCCTCTTATGCTTCATAAATCTCACCAGTTGGCTTTTCTTTAGTGCATTCCTTCCTTGCCAGCACAAAAGGTATCATTGACGAGGTACATGGCTGGAAGCTAGCTGTCCTAGTCTAACATAATTCTATAATCCCCGTGTACATATGCAGCCATAAAGTTTCACGTGTGGATCTAGGAAACACGACTTTATCGGGAAAAGCAATAATGTCCCAGAGATTCTCTTTTTTAATCCATAATATCTTAATTGCCCACAAATCCACCGGAACTCCAATCAATTTCCGCTTTTTATATTCTTTTCAATCCGTTTTGAAAACAAGCCTATCAAAATATTGCTGGAACTTGACATCAATATAAAATTACTTGAAACTATTAATCTCAAAGCCATAGCATCAAACACACCAATTAAGGATCTTGACTCAGGGTCTTAACCAATAGGACTTATTGATTTTATTAATCAAATAGCCAAACAATCTTATATACCCAATCTTGGCCAAGGCATCTCAGCTGAGTGCAGCAACTCCAAGAAGTTGAATCTCCACAAACTTACCAAAACGCCTTGAACTATTATTCCCAACAGTCTTTGTATTGCCGAAGGCTTCTAGAACGGGATTGGACTTCAGGACCTTTTGCTTAACAATTCTACCTTCTACCTTCAACAACAACAACTCACCCATTAGTGTGGATAAGATACCACATGAGTAACTTAGTCCTTTCCTTTATTACCAGCTCCACTTTCCATTAACCAATATTGATTGGCCCATTCCTTCATTTATCACAAGCCTAAATTCACAATAATTTATATAACCAAGCTACATATTGTATCCGTGGACTTAGATTTCCAAAAACTGCTCCTGTTAGTCCTGGTTCACGTTCTGGCTTGGCCATATCAGTATCCTTATGATAAACACTAGAAGTGTTTTTTTTTATTAAATAAAAATAATAATAAAAAAACCGTCTTCCCTAAAATGCAAAGGACTTTAATTACTTGTCCTTCATCTATCTAAGCCACATCAGGGTCCTCCACCCAACTACAAGATTGACAGCAGCAGTCGTTTCTGTAGTAAGTCGGGTCAAAATCTCAGCCTGTAACCAGATCTACCATCAACACAGCCAAAGGTTGCTCTAAGAATCAAAATGAAATATCTTGACACTCCTCTTCCACACGAGACTTTGGCCTGAGCTTCTCAGTCACTGGTTCAGGGTTACTGGAGACACCTAAACTCAAAGAGAAGCCATTTTGGGTATTTCTTAAGTTGGAAAGGAGACTCCTAAAACAACTCTAACAAGAAGATCTAGTCTAGTACGAATCATGGAGAATGGGAGAAGGAGTCATTTACCCGAGTTGTATTGAAGAAAGGATTCAACTAACTAACACATAAAGGAAAGAAAAACGAAATTTGCATGCAACAGTAATCAACAAGAGTTACCTGAACAAAACGTCCTTTGTTGTTGCTTCCGTTGAAGACACAAGTTTTTTCTTGTTTCACCCTTCCTTTTATAGAGCAACCGGGACATTCTTCCTTTACTTTATGGTGACGTGTTGGGTTTCTCATTTTAAGCTGCCTGTTGCTTAGGGTTTTAAGAACTGGTAGGGAAGCTAGGGTAGAGGGGAACCTAGTGGGCAGGGTAGTTAGAGGGGCAACCTCGATTATTGTTCCTCCCCCAGACTCCGCCTCTGTAATATTATTTTTTTTTTTGGAAAAATTGGTGTTTATGACACTAGAGTTGAGAAAAAAAACTCACTGTTCTAGCAAGTTTAGCAAGAACATGGTTACCGTTTGGAAGTTTAACATTCACAGGTTGGATATTAAAATATGATTGGAACCAATTAATGGAAGAACATATATGACCACTAGCACCTGAATCTAATATCCACGTGCCATGATTAGACTTATTTGATATAGAAATCCTCATTTGGTTTATGACCAAATTGAGGTTTGGAGATAACCTAATTAGTGGTAACCGAGACCTAATGAATACTCAGTCATACGTGAGTGAGTGTTGAATTAAGGAAATCAGCTTTTCATATTGCTCGTGAGTAAAAGGAGTGCTCTCGTAAGAGTCAACTTTTGTATTAAATTCTTCTTCCTTATGCTCCATGTCATCTTTGGCTGAATAATTCACTGTAGATGAGTTATTCTTCATAAAGTAATTCGATGAAAATCCATGCTTGCAATAGCACGTTTCCACTGTGTGTCTTGTCTTGTCACAATCAGTACAGACTTTGCTTGAGTTCTTCCCTCCATAACTCTTTCCTCTAGTTGGGCCTTTTTGAAATGAACAACATAAATTAATACATCCTCATTAGCAAAACCTCTTTGCCTCTCTTGTTGAACAACCACGGAAAACACTATTTTAAGAGTTGGAAGAGGATCCATCAAATAGGATTTGTGATTTCACCGCTAAATAGTAGTCATTAAGGCCAATTAAAAATCTTAGCACATAATCTTGATGTCGAAACATCCTTGCATTTTGCATCGCAACACGAGCATCTAATTGGATAGGAACAATTTGGCATAGGTCTATAGCTTTCATATTCCTCCCAAAGGATTTTAAGCTGTGTAAAATACTCAGTCACAGAAGATGAACCTTGTGTGAAAGAATGGATTTCTTGTTGCAATTATGAAATTTTGATTAAAATCTTTGTGAGAATAGTGTTTTTTAAAATCAATTCAAACATCCATTACATTTTCTAGAAAAACAACAAATTGAGCAATAGCTAGTGTGACATAATTCTTTATCCAGGAATAAGTGTTACATCGCACCCATGGTCAATGGTTAGGATCTCTTTACATCAGGACTTCAATGTTTTCGTCTACAAAATTATATTTGTTCTTCGTAGAGCTTTCCTCATTGATCAGGCCAATGTGTGATAATTTAATCCATTCAAAGGTGGAATGATAGCCATATAAGAGGGTTCATCGCTGGGATAATCATAGTAGTCATTGGTGGTGTACTGGTCGACCCTCCTTAAACTCCGGTCAGTCCTTAGTATGTATCGGTCAGTCCTAATGCTGGTTTAGTTCCTAGGTAGCCCTATGTCCTAGCCCATTGTGGAGTCAGATCAGAGGGAGGTGTGTCAAGACTTTGCGTGCACGGTTTTCCACATCGAAGCTTCCTGGGCTAACACGCCTAGACCCCTCGCCTAGGGCTAAAGGACAAATATCGACTTTATGTATGAAGATTAAAAGAGGAAAGTCGTGGAGAGAAAGACATGCTTGTTTTCCCAGAGGATACACTTTTGACTTTCGGATACAAGAACATTGGGGTAAGGTAAAACTAATCCCAACAACGACAAGAAGGAGGAGACAACAGAACAGGAGCAATGCCGATCACCAGAAACCAAGCAAGCTCCACGAACGAGGGAGAGGAGGATACGCTGCAAAAACTGCTCCGTGCAGTGGCCTCCCTTCAGGCGCGAAGTGACGAACAATCACAACTCAGCGTGAAAGCTAAGCAAAGACAAGCAGAAGCTGAAGGAGGTATCGTCTAGCAGAGGAATGACATCTGGAAGCCATGAGAGTAACAAAACAGAGGGAGGAGGAGCTCCGTCAAGTGGACGAGACCAAACAACACATGAAGAGAACCTCGCTCAACCATTCTGGGGCAACCCTTTTTGCATGGCGATAGACGAGACCCCTATTCCCCCTAACTTTAGAGAAGTGGTCGTGGAGCCCTTCGATGGGAGCCAGGACCCCTACGTCCACTTGCAAGCCTTCCAGACGCAGATGTACATCAGTGGAGGGAATGACCGACTCAGCTGCAAGCTCTTTCCACGAACGTTGAGAGGAGTAGCAAGAGTAGATGGCAACACTCCCGCCCAGGTCCATACAAACTTTCAAAGACCAGGCTAGCTCTTTTGTATCACAATTTGCGGCTAACAGGGTGAAGAAGTTGGAGGTAGCCGACTTATTCGACATCAAGCAAGCTGAGAGAGAGTTTGAAAAGCTACTTGGCGCGCTTCAACAATGCAACAGTCAAAGTGGACGACCCAGATCAGAAATCCTTTGTCAAAGCCTTTCAGAAAGGTTTAAGGACTGGATCGTTTAGTGATGCCTTAGCCCTTAGGAAACTAGCCAGTATGGAGAAAATACGCGCCCGAGCGGAGAAGCACGTTGAAGTGGAGGAAGATCAATTGGAGCGGCGAAGGACGGAGTGAGGACCCGACCGCAAGGACGAGAGACATCCAGCAAGGGCTAAGGAGGATAAGCGGCCGGTCCTAGCCCGAACAAACGAGTCCTCACAACACTTCACCCCGTTAACCGAGAAGAGAACCCAGATTCTGCGGGAGATTTGTCACACTACCCTCTTGGAATTCCCCCAGGGAAACAAAGGAAAGGTGATGGGAAAAGACAAGGATGGTTGGTGTGACTTCCATCAGGCTTTTAGCCACATCACTAAGGACTATTGGGCCTTGATTGAAAGGCTGGTACAGGAAGGCCATCTCATTCGTTATGTCCAGAAGATGTCGAGCGACCGTCACAAACTACAAGGTAGTGCAGGAGGGTCAGTTGGCACCAATCAAAAGGAGAGAAGTCGGTCATGTTAGAGAACCCCCCGTAGGGGAACAATAACCACCATTTTCGGAGGAGATGTGACAATTTGCCCCTAGATTTTGGAACAGGAAGCAAGGAGGATTGGAGAGGAGAGGGAGACCAAGGGAGTTCAAGCTGTACTGACAGGAGCAAACATGACACCCTTAGGCAAGAGAGAACCTACGCCCCTATAAACCTTTGATGACCAAGATATAAAGCACGAAGTGTCTGGACGAGACAAGCCGATGGTAATCTCAGTCGCGGTGGCAGAGTACAAGATAGAGCGCATCCTTATAGACCAAGGGAGTTCAGCTAATATCCTATATTAGTCCACGGCCCAAAAGATGCAACTGCCAGCAGGATGGCTCCAGGAATGCTCTGGGAACTTGTATGGCTTCGCAGGAGAATGCCTTCCCATCAAGGGGACAATTAAGTTGGAAACTAGTTTTGGAGAAAAATCAGGAATTAGGACCATCCCAATCCTCTACACCATCGTAGATGCCCTAGCATCATATAACATCATCATAGGTCGGCCAGCGCTGAACAAGCTAGGGGTAGTCATATCCACCCGACACTTGTGCATGAAGTTTCGAGTAGGGAGAAAAGTAGGAAGTGTGTGGACCGACTCTCGTGTGGCCAAAAGATGCTATGAAGATAGTCTGAAAGTGGGGATCCATCCACCGGTCGCAGTCGTAAACACTTTGGAGTTAGATCTGGACTTGAGATGTCATTACGAGCGTGAAGGGCTGCACCCGGCAGAGGAGTTGAAGGAGACGCAGGTGGGACCTCGACCAGATCAAATGATGAAGATAGGGTCAGCCATGAGTCATAAGGAAGAGGACTTGCTGGTGAGCTTCCTTAGGGCGAATAGCGATGTGTTCACTTGGTCGATCAAGGATATGCCGGGCGTAGATCTCGATTTCATGTGTCACCGACTCTCGGCAGAGTAGGGAGCGAGGTCGGTCGCCCAGAAGAAAAGAAAACTAGGGGAAGAGAAACGCAGGGCAGCGAGAGAGGAAACACGCAAACTGATATCGGCCGGATTCGTGCGAGAAGTACAATACCCGACGTGGCTAGCCAACATGGTAATGGTCAGAAAACCAAATGGGAAATGGAGAATGTGTACGGACTACACCGATCTAAACAAAGCTTGTCTTAAAGACCCCTACCCCTTGCCCAGTATAGATAGACTGGTCGATGGCGTTGCAGGATTTGCTCTCTTAAGCTTCATGGGTGCATACTCAGGGTACAACCAAATTCGAATGCACCCACAAAACGAGGAGAAGACCGCGTTCATTAGTGATGATGGAGCTTTTTGTTACAAGGTCATGTCATTCGGCCTCAAGAACGCGGGGGCTACCTACCAGCGCCTGATGGATAAGATATTCAAAGGAATTATAGGTGTGGACGTAGAATTGTATGTCGACGACATGGTGGTCAAGTCTCAAGGAGTGGCGGAGTATTGCGAAGCACTAGGACGAGTGTTCCATATTCTAAGGAAGCATCAACTCAAGCTGAATCCGAATAAATGCTCGTTCGGGGTCCATGCAGGAAAATTTTTAGGCTTCATGTTGACTAAAAGAGGCATTGAAGCCAACCCTGAGAAATGTCAGGCGGTCGTCAACATGAGAAGCCCTCAGAGTGTTAAGGAGGTCCAACAATTCATGGATAAGGTCACAACATTATCTCTCTTTATCTCGAAAGCGACAGAGATGACCACACCCATATTCGGGACTCTCAAGAAAGGAGGAAATTTTGTGTGGACGACCGAGTGTGAAGAGGCCTTTCTACGCCTAAAGGCAATGATGGCAGCTCCCCCTGTGCTGATCCGCCCATGCCCAGGTACGCCTTTATACTTATACATTTCTGTGTCTGATGTCGCCGCCAGTTCGGCGTTGATCTAAGAGAAGGAAGGGGAACAACGGCTAGTATATTTTACTAGTAAGGTGCTTTAGGGCGCTGAAAGAAGATACTAGAAGATCAAGAAGGCTGCTTTAGCCCTGGTGATGGCCTCACGACGGCTACGCCCATACTTCCAGAATTTCAACATAATAGTTCGAACAGATTTGCCCATACAACAAGTGTTGAGAAAACCAGACCTGGTACGAAGGATGGTAGCATGGAGTGTCAAGTTATCAGAGTTCGACATCTCATTCGAACGAAGGGGTCATGTGAAGGCGCAAGCATTGGTCGATTTCATCACATAATTAACCCCTGAAGGTCCCCCAACTATTGATAAAGGCGAGTGGTATCTGTCAGTGGATGGATCTTCAAACCAGTCAGGATCTGGGGCAGGTGTCATTTTAGAAGGACCGGATGGCATCCTCATCGAGCAGTCTTTGCACTTTGATTTTAGAGCCAACAATAACCAAGCAAAATATGAAGCATTGTTAGCAGGGATGAGACTAGCCCAAGACTTGGAAGCGAGAAGACTAACCGCCAAGAGTGATTTGAAGTTGGTAACGGGACAGGTGAATAATGAATATCAGACAAGAGACCCGCAATTAGCCAAGTATCGAGAGCAAGTAGCGAAACTAGCAGTCGCCTTCGAAAAATTTGTGTTGGTGCACGTACCAAGAGATCAAAATGAACGGGCTGACCTATTGGCTAAGCTAGCCAGCACTCAGAGAAGGGGGCAACTAAAGTTTGTCATCCACGAGAATCTGGAGACACCAACCATAGACAGGGAGGAGGTATGGAACATTGGAGGAAAAGTGACCTAGATGACTCCGTTGATCCAATATTTAAAGGACGGCCGAGTCTTGAAGGGTGATCAAAAGGCCAAAAGGGTGACTAAGGAAGCAGTGAGGTATGCATTGGTGGGGCAGTGGTTATATAGGAGAGGTTTCGCGTTTCCCCTCCTTAGGTGCCTAGAGGAGGACGAGCCAGAATACGTGATGAAGGAAGTTCACGAGGGCATATGTGGACCCCACATAGGAGGACGAGCCCTGGCAAGTAAGATCACCATAGCCGGATATTATTAGTCCACCTTAAGAAGCGACTGCATGAACTATGTCAAGAAATGCGACAAATGTCAAAGGTTTGTAGAAGGACATAAAGCACCTCCAGAACGGTTGCACTCAATCACGTCACCTTGGCCATTCTGCAAATGGGGGGTAGACATACTGGGACCGTTCCCCATGGCCCCAAGGTAGATCAAATTCCTGATTGTGGCTGTGGATTATTTCACTAAGTGGGTCGAGGCAGAGCCATTCGCTACCATCTCGACTAAGAGAGTTAAGCGCTTCTTTTGGAAAAAGATCATCTGCTAGTTCGGTCTCCCGACCAAGATAGTGTCGGATAATGGAACCCAATTTGTATCCAGGTCCACAGCCAAATTCTGTAAAGAGTTGGGGATTAAGCAAATCTTCACATCAATGGAACACCTACAATTGAACGGCCAGGTGGAGGCGGCCAATAGGGTTATTTTAAAAGGACTGTGAAGGAGACTGGAGGAAGCAAATGGTAGATGGGCCGAAGAATTGTTGTAGGTGTTGTGGTCGTACCACAGACTCCTCATTCAACTACCAATGAAACCTCGTTTCACCTGACGTTTGGAATTGAAGTCGTCATACCCGTGGAGATTGGAGAGTCGTCCGCACGTACGACATTATTTGAACCGAGTGATACAAGGACGAATTGAGGGCAAATTTGGACATGTTGCAAGAAGTGAGGGAGATAGCCCACATAAGAGAATATGCAGTCAAAACTAGAGTAGCCAAGATGTACAATAAGAGAGAAATCCCCCGCAACTTCAAACCCCAAGACCTGGTGCTGAGGAAGGTAGTTCAAAAAGCCGAAAACAACAAGTTAATGCCCAAATGGGAAGGGCCCTTCAAAATACAAGAAGAAGTCAGACGGGGGGCTTACCGACTAGAGTCTTTAGGAGGCAAGAAGGTCCTGCGAACATGGAACGCCACCTCCCTACAAATGTACTATAGTTAATATTCATGAATGATATTGTCTCTTTGCAAAATGCAACTTACCATTGAAATGGCTCGCCTCGGATAAGTCCTAAAAAGGCGACCTAACACGGTCGGCCTAGGGCTCGCCTCAAATAAGTCCTAAAGGGTAACTCAACAAAGTCTCAAGCAGTGCACTTGATCGTGCCAAGACAGATGAGACCTTAGTAACTTCTGAATCCACCCAAGAGTACCGGTCTTCAATGATGTTGTCGGAAGTATGGTCGCGATACCATATCTCAAAGGGAAAGTTTTTGCAGGACTCTGAATTTGAGGATGAACTACTCCCCACATTAGAGGTGCCAACATTAGGTGTCGCACCTGATAGAGGTTGGTCTCCTTGAGCATAGGCGCCAAGTAGGTCCCTCGAAGACTCTCTTGCGAACGAAGAAGAGCAAGGGTTAGATTACGACCCTGGCTAGGGCACGAGTTCCTTTAAAAAATCGAAGGAAATCAGGAACAACAAAGCCCAAACCAAAAGGAGAAGAAATAAAGAATAAAAACGCCAAGGAAGTCAAGAAACATCATGCCATTAGGACGAAGCTTTGAAGCAGATATGTGAGGCTAGTGAGGGAAAAAGGAAACGCGATCTCTCTAGAAGTGAGGCAACGAAGAAGGCGAAGAGTGAGGTGCGAAAGGATGTCTCTAGGAAACCAGGTATAACCAACTTAGTTATTTCGCCTGCCTCGAGCCACGAGTTCCTAATGATTGCAGACAATTGAAAATCGCATAGTCCCAAGAGAGCAATAACTACTGCAAAACCAAGCGTCACTCAACCCTAAAATCAAGCCAAAGGTCGTGAGTCGACCCCCGGGCAGCGCCGTATCCCCAGGACGACCGGATGATGATAAGCTTATGTCCCCCAAACAAAGCTTAGGGGGCTGTGTATCGGTCGGCCCTCATTACACCCCGGTCGATCCTCAGTATGTGTTAGCCGGTCCTAATGCCGGTTTAGTTCCTAGGCAACCCTACATCCTAGCCCATCGTGGAGTTAGATCAGAGGGAGGCATGTCAGGACATTGCGTGCACGGTTCTCCACATCGAAACTTCCTAGGCTGACACGCCTAGACCCTTCGCCTAGGGTCATGGAAATTCTTGCCGCTAAAGGACAAATATCGACTTTATGTATGAAGATTAAAAGAGGAAAGTCGTGGAGAGAAAGACACGCTTGTTTTCCCAGAGGATACACTTTTGACTTTCAGATACGAGAACAAGTGGGATCTTGGGGGATCTTGAATTGCCACATTTGATCCATTGTTGGTTTTGTTGCTGGAAAATCTAGCATATTGGAATTGTTTCATACCATCAGTCAAAGCATACAGTGAAGCTCTTCTTAGAAGAGCACTAATACCATTATATGATTTTAGAAATGGAGATAGATTTGAAATGAATGAGCATTTGCTTCATTGATTGATGCATACAGAGTAAATGGATATTTTAACAATAATAATTGAGCCTACACAATATAAACTAGTTTAGCATACACTTGATATAAGGCTCTTGCCTACTAACTAATTTACATAACTTAATGCGAAATTAAAGGGATTATAATAATTGGTGGGGAAATTTATTATTGAGTTGGGGCTAGAAGTATCTTTTATTTTGGCAGCTTATGTATTGACATCTTCTGCATGTAAGTTGATTGATTAACAATTCTAGTACTATGAGATGTGAAAAATGAATGGATATATGCAAAAGTCATTTTGCCACTTAAATGAATAATAATTTTTCCAAAATGAAGATACATATTAAATGTTTACATATGACAATAATATTGATGATATCTATAAACCTTAAAGATGAGTTAGATTATCTAGCGGAGGGTCAAGGTCTCTTCTGAGTAATAATATATTGTTTTTAGTGTAACAATATAATAACTTTATATATAATAAAGAATCAAGATCCATATAAAGATGTGATTCATTGCTCACGAGTATAGGTTAATGTTTATGTTACTAGTGTTGAAACATTCGTGGTCAACATGATAGTTTGAAGTTGAAATATTCTAGACCAAGATAATCCATTATGCAAGTTTATAATATCTTTTGAATAAAATTAAAATGTATTATTTTGACCAATTTAATTTGATTTACTTTTAAAATAACAAAATACAACATGAAATTTTCGTGCTATTATTTCATTGTAACCCTTCAACTTATCACTACCAAAAAAAAAAAGTCTCACATTTTTAAGCATTGAACTTAGTGTCGTTTCATTCCATTTGATGTATACTTATAACACAATTTCTTTCTGCACTCCTCTTTTTACTATACACCCACCTTTCGTGCTTTTGTAATTTTATTTTATTTTTTAAAATACTCTTCTTGAAAATTAAATTCCAAAATTTATTTTAAGAACGGGTAAAGGTTCTAAAAACTAATTTTCAGAATGTATTTAAAATATCCCAAAAACTAATTTATGAAAGTGTTAAAATTTCAACACATTCTAAAGTTTAATTTCTAAAAGTGTTTAGGAACATTTATCATCGTGTAGTATGTAAAATTGATAGTGAGAAATGTAACTTGTTTGTAGTATCCCAACGCCAATATTTATATATATAATTTTGAGTATTGACAATTGATTCTTGGGTGGCAAAAAAGTTTTATGAGTTATAGATTTGAAGTTTAACCCATAAAAAATAAAATAAATGATTTATTTAGTCATTGAAATTGTCATTCATGGTCACTTTATTATCTATATTTAACAAAATTAAAAAAAAAACTACCTTTAAAACTCATTAATCCAATTATGAAGTGAACTTTATTTTTTTTAACAAAAATGTCTACGTTGCACGTCCATATGACATGTGGACAGTCAAATTAGCAAGGATTGAAATGGAAATTGAATTACATATCATGGTATTTATGGTAAGGAAGCATCATTCAATTTCCTAAAATTGTAATGTAATGTCTCTTTAGTCTCTAAAATTTTAACATGATATTGCTTTAGTTCCATTAATGAAATTAAGAAAAACTCACTTTAGTCACTTTCATTATCTTCTCTTCAAAGCAAAACTTAGTCTACTAGGTATGCAAATCCCATGTCAAGCATTTCTATATTTACAACCTTGCAAGAATTTATTTATTTCATTTTCTATGCTTTATTTAGGTGCACAATCATCCTCTTCAACACAGTATAACATCCTCATAGAAAGAAAAAACAACCTATGCACAATCTTGTAAGGAAGGTTGATGAAGATATGGCTATACTCCTTCATCTTTGTCATGATCATCACTAACTCAAATGCCAAACAATGTATTTCCTTTCTTAAACTATCACTCTCCTCAATCTAAAGCAAGTTAAGAACCATGTTGTTCATGTAAGATTTTAGAAGTAGAGGCTCTTGAGAAACCAAATTTATCAACTCTGTAAGCACACTTCAAAAATAGCCATCTTTGAAGTAATATAGGAGCGTCTAAATGTCAACCTTAAATGCCATTCATTAAGAATACCAAGTTCACAAACCATAAGAGTAAAAAAAAGTGTGCAAGAGTATGATGTAGTTGCTATCATGAGCAAAAGACATTGGTGCTTTTAGGCATGGAGTGTTTGAATTGTGGATGCTCATGCAACTTTTATTTCCTATCCTAGTGTTATACCCATGCAAGTTTCTATTCTAGTTTTTTTTATTACTTTTTAAGTCTCCTTTTTTCTATCCTAGTTAGAAAGGAGACATGGTATGGGGAAGAAAGTCAAGCAAACATGTTTATGCATATAGAAAACAACCCCTTAGGTGACTTGTGATTTTGGATGTTTTGACAAAATACCAAATACTACTATTTGTACTTCATAGTTACTAATCTAATTTGGGAAAATACTTACATGGAAAATAATATGTAGTAATATCTTTATTCTAAAACATCGTATTTAGTTACTCTGAGTTTTTCTCCTTCAATTTGTTCTTTCTTCTATGCATTGGATCATTTGTGCTCATTTAATATTATGTAAAATATCATATGTTCTCATTTTATAAGAACCTAAAATGGTTAGGTTAATGTTTACATGCCTACAAGATGTGATTTTTCTTTGAAGAGAAAAGAAAAGAATGAAAGTGACTAATTTTTTTTTGAATTTCTAAAATTTTAAGGACTAAAGTGACATCAATTTTAGGGACTAAAATGATATTACATTACAATTTCAAGAACTAATGCAACATTATGTTACATTTTTAGGGATTCAAATGATGGTTTACTACCATAAATACCAAGATATGTAATCCACTTCCATCTTAGTCCCTACTAATTGAACTATCCACGTGTCATATGGGTGTGTTGCGTGACACTTAATGTGTTATATAAATACTTTTGTTATAGAAAACAAAAGTACGTCAATTAATGATTGGACTAACATGAATGACAAATATGACTTGAAAGTCTTTTTAATTTAATTAATTTTAGGGATTAAAGTGACCACACATAACAATTTTAGAGACTAATGACATTTACTCATGTAAAAACTAATAAGTTGGACTACATTTTGTTTAATTAACTTATTTTTATGGAAAAATATCGTGAATTCTCAATTTGTGAGCTTGGATCAAGAGCTAACATGAGGGTCAAATGGTATAACTACTAGAAAAATTTTTAAAGAGGCTAAATGTTGGGGGAGGGAGGAAAAACCTCAAGGGTGATTTTTCATTTATACTTCAAAAAATTAGTTTATGGAATATATTAAATATATTTTGGAAACTAATTTTTGGAACATCTACCAATTAATAAACATAAGTTTCGTAACATGGTGGATGGGAAAATGATATTTTTGAAAAAAAACAATACAAAAATCATGAAAATGGATTATATAAGAAAAGTGAAAAGTGTAATAACAATTGCCTATTTATAAATTTATATATAGACTTTTTTAGTGAAGCTTGTGTTGGATGTTGCTTTTGTTGTTGTTAGCTATCAAGAAATTACATTAAACATGAGATACAAGGGATACTCAACCCATATACAAAAACATCAACTAAACATAATAATTTTTCATTCTACTACTACATTTGTCCATTTCTATATAACCAATTTTTTCACTTAAAAAGACAATAATTCACTTTACTACCTCCTTTAGACATTCTATGAGTTCACTATTTACACATAAGTTGTGCAAGAAAAATTCTAATAATTCACTTTATTACATCCTATTCGACAATTAGGTCTAAAATCTATATTTTATAAAATCTAGAATCTACTCTAAATTAGGAGTCTCACCCTTGAAAATTATATTATTTCTATGCAACCAAAAAGTCCACAAAATAACAATCACAAGCCTATTTTTATTAAGTTCACATCCTAACTTTTTAATAATTTTTTATCAAAATATTCTTGATAAAAATATATTTCTATCATGAATGTAAATAATTTGTCACTAATACACAATTTATCAAAATATTCTTGATGTAAACATATTTCTATTATGTATATGGATAATTTGTCACGCATACACAATTTATCAAAATATTCTTGATGTAAACATATTTCTATCATGTATATGGATAATTTGTCACGGATACACAATTTATCAAAATATTGTTGATCAAAATCGATTTAAATCAAGGCGGGAGCACTATGATGTTTAATTGGGGTGTTAACTTAACAAAAATGGACGTGAAAATAACAAAGCCCGCTTGTGTTTTGTACAGCCCTGTCTCAAAATACATGTTGGGCTCCTTTTCTTGGGCCTTTTGCTTTATTTCACCATTGACAACAACACAAAAAAAAAATCACCCTTCAGTTTAGGGTTTTACATTTTGCCTTATTTTATGTTCATACACAACAAAAACAACAACCGAGAGTACGAGACAACACTAAGCGGTTGCTACCATGGTCACCTTCAGGGTAATCCAATCGCGGGTTCTTCACCATTCACCCATCTTTATGTTGATTCATTGTCACCATTGTATTTTCTTTCAATTTTTAATTGCAAGATGAGACTTTTCTGATTTTTTTATCAGAAAAATATTTTTTTTATTAACTTTGGTTTTCTAGTTGATTTTTCTGAAGCTTTGAAGAGTTTTTATTAATGGATGGTACTTTTTTTTTTTTGGTTTGTTGAATCAGTTTCATCAGTACCAGGTTGTGGGAAGAGCTCTTCCCACAGAAACCGATGTGCATCCCAAGATCTACAGGATGAAGTTGTGGGCCACCAATGAGGTCCGCGCCAAATCTAAGTTCTGGTATGTAACAACCTTAACATTCTGTTTCTGTTTCATGATGGGGTTGTGTGAAAATGCTGAGAAAGAATAAGAATTTTCAACCTTAGACTTTTCTTCTCTGTGTGTGTGGTTGGTGGGTTAGCATCGTTGATAGGCAAAGGTAGTGTGTTTTTGTTGGTAGGAAATATGCATAGTTGCTTTGAATCTTGTTTTTTGGTTTGGCATGATTAACATTATTAGGAAAAACCAAAGTTCCACCTTGGCTGGAGATAGAGCCTGAAAAGAATTTATAAATGGGAGCAATCCTCACTTTTGAGCTAGCTTTTGGGGTTGAGTTAGGCTCAAAACCCACAATGCGGACATCAAATTTCTTGTCTTGAATTCCTTTTATTTTATCAGCCTTCACATCAAAGGATGATTTTATTCTTCTTTTATACTATGGAATTAAAAAATATTTGAAGCAGATTCCAAATGGATGGTTATCATCCAACATACATAAAAGCTGTGAATTTTAACTTTTTTCACAACAAGCTCACTAGCTTTTTCATTTATTGTTGATTACAAACATGTTTGATGCTTTCTGTCAATGGAAGACAGGCCACTTTGGTGCTGCTTTACACATTACAATGCCAACAGCTTTACAAGTATGTGATGCCTCCTCTCCCTTTAAGCCTGGGCTAATAATAAGGCTTTCTAATGGGCGTTGTGACAAGTTTTTGCATTGCTCCTTTTGGATGAGATTAAATTGTTGTTTCTATTGATTCATTAAATAGTTTCAATGTTTTCTATTCCTGAAAAGCATGACTATTGACCACATTTTCATTTTAATTTTTGTAGGTACTTCTTGAGAAAGCTAAAGAAGGTGAAGAAAAGCAATGGGCAAATGCTAGCCATCAATGAGGTATGGATTCTCAATTGTCTTGTTATATTCCTCTTCACATCACACTGATTATAGAAGCAGGTTGCAAATAAGCTAGATTTCTGCATGAAGCTTTGTTCAGAGATCTTTTCTTTTTTTCCCTATAAAAGTAATTACTCGGTACATATAACTTCTGTTCTGAAACCTTACATCTGAAGGACAAACATCTTTATTTGGTTACATAAAGTATATAAACATTGTAACACAGGTTAAACAACAATGCCATGTAGTTTTCTGCATGTTTGTTGGGAATTGACTTAGGCAAAGTTATTTATGCTTGACTATCTCTTACATTGGATACATATTGCACTGTTTTTATCTCATTCATTGAAGAAATCTAATTAATTGGTAGTTGTTAGCGTACTTGGGGATCTGTTTACTGTTATTAAGATGTTATGCATCTTAAGTTTTATTGTTTCTTCTCAGACAATTTTTTTTTTAAATACCAATCTGTGAAATGACTGGGAAAATCTTGTCAAGTGATAAAAATTCTAGAACCTGTGAAGAGAAGAGGTTTTAAGCATGAAACTTGTGAGATATTTTGGTAATTCAACATTGTAACTGACATTTTTCATATATCCTCTGGCAGTGGATGCAATTCTTTAATTTAAACAGATATAAGGAAATTTTGGTTGAGGTCATTGAGGGAAAAGATATTGATGTTTGGACACAGTTGATCAAAGTATTGTGTGCTACTATCTCATGGAACTTGTATCATCATAGATTAGGCTTACTTCACTAAGGATAAGAGTACTTGCAGTTGGAGATGGATATTTTCCTGTTTTTTAGCTTCATATTCTAGGTTT
The DNA here is from genome assembly GCA_025330945.1 of Mucuna pruriens. Classification (NCBI taxonomy): domain Eukaryota; kingdom Viridiplantae; phylum Streptophyta; class Magnoliopsida; order Fabales; family Fabaceae; genus Mucuna; species Mucuna pruriens. Next base: position 2,543,134 of record JAENHJ010000173.1, on the reverse strand, counting down.
CGATTGAGGATGCTAGATAGTGATGTAAAATCCTTTTTGCTGATTGCAGATTTTTGAGAAAAATCCTACCAAGATTAAGAATTATGGAATTTGGTTGCGATACCAGAGCCGAACTGGCTATCACAACATGTACAAGGAATTCCGCGATACTACTCTAAACGGGGCTGTTGAACAAATGTACAATGAAATGGCATCTCGTCATAGAGTCAGGTGTCCATGCATCCAGATCATCAAGACTGCCACCATACCAGCTAAACTTTGCAAGAGGGAGAGCACCAAGCAGTTCCACAACTCCAAAATCAAGTTCCCATTGGTGTTCAAGAAGATTAGGCCCCCAACTAGGAAGCTCAAAACCACATACAAGGCCTCCAAACCCAATCTGTTTATGTAATTCTCAGTCAACCCCATTTACTACCTTTCATCTTGAGGCTGCTTGATTCATTATAAACATAGGAAGAGCATAGAGAAGGTTATCACATAGTAACAAACTACTACATTTATCTGCAACCAGAGTATTGAGTTTTGGAAAGTTGGTGTCTTGTTTTGATTATTTTTGTTGTTTTGCTCATTTTCATGAATCTATTCAGGGTTAGTTTTAAATCAAGTGATTCCTTTTTTATATGAATGCTGGTTTTTTGTTTCTTATTTTATTTTTCCATTCTAGTGGCTGAAAAAGAGTATTCTCATATATATATATATATATGATGAGTATGACAAGTGAAAGATTCATTCAAAAAATTAATGAACTTTGGTTATTTCCCTGAAAATGAAGATGTTATCATGTGGTCTTGCTATTATGTTATCCTATGAAATGATAATATGTGAATGTTTTAGGGAAATAACCAAAGTTCAGATTAAAGAACATCCATTAAATGGTATGCAGAGTTTTTAAAAATATCTACATAAATATATAGTGCGCGTATGAATGTGTCTGGGGAATTGATTTTGAATTAGCGTAATTTTTTAAAATCGATTTTAAGTAAATACGAGTTTAAAGTATTGTAATTTTTTTTTGTTTCGATGATAAATATTAAAAATTAATATTTACATAAAATGTTTGTAAACTTATAATTTGGGGTCTATAATTATCAAAAATAGATTTACTTTTGATAATTTATTTAAACTTTTTTTCATACATAGGTTTATGACCATCAAGACTGAAAACAAATTTAAATATTGCATATTGAGTGATTAATCTATATTCAATGTATTAATTTCTATTTCTATTGAATAATATATATAAAATACTGAAACATTAATTTTTATCGCGGACTTTTTTTTCCCTCCTCTCATGTGTAATCTTTCAGTTCCTCTTCTCTCCTAACATTAATATAAAATAAAAAAAAAAAAGAGAGAAGGGTATATAATGGAAGAAAGAAGTGATATTTCACGACTTGCATTTTTTAAGATCCAAAAGCTAAGTAGCTTTAAATTTTGACTTTATCTAAACTAACGTTTATTTAGTTTGAGACGTAGATACAAACATGCACCATTTGATCTAATTATTGTCTTTTATTTATGTTCTTCTGATTTTATACTTGTAAGAATGTTGCTTACCTAGTGTTATTGTCTAGAAAGGATAATAGGATAATACAATTTTTTTCTGGCCAAAAGTTTCCTTTTCTACTTGTTCCTCTTGACATATATATACTTATTCTTATCTCTCTCTAGTTAGACTTTTATCTTTTGGTCTCTTAGCAATCCAATGTCCTCTCTAAAGAGACAAGGTGTGCCAGAGACAAGGTGTGCCAAAGACAAAATGACATGTAACAGGTACGCTCACTGCTTTTTCCATTGTCAGATGACTCTTTACAGAGTATTAAATGTTAGTATACGACTTGCTCAAGTTTAAACCTAGTCAGCATGACCGACTAGTCGCAGCCTCTCAAGCGTTGATCAAAGGGAGTATGCTTTATCTTGTTGTTCAATGTACTGGGCAATCGGTACGTAAAACCCTGAGAGATGTCAACCATCTTTGAGCTCTCGGTGGAATGATCTCTGAAACTGACCAAGCTATATCTCAAAAGTCGTGAGCTGTTAGTTGACTGAACTTGTGTTACTACTTGCCCTACTTGTCTGAGGGGGAATAGTTCCAACCATGTTGTAGAATGCTTCATGGCTTATGCCTGTATCATCGTGGTGCATTCACGTAGTTTCCTATCTCTTCCTTTGGCTATTATTCAATATTTCACGTTGTTTCATATGCTATTCATTGGATGTCACACTTGGCAACTGCCTTCACCTCTCTCTTTTAATTGATGTGACAATCCTTTTAGGGGCTTTTGGTTTAACCCATTCGTCTTCCTTCTCTCACTTTTCTGCAAGTATTTTGAATACTCTGTTAGTTTTCTTGCACTCCTGCCCTCGTCAAATATCTCAGCACTCCCCCAACTCTTGCACGTCTTCGTCTCCATCTCCAGTCTCCAACGTCACTCTGCATCATCAAATGGCGAAACGAGGTAAGCTTCTTATACCTCCTCTTATGTGTGGGGACATTCCTTTTTGGGCTTGAGTCCACTGTCTGGCCCTCGCGTGGTTTTATCGCATGAAGTACCTTTGAAAGGCCATCTACTTCCCCTATTCCTGACGACAAGGCGGTTAGTGGCCCCTCTAAGCGGGGAACACTTCCTTCAGCCTCCTCCACTTCCTCAAAAGGAGAAGGCTTTCCCTTCAATATTTTGTATTAAGCTTTTGAAGAAAGTAATTTTTTAGGCGAGGAGTTAGAGAAGGAGGGTCATTCTGAGTGGTCCTTCAAGGGGGTTGATGCAGGTATTACTAGGATTTTCTCGGTCTATACCCAACCTGACTCCCTTGTAAGTATGGCTGATGCCATCTGTCGACGGGGGCCCTGGTCCTTGTAGGTTTCACCGTGTTGGCCGGGCAAGCCTGTTTGTGAAGGGCCTATTGAAGATGGTGGTCCTTTCTTTCATTTGTATGACACCCTACCACTTAAGCTAGGGATTCAGTTGCCATTTACGCAATTTGAACGAGCATTCGTGCCCTCAACATTGCCCATACTCAACTCCATCCCAATAGCTAGGTGTTTGTTCGAGCTTTTGAACTTTTGAGCGAAGACATGCGGCGAGAGCCCTCCCTAAGTGCCTTTTTTTTTTATTTTTCTTGCTCTGTCGGTTGGAAAAGGTTGGTTGGTCATCCTTGAGCAACTAACCGAGATGGAAGCTACTTAAGCCCTTTCGTGAAGGTTATAAGTATTTTAAGGATTGCTTCTTCCGTGTCAGTCCAAGCGAGGTCAACTCCAACCTTCTGGTGGACTCCTTTGGCGAACCCTTCTTCCCCTATCACTAGACTTGCCAATCGACTGTGTCAGTAACGGTCGAGAAGGAAGACTTAAAGGAATGAGAGTTGGAGTTTGTAGGGGAACTCTAGTGATTGCTTACTCTCTCCTGCTTCGAACTGATTAAGAAGGGTGATGGGCCTTTTACTCTTCTTTTGTGGTTTTAGCCTTTGTTTGCTTTACTAATTTCTTGATTTTTCTTGCAGGTTACATCGCTATAGAACTCAAGGCCTTGAAAAAGAAGGCGGCTTCTCGCTCTCCAGCTCCTGTTGCTGCTCCCCTTCTAGCTCCTTCTACTCAAGCTACGACTCTATCACCTACTCCATACTTTATTGCTCAAGCCATTGTTGTAGCTCACCCTAAACCGCTTGTTTCTGCCGAAGATGCTTCTCGACCTCCCACTCCCCCGACAATCGTACTTGATTCTCCCACTGACCTCTCAACTAAGACTATTACCAGCGCTGAGTCAGTTATCAAGAATTGAGCACTAGAGGCAATTGGCAATTAGGATTGGCATGTGAGGAGGAAGATTGCTTCTCATGCTATGGCCGTTGTTGGTGCTTCTTCCTTTAATCCTAACAAAGATTGGGCAGTTGTGCTGGCCAGCGGCCCCTCTAGCCCTTTGTTTGGGCTCCTAACTATCCCTTGGCAGTTGTTGTTGACAAAAATCTGGTGGTTTGCTCTGACTTGACCAAGGCGGGTACCCTTGGAATATCCGGCATCTTGCAAGAGCTTCAAAATTATGTCGAATATTCTTTGGTGCTTTCCTGGGCGGCTAAGAAGAACTTTGGGAGTTTGGAAACTCATAATAAAGAACTGGTCAAAGTTGTTGAGAAATCCTACCTGGATAATCTGAGCATGTTCAAGACCTCCTAAATGCTTAGCTCGAAGAGCTGAAGGGTAAGTGGGTGGCCTTGTAAGCAAAGAAACAACAACTTGAGGCTAACAAGCATAAGTTAGAAGCCGACATTGAGGATTTAGCTATTGCCAAATAGGAGCTGCAATGTTCAAAGATTAAAGTGAATCGGTTGAGGGTGGAGAAGTCAAAAGCAGAGGCATTAATCAAAGAGAAAGACCTAGCCTTGGTCGAGCAAGGTCTTGTAATAGTCGATCAGTTTGAAGTTGGGTTTGCATGTGCCTTGGAGCAAGTTGCTCTTTTGCACCCATCTATAGATGTTTTTAAGGTCGACCCCTTCAAAGAAGTGTTTGATGGTGTTGATGGAGGTCGGCATGCCCCCCAATTCACCTACTTCTTAGTTGCTTAACTTTGTACAAATTTTTCTCTAATGCCAAACTGTGTGTTATGTTTTTTTTCTTAATCTGCTTACTTTTAATGTATTGGGCACGTGCTTGAAATGTGTTTTTATTCGTTTTTTAGTACCTTGGGCAGTCACTAACTGATTGTCTCTTATGGATCTTCAGCACCCTTGGCAATCATTGACCAACTGCCTCTTATAGGTCTTAGTGCATTGGGCAGTCATTGGCCAACTGCCTCTTATGGGTCTTTGGCACCTTGGCAATCACTTGTCGATTGCCTCTTATGGGTCTTAGCATCCTAGGCATCCATTGGCCGATTGCCTCTTACAGATCTTTGACCGCCTTATGGGTCTTAGCACCCCGGGCAGTCATTTGTCGACTGCCTCTTATGGGTCTTAATGCCCTGGGCAGCCATTGGCCGATTGCCTCTTATGGGTCTGAGAACTTTGGGAAGCCATTGACCAATTGCCTTTTATGGGTCTTAAAGTTTTTCTGGAAGGGTCATTGATCGATCGCCTCTAGTAGGTCTTGGTGCCCTAGGCACTGACTGCCTCTTATGGGTCTTAGAGTTTGCCCAGAGGGGTCACTAGTCGATCACCTCTCATAGGTCTTGATACCCTAGGCATTGACTGCATCTTATGGGTCTTACAGTTTGCTTGAAGGGGTCACTAACCGACTGCCTCTCGCAGGTCTTGGTGCCCTAGGCACTGAATGTCTCTTATAGGTCTTAGAATTTGCTCGGAGGGGTCACTAACCGACTTCCTCTCACATGTCTTGGTGCCCTAAGAACTAACTGCTTCTTATGGGTCGCATAAAACATTATTTAAACGACATCTGAATTGTTATCTTCGTCCGTCATGAATGTGGTCTTGGATTTGTCATAGGGCTGCATTCGTATCTGATTGTACCCAAATATGAATCCATGAAGCTGAGAAGGCCACAACCTGACGTCCCGTCCACCAGGGCATCGATGCTAGGTTAGGAGTACAGGTCCTTCAGGCATGCCTTATTTAGATTTGTATAATCTATGCACATTCTCCACTTGCCGCTAGGCTTTCGACCATCACCACATTAGAAAGCCAGTTGGGGTACTTGACTTCTCGAATGAATCTTCTTTTTTTTTTACTGATGGGACGGGCTCCTAGGGATATGGACAAATGATGACACAAGAAGTCCAGATCTATACCTAGCATATCTGTAGGGGTCCATGCAAACATGTCTTGGTTCTCACATAGTACCCAGACTAGGTCTCCTTATATTTGGGTATTCAAAGATGCTCCAATTTTCGTCTTTCGATGTGGTTCTAAGCCTACATGGACCCCTTTCAAATCCTTATCTGGTCGTGGGCGAGCATCCTCTTGGTCAAATCCTTATCTGGTCGTGGGCGAGCATCCTCTTGGTCAAATTAAGGGTCCATCTCTAGAAGGTGAACTCATGCTTCCTTTGGCGTAGTACACATTCTATGTCAACCGTCTGTTACTCGAATATTCTCGTCATAGCATTTTTTGGCAATGCGCTGGTCCACTCGTATTACACCCACTAGTTGAACGATCGGGTATTTCATACATAAGTGGGCTATGGACACTATCGCACAGAGTTGGTTCAAAGTAGGTTGACCAAATATGACATTATAAGATGTCGGTGTGTTGACAATTGTGAATATTATTTTTATCGTCTTCACTGTGGAGCCCATCCTCATTATTGTTTCCAAGTTAATGACACCTCGAATCTCGATTTGCTAACTCGCGAATCCGATCAACATTCCTTGACACACCTCCAAAATTGATTTTGAATCCCTTTACAACTCTCTCTCTCAGCCTTTTATACATTAGGCTCAACCACTCCTGTCCCATCCCACAGGTGATGTCATAAACCATCATTAGAGCCACTTACACAAGGCATAATTAATGCTGATTGATCCGGGTAGTCAAATCACCTAGCTGAGTGGCCTCCCTACTTGACTTTTCGAGGTAGCCTGTGGAAGGACGCATTCGCTTGTCCTTGGTCTCTGGCCGCGGTATGGCCGACCGCCATAAGGCCGACCGTAACATAGCCCCTTGCAAACATAGTAGGGACTCATGTTTGCAACATGGGTTCGGCTTTATGGTCAGCCTCGTTCCTTTCGTGGGTGCCTCTTGGGTTTTTCTAGCAAGCCGTTGGATATCTTCTTTCGAAGTTTCCGCGATGTTACCTGCATTAATTGCCATAATCATCGGGGTGCGTGTTCCCCGAGGCGTCTCATCCTTTCCTATTCTTACATTGCTTCGGACTTAAACTCTCCAGCTTTTTTTCCTTTCGATTACTTTCTTCAACTCTCTCCCTCGTCTCTCTCGTCAACCTACGCACTTACTCCCAGTTTCCTTCGTCTTCTTCCCTTCATCGCCATTGCACCATCAGGTAACTTCTTCTTGATTTCTCCCTACGTTCTCTTTTACTCTCGCATTTTTGGCTTCTCTTGTTTTCGTTTGAGTTTGCTTAGCCGAGGTGCTTCTGACCCTTGCTTTCTTATCCAGGGAACCTCTTCGAGGATGCACTGGCACCTCCGCCCAAGGAGACCGGTCTCCCGCCGAGTCCATTCCCAGTGAGAGATCCGAAGCCCCCGGAAAAGAGCCTTCTCCCCTCTAGCTCTAGTTCGTATATTACCTACCCTTTCGAGATTTGGTATAGAGATGATTCTCGCGACTCTCGGACCGATGAGCCCTATGCATGGGTGGGCGATGAGGTGAAGAAGCGTTCACTCACCAACCGCTTTCAAGTTCTCTTCTCGGTATGGCTAAAGCTATATGCCAAAAGGGGCCCTGTCTGTTCGTGTTTCTCCTTGCCGGTGGCAGGGAGTCCGTCAACATTAGTTCGCCGACCGAAGGAAAACCCTTCTTCTACTTATATGACACCCTCCACTCCAAACTGGGTATCCGGGCGCCATTCAACCACTTCAGCGGGTCGTGCTTCAAGCCTTGAACGTTGCCCCCACTCGACTTCATCCCAATGGTTTGGGCTTATGTTAGGGCTTTCGAGCTTCTCTTCGAGGACAGGAAAGCCCCATCGTTGGGCGTTTTTTTCTGGTTCTACACTGTGAAGAAAACTGAGAAGGTGGGGTGGTCGTCTCTGTGCAGCCGCCCTAAGCGCAAGTTATTTCAGCCTTTCTTGGCTAGCTATAAGAAATTCAAGACCCAATTCTTCAAGGTTACACCAGGTGATGTTGGCCCTAATCTGTTGGTAGATAGGGTCGGCCGTCCATTCTTCCCTTTATACTGGACACACCAACCTGCCGTCTCCATCACGGTCAACTTGGACGACCTTGATAGCTGGGAGAAGGTTTTTGCTAAGGAGTTAGGCGAAGTCCCATTGTTGCCCAGTGCCAAAATCATCAAGGGCGATGGTTAGTAATTAGCCTATTTAGTTTCCATCCTTGTTTTTTGTTCTTTACTGACAAGTGTTTCCTTTATTGGCAGATTATTCTTAAATGTTCTCCACGAATTGAAGAGGAAAGCGGCTGAGAGGGTTGAAAAAGAAAAACAATCTACCACCTCTGCTGAGCCTATTGCGGCCGCCGAGCCTTCCTCTCAGCAGGCAACTACTGAGGCGGATTCTGACACTGCCTCACTGGTGGTTGTACGGGAGGCTGCTCACGAGCCGGCCGGTGCCGAGGCCGAGGAGGTTGTAAGTGGTTCTCCTCTGAGGTTCGATGAGCCGGCTTCAGATGCTCAGGCCGCTTTGGACACTCAGGAAGTCCAAGAAGTTGAAGAAGAACGGCCTCTCAAATGCCGCATTGTAGAAAATCCTACCGTTGTTGGGGCAGAGGTAGATGGAAGACTTCAGGCATCCCCTGGTTTCCGATGGGATTCCCTTTTGTCAGGGGTTCCTTCCTCTTCAACGAGGGGGTCGCCACTGCTTCTAGGTCAGGCCGTGGACCAAGGTCTTGGTTCCTTTGAGAACAATCAAGTTAAGGAGCTTGGGGTGGCGGGCACTTGCAAGATAGTGCAGCAGCATGCTGCCTATGCCTTGATCTTTGCCAGGGCTGCCGAGAAGGAGTTTGGGAAGTTGGAGTCCCATTGCAGGTCCTATGAGAAACATGCCGCCAAGTTCGAAACCGACTTCCTTAACGCCTCCAAGGCTTGTACTGAAGCTGAAATCAAGATCAACTCATATCGGTCGGCCACAGCCAGTCTCGAGGAGGACCTTCAGAGGACTGTTGCTAAGAACAAAGACCTGACCTCTGCTAATTATGAGCTGAATACCGCTGTTAGTTATGCCAACTCCAGGGCCGAGGTGTTGCAAAAGGAAAATGAAGACTTGGGGTCTTCTCTTCAGAGTTTGCGCGAGGAGTTAGCATCTGCCGAATCCTCGTTGAAGCAGGCCTCAAAAGACGTCCAATCTCGCGACGAGACCATCCGGCTCCTGAAGCAAACCATCGAGGCTCAAAATCAGAAAATCGAAGAGCAAGAGGGGACTGTGATAAAGATGGGTGGAGACATAGTTGAACAATTTGAAGCAGGGTTTGCTAAAGCCCTGGGACAAGTTCAATTTCTTCATCCCAACATCAACGTCTCCGAGGCGGATCCCTTTAAAGATCTTATCAACGGCCAACTGGTCCTAGCTCCTTCTCCTCCTGACTCTCCTGCTGCTGAATAGACTTTGAATTTGTATTTTCTTTTATTTGTAATTTCTTTCATTGTAATTCAGTTGGTGTTTGCCCGAACTTAGTTTGGCCGGTTTTGCCAAAGTTGAATTTATTTCGCCTTTCTACTATATTGTGCACTTCACTTTATTCGCGATTTTTGCGTATTGGGCTTTTGTGGCGGCGTTGCATCACGTTTGACGTTTCTCTTTACTATTATTACGCTCGCTTTACACTAAACCCATCTTTTTGAAGCTAAAAATCCGCGTTCTCTGTTTTCAGTTTGTCGTTTCTTCGTGTGGGTGATTAATTAGATCCTTGGCTTTGTTTCTACGCGTTACTTTTCCTTGGGTCCCTTAGGGTCGGCCGCTTTGGATTTGTCGTTTTAGTTTCAATTTTGTAGGTGCAAGACCCTGGGTCGGTCTCCTGGACCGCCCGTTTCGGGTTTGTAACTTCAACTAGTCGTAGACGTATGACCCCGGGTCGGCCTCCTGGACCGCCCGTTTTGGGTTTGTAGCTTTATCTAGTCATAGATGAATGACCCTAGGTCGGCCTCTTGGACCGCCCGTTTTGGGTTTGTAGCTTTATCTAGTCGCAGATGAATGACCCCGGGTCGGCCTCCTGGACAGCCCGTTTTGGGTTTGTAGCTTTATCTAGTCGCAGATGAATGATCCCGGGTCGGCCTCCTGGACCGCCTGTTTTGGGTTTGTAGCTTTATCTAGTCTTGAATCCTGCCTTGCACGTCTTCTAACTGAAATACCTTCTCAAGTTGCCAGCGTTCCAGGTGCGTGGTATTCTTCGGCCCTCCAGATGTTCTAGTCGATAAGCTCCTCTTCCTACCTTCTCCGCTACTCTGAATGGTCCTTCCCACTTTGGTGTCAGCTTATTTTTTCTGCCGCCATGGTTATCTTTCTTAATACCAGGTCTCCTTCTTGAAAGTCTCTGGGCATCATCCTTCTGTTGTACCTCCTCGCCACCTTTGCTTTAACGGCGTATTCCTTTATATGTGTTGTCTCTCTTGTTTCTTGCAGGAGATCTAGGTTTGCTCTCAACTCGTCCTCATTGGCGGTCGGGTCAAATAACGCCGTCCTGGGAGACGGCTCCCCTATCTCAATTGGTATGACCGCCTCTGACCCGTATGTCAAGCGGAACAGCGTTTCTCCTGTTGTGGAGTGCGGGGTCGTGTGGTATGACTATAAGACTTGTGGGAGCTCTTCTGCCCATCTTCCTTTTGCTGCTTCTAGCCTTCTTCACAAGCCTCTTAGGATAACTTTATTGGCTGCTTCTGCCTAACCGTTTGCTTGCGGGTGTTCGACCGAGATGAAGGACTGTCTGATGTGCAGTTCTTGGCAAAACTTAGCCGTCGTTGAGGATGCGAATTGAGTGTCATTATCTGAGACTATCTCAGCTGGTAGGCCAAACCGACATATAATTTTCTTCCATACAAACCGTTTCACCCTTTCTGCCGTTATTGCTGCCATTGGTTCCGCCTCTACCCACTTGGTGAAATAGTCTATTGTTACCATCAAAACTTAAGCTGTCCCCGGTGCCAAGGGGAATGGTCCCAGATATCTATCCCCCACTTATGGAAGGGCCATGGGAAGTCACTTTGCATGCATCTGTTCATTGGAGCTTGGTGAGTCTTCGCAAATCTTTGGCAAGTGTCACATCTCTTCACATAGTCCATGCACTGCTTTAAGGGAGGGCCGAATAGCCCGCCTCGCTATCTTTCCAAATAGCGCTTCCCCAACGTGAGTTCCACAAACTCCTTCGTGTACCTCTCCACGACACTCGCTTCCCCACGATCTATGCATCTTAGTAAAGGAGAGGAGAAACCTCTACGGTATAACCGCCCTTCTACCAAGGCGTACCTTTGGCGCTTTTCTTCAGTATTCTACTAGCTTCAATCTGGATCATCTGGCAACCTTCCTTCCTTCGGATATTCTACTATTAGGTCCGTCCCACGTTATCCTTTCCTCATTCTGATTGGACTTCAAAGCTTCTCAATGGCCGGGTATTTATATTTTCATGTATGACCGACCGTTGTAATCCTCTTTCCGTGCTGGCCAACTTAGCTAGTAGGTCAGCCCTTTCATTCTCTGGTCTCTGGGTACGTGCAAGAGCTTGAAACTTTCGAATGAGGCCGCCATTGCCTTCGCCTTTTCTCCGCATTTTAGCCAATTTTGGATCTTTGGCTTGGTACTCCCCTGCTTCACCTGCCCCTGTTATCGCTTTGGAGTCGCTCTTTGCAATTAATTTTTTGGCCTCTATCTCCAGAGCCAATTTCATGCCCGCTAGGAGTGCTTCATATTCGGCTTGGTTGTTGCTTGCCTTGAAGTCGAAGTGTAAGCTCTGCTCTACGAGTACTCCATTTGGTCCTTCCAAAATCACCCCAGCTCCACTTCCCGCCTGATTAGACGACCCATCAACTGACAGATACCATTCTTCGTCCGCCTCCCGTCGTTCTATAGCAAGTTTCTCCACTGGCCGTCGTTGCTCCACAGTGAGTTCTGTTATAAAGTCAGCCAGCGCTTGAGCTTTGATGGGCCCCCTCCTTTCGAAAGATATGTCGAACTCGGACAATTGTACGCTCCAGGCCACCATTCTTCCTGCTAGGTCTGGCTTCCTCAATATTTGTTTGGATGGGCATGTCCGCTCGGACTATGATACTAAAGCTTTGGAAATAGGGGGCGAAGCCTACGTTGAGGCTATCACCAAGGCCAGCGCTCCTTTCTCGATCTTCCGATACCTCTTTCAGGTCCTTGCAACGCCTTACTAATGAAGTACACTGGCCGTTGTTCCTTTTCCTTCTCCCCGTACCAAGATCTGAGCCGATCGCGACTTCGGAACCGATATATACAGTGCAATGGCCGACCGATCTCCGGGTCTTATCAAGATGGGGGGGTAGCTAACATGGCTTTCAGTCGCAAGAAGGTCTCCTCACACTCTGGGGGCCAGGTGAAGTTCCTCCCCTTCTTTAGTGTATCTAGCAATGGGGCTGCTATATCAGAGATCCTAGATATGAAGCGTGATAGTGCGACTATTTTCCCCATCAGTTGTTGAACTTCTTTTACGCTTTGGGGGCTTCTCATGTTTATGACCGTCCTGCACTTGTCCGGGTTTGCTTCAATTCCTCTTTTCGGAGCATATACCCCAAGAATCTTCCCGCTGGACCCCAAACGAGCATTTCTCGTAGTTCAACCTAAGCCGATGGCATCTCGACTCCTGAATACCCGCTTTCAGCGCCTCACAATGACTTCACCTCCTTCCGACTTGGCTACCATGTCATCCACGTATACTTCTATGTCTTGTCCGATGACTTCCTTAAAGATTTCGTCCATCAATCTCTAATAGGTGGCTCCAACATTCTTCAATCCGAACGGCATTACCTTGTAGCAGAAAGCTCCGTTGTCTGTAATAAAGGCTGTCTTCTCCTCATCGTCTGGGTGCATCCTTATTTGATTATACCTGGAATATGCGTCCATAAAGCTTAGAAACTCGTACCCTGACACATTGTCAACCAGTCTATCTATGTTAGGGAGAGGGTATGGGTCTTTTGGGCATACTTTATTCAGGTCTGTGTAATTTGTACACATCCTCCATTTCCCACTGGCTTTGCGCACCATGACCACATTGGCCAACCACTCGGGGTATTTGACCTCCCGCACGAACCCGGCCTTTAACAATTTATCCGTCTCTTCCTTGATGGCCCTCCTTTTTTCTTCCCTTTGCTTCCTCTTTCTCTGCATGACCGGCTGTGCTCCGTCAACTATCGACAGTTGGTGACTTATGAACTTTGGGTCTATTCCTGGCATATCCTGGGGCGACCAGGCAAATACGTCGCTGTTCTGCCTTAGGCATTGTACTAGCTCAGCTTCTTGTTCTTTCGTCATGGTAGTACCCACTCTCGTCTTCTAACTTTCCAGCCGACCTACTTGTATTTCTTTGAGCTTTTCTACTGGCAGCGGTCTTTCCCGCTCTTCGTGGCATCTTGGATCTAGTTCCAAGCTCAACGTGTTCACGGCCGACCTTTTCCGTCCTACTCTCAAGCTGTCCTGATAACATCTCCTAGCAACGCTCGAGTCCGCCCATATGGCTCCCACTCCCCTTGCCGTCGGATATTTCATGCATAGGTGGTAGGTTGACACCACCGCCTTCAACTGATTCAGGGTCGACTGGCCTATGATGATGTTATAGGAAGCTTCTGCCTCTATCACTATGTATAGTACTGGGATCCTCCTCGTATTGCTGCCTTCTCCAAAGGTGGTTTCGATCTCTACTGTGCCCTTTATCGGCACTTTCTCCCCTGAAAAACCATACAAGCACCCTGATGCCTCCTTTAGATCAAAAAGGCCCAACTTCCTACAGGTTGACCCATATAAAATATTGGCCGAGCTCCCTTGATCAATGAGTACTCTCTCTACTTTGAAGCCCTCCGCTGCTACCGATATTACCATCGGCTCATCACCAGCTTGCTCGCTCCTCCGGTCCTCCTCCTTGAAATCGACAGGCCTCCTCCCTCCTGCTTCCTAGGGGAGTGAGATTTGCCCCCGTCAGGATTTGGTAGTATTGGTAGCTCTGCTCCTTTTTTTGGTAGTTCTGGTTGTCCTGTCTTTCTTCACCGCCTGAAATGGTTGCGATGGTTCCACGATAGTCTGCCGCCCGAGGTGATTTAGACCGCCCTCTATTCTCCCTGTTCCTCCTTTCCTCCCTTCGTCCCCCTCTGCTCGATCCTCCACTTCTGTTGTTTCTTTCTCCTCCTTCCCCGACACATGGTGCTCCAACTTTCCCCGCTTGAACCAGTCCCTCTATCCGAGCTCGAGAGTCCAACACTCCTCGATCGAATGGCGACCGCCTACTATGAAAGTCGCACCACTCTTTCCTATTCTTCCCTAGCTATTTTCCCCCGGCCCGAGGGAAGCTCAACAGACTGGCGTGGCAAATTTCCCTCGATGCGGGGCCTTCTTCTCTCTCAACGGAGTGAACTTTGGATGAGCTTCTTGCTCAGTTTTTTTTCTCGTACCTACGGTGGGGGGTCCCGATCCACCTATAAGCGGCGGCCGTTGCTTGTTCATCGGCCTCGGACCATCTCTTGCCTTGTTGGGCCTCCCTCTTTCAAAGCGGTTCTCCTCCATCTCATTATGCTTCTCCGCCTAAGGCGGATTTCTTCCATGCTTATGGGTTTTCGGAGGCCAAAGCGCCACCGAAGGGACCTACTTAATCCCTTCGAAGGCCTTGACGAAGAACTTTTGATCGGGGTCATTGACCCTCACCGTGACGTCGTTAAAACGAGCCATGTAATTCTTCAAGCTTTCCTCCGCTTGCTTGATGTCAAATAAGTCCGCTACCTCCGACGTTTTGGTTTGTTGGGCCATGAACTGATGTAAACACGCTTGCCGTGTCATTGAACGTACCTATCAACCTAGGGTGGCGGTTCATTATCCATTGCAATGCTACTCCTCTCAACGTTCCTGGAATAATTTGCAGCTCAAATTATCGCCGCCCCGCTTATGTACATTTGGGTCCTGAACGCTTGCGTGTGCATGAGGCTCCCTGTGTTCACAAAGGGTCCACCAAGATCTCCTCGAAATGGGGTGGGATTCGCGCCTCATCTATCTCTTCGTAGAAAGGTCGCTTCCACAAGTATTTGCGCGTGTTCTCCTCTCCCTCTAGCTCTTGCTCGTTTCTTGCTCTCGCATGCTTGCTATTTGTCTCCTAAGTTCTTCCTCCTCTGCTTCGCCATCCTCATCGCCTCTGCGTGTGCTCTTCCGCTAACAGAAATGCTTTTAAAACCAAGGCCCCTTCGGGGAGTGATCCTCACTTCGAGCTTGTAATCGGGAGCTACCGCTCTCAGCAGCCTTTGTAGCATATCCTCCTCCCTTCCGTTGGTCGAGCTAGCTTGATTCCCATCACCTATGTCGTCCTCTTTTGTTCTCTCCGTTCCTTGAAGTGGTAGGATTAGTTTTACCAAGCCCATACCTGGCGCGCCAATATTCTGTTTTGAATCCGTTTACAACTCTCTCTCTCAGCCTTTTATACATTAGGCTCAACCACTCCTGTCCCATCCCACAGGTGACGTCATAAACCATCATTAAAGCCACTTACACAAGGCATAATTAATGTTGATTGATCCAGGTAGTCAAATCACCTACCGAAACCTCCTACTTGACTTTCGAGGTAGCGCTGTGGAAGGATCGATTCATTGTCCCTGGTCTCTCTTTGCAGATGGTGACCATAAGGCCGACAAAAGGCCGATACATAAGGCCGACCGTAACAAAAAGGCTACGTAATTTTTGCACTAACTTTTCCGAGTGTGGTAATATGTAATGGGCCAAGGGGCATGAAATGAAATTTTTGGTACAATCCAAACGCATCCCTTTCTTCTGTAGGAGATGCCATTTTAAATTCTCTAACCGGTCGTAAGAGACCGGCACATTCTTTAACTATTTATATAATTTTATTATTTTAAAAACTATTTAAAAAAAAGGTAATATTTTAAGAGGCGAAGTTGATAATATATTTAATGTTAAGCGCAGTGGTGAAGGCTGTGACTGGTTGGTGGTAGTTAGAGAGAGGGTTTCGTAAATGTAGAAAAGAAGGTGGTCATGTGGATGGTAACGTGGGAGTTGAACCAAATTGGTGTTAGATAACTTACCTTACTCGTCTTTCTTCCACACTTGGGTTTGGCTAAAGTTATACCAAAAATATATATCATCTAATTGAATGTTTTCTATTCTTTTCGGTCTAATTTTATTAGTAAGCCAAATAAATTTATAGATCAACCCGTTAACAAGTTTTTTAGGCGAAAGATATATGTAATACCATCGGGCTTATTGGATCTAAAGACAAGGATTAGTCTCTAACATGAATCAAGATTTATAATTTTTGTTAGAAGATACCTCTATATTTAGTGTTAAATCGTGTCTCAATTATGATTAATATCCCCAAAGATAATACTAAAATATAAAAAAAAAATATATGTAACAACAATTTAAACTTCAATTTTTTTAATGAAAAAAAGATAAAAATAAGTATCGAGTTACCATTCTCATTAGTCAAGATAAGTTTATTTTTCTTGTAGGATAATAGTTTTGCGATTTTTTTTTGGTTTGGAACCTTTAATATTTGAAAGTTATGTGGAACTGTGACTAATTTGAGATATGTTAGGTAGACTTTTAAGGGAACAAAGTGTTTGTTTTTCTGATTCAAAAGACTCAACCGTGACCTTTTTTAATTTTCAATTTTTTCAATGATTTGATAATTTAAAATGATTTGGTCTAAATAGTCCTACTTATTTATTTATTTAATTTATATGAGATGAATTATGTGAATATAAATCAACCTAACAATTTAATTTTAATGAATTAATTTACTAATTTATCATAAAAAAATAAACTTAAAAAAATCAACCAAAATTTTTTCAAAAGACTAAAACCAAAATTCGTTTATTTCACACTATCTAAAAATATATTTAAGTTAAAAAAATATAATGACTATTTTTTTTTATGTTTTAAGAAGCATTAAGTTATATTCTAAAATAAATTTGTTTTAAAGAAAAACTTAAGGAAATTCACCTCATTTCCCTATCTATATTAATAACACAAATATTTTAACATACTTTTATTATTTAATAAATTCTATGCGAATACAATTAAAAAAACCGACGCACCCATTTTATGAAGTATAAAATTCACGTGTAATTGATTTATTTAATAATAAAATACGTTAAAAAATATAATATTATTTTAAATTTTCTTTTCTGAAGTAGCGCATCTGGCACGTGCACTCCACAATACAAGCTTCTGTTAAAAAAAAGCGTCAAATTTACAGTTTGGGGTAGTTGGCTGGTGAACGCCACGTGGAAGCAAAAGTGGTGGGTGGAAGAAATGGTGCATCTCCTATTTTCCTTTAATAATATATTATTACTTTCAATTATTTAAAATTGGTAGGTGGAGTCTCATTTTGCTGCAATAAATTATATTATTATACAAGCTTTAGTCAATAGTAATTTGTTCTTCATATAATATTCTCTTTATTTTAAATTATTTTTCGTTTTACCAGTTTTGTTTTATTTTTAAATGTTTATTATTTTAAATACTCAAAATAATATAATTTTTAACAGACTTTTATTTATTAATATCTTATTTAATTCATAATTATATTTTATCTATTAAAATAAATATAGCAAATTTTAAATGGAGGAAATATGCATAATATCTTTTTACTTTTATTTCATAGTCGTCTCTTGTGAACAAAATTTATATTATAAGTGTCACATGGTATATATCAGTTGACCACGTTGTATTCACTTTCTTCCCACTTCACAGGTATGATATTAAATTGTTTAGACTGAAATAGACAGAAAATAAAAAATAATGATTGAAATTAAAAAGTACAAAAATATGTCATTAGAAATTTTAGAAAAGGAGTAAATTTTTTCTTTATTTATTTTAATAAATAAATAAAAATCTATTATGTAAAAATATTTTTTTTACTAATTAAAAGTTAAATTTAATCTAAAAAAAAAATCCTCCAATTTGTTGTAAGAAATAATCATTGAAAATTTGGTGTTTCAAATCCTAACCGAAGTTCCTTGCATATATAACACATAGCTAGTAGTTGCATTTAGTCCTCGTTCTTCCATTTACATTTATTCTATCTCACTTTCCTTCATACTCACTCTTACAGGTTAACTTCAATTTCTTAATTTTAGTTTCACTCTCTTTCATTCTTTATTTTTATTTTATTAATTAACAATTTAACATCTTCTTTTGTGTTTAGAATTTGATTCACTTGATCACATATGTCATTTATTGTTTGATTGTGCAGTATGGCACCAAGTTCTGCAGTGCCAGATGAACAGGCAAGCCCTGAATCATGCTTCCAATGTTTGATTGTTTATTTTTCATTTGTTTTTGATAGAAAAGTTTCCTTCTCTATTGACATGCTGGTCCTTTTTTGGTACAAGTGAAAATTTGTATTTGTAATTGCTACCTAACACCAATTGTGGGTTTCTGCAATTTTTGTTCAAACAAAATAGGGTAGTAAATGATACATGGATGTTGAGGTTGTTGTTGTTGGTTTTGATGTTAAGGTTGTTGTTGGAGTGGAGATAGAGCATGTAAGGGTGGTCACTTTGAACAGGCCAAGGCAATTGAATGCCATCTCACCAGAACTGGTATATCCAATTAGCTCAACTTTGAAAATTGGGTTTATCTATTGCTGATTCTACTTTCTTTTTTTTCAAATGAAAATTCTTTAAATGGTTTCAGGTTTCTCTGCTAGCAACATATTTGGAAAAGTGGGAGAAGGACGAGAAAGCAGAGCTAATTATAATAAAGGTTGATGTTTACTTAATTACTCTCTGATTGTTTATTTAATTAAAATGTATAAAAGTTTTCTGCAATGTCGTAGGTAAGATGGTTGATTTTTTTGTAATAATTATTTTTAAAATTATATTTACTGTAATTTTAAATTAGTTGATAATGTAAAAACTTTTGCACCGATCTGTATCCAAATTAAACTTTTTATTATTGTTATCTTGGTTCCAAAAGAATACTTACCACTGAATTTGAACCTGCATAATTTGCTGTTTGTGCTACAATGTTACTAACTGAAATTGTTGAAACAACCTTGTTAGCTATTATTAGTTTGTTTTTTTCCTGAAAGATTCTACTATTACAAACTACAAAAATGAAACAATATACCTTCATCTTGCATTTGTTGTTTTCTACTTGTGCACAGTTCACTCAATTGCTGTGGATGTTTTTCCAGGGAGCTGGTCGGGCTTTCTGTGCTGGAGGGGATTTGAGAGTGTTCTACGATGGCAGGAAAACAAGTAATGCATCTTTCTCTGTAACATTTAGAGGAATTGGTGCAAATTTGCATAAACACACTCATTTCAACACATTATTTATTAAGAGAAATTCAGGAACTTCTAAATAGGGGTGGAAACAACATCATTTAGCAAGTCTCATTAATTTCACTCAATAATAGTCATAGAAAATACTCGAAATAGTGTGTCTAGAATTCCTTTTTTTCTTTTGAGTGAGCATTAGTAGATGATATCTTTACATTATCTAGTCTCATTTGAAGAGTAATTCATTTCTTCTTGACAGAGGATGCATGCCTTGAAGTGGTCTACAGATTTTACTGGCTTTGCTATCACATTAGTACCTATAAGAAAACCCAGGTTCGGTTTAGGAACTTAATTTCACTCTGTCCTTAAAAATTTAAGGCAATATGTTCTTGTGAAAATTCAGTGAAGTCTCATGTTTTCTTGAATGGTGCTATTATATTATAACAGGTTGCTCTTGTTCATGGAATTTCAATGGGTGGAGGTGCAGCTTTGATGGTCCCATTGAAGTTCTCAGTTGTAACGGAAAAAACTGTGAGTATATTTATCTTGTTAGAGATGATTTTCTAAGAATTTAATTAGAATTCGCTAACAATGTAAAAGTTTTTTACATTGTTATCCACTCATAGATTGTCGATATGATAAAATTGTTGGCTTTTGTAATAATTATTGTGAAAGTCGTATTTAAGTGAATTTTAATTGATTGACAGTGTAGACAATGCATCAAATTAAGTTCATTTTCTAAATCCATTTTAGGTTAGTTTTGTGGTATAATTATCAATGTACTATCATCCTTAATATTTTTGTGGTGTGTTCAACAATGCTTTAACAGGTTTTTGCCACTCCTGAAGCAAGTTTTGGATTTCATACTGATTGTGGCTTCTCATACTACCATTCTCGTCTACCAGGGCATTTAGGTAACAACAATCTCACAAAGAATTTCTTTTCCCTTGAACTCTTTTACTGTTTTGAAAATTTTCCCTCTTACACTTCTATCCCCCTAGCTGTTTATTCTTCCATGAAAGTAGAAGTGTCTTTAAAATTATACTGAATTAGCACAAAATAAAGAACAACACTTTAGTGGATTATACACAAAAAACTGTGGAGATGAAATCATGCATGTAAATATACAGGTGAATACTTGGCACTTACTGGAGGAAGGTTGAATGGGAAGGAAATAGTTGCGGTTGGACTGGCAACCCATTTTGTCCCTTCTGAGGTTTGATTATATTCAATTTCTGCTATCTTTGACTTTCTCTCATTTTATAAATTTTTTATCTTAAAAAGAAATCAATTCAAATAAAAGTTTAATAATCATGTACCAACAATGTAAAACAATTTTATACTGTTATCTAATCATAAATAACTGTTAGTAAGACTTTTAAGACACCTATTGTAATAGTCAACAAACTTCCATACATAGTAGATTGTGATTTGACTCACAATGTTCTACGGTATCAATGTATAGTTTGTTTATTTTCTCATCAAATAATAGTAATTATAATAAATTGTGTTTATTAGTTTAAAAAGACATCATCTTAAAATTTGTTATGCATACATTTTTGGTGTACCAGAAAATTGTTGAGCTAGAGAAGCGCCTTATTAGCTTAAATTCTGGTGATGAGAATGCCGTAAGATCAGCAATTGAAGAATTTTCTTCAGAAGTTAAACTTGATGAAGAAAGTATCTTAAACAAGTAATCACTTTTTCATCAATGATCTTTAATTTTACCTTCTAGTTTTATTCTCACTGTTACCAGCAAATTGCACTATGCTCAAGACAGTAACTTTTGGAAATTTTTAGGCAGACAATAATTAATGAGTGCTTCTCAAAGGATTCTGTAGAAGAAATTATAAAATCATTGGTAAGTTTCTTGGTATTTCCATAGGAATATTATTATCTTATTGCATGCTGAGTACTTTCTGTGCTATTGTTATATATTACTATGCGCTTTGATCTGAAGGAAGCTGAAGCAAACAAGGAAGGAAATGGATGGATAGGTGCAGTTGTAAAAGGAATGAAAAGATCATCACCAACTGCATTGAAAATAGCATTAAGATCGGTAAGGGTTTTATAATATGAATTTTGTAAGATCTTAGACTGCTAGGCACTGAGTTCTTCAAATCATGATTGGCAGATAAAACTTGATAATTAAACGAAGGGTATTATAGAGAAAGTATCATTAAATAAGATAAAATTAGTTAAAATATGTTTATATTTAAGTTCATCATTCATAATTTTTTTTTTGCTTATATTTGAGTATGGATAGAGTATGAAAGGATAAAGTTCTTTAGGTATTATTCTCTAATCAGAATGAGTTTCATCTCGGTACACCACAAAATCCTGTAATGTGTATCTTTGTTACACGGATTAGACTAACTAAATTTATTCTTTCCTTTCAAATAATATTAGTCTTTTAACTTGATAAAATGCATAAAGCAAAAATATCCTAATCTGCTTTATAATGGCCATGAAAATACACATATTCGTGCTTGCATATGATGCAATTGTGTTTAAATGGAACTAAGACAATGATTTTCCCTTCTATTCTAGGTTTTTAAAACTAAATCAGGACAAAGAACAGAAAATGCATAATCTAGTTAATCACAGAGTCTTTGGACACAAAATTGAATTAAGAAAAGCAAGTTGGCCTTGTAAAAGTAGGATTGACATGCTGTTTCTCAAATTTCATGCTTCCATATATATATTGTCTTGAATATGTACAGGTTCGTG
Organism: Mucuna pruriens; assembly: GCA_025330945.1. Taxonomy (NCBI): domain Eukaryota; kingdom Viridiplantae; phylum Streptophyta; class Magnoliopsida; order Fabales; family Fabaceae; genus Mucuna; species Mucuna pruriens. Next base: position 2,521,375 of record JAENHJ010000173.1, on the reverse strand, counting down.
AAGGAAGGAAACAAACACTATCTGAATGCTTGAAAAAGGAATTCAGATTAACAATGAATATACTCCGAACTACAATATCTGAGGATATGTATGAGGTAATTGGTTTTGTGTCATTGGTAGAACAAAATTTTTACAGAAGGCAGATCAATGTTGTTAAAAACTTTTGAATTTGTTCCCTACTAAAATCTGAGGCAAACTTTTTCTGTCTTTTGATGAGAAGGGTATTAGAGCTCTCACCATTGACAAGGATAATTCTCCAAAGGTATTCTCTCTTCTTCCAAAAGTAAAACTAATTCATTGATGGGTTTAATTAATAGTTATACATTGTTAGTGTAAAAGTTTTTACGTGATGAACCAATCAAAAATCAACAAAACTTATCATACATGATAGTGTGTGATTAGACGATCATGTAAAAGACCTTTACAATGATGGTGCATGTATTGTTTATTCTTCGGTAATTTCTATATTCCTTTCCTTTTCCACTGAGGTTGATCTTAGTAATCAAAAGATAGAACTATATTAGATGTTGCACCATCCCTTCCATAAGTTGAAAGCTATAACTTGACACTTTATAAGAAGGCCAGTAGTTTACAAGGTAATTGTTAGAAAAAATTCCACAATAAAAATGAACTACACATAAGAAAGGAAAATTAATTGATTTTAGGTTTCTCAAATTCATAGATGAAAATCTGCAGTAAAAGTTGCAGCCATTTACATGATAAGTACCCTGTGGGAATCCAAAATTTGCATATTCCGTTCTACTCTTTGTACATCTTTTCTAGTCTAAAATGTAAGCTTATCTCAACACACTAGCTTGCTTATATTTCAGCCTTTACAAAAAGTATATATTTATAACCCACAAACCATGACTAGAAATCTAGAACTCTTCTGTCCATGCTTGTTTAGGAAATTAATACATGCATCAAATCCAATTAAGAATGCCAATTATATCATAAAAAAACTCTAAACTCAAAATCTAATGACCACTAGCAAAAATCATGTCCACAAGTATTGTTTTTATTTTGAAAAAAAGATACTATATTCTTGCTGTTTGTGTTTCATAACACTAAATTACAACCTTGTTCAGTGGGAACCTTCATCGCTCGACAAAGTAGATGATGGAAAGTTGGACTTAATCTTTCAGCCATTTGAGAAGAAATTGGAGCTTCAGATTCCAGAAAGTGAGGAATTCAGGTTAGTTGGTGTTTGAGTTTGGATTCAATGAGTATGTTTTCTCTTGAACTACATTCTCTGTATAACCAAAATTTCTCTCTAATTCCAAGCAGGTGGGATGGTAGATATGAGAATTCAGCTTATGCTCTTCCAAATTGAGAAATTCCAATCACTGCTTAAATGTTGCTTCTTTTAAAATTCCTCCAAAAATATGCCATGGATTTTTCTACTTTCTGGTATGAATTTATCCAGGGTACTGTTTTATATTTCTGAATAAATTTCAACAAATGGAAAAAGTTCATGAAGAGTCCTCTAAGTTTGTTGTTATGCATTTATTCAAAAAAAGTTCATGTTACTTGTATAGAAGAACTATGCTGTAGAAGTATAATGATCACCCTATTTATTTCAACAAATTTTACTGTCAAGTTTATGAATAACTCATGTGATTAGTTTTTTTTTTTCAATAAATGCTTAATTAAGCTATTTAATCAAATACCCTCTAAATGAAAATTGGTGAAATTTTTTGAATAACTCATGTTAACTATTATTCTCTTTGTGGGTTTGAGTTTGATATTTTTTGAAATCACTAAAATTAATCTTGCTTGATGAGCAACATTCTCGACTGATTATTGTCCAAAAACTAGTTGAATAATTGTAATTGAGTAAAAAATTGTCTGTGATTTAGTTCTGTACAACAATCTTCAGGATGGATTAAAGTTTCTAATGACAACCCTAAAACTATCTTTAGGATGGATTAAAGTTTCTAATGACAATCCTAATATCTCATTGACATTCGTATCCATCCACCATTTTATGTAAACTTGAAAATATTATTATATTGTTAAAATTATAAAAAATAAATAAAAATTTACGTTATTATACATACGGGTGAACATATAATTATTGATTGATTGTATTTGTTATTTTGTGTAAGTAATTTCTTAAACTTTTAATAAATTTGCAGTTATATTTTATAAATAAAATTGACTTAGACATTGATTTGAATTTACATTTCAGTTATGTTATAATAAATAGTAAATAAAATAATAAATAACAACAAAGAATATGTAAGTTTGTATGTTTTTGGTAGAAAGGAACCGAAGAAAAAGAGATGAAAAATTAAAAGCGTAGTGGGAAATGATGATTGGTCCATGAGGAGGGAATAACCTTTAGCCTATAAAGTACCTTTAGTGGAATGGTTAAATAATTTAAAAGAATTTTTTGTTGAAAAATATAAAAGTACACTTTCATAACTTTTAATATAATTTTAACATCATCTTTATTTTTTTTCTTCTATTTATTAAGTCTTTAGGCACCTGTTAGCAAAACACCAAAAAGTTTATGCAATCCCTGTGCATAAGATCTAACGATAGGCATTCAAGGATTCAGTTTCACAAGAGACCCCTCCAAAAACCTATGATTGTATTGTATCTCATGCCATCAATTCAACTCCACCCCCTAATAATAAGTTTGTTTTCAAATTGAATTGGATGAATTTGAGTTTTAACATTAGAGTTAATATATTTTAAAGCAAATTCGAATTAATGTAATTTGTTCTAATATTTTATATTCTCTTAAAAATATAATTCTTTTCAGTGTATAATAATAATTTTTATTTAATAGATATTATTTTATATAATATACTATTATATTTATTAATAATATTATTTATTTTAAAAATATATTATAAAATATACTTGATTTAAGTTTTATATTTCTTTCATTCTACTTATTTATATATTAAGATTGATATACTGTGTTGAGGAATCAGGTTGACAATATTATTTTATATTTTTTTTTAAATTTTGATCGAGTTTAAGTTTAAATAAATAATCCAGTTAAAATTTAGATAACGATAAAGATAAATCATGTCCAATCGTCTCTATCAATCAATTAGAAAGCATGCCTATTATATGAGAAAAGATAAAAAAATTCTAAAGTAAGAAATTACTTTAAAATAACAATATTATTTTTGCATTCTATTCTTAAAAGTTTGTATATGAAAAAAAAATAATTTTTTTATTCGTTTTCAGTTTTCACTCTTTTGTATAAATTTCAGAAAACAACAAACAGAAAAAAAAAATAAAAATCCAAAAGATTTTTCAGCTTTTACTATTTAACTATTCAATATACTAAATACACCTCCTTTTCTTATCTTTTATTATAAAAAATAATTTTTTGATTAAAATAATAATAACTATTTTTTTATTCATCTTCATTATTTTTTAGATCTTATTTTTTATTTTTATTATTCTTTACATCTTAATTTTACATTTTATCTTCGTTATTTTTTAAATTTTAATTTTAAATTATATCTCTATTATTTTTTTAGCACCGTACATCAGAAGATAATTGACATTTTGGTCAATAAAAAGACAAATGTTATATATACTTCAATTATTTTTTCTAAACAAAAAATATGTAATTCCCAAAGTACTTTTCAAAATATGTATTTTTTGTCTTAAAAAGTGCATTATGAAAAATGTATATTTTTGTTTTGAAAAAATTATTATTTTGATTACATAAATTGAATTATACTTTAAAATGAAATGTTTATCATCTAAGAAAACAATAATACTTGGCTCATTGAAAAAAAATAATTACTACATGTTGATACTTGTTCGGAAAAGTATTTTTCAAAAAAAAAACATTCTAGAAAGTACATATTGTTTGGAATGTATATTTTTGTTCCAAGAAGTACTTTTTGGACAAAAATATATATATTTTGAAAAATATTTTTGGTAGAATTAAAAAATAGAAATTAAATTGTACTTCTATTGTCAAAGAAATGAGTGATATTTGAAAAATAATTACTAGCACATTATCAAAGAAAATTACTATTATACGTTGATAAGTGTTCAACAAATATAAAAAATATAAAACATACAAGAGAAAATAAACATAAAGAGTTTAAAAAATAATGAAAATGAAGTGTGAGAAAAATAAAATATAAAAATTAATGAAGACAAAAATATATAAATTAGATTTAAAGAATGATAAACAAAACGTACATAAATAAAAAGAATAATATAAATATGTAAAAATAAAATTTAAAAAATAATAAATATGAAATATAAAAATATGTTTGATAATATTATATAAATGGTACTTTTGTAATAAAAAAAGAAAAATATATATTTATTAACCAAAGGAGGTGATCATAAGCCTAATATGAATGTGTACAAAGTCCACGTCTCTACAGAATGACCCATCCTCCAAGGATAAAACCAAAGCCCATAGAACAATGAATATTGAGCTTACGTTATTTACACCTCCTTTGATAATAAATATAAATTTCTTTCTTTCATTCTTTCTTTTTATCACTATGAAAGATACTTTTACATTCCATTTTTTTTATCTTTTTTATATCTTATTTTTATATTTTTATTTTAATTATTTTTAAATTTTATTTTTACATTTCATATTTATTATTCTTTAAATTTTGTTTTGAATTTTCATCTTCATCATTCTTTATTTAAGTTATATTTTTATACATTTCTTCTTCCTTCTTTAAATTTCTTATATCTATTTTTTCTCTTATCTTTTTTTCGTAATAAATTATTATTTATTAATGAACCAGTTGCTTCATAGAAATGTGTAAAAAATAAAGTCGTTCTTAAAAGCTAAGTATTCTACCATTGAGTTAGCAACCCCAATATAATTTATAAATAAATAGGATGGGTGTGTATATCCAATCGCAATAAAAACAATACAAATAAAAGATTGAATTGTCTAATAAAATATTAGACATAAAAAAATATAAAAACATTCAAAATGTCGAAATTTGATTAATGTTTTATATTTTTATTTTTGTATATTTGTTGAATACATATCAACTATCAACTTGTATTGATAATTTTTTTGACATGGTAATAATAATAATTTTTCAAATATCACCTTTTTCAACAATGACTATATAATTTATTTCTATTTTTTAATTCTACTAAAAATAAAATAAATATATATATATTTTGGAATGTACTTTCTAGAATATATATATTTTTTTGTTTCATATTAAATATTAACGTGTAGTGATAATTTTTTTTTTCCAGAGATCAATAAACAAAAATGCAAGACATGAAAACAACTTAAAATTAATTTAAAAATTAGTACACTTATAAATAAATTAATATGATAACATGTAATTTAAAAAATGAAATATGAAAAAAATAAATATTATAGTTTCGTAAATAATAATGATATACAAGTATAAGTGAGATGTTATTTTCATTTCATAAACATATAATGATGCAATTTTGGTTTGGATTGGGCATTTTCAAAATTTAATCCAAAGTCCAATCTAGTAAAAGAAAATTCATTTTTTTTTTTGCTTTTAAATTCGTTCGATTTTTGGCCTTTTTTATTTCGATTTCAAAGTTTAAATTAGATAATATCGGGTTATGAACACTCGTAAGTCATAACCAGTGATCCGTATTAATAATAAAAGATTTGTCATTGATTCAATGATATTTATAGTGTTTAGGATGACTTTAATTAATAACAATAATATGTTTAATTTTGACTATTTTGTTGTCCTTGAGTATTTTTACATACATTGTGTTAATTTGGTAGTTTGTAACTTTGCATCCCCAAGGCCGAATCATAATTTTTTCTCCTCATTTTCAAATATCACACGGGAAGAACAAGTGTGTAGTGTCATGTTTTTTCGTGGTTGCAGCAAGTAAAAAAATTTAACAGGCTGTCAATCAATAGTTTACTTGTTAAATAATTTGGATGGCAAAAATTCATTAATGATAAATAGAAGATAAAACAATTTTATAACACGAACCTAATTGGAAATATTTTCTAGAAATAAACAAATCGTTCATTTTTCCATTAAACTACGTATCCACAATCTTAATCCTGAAATTGCATTCATGTTGAGCTTTGATGATGATTTTTATGAACAAAAACAGCAGCAATGATTGATTACAAAGGGTAACCACTAAAATTCGTTTTACCGCTTTCAATAAGTAGGCCACAATTTGTTTAGCAAAGATCATGTGAAGGCTCATTCATAGTGCATTGCGTTAAATCCTAAAACCATGTTGAGGGTTCTACTGGTAAAGAGAGAAAACTAGCTCACATTCAAATGTCAAATGGGTGAGCCAGTTCAAAGAGTAAAGATGAAGAGTTATTGAAAAATTACGTATATTTCAGAGGAAAATGGGTTTTCGTTACTACTATATATTTACAAGATGATTATGCCATTTGGTAAACTAACTTCTACTTTCTGTATCAGTGGTCACACGAACTAAATAAATTAAAATACGAACCTAGTAATGGTCAATACAATTAACAAACTCAGCTGTGGTCACTACTCATTCACAAATTGTATTACACAGGTACATTGACGACAAAACAAGCAAAAATTATAGGAAGACACGAAAAGTGAATGGCCTCTCGCAACCTCTTGACATTAGCAGATAAGATACATTTTTTTTCACAATATACACAATAAATATTCCAAAAGAAGGATAATAATAAGTAGGGAACAGAATAAGGACGCAGAAAGCTAAGGAAAGAAAATTAAGCACCTTGGAAAGACAATCGATCTCGAAGAGTATCAAATAATGATGAGGCTGCTGCATTTTGTGCAAAAGTCAACTTCAACCGACCAAGTAATTCACCATCTTTTGCCTGTGAAGCAGCATCGGCAGCTTCCTTCGCCATACCAATTCGAGCATATGACTGTCCAAGATAAAGAAATGTTATGTAAAGCTCTGATAAGCACCTTGCACAAGGACCAAAATATACTAAAAAAGTAAAAAGGAAAAAAAATATTAATGTTTGGCAAAGAACTAATTTCAGATTAAGTTTCACTTCTACGGCAAAAGCTCTAATTTGTGCTACAATTTGTACTGGTGTACACTTTATGCAATCCTTCTTGGCAATTAAGTGGATCACAACACTTGCAATGAGATAGAAATTTTTTGTGACTTCTGTTTGAAATTCTGTTCAAGGCTGTTTCAATGGAGTTGTTATTATAGCCTTTGCAGCATTTTTTTAATCTCATCAATCTCCTTGTTGCAACTTGAATTTTCTATCTTGGAGGATATCTTATCCTCTGCCTAGTTGTACTTCTTGTTTTTGAATAAAAATATTATATAAAAAATACCCACCACCCCAAAAAAAATGTTTAACCCTTGACCTGTGCCTGCATCATAGTAACAACAAAAATAGTAATGGTAGTGAGGTGATGACAATTATAATTATGATCAAAGGCACAGAAGGAATTTAGGCATTACTAATGAAAATGAGATTTATATTGATGATCCTTGGGTAACTTTATAAACAACATACCATAGTAGTTAATTCCAGATAGCTGAGTGGAGCGACCGACCCCTAAACTAGGATAATGAAATAGTGGATAGCGGGATGACTACTACTCTAATATTTTATATATATATATATTAAAAAATTATTAATATATATATAAACTCAAAAACATAAATATTATTCAAAATTCATCAACTAACAAGTTAAGAAGAAAAAAAAAATTGTTGTTTTGTCAGCAAGAAAGAAAGAGGAATCAGAGAAAGAAAAGGGGCAGGCAAAAAAAAAAAGAAATTAAAGGAAAAAAATCACTTGAAGGCCAGAAAACAGTGTCAAATTGTCGAAGAAGGCAAATGTCACTGGAGAAGACAAAGAATGACATCGCATCGTCGGAGAAGGCAAACATCGCTAGAGAAGACTGAGATCAGCCTTGCATTGCTGGAAAAGGCAAACGTCGTCGGAGAAGATAGAGAATAGTGTCACGTCGTCAGAGGTTGCATTTTAAAACGCAAATGGAAAGCAGAGAAGACAAAGAATAGCTCAGACAAAAAATGGGGAAGAAGAAAGCGGAAAACGCAAACGTTTTAAAACCCTAAACCCAAAAATACCCTCACTAACGATTTAAACGTGAGAGTATTTTCGAGTTTTCCCATCTGGCAACCCCAAACGCAGGTGTGTTTTACCAGTAGTGGCAGCAACAGATGCAATTCCGGGATCACGCCCTGCTCTGTGCCACCACGACAGTCATGACATCGAACCGCACCGTTACGTCACCTTCCACCTCTCTGCCGCAATAGTAGCTGCTCCGACCGCTATTGACTACTATGCTACATATGTGATGAAAGATTAGTTTATTTCTCTTTACGAGCATTTATTATTCACTTAGCTGTGGTTTCTTTCTGGTTTTCTGCAATATTTTGTTTCAGTTTCAGCGCAAACTGTAGGCTTTTATTTTCTGGAGACATGATGATTATTTATGAAATTGGGGAAATGGTTCAATCTATTCCAAGGAATAACAAAGAATGAAATTCGAAACTGACTACTCCCAAGATTGTTTATCAATCTATTAATTCTACCAGACCTAACAATGAGTGTCATGTAGTATGGATACATGTTAAGCAGAAAAGTAAAGAATTACGTCTATTGAGACAAGCTTAAAATACCTCAGCTCTTTCTCGAGGGTCTGCAAGTTTTGGGATATATTTAATAGCTTCTCCCTTTTCATCTGCTTCAATGCATGCCTCCACAAATGGTCTATAACCTGTAAATACCAGAACATGTAGATATTGAATGTTAGAATAGTAATGTGTTAGTAGCTAGCATAGCCGAAATATTGGAAAGGATTTTTTCCTCTGCACTGAACATTATAACAAGGGAGTCAAAATGCTTGATTAGCACCACTATTATTTCATAAATATTCAAAACTGCATGGTATAATGCTGAATTCTTTATAAAGAAAGCAATGCAACTTCACTTTGAAAAAAAAATCACACCTTCAAATTAAATACAATAACTAATTTGATATATAGATAAACAGAGCTGGACTAAACCTAAAAAACCAATATACATAGTCATATTAAGATCTTGAAATGAGGAAAATATGCTTGAACTAGTTAAGTATGTTCTTATTATTAGTACTTGTATTAAGTTGGAGAACATTGTCCATCCAAATGAGAACATTAGCCATATTCCTAGCCGGGCAAACATCTTAACAAAGGAGAAATTCAATAGCAGTGATGGTCAATTCATTTTTATTTTTAATGAAAGAAATATTTCATTAAAAAAAGAAAAGAATAAAAGGTGGGAGGATAAGACATCCTCAAAAAAATTATGATCAAATCTGTAGTCTAAACTTACCAATTCCCTACAAAATATATAATAACATCATCAGTCTAAAAACGTACCAATTGGAGGTTTCTTCTCCTTTGAAAATTTTTCTAGGGCAACCCAATCCTTGATTGTAGCCAAGGCAAAAACTTTAAGCCAATACCATCTCTTCTCAGACACCTGAAGAAAGAGAATGAAGATTGTGTGACAAAAGAACTAATTTACACGAGAAAAAGTAGGAGGGGTTAAAAGTATATCTATTTTTAATGTTTTTGGATTTTCTTCTCACAAATTATTCATGCAAAGAGGCAGAAATGAAGCATTCTTTTCCTTGAAAAACCACAATTATGGTAAAATTTACTAACCTTAAATTCTGTTTTCACTTTCATTGCAGCTCGATGATTTCCCAAGACAATACAGGTACGGATTGTATCACTTATACTTGAATCCACAAAAATGGCCTGCTTTGTAGCCACTTCAAGTTCATGCTGAATTCTGCAGCAGCGACAGTATCATAATGTTCCTCTTGATTGTAATATAAAATATAAATATTTATTCAATCCATACCAAAGTCTAAATGTTTCTCCAGAAATATAGGAATAGTTTCTTCATAAATATATGGAGTTATTATCACAACAAACTACTACAAAAGCCTAACAAATAATTTATTTTATGGCCTAGTGATGTGCAAAAATTAATGATCACACCTTAACAGTTTTGCATGCTCCTCAGCTTCCTTTGATTCAAATATATGCTCCTTGGTTTCAGCAAAAAGACTCTGTGCCTTCTCAACAAGTTTTATTCGAGGACCATGAAGTGGAGATCCTTTGCTTGCCATGGGATTTTTCCCAAGTAGCCATGATTCTTTCCACAAAAGAAATGCCACATCCTACGTGGATTGACTTCAGTGTTAATTCCAGTATTTAAATGGAAAGCATGTAATTGAGCATACAAAGATATGATTTGGTAGTATTACTTAAATCCAAAACAACTGGCATAACAAGTATGATTATAAACTTTCAGACAGTGATGATGTAATTAGTAAATTAGCAAATCATGTGGAAATTGCAAGGACAAATCACTAGTAGACTAATGCCATACTTAATGTAAAAGTCATTAGAGAGAAAAAGAAAATAATAAAGTTCTGGGTAGTCAGAGGATGTGTGGATGGATAAATTGTCAATTCCACACAAGAAATTCATGAGATTGAATGAGCAGTAATCGGTAATTTGTGTAAAAATTTCACCCTTATGGTATGTTTGGGAGTGAGGTTTTGGGGAGAAAGGGAAAGGAGAGTAAAATTCCATTTCTAATAAACATTCTCTAATTTGATAATTTTTTTTAAAAAAATAAAATCATAGATACACCTAATGTCCTCAACTTTTATTTATTTTTATTAACATTATATAACTCTAAACTTTAAAACAAAATGTCCTACCTTCACTTTCCCTTCAAAACCACTCCTAAACCTACCCTCCCTTGGGGTCTATTTGGTTTAAAGGAGGGGAGGGGAGGGGAGAGATTTTAATAAGATATCCTGTTTGGCTCAGAGGAGAGGAAGGGAGGCAGCTCTTTTCTTGTTTGGTTCAGAAGGAGAGGGAAGGGATTTTAAAAATTAATTTACTTTTGTATCTTTATAATTTTAAATTTCAAAATACAAGTGGGGATATTTTTAAGTCTTTAGACTAAAAATGTTTTAAATCTCCTCCCCTCCCCTCCAAATCCCCCAATTTGGAGGGGGAAAAATTAGATGAGGAGGGGGTTTGCTCCCCTCCCTTAACCAAACAATTTTTTTTTAAAAAAAAAAAAACCTCCCCTTCAACCAAACAACCTCTTAAGGTATTGCAACCTATGATATGACAAATACCGGATGTTTCTTCATATATACAGATTTCAATTAAAAACTAAGCATATGATGAAAATTATTGCAAAGAATGAAAACATACTTGAAGTTGCCCAGTTGATAAGAAGAAGTCCTTCAAAAATTCATGTTTATAGCACCTGAAATTGAGATGTAGTCATTAATTCCTGGATGATGTGCATTTTTAACCCATTGAATACTTCAAATATGAACAAATGAACACAAATATGCCTAAGCTGAAAAACATGAACACAAATATTAACAAATGCAGTTCACCTTATATTTTAACCGTTACATTTCACTCATCTCTTTGCCTTTCTATTTTTAAATGCGTGCCTACCAACTTTACCATTTTAGATGTAATTATTAATGAATGACTGAATGGATTACATACATTCTCAACAAAACATTGTTAGGGTTCTGGGAGATTGAATACCTGACAACTAGGAATAGTAGCAAGAAAAAGATTAAAGAGACAGATTGGTGAATTAGAATTTAGAATAGAGAAACATGTATCTATTGTTAATTAGTATTCATATCAAACACTGTAGTCAATAGCTGCCGGAGCGGCCGCTATCGCTGCGGAGCGGCAGAGCGGAGCGGGCGCGACAGCGCCAATTGCGGCCGCTACCCCTGTTTCTGTATTTTAAAAGGTGAAATGTCCAAAATGCCCTCCAATTTAAAACGTTAGTGAGGGCATTTTGGACATTTCGCTTGTTAGGGTTTTTAAAACTTAAAATTTCCTGTGTTTCCCTCTTGCGTTTCCGTTTTCCGTCTCTGCATTTCGTTTTCTCTCTGCCTCTGCATTCTGCTCCGTTTTCCGGTGACCAGCGACCAGCGACGTTTCCGGTGAAATTTCCGGTGACCTTCCCTCCTGCTTGTTTTATGTATTTTTCTGTTTTTTTTTTCTGCTGTTTTGTTGCTCTTTTTTTGTTGTTTTTTTTTCAGTTTTTTTTTTCTGTTCTGTTTTTTTTCTGTTGTTTTTTTTTGGCTGTTTTCTGTTCTGTATTTTCTGTTTTCTGCTGTATTTTCTGCATTTTTTTTTCTGCTGTTTTTTCTACTGTTTTTTTGTTGTTTTTTGTTGTTTTTTTTTTCTGTTCTGTTTTTTTTAGTTTTTAATAATTTTTTAATATATATATATATATATATAATATTAGAATAGCGGCTATCCCGCTATCCGCTATCCCGCTATCCCAGTTCCGGGGTCGGCCGCTCCGCTCCGCTATCCAGGATTGACTACTATGATATCAAAACAAGGAGAATGCATCTTCACAAGGATTGCCCCTCCCCAACTGCATCAACAGATTTGGCACTCATTGAGAATTATTTAGTACACCTACTGTACAACACATCTTCCTATTTAACTACAATTCCTACTGCCTAACCACTGGAGCTAACTACCCTGAGTGTCATCTAACTGATTCTTTTTCTTCCTTTGCACATACACCTTCCAGACCCTCTTCATGAAGTTGAGGTCCCATCACATATCGATTACTTCAAAGTTCAAACTATGAGCTATTAGTTTTGATCATCTTAAAAAAAACAACTATGCCTAGGCTAGAAAGCATGAATACAAAGTTTCATAGAAGTTATTCAAGCTTTACTTTAACCATCATATTTCACCTATTTCTTCTTTATTTTTTTTAAAAATACATGCCTCCCAACTTCCTCATTTGAGTAGTTATTTATGTCTAGAGGACATGTACTCAACAAACACACTGAATATTTCAAATCACATTTTTAGTTTTGATCAACTTAAAAGAAACAATTATCCCTAGGCTAAAAAACATGGACAAAGATTCATAGAAGCCGCTACGGTTATGTTTTAACCATCACATATTTCACCCATCTATCCTTTTTCTCTATGGTGCATCCCAACATTCACACTTAGTATACCTTTAGGGTGTCTTGTCCTAAAGATGCAAAATGAACATTAGGTGTAGGACCACAACTGGCACTAAATAGTAGCCTGTGATGCATGGGAGCTCCTAAATGGTTGTGGCAGGGATTTTTGTTTTCTTTTGGCACATTCTAATTCATCCTAAATGTTGTGGCACAATTTTTTTAACTCTGCCTTTGGTCTCACAGCCAATCCCAAGCCCAGGTTGTGTTAAACCTCAACAGTCAATGTAATATTTGTCAAAACCCCAAAGATGGACAAAGGCCACTTTAGGCACCAGTGTGGAGAGTATATTGCTTAGTTTTTAGCCCTATGATAAGGGGTAAAGGGAGGCTAAAAAGGATATTGGAAAAAATGATTATAAGGGATCTCGTGGTAAATAACATCTTTGAGAATTTGGCTTTTGATCAAGCCCAATGGCATCATGTGATCCATATAGCTAATTTCACCTGGTAGAATAAGGCTATTGTTGTTGTTGTATTCTAATTCAACCAATCAATCTAGTTGAGCCCTTTGCATCTTGCTCCCACTTGTTTGGACCTCATTGCCTCTTATTGTAATCCCACCACCATTTGTTGGTACAGTTACAAGATAATTTGGGATTAGAATGAAAGGTTCAGCAAGAACAAAGGGTACAACCTGAATGTATAAAATAAAACAGCAACCTTGTCACATTATCTTTCTGTGGTCCCCTACAAGCATCCCATTCTTTGGTAAAAATAAGACAGAACACAAACACATCTAAGTGGCAAAGTGGGCCACATTGCAGCCTTTTATGGAGCAGATGCACATTTTGCCGCCAGTATGGGAGCAAACATCAGCACTGATAATAAGAGCTCCAAGTGAATTACAGAACTAGAGATGGTTGCCTCCAACCTCAGATCGGCTTAGAGCAAACGAAACAACATTTTGAGCAAATATTTTTTTTTTCAAATAACATGTAGGCAAACTTGGACAACCAGTACACATGTTACACTGTAAATAAAGTATGTGACTAAGTTTTTTACATTGAGTAAGAGTTAAGAATGTGTCCAAGAGTCTGTTGGTAGTTTTCCACTTAAAAAGTAGTATTCAAATCATTAAGCTGTTCCACATTGGCTAGAAATATGATAAAAAAACTCCTCATAAAACTTGGGCAATCTTCCTCCCTTGAGCTAGCGTTTGGGAGTTAGACTCAGTCTATTTCTAATATCATTTCAGAGCCTATCCAGTCTGAATGTTGGATCACCTAATATTCAGTTCTACAAACTTCATACTCTAAATGTCCAATCTTGGTGGGGGGATATTAAGATGTCCTACATTGTCTAGGAATATGGCCAGGTTGAAAATCCTCCTCCCTTGAGCCAGCTTTTAGGATTGAGTTAGGACCCATCTTTTATCCCCTGAACTTCTACTTTTATTATAATGCAGTAATGCAGAGTTTTTCCATGACATTAAAACTATTGCTTAAATCTCATTTTCTTCATTTGGTCAACAGTGACCTTAATATTATTATAAAACCAGGAGGCTACACATTGCCTTGCCTTCTGGAATATGGTTCAAGGTCACATACCGTGCATAAGTTATAAATAAGTCACGTGCTATTGGTCTGGCCTGTATAGTGCCAAAAAATTCCAATGGCTGCCTCTGAATCATCCATATAAGAATCATGCATTAGAGATAAACTCATGTTACTCCATATACATAACAAAACTGACAAATTTACATAAGTTTTGCAGAGCCAATACCTTTTGCCAAATATGAAAAAGTACAAGGTAAATAAGATCTGTATCACCACATTCGGTCCCCTTCATCAAGGCTATATCTTCTTCTCCAATGCTTAACAGGAGAGGAACCTGAACATAAGAAATAATGAGTACAATAATAAAATAGCCCACTGAACAAATTCAATTTTTTGGATAAAATATAGAAGACAATAGATACAAGCCAACAATGGGTTGAATGGCACGGGATGGAGGAACAAAGATTGATGTAATTAATTCAATGTGTATCCATAAATACAAGAAAATAAGAATAGCACCTGTTTCGACGAACGAGGCTCATGTTCCACAAGCAAGGCAGCTAACTTTCGTCGGCCATTTTTGTCTGCATGAGCAGCAACTGCTGCATAGGATATGCCTTTGCACAGTTTTAACTGAGTAAAAAAAAGTAATTTTCAACAGTTATTGCAAAAAATAGAATGACCAAACAGAGCTTGAAGAGGGGGGAGGGGAACCTTATCCAGTAGAATCTCCAGAAGAGTCGTGTCAGGAATTGCCAATGAAGCAGTTATCTTTGAACATGCCCAGTGCATTATCACCACCTCCTACACAAAAGCAGTAACAAAAAACATCAAACCTGTATGTACACTTAAATAAGACTGCTAATGTACTGATGATATTAATGATGAGAGAGAGAAAATAAAAATAAAATCAATGAAGTTGCTGTAGTTGTTAGATCCACATATTGTTTTCACACAAGTTCATTTAAATTAGCAATAATAAGTATCAATTCTACTCCACTACCATAGACACACACATACACATGTATAAAGAATAATCATTATCAGAAGATCTTGAATCCTCCTTTACTCTCATCTTTCCTTATTGTGCCTTGCGTTGACAAATATTTGCTCAAAGGCATTCCAATACATTGTAGTTTCCTTTTTTTGGCTTTTGTGACCAGACCTATGCATATACTACTGGGGACAGTACAAATGAAAAGGCCCCTGTTTTACCAATTATGTCAGTGCTCTCCTCTTCTACTGACAAATTGGATGGAAGCAACTATGAAACCTCAGCAGGATCCTTTAAAGGTCCATGAACCATCAACCATATATACCATACTTAGGTGCATTTGGCTGTTGTGTGATTCTTGCATCTCTAAGGGGATTTCTTTGGATGAGCAGTTACTTTGAGATAAGATTAAGCAATTAGCTGTGTAAACTGTAAAATACATGATTTTTAATTTTAATAAAGGAATTTCCGTAACCAATGTTGAAGGATTGGGTAGCATAGTTTCATTGATGTTTTCTTCTTTCTTTCTTTCTTGTCTGTAGTTCCTTTTGTTTTAAGGAAAATTGCTTATCCTCCTAATGTAATCATCTTTTTGTCTTCATGAATTTCTTTTTTATCCAAACAAGATAATGGCAACAGGATACAAGACTTGATAAGTGATGCACAAATTTATGATTATATAACAGGGGAAGTTTCAATCTTGTATTTAATCATTAGGTGTCACACATCTATCAGAACAAAATGCAAAATTATACAATATACATAAACTTACTTGATTCATTCCAAGATATTCTGATATTCTCAGTGAAAGCAGATGTTGGTGAGCATTAATCAGGCGACCAATCAGAACAGATGGTGTAAGCAACTGATGGCAATAAGCTAATTCAGTACAATGTCAATACAGGCAATTTCAGCACTGAGATAGACAAGTAAGCCTTAAAAACCTTGTATTGCTGAATACTAAGAGGAATGCCAATCTCAAGGCTGCGCACTGCATTCAAGACCCGCAGAATTTTACACATCTCTTGGATACGATCACGTTGAAAATTGCTGCCAAAGTCAACTGGATATCATTACCGAGAGCAAATATCAGAAAATATGTGTGTCCCTCTTAAGACATTTACTATTGAAAATGGTGTACTTACGACAACAAAACATTTTCATAGGATTATCATCAGTATATCCAACAGAAAATCGAAATCAAACTTACCTACAAAAGGCTTGCCCATAACTGGCTGCCCTTAGGAGAGTTTGCTGGCGTGAAACGTCAAATTCATGACCTGCAGCATCAACACAAGCTTCAACAGCCTCGGGAAGGGACGATCTTATCAATCGCAAGTTCTCATCTGCCTGGGGAATGACAAGAAAATCAGAAATTCATCTACAAGCATGAAACTTTTGATGATGCCATAATTAAAATACAAATAAAGACCTGACGCATCAACTAAAATCCAAATAAAGCAAAGGTCTTATCTCTTGATTTTGATACTAAAAACATGTCAAATTATCAACAAAATGATTGTTTGATTTATTATTTTCCTTTCAGTTGCACTAAATTAGAAAAAATAAATTTTAACTCAGATTCAGTCAGCCAAATTTACCTACATCTTCCATTACTGGAAATAATAACCATTCTTCTTTTCCTTCAAAATGTAGTCAAATAAGGGTGTATTATTTGTCAATAGAAAGCAATGCTCAACATGCCCAACACTAATGGTTAAAATTATACTTCAATTAGTGTATGAAGCTGAAAAAACCTACAAATATTAACAATCAGTAAGACATATTTGAGCATTCAATTGAGTTGTTTACTAATAGAATAAAATAAAATAAAATTCAGTTTCCAATGTTACAGACTTGCATGAATAAAATAGCATCATAGTGCTAAACAGAGCATAAGCTAGTGAATCTATATTTAAATTTAAATAAAAGGCTACACCCAAATAATTAACCTAGAGTCACAGATTTGTTGGAAAACTTCCTTAATTGCAGTCACCCCTGGCCTGCCTTAGTTGCAGCCTCTTGGGGTGCTGCTTTAATTGCAGCCTCAAGGATGGTGGTTAGTCCCACATCAACTAGAGATATGGCTTAAATAGGGCTTGGGCAATTCTGACCTCAAGCCAGTTTTGTGGGATTCCATTAGGCCCTAAGCCCAAATTCTAAGAAGAATCTTGGTAAGAAGTGGCCTATCAATGAATGACTCAAGGCCCATTTAGTAGCTTCTAACTACAAGAGAAAAGCAGAACAAGCCTAGTAAAAGAAGAAAAACCACAGTAAGATTCATTGCTAGAGCTACTAATTAAGTTCCTTTTCAAATTCTTCAAAATAAGATTTATCAAGACAAAAATAAAATTTTAAAACTAATGCTCAACATAATGGTTTTAGGCTATGGTGAATCACCATCAAGCCCTGCAGACAAGTAAATAGATTTTCAAGGTCTTTGCTATTCAAACACACACAGACTCTCTGCAGACTTTCTTTATCACACCCTAAAATGTTCGAGCCAAATTCAGAGTTCATTAGATGGCAGCTACTAAATATCTGAATTTAATTAGTGGCACACATTAGTTTACACCTCAAAGTTCCAGACATATAAAATCTACATACAATCAAAACTTCAAAAGTCTACAGTGAAAATGATAAAGTCAGTCATGTAACAGTAAAACAATTGTAGGAATAGAGTCTCTACCTTGGCACTTCGCCTATCAAAATGATCCAAGGCATCATATAGTAAAGCAGCAGGTGATGTACTTCCAATTGTGAAGATTGAAACGGTGGAATCAGGCACCCGCTGTAGAAATTCCATACTAGTGTTGGACAATATCCTCACTCCATCACACTCAGGTATAAGAATTATCGGTTCATCATAAAGGTAGTGAACTGGATCTCCATCAGGACCCATCATTAAAAGCATATCATCCCAGTAAAGCAACACAGCATCCATTCCACACCATGCAATCTGCTGTGGAGGAAGAGCTGACTGCATGTACAAAAGCAATTATTGAGTTAAGAGCATCATGTAAGCTGCTGATCCAAACCCAACAAGAGATTTAAAGGATAAAAATGGTTTGAGAGGAGGAGGAAAATATTTACACACAAACACACCTACATAACAAATAGAGTACAAACTTCATAACATAAACATTATACACGCCCATTTTTAGTTACTTACTTACATGGGACATGGTGCTGGTAACTAGAATATTTAAATAACCTTGTGTTGTAATATCATTTACAAAATAACAATTAATTGATGACACAACAAAAAATTCAAACTTACACTACATGCATACAAACAAAATATTCTCAAGCATTCAGCTATCCTGACTTTTGCATATCCATCAAATTTGAATATGTACAAACACAAGTTATACACAAATAGTGTGTGTGTGTGTGTGTCTATATATATACATATATATACACCAACACACATCTATAACAATATAAAGATCATTAACAATATAGACACCCCATTAAAGATCAGATAAGCCCCTGTTTGTGTTACTTATAACATGATATAGACTTAAATAAGTCCAGGTTGCAGCACCATTCACAAATAACTATACAAATCCAAACATATGCTACATGCCCCCCAGAACACAATTCCTAAGGAGTCAACTATCATGTTCAAGGTTTTAAACTGCAGCTGCAGTTGCAGTTTCATCGCAATTCTTAATATCACAGAAAATTGCAAACAAGTGAGAAACAGTCACAGAGATGGAAACTCCAAGAACCTTGCCGATACAGCCAAAATCATGGTCCTGGACCGTTCTTCAAAACCATGATCATGTCTTTTGCACATCCCTCAAATTCCACCCCCCACCCCCAAACTATGAACAATAGATCATGCCAGGCATGAAGAGGGCTAGCAACACACTCTAACACATTTGACAAGTCGTTTTACTATTGGTGCATAGACACCTCCCCAAACCCATGAACAATATTTCAGGCATGAGAAGAGCTTCACTAAAACCCATGACATGCATTTTACTATTGGTTAAAAATGATTAGCAACTATAAAACTATGAGCGGGACTTAATAAATAATAAATAGCATGTTACTGAGTGTGATGTTAGCATTTATCTAGGGTACATTTCATCTTCAACCCCACAACCAATCCCACAGTGGAAGACCACAACAAACACAAAAGATTTCAATCGAAAGCAGCATTCAAAACCCACCTCGCACTCCCTCTCGATGATGACCTCGGTCAAGTCCGAAGTCGTAACCAAAAGCCTTCCGTCGTGCGTGAAAGAGGCGAGCCACTTGCCGTCGCGCGACACCACCATCTTCTGCAGCGGCCCACGGAGAAGGTCCTCCCCGAGGCGCTGCACGCCATCCTCCTCGACGGCGAGCACGACGGCATCGTCGACACCGAGCAAAACCTCGACGTTACCGGACACCGTGTACTGGGGCTCAATGACGGCCATACAATGCGGCATCTCGTCGATCCCGGGATCGGCGAGCTTGACCGGCCTAGGGTTCCCGAAATCGGCAATGCAGAAGAGCTGGTGGGCCTCGGTGATGCACACCATGCCGTTCCCCCAGAACGCGCAGTCCGCGACGTTGTCCTCGAAGCACTCCTTGCCGAGAGAGAGGTTCGGTTCGATTAAATTGGCGTGAACGTCGTAGCGGTAAACGGTGCCGTCTTGGACCACGCAGAGCAGGGTCTGGTCATCGGTCCAGGACATGCCGACGAGGCGGCCGCCGGAGTGGCGCCAGACGGCGTCGGCGAGAGGACGGCCGGAAGAGGAGAAGAGGCGGAGCTTGCGGAGGGCGGACTCGGCGTGGAGCTGGACGATCTTGGAGTCGTCTCGGATGACGGCGATCGGTCCGGCGAACGGGGCGGCAGCGACGCGGGTGCGGGCGAGGTCGACGTTCTTCCAGGGCATGGGGTACAGCTCGGGCTTGCGGTAGTAGCGGTTGTAGAGGAGCTGCCACTCCGCGGCGACGGACACGTTCGCCATTTTAGGGATTGGGAGAAGGACTGCACTGGAATTCGGATCAGCGTGCGAACATCGATCGATCTTTCTCTCTCTCTCTTGCGCTACGGAGTAAAGTTGCGTTGAAGAACAGAGTGAGTAACATATCAAGGTTTTAAAAAAAAATAATAATTGAAATTTAATTTAGTGACATAGATAAAAGAAATAAATTAAAAAAATTAACCTTTATATATATTAAATGTACAAATAAAATAAAAAATAATTTTAAATAATTGTATGGTTAATATGTAAAAAAAAAGCGTAATTGTGAGAGACGATACATTTTATTTTTCTAAACTTTCTCGTCCAAAAATAAAATATTATTAAAAAGTTTTTTATTTAATATTGTAACTATACTTTTACTGCAATGTTTTATAATTATTTATTAATTCATAGATTATTTTGAATTGATAATAAGGACTAAAATAAAATAGTAGAGTAATATTCATTATGTTTTATTATTTGGATTATCAAAATGTTAATAAAATAAAATAAAATAACACTAATTAAATAGACTCTTATTTTACCTTATCTCCTTCGTACTCTTTTTTTTTTCTCCTGATTTCGAGGATGCAATAGAGTAATTTTTTTGTTCTATCTACTTGATCATAAAATATTTAATTAATGGAATGATATTTTTTTCTACGAAATTCTATTTTATTATATTCACTTCGCTTCACTCATTACTAAATATGTTAAGGTAATGCGTCTAATATTTATATTTTAAATTATACAAACATTAGATGCAATAATTATTTTTATTCATCAAAACAAATATTATTAAATATAATTTAACAATTCAATCAATTAGAAGAATAAATTCTATTCAAAACATTATTACAATTCATTAAATTTGTAGGTCAAATCAAATTGTTTGAATTGGATAATTAGATAATTATGTATAAAATGTAATTATTAATTGTAAAATTATTTTTTCATAATATTAGTTAATTGATTATTAGATATATCTTATATGTTAACGTGTGTTTGGTTTAGCATCAAAAGTCCAATGACATGTCATGTGCGGAGTCAAAGGAGACAAAGATATATGGAATTTATCTCTGATTATCTGAGAATGATAATTACCTTTTTCCTAAAATAATCACAAAAATCTTCACAATAATCATGAAATTTAACAACCGAATACAAATGGAACCTGAAATCAAGAGGGTAACAACACAGTTAAAAACATGACTTTACTTTTAATCTAAATGATGAATCAATCCATTACCACAGCTTGATATCACTACTCGTCTACTGTGTCTAGAATACTACATAATGAATATCATAATATTGTTCCATTTTACTTCTGAATCAAGACAAATAAATCATCAAACATTTCAGAATTTTATTACTGCTTTGACACTTCCAACAAGTTAGTGCTTAGTTTTTCCAACATTCTCCACAAGTGTTGCAACAGACAATCTGCTTAACCTGCAATTCCAACACTGTTATTGCAATATACTAAGCACAATTTTCTAGAATCAAAAGTATTCCCAACTGATAATTTTTAAGTTTGAAGGACTAACTTCATTTAAGAAAAAAAAAACGCAACAAACAAGGAGTGGGTGAAGTTTCGTACCAATGAAGTAACCACAGGAAGATTATAATTTATGTTGAAGTCCTCCCCCTCTTGGTTGGGGGAAGTTGTTCCCGGTCATCATCATTTTCATCATTAGAGCCTCTAGCTCCAATTCCAATTTATCTGGGCAGTAACTCATTATCAAAGATTTGAGCAATGGATTCTGATTCAAAAATTTCCTTGCTACTACTGCTAACCAGCTTCCACCTCGATGCTGTGGCATACACTGGGAAGATGCCACACCCTTTTATCCTCACTTGATCATGTTCATCCATGCTAACACAGTAACTAAATTCAAATTTGAATGGTATGTTGCTCAAATGATCATACATTTCACTCATTGTGTAAAATTGACAGACATTGTTATACAAAAATAGCATGTGATCTGATTTTAAATTTTGGCAAAGTATAGACTTGCCACCCCTACCAACCTCTGCCATCTTGATAGATAGAATACCAAGCCCAAACATTTGAGGATGATCCCTTAGAAAGAATGAAGCAATAAATAAAACCGTGCAAGTCAGATTGTGGAAGATAAGGAATAGTTATTGATCTCTCTGCTGCACAAAACCCACACTTGTCGGTGACATGGTCTCCTGGGAAGGAAAAATACTCTTCGTCACTATATGTGGGAGGATGTTCGTGTAAGTAAGGTATGCGGCTCTGGAACATGTGTGTAACACTAGCCATTGAGTGAAGTCTGTATCCAGAGAAGTGCAGTTACGGGCCCACAACTGTTCAAGGGATGGTGGAAGCTCTGGCAAAGACACAAGTTTCATGCAATCATCTAACTTAAGTTGTCTCAAACGTTAGTTCCACATAGATGTAACACTTCTAAAGACAATAAGTGGCCAATGTTATGGTGGAGTGCTTGTAAGAACAATGCATTGTGCTGTGTGCATCCAAAAAGGTCTGGATCACTTGATAACTTGCTCCCAACAAACTCAAGATTGTTACAACCACTTAGATAAAGACAAGCAAGTTTCCTATTATTGCCAAATTGATGACGGCAATGCACATATAGGGGTGTGTGCTAAGTTCAATTCTGTCATTTCCTCTGACATCACTGAAAATTCCTTGAGAGAAGAACAACGATAGAGTTCCAGTACACAGAGAGATTTTGAATGAATATTAGCGCTTTCAATCTCTTTGCAGCCACTTAAATACAAATGCATGAACTTGGGGAGAGATAACATCGATGGATGGAGCTGATGCAAGCTTTCACAGTAACTAAGATTTACGCTTTCAAGTTTTTCTGCCTTAAGATAAGTCTGGGACCTCAATCAAGTCTTGGGAGTCCCAAAGGTCAACTTTCTTCAAATTCACAAGGTTCTGTAGCAAAAAAGATACATCACATTGATCAAAATTAGCATATTTGCATGGATGAAAAAAGTATTTAAGCCCAGTTAAAATACTAATTATATAATAATAACAAAAAAAATATAATACATAATTAAGATTTTGATTGAAGATAAATTCTTGGTTACATAAGAGACTGTTAAAACACTTCTTCCTTAACTTGTCAATTTCAAATAATAAATCAAGATATAATATTATAAAATTCATATCAATGATTAACTCTACAAAGGTATTGGTCGAATGGATCATTGGTTGAAGTGAGTCATTAATTAAACCCTACAATATTTTAGAGAAAATATAAGTTTGTTAAACATATTTATCCTACCACTTCTTATAGCATAAAAACAGAGATCAACTCATGTGTTGTTCTAGGAGAGAATAACTTATTGTGACTATACCTAAACCATGATGACAAGGGCTTTGTAAAAACCTCAACAAAGCTCCTCTATTATCTTCCACTCTTTAAGATTAACCATGACAAAAAGAAAAAAGGTATAAAAATTGGTAGAGGGAAGTACCTGATGTGGAGGAGAGTTCAAAAAACTATGAAAGAATATTAAAAAAACTTATGAGCTAAGAATACTAAAAAAATTCAAAAGTTATTGTAAATGAAAAAAATTATAAACATTTGCAATATTTTAGGCTTAGAATATGAGTAAAATTAATATTTCAACCCAAAATTTAAATTCTCATTATTGTTGTATGAAGTCTTATCAATTTGTTAGTCATTATCTGCTGGAATAATACAATTTGTGAAGGAAAGAATAGACTAATGTGCAAGTTTCTGGAATAATTCCTTGCGAAAGTTAAACCAAACAAAGATACCATTCTTTCATCATTTTTTGGAGCAAAAATTATTCTTAATCATTGCCTTAATTCCTTCATGATTTTAGTTGTTCTAATTTAATAAATTCATTAATTTTAACTTAGCTTTACCTCCTTAAATTATGAACTTCAAATATGGTAGTTTATACTTTTAAAATCATAGACCTTCTTATTTTCTCTGTTCTCTAGACTAAAAAATTCACCAGAAGCAGCATTAATTATTGTCTTGCTAAGTATGAATTTTATAAATTTATATTTTTCTGGCACAGTCAAAGTAAGATTTAATTTTAACTTATAAATTTAAGTTTCTAAAAAAGTTATAATTTTGAAATATAATTAAGTTGTAATTGAAATTTTATCATATAGCAGCATTTGAAGAAAAGAATAAACTTGATGATAAAAAAGAATGACGTAAAGCTTTTGCCATTCTGTTGCACGCAATGATTATTTAATTAATTTTAAAGCTATATAAATACATTGTTTCTTTCATTAGTTTTTCATAAAGTTATAAAACCTCCCACTGCTTTGTCCTTTAATCTTCAATCTTGAATCTTATTACAAATATATATTGTTTCCTTGACCAGTTTGTGATAGAGTGACAAAGATCCAATCATTGTGTTCCTCATTCTTATTACAAAATCTCCCACCACTGTCTCCCTCAATCTTATTGCAGAAAATAGAAAATGTCGATTCGAACAAATCCCATGAAAGCAGTGCCCACACTGTTGAAGCGCCTTGTGAGTGTTGAAAAACGTGCCGATTTGGAGGATTTGAAGTCAGAGTTGATTAAGATAAAGAACCTGTTTTCCATAGTGAAGAGAAATGAAGATGAACTCCTTGACACGTTAACCGTCGTGGATGGCTATCTTCGCAACTTGAACATACCTAAGTTGATGGAAGAGAAGGATGACATTTGCCACAGAATAAGGATTTCAAGTCAAAAGTTGCTGCCTCAAAGTGATTATACACAACTTCCTCAATCATCAAAGGACGTCAACGTAGCAGTCCCATCCACCCCACGTTTGTGGGACTTGCAAATGTTGAAGGTAAATTATAACAGCCTTGGTGAATATGAAAAAGTTGCCTTTTTGAGTCTCTTACGTTTCCCTGAAAATGCTGTTATAAAGGAACGGAATATAATTCTCTGGTGGAAACACTTGACGTCGGTTGATGATCCCGAGGGTATGTTTAGGAAGCTTAGGGAAGGTAATTTAATTGTACCACATGGTCATGCCAAGTGTCCTGTTGAGAGTAAATTTAAAATTAATCCTTGGGTCCGTCATCAGTCGTTGTGGTCATTTTTACAAAATCAGGAAAGCCAGTACTCTGAGCTCCAGTCCCATAAAATTTATTCAAATCTAATAACCTCGTTGTCTCATGATTATTATTTTGGTAGAGGTTTGGAACTTGACCAACCAAACGTTAAATTAAGTAATGGGTTTAGTTTAAAATTTTCCCAATGGCAAGCTGTTTTTAATGTTGGTGTAAATTATCTTAATTTTGGACCCCAATGGATGGCCAAACAGAAGGATCTACAGGTGCTTCAACTTGGTCGTTGGGTGCATAATTCAGCAAAACATCATATTGAAGTGCAGAGTGAAGAATTCTTGAAGGAGTTGAGAGATCAAAAGCATTTGAAATATCTTAGCCTTCGTGGGATATCAAGAATATTTGAGCTGCCACCCTCTATTCTTCAACTTGAGAGCTTGGAAACTCTAGATCTCAAGGCCTGTCACAATCTAGAGACACTCCCTAATGATATTGCATCATTGAGAAATCTCAAATATTTGAATTTGTCTGAATGCTACTTGTTGGATAGGATGCCAAAGGGGATTGACAAACTGAGTGAGCTTGAAGTGTTGAAGGGATTTGTAATAGGTAGTTCTATAAAGACTCCTTGTAGAATATCTGATATTACAAATTTGAAGAAACTAAAGCGGCTCAGCATACATATAACAAGTGGGGCTGTGATTCAAGATAGGGAGTTTGAAAGCTTGAAAGAGTTGAAGGAACTTGAGAATCTCAAAATATCATGGGCTGTGTCTGACACTAAGTACATTGATTTTCCAATCATTTTTCCTTCAAGTTTGAGGAAGTTGCATATTGAAGGCTTTCCTGGACAGAATATTCTATGGTTGGAGAAGGCTAGCCTTTCTATGTTGAGAGAGCTAAATATAACGGGAGGGAAAGTATCGAGTATTGATCATGATAAAAAACCCAGAAGGTACCTTATGTTAGATATCATACGTCTCAAATACCTAAAATATTTGAATGTTGACCCAACAAATTTGCTGGACTTGTTTCCTTGGTTGAGGTATGCTGAAATAAAACAAGTTCAAAATCTTCAATACTTTGAATGGAGCAAATGGGATGAAGAGAGTTGAAAGTACATCTTTGTCATTATATATCTAAATTTAAAGTTTGCCTAGGTACTACAGGGAAGACAAGTTGAAAAATAAAAAGTTTGATTGTGTTTTTTTTATCTTTATAATTTATTAAATGGATGATTTTATTTCTCACTTCAGTTGTTTAAATTAAATGTTTATATTTTTCTTATTTAATTAGTAACTAAATCTTAACTAATTAATTAGCATATTATTTTTTCTACATAAATTTAAATTATATTAATTTATATTTTATTTCTACAAATTAGTTTGGAAATAGTTACAAATTAACTAAGATTATTTTTTTTAACTAATTTACTACTTATTTCATGATACCATTAATATTATTATAATTTTGTAGTTAATTATTTTTACTAGAAATTAATTATAAAATAGCTATTGATTTTAAAATTTTGTAGTTAATTATTTTATAGCAGATTTTAAATTTTTTTATTGTTAAGCGATTCTTATCTGTATCATAAAGTCATAAGTTTGTGAGTTGAAATTTAGTGTTGGATTGAAATCATAAGGATTAAAATTGTCCATTTAATAAACTATAAAGAATACAATTGTGAAAAAAAAATAAAGAAATATGCCTAATTAATTAGGTAACCAAACATAAGTTTCATGCAATAATATTCGTCCAAGTATCCTTAACTTGTAACTTGTATCATCAGTATTAATTGCAATGAGTCTGCCATCAAAATGTTGTCAAATGTTCTTATTAGTTTTCATTCATATAACCCCAAGTCTCATACATTAGCCAAAATAGTGTCTAGTAAAAATAGATAAATAATGAATAATTCTCACTTCAAATTTATAGGATCACTACAAAAAATTGAAAGTTTAGTGACCACAAAAATCGATCTTTATTTTTAAAAATTGGTGGCTAAATAAATTAACGATCAATTTGGAATAATCACAAAAATCATAATAGGGAAAAAGCAATAAGGCACATGCAATTTTGCACCAACGCAGCGGATAAAAATTCTCCTAGCTTGCAAGAATCTATAAAGAGTAACCACAAATAAGAATGACAGTAATTATGAGAAGAATAATGTAAGAGACACCAATATTTTTAACGTGTCCAATCTCCAAATCTGACCCCTTCTCCTCTTATAAAGAGAGAACTAAGAGACACCGATATTTTTAACGTGCCCAATCTCTAAATCTGACCCCTTCTCCTCTTATAAAGAGAGAACTAGCGAACTTGAAAGTATTGAGGCTTTTGTCCACATAGTTGGGAGTCCAAAAATTACCCACAAAACCATAGCGACCAATTCTTTTTCAATCTCTGATTTGCAATCGAAACTTTAGATCGATAAAGAATATAATGCATAATCAAGATTTTGATTGAAGATAAAATCTTGGTTACATAAGAGATGGTCCAAACTATTCTTCTTCCTTAACTTCTCATTTTCAAATAATAAAACTCATATAAAATGATTAACTCTATAAGGGTATTGGTAGAATGGGTCATTGGTCGAAGTGAGTTGTTAGTTGAACCTTATAATATTTTGGAGGAAATATAAGTTTGTTAAACATACTTATCTTACCACTTCCTATAGCATAAAAATAGAGGTCGACCCATGAGTTGCTCCATGTGAGAATGACTCATTGTGACTATACCTAAACCATGATGACAAGAGTTTTGTAAAAATCCCTTCAATTCATTATTATCTTCCACTCTTTAAGATTAACCATGACAAAAAGGAAAAGGTATAAAAATTGGTAGAGGGGAGCACCTGAAGTGGAGGAAAGTTGAAAAAAGTATGAAAGAACATTGGAAAAATTCATGAGTTAAGAATGCCAAAAAAACTCAGGAGTTGTAAAAAAAAAATTATAAACATTCACACTAGGTAAAATCAATATTTTGGGCTTAGAATCGTTAATAGAAGTAGATTTCAACCCAAAATTTAAATTCTCATGATTGTTGTATGAAATCTTATGGTAATTGTCATAACTATAGTGAGATTTGAGGACAGACATCCAACCAAAAATGGCACATACTTTATTTATTAAAAAATTACAACTCTAGTAAGAAATGAAGCGATAGGGTCATAATTACACTTTAACTCATCTTTTGTTAAGAGAAGAGCTCAAAATTAGATTCAAAACTCAACATGGTTATTCATCAACAATGTTTAGTTGGGGGAAATCGTTCTAGATAAATCATGATGAATAATATTGACCTAAATCACTGCATAAACTTAAACGGTAAAATATTGATTAAGATCAATAACACACAAATATAAGATGTCTAAAATATATTCATGAGTCATGAACAACAAATTATACATTTTTAAAAATTAAAGAATTAAATTGAACATTTCAAAAATATAGAGATTAAATTGAATATTTTTAAAATAGAAAGATTAAATTAAATAATATTTGATAAAATAATTACTCTAATTGATTTATTGTTTTTATCATCAAGATAAATTTAAATTTTTTATCTACTTATATTTTTCTTTTATTAGATAAATCGTTCTTCGTTCTTTTATGATTTATTTTTATTTTTATTTTTTATTTTTATTTTTTATATTTGGTCTACTCCCAATACTTAATTTGTTGTTTGTCATTATCTTGTTAAAGAAATTGAATTTGTTTTGATGAATCCTTTTTTTATTTTAATTTTAATTTTAAAAATAAATTGGACTAATCTATCAAATTAATCCGAAATCGATAAAAATTATGGATTTTTTTAATTAAAATAATTTTTTATTTTATTAATGTTTTAATTTAAACTAAAATAAATTTTAAGATAAATAAAAATACTTATTTAAATTTACACATAAGTATAAATTATTTTTTCAATTACTATTCAATTTGGTCCTTCTATTTTTAAAATATTCAATTTGATCCTTTTATTTTTAAAATATTTAATTTCATCTTTTTATTTTAAAATATTCAATTTAATCTTTAATTTTTTAAATATTTAATATTACCCATTTGTCTTATTTTTTATAATAATGTTAATATCAATTTAGATGGAAAAACACCAGTAAATATTTTTAAAAATTATGATAACTACATTAAATATTTTTAAAATAAAGTAACCAAATTAAATAATATAAATAAAAAGTGAAGAAAATGTAATTTAACCTAAAATATATAATGAAAAAAAATAAAATAAAAGCACCCTTGAATTATTTCTTTTAAAAAACATTCCACAACAACAAACAGATTTATAAATCATTGATATAGACTTATAGATGTTTTAAATTAAACATTTTCTTTAAATGAAATAAAAGTACCATGCTTTCCATTTGAGGTTAGCCATCAACAGAACTAAAACAAAAAGGCAAACTTAATAACTTTATAATTAATAGAACTTTTCGACAATGAGAACCCAATTAGCTAGTTGTGATTTTATTTAATGGCGACACCTTTTTCCTAATCACACGCATGTCTTATGTAATTCTTTCATCATATTTTTTCAACTATAACAAACTAGGGAAGCAACCAAGTTATAATAAACATTTACCTACACCATTTAAATTTATGATTAAGATGTAGTACATTATTTGATTAGAATAATAAATGAGTAAAATAAAATTCACATTTTTTAGACTTTGTACTTAACAGTAAATTAATTGAGCATAATAAGTACTCACATTTTTCAAATTTAACACTTGAGAGATACTATCATACCAAAAGATTGATAGATTATAATAAATAGGTTACATAATGTAAAATATTTAGACTTTTAATTTTGAGCTCAATTATATTCAATAAATAAAAATAACACAATTAATTACTTTAGATCATGCAAAACAAACATCCTAAAATTTCTTGAAATCCCTTAAATATATTTAGATATGAACAAAACTTAAATACAAAAGATATAAAAACTTTATAGTATAGCTTTTATGTACGTTAATGTAAAAAAAATATACATTATCTAACCATTAGAAATCATTATGAATATCACTTTTAAAATACTTATTACAAAATTAATAATTTTATTATATATGATAATATATAATTAAATAACAATATTAAAAAGGGTCATTCTATTAATATATTTAAATTAAATTCTTAGTTTTAATTCAAGCCTATTTTTTCAAATTTCTCCTGATAATGCACCATTTTTTTTCTGGTGACAAAATAATAGGTTTACATAGATAAGAAAAAAAAATTATTGATCCCAAACTCTGCGAATAAAAAATAAAAAATCTGTTAATAATTAATTATCACATAAAAAAAAATTTCTCCTGTGTTGTCCAGAACTCAAATAATTTTAAAGGTTATTTTTCTGAAAAGAAAAAATTAAAAGATTTTTTGGGTTTAAAAAAGTAAGAGGGTTCACTCGAAAAATGAAAAAGAATTAAGAGATAGAACCGTAGAGAAATACTCACTCGATCTAGCATAACTACAGTTCTGAGTTTATCTTCTCTAGCAGCTATATATGATCAATCAGAGATTCAGAGGGTTCACTTAAATATTTGACCAATTTCATATTTACATGTTTAGTTCCTATAATGTGTGTTTTTATAAATGCTAACAAACAGCTATGACTAAGATCCAGATTCAACTTTACCTTTTACAATCAACAACACGACAAACTTTTCTCAGTTACTTTATCAACTATGTTACCAATATGAATCGTTACTTTTTCTTTTTTTAATTCCTAATTAATTTCTATAATCCAACAACGATAATCATTGTGCCACAACTTGTATAAGCTCATCCTTATCTTAATATTGGGGATAGATTTTGGTTATCACGAATAAATTATTTACCAACTTTATTTATTATTTATTTTTGTCAATATAATTATAAAATCTTATATTTTAGAGACATCTTTTTTATCTAGATGATTCGATCCGAATATATATCAATTTTATTCGTACCAATATATTAATATTGGACATATAATAATAGAAAAAGATTACAATGCTAGACATATAATACTAATATGTCAACAAATAATATTTTTTGTCGTTAAATATTTGGTCAATGATTCAATCTCTAGATAAGTATGTATAAAAAAATATTATAGATAAAAAAACGTCAATATCTTAAATAGATCTTAGTATTTCGATCTTAAAAAAAGTAGATTTGGCCACGAAAATAAATATTGGACATAATGGACAAGGGTAAAGTAAATTAAATAAAATAAATTTTTGGTTTTTCATTTAAATTTTATTCTTTTTATATTAGTAGTATTAATTTTAATTAACATCTTTTACAATTTGTCATCTATCATAAAATTAATTGATCTTAAAAAATATTTTAAGACATCAAAATAAGAAATTTTAAATTTAAAAATAAAGCTGAAAATAAAATAAAAAGAGAGATAAAAATTATATTTTGCATTAAAAATATCATCACCTGCGAAAACTCTATGGACAAATTAAAGTCGTTGCAGTTAAGCTTGAATTTTTAGACGATGAATTATGTAAATGAAAATTTCTACCCACTTTTTATAATTGAGGTGACAAGAGTTAGGGTATCCTTATTTTCGGATATCCATTAAATTATTAATTTATCCTAATTTTATTTTTTCTATTCTCATTCTTTTGTCGCTACTCTTGGTTGTCTTATATTATTATTATTTTTTATATTTGTTAATAAATATCCACAAATACTTGTGAAAATATGTTAAATTCAATGTGTACCATATATGGTGGATATCCATACTGGTATGTAGTGGATGTAGAATGTGGATTTTTAATTTTTTACCCACAATAACATGCTAACGAGTGACTATGCTATGTATTGACACCCCCAATAATGAAAGAATAGAAGAATAGAAGAATTATATACTAACCAAAGTGTTGGGTCTAGATTAAAATGTGTTTTATCTTATATATTAGATATTCTTATTTTAATTATTTAGACCTTGAGCAGAATATTTGGATAGAGATTGTTAATGATGAGGGGCATGAGGTTGTTTTTTTGTTTTATCTTATATATTAAAGTTTCTTATTTTAATTATATAGACTTAGATGGGCTTATTTATTATTTATGTAAGATAAGACAAATAAAATAATTGGGTCTTCAATTCGAATGTTATTATTCAAAACACTAGTTCATTACTGGATGTTAGATCTAGTGTTTAAGATTTCATATTATCTAATTGTTTATTTATTATGATCGAGAGAAGATGAGAAAAAAATTTTAAATTAAAATTAAAAATAATAATATATGAGAAATATTTAATTTTTTGTTTTTAATATTTTCTTTCACTTTCTCTCTAACTAAATAAAATAAAATATATTATCCGTATTTTCTTTCTCTCCTATTTTCTTTCTCCCCAAACCAAACACATCATAAATATAATTTGTTAGAAACATTTTGCATCATGCCTAAATTGTTTGAATGTACCCTTAAATTTAAAATAAAGTTTCATCAATATCCCAAAATCATAATCTGATGTTCCAGGATCAGTATAGGTTTAACTAAATATTCGGGTTACTTGACTTGATATACATAAATATATATTTTTAAATTACTTTACTCTAATAAACTAATAATGATCGACATGTTGGTATAAGTTGAAATTAAATAATATTGTTGAAATATTCTTGTTTAACACTTGATTTTATTAGGATTAAATAAATCAAATTTGTTGAAAATATTTATCTGCTCGTAGGTTTTTTATGTTTTTATTTGATCTATTGAAAATTTCCAATCCTTAGGTTTTTTATATTTTTATTTATGTTGGAAAATTTTCAACCTTTAGTTTTATTATGTTCTTATTCCTATTGAGATTTCCTATTCTTAAAATCCTTATAATTTATTGTCGTTATACTAAATCATCAAAGCCATAAATAAGGATGTATAAATAAATAAATAGTTGGATCCATTTGTCATTCTAAGAGACTGCAACAGAATCTTCAGTGATTGCAACTCGTTGATTTGTGGTCTTCCTCAGTCAAACCACCTTAACTCTTTTTGGGACTTTCATTTCTCTTTTTTGATAAGGAGAATAAAAAATATATTTTCGATTTGGTGTATTGGAGACTATAATTTTTTCTGATGTGATAGCTTATATATAGAGTTACCATTATTCCTAACGGGCCAACCTGTGTATCCACTCGTTAAGTTCATATCAAATTTTGTTTAGAAAGTCAATTCGATTACTTAATTAGACCACTTAATATTATAATCACTTTAAATAAATAACTGATATAATTATATTTAAAATATAATACCCATGTAATTAAAAAATATTATAAATTTCTAACAAAATTATCTTCACATAAGTTGAATACTCAATTTGAAAGGTTAATGCGTTGAATTTGATATATAAATCAAATGAACTAAAATTAAATTAAAAAATCATTAATAAGAAGTTGAATTAAATTATATATAGTTTAATTCAGATATGATAGATTGATAAGTATAATATTATTTAATATATATAATAATATAATATATATAATATTATTTAATACATATAAAATAAATAACATAATTTTTATTATTAAATTCATATAATTAAGTTTCTAATTAATTTTATATAATTTTTGTATAAATAAATAAATAAAAGAAAATATGCAACATAATTATTCACAAATTGGGATCAAATCAAATTCAAATTAAAAAAAATGTCACTTTCAAATTTAAATCAAATTTTGAATTAAATTAATTTGTATTATATCAAGGCAAACTAAATAAAATTTGAGTTAATTTAACTTATTTCTAGTCGTACTTTTTTTTATTTATTGATAAAAAGAGATTAGTCTCTAAATACAAAAGAAATAAAACTAATATTTATTAATTAATACTTTATTAACTTGTTGAGTAAAACAAGAGTTTCTGATAGATCCTTTTTTCTCTTAGATCTTCCTTCCCCCATTACTTCTCCTTTGTTTTCTCCTCTTCACCAATAATATTGCTAGACTTGGTGATGGTTATCAAATTTGAATGGTATGTTGCTCAAATGATCATACATTTCACTCATTGTATAAAATTGACAGACATTGTGATACAAAAATAGCATGTGATCTGATTTTAAATTTTGGCAAAGTATAGACTTGCCACCCCTACCAACCTCTGCCATCTCGATAGATAGAATACGAAGCCCAAGCATTTGAGGATGATCCCTTAGAAAGAATGAAGCAATAAATGAAAGCGTGCAAGTCAGATTGTGGAAGATAAGGAATAGTTATTGATCTCTCTGCTGCACAAAATCCACACTTGTCGGTGACATGGTCTCCTAGGAAGGAAAAATACTCTTCGTCACGATATGTAGGAGGATGTTTGTGTAAGGTATGCGGCTCTGGAACATGTGTTGTAACACTAGCCATTGAGTGAAGTCTGTATCCAGAGAAGTGCAGTTACGGGCCCACAACTGTTCAAGGGATGGTGGAAGCACTGGCAAAGACCCAAGTTTCATGCAATCATCTAACTTAAGTTGTCTCAAACGTTAGTTTCACATAGATCTAACACTTATAAAGACAATAAGTGGCCAATGTTAGGGTAGAGTGCTTGTAAGAACAATGCATTATGCTGTGTGCAACCAAAAAGGTCTGGATCACTTGATAACTTGCTCCCAACAAACTCAAGATTGTTAAAACCACTTAGATAAAGACAAGCAAGTTTCCTATTATGTCAAGTTGATGACGGCAATGCACATATAGGGGTGTATGCTAAGTTCAATTCTGTCATTTCCTCTGACATTACTGAAAATTCTTTGAGAGAAGAACAACGATAGAGTTCCAGTACACAGAGAGATTTTGAATGAACAATAGTGCTTTCAATCTCTTTGCAGCCACTTAAATACAAATGCATGAGCTTGGGGAGAGATAACATCGATGGATGGAGCTGATGCAAGCTTTCACAGTAACTAACATTTACGCTTTCAAGTTTTTCTGCCTTACATAAGTCTGGCACCTCAATCAAGTCTTGGGAGTCCGAAAGGTCAATTGTCTTCAAATTCACAAGGTTCTGTAGCAAAAAAGATACATCACATTGATCAAAATTAGCATATTTGCATGGATGAAAAAAGTATTTAAGCCAATTCTTAATCATGAGCGGTAACAAAGAGAAATCTAAGCAGACATAGAAGAACATCATCTGATCATCCTACTTGTGAATTAGCTTCACTTGAGGTAGCACAAAAGCAGTACCACTTACCTTTACAAATTGAACAAAAGATGTTGTATGTATATTCACATTCATACCTGAACTCCGTCCCAAAGCTTTTTAAGCTTGCTATCAGGCATGGAAAGTTCTACAAGTTGTTCAGCACGAAAGTTAGACGGCAACTACTTAAGACAGAATCCATTCCAGTGAAGGTATCTCAATTTATAAGACAATGACTCAAGGCCATTAGGAAGGTACACATTAAATGTGTTACTCCTGTACACTTTATAGATGTTAAGAAATCTCATGTTGGTCATCTTTGCAAGAGAATCAGAGCTCAAATATAGATCCTCAGTTAATTTAGACAAATCTAAAATTATGCCTTCAACAACATCAGTTCCCTGACAAACAAAAGATAGAATAATAATTAGCAAAGATCATCATATCATACTAGCTACATTCTAAAAAGATACATGTATCTCCAATAAAAGCAATTGTATCTCCTATTTACCTTGTTATGTTTCAATACATCATGCACTTCCTCGGGTCTCCACAATCGACTTCGTCTTCCAGGGTCTTTGATAGACTCTTGATGCACAATTTCCCAACCAATTTCCTGTATCAAGTCATGCATTTCTATCTGATTGCCATCTGAAATTGTTATGAGAGCTTTATCTAAAAGGACTTCTATCTCAGATGCTGCAAAGAAGTTGCAAGCTTCTAGTAGACTTGTTATCCAATCTCTATTCCATCCTTTGAAGAAGGATGCTATGTCTAAAAAGATGTCCTTTTGAGAACGATCTAAGACATCATAACTTAATTTTAATACATTATAAATTTCCATATTTGGAATATTTTGGATTTTTCTCAATTCACTTTCCCATGCCTCTTTACTTCTTGAACGTAGACTTGCACCCAAAACTTTTAAAGCCAAAGGAATACCTTTGCAATAGGAAATTTCACTTCTTGATAGCTCTTTAAATCCATGTTTAGGTTGTTTTTCTCTAAAAACAGTCAAACAGAAAAGCTGAAGTGAGTGATGAAAGCTCAATTCCTTCACCTCATATATTTCATCAACTTGGTTAAATATTTGCTTATTGCTAGTTGTAACAACAACTCTACTTCCTCGTACCAAGAAATCATAATCTATGGTTAGATTTTCTAATTGTTCTGGACTAGCCACATCATCCAAGACAATGAAAACTTTTTTACGTCAAAGCCTACTCAAGTCAAAATGGGATACTAAAAGGGGTGCATCAGAACAATGATTTTCATTATCTAACAACTTGGAAAAAAGTTTATTATGTAAATATCTGAGTCCATGCTTGTCTGATTCTTCCCTTACATTTGCAAGGAAGCAACCACCTTCGAACTCGTGAGACAATTTGGCATATAAAGCTGTAGCAAGGGCAGTCTTACCTATGCCACCCATTCCTCATATTCCAATTGTTCTAACTTCACTTGACCCAATTTTTAGTAATGATTCAATTTGTTCACAATTTTCCTCAATTCCAACTAGTCCTTTAAGTTATTCGGATACCTAGGAGTCAATTTTTGCAAAACATCTCCAACAATGTCCTTAAGGAATTCAGATTCAGTCCTAGCATATGAAAAGCACAATGAGAAAATAAATGGTGTTAGAAGTCTAACAGATTCAAAAGGAAGAGAGAGAGAACTATACATAATCTATAATTAATAAGGTTGTGTAATAGAGAAAGAAACAAAAAAATATATGATAGGGAAATGAAAATCCAACGACATAGAAGATAATAAATGCCTCTATGCAACAAACTTCTTAAGCAAACTACCATGAAAGGTGTTATCCTACAGAACATGCATGTAGTAGTATTAGAAGTTAGCAAGTACAAATACAAGACAATTAATGGATATATATAGGATTTAAATTTTAAAGTTTATGAGATATGAGAAGTATGGATGTAGTGAAGACATCAATTTTAAAATTGATTTTTTTATTTAAGGAATATAAATTTGAAAACTTTCTCAAAAGTAAGCTTCGTAGCAGATGAAGTATAATACATTATCATCGCTTATTTGAATTGCTTCAATGTTTATAACACTATTAGTTTTGTTGTTTACATAATGAAAATCTAATGAGGCCTAGGACTAAGGAGAATTTTCCAAACCATGTATAGGAATTTTTGTTATTTTTATCTCTTATGCATTTCTTCTTTTTTTTGTTCATTTATGCAACTATAATATCAATAAAAAGAATTGTTTTTTAGCTCAACACAATTATACAATTGATGGATAAAGAAACTTCCCCGCAAAGCAGCAACTCCATAGCACAAGCATACACTACTATATATAGTTTGATATCATATAATTTGTGTCATAATTTTATCATCCTTATCTTTTTTGTTGGATTTAAAATGAAATTTGACCAACTGGATGTAAAACAATACCATTATCTTTCTCATTTTTTCTTCTAGAAAATTTACTCACATCTAAATTAATTTTATGTACCTATTTCGAGAGTCCCACCCAGCTAAATTGGCTACTTGAGTGAGAGCAGCTTTCCAATTGTTGCACCTGGGTTCACCCTCATGCTTTGCAAATGCTTTCTCATAGCTCCCAGTCATAATATGAGATCAAACAGTTAAAAGCTCATACTCTTGCTCACCTATGGAAGAATAAATAAACAATGTTTACCTAATTGCATGTATGATTTTGAGGTGTTTTGTGATCCTTGGGAGTTTCTTTTACTTGATCAGTGGCTTGCTTTTGTCCTGGAATTGCTGGTAGTCCATTTGAACATAACAGGGGCTTAGTAAACAAGAACCCAGTAACATTAATTAACAATGAATCTAAACAATAGCAATGCAATTAGAAAGCTAAGCCCTAAAAATTAAGATTCAGATTAGTATTTCTTTGACATTTATTAAACAACTGATTGACTGACACCTAAAATTAAAAATTATGAAGCACATTCAAAACACTGTGGCTCCTGAAAAGATGGATTGTTTAGAAAATACTCTCAACTTTAAATACAAACTGGTATCAATTAACAGAAAATTTAATATGATATTGACGGTTAAATCTTTATAATGTTTCGGCTTCTTTATAGGTCAAGTGGTGCTTATTTTTAGATGTATAACCCTAGTTATGACCTAGAAAACAAAGACTGCTAAAATAGAGGAAACACTTATAATTCGGTTCAATTTGTTATAAAGCTTATATTGATAGGCCTGGAAATAAAACCTGAAATGTGTTCACAAGCAATGTGTGCTTGCTTCCTATCAAACCAAACAAGGTTGAAGTCCAACATGCTTGGTTCAACTTCTATTATTAAAAGAGAATTTTAGATGAAAATCTGAATGGCAATTAGAAGCTCATGCCCTTAGAACTATAGTTAGTCAGCTTCACAAAATAGAATGTCAACATCCAAAGAGAGCTTGACCAATAATACCAAGAAGAGCTTCTTGGGTGCAAAAGAGAATAACTAGGGAACAATTGTATAGTGCACATAAATATATTAGATCAAAATGTTTAAACTCTTTCTAAGGCAGGAAGGAAGAATTTGACAATAGAAGTAATATACAGAGTGAGTTGTGGGAAATAGCAGAAGAGGTTTCACTCTCTTTCTTAGAAGGTTCCTAGTAGTGTCCAACATCCTTTGAGCAACATGTTTCAATGTCTCATGACAGTTTAACCATGCAGACTTGCAGAGTCTAGAGTACTGTGCTTTCTTTATCCCCTTTTTTTTATACTTGAACTACATATGCATCCCAAAACATGTCTCTTACATCCAGTGGTTTTGACTCCGTATCATTTAGCAAGCTAAGAGATCTTATCTTGTAAACAATGCTATGCATTATGTGTACAAGTGCAGAATTTTCTTCCTTCATTTTAAAGATTGACTATGTATTGACTTGGCTTGATGTTAGTTTTACTTTTAATAGCTTTATTAAAAGCTGTGGTATATGTATAACCTTTAATTAGCCAGATTTCTCTTTTGTGTATGTTGCATACACTATGCTATATAGAAGTTTCATTTCATATACCATGATTAAGCTTTATTTGGCAGAGCCTATCAAAGTCTTCAATGCTTTTTGAGAAATTCTTCAAATGGACACAAATCTAACACCTCCTACATGCGTACAATTAATAAAAAATTTAGAACTAATGAAATAAAAATAAACAAAGTCCAACCTGTATGTGTGGCTTTTATGTTGAACTATCATCATAATTGTTTATGAATGCAGTGATAATAAGGATCGAATGCATGTGTCTGAACCCATACTGTTACAGTCATCTATTTCCTTACCTAAAAATATATCCAAAACACTTTCTTCCAAAATAGAAAACCTTGTTGAATACTCTTACACCCCAGAAGATGCTCAGATCTCTCAAACCACCGCACCTCTGTTAAGTTCGTACAATATTTTCAAGAGACAAAGGTCTACCCTTAGATCTATCACCCGTCTCATAACCACCAGAAGGCCTCACATAAAAGAATATGTTCAGTCCTCCAAAATGGAAGGCTGCGCACTTACAGCCACCTCGGAAGAACAGTACGTGACCATGGAAATGCCTCAAGAACTCATCCGACTCTGGAAAACAGAAGGATACACTCATCTCCATTATGGAGCTATCCGTTTGATCCTTACCCTTCATGGAAGAGGAGGTCTTCCTGTCTCTGCTAGGGTATCCCTTCTTGACACCAGTTATCTCCATTATGAGAACGCTGTCATCGGAACAGTTCTAACTACGCTCCATGCCGGGAGTATAGTCCTCACCATATTTCCCAACTACAACGTTAATCTTAGAGATCCCACGATCTCTCAAAGATTGAAGGTGCAAGTCCAGATCACTGGAGCTGATCAAGTAGCAGAAGCACTATCTGCTACTCTCCATCATCAAATCATATACAGGTTACAGGATTATGCCATCAACCTGGCACTCCCTTCCTGCAATGATAGAGCCCTTTATGTCATGGCCAACAATCAAGAGGAAACACCCTCTATTATTCAGATCCCGAGAAATATTTCTCGAGAACAACTTCAAGAGTTGGTACTTCTCCAATGGGTAACTAATTATGAGAAACTTCATCAAGACAGTAAACCCATTCGGTCCACAGAGGTTACTTTCAGAAGGTCGGTAGATGGAACTGTCAAAACCATTTTCCGAAAGCCCGAGGAAGCTGGTCCCAGTTCTCCACCAATCTTCCAATCTTTGATGATCAGGCCATACGTGAAAGAAGGAAAGATTCCCATCTGGGGAGTCCATCCTAGCGGAGAAGAAATATACATTGACAAGGTCAACGGCCATTTTATATGGGATGTTGATCCTAGTATGTGTGACTCCGACTGTGACTGTTGTTATGATGATCCTGATGATGACTACCAGGATGAAGAAGAAGACTCCAGTGATGACGAGGATGAAAGGCCATGCAAGCCCTATCCTCCACCCAGAAGAGATAGAGATCCCATGGAAAAACCATGGGTAGGAATCCATCAGCAAAGAAATCCAGAGCCAGACTGGATTCAGAAAAGAGGACTAGAAATCCTCAGGGAAAGAAATCTGTTGCCGTCCACATCATGTATAAGAAAGATCATTTCTCCAGTAACGGAGAGAATTCCATCTCCAATTCCTTGCACGATGTTCACAGAAGCTGATTTCCCATCTATGGAAAGAAAGGTAGATGTAACTACAAAAGTTACAACCAGACCTCACATCTCTTCCTCAGAAATAGGTGCAGATGGACGCCCAAAGCCTCTTAGTCAGGCAGAAGAAGTTCTTAACTGGCAAACTGAAAATGCCAGGGCCCAGAACGTGCTGTTAAAAAAGATTGATGACAAAGTCAACAAAATCTCATTCACTGTTGATAAGTGTGATGAGAGGCTGGAAGTACTTTCAGAAAGAATGAGGAAGTTATATCATCAGCTGACCACTGAGATTTCAAAAAACGAAGAAGAATGGAGAAAACTTAAATTTGGAGAAGAATCCAATAAAAAGGAGAGAGAAGTTCGCAGACTGAAGGCCGAGCTCCAGGAACTTGAAAATTATATAGAAGGAAAGATTAGGGAGAAAAAAGGAGAAAAGGAAAGCTCATTTAGAGGATCTTCCTCTTACATGACTTCTCCCATCCATGTAACTCCCATGTTTTTGCCTCCTCCAAGATCTTTCTTTACTCCTCCTCCAAAACCGTGGGCACTTCCCACTGTCACTCCATTCAGGGAAAGTATGAGACCAAAATCCAGCACAAAGAATACTGTTAGATCTGGCAGGAGAGACTCACCAGAGCCTCTTTATGAGGATACCTCTATTCCTCAACACAAGCTCTCTGATTCTGGAAAAAACGTTTTCCAGGATTCCCAAGATCCTTACGAACAATTCACAGTAAAGATCTATGATGCAGAGGCCTCATCCTCCAATAATTCTTCAGATACTGAAGATACTCAATCTACATACCACACTGAGAATATTGGAGAACAAGAAGAGAGTGATTCGCCTGAAATTGAACAAGAAGAGAGTGATTCAGCAGAAACAATTTCAGAAGCTGAAGAGAGTGATTCAGCAGAAACAATCTCAGAAGCTGAAGAGAGCAATTCGGCAGAAACAATTTTAGAAGCTGACACTCAATCAGGAGATCCTGAAAAAAGACTTGATCATGCTATCCTCATGGCAAACACCACTGACCATTCAGAAACAATCTATGATGATGAGGATGAAGTCATATCTCCTTTGGTGAACAGCAGCTCCAAACCAAGCAATGGACCTTGGTTCACCCTTGATGATATTCCTCCTAGACAATGGAGAAAAAGGCTCATTGAGTTCGGGGCATGGATTGACACCAAGCTGATGAGAGATCCTGACTGATACAAGGTTATTGAAGAATTCTGCTGCCGAATGACTGAAACTTTAAAAGAATGGTATCATCACCTTGGAGCAGTCAGACAAAATCAAATTCATGAACAGGGATCTTCAGTTGCAATCCTAGGAATCCTCCATGAAGAATTTATGGGTGACCCAGGACCCATAGATAAGAAAATAAGGGATGAATATTATTCTATGAAGTGTTGCTCTCTCAAGTTACAAGATCTTGACAAACACTATCATAGAATGTTGAAGAGATTCTACTTGCTTAATGGCCTTAATGATCCTAGCTTGAAAAACACATATGTGGCTTCTCTTCCCGACAGACTTCAGCCAGAAATAAACAGGATGGCCATAGCAGCTCAAAAGGAATTTTCCAGTATGTCCATGGGTCAGATTCACCAAATGACTAAAGAAGCCCTGGACAAGTTATGTCAACAGCACCAGTATATATCTGATGTCCTCAAAGAGAAAGGAGCATTTGGTAAGGCTTGTAAAAAACCTTATCTGGGAATAAAATGCAAGGAGAAAACCTGCTCATGTTCTTCCGCAAAGAAGAAACACCCCTTTCCTTTTCAAAAGAAAAAGAAGAGATACAGATTCTTCAAGAAAAAACAAAAAAGGGGAAAACCATCAGATCAAAGGTGTTTTATTTGCGGGAAAAAAGGTCATTATTCCCGAACCTGCCCAAACAAAGCAGATAAAGCCATCAAACTCATATCTTCTTTAGACATTAAAGAAGAAGACGTCGAATCTGTCTACTCAGAACAAAGCACAGCTGATGAAGAAACAGTCTTTGCTCTTGGGTATTCTGATGAAGACCAATCAGATACTGAGTCCATTCCAATATTTTCTACTGCACAAGTAGAAAGTATTATTATCTCTCCTCCTCAACTGGGGGATAGAAATTCAGCTGCTTCCGTCAAAATATCAGAGGCCTATAAAAGCAATTGCTTATATGGATACAGGAGCCCAAAAGACGATGATGAATCCTGATATCCTTCCAAAAGAAGCCTGGAAGAAGGAATACAGTAATTTCATAGCTGCTGATGGAAAGGTCTTCAGGACAGAATTAATATCTGTCAATCCTATAGGGATATGTTTTTTCCCTAATTGTATAGTCTGGTCCAAGGTGATAGGGACCAAACTACCTGACAGAGACATACTAATTGGCATGAATGTCTTCTCCAGTGCCACTAGACTTCAAATTCATTCTACAGGGATAAAATACAAGGGAGAATTCAAACCTTTCACTAAGGTTCTGAAAATATTCTCAGCACAAGAAGATGATAGCATAAAGAAAATTAAAGACAAACTCTTATCCATGTGTGCTGACAGCCATGAAAGTTTCCCTCATTCTAATCCTTTGTAGAAAAATGAAGACTTCTTTATCCGTCTTCCATTCAAGCTAAATGAAGACATTAATCCCACCAAAGCCACACACCCAGGGATGTCTCCATCAGATTTACTGCTGGCTAAGCAGGAATGCCTTGATCTTCTCCAACAAGGCTTAATTGAAACTACCCAATCTAACTGGGCATGTCAAGCTTTCTATGTTGAGAAAAGGTCAGAAAAACTCAGAGGCAAGAAGAGGTTGGTAATTGACTACAAACCTCTAAATCATTTCTTACAGGATGATAAATTTCCTATACCTAAGGTTTCTTCGTTGCCGATTCTATTAAGAGAGTCAAATATCTTTTCGAAATTTGACTTAAAATCTGGATTCTGGCAACTGGGAATACATCCTGAAGAGGCTACCAAAACAGCTTTCTGCATCCCTAATGCTCAATATCAATGGAAGGTACTGCCTTTTGGACTGAAGGTAGCTCCATCTCTTTTCCAGAAAGCTATGATTAGAATCTTTGATCCTATCATGGAAAACGCTATCATCTATATAGATGATATTCTGATTTTTTCCAAGGACATGGATTCTCATAAGAAACTCCTTGAGAAGTTTTTTGATATAGTCAACCAACATGGTATTATGCTCTCAGAAAGAAAGATCTATCTGTTCAAAACTGAAATAGATTTTCTGGGAATGCACTTCTCTCAAGGATGTTATCAGCCACAACCCCATATTGCAGAAGAACTGAAAAAATTTCCTGATCATTCCCTGACGATCAAACAGATCCAACTGGGGATAGTCAATTATATCAGGGATTTT
The DNA here is from genome assembly GCA_025330945.1 of Mucuna pruriens. Taxonomy (NCBI): domain Eukaryota; kingdom Viridiplantae; phylum Streptophyta; class Magnoliopsida; order Fabales; family Fabaceae; genus Mucuna; species Mucuna pruriens. Next base: position 2,476,670 of record JAENHJ010000173.1, on the reverse strand, counting down.
ATCCCTCATGTGGCAAAATATATCAGTCCTCTAACCAGACTGCTCAAAAAGGATCCTCCTTTGTGGGGAACAGAACAAACCAGAGCTATTCAAGAATTGAAGAAAATAGCTCAGTCCCCTCCAGCATTAAAGATTCCCGGAGAAGGAGACCGGATTCTTCAAACTGATGCTAGTGATGATTTCTGGGGAGCCATCCTTATTGAAAAGATACAGGACAAACAGTTCTATTGTGGACATGCCAGTGGCCAATTCAAAGAAGGAGAAAAACATTATCATACTACATTCAAAGAAGCTCTTGCTGTAAAATATGGAATCAAGAAATTTGACTTCCATCTAAGAAGCTTCCGATTTGAAGTACAAATGGACAACTCCTCTTTTCCCAAGATTCTTGAATTCAAGAATAAGATGCCACCTGATCCACAAATCCTCAGATTAAAAGACTGGTTTTCAAGATACAATTTCACAGTGAAACATATAAAGGGAAAGAACAACATCATCCCTGATATGTTATCCAGACCCAACAAACCCATTCAGGTGATTTCATCATTCCACACTTTTCCATTAATTTATATGATGAAGTCATTGTCAAGCATGGCCAAGACAAGCAAAGATTTTCCTCCTGATCTTGATCCCAAGACAGTAGAAGCTATATTGGAATACGCAGAAACTCATTACTTCTACTTCACACATCTGACAATGAAGTACAAGGTCACAGCCCCTTTCATGTTTAATCCAAAAAATCCCTATGGGGCCATATTTGAGTTATTCTGCAACACTGACTGGGATTTATGTGAACCTTCCCTATGGGCAATATGGTGTAAAACAGTCAAATATTATATTCCCATAGCAGTAAAGACCCATGAAGCTTATGACGTTCTGATGAATCCAGATAAGGAAAGTTTTCTTTTCTGGACATTATTAGAATGGTTTTCTCCACTACAATGGTGGCGAGATGAACTCAGGAGAATTATCATGTTTGAAGAAGGAAGAAGAGGAGAAGAATATCCCCCTCTAACTTCAATTTTCATAATTCATAGGCCATATTTCTTGAGCCCTGAAGGACACTTAGGTTCTCATAATATTGCATATTCCTGGGGAACCTTTGAAGAATATCCATTAGATGAAAGTTATCGTACACAACTTTCCATGCATCTCAGGGAGATAAATTCTTTGAACAAATCTCATATAGACACTGCTCCAGATAATCTCAATCGGAGACTCATTCCAGCAAGCAATCAAGGACAACAACAGCCAAGCTCATCCAAAACCACCACAGAATACTTCATCCCTGAAGAAGTGGGCCACGTGGAAGAAGATTATCAAGACTAAAGTCATTGGTGGACCAGAGTCGGACCTTATCTCCTCGTTAGTTGCATAATTCTGCCAAACCTTATCTTATCTTCCTACTTTACAAGTTTTGTCTTTTAGCTCTTGTCATTGTAAAATTCGTATCTTATCTTCTCACCTTTAAAATTTTGTCTTTTAGTCTTTTTAGGTAAGATGTCTTGTCATTTAGACTTTCCGTAAGGGTCTTTGTCTTTTATGGTTTGTTTGCTTCTGTAATAGAATCTTATCCTTATCCTCTCGATAGCCTTTCTCAGCTATAAAAGGGGATCTTGTATTCAGTTGAAGGCAGAACGAAAATAAGAACCACTTTGCTTTGTAAACATGTCTTGTTTCTAAACTCTTTCTCTCTTCTCTGAAAACTTCGAGTAGATTATTTATGCTATCAGTCCTCCCGTTTAGATGCAAGTATGCTCTACACTCGCCTCTTTTTAGGATCTTGTGTATCAGAAAGCTTCGGAACAATGATTCCATATCCAAACGATAAGTTTAAACTGATGGAAGGTAGTTTGGAAAGATAAAGCATATAACTTATAAGGCCGTAATGAGCCATAGCCAAGGGGGCGCCAGTGCTCTAATCCGGTAAAGTAAGATTATATACTTTGTTTTCCCATGTTTCTTCATCAGAAATGTAGATTTTGATATTCTAAAAATGCCTTCGCGGTAAAATTTAGGGTTAAACAACATGACTTCACTAATATTCTTCTTGGAGTAAGTTAAGTTACGTTACGAGTATTTGGTGGAATTAGTTACTCATTTTTTTTTACCGGAATACTTTATATTTATTTCATAGATAAAAAAATTGAAAAAAGTTGGTTTATTCATATTTTAGAAAACATTAAACATTTGTTCTTAAGAAAATAAATTTCATTTAAATTAATTCTACAAAATCAGTAAATTCTCTCTATATCACGAGGTAATCTTATAAGCAAAATATATAATCATTGTTAGGATAAATTCTTATATTATCTTTAAAAAATGAGTTTGAGTTTAACTCAATTCTAAAAAACTGACTTATAAAATAAAAATTACTCCACTCATATACATTATTCAAATTATCTCACTAATCAATATATAATCTTTATCACTTGTTGTGTCTCTAGACTAGTATGAGTCTCTCTTCTTCACTAACTCACTATATTTTATTAAACATTTTTTTTCTTTTAATTATTATTGTAGTTGTTATTATCACCGATATATGATAATATATAAGAATATGAACCTTTTTAATAAATATTTAAAAAAAAAATAAAAAAATAAAATAAACTTGTTTATAAAATTAACTTATACATAAATTAATTTATATAAAAAACTCACTATTAAATTTTCTAAAAATTGATTTTAATTTATATATAAATTAACTTTAATTTAATTTATAAAAAAATTATTTTATTTTTTTTATTTTCTTCTCATATAAATATTTTATAAAAAAATAAAAAATATGCAACACTAATTACAAAAATAGGTGCGCATTCTGTCCAAGAATTAGTGGATGGCAAAAATAGGTGCACAATTTTTCGAAGTGTTGTTACTACTATATACGCATGTCCTACGCACGACATCATTGTGGTCTTAGGTATTGTTTCTATTACAACTTAGTTGGTGTTTTGTATTTTCCGACCGATAAGAAGAGATTATAAACTTTTAATTTTTTTTCTCTCTTTCAAAGTACATTTTACCACTATTACAATTAATTTAAAAAATTCTCTCCACGGTTTCAAATTGTATTTTTTTAATCTTTATTTGTATATATTTAATATACCACACTATCTTTTTAGATGATAATTTTTATTTCTAAATTAAATTTTAATATTTTTTAAAGACATTATCAATAACTAAAAATAACTCTATATTACTACTTAAATTATTATAAAACTAAAATATAATTTATATAATTAAAATATTTATTTATTATAAATTTTAATTATATAAATATAAATACTTATTTTATAAAATATACAAGTTAAAATACTAATTATATTATAATAACAAAAAAAAATATAATGCATAATTAAGATTTTGATTAAAGATAAAATCTTGGTTACATAAGAGACTATTCAAACTTTTCTTCTTCCTTAACTTGCCAATTTCAAATAATAAACCAAGATACAATATTATAAAACTCATCAATGATTAACTCTATAAGGGTATTGGTAGAATGGATCATGGGTTGAAGTGAGTCATTAGTTGAACCCTACAATATTTTAGAGGAAATATAAGTTTGTTAAACATACTTATCCTATCACTTCCTATAGCATAAAAACAAAGATTAAACCATGAGTTGTTCATTGAGAGAATGACTTATTGTGACTATATTTAAACCATGATGACAAGGGATTTGTAAAAACCTCTACAAAGCTTCTCTATTATCTTTCACTCTTTAATATTAACCATGACAAAAAGAAAAAAGTATAAAAATTGGTAGAGGGGAGTAACTGATGTGGAGGAGACTATGAAAGAACGTTGGAAAAATTGTATGAGTTAAGAATACTAGAAAAACTCAAGAGTTGTTGTAAATGAAAAGGAAATTATACACATTTACAATTGGTGGGCTTAGAATACGAGTAAAAATAGTATTTAAACCCAAAAGTTAAATTCTGATGATTGTTGTATGAAGTCTTATCAATTCGTTAGTCATTATCTGCTGGAATAATACCATTTGTGAAGGAAAGGATAGACTAATGTCCAAGTTTCTGGAATCATTCCTTGCGAAAGTTAAACCAAACAAAGATATCATTCTTTCATCATTTTTTGGAGCAAAAATTATTCTTAATCATTGCCTTAATTCCTTCATGATTTTAGTTGTTCATTATTTTTAACTTAGCTTTACCCCTTTAAATTATGAACTTCAAATATGGTAGTTTATACTTTTAAAATCATAGACCTTATTTTCTTGGTTCTCTATACTAAAAAATTTACCTGAAGCAGCATTAATTATTTTCTTGCTAAGTATGAGTTTTATAAATTTATATTTTCCTGGCACAGTCAAAGTAAGATTTAATTTGAACTTATAAATTTAAGTTTCTAAAAAAGTTATAATTTTGAAATATAATTAAGTTGTAATTGAAATTTTATCATATAGCAGCATTTGAAGAAAAGAATATAGCAGCATTTGTAAAAAAGAATAAACTTGATGATAAAAAAAGAATGACGTAAAGCTTTTTTCCATTTTGTTCCATGCAATGATTATTTAATTTAATTTTAAAGCTATATATATACATTGTTTCTTTCACTAGTTTTTCATAAAGTTATAAAACCTCCCACTGTTTTATCCTTTAATCTTCAATCTTCAATCTTATTATAAATATATATTGTTTCCTTCACCAGTTTGTCAGAGTCACAAAGATCCAATCATTGTGTTTCGCAATCTTATTACAAAATCTCCCATCACTGTGTCCCTCAATCTTATTGCAGAAAATAGAAAATGTCGATTCGAACAAATCCCATGAAAGCAGTGCCCACACTGTTGAAGCGCCTTGTGAGTGTTGAAAAATGTGCCGATTTGGAGGATTTGAAGTCAGAGTTGATTAAGATAAAGAACCTGTTTTCCATAGTGAAGAGAAATGAAGATGAACTCCTTGACACGTTAACCGTCGTGGATGGCTATCTTCGCAACTTGAACATACCTAAGTTGATGGAAGAGAAGGATGACATTTGTCACAGAATAAGGATTTCAAGTCAAAAGTTGCTGCCTCAAAGTGATTATACACAACTTCCTCAATCATCAAAGCACCTCAACGTAGCAGTCCCTTCCACCTCAGATTTTGAGTACTTGGAAAAGTTGATGCCTTTTTGAGTCTCTTACGTTTCCCTGAAAATGCTGTTATAAAGAAACGGATTATAATTATCTGGTGGAAACAGTTGGGGTTGGTTTCCGACTGGGAGGGTGTGTTTAGGAAGCTTAGGGAACGTAATTTAATTGTCCCACATGGTGATGCCAAGTGTCCTGTTCAGAGCAAATTTAAAATTACTCCTTGGGTCCGTCATCAGTCGGTGCGGTCAATTTTTGACAATAAACAACGCCGATTGAATAAAATTTATCCACACATGTGTGAAGGTGATACTTTTAGTCTAAGTTTAGTACTTGACGAAGTTAAAATAAGTGGTGTGTTTGGTTTACAATTTACCCATTTGGAAGCTGTTTTTAATGTTGGTGCAAGTTATCTTAATTTTGGACCAAAATGGATGAACAAAAAGAAGTATCTGGAGGTACTTCAACTTGGTCATTGGCTGCACGATTCACCAAAACATCATATTGAAGTGCAGAGTGAAGAATTCCCGAAGGAGTTGAAGGATCAAAAGTATTTGAAGTATCTTAGCCTTCGTGGGATATCAAGAATATTTGAGCTGCCACCTTCTATTTTTCAACTTAAGAGCTTGGAAACTCTAGATCTCAAGGCCTGTCACAATCTAGAGACACTCCCTAATGATATTGCATCATTGAGAAATCTCAAATATTTGAATTTGTCTGAATGCTACTTGTTGGATAGGATGCCAAAGGGGATTGACAAACTGAGTGAGCTTGAAGTGTTGAAGGGATTTGTAATAGGTAGTTCTAGAAAGACTCCTTGTAGAATATCTGATATTGCAAATTTGAAGTAACTAAAGCGGCTCAGCATACATATAACAAGTGGGGTTGAGATTAGGGAGTTTGAAAGCTTGATAAAGTTAAAGGCACTTGAGCATCTCAAAATATCATGGGGTGTGTTTGATACTAGGTATAGTGATATTCCGCTCATTTTTCCTCCTAATATGAGGAAGTTGCATATTGAAGGCTTTCCTGGACAGTTTCAAGAATGGATTAAGAAGTCTGCGAATTATATATTATTGAGAGAGCTAAATATAACGGGAGGGAAAGTATCGAGTATTGATCATGATGAATCTGACTACTGGTATTGGGAGTTAAAAATCATACGTCTAAAGTACCTAAAATATTTGAATGTTGACCCAACAAATTTGCAGGACTTGTTTCCTTCGTTGATGTATGCTGAAATAAAACAAGTTCAAAATCTTCAATACTTTGAATGGAGCATATTGGATAAACGGAGGTGAAAGTACATCTTTGTCATTATATATCTAAATTTAAAGTTTGCCCAGGTATTACACGGAAGACAAGTTGAAAAATAAAAAGTTTGATTGTGTTTTTTTTATCTTTATAATTTATTAAATGGATGGTTTTATTTCTCATTTCAGTTGTTTAAATTAAATTTTTATATTTTTCTTATTTAATTAATAACTAAATCCTAACTAATTAATTAGCATATTATTTTTTCTACTTAAATTTAAATTATATTAATTTATATTTTATTTCTACAAATTAGTTTGAAAATAGCTACAAATTAACTAAGATTATTTTTTTAATTAATTTACTACTTATTTCATGGTACCATCAATATTATAATAATTTTGTAGTTAATTATTTTGTCGTAGATTTTAAAATTCCTTATTGTTAATCAATTCTTATCTATAGTCTTAAAAGCATAAGTTTGTGAGTTTAAATTTAGTGTTGGATTGAAATCATAAGGATTATTACCCATTGAATAAACTATAAAGAATATAATTGTGAAAAAAATAAAAAAATAATCCTAATTAATTAGGTAACCAAACCTAAGTTTCATGTAATAATATTCATCCCAATATCCTTAACTTGTATCATCAGTATTAATTGCAATGAGTTTGCTATCAAAATGTTGTGAAATGTCATATTAGTTTTCATTCATATAACCCAAGTCTCACACATTAGTCAAAATAGTGTCTAGTAAAAATAGATAAATAATGAATAATTCTCACTTCGAATTTGTAGGATCACTACAAAAAATTGAAAGTTTAGTGACCACAAAAATCAATCTTTATTTTTAAAAATTGGTGGCTAAATAAATTAACGATCGATTTGGAACAATCACAAAAACCATAATGGGGAAAAGCAATAAGGCACATGCAATGATGCACTAATGCAGCAGATAAAAATTCTCTTAACTTGCAAGAATATATAAGGAGTAACCAAAAATAAGAATGACAGTCATTATGAGAAGAATAACGTAAGAGACACAGATATTTTTAACATGGAAAAACCCCTCAATGTGAGAATAAAAAACCATGGGTCATCCAGACCAAAGAAATCAATCCACTATGATTAATTAAGAGTACAAGAGTTATCAATCTCTTCTGTTTCTCTCACTCTGTGAAAAATCCACTCTCTCTCAATCTCCAAATCTTACCTCTTCTCCTCTTATAAAGAGAGACCTAGCGGGCTTGAGAGTATTGGGCTTTTGTCTACATAGTTGGAAGCCCAAAAATAACCCAACATATCTCCCCCCTCACAACTATGTGGAGGTAATCCTCAGTCCAGGGATCTCACAGCAAGCTTCAAACTTTCCTCTTGGAACTACCTTGGTGTCAGCACCATTGTCATCAGTATGAACTTTAGCCGACCCCAACAGCTTAGCATCCAGAGCATCACGTATCCAATGATATTTCATATCAATATGGTTGGACCTAGAATGAAAAATTGGATTCTTACCAAGATGAATTACACTCGGTAGTAGAGAAAACAACACACTTTTGCAATTTAGATTGCCAAGCCACAATTCTCCCTCCAAACTTAATCAAATAGCTCAAAGTAGACTTTCTAGAATCAATGTCTCCAACCATATCTGAGTTTGAGTAACCTACTAAAGTAGGCTTATCACCTCCAAAACAAAGCCTCAAATCACTAGTGCCATGAAGATACCTAAAGATCCATTTGACAGCATTCCAGTGCTCTCTACCTGGATTAGACAAAAATCTACTGACAGTACCAACAACATGTGCAATATCTGGTCTTGTACACACCATTACATACATCAAACTACCCACTACAGATGCATAAGGAACTCTACTCATATTAGTCTTCTTAACTTCATTTGAAGGACTATGTCTAGAACTCAATTCGAAATGAGCAGCAAGAGGAGTACTCACTACTTTAGCATTTTCCAAATGAAATCTTTGAAAAATCCTTTTAACATAGTGTTCTTGTGACAACCAAAGTTTCTTTGCTTGTCTATCAAGAATGATTCTTATACCAAGAATTTATTTAGCAGCTCCAATGTCTTTCATAGCAAATGACTCGCTCAATTAGTTCTTGAACCTGTCAATTTTGGAAATAATTTTCCCAACAATAAGCATGTCATCAACTTACAACAACAGGATAACGAAGTCATCATCAGAAAATTTTCTAACAAATACACAATGATCAGAAGTAGTCTTCTTGTAGCCTTGCTCACACATAACAGACTCAAACTTCTTGTACCATTGTTTTGGAGCCTGCTTTAGACCATACAAGCTTTTTTTGAGCTTGGACACATAGTCTTCCTTTCCACTATTTTGACAACCATCATATTGCTTCATGTATATCTCTTCCTCCAAATCACCATGAAGGAAAGTTGTTTTTACATCAATATGCTCAACCTCTAGATCAAAGGTAGTAGTTAAACTCAACACAATTCTGATGGATGACATCTTCACTAAAGGAGAGAAAATCTCATTGAAGTCAACACCTTTTCTCTGTCTAAAGCCTTTCACTACTAATTTGACTTTATACCTTGGATATGAAGAGTTACTCTCTTGCTTTATCCTGTAAATCCACCTATTTTTCAAGACCTTCTTGCCATTATGCAACTTCACCAAATCATAAGTGTGATTATCATGCAAAGACTTTATTTCATCTTGCATTGCATCCATCAACTTTTGCTTTTCTTTACTCTCCATAGCCTCCTGGTAACATTCAGGTTCTTCTCCATCTATCAAGGTCACATACTCATCAGAAGTATACCTTGTAGATTATTGTCTCTGCCTATTAGACCTCTTAAGTTGAACTGGAGGCAATTCAGGAGCATCACCTATATTCTCATCTTGTTATATCTCTTGCTTCTCTTCAGCATCATCACAAAGAAGAACATCAAAGCCATCTCCAAGTTGTTGATCACCATAGTTATGTTGCTCACCATTCTGAACATTATTATCAGCTATATCTAGATCATGTATAGGCATCCGAACTGGATCAATTTCAGACAAACTATTGTCTTTCTCAAGTGTAGACTTCTTTACCTTATCAATGTCTTCAATGGTTTCATCTTCCATAAATTGCACATCACGACTTTTGACAAGTTTCTTCTCAACAGTATCATACATCCTATAACCATACTTATCATGACCATACCTAATGAGGATATACTGCCTAGTCTTCATATCCAACTTGGATCTTTCATCCTTTGGAACATGCACAAAGGCCTTACAACCGAAGACTCACAAATGATCATACTTGACATCTTTGCCAAACCAAATCTTGTCTGGCACCTCAGTATTCAAAGCAACTGCAGGATTGAAATTAATAACATGGACTGCTGTGTAAAGTGCCTCACCCCAGAAATGCTTAGGTAACCTTGCTTTAGAAAGCATGCACCTAACTCTCTCAATCAATGTCATGTTCATCCTCTCTACTAAGCCATTCAACTGAGGAGTATTAGGAGGAGTCTTTTCATGTCTGATATCTTGTTGCCTACAATATACATCAAATGATCTATAATATTCACCACCATTGTCAGAACGAATACATTTCACCTTCTTGCTTGATTGTCTCTCAACCAAAGCCTAGAAATGTTTAAACTTCTCAAACACTTGGTCCTTTGTCTTCAAAACATAGACCCAGAGCTTCCTAGAACAATCATCAATAAAGGTAACAAAATAAAGTGCACCACTAGGTGACTTTACCTTCAATGGGCCACAAACATCAGAATACACAATTTCTAGCAACTCTGACTTCCTTGAGGGAGGATGCTTCTTAAAGGATACTCTAGTCTGCTTACCAGCCATGCAATGAGAACACTTCTCCAACTCTGCATTCTTCAACCCTGGAAGCATGTCCTTTTTGGCTAAACAAGTCAACCATTTTTCATTGATATGACTAAGCCTTCGGTGCCACAAAGATGCCTCCATATCCATGGCATTCACACTATCTTTAGCAACCAAAGCTTTTGTCCAATACAGTTTAGAAATCTTCTCCCCTATGGCCACAACCAAATTACCTTTGATGAGTTTCTATTTTCCACGACCAAAGTGATTATCATAACCACCATCATCAAGCATATGCACAGATATCAAATTAAAGCGAACATCTAGAGCATGCTTGACTCCTCTAAGCTACAATTGCATTCATGTGTTAGTTTGCAAGCAAACATCACCAACATCGATCACCTTGGTCACACCATCATTACCCATCTTCAACATTCCAAAATCACCTGTAGTGTAAGATGTAAAGAACTCCTTCCTTGGTGTAACATGCAATGTAGCACCGCTATCAATAATCCACATGCTCTGATCGGATACAAAATTAACCGACTCAAAGTCTCGAAGAGTGACAAGATCATAACCTGTAGCAGTGGTGACACAATCATCATCCTTCTCTTTTGACTTATCCTTGTTGCCTTTGTTCTTTTTTTTCCATGAGAAACAATGCTTCTATATATGCCATGTTTTATGACAATAGTGACACTCCACATTCTTGTATCTAAACTTGGATTTACTTCTACTATTTTCTCTTTCCTTTTTTTCTGACTTCCCCCCCTATTTTCAGTGACCAGTACCTCAAATTGAAATGAAGAATCTTGTGCCTTCCTTCTCATCTCCTCGTTGAGGACGCTACCCTTTACCATTTGCAAAGAGACAACACCATTAGGGGTTGAATTTGTTATAGAGACCTTAAAAGTCTCCCAAAACTCAGGTAGAGAATTCAAGAGTAGTAATCCCAAAATCTCATCTTCAAACTTGATGCCCATTCCTGACATCTGATCAATAATCCCTTGAAAATCATTCAAGTGATCTGATAGTGAAGTTTAACAAAAATAATTTGTTATTCCCACACTTTGAGGCATATAAGGATTCAATCTTCTCCCACAAGTCCTAGCATGTATCTCACTTGAAATGTGATTATAAACATTATCATCCACAAAAAGTCGGATAAAACCACATACCTGTTGATGCTCAAAGTCTCATTCTTCATCAGACATAGATTTTGGCTTCTGAGCAGCAAAAACAGGAAGATGCATTTTCTTCACAAATAATAAATTTTTCATCTTCCCTTTCACAAGTGATAATTAGTGTCATTCAGACTCATCATTCTATTTGTATTACCCTCCATTATTCTGGCAAGTACAACACCCTTCAAACTAAAGAGCTTTGATACCACTCTGACGGGGAAAAAGCAATAAGGCACATGTAATGATGCACCAACACAACGGATAAAAATTCCCCTAACTTGCAAGAATCTATAAGTAGTAACCACAAATAAGAATGATAGTAATTATGAGAAGAATTGCGTAAGAGACACCAATATTTTTAACATGGAAAAACCATTTAACGTGAGAAGTAAAAACCACGGATTGTCTAGACCAAAGAAATCAATCCACTATGATTAATTAAGAGTACAAGAGTTATCAATCTCTTTTGTCTCTCTCACTCTGTGAAAAATCCACTCTCTCTCAATCTTCAAATCTGACCCCTTCTCCTCTTATAAAGAGAGACCTAGCGGGCTTGAGAGTATTGAACATTTGTTCACATAGTTGGGAGGCCAAAAATAACCTAACAAACAATAGCGACCCATTCTTTTTCAATCTCTGATTTGCAATCGAAACTTTCAGTCGGTAAAGAATATAATGCATAATCAAGATTTTGATTGAAGATAAAATCTTGGTTACATAAGAGATGGTTCAAACTTTTCTTCTTCCTTAACTTCTCATTTTCAAATAATAAAACTCATATAAAATGATTAACTCTATAAGGGTATTGGTAGAATGGATCATTGGTTGAAGTGAGTCGCTAGTTGAACCCTATAATATTTTAGAGGAAATCTAAATTTGTTAAACATATTTATCTTACCACTTCCTATAGCATAAAAATAGAGGTCAACCTATGAGTTGCTCCATGAGAGAATGACTCATTGTGACTATACCTAAACCATGATGACAAGAGCTGTGTAAAAACCTCTTCAAAGCTTCATTATTATCTTCCACTCTTTAAGATTAACCATGACAAAAAGAAAAAGTATAAAAATTGGTAGAGGGGAGCACCTGAAGTGGAGGAAAGTTGAAAAAACTATGAAAGAACATTGGAAAAACTCATGAGCTAAGAATACTAGAAAAACTCAAGAGTTGTTGTACATAAAAAAAAATTATAAACATTCACACTAAGTAAAATCAATATTTTGGGCTTAGAATTATTAGTAAAAGTAAATTTCAACCCAAAATTTAAATTCTCATGATTGTTGTATGAAATCTTATGATAATTGTCATAATTATTGTGAGATTTGAGGACAAACATCAACGAAACATGGCACATACTTTATTAATTAAAAAATTACAACTCTAGTAAGATATGAAGTGATAGGGTCATAATTACACTTTAACTCATCTTTCGTTAAGAGAAGAGCTCAAAATTAGATTCAAAACTCAACATGATTATTCATCAACAATGTTTAGTTAGGAAAATAGTTCTAGATAAATCATGATGAATAATATTGGCCTAAATCATTGCATAAACATAAATGGTAAAATATTGATTAAGGTCAATATCACACAAATGTAAGATGTCTAAAATATATTCATGAGTCATGAACAACAAATTATACCTCGATTTAAAGTAACGTTTCAAATATGATAATATTATCTCTAAAAGGCCTTGGATCTCATGCTAGGAAATTCAACTTATCTTAAAACCTATAAATGCAATCAATATTATTGTAGTCTATAAACATTTATTATATATCAACACTTAAGTGGAATAGTTTCTAACTTGCCTCATGGTACTTTTTGTATGCATCCACCCTTGTTAATGACATCTCAAGTGTATTATAGAACAACATAATTATTAGAAAATCTTAAAATTTAATTTATATGAAGTACACTTTAGTCAACACAATCCAAAATTTAATTAAATTTAAATGTTCCATTTTAGATGCGTCGTTATTATATTTTTTAAAATAAAATATAAATAGAGGTAACTTTAAAAAGTAAAATATAAATAAAAAAAAAAGGTGAAAATAAATATATTAAAGAATAATATCAATTTAGATAGAAAGACGCCAACAAAAAGTAAAAGGTGCAAATAAATATATTAAAGAATAAATATATTACCCTTTTGTCTAATTTTGATAATGATGTTAATATCAATTTAGGTGGAAAGACACCAATAAATATTTTAAAAATTATGATAACTACATTAAATATTTTTAAATAAAGTAATCAAATTAAATAATATAAATAAAAAGAAGAAAAAAAGTAATTTAACCTAAAATATATAATGAACAAAAATAAAAAAGCACCCTTGAATTATTTTTTTTAAAAAACATTCCACCATAATAAACATATTTATAAATCATTGATATAGATTTATAGATGTTTTAAATTAAACATTTTCTTTAAATGAAATAAAAGTACCCTACTTTCCATTTGAGGTTCGCCATCAAGAGAACTAAAACAAAAAGGCAAACTTAGTCACCTTATAATTAATAGAACTTTTCGCCAATAAGAGACCAATTAGCTAGTTAGTGATTTTATTTAATGGCAGTATCTTTTTCCTAATCCTCTCACACACATCTCTTATGTAATCCTTTCATCATATTTTTCAACTATAACCACCAATGCAAGCAACCAAACTCTAACGAGTATTTCTTTAATATAAATATGAATAATATGTGACCGACCATAAATAATCATCTCTTTAAAATTAAGTAGTTAATGAGATTATGAATCATTGTTAGATTAGGTAAGTCAAGTATAATAAACATTTTCCTACACCATTCAAATTTACGTTTAAGAGGTTGTGAATTGTTTGATTAGAACAACAATTAGTAAAATAAAGCTCACACTTTTTAAACTTCGCACTTAAGTAACTGTAATCTATCTGATCACGTAAATTAATTAAGCATAAGAAGTACTCACATCTTTCAAGTTTAACACTTGAGAGATAGTAAACTATCATACCAAAAGATTGATAGATTATAATGAATAGATCGTATAATGTAAAACACTTAGATTTCTAACTTTGAGCTCAATTACATTCAATAAATTAGAATGACCTATTTAGTTACTTTAGATCATGCAAAAAGAAATCCTAAAGTTTCTTGAAGTCTCTTTAATATGTTTAGAAATGAACAAAATTTAAATACAAAAAATATAAAATTTTTATAGTATAATTTTTTATGTACGTTAATGTAAAAAAATAAATTACATTATCTACCTATTAGAAATCATTATAAATATCACTTTTAAAATAATTATTACAAAATTAATAATCTTATTATATATGATAATATATAATTAAATAACAATGAAAATGTTCATTCTATTAATATATTTAAATTAAATTCTTAGTTTTAATTCAAGCCTATTTTCTCTGGTGACAAAACAATAGGTTTACATAGATAAGAAAAAAAACTATTGATCCCAAACTCTGCGAAATAAAAATAAAAAATATTTTAATAATTATCACATAAAAAAAATTTCTCCTGTGTTGTCCAGAACTCAAATAATTTTAAAGGTTATTTTTTTGAAAAAGAAAGAATTAAAAGATTTTTTTGGGTTTAAAGAAGTAAGAGGGTTCATTCGAAAAATGAAAAAGAATTAAGAGATAGAACCGTAGAGAAATACTCACTCGATCTAGCATAACTACAGTTCTGAGTTTATCTTCTCAAGCAGCTATGATCAATCAGAGATTCAGAGGGTTCACTTAAATATTTGACCAATTTCATATTTACATGTTTAGTTCCTATAATGTGTGTTTTTATAAATGCTGACAAACAGCTATGACTAAGATCCAGATTCAACTTTACCTTTTACAATCAACAACACGACAAACTTTTCTCAGTTACTTTATCAACTATGTTACCAATATGAATCGTTACTTTTTCTTTTTTGAATTCCTAATTAATTTCTATAATCCAACAACGATAATCATTGTGCCACAACTTGCATAAGCTCATCCTTATCTTAATATTGGGGATAGATTTTGGTTATCACGAATAAATTATTTACCAACTTTATTTATTATTTATTTTTGTCAATATAATTATAAAATCTTATATTTTAGAGACATCTTTTTTATCTAGATGATTCGATCCGAATATATATCAATTTTATTCGTACCAATATATTAATATTGGACATATAATAATAGACAAAGATTACAATGCTAGACATATAATACTAATATGTCAACAAATAATATTTTTTGTCGTTAAATATTTGGTCAATGATTCAATCTCTAGATAAAGTATGTACAAAAAAATATTATAGATAAAAAACGTCAATATCTTAAATAGATCTTAGTATTTCGATCTTAAAAAAAAAATACATTTGGCAACAAAAATAAATATTGGACATAATGGACAAGGGTGATAAAAGTAAATTAAATTAAATAAATTTTTGGTTTTTCATTTAAATTTTATTCTTTTTATATTAGTAGTATTAATTTTAATTAACATCTTTTACAATTTGTCATCTATCATAAAATTAATTGATCTAAAAAAATATTTTAAGACATCAAAATAAGAAATTTTAAATTTAAAAATAAAACTGAAAATAAAATAAAAAGAGAGATCAAAATTATATTTTGCAGTAAAAATATCATCACCTGCGAAAACTCTATGGACAAATTAAAGTCGTTGCAGTTGAGCTTGAATTTTTAGACGATGAATTATGTAAATGAAAAATTTCTACCCACTTTTTATAATTGAGGTGACAAGAGTTAGGGTATCCTTATTTTCGGATATCCATTAAATTATTAATTTATCCTAATTTTATTTTTTCTATTCTCATTCTTTTGTCGCTACTCTTGGTTGTCTTATATAATTATTATTTTTTATATTTGTTAATAAATATCCACAAATACTTGTGAAAATATGTTAAATTCAATGTGTACCATATATGGTGGATATCCATACTGGTATGTAGTGGATGTAGAATGTGGATATTTAATTTTTTACCCACAATAACATGCTAACGAGTGACTATGCTATGTATTGACACCCCCAACAATGAAAGAATAGAAGAATAGAAGAATTATATACTAACCAAAGTGTTGGGTCTAGATTAAAATGTGTTTTATCTTATATATTAGATATTCTTATTTTAATTATTTAGACCTTGAGCAGAATATTTGGATAGAGATTGTTAATGATGAGTGGCATGAGGTTGTTTTTTTGTTTTATCTTATATATTAAAGTTTCTTATTTTAATTATATAGACTTAGATGGGCTTATTTATTATTTATGTAAGATAAGACAAATAAAATAATTGGGTTTTCAAAGGTCGTCAACGTAGCACTCCCTTCCACCCCACGTTTTTGGGAATTGGAAATGTTGAAGGTAAATTATAACAGCCTTGATTATGTTGAAAAGTGTAACTTCTTGAGTCTCCTAATATAATTCTCTGGTGGAAACACTTGACGTCGGTTGACGATCCCGAGGGTATGTTTAGGAAGCTTAGGGAACGTAACTTAATTGTCCCACATGGTCATGACAAGCTTCCTGTTCAGAGTAAATTTAAAATTAATCCTTGGGTCCGTCATCAGTCGGTGTGGTCATTTTTTCAAAATGAACAACGCCGGTTGAATGAAATTTATTCACAAATATGTCAAGGTGATACTTTTAGTAGAAGTTTAGTACTTGACGAAGTTAAAATAAGTGATGTGTTTGGTTTAAAATCTACCCATTTGCGAGCTGTTTTTAATGTTGGTGCAAGTTATCTTAATTTTGGACCGCAATGGATAACCGATAACAAGGATTTGGAGGTGCTTCAACTTGGTCGTTGGTTGCATGATTCACCAAAACATCATATTGAAGTGCAGAGTGAAGAATTCCTGAAGGGGTTGAGGGATCAAAAGTATTTGAAGTATATTAGCCTTCGTGGGATATCAAGAATATTTGAGCTACCACCCTCCATTCTTCAACTTGAGCGTCTAGAAACTCTAGATCTCAAGGCCTGTCACAATCTAGAGACACTCCCTAATGATATTGTATCATTGAGAAATCTCAAACATTTGAATTTGTCTGGATGCTACTTGTTAGAGAGAATGCCAATGGGGATTGACAAACTGACTCAGCTTGAAGTGTTGAAGGGATTTGTAATAGGTAGTTCTAGCAAGACTCCTTGTAGAATTTCTGATATTGCAAATTTGAAGAAACTAAAGCGCATACATATAACAAGTGAGGCTGTGATTCAAGATAGGGAGTTTGAAAGCTTGAAAGAGTTTGAGGAACTTAACCATCTAAAAATATTATGGGGTGTGTCTGACACTAGTTACATTGATTTTCCGATCATTTTTCCTTCAAGTTTGAGAAAGTTGCATATTGAAAGTTTTCCTGGACAGAAGATTGTAAAATGGTTGGAGAAGTCTACCCAATTACTTTTTATATTGAGTGAGCTAAATATAACGGGAGGGAAAATATCGAGTATTGATAATTCCAAATGGGACCTTTGGTTAAATATTTGAATGTTGACCCAACAAATTTGCGGGACTTGATTCCTTATTTGAGGTATGCTGAAATAAAACAAGTTCAAAATCTTCAATACTTTGAATGGAGCATATTGGATGAAGAGAGGTGAAAGTACATCTTTGTCATTAGACAACTAAATTTAAAGTTTGCCTAGGTATTACAGGGAAGAGAAGTTGAAAAATAAAAAGTTTGATTGTGTTTTTTTTATCTTTATAATTTGTTAAATGGATGGTTTTATTTCTCATTTCAGTTGATAAAATTAAATCTTTATATTTTTCTTATTTAATTAGTAACTAAATTTTAACTAATTAATTATTAATTAACTATTATATTATTTTTTCTACTTAAATTTAAATTATATTGATTTATATTTTTATTACTATAAATTAGTTTGGAAATAGCTACTAATTAATTAAGATTATTTTTTTAACTAATTTACTACTTATTTCATGGTACCATCAATATTATAATAATTTTTATTTAATTATTTTTACTAGAAATTAATTACAAAATAACTATTAATTTTAAAATTTTGTAGTTAATTGGTTTTTAGTAGATTTTAAAATTTCTTATTATTAAGTGATTCTTATCTATAGTCTTAAAAGCATAAGTATATGAGTTTAAATTTGGTGTTGGATTGAAATCATAAGGATTAAAATTGTCCATTTAATAAATTATAAAAAATACAATTGTGAAAAAAATATAAAGAAATATGCCTAATTAATTAGGTAACCAAACCTAAGTTTCATGTAATAATATCCATCCCGGTATCCTTAACTTGTATAATCGGTATTAATTGCAATGAGTGATATTGCTATCAAAATATTGTGAAATGTCCATATTAGTTTTCATTCATATAATCCAAGTCTCACACATTAGGCAAAATAGTGTCTAGTAAAAATAGATAAATAATGAATAATTCTCACTTCAAATTTGTAGGACTACTACAAAAAAATTGAAAGTTTAATGACCACAAAAATCGATCTCTATTTTTAAAAATTGGTGGCTAAATAAATTAACGATCAATTTGGAACAATCACAAAAACCATAGCAACTAATTCTTTTTCAATCTCTAATTTGCAACCGAAACTTTCGACCGATAAAGAATATAATGCATAATCAAGATTTTGATTGAAGATAAAATCTTGGTTAAATAAGAGATGGTCCAAAATTTTCTTCTTCCTTAACTTCTCATTTTCAAATAATAAAACTCATATAAATGATTAACTTTATAAGGGTATTGGTAGAATGGGTCATTGGTTGAAGTGAGTCGTTAGTTGAACCATATAATATTTCAGAGGAAATATTAGTTTGTTAAACATACTTATCCTACCACATCCTATAACATAAAAACAAAGGTCGACCCATGAGTTGCTCCATGAGAGAATAAATCATTGTGACTATACCTAAACCATGATGACAAGAGCTTTGTAAAAATCTCTACGAAGCTTTATTATTATCTTCCACTCTTTAAGATTAACCGTGACAAAAATAAAAAAAAATATAAAAATTGGTAGAGGGGAGCACCTGATGTGGAGGAAAGTTGAAAAAACTATAAAAGAAACATTGAAAAAATTCATGAGCTATGTAAGAATACTAGAAAAACTCTAGAGTTGTTGTAAATGAAAAAAAATTATAAACATTTGCACCATGTAAAATCAATATTTTGGGTAAAAGTAGTATTTCAACCCAAAATTTAAATTCTCATGATTGTTGTATGAAATCTTATGGTAATTGTCATAACTTCTGCGAGATTTGAGGACAGACATCCAACCAAACATGACACATGCTTTATTAATTAAAAAATCACAACTCCTGTAAGATATGAAGTGATAGGATCATAATTACACTTTTAACTTATCTTTCATTAAGCGAAAAGTTCAAAATTAGATTCAAAACTCAACATGGTTATTCATCAACAATGTTTAATTGAAAAAATCGTTCTAGATAAATCATGATGGATAACATTGGGCATAAACTTAAATGGTAAAATATTGATTAAGGTCAATATCACACAAATGTAAGA
Organism: Mucuna pruriens; assembly: GCA_025330945.1. Lineage (NCBI taxonomy): Eukaryota > Viridiplantae > Streptophyta > Magnoliopsida > Fabales > Fabaceae > Mucuna > Mucuna pruriens. Next base: position 2,456,775 of record JAENHJ010000173.1, on the reverse strand, counting down.
TGTCTAAAATATATCCATGAGTCATGAACAATAAATTATACCTCGATTTAAAGTAAAGTTTCAAATATGATAATATTATCTCTAAAAGGCCTTGGGTCTCATGCTAGAAAATCCAACTCATCTTAAACCCTATAAATGCAATCAATATTATTGTAGTCGATAAACATTTATTATATATCAACACTTAGGTGGAATAGTTCCTAACTTGCCTCATGGTACTTTTTGTATGCATCCACCCTTCTTCATGACATCTAAGTGTATTAGAGAACAACATAATTATTAGAAGATCTTAAACTTTGGTTTATGTGAAAAATCCAAAATTTAATTAAATTCAAATGTTTTAGATGTGTCGTTATTATATTTTTTAAAATAAAATATAAATAGAGGTAACTTTAAAAAGTAAAATATAAATAAAAAGTAAAAGGTGAAAATATATTAAAGAATAATACCTAATTCTAAAACGTAATATTTAGCCATTAATGGATACCCCTAAATTCTACATTTACAAATAATATCCTTACCAATTAGTAATTAGCCTGTAGCTGTTTCAATTTGTAACAAGAAATAAGAACCCAATACAGATGAATTTGTGTTATGTTTGGGAATTTGTTTAGAAAGTTGCAAACAGATGTTCACACATTCCAATGCATTAAACGGAGAAGAAAAAAAATGCGTTATTAGCGTTGAACGTGTTTAGCTGTATCGAGCGCTTTTCCAAACATGCCTCAAGGCATACTGTACTCTTTACAATTTTTATTAAAATATATTAAAGTGAATTCAAAAATAGGTTAAATTATTTTTTCATATTTTTTTATTTATATCATTTAACTTAGTCTCTCTTTTTTTAAAATATTCAATTTAATTATTTTATTTTTTAAATATTTAATATTACCTTTCTATCTAATTTCATTAATGGCACGTGTGTTAATTTTGATAGAAAGATAATATTAAATATTTTTAAAAATTAAAGAATTAAATTGAACATTTGAAAAATAGAGAGATTAAATTAAATATTTTTAAAATAGAAATATTAAATTAAATAATATTTAATAAGATAATTACTCTAATTAATTTATTGTTTTTACCATCAATATAAATTTAATTTTTTTTATCTACTTAATATTTTTTTTATTAGATAAATCATTCTTCGTTCTTTTATGATTTTTTTATTTTTATTTTTTATATTTGGTCCACTCCCAATACTTAATTTGTTGTTTGTGTTTATCTCGTTAAAGAAATTAAATTTATTTTTATGAATCCTTTTTTTATTTTAATTTCAATTTTAAAAATAAATTGGACTAATCTATCAAATTAATCCAAAATCGATAAAAAATTATGGAGTTTTTCAAAAAAACTCATTTTTATTTTATTATTGTTTTAATTTAAACTAAAATAAATTTTTAAGATAAATAAAAATACTTATTTAAATTTACACATAAGTATAAATTATTTTTTTTAATTACTATTCAATTTGGTCCTTCTATTTTTAAAATATTCAATTCCATCCTTCTATTTTTAAAATATTTAATTTGATTTTTTATTTTAAAATATTTAATTTAATTTTTTAATTTTTAAATATTTAATATTACCCTTTTGTCTAATTTCGATAATAATGTTAGTATCAATTTAGATGGAAACACACCATTAAATATTTTTAAAAATTATGATAACTACATTAAATATTTTTAAAATAAAGTAACCAAATTAGATAATATAAATAAAAAGAGGAGAAAAAGTAATTTAACCTAAAATATATAATGAACAAAAATAAATAAAAGTGCCCTTGAATTATTTCTTTTAAAAAAATTCCACCATAACAAATAGATTTATAAATCATTGATATAGATTTATAGATGTTTTAAATTAAACATTTTCTTTAAATGAAATAAAAGTACCATGCTTTCCATTTGAGGTTAGCCATCAAGAGAACCAAAACAAAAAGGCAAACTTAATCTCCTTATAATTAATAGAACTTTTCGCCAATGAGAGCCCAATTAGCTAGTTGTGATTTTATCTAATGACAACACCTTTTTCCTAATCCTCTCACACGCATATCTTATGTAATCCTTTCATCATATTTTTTCAACTATAACAACCTATGCAAGCAACCAAGTTCTAGCAGATATTTCTTTAATATAAACATGAATAATATGTGAGCAAACATATACAATCATCTTTTTAAAATTAAATAGTTAAAGAGATTATGAATTATTGTTGGATTAGGTAAGTCAAGTATAATAAACATTTACCTACATCATTCAAATTTATGCTTAAGAGGTTGTGAATTGTTTGATTAGAACAACAAATGAGTAAAATAAAGCTCACACTTTTTAGACTTCGTACATAAGTGATTGTAAACTATTTCATCATGTAAGTTAATTGAGCATAACAAGTACTTACATCTTTCAAGTTTAACACTTGAGAGATAGTAAACTATCATACCAAAAGATTGATAGATTATAATGAATAAGTTGTATAATGTAAAACACTTGGACTTCAAACTTTCAGCTCAATTACATTCAATAAATAAAAATGACCTACTTAGTTACTTTAGATAATGCAAAAGGGCATCCTAAAGTTTCTTGAAGTCTCTTTAATATGTTTAGATATGAAGAAAACTTAAATACAAAAAATATAAAAATTTTATAATATAATTTTTATATTTGTTTTTACATTATCTAACCATTAGAAATCATTATGAATATCACTTTTAAAATAATTATTATAAAATTAATAATCTTATTATATATGATAATATATAATTAAATAACAATATTAAAAATGGTCATTCTATTAATATATTTAAATTAAATTCTTAGTTTTAATTCAAGCCTATTTTTTCAAATTTCTCCTGATAATGCACCAATTTTTTTTCTGGTGACAAAACAATAAGTTTACATAGATAAAAAAAAAAAAAAAAAACCTATTGATCCCAAACTCTGTGAAAAAAAAAATAAAAAATCTTTTAATAATTATCACATAAAAAGAAATTCTCCTGTCTTGTCCAGAACTCAAATAATTTTAAAGGTTATTTTTCTGAAAAGAAAGAATTAAAAGATTTTTTTGGGTTTAAAAAAGTAAGAGGGTTCACTTGAAAAATGAAAAAGAATTAAGAGATAGAACCGTAGAGAAATACTCACTCGATCTAGCATAACTAGAGTTCTGAGTTTATCTTCTCTAGCAGCTATGATCAATCAGAGATTCAGAGTTTATCTCTTATGCATTTCAACTTTTTTATTTCATTTATCCAACTATAATATCAATAAAAAGAATTGTCTTTTAGCTCAACACAATTATACAATTGATGGATAAACAAACTTCCCCGCAAAGCAGCAACTCCATAGCACAAGCATACACTACTATATATAGTTTGATATCATATAATTTGTGTCATAATTTTATCATCCTTATCTTTTTTGTTGGATTTAAAATGAAATTTGACCAACTGGATGTAAAACAATACCATTATCTTTCTCATTTTTTCTTCTAGAAAATTTACTCACATCTAAATTAATTTTATGTACCTATTTCGAGAGTCCCACCCAGCTAAATTGGCTACTTGAGTGAGAGCAGCTTTCCAATTGTTGCACCTGGGTTCACCCTCATGCTTTGCAAATGCTTTCTCATAGCTCCCAGTCATAATATGAGATCAAACAGTTAAAAGCTCATACTCTTGCTCACCTATGGAAGAATAAATAAACAATGTTTACCTAATTGCATGTATGATTTTGAGGTGTTTTGTGATCCTTGGGAGTTTCTTTTACTTGATCAGTGGCTTGCTTTTGTCCTGGAAAAGCTGGTAGTCCATTTGAACATAACGGGCTTAGTAAACAAGAACCTAGTAACATTAATTAACAATGAATCTAAACAATAGCAATGCAATTAGAAAGCTAAGCCCTAAATATTTAGATTCAGATTAATATTTCTTTGACATCTATTAAACAACTAATTGACTGCCATCTAAAATTAAAAATTATGAAGCACATTCAAAACACAGTGGCTCCTCAGAAGATGCAACACTATTGACAAAAATAGGTGCGCATTCTGTCCAAGAATTAGTGGATGGCAAAAATAGGTGCGCATTTTGTCCAAGAGTTGTTACTATATATGCATGTCCTACGCACGACATCATCGTGGTTTTAGGTATTGTTTCTATTACAACTTAGTTGGTGTTTTGTATTTTCCGACCGATAAAAAGAAATTATAAACTTAGCAAAGGATTTGTTAAAACTTCTACAAAGCCCCTCTATTATTTTCCACTCTTTAAGATTAACCATGACAAAAAAAAATGATATAAAAATTGGTAGAGGGGAGAACGTGACGTGGAGGAGAGTTAAAAAATTATAAAAGATCATTGGAAAAACTCATTAGTTAAGAATACTAGAAAAACTCAAGAGTTGTTGTAAATGAAAAAAAAATTATGAACATTTACAATAGGTAAAATCAATATTTTGTTTTTAGAATATGTGTAAAAATTAGTATTTCAACCCAAAATTTAAATTCTGATGATTGTTTTACGAAGTCTTGTCCATTGTTAGTCATTATCTGCTGGAATAATACCATTTGTGATGGAAAGGATAGACTAATGTGCAAGTTTCTGGAATCATTCCTTGCGAAAGTTAAACCAAACAAAGATACCATTCTTTCATCATTTTTTGGAGCAAAAATTATTCTTAATCATTGCCTTAATTCCTTCACGATTTTAGTTGTTCTAATTTAATAAATTCATTAATTTTAACTTAGCTTTACCTCCTTAAATTATGAACTTCAAATATGGTAGTTTATACTTTTAAAAGCATAGACCTTCTTATTTTTTCGGTTCTCTAGACTAACAAATTCACCAGAAGCAGCATTAATTATTGTCTTGCTAAGTATGAATTTTATAAATTTATATTTTTCTGGCGCAGTCAAAGTAAGATTTAATTTGAACTTATAAATTTAAGGTTCTAAAAAAGTTATAATATTGAAATATAATTAAGTTGTAATTGAAATTTTATCATATAGCAGCATTTGAAGAAAAGAATTTAGCAGCATTTGTAAAAAAGAATAAACTTGATGATCAAAAAGGAATGACGTAAAGCTTTTGCCATTTTGTTCCATGCAATGATTATTTAATTTAATTTTAAAGCTATATATATACATTGTTTCTTTCATTAGTTTTTCATAAAGTTATAAAACTCCCACTGCTTTATCCTTCAATCTTCAATCTTGAATCTTATTACAAATATATATATTGTTTCCTTGACCAGTTTGTCATAGAGTGACAAAGATCCAATCATTGTTTCTTTCATTAGTTTTTCATTAAGTTATAAAACCTCCTACTGCTTTGTCCTTCAATCTTCAATCTTATTACAAATATATATTGTTTCCTTCACCAGTTTGTCATTGAGTCACAAAGATCCAATCATTGTGTCCCTCAATCTTATTACAAAATCTCCCACCACTGTCTCCCTCAATCTTATTGCAGAAAATAGAAAATGTCGATTCGAACAAATCCCATGAAAGCAGTGCCCACACTGTTGAAGCGCCTTGTGAGTGTTGAAAAACGTGCCGATTTGGAGGATTTGAAGTCAGAGTTGATTAAGATAAAGAACCTATTTTCCATAGTGAAGAGAAATGAAGATGAACTCCTTGACACGTTAACTGTCGTGGATGGCTATCTTCGCAACTTGAACATACCTAAGTTGATGGAAGAGAAGGATGACATTTGCCACAGAATAAGGATTTCAACTCAAAAGTTGCTGCCTCAAAGTGATTATACACAACTTCCTCAATCATCAAAGCACCTCAACGTAGCAGTCCCTTCCACCCCACATTTTGGGGACTTGGAAATGTTGAAGGTAAATTATAACAGCCTTGGTGAATATGAAAAAGTTGCCTTTTTGAGTCTCTTACGTTTCCCTGAAAATGCTGTGATAAAGAAACGGAATATATTTCTCTGGTGGAAACAGTCGGGGTTGGATTACGTCAGGGAGGTTGAGTTTAGGAAGCTTAGGGAATGTAATTTAATTGTCCCACATGGTCATGTCAAGTGTCCTGTTCAGAGTAAATTTAAAATTAATCCTTGGCTCCGTCATCAGTCGCTGTGGTCATTTTTACAAAATGAGGAACGCCAATTGTCTGAACTCCGGCGTCCTCATCATCCTCTTAATATGTGCTTGCAACTTTACCAACCAAACTTTAAAATAAGTGATGTAAAAACTACCCAATGGCGAATTGTTTTGAATATTAGTGCAAGTTATCTTAATTTTGAATCTCAATGGATGGTCAAAATGAAGAATTTGGAGGTGCTTCAACTTGGTCGTTGGCTGCATGAATCAGCAAAACATCATATTGAAGGGCAGAGTGAAGAATTCCTGAAGGAGTTGAGGGATCAAAAGTATTTGAAGTATCTTAGCCTTCGTGGGATATCAAGAATATTTGAGCTGCCACCCTCTATTCTTCAACTTGAGAGCTTGGAAACTCTAGATCTCAAGGCCTGTCACAATCTAGAGACACTCCCTAATGATATTGCATCATTGAGAAATCTCAAATATTTGAATTTGTCTGGATGCTACTTGTTGGATAGGATGCCAAAGGGGATTGACAAACTAAGTGAGCTTGAAGTGTTGAAGGGATTTGTAATAGGTAGTTCTAGAAAGACTCCTTGTAGAATATCTGATATTGCAAATTTGAAGAAACTAAAGCGGCTCAGCATACATATAACAAGTGGGGCTGAGATTAGGGAGTTTGAAAGCTTGATAGAGTTGAAGGCACTTGAACATCTCAAAATATCATGGGGTGTGTCTGATACTAGGTATCGTGATATTCCGCTCATTATTCCTTTGAGTTTGACGAAGTTACATATTGAAGGCTTTCCTGGACAGAATATTCTAAAATGGTTGGAGAAGCCTGGACAATTACTTCCTATGTTAAGAGAGCTAAATATAACGGGAGGGAAAGTATCGAGTATTGATCATGATAAAAAATCCAGAAGGTACCTTATGTTACATATCATACGTCTCAAATACGTAAAATATTTGAATGTTGACCCAACAAATTTGCGGGACTTGTTTCCTTCATTGGGTTATGCTGAAATAAAACAAATTCAAAATGTTCGATACTTTGAATGGAGCGAATGGGATGAAGAGAGTTGAAAGTACATCTTTGTCATTATATATCTAAATTTAAAGTTTGCCTAGGTACTACAGGGAAGACAAGTTGAAAAATAAAAAGTTTGATTGTGTTTTTTTTATCTTTATAATTTATTAAATGGATGATTTTATTTCTCATTTCAGTTGTTTAAATTAAATGTTTATATTTTTCTTATTTAATTAGTAACTAAATCTTAACTAATTAATTAGCATATTATTTTTTCTACATAAATTTAAATTATATTAATTTATATTTTATTTCTACAAATTAGTTTGAAAATAATTACAAATTAACTAAGATTATTTTTTTTAACTAATTTACTACTTATTTCATGATACCATTAATATTATTATAATTTTGTAGTTAATTATTTTTACTAGAAATTAATTATAAAATAGCTATTAATTTTAAAATTTTGTAGTTAATTATTTTATAGCAGATTTTAAATTTTTTTATTGTTAAGCGATTCTTATCTGTATCATAAAGTCATAAGTTTGTGAGTTTAAATTTAGTGTTGGATTGAAATCATAAGGATTAAAATTGTCCATTTAATAAACTATAAAGAATACAACTGTGAAAAAAAATAAAGAAATATGCCTAATTAATTAGGTAACCAAACATAAGTTTCATGCAATAATATTCATCCCAGTATCCTTAACTTGTATCATCAGTATTAATTGCAGTGAGTCTGCCATCAAAATGTTGTCAAATGTTCTTATTAGTTTTCATTCATATAACCCTAAGTCTCATACATTAGCCAAAATAGTGTCTAGTAAAAATAGATAAATAATGAATAATTCTCACTTCAAATTTATAAGATCACTACAAAAAATTGAAAGTTTAGTGACCACAAAAATCGATCTTTATTTTTAAAAATTGGTGGCTAAATAAATTAACGATCGATTTGGAACAATCACAAAAATCATAATAGGGAAAAAGCAATAAGGCACATGCAATTTTGCACCAACGCAGCGGATAAAAATTCTCCTAGCTTGCAAGAATCTATTAAGAGTAACCACAAATAAGAATGACAGTAATTATGAGAAGAATAATGTAAGAGACACCGATATTTTTAACGTGTCCAATCTCCAAATCTGACCCCTTCTCCTCTTATAAAGAGAGAACTAAGAGACACGGATATTTTTAACGTGCCCAATCTCTAAATCTGACCCCTTCTCCTCTTATAAAGAGAGAATTAGCGAACTTGAGAGTATTGAGGCTTTTGTCCACATAGTTGGGAGTCCAAAAATTACCCACAAAGCTATAGTGACCAATTCTTTTTCAATCTCTGATTTGCAATCGAAACTTTAGATCGATAAAGAATATAATGCATAATCAAGATTTTGATTGAAGATAAAATCTTGGTTACAGAAGAGATGGTCCAAACTATTCTTCTTCCTTAACTTCTCATTTTCAAATAATAAAACTCATATAAAATGATTAACTCTATAAGGGTATTGGTAGAATGGGTCATTGGTCGAAGTGAGTTGTTAGTTGAACCTTATAATATTTTGGAGGAAATATAAGTTTGTTAAACATACTTATCTTACCACTTCCTATAGCATAAAAATAGAGGTCGATCCATGATTTGCTCCATGAGAGAATGACTCATTGTGACTATACCTAAACCATGATGACAAGAGCTGTGTAAAAACCTCTTCAAAGCTTCATTATTATCTTCCACTCTTTAAGATTAACCATGACAAAAAGAAAAAAGTATAAAAATTGGTAGAGGGGAGCACCTGAAGTGGAGGAAAGTTGAAAAAACTATGAAAGAACATTGGAAAAACTCATGAGCTAAGAATACTAGAAAAACTCAAGAGTTGTTGTACATAAAAAAAAATTATAAACATTCACACTAAGTAAAGTCAATATTTTGGGCTTAGAATTATTAGTAAAAGTAAATTTCAACCCAAAATTTAAATTCTCATGATTGTTGTATGAAATCTTATGATAATTGTCATAATTATTGTGAGATTTGAGGACAAACATCAACGAAACATGACACATACTTTATTAATTAAAAAAGTACAACTCTAGTAAGATATGAAGTGATAGAGTCATAATTACACTTTAACTCATCTTTTGTTAAGAGAAGAGCTCAAAATTAGATTCAAAACTCAACATGGTTATTCATCAATAATGTTTAGTTGGGGAAATCGTTCTAGATAAATCATGATGAATAATATTGACCTAAATCACTACATAAACTTAAATGGTAAAATATTGATTAAGATCAATAACACACAAATATATGATGTCTAAAATATATTCATGAGTCATGAACAACAAATTATACATTTTTAAAAATTAAAGAATTAAATTGAACATTTCAAAAATACAGAGATTAAATTGAATATTTTTAAAATAGAAGATTAAATTAAATAATATTTGATAAAATAATTACTCTAATTGATTTATTGTTTTTACCATCAAGATAAATTTAAATTTTTTATCTACTTATATTTTTTCTTTTATTAGATAAATCGTTCTTCGTTCTTTTATGATTTTTTTTTTATTTTTTATTTTTATATTTAGTCTACTCTCAATACTTAATTTGTTGTTTGTCATTATCTTGTTAAAGAAATTAAATTTGTTTTGATGAATCCTTTTTTTTATTTTAATTTTAATTTTAAAAATAAATTGGACTAATCTATCAAATTAATCCGAAATCGATAAAAATTATGGATTTTTTTTAATTAAAATAATTTTTTATTTTATTATTGTTTTAATTTAAACTAAAATAAATTTTAAGATAAATAAAAATACTTATTTAAATTTACTCATAAGTATAAATTATTTTTTCAATTACTATTCAATTTGGTCCTTTTATTTTTAAAATATTTAATTTCATCTTTTTATTTTAAAATATTCAATTTAATCTTTAATTTTTTAAATATTTAATATTACCCTTTTGTCTTATTTTTGATAATAATGTTAATATCAATTTAGATGGAAAGACACCAGTAAATATTTTTAAAAATCATGATAACTACATTAAATATTTTTAAAATAAAGTAACCAAATTAAATAATATAAATAAAAAGTGAAGAAAATGTAATTTAACCTAAAATATATAATGAACAAAAATAAAATAAAAGCACCCTTGAATTATTTCTTTTAAAAAACATTCCACAATAACAAACAGATTTATAAATCATTGATATAGACTTATAGATGTTTTAAATTAAACATTTTCTTTAAATGAAATAAAAGTACCATGCTTTCCATTTGAGGTTAGCCATCAAGAGAACTAAAACAAAAAGGCAAACTTAATAACCTTATAATTAATAGAACTTTTCGACAATGAGAACCCAATTAGCTAGTTGTGATTTTATTTAATGGCGGCACCTTTTTCCTAATCACACGCATGTCTTATGTAATTCTTTCATCATATTTTTTCAACTATAACAAACTATGGAAGCAACCAAGTTATAATAAACATTTACCTACACCATTTAAATTTATGTTTAAGATGTGGTAAATTATTTGATTAGAATAACAAATGAGTAAAATAAAATTCACACTTTTTAGACTTTTTGTACTTAAGCGTAAATTAATTGAGCATAATAAGTACTCACATTTTTCAAATGTAACACTTGAGAGATAGTAAACTATCATACCAAAAGATTGATAGATTATAATAAATAGGTTACATAATATAAAATATTTAGACTTTTAATTTTGAGCTCAATTATATTCAATAAATAAAAATAACCCAATTAATTACTTTAGATCATGCAAAACAAACATCCTAAAATTTCTTGAAATCTCTTTAATATATTTAGATATGAACAAAAACTTAAATACAAAAAATATAAAAACTTTATAGTATAGCTTTTATGTACGTTAATGTAAAAAAAATTTACATTATCTAACCATTAGAAATCATTATGAATATCACTTTTAAAATACTTATTACAAAATTAATAATCTTATTATATATGATAATATATAATTAAATAACAATGTTAAAAAGGGTCATTCTATTAATATATTTAAATTAAATTCTTAGTTTTAATTCAAGCCTATTTTTTCAAATTTCTCCTGATAATGCACCATTTTTTTTCTGGTGACAAAACAATAGGTTTACATAGATAAGAAAAAAAAATTATTGATCCCAAACTCTGCGAATAAAAAATAAAAAATCTTTTAATAATTATCACATAAAAAAAAAAATCTCCTGTGTGTTGTCCAGAACTCAAATAATTTTAAAGGTTATTTTTCTGAAAAGAAAAAATTAAAAGATTTTTTGGGTTTAAGAAAGTAAGAGGGTTCACTCGAAAAATGAAAAAGAATTAAGAGATAGAACCGTAGAGAAATACTCACTCGATCTAGCATAACTACAGTTCTGAGTTTATCTTCTCTAGCAGCTATATATGATCAATCAGAGATTCAGAGGATTCACTTAAATATTTGACCAATTTCATATTTACATGTTTAGTTCCTATAATGTGTGTTTTTATAAATGCTAACAAACAGCTATGACTAAGATCCAGATTCAACTTTACCTTTTACAATCAACAACACGACAAACTTTTCTCAGTTACTTTATCAACTATGTTACCAATATGAATCGTTACTTTTTCTTTTTTGAATTCCTAATTAATTTCTATAATCCAACAACGATAATCATTGTGCCACAACTTGCATAAGCTCATCCTATTATCTTAATATTGGGGATAGATTTTGGTTATCACGAATAAATTATTTACCAACTTTATTTATTATTTATTTTTGTCAATATAATTATAAAGTCTTATCTTTTAGATACATCTTTTTTATCTAGATGACTCGATCCAAATATATATCAATTTTATTCGTACCAATATATTAATATTGGACCTATAATAATAGACAAAGATTACAATGCTAGACATATAATACTAATACGTCAACAAATAATATTGTTGGTTAAATATTTGGTCAATGATTCAATCTCTAGATAAGTATGTATAAAATAATATTATAGATAAAAAATATTAATATCCTAAATAGATCTTAATATATCGAGAGATTAATCTTTGACTCAACTAAAAAATACATGTCGTCACAAATATTTTTGGACATAATAGACAAGGGTGATAAAAGTAAATTAAAATAAATTTTTGGTTTTTCATTTAAATTTCATTAACTTTTTATATTAGTAGTATTGATTTTAATTAACATCTTTTATGATTTGTCATCTATCATAAAATTAATTGATAAGTCGATGAGACACTCAACTTAATCTAAAAAATATTTTAAGAGATCAAAATAAGAAATTTTAATTTAAAAATCAAAGTGAAAATAAAATAAAAAGAGAGATCAAAATTATATTTTGCAGTAAAAATATCATCACCTGTGCAAACTCTATGGACAAAACTCGTTGCAGTTGAGCTTGAATTTTTAGACGATGAAGTATATAAATGAAAATTTTCTACCCACTTATTTATAATTGAGGTGACAGGAGTTAGGGTATCTGTATTTTCGGATATCCATTAAATTATTAATTTATCCTAATTTTATTTTTTCTATTCTCATTCTTTTGTCGCTACTCTTAGTTGTCTTATATAATTGTTATTTTATTTATTTATTTATATAGTTATTTAATGTTAATAAATATCCACAAATACTTGTGAAAATATGTTAAATTCGATGTGTATCCATATATGGTGGATATCCATACTGGTATGGAGTGGATGTAGAATGTGGATTTTTCTTATATACTAACCAAAGTGTTGGGTCTAGATTAAAATGTGTTTTAATCTCTAATGGTTTGTTTACAATGATGGAGAGAAAATGAGAAAAATTTAAATTTAAATTAAAAAGAAAACAAAATATGAGAAATATTTAATTTTTTGTTTTAAATATTTTCTTTCACTTTCTCTCTAACTAAATAAAATAAAATATATCATATTTTCTTCCTCCCCAAACCAAACATATCATAAATATAATTTGTTAAAAACATTTTGCATCATGTCTAAATTGTTTGAATGTATCCTTAAAATTAAAATAAAGTTTCATTAATATCCCAAAACCATAATCTGATGTTCCAGGATTAGTATAGGTTTAAGTAAATATTCGGGTTACTTGACTTGATATACATAAATATATATTTTTAAATTACTTTACTCTAATAAACTAATAATGACCAACATGTGTTGGTCTAAGTTGAAATTAAATAATATTGTTGAGATATTCTTGCTTAACACTTGATTTTCTTAGGATTACAATAAATCGAATCAACTTCACATAAGTTGAATGCTCCATTTGAAAGGTTAATAAGGTTAATGCGGTTGAATATGATTTTTAAATCAAATAAACTAAAATTGAACTTGAATTATATATAGTTAGATTCGTTTAATTTATGAGCAGATTTGATAGATAAGTAAATATAATATTATTTAATATATAATTAAATACATATAATTAAATTTCTAATTAATTTTATATAGCTTTTGTATAAAATAAATAAATAAATAATATACAATATAATAATAAATTTAAATTAAATCGAGTTAACAACCAAATTGAAGCTTGAATTGAATCAAATTCAAATTTAAAAAAAATGTCACTATCAAATTTAAATCAAATTTTGAATTAAATTAATTTTTATTATATCAAGTCAAACTAAATAAAATTTGACTTAATTTGTCTTATTTCTAGTCCTACTTTTTTTTTTATTTATTGATAAAAAGAGATTAGTCTCTAAATACAAAAGAAATAAAACTAATATTTATTAATTAGTACTTTATTAACTTGTTGAGTAAAACAAGAGTTTCTGATCCTTTTTTCTCTTAGATCTTCCTTCCCCATTACCTCTCCTTTGTTTTCTCCTCTTCACCAATAATATTGCTAGACTTGGTGATGGTTATCAACAATCTCTCACGCCAGAGAAGTTACCTAGAATCATTTTAGTTGTTTTAACTTTCAAAATGATGATTACCTTTAGACTTTAGTAATATTTTTGTCATTACCATGTCAAACATTAAACTATTAAACTAGTTATGCACTTAAATTTTGAAATTTAAGTGAAGCAGCTAATTAATACGTACTATCTATCATCATTACATTATGTATTAGATGTTTCAATTTGTGCTAACTTAGTCCCGTTTACTTATAGTCATTTTTATTAATACAATACATTATTGGGTTTCTTTGAATTTATGGACGGAATTGAGTTTAAAATTTTGACCCTAATTAAAACTTAAGACTAAATTAAGGATAGTTATAGCTTATCCTAACTTAATTGTCCTCTAAATACTCCTAAAATGTTGCATAATATATGTATATGGGAATTTAAAGTAAGTTCAAACTTAATTACCGAAGATATAACATTTTCAATTTCCATTGAAAAAAAAAATCAAATGTAACTTAGGTTGAAAGAGAAAAATAATCATGTACATGGGTCACAATTGGTCTTATCAGGGAAGGAGATGAAAAAAAAAAAAGTCCATTAAAAAGAGAGGGAAGAAAGTGAATATTAAGAATAAAGAAAATGGAGCATTATTTACGGCAGAGTAAGAAGTTTCTCATCAGTGACAATTTTCTTGCCACAAATGATTATTATTGTGACTTCAATTGTAGGGAAGTTTCATTAAGAAAACCCTTTCCCTTTTCCGGTGAGCTTATTTTCAACCCTGGACATATAAAGACTAGAAAGTGATAAGATGTAAAGCAACCCTAATCAAGTTTTTGAAAGAAATTTGTTGCAAGGTTCCCATCAATTTAGACTTTTCTCAAGATACCCTTGACATAAGGAAAGAATTTTTTGTGAAAAGGTAATAATCTTGTTGTACTTGACTTTTATTTTTTAGATTTATAGCTAAAAATTACCAAACATTGCAAAACCAATAGAAGATATCATTGTCTTTGATAGTTGACACACTACTATCTCACTAATCACCTCATATGCTAATAGGAAAATTTGATGACATTTATTTCAAGAGAATGATTGTTAGTGGCCAATGTTTGTTTTGAATCACATGTGACATCCCAACAACTTCGTATGCCAAAATAGAAAAGAAAAAAAAAATATGATGGGCACATATGTTGAACCTTGGTGTCATGGACCCATTAGGTTTTATGATGATCCAATGGTGGTTGTGATATAATTCTTGTGTGCATATAACGACAAGATTTAAGGAACATTTTAGATTAGTTTAACTAATGTAATCAGGAATATCCATAATTTAAAGAGCAATAATGCTTGCACATTCATCCCTCACCACACTTCAAATCACAAAGACATTGTAATTTCATTTTAACCTTGTGCACACTTCTCACATTGTACAACAATGTAAATTCATTATATCTTAATCAGAATTAGTTCCTTGCTAGTTGTTTAACTCCTTTTCTAATGAAAAAAAAAACTTATTTGGGCAACTTTTAACCACACACGTGTATACATGGAATGATACAAAGGAAAGGAATGGAATAAACTTATTTGGGCAACTTTATTGTTTGATATGTTTTAAATAAAATAAAATAAAACAAAACTGGATAAATTCCATCCCTTTTTATCTAATGTCTCTTTCTCTCTTTTTTTTTTCTTTTTAATTTTAAAATAATTACACCCTTAACTTTATTTTATTATTATTAAAGGTGTAAATCAATTAACACAATTGTTTCAGTTCAGCAGCACTCTTCTATTCAAATTCTAGATATATAATTACATTAAATACTTTAAAAAATAACTTTCTTTATAGTACTTATATATGTGTTAGTAAAATTATCTCTCGAATTCTAGGTACATTTTACTTCATATTAAAAATAGGATAAACTATTAATTTGATGCTCAAAGTATTATTTCTCTTTTATATAGTTCTTAAAGTGAAAATTTCTATGAATAGATTTTAAAGCATTAGAAATCATGTTGTATAGTCTTTAAAGTATTAAAAAAAATTCAAATTAGTCTCTAAACGTTAATAAAATATACAATTAATTAGAGAATAAACTAACATTTTTAATATTTAAGAGACTATTTATATAATTTGATTACTTTAAAGAATATTTATAAAAAAATAATATTTGAAAAACATTAATTTTTTAACAAGTAGGGAAAATTAAATAAAGAAATGATATATAAGGATAAGGTCATAGAAGAGGGATGTGTTCAAAATTGTAATGAAGTATAATAATAAGCAATTAATGGTGAATCACGTGCAAAACAGAGCTGTATAGACTTGTCTATCACTCAAAAAGCAAACTTAAGCAAATGAATATCCTCACACGTATAGCTTCCAATTTATCATATGGTGTGCATGATATTTCATAAAGGTGGACCACGTTGCTTTCCTCAAGACACTCTTCGATTCACTCATAAAAAATAGCACAATTCATGCATTAATTGGTTATTCTGTCGTGGTCCATACCTTACATCGTTATGCTCTGTCTGGTGTCACCCTTTACTTATTCTATTCTCAGCCCATATAGGAAAGTAGGAACAAAACAGTGTCACATCTTCTCAATTGTCACAATTCTGAAATAAAAAGTTAACCATATAGTTCACGGGGAGAAAAATGAAAAAATGAAAAAAAATAAAATAAAATTGAATTCCAATCACAAAAGAGACACCTTAATATGTTTTATGTAGAATCACACATTCATATCAATCAACGTTATGAAGAATCGAGTAATATTATGGATAGGAAAAATATAATGGTAATACTTTTAGTTAAATATTTTATAAATATAATGGTAAATAAAATATTTTGGTGGTGTTGAAATATATTTTTGGAAAATTGTATGTATTTATCCCATTTTGAAGTGGACGACACGGGAGATGAAAAAAGAAAAGAAAAAGAAAAAATAATAAATGTAGTAAATGATATGAAACAAATAAAAATAAAATTAAAAATGGAAGAGAAAATCAACATATATTTTTATAATTATCGTATATTTTTAGCCCTTTATGCGTTAGATTATTTTTTGTTCTGTCTTTACACTAAAAAGTTTAATTTAATCTGTGTACATATAATTATTTTCAGTTATAACGCACAATGGAGTGTATATACTAGAAATATTATATATATTTATATCCTCGTACGTAACAATAATTTTCAATTTGATTTTTATACTTCGTAATCAGTGGCAGAGCTCGGCAAATATTTTGGAGGAGCCAAGATAATTAATATTATAATGTATAAATTAAATATAATGATTTTGATAATATTATTTTTTTGTGTAATTTTAAATATTTAATAATATTATTTGAAAATTAATTATTTTCTTAATTACTTATTTTTATAATATTTTAAAATATTTTTTCTTTGTTAATGACACTCTTTAGTTTTTTTTTTCTTACGATTAGTATATCTTCGTATGCTACTGAGTAAAAAAATTTAAAAAATTGTTTGTATGAGCTTTTATGAAAAAATTATAAGAAACATTAAGTTTTCTTTTATACAAAACAAAATTTGTATATGAATAGGCCAAAATAATAATAATAATAACTTTTTTTTATAATTTTTGATGAATTTAAATAAATAATCATATTTTTGCTAAAATTATAGCAAAATTTCCAAATTTTTTGTAGAAAAAATTTGCAACAAAATGACAAAATTAATAAAAAAATCTGCAAGAAAATCAAGTTCAATTCTTGTATAAGTTTTTCTATTCTAGAATGAGAATATAAAAGTAATAGAAAAATGAGTTTGAAAAAAAATTATATTATAAAAAGACAATTAATTGATGAAATGTGTAATTTATGAAAATTGTTATTAAATTAGTCATAAGATTTGATTTAAACAAGAATTTAAAGGTTAATATTAATGTCTATAATAATACTAATACTAATAATAATAATAAAAAAAAGACTAAAGATTATATTCTTTATATTTTTCAATAATTAAATTTGCAAATTAAAAGTTTTTATATCTTTTAATGACTTAAAATATTAGTAACTAAGAAATAAATAATTTAAAAAATACTTGAAAATATTATAAATTTTGTTAATATTCACTAAAAATATAAATAGTTTTTAATAATTATATATATATATATATATATATATATATATATATATATATATATATATATATATATATATATATATATATATATATATATATATATATATATAAATAAAGAGGAGAGAGTATCACATGAATGTTATAATAAAAGAAAAAGAGTTAATATAAACTATACAACCATATATACATAATTTGGATTAAATAATAAAATGTAACTATTTTAGGTGGTCGGGTGACCATTTAATAACTTTCAATCCAAACTATGTATATCGTTGTATGGTCCAACCTTACTCCTTGTCCCAACTTAGGCTGTGACGGGGTCGGCGAAAAATAGAGGTTTAGAGGCCACATTCTTTTCAGAGAAGGGAACATGGAGACTAAAGTTGTCACTGACATTTTTAAGGAAAACATCAGAAAACCTATAGTTGGATAAGGCTAGTCTTGGGAACCAGGGTTCAGATTCAGAAGTTGGTTACGTGTAGGGATAATGTCAGTATCCCATCACGTCTGTTTTAAGAATAGTTACCTAACTAGATGCTAGAAATAGGAAATGACTTATATACCAAAGTTTTCACCTTTCGAATGTAGGGAAGAGTGAGTATTTACAAGGGAAGGACGAATGGTGTTTTGGAGTTTTATGAACTTGACAAGAGTCATCTCTTACTTTTATGTATCTCCTGATGCAATGGAAAAGTCAAAGTTTACGTAGTTTTGGTAGAGACTTGGAAGGGATGAAAAATGGTGGACTGTCCGTTGACGTCCAAAAATGATTGGAGGGGAGTGGACTGTCAATTGGCTTCCAAAGATGATTGGAGTGGAGTGGACTGTCCATTGGTGTCCAAGGAGTTGAGAAGAGATAAATATTTTTTATTGTTGAACTTGACAAGAGTTGTCTCTCGCTCCTACGTATCTCCCGGTGTAATGGAGAATTCAAAGTTTACGTAGTTTTAGGTTTACCAAATGATAAGTGCATCTCAGATAAATGTGATGGAGAAGGGAGCAGGAGCTACTCGTTAGTTCCTGCGTCCAATAGATAGTAGAAGATAGAAATAGAACAATTTGGATTATCCACTAGTGTCCAAGGAGTTAGAAGGGATGGATGTTGTAGGCCAATCTACCGACTGACTGGATGTAACTTAACAATTTTGGTCAACTTGGCTAGCTGAGGCTTTGATCGAGAGGTTTGACCAAGTGGTCAAGAGGTCGAGAGGTTTGGCCAAATTGAAGTCATCCGACCGAGTTGAAGTCATGTGGCCGAGTCGAAGTCATTCGACCAATTGGATGACTTAACAAAATTGGTTGACAAGGGTCATTTGACAGACGAGGTGACTTAACAAAAAGGAGCTGCTAAAAATGCTAAAGGCCAACCACTCGATTGGGTCATTTGGCTGATCGGTCGTGAGGTTTTTTATTGTTACTAAGGCTTCTTCCCTCCTCCCGACTTTGCTAACTCTTCCTTAGAACTTCCCCAATACTTTGTCATCTCTCTTTTTTACAATGTTTTTTACTCTCTCACAAGTGATTGAATCCCTCTTCTAAGTTTCTAACTTCCAGCCCCCTTTAGCAGAGTTCTCCCCCCCTCTTGTATAAGCAATCAGAGATTGCCTTCACTTGACTCCCTCAACACTGTAACCGTGGTCATGGTGAATTAAGCGTTGTTTGTGTCTACTCGCAGTAGAACAATGGATGCAGAGTTAGTGACGGGGGTTTTGAACTTGCTGAGGTATGTGATGAGTCACAAATTATGCATCTTTTATGGATCTAAGAAGGATGTTTACAAGACTATCTTGTGCTTAAGAATGGAGTGTTAGCTGAGATTCATAATACGGACCTAAAAATAGAGAAAATACAAATCTGTGCTAAATTGAGGATTTTAGCTAACTCTTCTTCTGTTGCAGGATCAGCCGAGATGCCCTCGAATCCATCATAAGAAGACTCGGCCGAGATGAAGTCGTCTCGGCTAAGACCGCCTCCATCTCGGCCAAACCAGATCAGACCAGGCTTTACAGCCCAGCAGCTCAAGCAGGTGCAGTCTAATAAAGAGCAGCCAGAAATGCTATCCACGTCAGCTTTCCAGCTCAAGACCACCTCAGCTCCAGCTCAGCTGCCATGTCACTCCTGGAGAAGCTTGCGGCGCAAGTTATCTGCGAGACAGAATAGGCAATTCATGTTGTAATTCTGTTAGGAATTGTTAGGAGTAACAGTCACAACTCGTGTATATATAGGAGGAGTTGTGCACTTTTAGGGTCTTTGAATTCACTCTTAATACACTTCATTTACTCCATTTTAAATTAAGCCCTCATCCTTCCATTCACAGTGGTGCGGTGCTGCATTGGTGTTTCTCTCGATTGAGGAAGTGCAGGTCGAGGCTGGGAAGCCGAAGTCTGCTAGAGAGACCGATCAGACTACTTGGCGCACTCTGGTGGAGCTGATCCTCGGCCTTCGAGGCTAACGGAGGTGAACCACCACCATCAACCATGGCGATCGTCGTGGAAGATGGATCCACCTGAATTCGGACCACTGTGTTTGCATTCCGTTTCTGTTAATCAATTCCATTACGCATTTCTTATCTCGGTTCCTTTCCTCTTCTTTAATTCACGAATTGAATCGCGATTGCATTTGAGATGTGAACAATGTTAAGCTAAGCCGATTGGAACTGGTTTAACTAATTTAGTAGGTAATCATTTGGCGATTGTTAATTGAGAACCTAAAATCAGCTATGAACTTAATCCCTGCCAACTGATGAGGTAGCGATTGCATAAATCCTCGGTATGGCAATGGACGAACCTTTGGCGATTGTCATAAGACTTCCCAAGGCTGATATGGACTGAGAACTAGAGTGTGGAGATTAGACTGGATTTGGACATACAGGACTGAACATGAACATAGTTATATAATAATAATAATAGATAACTAGTAACAGTAGTATATGTTTACTGCATTCATAGTCTTAGTTTACTTTCTGCTTTACTTGCACTCCAACCCCCTTATTTACTGCTTTCTTAGTCTGAGACAGAGATAGTCCATCTCTGTAGCGTCTGTCTGCACTCAGCCAAGACCAAGCCAGATTGTCTCTACCGGGATCATCTCGGCTCAGTCTCTACCGAGAGCTACTCGGCCAGTGCCGAGGGGAGTCAGTACTTTACATTTCAGATTCTACGTCACTTCACTTAACACCAATTCACAACTGAACACACTGTGTCCTTGAGAAGAATGACCTAGGGTTAGCTATACTATAGTTAGCTTTAGTTATTTGATGAGCGTTCAAAACGATTAAAAAATACGACACATCAGTATGCGATGGAACAGTGGATGCAGAGGGGTTGTTGACTGGGATCGTTGTGGCATAGCAGAGAAGTTGTTGGGGGTAACGTGAGGAAGTCAGGGAAGAAACTTCCTTCTCCTTTTCTTTTTCTTTTCCTATTTTTATTCTTTTTCTATTTATTATTATTATTATTATTATTTTATGGAGGACAAATTTGGATATCAACACTCTTCTTATCATCTCGCATATAAATGAGATATTCCCTTGCTCCAAGGAAAACTTTAAGCATCTCTATCCTTTATTTTTTTAATCTAAAGAATAAAGACTTGTTACCGTTAAAATCATTAAATAGTAAAAAAATAAAAAAATAAGGAAAATGAATAACTCTCTTATAATTATTTTTTGAAGTACGTAGATCTCTCGTCACAAGTCTGTGTATATATATATATATATAATTTGTAAAAAAATTAGGTACCTTGCCCCTGAGTCACCGTTAAGCTTTGCCACTGTTAATAATAGTTTCACATCTATTTCAGTTTTATACCAGTAACAGATGGGATCAGTTTCATACATAAAAATTAATAAATTATGTTTTTCTTTTTGCTTATTTAAATTGTTAGTACCTTCTGTACTTGCTATGAGAGAATGGATATCCTTTTTTTTTTCTATGAAAATGATCCCACAGTTGCCTTTATTTGTACTACTAAAATTGGAGTAAATAGAATATGTTTAAAGAATTTTGTAGAATAAGATAGTTAGAGGTTTCAATAAGTACAGATATTAAAGTAACATACTCTCACGTGGTAGACAAATGATTTGTCTTTAGCGTCTTGAATGTGTAGATGATTAACGAACAACACACTGAATCAGAGATTGGCGTGGCATTAAAATATTTTGTTATTATTACAAGTGGGGATGCATTATGCATACTTGGAACTCAGAATGATACCTATGGTCTTTGCAACATATTTTCCATATCCCATGACATCTTTTTAAGTCACCTGCCAGTGCCATAAAATTAAATATAGGAAAAAAAATAATGGTAATGTACTATTTGTAGTTTTCATAATGCTAACATAACTAGGAAGTTACCAAAAAAAAAAATGATAATATAATTAACGTGTGGTTGGAACCAAATTTGAAACGCAGTTTGACATTCTCTCTCTACGTTCAAAAACTAAAATACGTAAAAATACTTTAGATTGTTTATGAAGACGGAGTTTATCACATTTGCCGTGAGTTTCCAAACACAAAATTAATCGTTTAGAAGATTTGGCTCAAAATTTTATAAAACAAAAAGGTGATATAAATTAACAAAAAAATCTTAACAAATAACTCTCTCAACTAAAGTAAAAGTATTTTTCTCAAAATTTCTTTTAACCTCTCTTATAATTGGATAAACCCCTAAATACGGTGAAAATTTTGTAAATAAAAATAAAAGCTGGAAATAAAAAACAGAAAACATTTTCTCACTTAATAGTTTCTGAGATGTAAGATATTCTACAAAAGTAAACATTAACTAAGCAGCATAAAAGTGTAATATGATTTGATAGGAACTATTATGTTACATAAGTGTATGAAAGCAGAGATGCTTTTATTCAGAAGTTGAAAATCTTTGTAGAATCTGATTTTATGACACCCACACATATTTAATATTCAAATTCTGTATATTGGCACGGTATTTGGTTGGTGGGTAAGTCTATTCAAGCATGTTATAATGATGTGTATTCAATAGTGGGAAGCAGAAGATAATGTTTACCATGTAAATCTAGCAAAACCCACTTTGTCTTTCTGTACATGGATGTATAAATTTTAAGTCCTCACATTGACATCTGACACACTTTAGCTCTGCAAGTCCACATTCTCAAAAAGCCTGTCAAAGTGAACCCCACAAGTTTGAAATCTCATTCTATGCCACATTTCCACTTCCATTTATTATTTATAAGGTCTTCTGAACTAAGTACTAATAATCAATTTTCATGCAACAACCTTCAGAAAATGTCAATTTAAGCTGAAATGAAAAGTATACTTAGGAAGGTGAAGCATTTTCTCTATCCTTGGCCTTCTTATGAGCTCTCTCTGACCTCATATTGATCTCATATTTTTCTTGAATTGGTGACAACTGACAACTTTTTGGTTGTGCTATATAGATGAGAGTGCTCAGTTCTCAGTTCTCAGAATCCTCTCTCACACAAATAGCAAAAGACAGAAAAAAAGGACAAGCACTTTCAGTCCATGGAGAAGCATATACAGTTTTTAGAATGTTGTAGTTCTTCTGCCTTAAATCTTCACTAGCATTGAAGATTTGAGTTTGGCCACTTCATATTTTCATCAAAAGAAGGAAGGATGAGAGTTCAGCAAAAGCTCATTTCTTTCCTCTTTCTTGCAAGCCTTGTTTTCATCATGTTTTCCCTTGTTAGCTCATCTCAAGAGCACCAGCAAATCACAGGCAGTCATTCAAGAAACAAAGATAATAGTCACATTAAGGTATCCTTTTTCTGTTGCATTTTCTTCTCAATTATGCCCCTTGCCTAATTTCTAATCCTATGAATTTAGAGTCTGTTTATTTTGAGAAAACGTTTTGTGTTTTCATTTGTTTTCACTTTTAATTACAAAACTATCACTTTATTTTCTATCTATTTCTGTTTTCAAAGATTTGTACAGGAGACGGAGAAAGAAAAAAAAAGTTGTTTTCCCAATTTCCTGTTCAAATATTCGAAAACAGGACACAAATTAAAAAATAAAGTGGTAGTTTAATAATTAAGAGTGAAAAAAAAAGAAAACAGAAAACACTTTTTCATGACTTAGTCCTTTATTTCACAAATATGAGTTTTGCCTGCGAAGCTAAACTTTTTGTTTTTATTTGTTTATTATATGTGAAGATGACAGCTAGACTTCAGTTTGAGATTACATTACATGGCTTTCTCCTGTGGGCTTCAATGGGGTTCTTGATGCCTGTTGGAATACTTGCAATTAGACTGTCAAACAGAGAGGAGAATCCAAGAAGGCATAGAATTGTGTTCTATGTACATGCAATTTTGCAGGAAAGTATATCTAAATCCATATTACATCATTATTGCAAATCAGATTTAAGAGTTGATTGTGTATACTGTTAGTTCTTTTACTTTTACTTTTACTTGACAACCAATGATCTATAGAGGAAAAGAACAAGTATTTATGGTATTAAACAGGATGGATGGGTCTAGAAAAATAAGTGCTATGAAAAGGGCAAAAAAATAGTATTAAATAGTATTTTTAAGATAGTGCTGTCTACTTTTAACTCCACCTTTCTCAATTGATTGCATAATTCTAGTACTAGTTGACATTTATTAGCAAAAGTTTCAAGAATTTATTTTTCAATAAATAGCTTATCTTATTATTTCATTCACAGTTAAGAAGCTATGTGTTTAAAATATTCAGAAGTTGAATGAAATTCTGTTTCTTTTATTACAAGTCACATTATCATTAAGTTAGTAATGCACCCGTTAGCCTCTAAATTTATATATAATTCAAACCTAAAGTTAAAGCATTTTGTCAATTAGTAAATGATTAAACTAATTTAGTATATAAAATTGAGAATAAAATAAGAGTGAGTAAAAAATAAGCTAAAGTGTTTTAGATTAGGATATAACAAGATATTTGGTCATTTTAGAACCTTTGAGACAACTTTATGCAGAGACTAAAAATTTTGAAAGAGGGATGTCCTGGTCCCTTTTTGGATCTGCCACTTGTTTTAAATCAGTATAATAGGGTTAGTTGCACCACTGATTAACTTTTTAATGATGATGAATTGAAGCTAAAGTAGTAAGATTCAGATTTCTAGTTATTTTATTTAGCCTAAAGCTTATTAGTAGCTAATGAGGTTATGTATGAGGGATTGCCTCCTAGTTTATTAACAAGGGCTATAATGGATACTTTGACGACAAGAATGGCATTTCATTAAATAATATTTTGTTATTAGAGATTTCAAGCTTTCTCCATCTCATTTTTGAAACAGACTGTGAAGAGGACAACAAAATTATGCTGTTGGCCTTTCCTGGTACTAACTAAGTCACAGCTATAATGAAGGCTGGAAGTTAATATAGCCCATCATTAACAGAAATAACTAACTTTAATTATCTAAAGTATTTCTTTCATTGATAACTTTTTTCTTTTTAACATGATATATACTTTTGAATTTCTGTTCAACAGATGATTGCTGTGCTACTTGCCACAGCTGGAGCAATCATGTCCATAAAAGATTTCAACAACCTCTTCAACAATAGTCATCAAAGATTAGGAGTTGCACTATATGGTATTATCTGGCTGCAAGTCCTACTTGGCATTTTTCGACCACAAAGGTAAAATTACTGAATTCCCTTTTTATTGAGAAAATATGTTGTGTATCTATCTACATGATTTTATTGGTTAGGAAATTTATCCATGTTGACCTTAAATCCTGAGCTTTGACCATTGAATCATTTTATTGTCATTTAAATTTGAGTAAAAACTGTTTAGACACTCAAGTTTTGGTCAAAATTTGTTTTAATCCCCACTATTTTAAAACGGTAGTTTTGGTCTTTGTATATTTTAAAAGTGGTGGATTTGGTCTCTTGTCAAATCAAAATGAACTATAAGATTAAATAGGAAATCCACCACATTTTAGAATACGAAAACTACTGAATTTAAATGTAGGAACTAAAACCAATAGTGATCCAGAAACTTAGTAAAAACTATTGGATTTTTCATGTTCTATGTTCATACCTTTAAGCTAGCAAGTACATTTATTTCAACACTTTATGGTTTCTTCTTTTCAATTCATATTTTTAATGATATTTTTACTATTTTGTTAATAGAACATGATGATTGGGATATTTTCTTGTTCTTCACAGGGGATCCAAAAGAAGTGTGTGGTTCTTTGCACACTGGATACTTGGAACCGCGGTCTCATTCCTAGGTGTCCTGAATGTATATCTTGGTTTAGGAGCCTACCACCAAAAAACATCAAAAGGCATACAAATTTGGAACATACTTTTCACTGTTCAGATATCTTTGATTGTGTTTTTCTACCTTTTTCAAGAAAAATGGGTCTATATAAAACAGCAAGGAGTGGTTTTGGACAATGAAATAAAGAATCCTAGTTATCAAGAAAGTCATCCAGATGAAAAGGAGAAGGCATTGAAGGGTGACACTTGTTGAGGAAGATGAACCAATGCCTCACCATAATTGACCCTGACTTCTATATAGGATACAAGTGTTTAAAGCATATAGAGTACTGGTGAATTTGAATTTCATGTATGAGATAAGGAATAATTTCCATTGCTTTTGTCAGAAAAGGCAAAGCTATTCAAAGATTGTAACATATTTGGCGACTTATAAGCAAAAATGAATTTAAGAAGCATTTAATAATTATTTTTATGTTAATTTTAACGTGATTTTACTCTTAACAAGTAGATATGTAACGAGAAACCAAATACGCACTTATATGTTTTGTCTAGATGCAAATTCAAAAACTTCAAGTGTCATTTCATGAGGACCAAAATATTAAATATCCAATATATGCATCAATCATAATTGGTTTTTATCTAGTTTAGGTCCATAAGGACGTAGTAAGTTAAGAAAAATGAATAAAAGGAGCATCCATAACCAAGTTGGCTATGGTTGTGTTTGAATTTTAAGAATCAAATTGCATTGGAAGATTTAGCTATTCCTATCTAAGCCTTGGGAACTGTAAGTTAAGATTTCACTAAAGGGATGAGTAATTAATCTAACACCATTTCTAGTGTAATTTGACATCTAGTTTTTAGATTCTAACTATCGCTTAGTAATTGCTTTGAACTAGGCATACCAACTAAATATTGAGGTTAGAGTCCAAAATATGTGAAATTGACATGCTTGTTTGGCTGAAACCTTGCTTCGTATGAACTTAGCTTCCTTCTAGTTCTTGAAATTTAAATAATGTAGTTAAATTTAAGTCCTCTATAACATTAAATTGCAGGATTTTTAGAATCACATTTCCAAGTTGGGGATGACTGACGTTTTTTACACTCGTTGGTAATTATGATTTTGTTCTTAAAAAATTCCTTGATAGATTAAAGGAAGAGAGTGTTTATAAACAATCCTTGAACTCTGCTCTTAAATAATGTGACTGCGAGACTTTCTTTAGCGTACTAGAATAAAATTAGTATTATTTTTGTGTTATTCTCTGTATATTGTTTACTTTGAGACAAGGGAAAAGGGCAGGTAAGATCATTGTGACAACAAAGAGTTGTAAGTCCACATATGCACATTACTTTCATATTTGTTAGTTGAAACTTATAACAAAACAATAACTTGCAGTGATTATGCTTATGAAAAGGAAAGGAGTGTGTTGTTGGATGAAGAAAAGGATGAACTCTACTCAACCATACCTGGCAAACCCATTAAGATCATTAGTTATGTTGGCATAGGGCCTCAAGATGGAATTTAAGGAATTGGTGCTGAAAATACTGTACTACTAAGCAAAGGAAGAAATTGACATTAATTACAACATTAGCTAATTGAAAATTTGGTATTCTTCTAATTCACCGTCAAGAAATGGATTCCATTGGTGAAACAAAGGATAGTCTAATGTGGCAATTTTTCATGGGGAAAAAATGTTGTCAAACTTGATATTGGGTTCTTTGCTTGTCACTGTTTGTGCAATAATTCCATTTGTGGAAGAAAGTAAGACTACCGTGGCAATTTTTTATGAGAAAAAAAAATGATGTCAAACTTGTTATCAGGTTCTTTGCTAGTCATTATCTGCTGGAATAATACCATTTGTGAAGGAAAGGATATACTAATGTGCGAGTTTTTGGAATAATTCCTTATGAAAGTTAAACCAAACAAAGATACCATTCTTTGATCATTTTTTGGAGCAAAAATTATTCTTAATCATTGCCTTAATTCCTTCATGATATTAGTTGTTCTAATTTAATTCATTATTTTTAACTTAGCTTTACCTCCTTAAATTATGAACTTCAAATATGGTAGTTTATACTTTTAAAATCATAGACCTTATTTTCTCTGTTCTTTAGACTAAAAAAATTCACCTGAAGCAGCATTAATTATTGTCTTGCTAAGTGTGAATTTTATAAATTTATATTTTTCTGGCACAGTCAAAGTCAGATTTAATTTTAACTTATAAATTTAAGTTTCTAAAAAAATTATAATTTTGAAATATAATTAAGTTGTAATTGAAATTTTATCATATAGTAGCATTTGAAGAAAAGAATATAGCAGCATTTGAAGAAAATAATAAAATTGATGATAAAAAAAGAATGACGTAAAGCTTTTGCCATTTTGTTCCACGCAATGATTATTTAATTTAATTTTAAAGCTATATATATACATTGTTTCTTTCATTAGTTTTTCATAAAGTTATTAAACCTCCCACTGTTTTATCCTTTAATCTTCAATCTTGAATCTTATTACAAATATATATTGTTTCCTTCACCAGTTTGTCAGAGTGACAAAGATCCAATCATTGTGTTCCTCAATCTTATTACAAAATCTCCCACCACTGTCTCCCTCAATCTTATTGCATAAAATAGAAAATGTCGATTCGAACAAATCCCATGAAAGCAGTGCCCACACTGTTGAAGCGCCTTGTGAGTGTTGAAAAACGTGCCGATTTGGAGGATTTGAAGTCAGAGTTGATTAAGATAAAGGATCTGTTTTCCATAGTGAAGAGAAATGAAGATGAACTCCTTGACACGTTAACCGTCGTGGATGGCTATCTTCGCAACTTGAACATACCTAAGTTGATGGAAGAGAAGGATGACATTTGCCACAGAATAAGGATTTCAAGTCAAAAGTTGCTGCCTCAAAGTGATTATACACAACTTCCTCAATCATCAAAGGACCTCAAAGTAGCAGTCCCTCCCACCCCACATTTTGCGGACTTCATGTTTAAGGTAAACTATAAAAGCCTTCATCGAGATGACAAAGATGCCTTTTTGAGTCTCTTAGGTTTCCCTGAAAATGCTGTTATAACGAAACCGAATATAATTCTCTGGTGGAAACAGTTGGGGTTGGTTGATGACTGGGAGGATGTGTTTAGGAATCTTAGGAAATGTAATTTAATTGTACCACATCATGCCAAGTGTCCTGTTGAGAGTAAATTTAAAATTAATCCTTGGGTCCGTCATAAGTCGGTGTGGTCATTTTTCCAAAATCAACCACCCCGATTGTGTCAAATTATTCCACACAAACGTGAAGGTGATACTTTTAGTGAAGGTGATACTTATAGTGAAGGTGAAACTTTTTGTCCAAGTTTAGTACTTGACGAAGTTAAAATAAGTGGTGTGTTTGATTTACAATCTACTCATTTGCAAGTTGTTTTTAATGTTGGTGCAAGTTATCTTAATTTTGGACCGCAATGGATGACCAAAAAGAAGGATCTCGAGGTACTTCAACTTGGTTGTTGGCTGCACGATTCACCAAAACATCATATTGAAGTGCAGAGTGATGACTTCTTGAAGGAGTTGAGGGATCAAAAGCATTTGAAGTATCTTAGCCTTCCTGGGATATCAAGAATATTTGAGCTGCCATCCTCCATTCTTCAACTTGAGAGTCTACAAACTCTAGATCTGAAGGCCTGTCACAATCTAGAGACACTCCCTAATGATATTGCATCATTGAGAAAACTCAAATATTTGAATTTATCTGAATGCTACTTGTTAGAGAGAATGCCAAAGGGGATTGACAAACTGACTCAGCTTGAAGTGCTGAAGGGATTTGTAATAGGTAGTTCTAGCAAGACTCATTGTAGAATATCTGATATTGCAAATTTGATGATACTAAAGCGACTTAGCATACATATAACAAGTGGGGCTGTGATCCAAGATAGAGAGTTTGAAAGCTTGAAAGAGTTGGTGGAACTTGAACATCTCAAAATATCATGGGGTGTGTCTGACACTAGGTACAGTGATATTCCAATCAATTTTCCTTCAAGTTTGATAAAGTTGCATGTTGAAGGTTTTCCTGGACAGAATATTCTAGAATGGTTGAACAAGTCTAACGAACCATTACTTACATTGAAAGAGCTAAATATAACAGGAGGGAAAGTATCAAGTATGAATCATGGTGGAAATTACACCGAATTGGAGATCATACGTCTCAAGTACCTAAAATATTTGGTTGTTGACCCAAAAGATTTACGAAATCTGTTTCCTTCATTGAGGTACACTGAAATAAAACAAGTTCAAAATCTTCAATACTGGGAATGGAGCATATTGGATGAACAGAGATAAAAGTAAATCTATGTCATACTACTATTCACACAATTGTATATATACATTTATATATATATAAATTTAGAGTGTGCCAAGGTATTACAGGGAAGACAAGTTGAAAAATAAAAGTTTAATTGTGTTTTTTATTTTTATAATTTTTTAAATGAATGATTTTATTTCTTGTAATTTTAATTGCTTAAATTAAATCTTTATATTTTTAAAACTAAATAAATTTCGTTTAAATACATAGATGATGTAACGATAATATTTTAATAAGATTTTTTAATCTCCTGAATAATAATCATTACACCGCTTAACTTGTTATAATTTAAATATATAAGAAAAAAAATACACATATATTTACTGTTAGTAAAAATATAATATAATATTATAAAATTAAATAAATAATACTTTATATTTTTAGTATTATATATTAATTATAACTTATTTACTTGTATATAAATATTTTTTTTATAAAATTGTGTTGCTTATATATTTTTATTTTGTTGCTTTAGTGAGTGAAATGAAATATTATTATCAATATAATAATTTTTATTAGTATTTGACTAAAAAATAAAACCAAAATTTTAATAATATATTCAAAATTTATTTATATTCCCATGATTTAAATAGAAATAAAATAATCTTTTTAATACTATCTTGAAAATTAATAAAAGGATTTTATATTTTTTGTTTCACTAAAACTTATTATATCAATAATAATATCAATTTTCTGTCACTAAAACAACTTTTTTAATTTTAATATTATATAACTTGTTTAGTATTTTTTTTCAGGAAATTGATTATATAAGGAAAATTATATTTACAATTTTTTTAGTGAAATACGAAAAATTATTACCTTAATATTTAATTTTACTATATTATATAATTACAAGATTTTTTTAATTTTACTACTAATTTTAGCTACCATTTATTATTACAAATTACAAATTTTAAAAATTTACTACAAATTAACTAAGATTATTTTATTAACTAATTTACTACTTATTTCATGCTACCACTAATATTATAGTAAATTTGTGGCTAATTATTTTTACTAGAAATTAATTACAAAATAACTATTGATTTTAAATTTTTGTAACTAATTATTTTGTAGCAAATTTTAAATTTCTTATTACTAAGTGATTCTTATCTATAGTCTTAAAAGTATAAGTTTGTGAGTTTAATCTTAGTGTTGGATTGAAATCGTAGAGATTAAAATTGCCCATTTAATAAACTATAAAGAATACAATTGTGAAAAATAAATAAAGAAATATGTCTAATTAATTAGGTAACTAAACTTCCGTTTCATGTAATAATATCCATCCCACGTATCCTTAGCTTGTATCATTGATATTAAATGCAACGAGTCATGTTGTTATCAAAATGTTGTGAAAATGTCTATATTAGTTTTCATTCATATAACCTAAATAGTGTTTAGTAAAAGTAGATGAATGATGAATAATTCTCCTTCGAATTTGTAGAATTAAGTTAAGCATAAACTCATGTTCTAAGAATTCATCTTCTTTATTGGCTAGTCTTTCCGAGGGATTTTGCCAAATGCCAACCACACTATTCTTTGTGAAGCCATATTTGACAACTAACCTATTTGTGATTTGGTTGCTATGATCGTTGACATGAGGTTGTGACAAACCTAACATCAAATTGTGAAGAATGGTCGCCTTAATATTTTATAGTCTCATAAGAAATTCTCCTAACTAAATTAATTATCCAAGATCAATATTGATGATTAATGTAAAACATTTTCATGAAACCCAATTTTATATTAGGTTTTTATCATTACCAATAATTACTAGTCTAGAGTACAATATAATTTTTTAGGCAAAAAGAATCAAAGTTTCCAATAAACTCAATAACCTCTAAAAAAAATTTACACCTCAACCCCAAAATTATGTTTTCATTACTTAAATATTTAAAGAATTATTTAAAAATTAAGTGTTCGTATTATTGACTTTAAAATATGAAAGACTAAAGCATTCACATGATTTTAAATCATGTATTCACTACTTAATAATTTAAAGAATTCATAGAAATAAAAATATTTCATAATATTTTTTTAAGATATTAAATAGCCCATGCGTGAGTTTATATCTAGTTATTAAGTTAAGACAAAAGATTAAGGAAGAAATGTTACACGAGCCAAAATAAACAAAATATAAAAGTCAATAATTTTAACTAGAATATTAAAAGGTAAATAATAACTTCTACCATCAATCAAGGGATGTATATAAATTGGTCTGATTTAAATTTGATATGCTCTGCCACTTTTTCTGCTAGCTCCACGTCATGATGGATCTGCACCCAGAAAGCAATGCACCCGAAATCGTAGCATCTGCTTTAATTGGCATAGTTTTAATGAACCTGTATGCCTTGGATAGATTTCCAGAGTGGACAAGGAGATCCCCCATACAGGCATAGTGGGCTCAATGTTGCATTCACTTCTATGGAACTAAAGAATTTCCATCCCTCTTGCAAGCATAGAGTATGAAAGTGAAGGAGGACTCTTCAGGCTCAATACCTGCAATCCTCATCTTTTCAAATGTGGAAATTGCCTCCTTTCCAAACCCATGCATGCCGTATCCAACTATCATAACAGTCCACGAGATCAGATCCTTTTTAGGAATCATATCAAACAGTTTCTGCGCAAGAACTAATAACCCACACTTCACATACATATCAACAAGTGCAGAGGCTACATGTAAATCCGAAAAATAACCTTTTCTCAATATGTGCCCATGTATCTCTCTGCCTTTCTCTAGAGCTGATAAGCTTGCACAAGCTGGAAGGACACGAGCCATTGTAATGTCATCAGGCTTCAATTGTCTTTGCATGTCCAGAAACAGTTCCAGTGCTTCATTGGGAAGTGAATTTTGTGAATAACGTCCAATTATTGTGTTCCATGAGACAATGTCCTTGACTGGAATTTGAGAGAAAATTAAATTAGCTTCTTCCATGCTTCCCCATTTTGCATACATATTCATGAGAGCATTAGAAACAGGCAAACTCGACCCCATTCTGTTCTTTTGATTTCAAGTGAAAGCATCCAAAAATGTCAAATTGCAGGGTTGATGAAACACTATGTGCATTTTTTGTTTACATAGCTACCAAATTTTCCAATGTCATACTAAATATGTAAAGCATTCAGGATTTATCTCAATAATCTTTCCTGTCACAATCGTTTATTATTTCTTAATAAATATTTCAATACACAAAAACTTTAACTCAATAATTTCTTTCCTGTCACATAAATATTAAACACCAAGAATCATAACTTAAGACTAGCCATTTTTGTGTAACCATGTTAAAATGGATTATAGTTTGTGGCATTGAAGCTCCAGAGGTAATAAGCTCTCAAAATAACTATGGCAGGAATTTCACACTAGGATAAACTATAAAAGGATCTTACCTTTTACACAACAGAGTATTTGCCCAGTTGTTCCACCAAGAAGTTGTAAAGCCTGATTTGTAATGTCTTCTAGAACAATTGAAAAGAATATTTTCCCAAATCAAAGAGAAAAGTCATGAAGTTAAAATCAAAGAGAAAATTGACATAGTGAAAATTTAACTTAATCTGGAAGCTGCAAGATAGTTCAAAATTTAAGGAAACAACGAGCACAAATCCATTACAAGATTCAAAGTCATCCTCGCTCTTTTTCATCGAAGAACCCTAATTTGATGCAATGAGTAATATTTTCATACAGGTGAAAAAGCGAGAGAGGAATTACTATGCGTGAGAAATTGGAAGTAAAGTCGATGCAAATTCATTGTAGCACCCCAAAATTGTCCGGGCTGGAACGTCCTTCCAGCCTTCCCCAAAGCCGGCCCAATTTCTAGCTCTTGGGCCATTCTCGCATGACCCCAAGCTAAGACGGGCCTTGACCACCGAGTCCACGCTTGACTCAGTCTATGCTTGACCGAGTCCCCCCGCATCCCAGTGGACCCCAGGCGGAGTGGAAGAAACAGAAAGAAGGAGAGGATAATATCTGAGAGAATCTCGGGATTTGGTTGTTATACGGCCACCCCCAAACCCTATATAAAGCCCAAAGACGAAAGAAAAAAGGGGGGTGACAGGCAGAGGAAGAGAAAGCAGAGAACGCTAGCAGGGACTGAAAGGAAAGAGCAACCGGAGACAGGCCAAGAAAAGCTGACGACGACGCGCAAGAAACGAAAGGAGAATCCCAGGAGCTGGCAGAAAGAGAGGATCCGACGTCGGACTAAGACAGGAAAGACACGTCCACCATCTCCGAACACCAGGTTAGTACTCTAATTCAAACCTTGCATCGTTCCAGGTGAGATTCCCTGTTACCCATCTCGGCCCTGGACTGCCAACCGAAATGACCTAAAAAACCCCCTATCCTGCCGCCCCCGAAGCCGACTCGGCCTCGGCCACACCTGGTGGCCTACGCCGACTCGGACCTTTCCATAGCAGAGCCGAGCCGGACGAGTCGGCTTGGTCTCCAACCTGAACACCCATGTCCAAACCGACTCGGCTCCGCCAGGGCCGAGACGGGACGAGCCATCCTCTCTCCTCCTAAACTCACCTTCCACTAAAAAACCAAACTCTCCCAGTCAGAACTACGTGGACTTTGAATCCTCTAGAGCCGAGGTACGTAGGCCTAGGGGGGCACACCCCTTATCAAGTCAAATCCCAAAATCCCAGAACACTTTACCTGAACCTCCTCCTCCCTCCCAGGACTTAGACCAAAAACACAATCTAAATACAAGCACCGTCCCTCCCTCCATATAGCTAGTTAGGCATGCTAGGGGCCCATATGCCCCTAGCGTGTAACCAACTCCCGAACCCATATTTCTGATTTAAGACCAGCCTTTCCTTTAGGTTTCCTGGCGTTCCCTAAATCCGAAACGCCGGTGGCGATTCCTGCCTGGCCGACGTGGTTTCGGCCGGCTCCGCCCGACGTCACAATTTAGGTTGTGACATTCATTATGGAGGAGTTATCTGCATCATGTAGGGATTACTATGTAAATTCATGTATGAGAAAGCGAGAGTTAATTGCATCAGCTTTACCATGTATGAGTAATCTTCGGTGTTGCACTCAATCTTCCATCCTTGGAGGTATCAGTAATGAGAGCTTCGATCGAAGGTTTCAGATTTTCAACTTCGTACCAGAGAGAATGGAGGGTTTCGAAAAAGACGACTTAGAATGCAGAGCTTGGTGATTTCATATTAAAATGAATTTAATTAGCATTCAAAATGGATTTGAATAGAAGAATTTTGAAAAAATCCATTTCAATACGCAAGGTCAACTAGATAACAAATAACATTCAAAAACATAGTGGAGGACTTTGAAGTACATGTTATAAGGATTTATAAATAATTAATTTGCTAGAAAGTAATTGTGGCGGTTAAATAAACTCCCACAAATCATATTATAACTTTGTGGCAATTCTACTCACCTCCACAAAAATCTATTTTTTTTAGTCATATGACCCTATATATAATTATAATTATTAATACTGTGTTGATATAATTCATAAACATGAGATTTTAGTGGGAATGTGTATTTAAGTAAAGAAACATAGAAAGTCTTGACTAATACAAACAAATCATATTACTGGTGGGTCAATATTTGAAATAAAAATAATGACCTGACTTAAGCATTATGAAATTATAATATCTCAATTGGTTATGACTATAGTTCTATTTCATGTTCGGCATTTAGCTAGAACTTTTGAGTTCAAATCAAATTTGAAAACCAAGAGAAGGAATGACCTTAGGTATGGTGGGATATATATATATATATAATATTACCGATAAAATTAATAAATATTTTATATTCATAATAAAATAAAGAATATTACATATTTATTATTGTAAATGTGAACAAATCGTTAAATACGGCTCCATTGAGTGTATTGATATTTTATACTTTTAAATAACAATTTTTTGTACGATATAAATAATTAAATTGTATTTAAACTTCTAATTTTAATGTTTTTCTTTGGGGTAAATTAAAAATGAGGTTTAAGATCCGGTGTGGAAAATGAAGAATAACCTAAAATCAATTTAAATGAAATATATTCTACGTTAACATCAAAAAATTTATTGCATATTGTGAATTTCTTTTTATTACTCATAGATACACCAGATTTGAGTAGAATTGTCACTTGTGGAAACTACTACCTATTGTGTCATACACAAATATTTTCCCAAAGAGTTTAAAATTACATATATATTAAACTTCGCAAAATTGTATATATTTATCCTATTTTGGAGTGAATTGAGATAGATCGGAGAGATAAAAAGAAAAAAAAGAAAAAGTGATAAATTATGATAAGTCATATGAAAAAAATGGAAGAGAAAATAAACATATATGTTTATAATTGTCGTATAATTTTAGCCCTTTATGCTTTAAATTGTTTTTTTTGTTCTATCTTTAAACTAAAAAGTTCAATTTAATCATGTGTACATATAATTATTTTCAGTTATAACGCACAATGAAGTGTATATACCAGAAATATTATATATTTTTTTATCCTCACAGGTAACAATAATTTTGAATTTGATTTTTATAATTCAGACAGTGGCGGAGCTCGCAAATATTTTCGAGGAGCCAAGACAATTAATATTATAATGTATAAATAAAATATAATAATTTTGATAATATCAATATTGACGACGACGATGACGACAATGATGACGACGATGACGATGACGATGATGATGATGATGATGATGATGATGGTGGTGATGACAATGACGATGACGATGACGATGATGACGACGATGATGATGACGATGATGACGATGATAACGATGATGATGACGATGATAGCGATGACGATGATGATGACGATGACGATGACGATGACGATGATAGCGATGACGATGATGATGACGATGACGATGACGATGACGATGACGATGACGATGATGATGACTATGATGATGACAATGACGATGACGATGATGACAATGATGATGATGATGATGATGATGACGACGACGATGATGACGATGACGATGACGATGACAATGACGATGACGATGACGATGATGATGATGATGACGATGACGACGACGATGACGACAACGATGACGATGATGATGACGATGACGATGATGACGATGACGATGATGACGATGACGATGATGACGATGATGATGATGATGATGACGAAGATGACGATGATGACGATGACGACGATGATGACGATGACGACGATGATGACGATGATGATGACGACGATGACGACGATGACGATGACGACGATGACGACGATGACGATGATGAGGATGACGATGATGAGGATGACGATGATGATGATGACGATGATGACGATGATGACGATGATGATGACGATGATGACGATGATGATGACGATGATGACAATGATGACGATGACGATGACGATGATGACAATGACGATGACGATGACGATGACGATGATGACAATGACGATGATGACAATGACGATGACGATGATGACAATGACGACGATGACGATGATGACGATGATGATGATGACGACAATGACGATGATAATGATGACGACGATGATGACGATGACAATGATGACGACGACGATGATGATGATGATGATGATGATGACGATGATGACGATGACGATGACGACGACGACGACGATGATATTCCCCTAGGTCAAGACATAGGAGAAGAATTT
Source organism: Mucuna pruriens (assembly GCA_025330945.1). NCBI lineage: Eukaryota > Viridiplantae > Streptophyta > Magnoliopsida > Fabales > Fabaceae > Mucuna > Mucuna pruriens. Next base: position 2,418,520 of record JAENHJ010000173.1, on the reverse strand, counting down.
CATCTTTTATCAAAAAATTCAATAATTAAACATATCAAAAAATACAAATACCTACACATAGGATGTGTACAGGTAGCAATCAAATCATTAATAGACATGGGTACAGATGCCGCTGTCTTAATATGTCTAAGAGATATTAGGCACAATAAATTCGAAGACTCTTTAATCGAAACAGTAGAAGCTAGTTTAGGACAAGGACTAGTCTACTTCAACTGCTACCCAAACAAAACAGTAAGTCTGATGGATAAAAATATCCTTGATTATCTTTTCTTAAACATCAAATTTCATGGCCTAGATATGAAAGAAGACTCAATTCCAACCGCTTTAATTTGTAAGATTCAATACAAGGTCATGAACACTTGTGCATCGAGAGTCCTTCTTAAACCTCAAAAAAGAGAAACAACTTTGTTTATCACAGATATGACAAAGGCTAATGTTTCTCTTCCAAGAACAATTAAATGGGATGCGGTAACTCTTCCTAAAAAATGGGTCATGGATAAGGCTGTGCCTTTGATAAGCTCATTTTTAGTCATCTCAACGCGCATCAAATATCTAAAGCTAACTATGACATAGTCAACCCTAGGTTGATTTTTCACAAGGAAATAGTGTGCCCAATTGTGATTCGGTGTGACCGAAATGATGTAGAAGCTGAGGTGTAGAGTATTGACTCATCTCGACAATTGGCCGAGTTTCTCTCGGCAAAACTGAGCCGATATGGTCTCAGTAGAGACTTATCAAACTTGGTTTCGGCTAAGTGCAGAATTAACACTATAGAGATGGACTATCTCTGTCTCGGACTTGTAAAGCAATAAACAGGGGGTTCTAATTGCGAAAATGAGAAAAAGTAAAGGAATGCAGAGACAAGGATGCTACTGATACAATATAATTACTATTGCTATTACGCTGTAACTGTGTTCGTGTTCAATTCCATTAATTCAAGTTCAGTCCAGATTCCTTACTCTAGTTCTCAGTCCATGTGAACCTAAGGGATGCTTATGGCAATCGCCACAGGTTCATCCATTACCATACTGAGGAATTATGCAATCGCTACCTCATTAATTGGTAGAGATTAAGTTCAGAGCTGATTTTAGGTTCTCTATTAACAATCGTTAAATGATTAGCTACTAAATTAGCTAAACCAGTTCCAATCGGCTTAGTTTAACTTTGTTCATGGTTCAGTTGCAATCGCGGATCAAATCATGAATTAAAGAAGAGGAGAGGAACAGAGGCAAGAAATACAAAATGAAATTGATTAATAGAAAATAGAGTACAAATGCAGTGGTCCAAATTCAGATGGATCCATCTTCCACGACGATCGCCATGGTTGATGGTGGTGGTTCACCTCTAGTAGCTTGAGTGTTGAGGATCAGATCCACTAGAGTGCATTGGAATCACAAGCTGTCACCTCTGACAGACTTCGGCTTCTCGGTCTCAGTCCTGTACTTCCTCGATCGAGAGAATACCGATGTAGCACCGTGCACCATCGCAAATGGGGAAAACGAGAGCGAGATAATGGACTCAATGAAAATGTGTAGAGAATGAATTCCAAGACCCCTAAAATGTACATGACTATTCCTATATATACATGAGCGCGCGAACCATGATGCCTAACAGAATTACAAAAGTGGATTTTCTAATATACCCTTGCGATGCGCGCCACTGGTTACTCTAGGAGTGACGTGGCATCTTTGCTGGAGCTTAGGTGTGCTCTATGATGGATGGCTAACGTGGAAGGTATTATAGGGCCATTTCTTATTGACCTGCTCCCTTACTGGGCCACTTGGTTGTATGGCTTGGCCTGGCCGAGATGGAATTGGCCTAGGTCCTTCTATGTTGGACCTGAGATGGCTGGTCTTGTACAAAAAGGAAAATTAGCTAAAATCCTTGAATTAGCACAGTTTTGTATTTTCTCTATTTTTAGGTTCCTAATATGAATCCCAACTAATATTCATTCCTTAAGTGCAAAATATGCTTTCAACGATCCTTCCTAGGTCCAAGATAGGTGTATAGTTTGTGACTTATGGATCTGCAAGAAGATCCTTTTCAGTACAAACTCCTTCCATACCAATAAGATTATTAGATCTGCGTCACACAACCAGTCTAATATAAATTTTCAAGGATTAGATACGACTTCTAACATTCCTAGAACTACGTATCAACAAGAATTGAAAGATGACCAAAAGTCAATCCAATCCCCAACATATTCCTCTATTAATAAACCTTATGAAATTATCTGATAACTTTAGTATTGATAAAGATACCCTTAGAAAAGACTTTTACTCTGAAGAAAATAAACCTCAAAGATAATGGTTTTTTCTTTAGGGGAGAAAAAAGACAATAAATCCAAGACAAATTTTATAAATTTGTCGAAAAAGTCAAAATCAACATTCCTTTCTTTGATTGGTTCCATGCATATACTATCCGAGAAGACATAGAATATCCATGGCAAATTGACATTATAGGTGACCCATCTACTAATGTCATGACAACTTGGCAAATTAAGGATGGTGAGTTAATGCAATTTGAATTACCTCCCACAACCCAATACCAATTACCCAAAGTCAAAAACAGTAATGATAAACTTTTTATGGCCACTCCCTTCAAAACAAAGGATGTCAATGAAGACATCACCCCGAAGGATATTAAAAGCCTAATGGAACAGGCTAATTATACAAATAAATACCTCCAGGTAATAGGAGAATCAATTGGTAAAGAGAAAATATTTACAAAATTCATAGATAAGGAGGTGACACCCTTTCATGTCCAAATTGAAAAACCATTATTCAAACCATTTAAGGTTAGTGAAAGAGCTAAACAAAAGTTCAAAGAATTAAGAAAACAAAAACATGCCAAAGAAGAGGTAAGGGATAGCATAGCAAAATTATTGACAAAAATTAATAATTTGCTTAAAACCATCCCGGAAACACCTCAAACATCTAAAGATTCTCATAAGATTAGAACAAGACAAACCTCTAAGCTTATAAATACCATTGGTAAGGACAATGATAGAACTTCATATCAGACATCTGAAGATGGTTCATTGTTTGAAAAACAAATAAACCCATTAAATACAAAAAATTGGAAGACACCTTCCAAACTTTATTATCAAAGACCAACTACCCTTGACCTTCTTTTAGAAGAACATGGTGAAAGTAATTTCAGAAGTTTTAGTGCAAACAACATCTATGAATGGAACATAGATGCTCAAACGGAGTATAACATATTGAATACTCTCCAACATATGTCAATGGTAGCTACAATCTACCAAACTACCCATGATTGTTCAAAAGAAACAATAGTCAATATTCTTGTAGCGGGATTTTTTGGACAATTGAAAGGATGGTGGGATAATTATCTCACCAATGATGAAAAAACTTCAATTTATAATGCTATTAAGACAGATCTTGATGGCAAAGTCATAATAAATGAAGACAAGAAAGAAATCCCTAACGCAGTAAACATATTGATATTTACTATAGCTTAACATTTCATAAGCGATCCATCATTATGGAAAGATAGGTCAGCCAAATTACTATCAAACCTTAAACCTTAGCAGATTTTAGGTGGTATAGAGATACTTTCCTAACTAGGGTTTACACTAGAGAAAATAGTCAACAACCTTTTTGGAAAGAAAAATTTCTAGCCGATCTTCCTAGATCTTTAGGAGACAAGGTTAGAGATAAAATCTGTAGTCAATCTGCAAATGAAGATATTTCGTATGACAATCTTAGCTATGGACAACTTATTTCTTACATCCAAAAGGTAGCTTTAAAAATCTGTCAGGATGACAAAATCCAGAGACAATTAGCCAAAGAAAAAGCCTAAAATAAAAGAGATTTAGGGTCTTTCTGTGAACAATTTGGGTTACCAGCATGTCCAAAACAAAAGAAGAAACAAAAATCCAAAGAAAATTCCCAAAGAAAAAATACGTAGAAAAACCCTCACTTAGCAAGGAGGATAAAGCGCAAAAAATCCCAAAAAACCCCAAAGCCAAAACAGTCTATTACAATTGTGGAAAACAAGGCCACATAAGTAAATATTGTAGGTTGAAAAAGAAAATTAGGAATCTTAACCTAGAACCAACCATTGAAGAGCAAATCAATAATCTTCTTATTGAAACTTCAGAAGAAGAATCCGAGAAGAAATCTTCTAATGAAGACCTTAACCAAATACAGCAAGATGAACAAGTATCATCTTCCGAAGAAGAAGAAACTCTAGAAATTAACACTCTAACAAAAGAGCAATATCTTTTGTTTGAAGTAATATACTCTATTTGAGACCCTCAAGAAAAGAAGGTTTTCCTGAATAAACTAAAAAAGACTTTAGAAACCAAACCCAAGCAAAAAGAATTACTAGTAATATATTTGATGTTTGCAACATTCTTAAAAGGTTAGAGAACACCTATGCAAAACCTACTACTATTCAAGACCTCCAAACAGAGATCAATAACCTTAAGTAAGAGGTTAAAGAACTCAAACAACAACAGGAAATTCATCAAATTATCTTATCTCAATTCGAAGACCATAGTGATTCGGATAGTGAAACTAAAGAAGAAAGTGAAAGCCGAGATGAAGAAAACTTCATGGGATTAATCAATAGGATTAAAATCCAAAAGTTCTACATCCATATTAAAATTATTGTTAATGATTTTGTTCTGGATACTTTAGCCCTATTTGACACAAGTGCTTACTCAAACTGTATTTTGGAAGGACTGATTCCTACAAATTTTTTTGAAAAAACTTCAGAAAAATTGAGTACAGCAAGTGGATCAAAATTGAAAATTAATTATAAATTATCTAGAGCAATTATAGAAAACCAGAGTCTTAGGATAGAAACTAATTTTCTTCTGGTAAAAAACCTCAAGAATGAAGTCATCCTAGGAACAACATTTATCTGTTCCCTCTTCAAATATCAAAAGAAGGGATAACTACGTGGCACTTAGGTAAAAAAATTACCTTTGAATTTTCTACAAAACCCATTACTATGAACATCAATCTTTTAGAGAAAAAGATGGACTAAATCAATTTCCTAGAAGAAGAAGTTTCCTTTGGTAATATCCAAACTCAATTAGATAAACCACAAATAATGGAGAAGATCCAGTCTCTGTTAAAATGTATCAAGACTATTATCTATTCTGATCTGCCACATGCATTCTAGAACAAGAAAAAACATATGGTCGATCTCCCATATGAGAAAAATTTTACAGAAAAGCAAATTCCCACTAAAGCTAAACCAATTCAAATGAACGAAGAAATGCTTCAATATTGTTAGAAAGATATCAAAGATCTTCTTGACAAAGGACTAATCAGGAAAAGTAAGAGTCCTTGGTCTTGTGCTGCTTTTTATATAAATAAACAAGCAGAACTTGAGCGAGGAATGCCAAGGCTAGTCATTAATTACAAACCTTTAAACCAGGCTTTACAATGGATTAGATATCCTATTCCCAACAAAAAAGACTTACTAAATAGATTGAATTCAGCAAAAATATTTTCAAAATTTGACACGAAGTCGGGTTATTGGCAAATTCAAATAAAAGAAATAGAAAGGTACAAAACAGCCTTTACTGTTCCCTTTGGACAATAAAAGTAGAATGTAATGCCATTTGTTCTGAAGAATGCCCCTTCAAAATTTCAAAAAATTATGAATGATATCTTCAATCCTTATTCCAAATTTGCCATTGTCTATATAGATGATGTTTTAATCTTCTCCCAAACAATTGATCCACATTTTAGACATCTCCATATTTTTATCAATATTATCAAACAAAATGGTTTTACAGTATCCCAAACAAAAATTAATCTTTTCCAAACCAAGATCAGATTCCTTGGCCATAATATTTACCAAGGAACGATCATTCCTATTGAAAGGTAAATAGAATTTCCCAAATCAAATTTTAGACAAAACGCAGTTACAAAGGTTTCTTGGTTATCTAAACTATGTAGGTGAGTTTGTTCCTTATCTCAACAATATTGTAAAACCCTTGCATGACAGGTTAAAAAACAATCCTCCACCTTGGTCTAATATTCATACTCAAGTAGTTAAGGATACCAAACTCAAAGTCCAATCCATTAAATGCCTATATTTCCCAATTCCTCAGGTATTTAAAATTGTTGAAACAGATGTCTCTGACATAGGTTATGGTGGTATTCTCAAACAAAGTCAGTACCCAAGAACAAGTCATTGCATACATGTCAAAACATTGGAATTCTGCACAACAAAAATATTCAATTGTTAAAAAATAAGTTTTAGCAATTGTTTTATGTGTTTCAAAATTCCAATTTGATTTATTAAACCAAAGATTTCTTATTAGAGTGAATTGCAAATCAGCCAAAGAAATTTTACAAAAAAATGTTAAAAATCTTGCCTCTAAACAAATTTTTGCTAGGTGGCAAGCAATTTTAAGTGTTTTTGATTTTGAAATTAAATATCTCAATGGCATTTCAAACTCTTTCCCTAACTATCTTACCCGAGAATTTCTACAGGAAAAATAAAGGTTATGCCTCCTAAGGCAAGCACTTCCTCCTTAAGAGGAGGAAGAAAAAGAGGAAAAGGATTCAAATTGGCTATCCCAAAACCATCCCTAAAAAAGGGATCAACAACATCATCTCCTGGGTCATCTTCCCAACCTGGGTCATCTACCTAGAAAGCAAAACAACAAGAAGAGTCATCAACTTGTTGTAAAATCTGAATCATCTACTCAGAATCCTTCAAAACCCCAAACTTCAAAGCAACCAAGGTCGACTATGCCTTCCCAATAGAAACTCTTCTAGCACCCAGGAATGTGGACTATTAAAACTTCCAAAGAAAACCTGGGTAGATATAGCCTCTGGATCAGATGATGAATCTGAAATAGACCTAAAAATCCTTATCCAAAAAGCCAGAGATTCAAAAATTGTTTACAATACCCAAAAAGAAAAGCAAATATTAATCTCGGCACCTTTAACCAATAAAACACCAAATACCTATGTTTATAAGAACAAATTTTCAAATGTCTTACAGATGGAGCTTGAGTTTTGAGATAAAAATCCCTACAAAGTAGTCTCCAAAGCATTTCTCTCAGATTTTCAATTCTAACCAACAACTAAAAACAAAACAAGGATTTTTTTTATGAATTTGTTTTGATAGACTCAAACTCAATTTCTATTAAACATTTCAAAGATCCAAAAAATCCTTTATTAAATACTCATTCAACAATCCAAATTTTGAAGGTCTTGCAACCTAAACATTTTGGGACCAATTTGAATGAGTACAAAAAATTTTCTCAACCTTTTGATCCGATAGGTTACACTTATTGGGATTATATTGATGCTTGGGATAAAGTGTTATGACATCAAAATATTAATAATAAGCACTGGTGGTTAATCTATTTCAAGATTAATACCAAGTATAACTTCCCAAACTGGTTTATTTCATGGTGGACTCAATTTGAGCCAATCCCAGAAATTTTTCCTGAACAAGTCCAACAAGGATTTGCTCAGTTCACAAAGCTTTATAATACTGAGGAATCATGAATTCCAGCAGATTTAAAATACTTCTCTAGCTTTGCTTTGGCATGGATATTTTCCTGGCAGTACAGGTACAGCAAGACGGAGAGTAGCAAACACTTTCCATCATTACAGAGACATTTCTTTGTCAAATGATGGAACCAATTTGATGCTTCAAAAGCAGAGCCAGACAAAGAAAAAATCTGGTTCAAATCCAATCCAGAGTTCTTGAAACCAGTCGACCTAGAGACTTCCTTATTCCTTAATCAAAAGTCTCAACTAGCAACCTTACTAGGATCCAGGTCTAAAGAACATCTTACCAAAAACCTCAAAGAAGTTCTTAAAATGTTGTATTCTCAAGAAGAAGCAGAATCTTCCTCCAAGATGGAAGAAGCCAATTCTCCAGCAACCACTTCTTCAGATGTTTTCTACCAAAACGACGATGATTTTTTGGTATTAACCTTAATGAAGATTAAAAGTGTTGTAATTGGAACTGTAGAAATAGTTTAGGTAAACATGACCGGAGCTGTAGCTACAGTAATTTTCAATTCTATATAAGGAGACCTAGACCATATTGTGAGGCATCATGGAAAATAAAAAGTCTAGAGAGAAGTTAGAGTAAGAAATCATCTTTATAAGCTTTTCTTTCTTCTTTCTTGAATAATTTTTTTTTATTTATGTATCCTCTCTCTCCTCCCTCTTTACTGATCTAGTGTGGACTACTGCTGTTTCAGTATCCCTCTCCTCCCTTTTTATTGATCCAGTGCGGACTACTACTATTTCAGTATTCTTTTATACATTATTTTTAATTCAATTTTAATTGTTTTTACATTCTGCATATCAAATATCTCTTGTTTTTGTGTATGTCCTATTCCTTTTAGTCTGTTTTTTAGATCTTTTCAGATATCTCTAATATATATATATATATATATATATATATATATATATATATATATATATATATATAATAACATTCATTCAAATAATATATTTATTAATGTATGATTTAAATTTACTCAACTTATCTTCTCGTTATTTAGAAAGAGAGATTCACTTTTCTTCAAAAGAAACTATAAACATTAAACATCTTCACTTTTTATTTTCAAGATAATGAAATGTGAGAATATTATATATATATATATATATATATATATATATATATATATATATATATATATATATATATATATATATATATATATATATATATATATATATATATATAATTTGTAACAAAATTAGGGACCATGGCCCTGAATCACCGTTAAGCTATGTCACTCTTCATAATAGTTTCATATCAATTTCAGTTTTATACATAAAAATTAATATATTATGTTTTTCTTTTTGCTTATTTAAACTGTGTTAGTACCTTCTGTACTTGCTGTGAGAGAATGGATATCTTTATTTTTTTTTATGAAAATGATCCCACAGTTTCCTTTATTTGTACTAATAAAATTAGAGTAAATAAGAATATGTTTAAAGAATTTTGTAGCATAAGATACTTAGAGGTTTCAATAAGAATTTGGTAGACAAATGATTTGTCTTTTTAGCGTCTTGAATGTGTAGATGATTAATGAACAACACACACTGAATCAGAGACTGGCGTGGCATTAAAATATTTTGTTTATTATACAAGTGGGGATGCATTATGCATACTTGGAACTCAGAATGATACCTATGGTCTTTGCAACATATGTTCCATATCCTATGACATCTTTTTAAGTCACCTGCCAGTGCCATAAAATTAAATATAGGAAAAAAAATAATGGTAATGTACTATTTGTAGCTTTCATGATGCTAACATAATTAGGAAGTTACCCAAAATAAAAAAAAATGATAATATAATTAACGTGTGGTTGGAACCAAATTAGAAATACGTAAAAAAAACTTTAGATTGTTTATAGAATATGGGGTTTCTCACATTTACCTTGAGTTTCCTAACACAATTAATCGTTTAGAAGATTTGGCTCAAACTTTTAATATGTATGAAATATCAAGTAATAAGAAGTAATACTAATACCAACAAAAACGAGCAACTGAAGGTTTATTTATTTTAAGAAAACGTTTTTTATTTTATTTTTAATTACAAAAATTGTCACTATATTTGTCCAAAAAGTCATACAAATAATTTCTCTTTTGTTTTCTCCATATCTTGTATCAATACTTAAGAAAAAAAAAACTGATGAAAAATAAGGTCATGGCTGACCCAAAAGTTAAATAACTAAAGTTTAAATTTTAGAGAATTGTTTAGATAAATTTATCAATAGAAGGAGAAAATAAAAAAATAAAATAAATTTTTTCATAAGTTAAAAATTAATTTTTTGAAAAAACTAACCTGAAATAACTTTTACATATTAGTTTATACACAAGTTAATTTTAATTTATAAAAAAATTATTTCTTCTTTTTTTTTATTGTATGAAAGTTTACCAAGAAATTTATTGAATCAGGTTGGACTGCTAAAACAAAAATATCTGCTATTAATTTTTATAAAGCAAGAAGGCTATATATATTAAAAAAAAACTAATAAATACTCTCATATAAGATAAAGGAAATTTTCTCAAAATTTACTTTTAACCTCACCTATAATTGGATAAACCCTAAATAAGGTGACAATTTTGTAAACTGGAAATAAAACACAGAAAACATTTTCTCACTTAATAGTTTCGGAGATGTTAAATATTCTGCAGAAGAAAACATTAACTAAGCAGCATAAAAGTGTAATATAATTTGATTGGAACTATTATGTTACATAAGTGTATGAAAGCAGAGATGCTTTTATTCAGAAGTTGAAAATCTTTGTAGAATCTGATTTATTGACACCCACACACATTCAATATTCAAACTCTGTATATTGGCACGGTATTTATTGGTGGGTAAGTCTATTCAAGCATGTTATAATGATGTGTATTCAATAGTGGGAAGCAGATGATAATGTTTACCATGTAAATCTAGCAAAACCCACTTTGTCTTTCTGTACATGGATGTATAAACTTTAAGCCCTCACATTGAAATCTGACACACTTTAGTTCTGCAAGTCCACATTCTCGAAAAGCCTGTCAAAGTGAACCCCACAAGTTTGAAATCTCATTCTATGCCACATTTCCATTTCCATTTATTATTTATAAGATCTTCTGGACTAAGTACTAATAATCAATTTCCATGCAGCAACCTTCAGAAAATGTCAATTTATGCTGAAATGAAATGTATACTTAGGAAGGTTAAGCATTATCTCTATCCTTGGCCTTCTTATGAGCTCTCTCTCACCTAATATTGATCTAATATTTTTCTTGAATTGGTGACAACTGACAACTTTTTGGTTGTGCTATATAGATGAGAGTGTTCAGTTCACTGAATCCTCTCACACACAAATAGCAAAAGACAGAAAAAAGGACAAGCACTTTCAGTCAATGGATAAGCATATTCAGTTTTTAGAATGTTGTAGTTCTTCTGCCTTAAATCTTCACTAGCATTGAAGATTTGAGTTTGTTCATGTTCTCTTCTCAACTCAGCACTGTTTCCCTTCTCTATCCTTACATACGCGTATATATACATTCAGAGATAGCACTCCACATCACCAAACAAAAGTACAGACAATTCAGAAGCAAAACGAGTTTTGCAGGGACGGGTCTTCTGACATGTCAGATGTAGGAACGAACTGTCCTTTAGAGTACAGTTTTCACGTGGCAGTATGAATTCGGAACCTCCCGGCTGGCCCGGAACACTGGTCGTCCAATTTTCCAGACAGTACATAGCCCCTCAAGCTTTGGCCGCAGGACTTAAGCTTGCCTCATTCGGGTCTGGTAAGTGGTCATCCTTATTTTTCCGTGCATTTGAACAATAACATTTAGGTTTTATGCATTTAATGCCTCAGGGCATGCACATGCCCCTTAGTTGCAATTGTCAATCAATGCGCGTTAGTCTGCCTCCCTTACCAACAGGCTCAATGGTTACTTTTATCCTTAAAGCCCTACGCCTCTCCATTTCCGGTTACTCTCCTTATTTGCTTCTTCCTCCCCATTCTTACTGTACCTGTGCCCACCTGTGCTTGTGGTTGTCTTTGCCTCTTGCTCTTTCATTCTCACTGTGCTCGTGGTCATCTCTACCTCTTGCTCTTCAACTTCAACCCCTTCTTCTCAACTCACAATGACATGAGGTAACTTCTTCACCTTTGAGTCTGGCGTCTTTCTCTAACTATGTTTGGTATTTCTTTGTTTTTGGTCGCGTGCGTAGTTGATTTTCTTCTCCTGTGGAGAGAATCATTTTATAGCCTGGGTCTTTAACTAACCCTCGCCTGTTTCATCACAAGAGGCCCTTCAAAGGATGCTGCTGGTTCCTCTATTCAGGGAAACCAGTCTCCAGATAGGGCCATGTCAGAGGTCTCTACCCAAAGGAGCCAATCCTCTAGCTTTAATTCCGACTTAAGTGAAATCTTCCCGTTTGAAATATGGTATCGTGAGAACAATGAAGACGCCCCGGACGATCCTTACTTCTAGGTTGATCCTAATGTTAAGAAGGTCTCGTCTTCCCTGATTCGTCCCAACTATTTGCTCGGCATGGCCAAAGAAATATGCCAACACAGGCCTTGGTCTGTGACTGTTTTTCCTTGTTGCTTGGATGAACCAGTCAATGACTGGCTGGAAGCCGGGGAAGTTCCTTTCTTCTACCTCCATGATACCTTTCCCTTGAAGCTGGGTGTCAAACTCCCCTTCACACACTTCGAGCGGTCGATCTTGCGTGCCTTAAATGTTGCTCCCACCCAACTTCATCCAAACAATTAGGCTTTCGTGAGGGCCTTTGAACTTCTCTACGAAGACATGGGTAGGGCGCCCTCAATGAACATTTTCTTCTGGTTCTTCTCATTGCACAAAACGACTAAGGTAGGGTGGATGTCTTTGAGTAGTCGGCCAAAGCGCAAGTTGTTGAAGCCCTTCCTCGAAAGCTTCAAAGTTTTCAAGAATCGCTACTTCAAGGTCAGTCGTGGTGCTACAAGTCCCAATATCTTGGTTGATAACTCAAGGGAACCCTTCTTCCCCCAATACTGATCCCCTTAGCTGACAGTTTCTGTCTCGATCGCCCAGAAGGACTTGGAGAAATGGGAGGATGAATTCATTGAAGAATTAAATGACGTGCCCCTTCTTTCAAGTGCCGACCTTAACAAGGGTGTAGGTTTGTAGTTAGCATGTCCTCTTCGTCTTCTTTATCATGTCTCTCTGATGTTTTCTTCTTTGCAGGTTACTCTGTTAGTTATCTTAGGAATATAAAGAAGAAAACCTCCCAACTGGTCGACATTGGGACGAGTGCTCAGGCTGTTCCCTTAGCTGCTACAGAACCAGGTGATGCCCTTCAAGCAATAGCCGAAGAAGCTCCTCAGGTGCAACCAATGGTGATCTTAGATTCTCCTGAGGATTCTCCTTTCTCAGCTGAGGCATATCAGACCCTAGGTGGAAAGCGCATTACTGGCGACAATGGTGAAAGTCAATGCCCAAGGAAGCGTGCTAACTTGGAAGTTGATGATTTCGTCCTTGGGGCTCCTGACAACCATCCGGCCACTGAAATCGAGGGAAATGTCGTTATTGAGGAAGTTTTGATAGGGCGTCCATCCAGCCCCTCAGTGTGGGCTCGGTCTTTGGCAGTCGGCCAGGTGGTAGATTGAAACTTAGCTACCCTGTCAGATGATTCCAGAGTTAAAAACATGGGCATTACAGGTACATTTAGTACTTTACAAAGATTTGCTGAGTGTTCGTTGATACTGGCTCGTGCAGCCGAAGCAAAATTTGGCTTGTTAGAGGCATAGGTTCAAACGCTGACCAATCAACTCCTTCAAGCAGATGAGACCAACCATAATCTGACGGCCGCGTGCTCTGAAGCCGAGGTCAAGATTGATAATTATCGAGAGACCACAGCGAGTCTTCAGGAGGATTTGATGTTGGCCAAGTTTGACTTGGAAACCGCCCAGGACCTCCTTCAAGCTGAGGTAGAAAATTTGAAAGGGACTTGTAAAGCATTTGTGGCGGCCAAAATCACTGTCGAGGAAAAACTGGCGTTGGTGGAGTCGGCCTTGAAGCAAGCTAGAGAAGAAATTTTGGCTAAGGACGAAGCAATCAAGGCCAAAGATGCCACTTTATTGGAACAAGGCTCATTCATAGTGGAACAATTTGAGGATGATTTTCAGTCGGGCATTAGAGAAAATTAATTTTTTGTACCCATACCTAGATACTTCCAAAGTTGACCCTTTCAAGGAAATTATAAATGACCAGCTGATCCTAGCTCCTACCCCTCCAAACTCCTCGGTTGCCTGATTTTTTTATCTTTTTCCTTTGTGTTGTATCCTTCCTTGAAAACTTTGTTGTAATCGTACAGTCTCTTAGACAATTATGTAATTGGCCTTTTGACTCGCTTTTACCTAGTAGTCGAATTGTTTGGTGCATTTTCATGTTTATTTCTAGCCCTTCTCCTTTTTACTAAAGCGTATTTTATATAGCCTTAGTGTAGTATGTATTTGGAATCCTAAGTCTCGGATCAGTCTTTAGACCGTCCGTTTACGAATCTTTGTTGCACTTCGGGTTAGCCTCTTTGCTGTCCATTTTTGGACTTCATTGTTGCGCCCCGGATTGGTCCTTTTGACTGCCTGTCTATGGGCCTTGTATTCGGATCATGGATCAGTCTTCTCAACTGTCCATTTTTAGGCCTTGTAGATCGTAGTCGATTATAGTCGAACCCTGGATCGGTCTTCTTGACTGTCCATTTTTGGGCCTTGTAGATCGTAGTTGATTGTAGTCGGACCTAGATCGGTCTTTTTCGACCATCTGTTTTTGGGCCTTGTAGATCATAGTCGATTGTAGTTGGACCCTGGATTAGTCTTTTCAATCGTTCGTTTTTGGGCCTTGTAGATCATAGTCGATTGTAGTTGGACCCTGGATCGATCTTCTTGACCGTCCGTTTTTGGGCCTTGTAGTGTTGCTTCTAAATCAACATTCCATTGCTTGCGATGATATGTTAAAATTTAATTACATGAAAATTTGCAAATATCTTAGCTGCAATACATTCGCAAGGTGGCGGCATTCCATGTTTGCGGAACCCTCCTCCCATCCAAGCTTTCTAAACAGTAAGCTCCCCAGCCTACCTCTTCAAGGATTTTGAAAGGGCCCTCCCAGCTTGGGGTTAACTTGTTGCTCTCTGCCTTCTGAGTTATTCTTCTCAGCACCAAGTCTTGAGGTTTGAAGTGATGGGGAACTATTCCCTTGTCGTATCTTCTGGCCGCCCTGGCTTTAACGACGTACTCCCTCACATGAGCTATCTCCTGTATCTCTTGTAACATGTCCAGGTTCGCTCTTAACTCCTCTTCATTTCCGCTCGGTTCAAATAGGGCTGTCCGAGGGGAAGGCTCTCCGACTTCCACTAGAATCACCGCCTCAGTACCAAATGTTAAGTGGAAAGAGGTCTCGTTGGTAGTGGAATGAGGTGTGGTATGGTATGACCAAAGTACATGGGATAATTCTTCTGCCCACCTACCTTTTGCCTCCTCTAGTCATTTCCGCAAACCCCTTAGGATGACTTTATTGGTCGCCTTAGCCTGACCGTTGGATTAGGGATGCTCCACTGATGTGAAAAGTTGTTTAATCTTCAAGCCCTCGCAGAATTTGGCTGTCATATAGAATGCGAACTGAGTTCCGTTATCTGACACGATCTCGGCCGGTATATCGAATCAACAGATAATCTTCTTCCAAAAGAAGCATTTGATTCTTCCGAAGGAAATCGTGGTGACTGGCTTCACTTCCACCCACTTAGTAAAGTAATCAATAGCCACTATCAAAAATTTTACTTGACCCGAAGCTATTGGGAGAGGACCCAGGATGTCGACCCTCCATTTGTAGGAAGGCCATGGGGATGTGACCGAATGCAAGCGTTCCGAGGGTGCCTTGTGGCCTTCAACGAACCTTTGGCATTTGTGGCACTTTTTTACGTAGTCCATGCAGTCGCACCTTAGTGTTGGCCAGTAATACCTAGCTTTGGCAATCTTACTTGCTAAGGCACGACCTACTATATGTGTGCCGCAAATGCCTTCATGAACCTCTTGGATTATATATGTCGCCTCCTCCCCATCCACACATCGGAGCAAAGGGAAAGTGAAGCCACTCCAGTACAGATGTTGGCCGATGAGCGTGTACTTGGAGGCCTCCCTCACTATCCTCTTGGCTTTGCTAGCGTCAGTTGGAATCCGATGCTCCTTGAGGTATTCAAGAAAAGGAGTCATCCAAGTGGTTTTTCCTTCAACGTACCAGATTTCCTGTTGGTCAACGGTCGGCGTACTCAGATTCTCATGGAGTATAGATTTTTGTTGTCCTCTCTTTTATGTGCTAGCTAATTTGGCCAGCAAGTCTGCCCTCTCATTTTGATCTCGAGGCATATGCACGAGTGTGAAGTTTTCGAAAGCAAAGGCCATCTTCATTGCCGGCTCCCAGTATTTGGTCAACTAGGGGTCTCTTACCTGATATTCCCCATTAACCTGTCTCGTTACAAGCTTCAAGTCGCTCTTGGCCATCAACCTCTTTGCTTTTAACTTTCGGGCCAGTCTCATGCCTGCTAACAATGCTTCGTACTCTGCTTGTTTGTTACTTGCCTTCAACTCGAAATGCAGGGATTGCTCAATGAGGACACCTTCCCACCCTTCCAAAATGATTCCCGCTCCACTCCCTGTTTGATTCGAGGATCCATCAACTAAGAGGTACCATTCTCCTTCCTCAACAGTTGGAGTGTTAATAGGAGTCAACTCTGTAATGAAGTCGGCCAAGGCTTGGGCTTTGATGTGACCCTCCTTTCGAATGAAATGTCGAACTCCAATAGTTGGATGCTCAAAGCCACCATTCGTCCGACTAGATCTAGCTTACGCAACACTAAACGGTTTGGAAGATTCGTTCGGACGACTATGCCATAGTTTTGAAAATATAGGCATAGCCTTCGTGAGGTGATCACCAAGGCAAGGGTGGCTTTTTCAATTTTTTGGTACCTTCTCTTAGCACCTTGTAAGACTTTACTCGTGAAGTAAACTGGGCGTTGTTCTCCTTCTTTTTCCTAGATCAACACAACACTAATCACAACATCAGATACAGAAATGTACAAGTATAGAGGAGTACCTGGATTTGGACGGGTCAAGACTAGAGGGGTGGCCAGCACGGCTTTTAACCTTAAGAAAGCTTCTTCATACTCATGTGTCCAGATAAAGTTTCCTCCCTTCTCGAGCATTCCAAAAATGGACATGGCTATCTCGGCTGCTCGGGAGATGAAGCGAGATAGAGCCATAACTTTGCCCATGAGTTACTGGACCTCCCTAACACTTTGCGGACTTCTTATGCCGATTACTGCCTGACACTTCTCTGGATTGGCTTCGATACCTCTCTCGGTCAACATGAAAACCAGAAATTTACCAGCGTGGACTCCAAACACTTCTCTGGATTCAGTCGGAATTAATGCTTCCTCAGTATACAAAATACCCTCTCCAAGGCCTTACAATGTTTTAATGCCTCTGTAGATTTCACCACCATGTCATCAACATACACCTCCTCGGCTGGGTGGGGTCCCTCATGTTCGTACTGGCATCTAGGGTCCAGATCCAGATCTAGAACATTGACGATCAGCTTGGTGGTTTAGGGAGGGTGAGACCCCACTCTCAAGTTGTCCTCATAACATCTCCTGGCTACATGCAAGTCCGCCCATACACTCCCTACTCTTTTGCCGACTGGGAACTTCATGCATAGGTGGTAGGTGGATACGACAGCACCTAACCTATTTAACGTCGGTCTTCCCATGATTATATTATAGGATGACTTAGCATCCACTATCGTGTACAGAATTGGGATGACCCATGAGCGCTCTCCAAAAACAGTCTCCAGCTCAAACAATGCCCTTGATCGGCACCCGCTCGCCCATGAAACCATAAAGGGTCCCACAGTACTTAGTCAATCGGGATGGCGACAAATTTATCTTTTGGAACATTGACCAGTATAAGATGTTGGCAGAACTTGCTTGGTCCATTAGGACCCACTCTATTCTGTATTCCGCCGCAATCACGGATATGACCATCGGCTCGTCATAGCTGGGCACGTCATGCTCCAAGTCTTGGTCGTCAAATGTGATGGCTAGGTTGGTCTTCTTTTTGGTTCCTAGGGGTGTCCGATTTGCACCAGCGAGGACTGCCTGTACCTCATGCATTCTCCTACTAGCACCTTCCTCTGGGTAAATGCTGGCCCCACCTGATATGGTGGCTGTGGTGCCGCGATGCCAGGTGGAAATTGTCGGTCATGACTTGCTTCTCTCTCTTCGAACCTCCCCCGATCGCTTTAAATCTCTTCTCCCCCTCTCCTCCTTCTCAACTTGTGCGGCCTCACGTCCCTCATTTGAAGAATGCGGAATGAACCGACTGAGATGACCTTGTTAAACTAGTCTCTCAATCTGGTTTTTAAAGACCAGCAATCTTTTGTCGAGTGACCGAATGTACGATGGAAATTGCACCAACCATCTTTATTTGGGCCCATGACCCGTCCTTTCACCTAGGGTGGAAACTCTAACAAATTGGTATAACATATCTCCCGCAAAATCTGCATCCTTTTCTTAGTTAAAGGAGTGAAGTTTTGCGGGAGATCCTGTGCTCGCACTTGTGCTTGACGTTTATTGTCTCCCTTTTGGTTGCTCGACCATCCGACATCCTTATGGTCATTGTGTTCGGTTTTTGATCGCTCGGTCTGATCCTCCTCAACTTCGATATATTTCTCCGCTCGTGCGCGAATCTCTTCCATACTGGATGACCTCCTCAAAGCCAGTGCATCATTGAATGGGCCAGCCCTCAGCCCCTTCTAGAAAGCCTTGACAAAGAACTTCTGATCCGGGTCATCCACCCAGACGGTGGCGTTGTTGAAACGAGCCAGGTAGCTTTTTAAGCTTTCGCCCCGAGCTTGCTTAATATCAAATAAGTTAGGCACCTCCAACTTCTTTACTTTGTTGGCCGCGAACTGCGACACGAAAGAGCCGGCTAAATCACTGAACATCTGGACAGACCTAATCGGTAGGGTGGCCATCCATTGCATAACTACTCCCCTCAAGGTGCCCGGGAAACCACTTATGTACATTTGCGTTTGAAAAGCCTGCAAATGTGCGTGGGGGTCTTGGGTTCCATCAAATGGTTCCACTACTACCCCTCTAAAGTTTGGAGGGTAGGGGTTCCATCAATCTTCTTGCTGAATGGCTGCCCCCATAACAGTTTGGTGGATGTCACTTTCCTCCCGACTGCGTCTCGTCTTCCTTCTGCCTTCAACATAGTGATTTGCTGGCAAAGTTCTTCCTCCCTCTGCTTGGCCATTTTGATAACTTCCAGATGACGCTTCTCTATCCGGCGGTATCTCTCCTCCGCTTCTGCTTGCCTCTGCTCAACTTCAACACTGAGCCGGGATTGCTCGTCGTTGCGCGTCTGGAGAGAAGCTACATCGCGGAGCAACCTTTGCAAGGTGTCTTCTTCTCCTTCGTTAGCTCATCTCAAGAGCAGCAGCAAATCACAGGCTGTCATTCAAGAAACAAAGATAATAGTCACATTAAGTTATTCTTTTTCTGTTGCATATTCTTCTCAATTATGCCCCTCGCCTAATTTCTAATCCTATAAATTTAGAGTCTGTTTATTTTGAGAAAACGCTTTGTGTTTTCATGTCTTGTAATCACTTTTAATTACAAAACTATCACTTTATTTTCAATCTATTTCTGTTTTCAAAGATTTGTTCATGAGACGGAGAAAGAAAAAGAAAAGTTGTTTTCACAATTTCCTGTTCAAATATTTGAAAACAGGACACAAATTAAAAAATAAGGTGGTAATTTTATAATTAAGAGTGAAAAAAAAGAAAACAGAAAACACTTTTTCATGACTTAGTCCTTTATTTCACAAATATGAGTTTTGCCTATGAAGCTAAACATTTTGTTTTTATTTGTTTATATGTGAAGATGACAGCTAGACTTCAGTTTGAGATTACATTACATGGCTTTCTCCTGTGGGCTTCAATGGGGTTCTTGATGCCTGTTGGAATACTTGCAATTAGACTGTCAAACGGAGAGGAGAATCCAAGAAGGCATAGAATTGTGTTCTATGGTCATGCAATTTTGCAGGCAAGTATATCTAAATCCATCTTGCATCATTATTGCAAATCAGATTTAAGAGTTGATTGTGTATCCTGTTAGTTCTTTTACTTTTACTTGACAACCAATGATCTATATAGGAAAAGAACAAGTATTTATGATATTAAACAGGATGGGTCTAGAAAATAAGTGCTATGACAAGGGCAAAAAATTATTATTGAATAGTATTTTTAAGATAGTGCAGTCTACTTTTAACTCCACCTTTTTTAATTGTTGCATAATTCTAGTACTAGTTGACATTTATTAGCAAAAGTTTCAAGAATTTATTTTTCAATAAATAGCTTATCTTATTATTTCATTCAAGTTCAGAAGCTGTGTTTAAAATATTCAGAAGTTGAATGAAATTCTGTTTCTTTTATTACAAGTCACATTATCATTAAGTTAGTAATGCACCCGTTAGCCTCTAAATTTATATATAATTCAAACCTAAAGTTAAAGCATTTTGTCAATTAGTAAATGATTAAATTAATTTAGTATATAATATTCAGAATAAAATAAGAGTGAGTAAAAAATAAGCTAAAGTGTTTTAGGTTAGGATATAACAAGATATTTGGTCATTTTAGAACCTGTGAGACAACTTTATGCAGAGACTAAAAATTTTGGAAGAGGGATGCCCTGGTCCCGTTTTGGATCTGCCACTTGTTTTAAATCAGTATAATAGGGTTAGTTGCACCACTGATTAACTTTTTAATGATGATGAATTGAAGCCAAAGTAGTAAAATTCAGATTTCTAGTTATTTTATTTAGCCTACTTGGCTATTTTTCGACCACAAAGGTAAAATTACTGAATTCCCTTTTTATTGAGAAAATGTGTTGTGTATCTATCTACATGATTTTATTGGTTAGGAAATTTATCCATGTTGACCTTAAATCCTGAGCTTTGACCATTGAATCATTTTATTGTCATTTAAACTTGAGTAAAAACTGTTTCAAGTTTTGGTCAAAATTTGTTTCAATCCCTACTATTTTAAAATGGTAGTTTTGGTCTTTGTAAATTTTAAAAGTGGTGGATTTGGTCTCTTGTCAAATCAAAATGAACTATAAGATTAAATATGAAATCCACCACATTTTAGAATACGAAAACTACTGTATTTAAATGTAGGAACTAAAATCAATAGTGATCCAGAAACTTAGTAAAAACTATTGGATTTTTCATGTTCTATGTTCATACCTTTAAGCTAGCAAGTACATTTATTTCAACATTTTATGGTTTCTTTTTTTCATATTTTTAATGATATTTTTACTATTTTATTAATAGAACATGATGATTAGGATATTTTCTTGTTCTTCACAGGGGATCCAAAAGAAGTGTGTGGTTCTTTGCACACTGGATACTTGGAACCGCGGTCTCATTCCTAGGTGTCCTGAATGTATATCTTGGTTTAGGAGCCTACCACCATAAAACATCAAAAGGCATACAAATTTGGAACATACTTTTCACTGTTCAGATATCTTTGATTGTGTTTTCCTACCTTTTTCAAGAAAAATGGGTCTATATAAAACAGCAAGGAGTGGTTTTAGACAATGAAATAAAGAATCCTAGTTATCAAGAAAGTCATCCAGATGAAAAGGAGAAGGCATTGAAGGGTGACACTTGTTGAGGAAGATGAACCAATGCCTCACCATAATTGATCCTGACTTCTATATAGGATACAAGTGTTTAAAGCATATAGAGTACTGGTGAATTTGAATTTCATGTATGAGATAAGGAATAATTTCTATTGCTTTTGTCAGAAAAGGCAAAGCTATTCAAAGATTGTAACATATTTGGCGACTTATAAGCAAACATGAATTTAAGAAGCATTTAATAATTACTTTTATGTTAGTTTTAACGTGATTTTACTCTTAACAAGTAGATATGTAACGAGAAACCAAATACGCACTTATATGTTTTGTCTAGATGCAAATTCAAAAACTTCAAGTGTCATTTCATGAGGACCAAAATATTAAATATCCAATATATGCATCAATCATAATTGGTTTTTATCTAGTTTAGGTCCACAAGGATGTAGTAGGTTAAGAAAAATGAATAAAAGGAGCATCCATAACCAAGTTGGCTATGGTTGTGTTTGAATTTTAAGAATCAAATTGCATTGGAAGATTTAGCTATTCCTATCTAAGCCTTGGGAACTGTAAGTTAAGATTTCACTAAAGGGATGAGTAATTAATCTAACACCATTTCTAGTGTAATTTGACATCTAGTTTTTAGATTCTAACTATCCCTTACTAATTGCTTTGAACTAGGCATACCAACTAAATATTGAGGTTAGAGTCCAAAATATGTGAAATTGACATGCTTGTTTGGCTGAAACCTTGCTTCGTATGAATTTAGCTTCCTTCTAGCTCTTAAAATTTAAATAATGTAGTTAAATTTAAGTCCTTTATAACATTAAATTGCAGGATTTTTAGAATCACATTCAGTTGGGGATGATTGACGTTTTTTACACTCGTTGGATAATTATGGTTTTGTTCTTAAAAAATTCCTTGATAGATTAAAGGAAGAGAGTGTTTATAAACAATCCTTGACCTCTGCTCTTAAATAATGTGTCTGCGAGACTTTTTAGCGTACTAGAATAAAATTAGTATTATTTTTGTGTTATTCTCTGTATACTGTTTACTTTGAGACAAGGGAAAAGGGCAGGTAAGATCATTGCGACAACAAAGAGTTGTAACATTACTTTCATATTTGTTAGTTGAAACATATAACAAAACAATAACTTGCAGTGATTATGCTTATGACGAGGAAAGGAGTGTGTTGTTGGATGAAGAAAAGGATGAACTCTACTCAACCATACCTGGTAAACCCATTAAGATTATTAGTTATGTTGGCATAGGGCCTCAAGATTGAATTTAAGGAATTGGTGCTGAAAATACTGTACTACTAAGCAAAGGAAGAAATTGACATTAATTACAGCATTAGCTAATTGAAAAATTGGTATTCTTATAATTCACCGTCAAGAAATGAATTCCATTGGTGAAACAAAGGATAGTCTAATGTGGCGATTTTTTATGGGGAAAAAATGTTGTCAAACTTGATATTGGGTTCTTTGCTTGTCACTGTTTGTGCAATAATTCCATTTGTGGAAGAAAGTAAGACTACCGTGGCAATTTTTTATGAGAAAAAAAAATGATGTCAAACTTGTTATCAGGTTCTTTGCTAGTCATTATCTGCTGGAATAATACCATTTGTGAAGGAAAGGATAAGTTTTTGGAATAATTCCTTATGAAAGTTAAACCAAACAAAGATACCATTCTTTGATCATTTTTTGGAGCAAAAATTATTCTCAATCATTGCCTTAATTCCTTCATGATATTAGTTGTTCTAATTTAATAAATTCATTATTTTTAACTTAGCTTTACCTCCTTAAATTATGAACTTCAAATATGGTAGTTTATACTTTTAAAATCATAGACCTTATTATTTTCTCTGTTCTCTAGACTAAAAAATTCACCTGAAGCAGCATTAATTATTGTCTTGCTAATATGAATTTTATAAATTTATATTTTTCTGGCACAGTCAAAGTAAGATTTAATTTTAACTTATAAATTTAAGTTTCTAAAAAAATTATAATTTTGAAATATAATTAAGTTGTAATTGAAATTTTATCATATAGCAGCATTTGAAGAAAAGAATAAACTTGATGATAAAAAAAGAATGACGTAAAGCTTTTGGCATATTGTTCCACGCAATGATTATTTAATTTAATTTTTAAAGCTATATATATATAAAACCTCCCACTGCTTTGTCCTCCAATCTTGAATCTTATTACAAAATATATTGTTTCCTTGACCAGTTTGTCAGAGTGACAAAGATCCAATCATTGTGTTCCTCAATCTTATTACAAAATCTCCCACCACTGTCTCCCTCAATCTTATTGCAGAAAATAGAATATGTCGATTCGAACAAATCCCATGAAAGCAGTGCCCACACTGTTGAAGCGCCTTGTGAGTGTTGAAAAACGTGCCAATTTGGAGGATTTGAAGTCAGAGTTGATTAAGATAAAGAACCTGTTTTCCATAGTGAAGAGAAATGAAGATGAACTCCTTGACACGTTAACCGTCGTGGATGGCTATCTTCGCAACTTGAACATTCCTAAGTTGATGAAAGAGAAGGATGACATTTGCCACAGAATAAGGATTTCAACTCAAAAATTGCTGCCTCAAAGTGATTATACACAACTTCCTCAATCATCAAAGGACGTCAGCGTAGCAGTCCTTCCACCCCACATTTTAGGGACTTGGAAATGTTGAAGGTAAAATATAACAGCCTTGATGAATATGACAAAGATGCCTTTTTGAGTCTCTTACGTTTCCCTGAAAATGCTGTTATAAAGAAACGGAATATAGTTCTCTGGTGGAAACAGTTGGGGTTGGTTTACGACTGGGAGGGTGTGTTTAGGAAGCTTGGGGAACGCAATTTAATTGTACCACATGTTCATGCCAAGTGTACTGTTCAGAGTAAATTTAAAATTAATCCTTGGGTCCGTCATCAGTCGGTGTGGTCATTTTTTCAAAATGAACAACGCCGGTTGAATGAAATTTATTCACAAATATGTCAAGGTGATACTTTTAGTAGAAGTTTAGTACTTGACGAAGTTAAAATAAGTGATGTGTTTGGTTTAAAATCTACCCATTTGCGAGCTGTTTTTAATGTTGGTGCAAGTTATCTTAATTTTGGACCGCAATGGATGACCAATAAGAAGGATTTGGAGGTACTTCAACTTGGTCGTTGGCTGCACGATTCACCAAAACATCATATTGAAGTGCATAGTGAAGAATTCCTAAAGGAGTTAAGAGATCAAAAGAATTTGAAGTATCTTAGTCTTCGTGGGATATCAAGAATATTTGAGCTACCACCCTCCATTCTTCAACTTGAGCGCCTAGAAACTCTAGATCTGAAGGCCTGTCACAATCTAGAGACACTCCCTAATGATATTGCATCATTGAGAAAGCTCAAACATTTGAATTTGTCTGGATGCTACTTGTTGGATAGAATGCCAAAGGGGATTGACAAACTGACTCAACTTGAAGTGCTGAAGGGATTTGTAATAGGTAGTTCTAGCAAGACTCCTTGTAGAATATCTGATATTGCAAATTTGAAGAAACTAAAGCGGCTCAGCATACATATAATAAGTGGGGCTGTGATCCAAGATAGGGAGTTTGAAAGCTTGAAAAAGTTGGTGAAACTTGAGCATCTCAAAATATCATGGGGTGTGTCTGATACTAGGTACATTGATTTTCCGATCATTTTCCCTTCAAGTTTGATAAAGTTGCATATTGAAGGCTTTCCTGGACAGAATATTCTAGAATGGTTGAACAAGTCTAACGAACCATTACTTACATTGGAAGAGCTAAATATATCGGGAGGAAAAGTATCAAGTATGAATCATGATGGAAATTACCTCGAGTTGAAGATCATACGTCTCAAGTACTTAAAATATTTGGATGTTGACCCATCAGATTTGCGGTACTACTTGTTTCCTTCATTGAGGTACCTTGAAATAAAACAAATTAAAAATCTCCCATACTTGAAATGGAACATATTACATATTGAATGAAGAGAGATGAAAGTACATCTAAGTGATACTGGATTGTGTATATATATATATATATTTAGAGTGTGCCTAGGTATTTCAGGGAAAACAAGTTGAAAAATATCTATACTTTAGGACTAAATAAATTCCGTTTAATTATATAGATGATGTAATGATAATATCTTGATAGGATTTGTATTTACTGCTCATTACTTTAGCATTCTAAATAAAATGTCCATGTTAGTTTTCATTCATATAATCCAAGTTTCACACATTAGGCAAAAATAATTATAGTATAATAAAAGTAGATGGATGATTGTCACTTCAAATTTGTAGGATCACTACAAAAAATTTAAAAGTTTAGTGATTACTAAAATTGATCGATAAATTTAAAAAATCAATCATTATTTTCAGAAATTAGTGACTGAATAATTTAGCGATGATTTGGAGTAGTTGCAAAAATCCTAACAACCAATTTTTTTTTCTTATCTTTGATTTGCGACCGAAACTTTCTATTGATAAAAACATGAAATGGTCACCAACATTCTCAATCACAGCTAAGCATGTAACTAAATTTAGCAATTGCAATTTCGGTTGCTATTTCAATTGCCGAAAAGAAATGAATTAGAAAAGTTAGAAAAAAATTATTTTACCAATCACTATTTTGCTAAAAAATACTGAATTAAAAAAATAAAAACTAAAATTATTTTAGCAGTTGCTATTTTGATAGCTAAAAAAGATGAATTAATATAATATAAAAATAAAATATTTTTTTGATTTCTATTTTGGTTGCTAAAAAAATATAAATAAAAAGTAAATAATTATTTTTATCAGTTACTATTTCAATTGCTAAAAATAGATGAATTTAAAAAATAAAAATTAAATATTTTTTTGGTTATTATTTCTATCGCTAAAAAAATATAAATTATTTTTGTCGGGTGCTATTTCGATCACTAAAAATAGATGAATTAAAAAAGATATAAATTAAATATTTTTGGTTGTGATTTTTGTTGCGAAAAAAATAAATTAAATTAATTTTTTGTCACTATTTCGTTCATTTAAAATATAAATATTAAATATTTCTTTTTAGTTACTATTTCGTTCGCTAAAAAATTATATTAAAAAATAAAAATTAAGATTTTTTTAATGATTAAAGGATCGATAAAATTATATACTAAAAAATAAAAATTAATTTAAAATCAATCTATTTTGAAGCCTCACGAAAAAAAATCCTAGATTTACTTAAAAAATTAATTTTCTTTTTAGTCAACCAATACTTTATGTTTTTAAAATTTTAAATTTTGCAATAATAATATAAAATTATAAAAATATTATATACAATGTTATTAACTATATCAAATTTAATGGTTAAATAAATTAAATTTATATTCTAAAATTCAATTTTACTTAAATTTTAAATGTTTAACTAGTGTTTAACCGATATTTTTATGTTTTAAAATAATTATATATTAATAATAAAATTCATAAATTTATTAGATAATATTTTATATGTTATTATACTAATATTGATATTATTAATTTTAAATATATCCCTTAAAATATATTTAAATTTAAATTATATAATTGTTTAGTTATATAAAAGACCCTAAACATCTGTTCATCTAAGTTACATTGTTTCTTTGCCACCCAACACTTGTCAATGTAAGTAGATCCTTCTTCTCGGACGCTGCTTCCTTCTTACTCTTCTTTGACTACTTCTGACTCTCCTTATTATGTCCTTTCCCTTGTTGTTCCACTAGCTTCATCTTCTGCTTCTTCATTGCTCACTCCTTCTTTCTCATTCACATTTCGATGGGTATTTCTCATAGTCTTCGTCTTGGAGGGGAGGCTTGTTCTCTTATAGGGTTTCCGTGGCCATGTTTGAGGAGGGGAACCAGAAGAAAGAAATGAATTGGGAACCTTAGCACATAGATGATGATATATTTTCGGTTGCTAATGTGCTCACAATTTTATTTACTCAAAATACCATAATTTCAGTCGCTAAATCCATCACTATTAGCGATTATTTTTTAGTTACTAACTTTTGTTGTAAAAAATAATTTTTCTTGTAGTGGCATAAACTAATATTCTAAGAATTTATCTTCTTTATTGGCTAATCTTTCAAAGCGATTTTGTCAAATATCAACCAAAATATTCTTTGTGAAGCCATATTTGACTAACATGTTTGTGATTTGGTTGCGACTGGTGAGTACTCTTCTACCTAGCCATAATAGAACTTTGTACAAGTTACCATGACCATCGAGGACATGAGGTTCTGACAAACCTAACATCAAATTGCGAAGAGTGGTCACCTTAATATTTTTTAGTCTCACAAGAAATTCTCCTAAATAAATTAATTATCCTAAGTTGGTGATTAATGTAAAACATTTTCATGATCGCGATTCCAAATTAGGCTTTTATCATTGCCAATAATTACTTGTCTAGAGTACAATATAGTTAGGTAGAAAGAGTTAAAGTTTCGAACAAACTCAATAGTCGATTAAAAAAAATTACACCCAATCCCCAAAATTATGTTTTCATTACTTAAATGTTTAAAGAATTATTTAAAAAGTTATGTGTTCTTATTATTGGCTTCAAAATATGAAAGATTAAAGCATTCACGTATTTAAAATCATGTGTTCATTACTTAGTAATTTAAAGAATTAATCTGAATAAAAATATTTTATAACATAATTTTTTTAAGATATTAAATATCCCATGTATGGGTTTATATCTAGTTATTAAGTTAAGACAAAAGATTAAGAGAGATGTTAAACGAGCTAAAATAAACAAAATATGAAAGTCAACAATTTTAACTAGAATACTAAAATGGTAAATAACAACTTCTATCATCAATTAAGAGATGTATATGAATGGGTTTGAATTTGAAAGAAAAAAAATTATGAAATAATTAAAATTAATAATTTTGATTTATTAGTTTGGATTTAAAAAAATAATAAATTTGAACTATACTAAACTAGTAAAAATATAGGAATCACGATCACTTTATTCTAAAATAATTTTTTTAATTTTAATTTTTTATTTGAATTTAAGAGTTAAAATTGATAGTTTTTATTTTCACGTGAAGAAGGTAAAATCGTTGTGACAACCAAGAGTTGTAAGTCCACATATGCACATTACTTTCATATTTGTTAGTTGAAACACATAACAGAACAATAACTGTAGTGATTATGCTTATCATGAGAAAAAATTGTAGTGATTAGGCTTATGATGAGGAAAGAAGTATGTTGTTAGATGAAGAAAAAGGATGAACTCTACCACACCTGGCCAAATTGATGAAGATCATTAGTTATGTTGGCCTAGGGCCTTAAAGCTGTAAAGATTGAATTTAAGGAATTGGTGCTAAAAATAGTGTACTAAGCAAAGGAAAAAATTGACATTAATTACAACATTAGCAAATTGAAAAATTGGTACCCTCCTACTTCAGCATCATCAAGAAATGGATTCCATTGGTTAAAGAAAAGATAGACTAATGTGGCAATTTTTTATGGGGAAAAAATATGTCAAACTTGATATTGGGTTCTTTGCTTGTCACACTGTCTGTGGAATAATTCCATTTGTGGAAGAAAGTATAGACTACTGTGGCAATTTTTTTCGAAAAAAAAATTATGTCAAACTTGTTATCAGGTTCTTTGCTAGTCATTATCTGCTGAAATATTAAATTTTTATAACTTAGAATTGCTATCATTGTTAGTCTATATATTAGTTTCCTCCTCAATTGGATAAAAATAATAACATTGAAGCGATTTTCAATATTGAGAGATTAAATTGAATTGTTTTAATAATGAAAAATTAAATTGAATTAAATAAATAAATAGAATAACAAACACCTATTTTTTTGGTTTTTGCTTTTAAGACCTGATCTCCTGTTCAATCTAATAACATTTTTTTTTATTTAAGGTATAATAAGTTCATGAATTTTAAGTTAGTTTCTCTGAAAATAAACTAATGGAAACATGGATTCAATTAGTATTGGGGAATGATTTAAAAAACTAGCTTGTGAGTTTTAATATCATTTTTATTGAGAAAATGTGTTGTGTATCTATCTACATGATTTTATTGGTTAGGAAATTTATCCATGTTGACCTAAAATCCGAAGCTTAGACCATTGAATCATTTTATTGTCATTTAACCTCCAGTAAAAACTATTTAAACCCTCAAGTTTTGGTCAAAATTGATTTTAATCCCTACTATTTTAAAACGGTAGTTTTGGTCTTTGTATTTTTTAAAAGCGGTGGATTTGGTCTCTTGTCAAATCAAAATGAACTATAAGATTAAATTTGAAATCCCCACATTTTAGAAATATGAAAACGACTGTATTTCAATGTAGGAACTAAAACCAATTTTAATCCAGAAAATTAGTAAAAACTATTGAATTTTTCATGTTCTATGTTCATAACTTTAAGGTAACAAGTACATTTATTTCTACACTTTATGTTTCTTCTTTTCAATTCATATTTTTAATGATACTTTTACTATTTTGTTAATGAACATGATGATTAGGATATTTTCTTGTTCTTCACAGGGTATCCAAAGGAAGTGTGTGGTTCTTTGCACACTGGATACTTGGAACAGCGGTCTCATTCCTAGGTGTCCTGAATCTTGGTTTTAGGAGCCTACCACCAAAAAACATCAAAAGGTATACAAATTTGGAACATACTTTCCACTGTTCAGATATCTTTGATGCTGTTTTTCTACCTTTTTTAAGAAAAATGGGTCTATGTAAAAAACAATGAGTGATTTTGGACAATGAATCCTAGTTATCAAGAAAGTCATCCAGATGAAAAGGAGAAGTCATTGAAGGGTGACACTTGTTGAGGAAGATGAACCAATGCCTCACCATAATTGACCCTGACTTCTACATAGGATACAAGTGTTTAAAGCATATAGAGTACTGGTGAATTTGAATTTCATGTATGAGATATGGAATAATTTCAATTGCTTTTGTCAGAAAAGACAAAGCCATTCAAAGATTGTAACATATTTGACTACTTATAATGTGTTTATTAACGTATTGAATATCAACAAACGTGAATTTAAGAAATTTTTAATAATTACTTTTATGTTAGTTTTAACGTGATTTTACTCTTAACAAGTAGACATATAAGGAGAAACCAAACACGCACTTATATGTTTTTGTCTAAATGCAAATTCAAAAACTTCAAGTATCATTTCATGAGGACAAAAAATTAAATATCCAATATATGCATTAATCATAATTGATTTTTATCTAGTTTAGGTCCATAAGGATGTAGTAGGGAAATAAAAATGAATAAAAGGAGCATCCATAAACAAGTTGGCTGTGGTGGTGTTTGAATTTTAAGAATCAAATTGCATTGAAAAATTTAGCTATTCCAGTCTAAGCCTCGGGAACTGTAAGTTAAGATTTTACTAAAAAGAAAGGAATGAGTAATTAATCTAAAACCATTTCTAGTATAATTTGACATCAAGTTTTTAGATTCAACTATCACTTACTAATTGCTTTGAATTGATGGAAAAAAAGTCACTCAGATGATAGGAAGGTAATAAGATACTGGAAAAAACCAATAAAGTACCACCAATGTGGCGACACAACGCAGTAAATAAAAATTCTCCTAACTTACAAGAATCTTTAAGCAGTAGCCACAAATAAGAATGATAGTAGCAGTGAGAAGAATCACACAAGAGAGACCAATATTTTTAACGTGGAAAACCCCCCTCAACGTGAGAAGTAAAAACCACGGGTCGTCCAGATCAAAGAAATCAATCCACTATAATGAAATAAGGAACAAGAGTGTTCAGGTCAAGATCAATATTTGTTCATACAACCGCACAAGCAAGCAAGCAAAACTTGCATATAAAGAACAAGATGAAAGAAAAGAACCCATAAAATTGAGCTACTGTGCGAGCACGACATCTCATATCTCTACTCTTTTCTCTTTCCTTTTTCTCTCTTATCTCTTTTACCTTGTGAAAATCCACTCTCTCAATCTCTGTTTCTATGTGTCTCTCTCTGTGTCTCTTCAATCTGACCCTTTCTCCTCTTATAAAGAGAGACCTAGTGGGCTTGAACGTATTGAACTTTCCTTCTCCTCTTATAAAAAGAGACCTAGCGGACTTGAGAGTATTGAGCTTTTGTCCACATAGTTGGGAGTCCAAAAACAACTCAACATGAACCAGGCATACCAACTAAATCTTGAGGTTAGAGATCAAAATATGTGAAATTGACATGCTTGTTTGGGTGAAACCTTGCTTCTTATGAACTTAGCTTCCTTCTAATTCTTGAAATTTAGATAATGTAGTTAAACATAAGTCCTTTATAACATTAAATTGCAGGATTTTTAGAATCACATTTTCAAGTTGGGAATGATTGACATTTTTTTACGCTAGTTGGGTAATTATGGTTTTATCCTTAAAAAATGTTTTGATAGATTAAGAGAAGAAAATATTTATAACCAATCTTTGACTTCCACTCTTAAACTTGTTATCAGGTTCTTTGCTAGTCATATTATTTGTTGGAATAATACCATTTGTGAAGGAAATGATGGACTAATGTGCAAGTTTCTGGAATCATTCCTTGCGAAAGTTAAACCAAACAAAAATACCATTCTTTCATCATTTTTTGGAGCAAAAATTATTCTTAATCATTGCCTTAATTCCTTCATGATTTTAGTTTTTCTAATTTAATAAATTCATTATTTTTAACTTAGCTCTACCTCCTTAAATTATGAATTTCAAACCTATATAAGATAAAAAATAATTTATAATTTTAAATACAGTAGTTTACAATTTTAAAATCATAAACCTTCTTATTTTCTCTGTTCTCTAGACTAAAAAATTTCACCTGAAGCAGCATTAATTGTCTTGTTAAGTATGAATTTGATAAATTTATATTTTTCTGGCACAGACAAAGTCAGATTTAATTTTAACTTATAAATTTAAGTTTCTAAAAAATTTATAATTTTGAAATATAATTAAGTTGTAATTGAAATTTTATCATATAGCAGCATTTGAAGAAAAGAATATAGCAGCATTTGAAGAAAAGAATAGACTTGATGATAAAAAAAAGAATGACGTAAAGCTTTTGCCATTTTGTTCCACGCAATGATTAATTTTAAAGCTATATATATATTGTTTCTTTCATTAGTTTTTCATAAAGTTATAAAATCTCCCACTGCTTTATCATATAGTAGCATTTGAAGAAAAGAATATAGCAGCATTTGAAGAAAAGAATAAAATTGATGATAGAAAAAGAATGACGTAAAACTTTTGCCATTTGTTCCATCCATTGTTTCTTTCATTAGTTTTTCATTAAGTTATAAAACCTCCCACCGCTTTATCCTTCAATCTTGAATCTTATTACAAATATATATTGTTTCCTTCACCAGTTTGTCATAGAGTGACAAAGATCCAATCATTGTGTTCCTCAATCTTATTACAAAATCTCCCACCACTGTCTCCCTCAATTTTATTGCAGAAAATAGAAAATGTCGATTCGAACAAATCCCATGAAAGCAGTGCCCACACTGTTGAAGCGCCTTGTGAGTGTTGAAAAACGTGCCGATTTGGAGGATTTGAAGTCAGAGTTGATTAAGATAAAGAACCTGTTTTCCATAGTGAAGAGAAATGAAGATGAACTCCTTGACACGTTAACCGTTGTTGATGGCTATCTTCGCAACTTGAACATACCTAAGTTGATGGAAGAGAAGGATGACATTTGCCACAGAATAAGGATTTCAAGTCAAAAGTTGCTGCCTCAAAGTGATTATACAAAACTTCCTCAATCATCAAAGGACGTCAACGTAGCAGTCCCTTCCACCCCACATTTTGGGGACTTGGAAATGTTGAAGGTAAATTGTAACAGCCTTGATGAATATGGAAAAGATGCCTTTTTGAGTCTCTTACGTTTCCCTGAAAATGCTGTTATAAAGAAACGGAATATAATTCTCTGGTGGAAACAGTTGGGGTTGGTTTACGACTGGGAGGGTGTGTTTAGGAAGCTTAGGGAACGTAATTTAATTGTACCACATGGTCATGCCGAGTGTCCTGTTCAGAGTAAATTTAAAATTAATCCTTGGGTCCGTCATCAGTCGCTGTTGTCATTTTTACGAAAAGATGAACTCTTGCTCTATGATGCACTCGTGTCCCATGGAATTTATTCAAAAATAATAACCTTGTCTGGTAAGTCTTATCTTCGTGAGATGTGGAAACTTAACCAACCAAACGTTAAACTAAGTGATGGGTTTGATTTTAAATCTACAACTGATGTTTTTAATGTTAGTGCGAGTTATCTAAATTTTGAACCCCAATGGATGGCCAAAATGAAGAATCTGCGGGTGCTTCAACTTGGTCGTTGGCTGCATGATTCACCAAAACATCATATTGAAGTGCAGAGTGAAGAATTCCTGAAGGAGTTGAGGGATCAAAAGCATTTGAAGTATCTTAGCCTTCGTGGGATATCAAGAATATTTGAGCTGCCACCCTCCATTCTTCAACTTGAGAGCCTAGAAACTCTAGATCTCAAGGCTTGTCACAATCTAGAGACACTCCCTAATGATATTGCATCATTGATAAATCTCAAACATTTGAATTTGTCTCAATGCTACTTGTTGGAGAGAATGCCAAAGGGGATTGACAAACTGACTCAGCTTGAAGTGCTAAAGGGATTTGTAATAGGTAATTCTAGTAAGACTCCTTGTAGAATATCTGATATTGCAAATTTGAAGAAACTAAAGCGGCTCAACATACACATAACAAGTGGGGCTGTGATCCAAGATAGGGAGTTTGAAAGCTTGAAAGAGTTGGAAGAACTTGAGCATCTCAAAATATCATGGGATGTGTCTGACACTAGGTACAATGATATTCCGATCGATTTTCCTTCAAGTTTGATAAAGTTGCATGTTGAAGGCTTTCCTGGACAGAATATACTAGAATGGTTGATGAAGTATAGTGAACCATTACTTACATTGGAAGAGCTAAATATAACGGGAGGGAAAGTATCAAGTATGAATTATGGTGGACATTACCCCGAGATGGAGATCATACGTCTCAAGTACCT
This sequence comes from Mucuna pruriens, assembly GCA_025330945.1. NCBI lineage: Eukaryota > Viridiplantae > Streptophyta > Magnoliopsida > Fabales > Fabaceae > Mucuna > Mucuna pruriens. Next base: position 2,384,269 of record JAENHJ010000173.1, on the reverse strand, counting down.
AAAATATTTGGATGTTGACCCATCAGATTTGCGGTACTACTTGTTTCCTTCATTGAGGTACGTTGAAATAAAACAAATTAAAAATATCCAATACTTGAAATGGAACATATTGAATGAAGAGAGATGAAAGTACATCTATGTCATACTGGATTTTATATATATATATATATATTTAGAGTGTGCCTAGGTATTTGAGGGAAAACAATTTAAGACTAAATAAATTCCGTTTAAATATACAGATGATGTAATGATAATATCTTGATAGGATTTGTATTTACTGCTCATTACTTTAGCATTCTAAATAAGAATCATTACACTACTTAACTTGTTATAATTTAAATTTACTAAAATAAAAAATGTACATATATTTACGGTTAGTAAAAAATAATATAATATTATAAAACTAAATAAATAATAACTTATATTTTTTAATATTATATATTAATTATAACTTATTCACTTATATATAAATATTTTTTTTATAAAATTGTGTTGCTTTTATATTTTTCTTTTGTTTCAGTGATCGAAATGAAACATTATTATTAATGTAATAATTTTTTTTAGTATTCGAATGAAAAGATAAAACCAAAATTTTAATAATATATTCAAAATTTATTTTATATTCCCATAATTTAAATAAAAGTAAAATAATCTTTATAATATTATCTTGAAAATTAATAATAGCCTTTTATATTTTTTATTTCACTAAAAAATTATTACATCAATAATAATATCATGTTTCAATTACTAAAACAACTTTTTTAATTTTAATATATTACATAACTTGTTTAGTATTAAATTATTTTTTAAGGAAATTGATTATATAAAGAATATTATATTTTCATTTTTTTAAGTGAAATACGAAAAATTATTACGTAAATATTAATATCTTATTTTACTTGCTAAAGTATCTAAAAGAAAAAGAAGGAATTAAAATTATATATTTTATAAAAAATTATTTAACATAGAACGATTAAGTTATAATCATGATATATATTATTAAAAATTACAAATTATCATTTATTTCATTTTACTATCTTATATCATTACAAGATTTTTTTAATTTTGTTACTAATTTTAGCTATCATTTAAATTAGTAACTAAATCTTAACTAATTAATTATTAATTAACTAGCATATTATTTTTCCTAACCAAATTTAAATTATATTTATTTATATTTTTTATTACTATAGATTAGCTAAAAATTTTAAAAATTTAGTACAAACTAATTAAGATTATTTTCTTAGCTAATTTACTACTTATTTTATGGTACCACCAATATTATAGTAATTTTGTAACTAATTATTTTTACTAGAAATTAATTACAAAATAGCTATTGATATTAAAATTTCTTATTAAGTGATTTTTATCTATAGTCTTAAAAGCATATGTTTGTGAGTTTAAACATAGTGTTGAATTGAAATCATTGGAATTAAAATTGCCCGTTTAATAACTATAAAGAATACTATTATGAAAAATAAATAAAGAAATATGTTCAATTAATTAGGTAACTAAACCTACGTTTCATATAGTAATATCCATCCCACTTATTCTTAACTTGTATCATCGGTATTAATTGCAACGAGTCATATTGCTATTAAAATGATGTAAAATGTTCATGTTAATTTTCATTCGTATAATCCAAGTTTCACACATTAGGCAAAAATAGTTATAGTAAAAGTAGATGGATGATTGTCACTTCAAATTTGTAGAATCACTACAAAAAATTTAAAGTTTAATGACTACTAAAATTGATCGATAAATTTAAAAAATTAATCATTATTTTCAGAAATTGGTGACTGAATAATTTAGGGCTGATTTGGAGCAGTTGCAAAAACCTTAACAACCAATTTTTTTTCTTATCTTTAATTTGCGACCGAAGCTTTCGATTGATAAAAACATGAAATGGTGACCAACATTTTCAATCACAGCTAAGCATGTAACCAAATTTAGCAATCACAATTTCGGTTGCTATTTCAATTGCCGAAAAGAAATGAAATAGAAAAGTAAGAAAAAATTATTTTATCGATCGCTATTTTGCTAAAAAAAATATACTGAATTAAAAAATAAAAACTAAATTTTTTTTATCAGTTGCTATTTTGATCGAAAAAAAAGATGAATTAATATAATATAAAAATAAAATATTTTTTGATTTCTATTTTGGTTGCTAAAAAAATATAAATAAAAAATTGTAGCACTCCAAAATTGTCCGGGCTGGAACGTCGTTTCAGCCTTCCCTAAAGTCGTCTTGGTCCGCCTTCCCCTCGGCCCAAGTTTTAGCTCTTGGGCCATTTCCGCATGACTCCAAGCTGAGACGGGCTTAGACCACGGAGTCCACACTTGACTCAATCTACGCTTGACTGAGTCTCCCCACATCCTAGTGGACCCCAGGCGTCGTGGGATAAACAGAAAGAAGGAGAGGATAATATTTGAGAGAATCTTGGGATTCGGTTGTTATGCAGCCACCCCAAGCTCTATATAAAGCCCTAGGACGAAAGAGAGAGGGACAAAAAGACGAAGGCAAGGAGAGAGAGCAAAGAAAGCTAGAAAGGGAGCAGAGACAGAAGAGAGAGAACAACCAGAGACGGGCCAGGAAAAGCTGACGACGACGTGCAAGAGGCGAAAGGAGAATCCCAGGGGCTGGCAGAAAGAGAGGATCAGACGTTGGACAAAGGCAGGGAAGACACATTCGCCATCTCCGAATACCAGGTTAGTACTCCAGTTCAACCCTCGCATCATCCCAGGTTAGATTTCCCATTGCCCACCTCAGGCCTAGATCCCCCACCATGCTGCGTGGCCCGGGCCGAGTCCATCTCGACCCTGGACTGCCAGTTGACGTGACCTGACCCCCTTTATATCCCGCCTTCCCCAAGGCCGACTCGGTCTCGGCCTAATATGATGGCCAGCATCGACTCGGTCCCTTCCACAACAGAAACAAGCCGGCACAAGTCGGCTTGGTCCCCAACCTCAACACCCATGTCCGAACCGACTCGGTCTCGGCAGGACCGAGACGGGACGAGCCGTCCCCTTTCCTCCTAAACTCACCTCCCTCTGAGAATCAAACCCCCCCCCAGCCAGAACTACATTGACTTTGACTCCTCTAAAGCCGAGGTACGTAGGCCCAGGAGGCATACTCCTATCAAGTCAAATCCTAAATCCCAGAATACCTCACCTAAACCTCTTCCACCCCAAGACAAAACCCAAGTCCGAGTGTCGTCCCTCTCCCCATATAGCTAGCCAAGGGTAACTATCAAGTGATAGGCATGCTGGGGTGCTCCTTCTGCACCCTGGTATGTAACCAACTCCCGAACCCACCTCTCCGATTCAAGACCAGCCTCTCCATTAGGTTTCCTAGCGTTCCCTAAACCAAAACGCTGGTGGCGACTCCTACGTGGCCGACCCGGTTTCGGCCCACTCAGCCTGGCGTCACAATTTAGGTTGTGATAGATGGCGACTCCACTGGGGGAGCCTTCGTTATGTTGAGAGTTGAACCCCGATAGGTTAGCGTGAGGGAGAGACCAGATAGGCCAAGATACCGGTTTTCTTTTGTTATATTTCAGCACATCTCATGCATTGTTTTGTATTTCTTTTATGAATTGCCTGCACAACTCTAGGATAGAAGACTAAGCATTGTCATCATAATACTGTGGGGTTTGCATGGGCAGAGGGGGGTGAGATGTGAATGAGCCAATGAGAGGGACCTTATTCCCAGGCCTGTGAGTTAGGGAGAGAGGAATGTGTAGTGGTCTCTATGCTAGAGATGTCTCAGTACTAGGGATCGCGATAGTTCCACTTGGGGCTGACCATCCTAGGGGGGCGACAATGTTCTGGGGAATCTATCCCGTCCATGGTACTGCCCCCTGATAAGCGGGTTTTTAGTCGTCTTACGCACATCAAATAAAACTAAAGCTAACTATAGTATAGCTAACCTAGGTCGATTCTCTCAAGGACACAGTGTGTTAAATTGTGACTAAGTGTAGAAATTAGAGTTTTGCAGAAACGCTAAGTGTTGTGAAATGTTGACTTATTGCTGGTCGGTTTAGATAGACGCAACGGAGTCAGACTGACTCAGTCTCAAACTCTAGAAAGCAGTAAATAAGGGGGGTTTTGTGTTTAAGTGCAGAAAATAAACTAAGTGCTGAAAGTAAACTAAACAACGCAAAACTACTCTATACTAACTATTGTATCAATTCGGGAATCAAAACACAACAGTTTATTATTCTTAGTTAGAATTGTATTCCGAATCAACCTTAGATTCTTACGATGACCGCCGAACGTTTGTTCGTTGCCATACCGAGGATTTACACAACCGCTACCTCATCAGTTGGCAGGAAGTATGTACTTGGTTGAGTTTAGGTTCTCTACCTAATCAAATTATTACACTAGTTCCGACCGGCCCTAGTCTAACGTGATCTACTCCTAACAATGTGTCACGGCAAAGTTAAAAGCAAATTAAAGCATAGAAATTATAATCAACATTACTATTATCAAACTTCAATTTCTAATAATACTATTAAACAATTTAAATTATTATCCTAAACTTCTAAACTCCCAACCACTACTCAAGATGGCAAGATAAATTAGAGCATAGAGAATACAGAGAGTAAGGTTATGTTTGAGTACTGTTTTAAAAAAAATTATTTCTTAAATTAAAAAATTTCAAAAACCTGTTTAATGAATGAGAAGAGCACTTATTCAGCAATTAAAAATTAAAAAAAGTAAGTGAAACAACTAAGTCCTAGCTTTAAGGCATGCATAAGAGTATGTATCAACCCCATAATCAGCCCACTCTGATAGATGCTCCCTGAAAAATTTAACAAGCAGAGTAGCGGGAACATTCTGTAGAGAGTAAAAGAGATTATTATAAGGAAAATTTAGAATATGCTTATCAAGTTGGGGCTTGGGATCAAAAGGAAGAACAGTGCATGGTATTTATTAATGTAATGTTGTAGTTCCTAGAACTTTTCTTCTCAAGTACCTGCAGCAGCATTGATGCCTTGGCACACAACTCTGCCTCCAAATGCCAGGAACATTGGTGCATTGTAATTGGACCCCAAAAATTTGTTGGGAGATGAGTTTATGGCTATAGTTCCACCTCATCAGTACTCATCTGTGACCAACCATCATCCACAAACCCATTCACAACATCATTAAAATTATTAAATCCCTTAAAGAATATACAGTGATTATAAATAGGCTTCTATTTTAGCAAGAAAATGAAAGATTAACCATATCAAGTGTAATGTATACAATCAATAATTCAAATGCACAATGAATTGGTTCTATATGTGAAGTATACTAGGGCATTACCTGCAAAGTCTTAAAATGATTTGACTTGTAAATCTTTTTACTTACATCTAAATCAATATGATCAACAATATGAATAATGGATACACCACCCTCACACAGTCTAATCAGATAACCACTAGGAAGCATTTCAGCTCTTACGAAGGTGGTAGAAGGAGGGCCTATGGGGCCACCAATTGAGGAAGTCAATGATCTCTTACACATCTGCCAACAAGATAATTTCAATAAGCTAAAATTGTTCTTAAATCTCAAAAGGAAACATCCATTCAACAATATACAATACATTAACATAACACACAACAAAATCTACGATCACATTCATAAGTCATACCGTAAAAGAAAAAGCTTCAAATGTTTAGCGGTGGAACTTAAACCAAAAGAAACCAAGGCACTCGATATTTGCATGCCAAATTTCGCTACTAAAAAACATAAAAGGCTAAAATCATGTCAGTACCATAAGACTTCCATCTTTCAAACTGGTAGTATATCTTAGTGTCCAAAAGTCGTGTGCCGCAACCAACGTTGGGGGCGCATATGTCTGATAAAAACAATTACATATCAACAAAACAGCGAAAAGAAAACAAACAAAAAACATTAAACGTTTTGGATAAGCAATATATCCAAGCCGCCAACCAGTAATTGCAAAGGCCTATAGGAAAACAGCCCTAAATTTACTGTATTCTTACCTTTTCAATTGTGAAACCTTTACTAGCGGAGAGCCTTCCAGACTTGGCCGGCGAGGGTATAGAGTAGTGCGCCACTGTTTTCCTCTCCCTCATTGGCCTCTCACTTGTCGATGTAACTGAATCCTTCTTCTCGGACGCTGCTTCCTTCTTACTCTTCTTCCACTACTTCTGACACTCCTTATTACGTCCTTTACCTTGTTGTTCCGCCAGCTTCATCTTCTGCTTCTTCATTGCTCGCTCCTTCTTTCTCATTGACATTTGCGTCCGGTGGGGATTTCTCGTGGTCTTCGTCTTGGAGGGGAGGCTTGTTGTCTTATAAGGTTTCCGTGGCCATGTTTGGGAGAGGAGGGACCAGAAGAAAGAAATGAATTGAGAACCCTAGCACAGAGAGAATGATGATGATGATATATTTTCTGATTCCCGCTAATTCGGTCGCTAACAAGTTCTATTTTTAGTTACTCTTTTTTACGCTATATTTTCAGTTGTTAATTTATTTTTTTTATTTTTTAATTTCGGTCACTAATGTGGTGGTAATTTTATTTACTCAAAATATCACAATATTAGTAGCTAATTAATTCTTTAGTGATGACTTTTTCGGTCACTAACTTTTATCGTAAAAAATGATTTTTCTTGTAGTGGATTAAGTTAAACATAAACTCCCATTCTAAGAATTTATCTCCTTCATTGACTAGTCTTTCAAAGAGATTTTGCCAAATACCAACCAAAATATTCTTTGTAAAACCATATTTGACTAACATGTTTGTTATTTGGTTGCCGCTGATGAGTACTTTTTGATCTAACCATAGTAAAACTTTGTACAAGTTACCATAACCGTCGAGGACATGAGGTTGTGACAAACCTAACATCAAATTGCGAAGAGTGGTCATCCTAATATTTTTTAGTCTCACAAGAAATTCTCCTAATTAAATTAATTATCCTAAATCAATATCGGTGATTAATGTAAAATATTTTCATGATCGCAATTCCAAATTAGGATTTTATCATTGCCAGTAATTACTTGTCTAGAGTACAATATAGTTGAGTAAAAGGAGTCGAAGTTTCGAACAAACTCAATAGTTTATAAAAAAAATTACACCCAACCCACAAAATTATGTTTTCATTAATTAAATGTTTAAAAAATTATTTAAAAAGTTATGTGTTCTTATTATTAGCTTTAAAATATGAAAGACTAAAGCATTCACATATTTAAAATCATGTGTCATTACTTAATAATAAAATAATTCATCTGAATAAAAATATTTTATAATATAATTTTTTTAAGATATTAAATAACCCATGTGTGGGTTTATATCTAGTTATTAAGATAGAACAAAAGATTAAAAGAGAGATGTTAAACGAGTCAAAATAAACAAAATATGAAAGTCAACAATTTTAACTAGAATACTAAAATGGTAAATAACAACTTCTATCATCAATTAAGGGATGTATATGAATTGGTTTGATTCAAATTTGAAAAAAAAATTATGAAATAATTAAAATAAACTATTTTGATTTATTAGTTTAGATTTAAAAAAATAATAAATTTGAACTATACTAAACTAGTAAAAATATAGGAATCATGGCCACTTTATTCTAAAATGAATCTTTTAATTTTAATTTTTTATTTGAATTTAAGAGTTAAAATTAATAGTTTTTATTTTCATGTAAAGAAGGTAAAATCGTTATGACAACCAAGAGTAGTAAGTGCACATATGTACATTACTTTTATATTTGTTAGTTGAAACACATAATAGAACAATAACTTGTAGTGATTATACGAGGAAAGGAGTGTGTTGTTGGATGAAGAAAAGGATGAACTCTACTCAACCACACCCGACCAAATCGATGAAGATCATTAATTATGTTGGCCTAGGGCCTTAAACCTGTAAAGATTGAATTTAAGGAATTGGTGCTGAAAATAGTGTACTAAGCAAAGGAAAAAAATTGACATTAATAACAACATTAGCAAATTGAAAAATTGGTACTCTCCTAATTCAGCGTCAAGAAATGGATTCCATGGGTTAAAGAAAGGATAGACTAATGTGGCAATTTTTCATGGGGAAAAAATATGTCAAACTTGATATTGGGTTCTTTGCTTGTCACTGTCTGTGGAATAATTCCAATTTGTGGAAGAAAGTATAGACTACTGTGGCAATTTTTTACGAGAAAAAAAAAATGTCAAACTTGTTATCAGGTTCTTTGCTAGTCATTATTTGCTGGAATAATACTTGAGTAAATTTATAATTCAGTAGTACTTAATTACTATTGACATTTAATTTAATGTCCCTGTTTGTTAATTTAATTTAAGGTCTGTCATGCTTTATTACTAATGGAAGGTAAGAGGAAATCACTTTCATTCATGTAAGGAGATGGGGATCTTTGTTAAAGTACTAATACTGTCCCCCATTTATGTTTTCCTATGATGCACTCGTATGATACGTCTATAGGATACAATGATACATGATATGGTGATGCAATTATTCTTAAGATACAGAGGATACACTACGTGGAAATAGATATCTATATATGCATAAAGATTTACAAAACATAATAAATATATAATTGTAATTAAGTAAATTCAAATTAACAATATAACTCTTGGATATTATTAAAAACAAAATAAAAGTTATAAAACATTGTTATCACAAGAGTAGGGACTCAATGCATTGATTGAAAGCACAAATTTAATTCATTTAATTTGAAATTCTTTTTATTCTTTCTCTGAATCTGTATTTTGATTGTTTTCTCTTTATAAACTTGAAATGATGTAGTGAGAATTGTAAACACTGGTTATTGAATTATCTAGAGTAAGTCAATAGAAAACATTTCTTTACTTTTAAAAGGCTAAATTACTTATTTGGTGAATCTATTTATTTATTTTATTCAATTTAATCTTTCTATTATTAAAAAATTTAGTCCCTCAATTTTTAAAATCACTTCAATGTTATCCTTTCTATGGATCCAAGGAAGGATGACCCTATTAGACTAATAATTCTATGTTACACATAGTAACCGTTTTTAATCACCACTATAATAATTTATATTTAAGATTTTAAAAAATAATAATATATTATAATTTTAAAACTCATTTGTTTGGTTTAGTTATGAACTTTCCCATTAGCCTTCACCACTTACACTCTTCCTCTTCCCTCTACCTTCATAACCCCTCTCATTTCCGTTCCAAGTTTTGGTGCTTCTATAACCCAAAATGGAAGAATCTCGATCTCTTTGCTCTTCTCATAACCCTTCCCATCTAGTCTTTCTCCAAGTTTTTTCTCTTGTTCTCTTTTTATGGTGACTCCACCTACAAATTCTCCTTCTTCCACAATCAATGACACTTTTGACCTTTTGGTTTTTTTGTCATTTTGATCATAGTTTGTGAACAGGAGGGGAAATATCTTTGGTTGATGAAAATTTTGTTTTTTTGTTTGGTGGAATTTTTTGTTGGTGGAGTATTTTGTGGCGGGAAGCGAGAATCATGTCTCGCTGGTTTTATGTATGGCTTTTTGGGTCGATTGACTTTAGTATTTGTTGGTGCTTTCGTTTATTTGGTTATTAAGCCTTCAACATTTTTTTTTGCTAAGTTTATTTTGTCATTTGGGTTGGTGTTTAAGGACACTTGGTTGTTACAGGTGTGTTTTTCTTTATACACTACAGCTTTTAGAATGTACAGGAGTGTTGCTTTAATGTAGTTTTTGCTCAATGTTCATGTAGTTGTGGTGGATGTTGGTGTTTGGATTGTTTGAGTTACCACAAATTTAAAATTATATTTTTTATTATTATTTTCAAATTTTAAATATTAAATTATTATAACTACCACAACGTGTAACTTAGAATTGCTATCATTGTTAGTCTGTTCGCTTCCTCCTCAATTGGATAAAAATAATAACATTGAAGCGATTTTCAATATTGAGAGATTAAATTGAATTTTTTTAATAATAAAAAAACTTAAATTGAATAAAATAAATAAATAGAATAAGAAAGACCTGATTTTTTTAGTTTTTGCTTTTAAGACCTGATCTCCTATTCAATCTAATAACTTTTTTTATTTAAGGTATAATAAGGTCATGAAGTTTAAGTTAGTTTTCTCTGAAAATAAACTAATCGAAACATGGATTCAATTAGTATTGGGGGGATGATTTAAAAAACTAGCTTGTGAGTTTTAATACCATTTTTATTGAGAAAATGTGTTGTGTATCTATCTACATGATTTTATTGGTTAGGAAATTTATCCATGTTGACCTGAAATCCTGAGCTTAGACCATTGAATCATTTTATCGTCATTTAACCTTGAGTAAAAACTGTTTAGACCCTCAAGTTTTGGTCAAAATTGGTTTTATTACCTACTATTTTAAAACGGTAGTTTTAGTCTTTGTATTTTTTGAAAGTTGGGGATTTGGTCTCTTGTCAAATCAAAATGAACTATAAGATTAAATATGAAATCCACCACATTTTAGAAATATGAAAACTACTCTCTTTAAATGTGGGAACTAAAACCAATTTTAATCCAGAAAATTAGTAAAACCTATTGGATTTTTCATGTTCTAAGTTCATACCTTTAAGGTAGCAAGTACATTTATTTCAACACTTTATGGTTTCTTCTTTTCAATTCATATTTTTAATGATATTTTTACTATTTGGTTAATAGAACATGATGATTAGGATATTTTCTTGTTCTTCACAGGGGATCCAAAAGAAGTGTGTGGTTCTTTGCACACTGGATACTTGGAACCGCGGTCTCATTCCTAGGTGTCCTGAATGTATATCTTGGTTTAGGAGCCTACCACCATAAAACATCAAAAGGCATACAAATTTGGAACATACTTTTCACTGTTCAGATATCTTTGATTGTGTTTTTCTACCTTTTTCAAGAAAAATGGGTCTATATAAAACAGCAAGGAGTGGTTTTGGACAATGAAATAAAGAATCCTAGTTATCAAGAAAGTCATCCAGATGAAAAGGAGAAGGCATTGAAGGGTGACACTTGTTGAGGAAGATGAACCAATGCCTCACCATAATTGACCCTGACTTCTATATAGGATACAAGTGTTTAACGCATATAGAGTACTGGTGAATTTGAATTTCATGTATGAGATAAGGAATAATTTCTATTGCTTTTGTCAGAAAAGGCAAAGTCATTCGAAGATTGTAACATATTTGGCGACTTATAATGTGTTTATTAACGTATTGAATATCAGCAAACGTGAATTTAAGAAATTTTTAATAATTACTTTTATGTTAGTTTTAACGTGATTTTACTCGTAACAAGTAGATATGTAACGAGAAACCAAACACGCACTTATATGTTTTTGTCTAGATGCAAATTCAAAAACTTCAAGAATCATTTCACGAGGACCAAAAAATTAAATATCCAATATATGCATTAATCATAATTGATTTTTATCTAGTTTAGATTCATAAGGATGTAGTAGGGAAAGAAAAATGAATAAAAGGAGCATCCATAACCAAGTTGGCTGTGGTTGTGTTTGAATTTTAAGAATCAAATTGCATTGGAAGATTCTCCTATTCCTGTCTAAGCCTTGGGAACTGTAAGTTAAGATTTTACTAAAAAGAAAGGGATGAGTAATAAATCTAAAACAATTTCTAGTGTAATTTGACATCAAAGTTTTTAGATTCAACTATCGCTTACTAATTGCTTTGAATCAGGCATACCAACTATATATTGAGGTTAAAGTCCAAAATATGTGAAATTGACATGCTTTTTTTTGGCTGAAACCTTACTTCTTATGAACTTAGCTTCCTTCTGGTTCTTGAAATTTAAATAATTTAGTTAAACTTAAGTCCTTTATAACATTAAATTGCAGGATTTTCAGAATCACAATTCCAAGTTGGGGATGATTGACGATTTTTACAATCGTTGGGTAATTATGGTTTTGTTCTTAAAAAATGTCTTGATAGATTAAAGGAAGAGAGTGTTTATAAACAATCCTTGACCACTGCTCTTAAATGATGTGACTGTGAGACTTTCTTTACCTTACTGGAATAAAATTAGTATTATTTTTCTGTGTTATTCTCTGTATACTGTTTACTTTGAGACAAAAGGGAAAAGGGCAGGTAAGATCATTGTGACAACCAAGAGTTGTAAGTCCTTATATGCACATTACTTTCATATTTGTTAGTTGAAACATATAACAGAACAATAACTTGCAGTGATTATGCTTATGATGAGGAAAGGAATGTGTTGTTGGATGAAGAAAATGATGAACACTACTCAACCATACCTGGCAAACCCATTAAGATCATTAGTTATGTTGGCCTAGGGCCTCAAACCTGTAAAGATTGAATTTAAGGAATTGGTGCTGAAAATACTGTACTACTAAGCAAAGGAAGAAATTGACATTAATTACAACATTAGCTAATTGAAAAATTGGTACACTCCTAATTCAGCGTCAAAAATAGGATTTCATTGGTTAAAGAAAGGATAGACTAATGTGGCAATTTTTCATGGAGAAAAAATGATGTCAAACTTGATATTGGGTTCTTTGCTTGTCATACTGTCTGTGGAATAATTCCATTTGTGGAAGAAAGTATAGACTACTGTGGCAATTTTTTTTGAGAAAAAAAAAATGATGTCAAACTTGTTATCAGGTTCTTTGCTAGTCATTATCTGCTGGAATAATACCATTTGTGAAGGAAAGGATAGACTAATGTGCAAGTTTCTGGAATAAGTCCTTGCGAAAGTTAAACTAAACAAAGATACCATTCTTTCATATTTTTTGGAGCAAAAATTATTCTTAATCATTGCCTTAATTCCTTCATGATTTTAGTTGTTCTAATTTAATAAATTTATTATTTTTAACTTAGCTTTACTTCCTTAAATTATGAATTTCAAATATGGTAATTTATACTTTTAAAATCATAGACCTTCTTATTTTCTCTGTTCTCTAGTCTAAAAAATTCACCTGAAGCAGCATTAATTATTGTCTTGCTAAAGTATGAATTTTATAAATTTATATTTTTCTGGCATAGTCAAAATAAGATTTAATTTTAACATATAAATTTAAGTTTCTAAAATAATTATAATTTTAAAATATAATTAAGTTGTAATTGAAATTTTATCATATAGCAGCATTTAAAGAAAAGAATATAGAAGCATTTGAAGAAAAGAATATAGCAACATTTGAAGAAAAGAATAAACTTGATGATAAAAAAAGAATGACGTAAAGCTTTTGGCATTTTGTTCCACGCAATGATTATTTAATTTAATTTTAAAGCTATATATATACATTGTTTCTTTCATTAGTTTTTCATAAAGTTATAAAACATCCCACTGCTTTGTCCTTCAATCTTCAATCTTGAATCTTATTACAAATATATATTGTTTCCTTCACCAGTTTGTCATCGAGTCACAAAGATCCAATCATTGTGTTCCTCATTCTTATTACAAAATCTCCCACCACTGTCTCCCTCAATCTTATTGCATAAAATAGAAAATGTCGATTCGAACAAATCCCATGAAAGCAGTGCCCACACTGTTGAAGCGCCTTGTGAGTGTTGAAAAACGTGCCAATTTGGAGGATTTGAAGTCAGAGTTGATTAAAATAAAGAACCTGTTTTCCATAGTGAAGAGAAATGAAGATGAACTCCTTGACACGTTAACCGTCGTGGATGGCTATCTTCGCAACTTGAACATTCCTAAGTTGATGGAAGAGAAGGATGACATTTGCCACAGAATAAGGATTTCAAGTCAAAAGTTGCTGCCTCAAAGTGATTATAGACAACTTCCTCAATCATCAAAGGACGTCAAGGTAGCAGTCCCTTCCACCCTACATGTTGGGGACTTGAAAATGTTGAAGGTAAAATATAACAGCCTCGATGAATATGAAAAAGATGCCTTTTTGAGTCTCTTACGTTTCCCTGAAAATGCTGTTATAAAGAAACGGAATATAATTCTCTGGTGGAAACAGTTGGGGTTGGTTTACGACTGGGAGGGTGTGTTTAGGAAGCTTAGGGAATGTAATTTAATTGTACCACATGGTCATGTCAAGTGTCCTGTTCAGAGTAAATTTAAAATTAATCCTTGGGTCCATCATCAGTCGGTGTGGTCATTTTTACGAAAAGATGAACTCTTGCTCTATGATGCACTCGTGTCCCATGGAATTTATTCAAAAATAATAACCTTGTCCGGTAAGTCTAATCTTCGTGAGATGTGGAAACTTAACCAACCAAACGTTAAACTAAGTGATGGGTTTGATTTTAAATCTACAACTGTTGTTTTTAATGTTAGTGCGAGTTATCTAAATTTTGAATCCCAATGGATGGCTAAAATGAAGAATTTGCGGGTGCTTCAACTTGGTCGTTGGCTGCATGATTCACCAAAACATCATGTTGAAGTGCAGAGTGAAGAATTCCTGAAGGAGTTGAGGGATCAAAAGCATTTGAAGTATCTTAGCCTTCGTGGGATATCAAGAATATTTGAGCTGCCACCCTCCATTCTTCAACTTGAGAGCTTGGAAACTCTAGATCTCAAGGCCTGTCACAATCTAGAGACACTCCCTAATGATATTGCATCATTGAGAAATCTCAAATATTTGAATTTGTCTGAATGCTACTTGTTGGATAGGATGCCAAAGGGGATTGACAAACTGAGTGAGCTTAAAGTGTTGAAAGGATTTGTAATAGGTAGTTCTAGTAAGACTCCTTGTAGAATATCTGATATTGCAAATTTGAAGAAACTAAAGCGGCTCAGCATACACATAACAAGTGGGGCTGTGATCCAAGATAGGGAGTTTGAAAGCTTGAAAGAGTTGGAGAAACTTGAACATCTCAAAATATCATGGGGTGTGTCTGACACTAGGTACAGTGATATTTCGATCGATTTTCCTTCAAGTTTAATAAAGTTGCATGTTGAAGGCTTTCCGGGACAAAATATTCTAGAATGGTTGAACAAGTGTAGCGAACCATTACTTACATTGAAAGAGCTAAATATAACGGGAGGGAAAGTATCAAGTATGAATTATGATAAAAATTACCGTAAGTTGGAGATCATACGTCTCAAGTACCTAAAATATTTGGATGTTGAACGAACATATTTGAGAGACTTGTTTCCTTCATTGAAGTACGTTGAAATAAAACAAGTTAAAAATCCTTCATACTGGGAATGGAGCATATGGGATGGAGAGAGATGAAAATACATCTATGTCGTACTGCTATTTACACAATTATATATATATATATATATATATAAATTTAGAGTGTGCCTAGGTATTACTGGGAAACAAATTGAAAATTAATTGTGTTTTTTATCTTGTTTTAGTGATCGAAATGAAACATTATTATTGAAGTAAGAGTTTTTTTTTATTCAACTAAAAAAAATAAAATTAAAATTTTAATAATATATTCAAAATTTATTTTATAGTCCCTTAATTTAAATAAATGCAAAATAATTTTTTTAGTAATACCTTAAAAATTAATAATAGCCTTTTATATTTTTTATTTTACTAAAAAATTATTACATCAATAATAATATCATGTTTCAGTCAATAAAATAATTTTTGTAATTTTAATATTATTTAACTTGTTTAGTATTAAATTATTTTTTAAGGGAATTGATTATATAAAGAAAATTATATTTTCATTTTTTTAGTGAAATATTAAAAATTATTACGTAAATATTAATATCTTATTTTACTTACTAAAGTATCAAAAAGAAAAAAGGAATTAAAGTAATATATTTTATAAAAAATTATTTAACATAGAACGAATAAGTTATAATTATGATAGATATTATTAAAAAGTACAAATTATCATTTACCCAATTTTACTATGTTATATCACTACAAGATTTTTTTAATTTTAGTATTAATTTTAGCTACCATTTAAATTAGTAACTAAATTCTAACTAATTAACTATTAATTAACTAGCATATTATTTTTCCTAACCAAATTTAAATTATATTTATTTATATTTGTTATTACTATAAATTAGCCAGAAAATAGCTACAAATTTAAAAAATTTATTGTAAATTAACTAAGATTATTTTATTAGCTATTTTACTACTTATTTCATGGTACCATCAATATTATAATAATTTTGTAACTAATTATTTTTACTAGAAATTAATTAAAAAAGCTATTGATTTTAAAATTTCTTATTAAGTTATTCTTATCTATAGTCTTAAAAGCATATGTTTGTGAGTTTAAACTTAGTGTTGGATTGAAATCATTGAGATTAAAATTTCCCATTTAATAAACTATAAAGAAAATAATTGTGAAAAATAAATAAAGAAATATGCCTAATTAATTAGGTAACTATACCTTCCTTTTATGTAATAATATTCATCCCACTTATCCTTAACTTGTGTCATCAGTATTAATTGCAACGAGTTATATTACTATCAAAATGTTGTGAAATGTCCATGTTAAATTTCATTTATATAACTCAAGTTTCACACATTAGCCAAAAATAGTTCTAGTAAAAGTAGATGAATGATTGTCACTTCGAATTTGTAGGATTCCTATAAAAAATTTAAGGTCTGGTGACCACTAAAATCCGTCAATAAATTTAAAAAATCAATCGTTATTTTTAGAAACTGGTGGCTGAATAATTTAGTGAATGATCTGGAACAGTTACAACAACCCTAGCAACCATTTTTTTTTCTAATCTTTGATTTGCTACCAAAACTTTCAATAGATAAATATATGACATGGTCATCAATATTTTTATCATAGTTAAACATGTAACCAAATTTAGCAACCGAAATTTCGGTCGCTATTTTGATTGCTGAAAAGAAATGAATTAAAAAAATAAGAAAAATTTATTTTGTCGATCATTATTTCCTTAAAACATACTGGATTAAAATATAAAAATTTAAAATTATTTTATCAGTTACTATTTTAGTTGGTAAAAAAAGGATGAATTAATATAATATAAAAATAAAATATTTTTTGATTTCTATTTTGTTGCTAAAAAAATATAAATAAAAAAATATTTTTATCGGTTGTTATTTCAATCGCTAAAAAATAGATGAATTTAAAAAATAAAAATTAAATATTTGTTTGGTTATTATTATTTCGCTAAAACATACTGAATTAAAAAAATAAAAAATTAAAATTATTTGAGTAGTAGTAGTTATTATTATAAGTTACTATTTATTATTATTATTATTATTATTCAATTTACTAATTTAGTTTTAGTATAGTACTTTTTAAAAAATATATAATTTATTATACATTTCTATTTAATTTTAATATATTATTTTTATATTTTAATTTATTAATTTTGATTGATTAATTGTAGTATAATTTACTTGTAATATATTATATTTTAATTTATTATCTTTGGAGATAAAACTACTGCTTGAGATGTATTAAAAAATAAGTTATATTACAATAAGTCAAAATTAACGAATTGAAATATAAAAATAACATAAAACTAATACATTAAAATTAAATTATAAGAACATAACTAAATTATAATTTTAAATTAAAAAATTAAAAATAGATTATTTGATTGAAAAGAACGATATTAGGCCTACACGACATTTGTCAAGTAAGTGACCTAGTTTAAAGAAGTAAGAATTGTATTCACTACTTGTTGTGGGTTGTTGATAAGGTACTTATGTCTAGAGGGGTGAGAATGATCCTCATTAATCTAATTTGTGAAAAGTGAAATAATAAGAATAAATTATGTCATGCATCAATTAATAAAAACAAATGCTTAGGGAAGTTGATACAAACTCGAATTTGTAAGTCATTAGACCTCCTGAGAGATACTCGATAGTTAACCTCCAGTCCGATCCCACAAGTCAAAAAATACTTGAAAGTTGAGTATATTCGAACGTGCTGCTAGAGGCTATCTAGCTAATATGGAACAGGTCAACCAAAGGGTTAAGTCGTATTACTACCAGCCTATTCTGATATGAATCATCTAATCCTTGATTGAATTACTCAAACTGAATTGCACACTTAGCATAATTGCCTCGTTTACGAAATTACAAACATGATCATCGTGGATTTTTAGGCAAGATTTATGGAAAAGCTCAAGATAAAATGGAATTGAAAAGAAGGAAATAGATAAGATTCAGAAATGACTAACCACTGATTTCATGGAAATCATATAAGACAAAAAGAGATTTGGCCCGAGCCTGATGGAGAACTTGATGAAAATTAAGTGTTTTAATATAAGAATAACTTGAGAGAACTCTCTCAAACATGTGTTATGCAAATTATAACAAATGAACCAAAGTTCTTATAAATAAGTTAGGATCAGATATATATACTGATCCTGGTTACAACAGGCGTGAAAAGTTAACTAACTAAAATGAGTCTTGGACCTTAGAGTAAACATGACCCAAAAACAAGGCTTGAGCATGCTTACTAGACATATGTCCAAAGAGGGCATATGTATGGTTGTTTGTCCAAAAGGGGACATCCTAAAGACTTGTCGTCTAAAAGACCCAAGGGTCGTCCAAAGGACCTATCATCCAAAGGAGATCATTCCCATCCAAAAAACGCACGGTTTGTCCAAAGGACTTGTCGTCTAAAGGACTCATGGACTGTTTAAAGCGCCTATTATCCAAATAACTTCAGATGCGTCCAAAGACTCAATCTAGGTGCGTCCAAAGGTCAATGGTAAGGTTCTGAATACAAAGTAAACAAACTAAAAAAAACTATACAAAGTCCTGCAAGCTACTAAGGAGGTAAATCTTCTTCCTTTGGTATATGCTTAGTATCCCTTTCCATGCTCTTCATGCCTTCCCTGATTCATTTTACATTTTCAATGATAGATCGGTACCACATGCATATGGAGTGAAAACTAGGTTGTATTGTTGTTAAGTTAAAAACAATTTTTTTGAGAAACTAATATAAAAGAGTTTTTATAAATTAGCTTATGCATAAATTAATTTTTTCTTTAAGAGAAATTTATTTTATTTTTCATTCTTATTTTTATTTTATAATATTTCGTGATAAGTTAAGAAACAATATAAAAGATAAAAGCCTTTTCTTGTTCATGGTGAACTTTGGAACGAGAAGTATAACAATGGAAACACCTAATAAGTTCTTTAAGAATTGCTAAAATGAGAAGATCAATGTGACAACCTTACAAGCAAGAGCAGTAACTTATAGTGATTATGCTTATGATGAGGAAAGGAGTGTGTTGTTGGAAGAAAAAGGGATTAACTCTACCTGAACCATATCAGGCCAACCCATTAAGATCATTAGTTTTGTTGGTCTAGGGCTGAAACTTGTAAAGTTTGAATAGAAGGAATTAGGGTTGAAAATAGTATACCAAGAGAAGGGAATGTTGCAAGCATAGTCACTTTAAAAATTGATATTAATTGCAATTTACAATATTAACTAATTGAAAAATTGTTACTTATTTAATTCACTGTCAATAAATGAATTTCATTTGTGAAAGAAAGTATAACTAGTTTTGCAATTTTTCATGGAAAAAAAAAGAGTGATGTCAAACTTATTACCAGGTTCTTTGCTTGCTATTATCTGCCGAATAATTCCATTTGTGATTGAGAAAGAAAGGATAGAATACGGTGTCACTTTTTCATAAGAGAAAGGAATGATATCAAACTTGTTATTGGGTTCTGGAATAATTCCTTGCCAAAAGTTAAACCAAACAAAAAGATACCTTTCGTCATTTTCTGAAGTGAAAAATATTCTTATCATTACCTTCCTTCATGATTTTTGTGATTCTAATTTAATAAATTCTTTATTTTTCCACCAAAAAATTATATTTTTAGCTCATTAATTTATGAACTTCAGTCATAAGATAAAAATTAATTTATAATTTTATATATAGTATATATACTTTTTCTAAATCATAAACCCTTTTGTTTTCTCTTCCCTACACCAAAAAATCACCTAAAGCATAACTGCCCCGCCAAGCATGAATTTTATAAATTTATATATTTTTGACATAGACAAAATCATTTAATTTTAATTTATAAATGTAAGTTTCTAAACAAATTTTAATTTTAAAATATAATTAGAATTCTAAGTTGTAATTGAAATTTTATCATATAGCGTCATCTTGAAGAAATTTCGACTTTAATTATAAACATCTATTGAGTGAACACCATGTTTAGAAAATTAAAGCTAGAATGACGTAAAGCTTTTGCGGATTTTGTTCTCTGCAATGACTATTTAATTTGATGCATAGTTTATTAATGATATATACATTGTTTCTTTCATCAAATTTTCATAAAATCACACAATCTCTCACTTCTTTGTCCCTCAATCTTATTACAAAAAATTAAAAATTGTTTCGTACTTTAAGTTTTTCATAAGGTTACAAAATCTCTCACCACTTTCCACCCTCTCAATCTTCTTGTAAAAATATATTGTTTCTTTCTTCAGTTTTTCATAAACTCTCAAAACTCAATCGTATTAGAAAAAAAATGTCTATTCGAACAAATCCCATGAAAGCAGTGCCTTCGTTGTTGAAGCACCTAGTGACAGTAGAAAAAAAAGAGGATTTGAAGGATTTGAAGTTTGAGTTGAATAATATAAAGGACCTATTTTCCATAGTGAAGAGAAATGAAGAGGAACTCCTTGACACGTTAACCGTTGTGGATGGCTATCTTCGCAATTCCAACATACGTAAGTTGATGCAAGAGAAACAAGAAATTTGCAAGAGAATAAGAATTTCAAAGGAAAAGTTGTTGCCAACTGGTGGTGCTACACATCAAAGTAGTAACATAGAGGTTTCTCAAGAAAAAACATTTCAACACGAGATGCTTGACAAGGGAGAAGAAATGAACAAAGCACTCTCTTCACAATCGTTTAAGGTACATTATAACGACCTTGATCGTCTTCATAAACGTTTCTTCTTGTCTCTCTTACTTTTCCCAAAAAATGCCATTATAAAGAAAAACACCTTACATTTCTGGTGGGCATTTGTAGTGGGTTACATCATGATAGGGCAATTTGAATTTGTGTTTGAGTATATTTTCAATCGCAAACTAATTGTACCACATGGTAATGACAAGTGTCCTGTTGTGAGTAAATTTAAAATTAACCCTTGCATCCATCACATGTTAGTGTGGCCAATGTTACAAAATGATGAAGAGCAGCTTTGTGGTACTTATTCAAAACTAATAACCTCTCGTCACCCGAATGCTTCGCATCCAAGTTTGGTACTTGATCAACCAAAAGTTAAACTAAGTGATAGGTTTGGTTTTAAAACTACCCATTGGAGAGCTGTTTTTAATGTTGGTGCTAGCTATCTTAATTTTGAACCCCAATGGATGGCCAAAATGAAGCATTTGGAGGTGCTTCAACTTGGTCGATGGCTGCATGATTCACCACAACATCATATTGAAGTGGAGAATGAAGAATTCTTCAAGGAGTTAAAGGATCAAAAGAATTTAAAGTATCTCAGCCTTCATGGAATGTCAAGGATATTTGAGCTGCCACCCTTGATTTTTCAACTTAAGAGCCTAGCAATTCTAAATCTTAAGGCCTGTCACAATCTAGAGACACTCCCTGATGATATTTCATCGTTGAGAAACTCAGACATTTGGATTTGTCTCATTGCTACTTGTTGGATAGAATGCCAAATGGGATTGAGAAGCTGCATAATCTTGAAGTACTCAAGGGATTTTAGATTGCTAGTTCTCGCAAAACTCCCTATAGGATATCAGATCTTGCAAATTTGGGAAATTTAGAACGACTCAGCATTCATATAGGAAGTGGAGCTGTGATCCAAAGTGGGGAGTTTGAAAGCTTGCAAGTATTGTTAAAACTTGAGCATCTAAAAATATCATGGAGTGTCTCTGACACAAGGTACAATGATATTCAGATCAGTTTGCCTTTAAAATTGACAAAGTTGCATCTTGAAGGATTTCCTGGAGAAAGTATTCCAGAATGGTTGAAGCCTAGCAAGCTACCCGAGAGATTGAAAGAGCTAAATTTAACTGGTGGGAAACTAAAATTTCTTGATCATGGAGAAAATGATTGCAGATACACCTGCTTGGAGATCCTACGCCTCAAGTACTTGAAATATTTGAATGTTGACACATCAAACTTGCAGGAGTTGTTTCCTTCATTGAAGTACGCAGAGATCAAACAAGTTAAAAACATTGAATACTTTGAATTTTAGAGGATTGAAAATGAAAATAGGTGCATGAAAGTACATTTGTGTCATTCTACTGTTCTTTACAGATTTGTATGAGTTTTTATATATCTAAATTGAGACAAAATATTAGTACTTTGATTCTTATAATAATTTGTACATTTTCTATTTCTTTTTACTATATTATTAATTATACTACAGTTTTTTCTCTCTTTTGTTATACAATTTATTGTATTAATTGTGGTATTATATCTTTCATGTTAATACCCAACCTTACAATCCTAATTTGTATAATTAATAAATGAATCGAGTCATACTTATATGAAAATGTTGTGCAGTAGTCCACATAGAGGATTGAAATTGTGCAATCCTTGTATGATAACTAAATGAGTAAAATATGGTTTAGTTAGTATCGATGAAAATATTAGTTTTAGTTTCAATAAAAAATTAATATGTTTTAAATTTTGAGTAATTAAAATTGGTACTACTTCTTTTTATAAATGTAAAAATTAAAAATTTATTAAAATATATGTGTGGGATCATGTCTTTCTTTTTCTCAATAGGTGCAATTTTAGTAATTTTATATATGACATAAGTATTAAGTTTTTTAAATAATATAAGTTGTAATTGAGAATACCGACTTACAATGAAGATAGAGGTAAAGGCAAAATTTTCAAATATGATATTATATTTTAATAATTAATTTACCTAGTCATATTTGATGGACATAACTTCTTATGAACTAATATTTTTAATATTATTTAAGTAAAACATGTTCATAATAAGTGACTAACATAAACAGGCTAATCATATCCTTCAAATATATTCAATCTAATTTTATTTTTTAAAATAATAAGCCATATCAATATGAATATTTCAAAAATAGTAGTCATACATATAATGATAAATAAAATATTAATATGCTTGTACTTTCTTTTATTTATATATATTATAACATCTACTAAATTAGGTCTGATGCGAACCATAATGTACATTAAGAATCCAAGTAGCAATAGTGTAAAGATCCTTTGACATGTATTTAAATTCGGCATTTGTTTTTGACATTGATATAAAGAAAGTTTAGAGTGAGTTTTGAGAGAGACATGAGAATATTCTTAGAAGCACCTAAGTCCTTTATGTCAAATTCCTTTACAACAGGATTTTCAACTCATTTATATCACACACAAATGGTTATGGAATTTATCATACATATACATTGCTGATACATTTATGAAATTTCAAAATGTGAAAGTGCTGCTTTAGTCATTGCCTTGATTTTGGATATTCATTTGTCATTCTTATTCTCAGTCAGTAAAATTTTGTATGAATTCAAATGAAAAAGGGATCATAAGAGCTCCCAAAAAGTTCTAGTACGTGGGAGATCAATTTGTCTCCAAACTGAAAACTTCAAATTCCTGCCAATATTTGGAAAGATATGAAATGAGTTAGCAAAGTAAAAAAGTACCACTTTCTTTAATCTACAAAAATAACCTTGATGTATTATGGTACATGCAAGATTACCTACACAATTCAATAATATGTCAATTAGATTTATAAGTGTCCTTTCCAGCAAGAATAATTGAAATTTGGATCCCTCTACTAAATGCTTGTTTGAATAGCAAGTGGGTTTGGAACTCTGACACAAATGGGAACCATGACAAAATGGCTATTGGCAAGAAGATTATGAATCCCATTACATATTCATAAGCTCTGGATAGCTCTTTCACTGAGTCCCATAGTTTAGCTACTCTCAAGCATACCCTGCATGCTTGTGCAATCTTGAATGTGAACGAAAGAACGAACATCAGTACTTTTGGATGAATGAAGTATTTGCATAGAAAAGTGTCAAGTAGAATATATGGCAATATTCTATATCTGCCTAAGACATGTCAGACAATAGCAAGTTGACAAAAAGTGCAAAAGTTGTTCTTAACTTGTGCTTCTCTAGGATGCAGAAGTTCAAACTTACCAGAATAATGGCCCAACCAGAGGGCATGAAGGCAATAATGGCAGCAAACAAATCTGATATGGTAAGTCCATATACAACAAATAATACAGTCATGACTGACACAAAGCCAAGAAAGAGAAGTGCCTTGAGAATACGAAACTTGAGCCTAAAGTCGGTGCCAAATCTTTGTCGTCCTATGGATACCATCTGATATGTCCATATGAAATTCATACAATCAGCAGAAGACAAATGCATTAATTTACAGAAATGTTTTATGTCTAAAATTTAAACTAGAAGAAAAAGTTCACTTAATCGTAAGTAAATAGTAATTTTGTAGCAAACAATTGATTAGGCTTCACTCGAAGCAATCATGGTTTTATGGGAACTCACTCTCGATCCTAACTAGAATTTGCGTACCTTAAATACAATGAGTATTACTATTAAAACGGCCCAAGAAAGTCCAAATACCTACAAGGAAAAACCAAAGGTAGTTGTAAGATGATGCCAATAAAACTTGCAACCATTAATAGGGTTGTAGAATACAGAAAATGAGTTACTCTACCAGTAAGTCTTTGTTATGATGAGTAATATCCATGTGGTAGATGATTCCATATTGGTACACAAAGAAGCGAAATGCAAGAATTATCTCAAGTATTTTTCCCCTGATATTTGAGTATTTCAGGTGTTCATTTTCTTCATCCCACCAAGATTCCCAGCTTTTATCAGATGAAATACCAATACCACCATGATTTTCCATCCACTGTTTCCAATCTGTCCAATCATTCAATGTTTTTTGCCAATCAAAGCCAGAAGGATTAAACAAGAAAGGTGCAAACAACCAGGAAGTGGCCAAAAACCACACTGAAATTGTGATGAACAAATAAAGATGTGAGTTGTGATATGACTCCCCCATATACTTCACAAACAATCAATAGTATGAGTATCTCTAGGCCCTTCACAAAATGGCTCCGTGAGTACATCCTATAGTTATCCGCAAACTTTGCATGGAAGACAACAAATCCTCGACCAGTTGGTCGATATTTAGAGTCCCCATATAAGAGTGTTCTTCCATAATAATGAGCTTTTGTTCCAAGCTGGAAAGTAAAGAATACAGAGGCTAGCTGCAGCTGCATGATGATAAAATCACCCAAGGCAGTGCGAAATCCCCTCTCCAAGCCAAGTTCCATAACCATGGGCAGCACAAGCAGTAAGCCCAACTGAGCAACAGACTGAGTTGCCAAGGCCTCTCCAAGGCCTTTGCTATGATGTATGTTTGGAATTTGGAGAATTTTTCTCTCAACACCACTCAAAACCATATATAAACGTCCATATAAGAACACGTACACAGTCAACACAGTTATCTGAAAAATTGATAACGTCCAAATACAGGCGTTAGCGTAAGCCCATTTTACACAACAAAAGTAGGGTCATGTGCTTTTATATTTAGCTGTCTAGTTATATCAGCAATTGTATTGTACGTTTCACATTTCAAATATTTCGTTACAGTCATATAAACATCTCAACTCAAAAATTAAGTTTATTGTTATAGATATCTTTAAAATTAGGAATTTGTCTTGTTTAAGATATGATTTTACATTGTAAATAGGAAAATAAGGAAATAATAGATAGCAAGAAATTAGAAAATTTCCATTCATTGTATCCTTAATTGTAGCTCTATTTTTATTATAAATATAGCATATGGGTAAAAAACACACATTTAGTATATCCTACGTGGTATTGAGTTAGGGTTCACTGTACACTACAGGTGTTCATTCTTTCCAAGTGAACAATACCCATCATTGTTGCACATCTCCATTGGCCATTATTGTCACCTCCTACTGCCTTCGCGATCATGCAATCAGAAGTGCCTTCCTTCAGCAATCGCTGTGCTGCTCTTCCCAGCCCCAACCACCACCACACGTGCCCCCACAAGCCGCGTCTCTCTTGCATGTGTTCCTCTCGCACTTGTCCCAAATAGATGCATGGGCCTTTTCCAACACCCATCTGCTGCCACTCTTTCGGCACACTCCACCCTATCCAAAGGGATAAGCTTGATCCATGTGCTCTATAATGCTTCTTCTTGGTTATTCTAACGCTCTAACGGGAATAAATGCTACCATCCTCCCACCGAAAAATATTATGTCCATGGATGTTCAATGCTACCATCCTCCCACTGAAAAATATTATGTCACCATGGATGTTCAATTTTGTGAACGTGAGCCTTATTTCTCTTGGGATGTGTCTCTAATTCCTCTTCAAGGGGAAATTGATAGTAAGGAGGAAGAAAAAAATGGCTAGGCGAAAAATGATTTTGAATTTCAGGTGGCCATGGGGAGCTCGTGGAAGGGAGACACAACTGATGATTAGGGAGAACCTGAGGAGGATCTAGTCAATGGTTTGGAGAAGTCCCCTGAAATTTGTATACGAGAGTCACAGGTTGAAGATCAAGGTAGGAGATATCCTTTGTGAACATAAAGCACTTGATAGGTTTGGTGATTCACCTAAAAGGTTTAGTTTCTCAAAATCAACATTGAGAATTGTCTATCCCATTCCTAATTTTGTCTCGTACCATCGTCTATCAAAGACACATCTTTCTTTTGCCCTTTAATTATCATCTGTGCCTATTTCTAGTCATTTTCAGGAAGCCCTTAAGGATCCTAAATGGAAATCTGCAATGGTAGATGAAATGAAGGCTCTCCAAAAGAATTCCACTTGGGAGATGGTCGAGCTTCCTAAAGATAAAAAAGATGATAAGATGTAAGTGGGTTTTCTCAATAAAGTAGAAGTCAGATGGAATTATAGACAGGTACAAGGTCAGACTGGTTGTTAAAGGATACACCCAAACATATGGAATTTATTATCAGGAGACCTTAGCTCCTGTGGCCAAAATGAATATTGTTAGAGTAATACTCTCTCTTACAGTTAATCAAGACTGGCCATTAAGGTAGTTTGATGTGAAAAATGCATTTTTACATGGTGATCTATTGGAAGAGGTGTATATGGATTCTCCTCTGGGTTTTACACCAAAAGAAGGCAAGGAATGCAAACCAAAGGCTTTATATGAGCTAAAGCAGTCACCAAGGGCATGGTTTGGGAGATTTGCCATTCCATGAAGTATGAATTCAAGCAAGCTATGACAGATAACACACTGTTTTACAAGAAGGTTGGTATTGATGCTACCCTTCTTATTGTTTATGTTGATGACATGATTGTCACATGTAGTAACCTTGTGAGATAGAGGAGCTTCGGGACTATTTGGCTAAGGAATTCGAAATAAAGGACTTGGGTGCTCTAAAATACTTCCTTGGCATTGAAGTATCTCGGTCTAAGGACGGACTTTTCCTCTCTCAAAGAAAAAGTATACATTTGATCTCTTGGCTGAAACAGGTAACTTGGCTTGCCAATGTGTGGATATGCCTATTGAGGTGAATCATGGCATGAGTATTTATCCAGATCAGATTCCAACAAACAGAGATATCAAAGGCTGGTCAAAAAGCTGATCTAACTCACTCAAGACCTGACCTATCATGTTGTTGGTGTTGTGAGTCAATTTATGCACAATCCTATTCAGCGACACATTTGGTTTGAGGAAAGCTATGACACTTTTTTGTGATAACATGGTAGCCATTGAGATTGCCAACAATATAGTGCAATATGATCAGACGATGCATGTTGAACTTAACAGGAATTACATCAAGGATAACCTGGATGCTGGTAGGATACAGGTTCCATACATTAAGAGTGCCAATCAGCTGGCTGATATGATGACCCTGTTGTCTCTAGTGATCCATTACATTTAGTACTGTCCAAGTTGGGCATGTGTGATAACTATGCACTAACTTGAGGGGGAGAGTTAAGATGTACAGGCTGTAAATATTGTTTCCTAATTTACTGGAAATATTACATTTCCTAATTTAGTTAGGAATTAGTGAATTAGAATCAATGTATTATTTGTCAGATTGATAGCATATATTTCTTAGAATGGAGATATGTACTTTGTGCAAATACCCTTCAGGTATATGTAATAAAATCAAGACAGCCAGTTTCAATTTATTTATAATAAACTTGGTTCATATGACATATATGCTCCAACTTGAGGGATGTTAAAGATATGAATTTACTCTATATAAATAGGGAAATAAGGAAATAATAGATTGCTAGAAATTAGGGATTTTCCATTGATTGTATCCTTAATTGTAGCTCTATTTTTATTATACTGTACATGTAGGTAAAACACACATTCAGTGAATCCTACATGTTCCATATCTAATAATACCATATTAAATAATATTATTTTGAAAGAAGATATACATTTTGTCTATCCTCCACTTTCACGAAGTCAACACAACCTCAAATAAGCCTGAATTGAACTAAAGAGAAAACCCTCTATTTGGTTCTTCAAAGTTACATGCATGACCATACAAGTCCTTCAAAATTTTGGCCACCAAATTTTCAAAGTTTAAAGCTGTTGCCATATAAATCCTCCAAAGATTATGTCACCAAATTACTTAATCAAAGATCTAAAACTTCATTACATCAGTCCTTATGGGAGACTAAAGTGGTGATGAAAAGAATTTTTGAAGGACAACTAATATAGCTGATTCATGCTTGCATCACGCCCCTTACCTATTTGTATGTATTCATGATGTGTGATAAATCCTTGACGAAGAGTTGAATTGAACCCTATGGATGTAAAGAATAATTGTAAAAAGTTCCCACCCATATAAATCTGCAATATAGATTTGAATTGAACTCTATGGACGTTAAGCACAATTATTAGAAAATTTAGTTCCCTCAAATATCATTTTCTACTCAACCATATAGTACCTGCAAATATAATGTCACTTAAGTTTATATTTTTTGATGCTTTGCTTATGCCACCTCTTGTTATGTGGAAGATTCGGTCAAATATATCAGGATGACCATAATGAAACCGGACCCTGCAAATTTAGAAATATAGATTACTAAACTGAAGTAAAGAAAAAAGCTTTGCAAGAGGGATTTCAAGAGGGAAATAAGTAGATATTTAGTAAATATAATACTTTCTTGCACATTTTCTAACA
This sequence comes from Mucuna pruriens, assembly GCA_025330945.1. Taxonomy (NCBI): domain Eukaryota; kingdom Viridiplantae; phylum Streptophyta; class Magnoliopsida; order Fabales; family Fabaceae; genus Mucuna; species Mucuna pruriens. The sequence continues at coordinate 2,355,214 of JAENHJ010000173.1, read as the reverse complement.
TGTACATGTAAATAAAGTCTCCATTTTATTTGAATGACCAAATGGAAGAAACAAAATAGAAAATCTTAGAATTTGAGCTTGGGACCTAACTCAACCCACAAAACCAAATTGTAAGGTGGGAATTGCCCGAGTTTTATGAAAACTACATTGGCCATATCTCTAGTCGATGTAGGACTAAACAAACTCCTCCACACCCAAAATACAATAAACGTGTTCCAAAGAGGTCGCAATTAAGGTGGGCTAGGGATGACTATAGTTAAGGAGACTTTAAAACACACCCTCATGCCTAAGGCCATGGGCTTAGAGCATGGCAATGTGAGTGGTTCAACAATGGATCTAAGATAAGTTCTAATACTATTTTAGAATTTTGGGCTTAGGACCTAACTCAATTCCACAAAACCGACCTGTAAAGTGAGAATTGCCCAAGTTTTGTACGAACTACATTGGCCACATCTATAGTCGATATGGGACTAAATAAACCTCCTCACAGCCAACACAATGTGCTTCAAAGAGGCCGCAATTAAGGGAACTTTCCAATAGAAAATAAGGTAAAAAGGGATAAAGGTGTGAAAACATGATGGAAATTCCAAAGGATTTATAATAATACTTATATGTAGTATCACATGACAAACAAATTGGGACTAACCTTAAAGGATTTGCCAAAATTCGTTGGCCAATGGTCACAAAGCTGGTCTCCTCGTTTGACATAAAACACGCAAGTGAAGAAACACTGCAAAATAAGAAACACATAAGCAACCTTGTGCCAATTCAAGTTTGATGATAAAAGTATATATTTTCTTGGTCATGAAATAATTTATTCAAATAAAATGTAATACTAGGTATTGTCACAAGGCAGACCTTCCAGTAAATATATGCTCCCTTATACCCAAAATGGTGGGTTTTCGTTGCCCACTATGTCCTTTCCGGAATTCATCCAATACATTTCTCATTTTGAAAGATTCTTCATAATAGTTATCCTTAACAATAAAAATGAAAAAGAAAAAGTAGGAGCATTGATTTATACAGAAAATACTACTTAACTAATATTAAATTGAAGTCAAAGGGAAAGTTACCTGATTCATGTCTCGGGTCTGCAAGGCTTCTCCACGAGTAAATATAATGACATGATTTTGGTTTTCAGGTTTCCCTTCACCAATTTCTGTTGGAGGACCAGGTAGCTTGATGCGATATATTTCCTAGTAATGCAATATAGAATCATTTGAATTAAAATTTAAAGCTGTTCAAAACCTGAAACAAACTCAGCCTGAATTGAGTAACCCTGGCATGATATCAAACTATTTCAACGTATAGTTACGGGTAATACAGAATAGTTAACCCCTTCAGTTTATAATAGCCGCACATACCATCCCTTAGATTGTCACCTAATAATCTTTTTACTCTAATATTATTATAGCAGTATTCATATCAGCTCTTTCGTATATTCCTATTTGTTTCACCTCTTGGGTATCTGCTACCTATTGGTTTCTCCTTTGTTAAAGATGTGGTTATTTACTGTTGGATAAATAAGAGTAAATTCCTCTAAGTTAGATTTCTGCTTACTGTCAATCTTTTCTTTTCAATAATAAAACAAAACAAAAGTGATTGAGAAGTGAGAAAGTCAAACATTCCATTGTCCATCTATTTGAATGATCTTTTTGAAATTATGCAGTCAGTTTTAAGTATGTAAAAGGGAGATAAAAAGAATGAAATACTAAATTGATATTAACTAAGATGTCTTATATAATGTATCGATATGTTGACACTTGACATGTACATAAAACCTAGAGCACTAACCTTTATTTATAGTAATTATGATCTGAACTAATTAGGAAAGCAAATCGTGATAAGATAGGGAAATATGGTAATAAATTGTGAGATATGAAGAGGAATCGAGAAACTAATCTTAGAGGATAATCTAAGACATAATAAGATATTTTTGGATATTTTCAAATAATTCTAACATATCTCTTTGTCTCTGTTAAAATGAAATTCAGATTTCAAAGCTTGGAAGAGACAAATCCAAGCAAGGAACACACCAGCTTTGCCCATTGCCAGGAGTGACTAAACACCTACCCAATTTGATTCATTTAATAGCAGCTTTCAATCAATTCAGGACTCTCTGATCTACTAATTAAACAGAAAAACCTCACCACCATGTCATTGTCACACACCAGATGCATCATTTTTTCTTTCCACACGGGAATGCTAGGTTATTCAATCAATAAATATCCATACAAGACAACCACAAAACCACACCATATGCTAGAGTGAAAAGGAAGAGATTCTACAGAAACTTTTGACTTATTACATTCCCACTTTTGCAATGATAAATTAAATAGTCATCAGATTTTTGCAGTAGACTTTCATATACAGTGAGTGACTGGTAGGTTTTCAAAGAACAAGTAAACAAAACTAAAATTTAATTTATAACATTTTAATAAATATGGAAAAAGCATAAGTCACAATAAAACATCAAACAAGGATCTTTTGTGCATACCTCATCACACTTATCCCCTCCCTTAACAAGAACAGAATAATAAACTTTCTGAAACTTTCCATCCTTCATGTCTTCTGTTTCATCTATGTAAGCAACTCGAAGGGAAGAATGCCTGTAAGAATGTTTCGTTTTTCCATTGTCAATCCCATTGTCATTTTACAATATACAAGGAACTTATAAAGTTCAGAAAATGGTTGTATTGACTCACGTTAACATCAGATTGAGAATGTTAGTATAGCAGTTTCTGTCTCTAGTGTTTTTGGACTTCTTCTGAGAACCGTACACTTGACAAGAAATAACATAGGTGAACTTTAAATTGACCATTGCTTGTGCATCTTTTAGAAGCTTCGCATTTTTGTCATGAGAATCCATTGTTTGGAAGCCTTTAGAGAGAGCTGCAAGAGAAACAATGTATAGTTCATTCATATATGAAAGGCTTCTGTCATATCTCAGGATTTGAACTTGGACGCAGTTCGTAAATAGAGAAATAACCAATGTCTCCTGCATATTCTATGAAGCACTGAAGAATCAAAGCTTGCCAATAGTACATCATTCCTCTCACTAGCAAAAACAAAAGGTTGAAACATAACATTTAAAACTGGAATATATATTCAAATCTAGCAATGGAAATACTCTTCATTACAATCAAGACCTGTTCGATAAAGTGTCTGCCCTCTGTAAGATGCCCACTGTTGAATTAACTTCTCTTTATCTTCTTCAAGAACATCACTTTTTAGTCGTTCATGGAAATTGGCCCATTCATCTAGTACATTAATGTCAGACAGTAAAATGAGGGTACATGTACTAAAGTGGGGCAGAAATGTAAGTATGCATATAAAAATACTCACCAGGATACATCTTGGTTAGGTAGAATAAAATTGATATTCCCATTTCATTTTCCAAATTGAGTTCCTCATTAGAATACAGAACATCTTCTTTGTAATAAGGTGTCAGAACACTGAAGCAAAACTCAGAAAAGTTACATATCATGGTAGCATGAGCAAAAATTGTTAGTTAATTATGTTGATTACATTAGAATGATCAAATACTGATAGTTAGGCTAGATATTATGGTGAAGTGTATTTATGTTGATTACATTAGAATGATCAACAAATACGGATAGTTAGGCTAGATATTAGTTATTTTGTCACCTTAGTACACTTTAATTCATAGTAAATCAACCAACAAATAACAGAACATGTGTTTATCTTTACACACTAACTTCTCCCAATAATTCTCTCTCAACAAAGGTAAACAATCATCCATATATTTGGGAAAGTCAATTTGCAGATATGTGCATGCAGGCATAATAAATGAGGTGGCAATTGTTTCCAACAACAAAGAGCAATAATAATGAAAAAAACACATCTGATTAAAATCTTAATCATTCTTCTCTTTTGAGTTCATGAACAAAAATTATTTAGTAGACATTGTGTATGGAGTACATTTCATTCATCCATTTCAAACTTTGGTATTTGTTAGATATAAAATTATTCATAAGCCTTGGCCCAACAGTTTAAGCTTTTATGGAAGTTGGCCATTGACATGGGATTAGAATCTGCATGACCAAGTGGTCAAGAATTTGATTCTTTTTTCCCTCATTCTTCTAATAGAAAGTTGAATTTCAACACAAGATAGAGTAGCCCTATGTGTTTGTCCATGATTCAAGCTCAAAGGACTGTTGCATGAGGTGGTGGGTGATAAGACCCAAAATTATGAATAGAAAAAACTGGGATATAATTGTTAGAAGTAATTCAAAGTTTGTTGTAACTAACTGGAAAGTCAGTTTGTTAGCTAGTTTGTTGGTTGGATAATTAGCTAAGTTTGTTATGCTTGTTGTATTACTAGCTATAAAAAAAGCTAGTAACTCTATATTTCTGTAATACAATTTTATCATTTCCAATTAAGTCATGTTATGAGTAACTGTCAACATGGTATTAAGAACCCTTTTTCGAACCTGAACCTGAGTGATTTTTTTTCCACTAGATCTATGAGTTTGGTGGCTAGATGGAATTCTTGGAAAACAAGAACGTGTGCATAAAGAGCAAGAACGTGAATAGAATACCCGCTGTGCGATAGCTGCAATGTAAAGAAGGTTGAGGGAGGAATATGGTTGGCTCACACATTGTTGTGTAGAAAAAGGCAAAGTTCCCTGGAAAGGAAATATATCCAACAATCAGAAACTAGTGAATCCTCTAAAGGAAGGAGGAAAGACCAAGCACAAAAGTAAGGCTGCAGCTCCAAAAACAGCAAGGAGTGGAAGTTTGACAATAGGAAAATGAGATGTCATAACTGCTAGAAACTTGGTCGTTATGCAAAAGAATGTTGGACAGGAGACAATGCCCAAAACAAGCCCAAGATTTGTGCAAATCTGGTACAAGATGAAGGGTCCGATTATGATTCTGAAGTTGTGATGCTCTTGGCAACCACAAGCAGTGAAGCCTCCAATGACACCTCCTAGTACTTGGATTCTGGATTTTCCACTCATATGACAGGAAAGAGGGAATAGTTCATCAGTTTGGATGATTCATCAAAAGGCAGAGTTCGTTTTGCTGATAATAAGAGCCTCATTGTAGAAGGCACTGGCAGAGTGGCTTTTAGAGACAAAGATGGAAGAGAAACAGTCATTGAGGAGGATCTATATGTGCCTGGTATAAAAACAAACCTGCTGAGTTTAGGCCAACTACTGCAAAAAGGATTTGTCATGAAAATGGAAACAATAGAAGTTCTATCTTGTTATGTAGCAAATTTTTGAAAAATTAACAATGGTTGGAGCTCAACTCCATGGAGCTCTAGGTGCTTAGTATACAAGCCAAGCTATCTATTAAAAGTTGTCTTTAAACCTGACCTGCGAAGTAGCTGCAAACAGAACTTATGGAGGAGCGTGTTCCATTGCGCATTGCAATCTTCCTTGTCGATCCACTGCAATCCATCAGATTTGTGATCTAAACCAAATCGAAACTCGAAGACGAAGGGAAAGATCATAAACGCATACAATCTTACGCATCAAAATGCGATTTAAAGACTCTAGCAGATTGGAGTCTTATGGGGATAAGCACCCAAAGCTCGAAAAATTTGCTATTCGTATAGCTTGACATGTAGATTCTTTGGATGCGAGCGTAATTGGAGTTCCTTTGAGATGGTAAGCGTGGTGGATATGAATGATGTTTTATTTGCCAAGGCTAATTAAAAATTGGCTAAGAAAAGGCAAACAAGAAAACCAGTTGACCTAAATCTTGATGATTGTCCATTCAATGATGAATGGATTATGGAAGATAAGCATAGGGTTGGGAAGAATGAAGGTTTAGGTTTGGATGTAGACAACTTGGACTTGGATGAAAACTTGGTTCTAGTCCAAGTTGGAGAGGGTGAGAATGAGACTACAGTCACTACACCACCACCTCTAGATGATTTAGACATTACTAATTTGAATGGTGAAGGAGATGGAATTGGAAAAGATTATGATTTTAGCTTGCAAGATTATATACTTTAGAGTTTAGATATTTAGGTCTTTACATTTGGTGTTATGAAGGTTAAACTACCTTATGACTTTGATTATTTTGAACTTAGGATTGAAATTTTATAGGACTTCATCATGTTGAATTTAAGTTCAATTAAGTGATTGGAGTGTGATTTAATGGTCTATGTTACTTTATATGCATATATATTTATATATGACTATTTAAGCATATATATGAATTTTATAAATTTTGAAAGATCTTATAATCCGTATTACGATCCCCTGATTTACGATCCAAACTTCCTTTTCGATCTTAAGCAAGATCTCGAGTTTGACTACCATGGATAGAACCGTTTTTCCTGAAGGCCTATTTCTTCACTTAGTCTGGGCAACCAAATTACTCTCCAGCGGAATAATATCCCCCAATCAGTTACCTCCCCCTCCAATATACCCTCTCTCTCCTCTTGCTGCATGATTGCCATATCCTCCCTCCAACCTTCTGCCAGCTGTCCATTCCATTATGCCCCTCTTGTCTCTCTTCTAATTCCCTCCTAGCTGTTATTACACGTTTCTTTCTTTTTCATACACCAGCAGGCCTTGCTTCTTGGGCCATCTTGCCTTTCTCCTATCCCTTCAGCTCCTCTCACCCTTTCCTTCTATATACTTTCATAATGGGCCTATCAGTAGATCATGTAAAACCATTCATGAATTTGTCCTTCTCACTATTCAATATTCATTGTATTTTTTCCTTTCCTTTCAATATATTAGTCTATCGCAATGACTAACCTGAAGGACATGTCCCGAACTTTGGGAGTCTTTGGCATATTCATAAATAAGGAGTCTACAAAGAATGTAATACGGCGGCGGGCTTCTAGATTTTGGGGCACATTTGTGGCACATTTGTGGCTGATTCCTTGACTGTTAAAAGCAAATGAAGCCTAATAACCTAGTGAAAAGAAACGGAAAATTGTCAGCAACAGCACATTCAAAAAGAATAATGTGATGTTTTCACTTAAGTATAATTGTCAACACTACCTTCCCCAATCACTGATCTATTGTGTGTAAAAGAAGTGTCAATATTGACAAACCTCTGCCCTCTCTCGGCATGATATAGCTGTGGTGTTTGCAGAAACCTGGAGAAAGCAGAACCAAGTCAATATTGTAAAGCAGTACTTATTATAGGGTTTAAAATAAATCATAAACCAAATTTCCAGTTACTGTTTCAAACATACAAATGGCCATCAACCATAAAATCATGTATGATAACTTCTATAACATCTTGCAGGATATTGACTATCTGGGACTCTAGTTTGCCATCTTCAGATCGCTGCCAGTGGGAACTGAGTAAGTCTTACAAGAAGGAACTGAAATATACTAAGAAAAAATGGAAGCATGATGAGAAAAACCTACCAGTAGAGTTAAAAATTTCTCTAACCTCTCACTGAGTGAAGGCAAGCCACTCATCTTGAATTCTTTGACAAATGTTTCTTCTCGTATGGACCGTTCTACTTTAGCGCATATACTTCTTACAAACCTGTCTCATAGAGGGAAGAAACCCAATACTCATGAGGATTCCAATAAGAAAATTAAATGTAAACAACTATTTCTCACTTACAGCTTATCTTCTTCATCTTGCAGAAGCTTAAGTATGATGTCCTTGACAGTCTCGTAGCATTCAATAACTGCTAAATACATATAGCCATCGTTCTTAATCTTTCTAAATAAAACTTCATCGGTCGCCTCCTTAAAATCTTTTGCCATGTCAACAGCTATAGGGATCTATCACATAACGAAGCAATTTAGAAAGGTAGCAGACACATTCATTCAATTATGGTAAACTTTTGGCCATGTGGAACCCCTCATATGACACACCTTACTAGCAAGCAAGAATGGTGGCCACTGAATGACAGAAACATCAGTTGAACTGTATGGAATTAGAAGAAAATCTCTATCCCTGGAAAATTATCAGTGAAGAGATATAATCAGAAGCTTGAAATTCAGGCATCTATTGCAAGATGTATGAGGCAAGCAGCAGTTTAGACCTATTACTGATGAGGTCTTCCTCTCTCATAGAATTTATAAACTCATTCCAAAACTTAGAAAAGTATGAAATATTATTCCGTTCATATGTCTCATCCTGCCACAGAAACTCCATTCATAAGACTCCAGACAGATATTTAGCTTCTATGCAGTTATATAACTTTGTTGTTCACACATATGACATACCAATTCCACCTGTTTAGTCTTTCTGTTGCTTCCAGTCCAAAAGCGCTGACTGAAAGCTCCTGGTACAGATTGAAATCTGGAGTGAAGCATTCCAAGTGTCCTTATCTAAGAGATGAAAATTGTTAAGAGAACATCACTGGAAAATTATGTTGCATGGGTATGTATGGGAACAGTATTGGGTACAATAAGATACAATACATGCATAGGACACTTTTTAAAAAAGTTAGGATATAGGTACAATATATATTAAGTAAAATATAATTATATTTATAAATTGCATATATGTTATTAATTTATCTTAATATAGCTGATGTTTATATTGGTTTTCCATCATTAAAAAACAACTAAATAGCATAATTGTAATCAAATTTATATAAAAATATTATATTCAAGATGATGATCCCTTCATTATCCAAAGAAAAATTTACGTTGTTTGAAGACTAGGCAAACATGCTTTGATAGGGAGGCAGCTGGATAACACACATCAGTATCTTACATGTATACATCACCAATTTTGAAATATCCATGCATCATAGCCAGAAGACTCCAATATGAATTAGTATTATCATTTCCAAGCAAAAATTCAAATCTTTTGAAAAGACAAATCATGTAAAGATAGGTTTTATGAGGCAGCTGGATAATCACATTACAAAGGTTCAATAAAAATTATTGCAATAAACATGCCACTGACCTCTCCCAAATGGCTGAAGGCTCCAATGATGACACCAAATAGAGTGGCATAAATAGCATTCCATATTTGAGTATCCATAAAATAAACCTATATATTAATAAAACATATAAGAGTGGAGTGAATTAATCCACAGAAATGTGAAAGCCAAAGTAATGGAACAAGATAAAGTTTGTAACTATAAAGTTCCTTTCCTTCTAAAGTCACCAGGATAATGGGAGCCCATATTGCAATGACAACACATATTGTGAGTCTCTGTAACACTTACAGAATGGGAGTTGAAGCTAGCTATACTGACAGAACATGTAGTAAAGATAGTGAGAAGGACATAAAATGTTACCAATTTCGGGAAAGAACTCATGCCACTGGTAGTTATCTATAGAAATCCCCATGATTAATTTTGTTGGCTCCACAAGCGGCAATATCTATTGAAAGGTTAATTTAGTGAGAAGAGAAACAAATTTAATGAAGTATAATTTAAAAAATATAAGGTTAGTTTCATACAATCATAACACAGAGGAAAAAAGAAAATACATGAAACATGATTACAAGAATTCAATAGTTCATTTATTGGGAGTTGATTTTTTTTACATAAACTTACAATTGAAAAAGAGAAAAAAAAAAGGAGGCATTAAGATGCTGAAACCATGTGTTTTAAAGACACAATGGAGGCTGTATTAGGACTTATTGGAAATAGGAGCATTTAATGTTTAAATCCCCATGATTAATTTTGTTGGCTCCACAAGCGGCAATATCTATTGAAAGGTTAATTTAGTGAGAAGAGAAACAAATTTAATGAAGTATAATTTAAAAAATATAAGGTTAGTTTCATACAATCATAACACAGAGGAAAAAAGAAAATACATGAAACATGATTACAAGAATTCAATAGTTCATTTATTGGGAGTTGATTTTTTTTACATAAACTTACAATTGAAAAAGAGAAAAAAAAAAGGAGGCATTAAGATGCTGAAACCATGTGTTTTAAAGACACAATGGAGGCTGTATTAGGACTTATTGGAAATAGGAGCATTTAATGTTTATTACCCTTCCAAAGTAAGCTAGCATTTAGCTGAGTTCAATGTATCTTAGGAAGCCCTAGTATTTTAAGTATTCTCTTTGAAATAGTTGTAGTTATTTATTCTCTTTTGTGAATACTCTTTTATAAATAGATCAATTTGCTGAGTGGAAAAAGACATTCAAGTACATTCACTAAATTTCCTTTCTCATTTTCTCACAATGTATCAGAGCTCTTGATCTAAGGGAACTCTGCTTCCAAATAAAAAAATAAAAACTCACTATAGAAGGTTTGACTGGGCTCTTGAAGCTGTTAGACATCCAAAACCATAACTGGAATTTTTTGGCAGTAACAATTAGGTTTTTCCAGCAACTTCTCCAACAATTTTTTTTCCAGAAAGTGAGTTTGTCATTCAAGAATTTAATCTCTCTCTTTTTGGCATTCAAGGCATGCTTTTACTTTATTAACATACTCATGTTAGTTGGCATTAAGCCATTAACACACATTGTTAAAAGTAAGGATGCCCCTTATCACCTTCGTTGGTTTGAAGAGATATGAGAGATATGAATTAGCTAACTTAACTGCGAGAAGGATGTGTATTAAATTATAACTATAATTCATCCCACATTAATCCATGTTCATGAGTATATATTCATGCTTTGTTTGGTTTAGAAATGAAAGGGAGAGGAACGAAAGAAAGAAATAGAAAGAACATAAATGAAAGAGAAATGAAGTAGAAACATATGTTGTCTCAATGGATAGAAATATGAGGGAAAGAAGTAAAAAAAAAAAATCTCTACTTATTTGAATCAGTAGAAGAGGGCGAGAAGAAATCGACAAATTGCATGAAAAATATTTTATACTGATTAAAAAATTAAATTTAATAAAAATAATAGATGTTTTACTCCATTATATTTTTCTTAACAAAATTATTTATTATTTTTGAATTTTGATGTTATAAAAAATATATTTAATTCTTTAAGAAACTAAAAAAATTGAGGAGAATTGGTATTTTATCGTATTTCTCTCATGTTACCAGAATATCATTCTCCCAGCATAAAGTGGGGACTTTGATAATCAATTCAACAACTTTAACTCAATCACTGACTTGACGTGTTTTAGATTCCACAAGCTACTGACTCAGAATAAAAATCAAATCAAAACCATTTACACAAATAATACCTCCACATAGTAGCTGAATGCTAGCTTGCTAATTAGCAGCATGATCCAAAAGAGGGTATACCTGCCATTACAAAATATATTTTAAAGCCAAAAAATATGAATGTAATTAATAGTAGATACGGCATACAGGTGCCTTGATTCAATGCAATACCCAATCGTGAGTCTGATCCAATTGAAAAATAAATCCAAAAAATTGACCTGTTGCTTCCAAAATGTATGGTTCAGGGTCAAAATAGTGTCTTAAATAATAGGAAGATAACATTAAAAGGCAATTGATGGATATATTCTTCAGCATGTCTATAGTAAATATTGTAAATATCTTTTATACCATTAGGATTCTATGTTGCTTATACACTTCACTCTTTTTTTACTACGGGTATTGATCAATTATGCAATGTGTCTTCTATTTCTACTATATGTAATTCTTTATCTTTGTTGTAGCTAGAGGACTCTTGTTGATACTGAGGGTTTCTTATTACTACTTGTTTGTTTCTATTTCTTAGACTCATCTCACTGAATGTTCTTAAAAAGTTAGGCATCTTAAATCTTTCTCTAGTTTCCATGTTTTAGGACCACCTCCTATCCAGTCTAGCTGACCAACGATCTCACTACCTTACCTTAGGTTTTCCTTCTAGGACCACTTAGACAAAGGAAGCTGACACACCTTTTACTGGACTCTAGAAAAACTCTAAATGACTTGTGTTTCTAAGAAGACTTAATGAAATTAATCTAATTAACAGAAACTCTCAAGAGTAATAATAGTTCTGAAGTTATCAAACAAGATATCTCTTTTTCTAGTAGGTAGATAAGCCTTCGGGAAGATACCATTATCCCAATATAATATATTGGATTTTGTTGAAATAAAATTTCCTTATTAGCAGCAAGTCTTTTTAATTCTAACCTTTATGTTCTTAATGCTTTCCTAAGCTAGTAATGATAGAACACTGGGTTCATGATGACTATCTGTTCCCCCACAATAAAAATCAAAATCAGAACACTGGGCTCTGATACCAGTTATGGTACCAGAACTAGAGTTTTAAGAAATTAGAGTTATAAAACCAGTTATGGTACCAGAGTTGGAGGGTTGAAGAAATTGCGCTTATTCTTTGAAATGTTCACAAACAGATGAATACAGAAAATACTAGTGAACACAATATGATTTATGCAAAGAGTCGGAGTGTTGAAGAAATTATGTTATTTTCTGGAATAAATAGAGGAGTATGATAAAGGTAGAGTATAGAAAACAACAGAATACAGAATATAACTTATGCGAATAATCTTGTACAAAATTGAAGAAGAAGTGAGAAATGCTTACAAACAGAAGATGTTGATGAGCTTTTAAGTGAGATAGACTTTTAAGATAGAAAATTATCAGAGAATTTTTTCGGAGATGTCTCAAACTAGGGAGGCCCTCCTCTTTATATGCTAAGTTCATCATATTACACTATTGAGGCACCATTACTTTAGCCAATCAGAGGCATACATGAAAAATAAAAATACATTAAAGAGAATACATTAAGAAAGTTTAAAATTGGAATAAGATCATGGGGAATCTTGCTTCTCCTTAACAGATGCCTTTCACAAGCTTGCCTTGGGAACCTTGCTCCTCACAAGCCTGCTTTGGGAATCTTGCTTGCTTTGTCTTGTTTCTCTCAATGGTTGTCTTGAAGAGTCCTGTTTTCTTTTGTCTTGCTCTGTCAAGAGTCAGGTTTCACGGGTCTATCTTGGGAGCCTTTCATGAGAGCCTTTATTTTCTTGTCCTGTTCTGTCAAGAGTCAGGTTTCACGGGTCTATCTTGGGAGCCTCTATTTTGTTGTCTTGTTCTTCCACATATCTTCACGGGTCTTGTAATGAGCGGAATCTAATTTCAATCAAACATGTCTCCATTGTGCAAGTATGGGTTGGATTCACTAGACTCAGCATCAGAGTGGTCTGCATTATCACTATCTGGGATAGACCTTGCTTTCAAAAGAGTTGCTTCAAACTCTTCTGCTGAAGTTGCTGAGGCTAACTCTGCCATAATCTTTTGCTTCTCCAATAAGAATGATGCTTCCTTCTCTTCTTTTTGCTTCTTAAGAGGACTAGTGTTTTGTTGACTAGTACTCTTTGAATTACTGTTTACCCATTCATCTATCTTGCTTTTACTGATAAGATTATTGTTGAACTTCTTCCACCACTTAACATTTGTTTAGCGGCAGAAGGTCTTGATGTCAACAGTTTCATATTTTTGTATGGTGGTGTATTCCCATGCCATTATCCAGGTTATAGCCTGTGAGGCTACAAAGGATATTAGACGGTAACCTGGGACAAATGATGATTTTTCACCAAAATAATCATAAGCTTCCTTTATCTCTAATGGGAATATTGTAGGTACTAGCCCAAAGTCTATGAACCACTTAATAAACCATCTTGGAAATTTTAATGATATTCCACGTCTAAACCAAATAAACCAAGAATGGGTCCCTGGAGTTAAGTATAGTACATGATACCATGCATCCATATAATCATAATAGGTGTAATTTTGAGGTAAAAATGACCGAGACAAGGATTTCTATTGAAACAAGGGTTGGTTCCAGTCTTGATGAGATAATATATTTAGTATTTTTATCTTAGAGAACTATATGTCCCCTGCTTGTCTTGGGTATGGAATACTTCTATGGAGTCTGTGTCTACCAATATAAACTCATAGAAGGTTCTGGTTTTATGTGGGTGTATGAGAAGGTAATGGAAGTCAGGTGGGAATAATGTCTTGGCTATTTGGATTGGACTGACTTTTGCTTGATCCTTCTCAAGGATAATTACCGGAGTAATTCATCTTTTTTCTAAGTATTGGTCTTCATAAGGGTTCTAGTAACTGACTAGTTTACTAGGTCCCACAATTACATTATGGTATTGAAGAGGAGTAAACCTGTTTGAGATTTTGGCTAATGGATTAAGGGATGGTATAGGTGTGGCTGTAGTATGTTCTTTTGTAGTAGAGTTTTTAACAATATTGGCAAGAGTATTAGGAGGCCTGGGCCTTATTGTAGTGTCTAGACTGTAATTATATTGGGAGGATGAACCAGATCTTTGAGAGATCACTTCATGGCCATATTGTGATGGAACTTTAACTGTATTGATTGAACCTGCTTGGGAGCTTGTGGCATCTCTTTCTTTAATAATTTTAGGTAGTCCCAGTGGGGGACCATATTGATCTTTACGTGTTGGCCTAATAGCCTTTTCACTCATTTGAAACCCTGTAAAAATTCTCTGGTTAGGAAATCTGGTAGATAATTCTTTTCTCCTTTTATATGTTCTATCTCAAAGTCAAAACAAGACAATAATGCTTGCCATCTGGCAAAAATATGTTTTGAGACTAGATTTTGAATGTCTTTTGTAAGAACACTGGGTGCAACTTTACAATCAGTACGGATTAAAAACCTTTTGTTGAAAATATCATTTTGAAATTTTTGTACACATAAAACTATTGAAAGTATTTCTTTTTTGATAGTAGAATACTTTTGTTAGGAAGGATGCCAAATACCAGAATGATACTTGACTACTTGCTCTTTTAATGATTCTATAAGTTTTTGTTTAAGAATCCCCCCATATCCTAAGTCTAATGCATCTGTTTCTACTATTAGGTTTGCCTTGGGGTCTGGTATTCCTAAACAGGGCAACTTTTTAACTAAGGTTTTTATTCTAATAACTGCCTTGGTCATCTCCTCATCCCACTCTGGAGGATTTTTCCTTAACCTTTTATATAAAGGGGCACACTCTGCCCGTATATTAGGTATAAAGTCTGCTATATAGTTAATACATCCTAAAAACCTTTGCAATTGTTTCTTATCTTTGATTTCATTAGAGAATTTCTCAGCAAATTCTATTGATCTTTGTATTGGCTTGATAGTCCCTTGATATAGTTCAAATCCTAAAAATCTTATTTTAGTCTGAAATATCTTAATCTTCTTCTCCGAATCCACTAAATCATTTTCTTTTATAATGTCAATGAATTTTTCAAAATGTTCTATATGCTGGCTAATATTTTTAGAGAATATTAATACATCGTCTAGGTATACTAATGAGAAGTCCATATACTGATTAAATATGTTATTCATGATATTTTGAAATTCACTAGGAGCATTTTTTAGTCCTTGTGGCATCACATTCCACTCGTAATGACCAAAGGGTACTACAAAAGCAGTTTTGTACCTATCTTGTTCTCTTACTCCTATTTGGTAGTATCCTTACTTCATATCAAATTTAGAGAATACCGTAGAATCTTGTATTCTTTTAATCAAATCACTCTTATTTGGTAATGGGTATCTAATCCATTCCAAGGCTTTATTTAAAGGTTTATAGTTTATGACTAACCTTGGAGCTCCTCTTTCTATTTCAGAGGCTTTCATTACATAAAATCCCGTGCAACTCCAGGGGGACTTTGATGGCCTGATCAATTCTTTCTCTAAGTATTCTTGAATTTCCTTCTTACAATACTCCAAATACTCTTTATTCATTTGTATTGGCCTAGCTTTTGTAGGAATATTTCTTTCATTAAAATCTTTTATGTACGGTAAAGAAATCTCATATTTCTTCCTATGCCAAAAAGCTGTGGGCTTTACTTTGCAAATTTCTTTTATTATTTTACTTTCTAATTCCTTAATAACCTTTTGTATATTACTGGATTTTAATTGATCCTCTACTCTTTTAAATTTTATTTCTCTATTCAACATATTGATATGTTTCTTTTTTCTTTCTATAGTATTGATTTTTGAAATTAAGGATTCTTTTAATATATTTAATTCTCTCGTCCTTGGAGGTTTTATAAATTCAAAGCAAATTTCTTTGTTTAATGCCTTTGTTACTAGCCCCTTCTTTGTTACTTGAAAAGGATATAATAACGTGCGAAATGGTGTTGGTGTGTTAATATTTTTTACTAATACAAATGAGGTGTTATAACAAATTTGACCTTTACACACCCTTGCATTTGACAACTTGTATTGAATATTCATTTTGGATCCATTTGCACTAGTTACTCCTTCTAAAGTTTTTTCATAGTATTGTGTTGGTATTAATCCTTCTTAGATACAATTTACATCAGCTCCTAAGTCTATTAATGTCGTTATCTTGAATATTTCTTCTTTGATAACTAAGGTTATCTCTATATGCCACTTGTGGGTAGTTATTAGGTTTAATATATTGATATAGGGGTCCTCATTGTCTTCTTCATCTATTTCAATTTCTTCATAAACTACTTTTTCTTTTCCTTTTTGTTTTTTGACTAATTCTTTCCCTTCTAATTCCAGCATCCTATACTCTAAGGCTATGTCACTAGTTTTTAACTGCTGTATCTCTTGTTTTAGTATTTTGATTTCCTCTTGTAAGTCTTTTACAGTGACTTGTTGATTTGTAGGTTTAAACCTATTCATTATTTCCTTCATACTTATATTACTAATCTCTGTTCTAGAGTTCTCATCTTTTATAATTAAATCATTCAGTTGTCTTATAAATTCATCTTTTAATCAGGATTCTTCTAATTTATCTATAATATTAATAAGTATAGAGGTTTGATCTTTGGTTAATGTACTAATGGTTTTACAATCATTGCAACTACATATTCCTGCCCCAAGGTAGTAACCATCTTCTTCTTCTTCAGAGGAAGATGAGGATGTACTTAAGGTTTCTAATTGTTCTAATGCTAAATTATCTTTAGATTCTTCTAATCCTTCACTAGAGGATTCCTCATGGTCTGAATTTATTAAGATATTTAGTAAATTCTTTTTTAGGGTCTCATCCTCTATTTGATTAATTTTTTGCATAACCCTGCACTTGTTTGCATAATGTCCTATTCTCCCACATTTCTAGCATTTAACTTCTCTTTTTATACTCTTATGCCTTTGTTTTTTATTAAACCTTTGGTTATTTTCTATAATGGGATTTTGATTTTTATTGCTAACTCTTTTTCTTTTATAGTTGTCCTCCTATATTGCTTATAAGGCCTGTCATAAGACCTTTCTTGTTTTTGTTTTTTCTTATGACGGGCACTCGGGGCCCTCATTGGTTCTACCCCATATTGATGACAAAAAGTCCCTAACTCTCTTTTGCTCGAGGCACTTTCTTTCCTTATCTTATTTTGTAATTTGAAGTCGGTACATACTTGTAGGCCAGTTTCTACTATAATATAGTGTAATTGACCATTGGTTAAGGATTCATATGCTATAGGTTGGCCATAATGTCTTTCTAAGTTCATTCTGACCTTTTCTGAGAATAATTTTGGTAACCCTTCTATAAATTTTTCTTTCCAAAAGTTGGCAAAGCCATCTTCTCTTAATGTTACTTTTGATAGGAAGGTATCTTTATACCATCTATAATATGTCATGGTTGGACAGTATAGGTTAGTTAGTTGGTTTGCAGCTCTGTTTTTAAATACGTTGGGATCCCCTATAAAATTTTGAATAATATAGATAAGGGTTGAGACAGCATCTTCTTGATTGGTTTCATTCTTGACACTATTTAATATGGTTAACCTATCATTTTCCGTACAAAGATTATCCCACCAACCCTTTAGTTGGCCAGTAAATCCTTGTATGATGGCTAATGCGGCTGACTTGTCTGAACAGCGTTTGGTTCTATGTGCTGTTGCTGCCATTGTCATTTGGCAGGTCAGATCTAATATGGCTTGTTCACTCATACCATCTAAATTCCATTCGGAAATTTCGTTTCCTGAAAAGGAATTTTGAACTAAGTCTCCCCTTTCCTCATATTGGACATCAGCTAGGGATGGTCTTGGGTAATAATTTCTAAGCTTTGGATAAGCTTTTAATTTATTGATTTCTATAGTATTGACAGAGGGTCTATCCATTCCTAGTTTTTCTAACCTTTGTCTAATTTCTTCTATTTTTAAATCAGTGTCATTATTTAATCTTATAGCCTCTAGGTCTTTTTGTGGAACATTTATTAATTTATATATGGGTTTTATTGGTGATTTACTCTTAGTAGTTGTCGAACTACTAGCATTTTCTACTTGATTTAGGGTTTCAATTCTCCCTAATTGTTTTGTCATCACTTCTAATACAGTATTTGAGTAATTCATTTGTGAGTGTAATTTCTTAATATCCGACTTCTCTACAGACTTATCTAGATCCTTTTTAATGTCTTTATATGGACTAGCTTCTATTTCTAGATTTGCTAGTTCTATCCTTATCCCTTGTTGAGGTGGATATTCTGCCCTTATGATTTTATCATCTAAGGTTTTCCAACTATTATTTATTCTTCCTATTGTACTAATTTGTTTTCTAAAAGGATAGTATATTATATTCTTTCTACAATGTGTAGAAAACCAATCAAAGAAATATACATTAATTTCTTTCTTATTCATATAAGCATAATACATCTCCTTAAATTTTTTAGTTTGTTCCTTACTAAAGGTCGTAAAATACCAATCCCTTTGTTCTTTATTATATTTGGCATTAAAGTCTTCCCTAATCCATTTCTTGTCTATCTCAAAAGAGGTTTCTTGGGTTAAAGTATTTAGTACTTGTGAAGCTGTGGGCGAATATTGGGGTGACTCTGATTTTTCAGAAAATACAGGCCTTGCTACTTTTGTATTACTAGTATCTATTCCTCTCAGGTCTAAGTTTATTGTGGCACTATCTACTGAGTGTCTTGCAGGTTGCCCTCTAAAGATCATATGTGGTTCATTAATTTTTAACGAAGTGGATCTATTCATTCTTAACCTAATATTAGAACCCTCTTGTATTATATCCCTTACCTAATATTAGAACCCTCTTGTATTATATCCCTTACTTGAGTATTGTAAACCTTTGGTTCACTTACTACTTCCTCTAATAACCAATCTTCTGGAATTTTACGAATGACCTCACTATGACTCAATCTCTTTGAGTTTAAGAACACTTGGTTGTTACAAGTGTGTTTTTCTTTATACATTACTGCTTTTAGATTGTACATGAGTGTTGTTTTAATGTAGTTTTTGCTCAATGTTCACGTAGTTGTGATGGACATTGGTGTTTGGGTTGTTTGAGTTACCACAAATTTAAAATTATATATTTTATTATTATTTTCAAATTTTAAGTATTAAATTATTATAACTACCACAACGTGTAACTTAGACTTGCTATCATTGTTAGTCTATTCGCTTCTTCCTCAATTGGATAAAAATAATAACATTGAAGCGATTTTCAATATTGAGAGATTAAATTGAAATTTTTTAATAATAAAAAAATTAAATTGAATAAAATAAATAAATAGAATAAGAAAGACCTGATTTTTTTAGTTTTTGCTTTTAAGACCTGGTCTCCTATTCAATCTAATAACTTTTTTTATTTAAGGTATAATAAGGTCATGAAGTTTAAGTTAGTTGTCTCTTAAAATAAACTAATCGAAACATATGGATTCGATTAGTATTGGGGGATGATTTAAAAAACTAGCTTGTGAGTTTTAATACCATTTTTATTGAGATCTATCTACATGATTTTATTGGTTAGGAAATTTATCCATGTTGACCTGAAATCCTGAGCTTAGACCATTGAATCATTTTATCGTCATTTAACCTTGAGTAAAAACTGTTTAGACCCTCAAGTTTTGGTCAAAATTGGTTTTATTACCTACTATTTTAAAACGGTAGTTTTAGTCTTTGTATTTTTAAAAAAATTGGGGATTTGGTCTCTTGTCAAATCAAAATGACTATAAGATTAAATATGAAATCCACCATATTTTAGAAATATGAAAACTACTCTATTTAAATGTGGGAACTAAAACCAATTTTAATCCAGAAAATTAGTAAAAACTATTGGATTTTTCATGTTCTAAGTTCATACCTTTAAGGTAGCAAGTACATTTATTTGAACACTTAATGGTTTCTTCTTTTCAATTCATATTTTTAATGATATTTTTACTATTTTGTTAATAGAACATGATGATTAGGATATTTTCTTGTTCTTCACAGGGTATCCAAAAGAAGTATGTGGTTCTTTGCACACTGGATACTTGGAACCGCGGTCTCATTCCTAGGTGTCCTGAATGTATATCTTGGTTTAGGAGCCTACCACCCTAAAACATCAAAAGGCATACAAATTTGGAACATACTTTTCACTGTTCAGATATCTTTGATTGTGTTTTTCTACCTTTTTCAAGAAAAATGGGTCTATATAAAAAAGCAAGGTGTGGTTTTGGACAATGAAATAAAGAATCCTAGTTATCAAGAAAGTCATCCAGATGAAAAAGAGAAGGCATCGAAGGGTGACACTTGTTGAGTAAGATGAACCAATGCCTCACCATAATTGATCCTGACTTCTATATAGGATACAAGTGTTTAAAGCATATAGAGTACTGGTGAATTTGAATTTCATGTATGAGATAAGGAATAATTTCTATTGCTTTTGTCAGAAAAGGCAAAGTCATTCAAAGATTGTAACATATTTGGCGACTTATAATGTGTTTATTAACGTATTGAATATCAGCAAACGTGAATTTAAGAAATTTTTAATAATTACTTTTATGTTAGTTTTAACGTGATTTTACTCTTAACAAGTAGATATGTAACGAGAAACCAAACACGTACTTATATGTTTTTGTCTAGATGCAAATTCAAAAACTTCAAGAATCATTTCACGAGGACCAAAAAATTAAATATCCAATATATGCATTAATCATAATTGATTTTTATCTAGTTTAGATTCATAAGGATGTAGTAGGGAAAGAAAAATGAATAAAAGGAGCATCCATAACCAAGTTGGCTGTGGTTGTGTTTGAATTTTAAGAATCAAATTGCATTGGAAGATTTAGCTATTCCTGTCTAAGCCTTGGGAACTGTAAGTTAAGATTTTACTAAAAAGAAAGGGATGAGTAATAAATCTAAAACCATTTCTAGTGTAATTTGACATCAAGTTTTTAGATTCAACTATCGCTTACTAATTGCTTCGAATCAGGCATACCAACTATATATTGAGGTTAAAGTCCAAAATATGTGAAATTGACATGCTTTTTTTTGGCTGAAACCTTGCTTCTTATGAACGTAGCTTCCTTCTAGTTCTTGAAATTTAAATAATGTAGTTAAACTTAAGTCCTTTATAACATTAAATTGCAGGATTTTCAGAATCACAATTCCAAGTTGGGGATGATTGACGATTTTTACAATCGTTGGGTAATTATGGTTTTGTTCTTAAAAAATGCCTTGATAGATTAAAGGAAGAGAGTGTTTATAAACAATCCTTGACCACTGCTCTTAAATGATGTGACTGTGAGACTTTCTTTACCGTACTGGAATAAAATTAGTATTATTTTTCTGTGTTATTCTCTGTATACTGTTTCCTTTGAGACAAAAAGGGAAAAGGGCAGGTAAGATCATTGTGACAACCAAGAGTTGTAAGTCCTTATATGCACATTACTTTTATATTTGTTAGTTGAAACATATAACAGAACAATAACTTGCAGTGATTATGCTTATGATGAGGAAAGGAGTGTGTTGTTGGATGAAGAAAATGATGAACACTACTCAACCATACCTGGCAAACCCATTAAGATCATTAGTTATGTTGGCCTAGGACCTCAAACCTGTAAACATTGAATTTAAGGAATTGATGCTGAAAATACTGTACTACTAAGCAAAGGAAGAAATTGACATTAATTACAACATTAGCTAATTGAAAAAATTGGTACACTCCTAATTCAGCGTCAAAAAAAGGATTTCATTGGTTAAAGAAAGGATAAACTAATCTGGCAATTTTTCATGGAGAAAAAATGATGTCAAACTTGATATTGGGTTCTTTGCTTGTCATACTGTCTGTGGAAAAATTCCATTTGTGGAAGAAAGTATAGACTACTGTGGCAATTTTTTTTGAGAAAAAAAAATTATGTCAAACTTGTTATCAGGTTCTTTGCTAGTCATTATCTGCTGGAATAATACCATTTGTGAAGGAAAGGATAGACTAATGTGCAAGTTTCTGGAATCATTCCTTGCGAAAGTTAAACTAAACAAAGATACCATCTTTCATATTTTTTGGAGCAAAAAGTATTCTTAATCATTGCCTTAATTCCTTCATGATTTTAGTTGTTCTAATTTAATAAATTTATTATTTTTAACTTAGCTTTACTTCCTTAAATTATGAATTTCAAATATGGTAATTTATACATTTAAAATCATAGACCTTCTTATTTTCTCTGTTCTCTAGACTAAAAAATTCACCAGAAGCAGCATTAATTATTGTCTTGCTAAGTATGAATTTTCTAAATTTATATTTTTCTGGCACAGTCAAAATAAGATTTAATTTTAACTTATAAATTTAAGTTTCTAAAATAATTATAATTTTGAAATATAATTAAGTTGTAATTAAAATTTTATCATATAGCAGCATTTAAAGAAAAGAATATAGAAGCATTTGAAGAAAAGAATATAGCAACATTTGAAGAAAAGAATAAACTTGATAAAAAAAGAATGACGTAAAGCTTTTGGCATTTTGTTCCACGCAATGATTATTTAATTTAATTTTAAAGCTATATATATACATTGTTTCTTTCATTAGTTTTTCATTAAGTTATAAAACATCCCACTGCTTTGTCCTTCAATCTTCAATCTTGAATCTTATTACAAATATATATTGTTTCCTTCACCAGTTTGTCATCGAGTCACAAAGATCCAATCATTGTGTTCCTCATTCTTATTACTAAATCTCCCACCACTGTCTCCCTCAATCTTATTGCATAAAATAGAATATGTCGATTCGAACAAATCCCATGAAAGCAGTGTCCACACTGTTGAAGCGCCTTGTGAGTGTTGAAAAACGTGCCGATTTGGAGGATTTGAAGTCAGAGTTGATTAAGATAAAGAACCTGTTTTCCATAGTGAAGAGAAATGAAGATGAACTCCTTGACACGTTAACCGTCGTGGATTGCTATCTTCGCAACTTGAACATACCTAAGTTGATGGAAGAGAAGGATGACATTTGCCACAGAATAAGGATTTCAACTCAAAAGTTGCTGCCTCAAAGTGATTATACACAACTTCCTCAATCATCAAAGGACCTCAACGTAGCAGTTCCTTCCACCCGAGATTGGGGGGACATGGTAATGTCGAAGATGGACTATGACAGCCTTGATGAATATGACAAAGTTGCCTTTTTGAGTCTCTTACGTTTCCCTGAAAATGCTGTTATAAAGAAACGGAAAATAATTCTCTGGTGGAAACAGTTGGGGTTGGTTTGCGACTGGGAGGGTGTGTTTAGGAATCTTAGGGAATGTAGTTTTGTTGTCCCACATGGTCAGTGTCCTGTTGAGAGTAAATTTAAAATTAATCCTTGGGTCCGTCATCAGTCGCTGTGGTCATTTTTACAAAATGAACAAGGCCGGTTGAATGAAATTTATTCACAAATATGTCAAGGTGATACTTTTAGTAGAAGTTTAGTACTTGACGAAGTTAAAATAAGTGATGTGTTTGGTTTAAAATCTACCCATTTGCAAGCTGTTTTTAATGTTGGTGCAAGTTATCTTAATTTTGGACTGCAATGGATGACCAATAAGAAGGATTTGGAGGTACTTCAACTTGGTCGTTGGCTGCACGATTCACCAAAACATCATATTGAAGTGCAGAGTGAAGAATTCCTGAAGGAGTTAAGAGATCAAAAGTATTTGAAGTATCTTAGTCTTCGTGGGATATCAAGAATATTTGAGCTACTACCCTCCATTCTTCAACTTGAGAGCCTAGAAACTCTAGATCTCAAGGCCTGTCACAATCTAGAGACACTCCCTAATGATATTGCATCATTGAGAAAGCTCAAACATTTGAATTTATCTGAATGCTACTTGTTGGATAGAATGCCAAAGGGGATTGACAAACTGACTCAGCTTGAAGTGCTGAAGGGATTTGTAATAGGTAGTTCTAGCAAGACTCCTTGTAGAATATCTGATATTGCAAATTTGAAGAAACTAAAGCGGCTCAGCATACATATAATAAGTGGGGCTGTGATTCAAGATAGGGAGTTTGAAAGCTTGAAAAAGTTGGTGAAACTTGAGCATATCAAAATATCATGGGGTGTGTCTGACACTAGGTACATTGATTTTCCGATCATTTTCCCTTCAAGTTTGATAAAGTTGCATATTGAAGGCTTTCCTGGACAGAATATTCTAGAATGGTTGAACAAGTCTAACGAACCATTACTTACATTGGAAGAGCTAAATATATCGGGAGGGAAAGTATCAAGTATGAATCATGATGGAAATTACCTCGAGTTAAAGAGCATACGTCTCAAGTACTTAAAATATTTGGATGTTGACCCATCAGATTTGCGGTACTACTTGTTTCCTTCATTGAGGTACGTTGAAATAAAACAAATTAAAAATCTCCAATACTTGAAATGGAACATATTACATATTAAAGAGAGATGAAAGTAAATCTAAGTGATACTGGATTGTATATATATATATATATTTAGAGTGTGCCTAGGTATTTCAGGGAACAAGTTGAAAAATATATATACTTTAAGACTAAATAAATTCAGTTTAAATATATAGATGATGTAATGAAAATTCTTGATAGGATTTGTATTTACTGTTCATTATTTACTGCTCATTACTTTAGCATTCTAAATAAGAATCATTAACATGTATCATCGGTATTAATTGCAACGAATCATATTGCTAATATATTAAAATGATGTAAAATGTCCATGTTAGTTTTCATTCATATAATCCAAGTTTCACACATTAGGCAAAAATAGTTATAGTATAGAAAAAGTCGATAGATGATTGTCGGATCACTACAAAAAATTTAAAGTTTAGTGACTATTAAAATTGATCGCTAAATTTAAAACAATCATTATTTTCAAAATTTTGTGACTAAATAATTTAGCAATGATTTGGAGCAGTTGCAAAAACCCTAACAACCAACTTTTTTTTCTTATCTTTGATTTGTGACCAAAACTTCATTGATAAAAACATGAAATGGTCACCAACATTCTCAATCACAGCTAAGCATGTAACTAAATTTAGCGACTGCAATTTCGATTGCTATTTCAATTGCCAAAAAGAAATGAGTTAGAAAAGTAAGAAAAAAAATTATTTTACCGATCACTATTTTGCTAAAAAATACTGAATTAAAAAAATAAAAACTAAAATTATTTTATCAATTGCTATTTTGATCACTAAAAAAAAGATGAATTAATATAATATAAAAATAAAATATTTTTTTGATTTCTATTTTTGTTGCTAAAAAAATATAAATAAAAAATAAATAATTATTTTTATCAGTTACTATTTCAATTGCTAAAAATAGATAAATTTAAAAAATAAATTAAATATTTTTTTGTTATTATTTCTATCGCTAAAAAAATATAAATTATTTTTGTCAGGTTCTATTTCGATCACTAAAAATAGATGAAATAAAAAAGATATAAATTAAATATTTTTGGTTGTGATTTTTGTTGCGAAAAAAATAAATTAAATTAATTTTTTGTCACTATTTCGTTCATTTAAAAGACCCTAAACATTTGTTCATCTAAGTTACATTGTTTCTTTGCCACCCAACACTTGTCAATGTAAGTAGATCCTTCTTCTCGGACGCTGCTTCCTTCTTACTCTTCTTCCACTACTTCTGACTCTCCTTATTATGTCCTTTACCTTGTTCCACTTGCTTCATCTTCTGCTTCTTCATTGTTCACTCCTTCTTTCTCATTCACATTTGCTGTCGATGGGTATTTCTCGTAGTCTTCGTCTTGGAGGGGAGGCTTGTTGTCTTATAGGGTTTCCGTGGCCATGTTTGAGGAGGGACCAGAAGAAAGAAATGAATTGGGAACCTTACCACATAGATGATGATATATTTTGCGTTTCGTCACTAACTCAGTTGCTAATAATTCCTATTTTTAGTTAATTTTTTTGACGTTATATTTTCAGTCGCTAATTTTTTTATTTTTATTTTTTTAATTTCGGTGGCTAATGTTGTCACAATTTTATTTACTCAAAATACCATAATTTCGGTTGCTAAATCCGTCACTATTAGCGACGACTTTTCAGTCACTAATTTTTATTGC
The DNA here is from genome assembly GCA_025330945.1 of Mucuna pruriens. NCBI lineage: Eukaryota > Viridiplantae > Streptophyta > Magnoliopsida > Fabales > Fabaceae > Mucuna > Mucuna pruriens. The sequence continues at coordinate 2,329,126 of JAENHJ010000173.1, read as the reverse complement.
AAAAAAATATTTTTCTTGTAGTGAATTAAATTAAACATAAACTAATATTCTAAGAATTTATCTTCTTCATTGGCTAGTCTTTCAAAGGGATTTTGTCAAATGTAAACCAAAATATTCTTTGTGAAGTCATATTTGGCTAACATGTTTGTGATTTGGTTGCGGCTGGTGAGTACTCTTCGACCTAGTCATAATAGAACTTTGTACAAGTTACCATGACCATCGAGGACATGAGGTTCTGACAAACCTAAGATCAAATTACGAAGAGTGGTCACCTTAATATGTTTTAGTCTCACAAGAAATTCTCCTAACTAAATTAATTATCCTAAGTTGGTGATTAATGTAAAACATTTTCATGATCGCCATTCCAAATTAGGCTTTTATCATTGCCAATAATTACTTGTCTAGAGTACAATATAGTTACGTAGAAGGAGTTAAAGTTTCGAACAAACTCAATAGTCGATAAAAAAAAAATTACACCCAATCCCCAAAATTATGTTTTCATTACTTAAATGTTTAAAGAATTATTTAAAAATTTGTGTTCTTATTATTGGCTTTAAAATATGAAAGATTAAAGCATTCACGTATTTAAAATCATGTGTTCATTACTTAGTAATTTAAAGAATTAATCTGAATAAAAATATTTTATAACATAATTTTTTTAAGATATTAAATATCCCATGTGTGGGTTTATATCTAGTTACTAAGTTAAGAGAAAAGATTAAGACAGAGATGTTAAACGAGCTAAAATAAACAAAATATGAAAGTCAAAAAACGAGCTAAAATAAACAAAATATGAAAGTCAAAAATTTTAACTAGAATACTAAAATGGTAAATAACAACTTCTATCATCAATTAAGAGATGTATATGAATGGGTTTGATTCGTATTTGAAAGAAAAAAATTATGAAATAATTAAAATTAACAATTTTGATTTATTAGTTTGGATTTAAAAAAATAATAAATTTGAACTATACTAAACTAGTAAAAAATGTAGGAATCACGATCACTTTATTCAAAAATAAATTTTTTAATTTTAATTTTTTATTTGAATTTAAGAGTTAAAATTGATAGTTTTTATTTTCATGTGAAGAAGGTAAAATCGTTGTGACAACCAAGAGTTGTAAGTTCACATATACACATTACTTTCATATTTGTTAGTTGAAACACATAACAGAACAATAACTCTTATCATGAGAAAATTGTACTGATTAGACTTATGATGTGGAAATAAGTATGTTGTTAGATGAAGAAAAAGGATGAACTCTAAACCACACCTGGCCAAATTGATGAAGATCATTAGTTATGTTGGCCTAGGGCCTTAAAGCTGTAAAGATTGAATTTAAGGAATTGGTGCTGAAAATAGTGTACTAAACAAAGTAAAAAATTGACATTAATAACAACATTAGCAAATTGAAAAATTAGTACCCTCCTATTTCAGCATCATCAAGAAATGGATTCCATTGGTTAAAGAAAAGATAGACTACTGTGGCAATTTTTTATGGGGAAAAAATGATGTCAAACTTGATATTGGGTTCTTTGCTTGTCACACTGTCTGTGGAATAATTCTTTTGTGGAAGAAAGTATAGACTACTGTGGCCAATTTTTTCGAAAAAAAAATGATGCAAACTTGTTATCAGTTTCTTTGCTAGTCATTATCTGCTGGAATATTAAATTTTTATAACTACCACAACGTGTAACTTAGAATTGCTAGTTAGTCTATTAGTTTCCTCAATTGGATAAAAATAATAACATTGAAGCGATTTTCAATTTTGAGAGATTAAATTGATTTTTTTTAATAATAGAAAAATTAAATTGAATAAAATAAATAAATAGAATAACAAACACCTATTTTTTGGTTTTTGTTTTTAAGATCTGATCTCCTGTTCAATCTAATAACTTTTTTTTTATTTAAGGTATAATAAGTTCATGAATTTTAAGTTAGTTTCTCTGAAAATAAACTAATGGAAACATGGATTCAATTAGTATTGGGGAATGATTTAAAAAACTAGCTTGTGAGTTTTAATATCATTTTTATTGAGAAAATGTGTTGTGTATCTATCTACATGATTTTATTGGTTAGAAAATTTATCCATGTTGACCTTAAATCCGGAACTTAGACCATTGAATCATTTTATTGTCATTTAACCTTGAGTAAAAACTATTTAAACCCTCAAGTTTTGGTCAAAATTGATTTTAATCCCTACTATTTTAAAACGGTAGTTTTGGTCTTTGTATTTTTTAAAAGCGGTGGATTTGGTCTCTTGTCAAATCAAAATGAACTATAAGATTAAATATGAAATTCCCACATTTTAGAAATATGAAAACGACTGTATTTAAATGTAGGAACTAAAACCAATTTTAATCCAGAAAATTAGTAAAAACTATTGGATTTTTCATGTTCTATGTTCATAACTTTAAGGTAACAAGTACATTTATTTCTACACTTTATGGTTTCTTCTTTTCAATTCATATTTTTAATGATACTTTTACTATTTTGTTAATGAACATGATGATGATTAGGATATTTTCTTGTTCTTCACAGGGTATCCAAAGGAAGTGTGTGGTTCTTTGCATACTGGATACTTGGAACCGCGGTCTCATTCCTAGGTGTCCTGAATGTATATCTTGGTTTAGGAGCCTACCACCAAAAAAACATCGAAAGGTATACAAATTTGGAACATACTTTCCACTGTTCAGATATCTTTAATGCTGTTTTTCTACCTTTTTTAAGAAAAAAATGGGTCTATGTAAAAAACAAGGAGTGATTTTGGACAATGAATCCTAGTTATCAAGAAAGTCATCCAGATGGAAAGGAGAAGTCATGGAATGGTGACACTTGTTGAGGAAGATGAACCAATGCCTCACCATAATTGACCCTGACTTCTATACAGGATACAAGTGTTTAAAGCATATAGAGTACTGGTGAATTTGAATTTCATGTATGAGATATGGAATAATTTCAATTGCTTTTGTAGACAAAGCCATTCAAAGATTGTAACATATTTGGCTACTTATAATGTGTTTATTAACGTATTGAATATCCGCAAACGTGAATTTAAGAAATTTTTAATAATTACTTTTATGTTAATTTTAATGTGATTTTACTCTTAACAAGTAGACATATAACGAGAAACCAAACACGTACTTATATGTTTTTGTCTAAATGCAAATTCAAAAACTTCAAGTATCATTTCATGAGGACAAAAAATTAAATATCCAATATATGCATTAATCATAATTGATTTTTATCTAGTTTAGGTCCATAAGGATGTAGTAGGGAAATAAAAATGAATAAAAGGAGCATCCATAAACAAGTTGGCTGTGGTGGTGTTTGAATTTTAAGAATCAAATTGCATTGGAAAATTTAGCTATTCCAGTCTAAGCCTTGGGAACTGTAAGTTAAGATTTTACTAAAAAGAAATGAATGAGTAATTAATCTAAAACCATTTCTAGTGTAATTTGACATCAAGTTTTTAGATTCAACTATCACTTACTAATTGCTTTGAACTGATGGAAAAAGTCATTCTGATGATGACAAGGTAATAAGATACCGGAAAAAACCAATCAAACATCATCAATGTGGTGACACAACGCAGTAGATAAAAATTCTCCTAACTTACAAGAATATCTAAGGAGTAGCCACAAATAAGAATGATAGTAGCAGTGAGAAGAATCACACAAGAGAGACCAATATTTTTAACGTGAAAAAACCCCCTCAACGTGAGAAGTAAAAACCACGGGTCGTCCAGACCAAAGAAATCAATCCACTATAATGAAATAAGAATACAAGAGTGTTTAGGTCAAGATCAATATTTTTTCATACAATCGCACAAGCAAGCAAGCAAAACTTGCATATAAAGAACAAGATGAAAGAAAAGAACCCACAAAATTGAGCTGTTGTGCGAGCACGACTTCTCACACCTCTACTCTTTTCTCTTTCCTTTTTCTCTCTTCTCTCTTTTACCTTGTGAAAATTCATTCTCTCTTAATCGCTGTTTCTATGTGTCTCTCTCTGTGTCTCTTCAATCTGACCTCTTCTCCTCTTATAAAGAGAGACCTAGCGGGTATTGAACTTTCCTTCTCCTCTTATAAAAAGAGACCTAACGGATTTGAGAGTATTGAGCTTTTGTCCACATAGTTGGGATCCAAAAATAAGTCAACATGAACCAGGCATACCAACTAAATCTTGAGGTTAGAGTCCAAAATATGTGAAATTGACATGCTTGTTTGGGTGAAACCTTTCTTCTTATGAACTTAGCTTCCTTCTGATTCTTGAAATTTAGATAATGTAATTAAACATAAGTCCTTTATAACATTAAATTGAAGGATTTTTAGAATCACATTTCCAAAATGATTGACTTTTTTACATTCTTTGGGTAATTATGATTTTTTCCTTAAAAAAATTTTGATAGATTAAGAGAAGAAAGTATTTATAAAGAATCTTTTACTTCCACTCTTAAACTTGTTATCAGGTTCTTTGCTAGTCATTATCTGTTGGAATAATACCATTTGTGAAAGAAATGATGGACTAATGTGCAAGTTTCTGGAATCATTCCTTGCGAAAGTTAAACCAAACAAAAATACCATTCTTTCATCATTTTTTGGAGCAAAAATTATTCTTAATCATTGCCTTAATTCCTTCATGATTTTAGTTTTTCTAATTTAATAAATTCATTATTTTTAACTTAGCTCTACCTCCTTAAATTATGAATTTCAAACATATATAAGATAAAAAATAATTTATAATTTAAATATAGTAGTTTACAATTTTAAAATCATAACCTTCTTATTTTCTCTGTTCTCTAGACTAAAAAAATTCACCTGAAGCAGCATTAATTGTCTTGTTAAGTATGAATTTGATAAATTTATATTTTTCTGGCACAGACAAAGTCAGATTTAATTTTAACTAATAAATTTAAGTTTCTAAAAAAATTATAATTTTGAAATATAATTAAGTTGTAATTGAAATTTTATCATATAGCAGCATTTGAAGAAAAGAATAGACTTGATGATAAAAAAAGAATGACGTAAAGCTTTTGTCATTTTGTTCCACGCAATGATTAATTTTAAAGCTAATATATATATATGGTTTCTTTCATTAGTTTTTCATAAAGTTATCAAACCTCCCACTGCTTTGTCCTTCAATCTTCAATCTTATTACAAATATATATTGTTTCCTTCACCAGTTTGTCATTGAGTGACAAAGATCCAATCATTGTGTTCCTCAATCTTATTACAAAATCTCCCACCACTGTCTCCCTCAATCTTATTGCAGAAAATAGAAAATGTCGATTCGAACAAATCCCATGAAAGCAGTGCCCACACTGTTGAAGCGCCTTGTGAGTGTTGAAGAACGTGCCGATTTGGAGGATTTGAAGTCAGAGTTGATTAAGATAAAGAACCTGTTTTCCATAGTGAAGAGAAATGAAGATGAACTCCTTGACACGTTAACCGTTGTGGATGGCTATCTTCGCAACTTCAACATACCTAAGTTGATGGAAGAGAAGGATGACATTTGCCACAGAATAAGGATTTCAATTCAAAAGTTGCTGCCTCAAAGTGATTATACACAACTTCCTCAATCATCAAAGGACCTCAACGTAGCAGTCCCTTCCACCCCACATTTTGGGGACTTCAGAATGTTTAAGGTAAATTATAACATCCTTAATGATATTGAAAAATCTCACTTCTTGAGTCTCACGTTTCCCTGAAAATCCTGTTATAAAGAAACGGAATATAATTTTCTGGTTGACATACTCGATGTTGGTTTCCGATCCCGAGGGTATGTTTAGGAAGCTTAGGGAACTTAATTTAATTGTACCACATGGTCATGCTACGTTGAGGTCCAAGCAAACCCTAGTCCGAGTCGGTCAAGCAAACCCTAGTTTGAGCTAGTCAAGTAAACCTTAGTCCAAGCCGACCAGTAAACCCCAGCTTGCGTCAACCCATAAACCCCAGCCTGAGTCAACCTGTACACCCGAGCTTGAGATGGCCAGTACACTCGAGCCTGAGTCGGCAGGTACACCCGAGCCCGAGTCGGTTAGTACACCCGAGCCTGAGTCGACCAGTACACTCGAGCCTGAGTTGGCTAGTACACCTGAACCTGGGTTAGCCAGTACACCCTGTGCCGATCCGAGCTCGTCTCCGTGTCGTCCCCATTTAACCAATTTCATCTTGGCCCCTGTGTCGATTCCAATCCGAGTCCGACTCTACGCTATTCCCATTTATCCAACTTCAACCCTACCCTAGTGTCGATTCCAAGTCGTATCGGGTCCTGTGTCATCCTCTTATTTAAGTTGGCTCTCTTCCTTCTCCCTAATTTCGTTCTACCCCCATGACATTTCCATAGATGGCTCATTCCACTTTCCATTCAATTCTAACCTTGTAAAAAAATAGCATGCATCATATTTTACATTCATCTCCACCATGCATTTAAGATAAGGTGTTGCATTTCATCATGTTGCATTTCATTCTCCACCCAACTAGCTCACCAAGACCAATAACAAGGCAAGGATCAAGTTTTGAAAAACCTTTACAGGGTGCTTCCCAAGGCAAAACGGATGAAAACAACTAAAAAGGATCTAGCAAAACAACAAGAAGCGCTATAAAAATGATGTTAGACAATTAAGGGCACAAATTGGTCAGATCCTAGAAACGGTGGAGTCAACGTCAAACTAGGGGGCATCAGAGCAACCTCGAGCCACCCATACCATACCTGAGCCCGAACTAGATACATGGAGCAAGCGATAGACGAACTGGAGCAGCAGAGCATGCAAACAAGAACCGAGGATGGCTAGATAAGGGAACATATGGGCAAAATGAGAGAGCAGCTTAACAAGGTGTTCGAGCTCCTTATCCGGAACACCTCTCTTCCAGCTCCTGCTACTACACCGGGGGTCGCCGCAACGTAGGGAACTCCAGCATATCCCCTAGATTTTTTCTCGCAATATGGAATGCCTCTAGGCTAGAACATACCCACCAAGGCACAAGTGGTAGAAGAACCCGAAGTAGTAAAAGCAAACCGCCCAGTACCCCAGACGGTAAGCTTGCCTCACTACTCCTACCCTCGGGACTCCCTGGGCAAACTGGAGCTACCTGCAGAACTCTGGAGACTACCCCCGTTCACGACGAAAAAAATTAGTTCCTTGGAACAACGAGTACGGATCATTGAAGGTACAAGAGGCTATAGCTTAGATGTCATAGACCTTTGCTTAATGTCTGATGTGGCCCTCCCGATGGATTTCAAAACCCCCAAATTCGAAAAGTACAAGGGTAGTTCATGCCCCCAAGTACATCTCGCCATGTACTGTCAAAAAATGGCTGCCTACATCCACCAACACAAGATACTGGTATATTGCTTCCAAGATAGTCTCACTTGGGCCGCCCTAAACTGGTATATTAACCTGGAAAAAGGACAAGTAAGGACTTGGAGGAACCTGGCTGAGGCATTCGTCCGCCAATATAGATACAACGAAGATATGGCCCCATACAGGTCCTGACTCTAGAATCTGTCCAAAATGAAGTCCGAAGGATTCAAAGATTACGCCCAACGATGGCGCGAGTTGGTAGCCCAGGTCAAACCCCCGCTAATTGAGAACGAAATGGTCTCCATGTTCATAGAGATGTTTCCGTCCCCTTTCTACGACAAAGCTATAGGGAGCGTGGCATCAAACTTCGCAAATTTGGTGATTGTGGGGGAGAGAATCGAGTCCGGCCTCAAACGTGGGAGGATTGCCGACAACCCCCCCCCCCCATCCTATGATAGCGAGGAAGAGGAAGGAACAAACTTGACTGCGACTTCGAATCCCCAACTGCTGGCCTCATAAACTGGCTAGGACTCGTAAAAAGAAAAAGAAAGAAACAAAAAAACGGCCTGAAGTTTAGATTAGGCTGCATCCTAAGAAGAGCCCCCCTGTTTTGTAGTCTTCAATCCTTTTTCACATTGACTGTAATGCTCTCTCTTCGAATAATCAATGAAATATACTTTGACTCTCCATGATTCCATTCCTGCGCTTAAACCAAGTTAAAAATACCAATAAAAAATCCATCCTTGATTCTAATATCTCATGTTCAAATTTTGACTATTCCATCGATCAAACCTATAAGGATAATAAGAGTAATCATAAAGCCTCAAGCATCTAGCCTGGCTACTTGACCTCCAAACTAAGAAGGAAAGATGGTGTACCGCATCAAACTTTACTATGCTTAAAACTCTCATTCACTCAATGTCCCCAAGAGAAAAAAAAAAGACAAAAAAAAAGTGGCTCGCTAGGTTGAAACCTCAAAATAACAACCTAGGCAAAAGTCAAAGGTAAAAAAAGATCAAATAAAAGATCACTGAGACTGAAAACTTGAAAAGAGCAGTCTAAGAGAAAATGCAATACTGAGGGGCAAGCCACCAACATAGGGAGTTGAAGCGACCCCTTAAGAAAGTTAGCTAGAAGAAGCCCATAGAGACACCCAAATTATTCTTAAAGGCGATGGACTCTTCGAAAATTGCATACATGAGGATAAACCTTCCGTAGGAACAACATAAACACAATCCTTTTCATTCCTCCATAAGCCAAAAATAAAAGAAACAAAAGGAGTGTTACAGTTAAGATGAAAAAGTTGAAGACCACTTAAAGCAGTGAGCCTTTGACTAGTCTCAACTCACGAGCAATGACAATGTGACAACATCCAAGACGTCTCTAACACCAAAGCGGAAACGTAAGAATCTCAGTTGCCTACACCACGAGTCTTGGGATGGCAAACTGTAGGGTAATAGAGACTTGCCTCTGCTAAACGCACACCCCCTGTTACCCGTCCAACTACACATCTTGCTACTACATGCATCTAACAACCCCCGACTCCACACATTCATACAACCACATATCTAGCCATTTATGTCAAGCATCCATGCATCTAGCCATCCATGGCAAACCTCCATACATTCATGCGACCATACGTCCAACATTCCATGTTAAACGTCCACGCAACCCACATGCATTTCAAACATTCACGCATCCTGTAATCCGCACATATGACATGCATTCCGAGCATCCAAATGTCTATCCCCCCCACCAAAATAAAATCTTAATTAGTTTGCATACATGCATAAATGCATACATATAGCATGCACGCACGCCATCCCATGGTTACTCCCACCTTCCAACACCATGTTTGGGCCTATACCAACTCTATGTTAAGTCCCTTGCCCACTCCGTCTTGGGTTAACTCTGTGTGAGTCTCTTTGTTGAATCCGTCTCAAGTCTCTCTATCGAGTCCATGTTGAGTTTCTTCACCGACCTCGTGTCAAGTCTCCATTTTGACTCCGTGTTAAGTCTCCCACCCTGTGTCGAGTCTCTTTGTCGACTCCATGTCGAGTCTCTCTGTCGAGTCTCTCTGTCGACCTTGTGTCGAGTCTCCATATTGACTCTATGTCGAGTCTCTCTACCGACTTCGTGTTGAATGTTTCTATCAACTTCGTGTCAAGTCTCTCTACCGACTCCGTGCCGAATCTCTCTATTGACTTTGTGTCAAGTCTCCATGCCATCACTATTACTTCGACCTTGAGTCGGTTTGTCCCTAAGTTAGTCATTTAGGTCCTAACTTAGGCATTTATGACTTAGTGCCAACTTTTTCAATTTGATGTGGTCATTTTGGTCCCATGCCATCTTGGTCATGTTGACCCCCAAGTCAGTTGTCTCTTCAAGATAGTCAATTTGATTTCATGTCACAATTTTCAACCCTAAGTCAAGAAGTGACACAAGTTTCCCATCTATGACTTCTGTTGTCACAGAGTTGGGGATGGAGGTTGAGGATGGAGGTCAGCAAATCCAAAGTCTAGGATCATCCAAACCAGCTCTAAACCTCCCAATCAACTCATTCACTCATACATACTTAAGTCAGCATTCCCCTGTCATACATACCTAAGTCAACATTCCCCTATCACACATACCTAAGTTAGCATTCCCTTGTCCAAATTGTGCATACCCATAGAGCCACTTTGATTAGCCTAACCCTAGAGAATGCTCGCCTTAAGATCCCAGACGACCATCAAACCGGCTTTACCTCAAAGCCGAATGACACCTCGATATCGGAGGACCAAGTAGCCCCCGGCTCTTAGGAAACCGAGTGGTACTCGGGAGCTGGAAGGCCGAATGCCTCCCCTCACCCGACTATCGACGCCCAAGAAAAGTCGACTCATCCACATCCCACGCTCCCATCTCTGCCCAAGTCGGCTAAGTGGCCGAGACAGACAGTCTAGATCCCTAACTCATCTACAACCTAAGTTACCGTTACTACCCTAACCTTCAAGCCGTCATGCCCCTTAAGCACCTAAGTCAAGGTCATTCCCCATTCGGTTCAAGCCGAGTCTAGACTGAAACCTGCGATCTCCTCTAAAAAGCGTTAATCCCTCTCCAGAAGCCATTGGCCCCGTTTCCTTTAGGTATTAATTCCACTAAGCCGTTGTTCCCCTTTAGTGTTAATCCTCTTAAGCCACTATGCCCAAGCACTGAGTTTATAAGCCTTTATTTCTCGTAGTATCATTCCCACTCCCTTAAGCGTCAATTCCATCAAGCCATTATGACCCGAGTCTGGACTAAAGCCATTACTTCCCTTAGTGTTAAGTCCATTGAGCCATCATCCCAAATCTGATTGATACCATTAAATAATCAACAGAAAACCCCTCCACCTTTTAACAGAAAATCCAAAAAAAAAAAACAATGAAGATGACAAAAAATCCATTTCATTAATAAATTTATCACAAGCCTATTTCAGAAGAGAATCCAAGAGGGAAATAAGTTTCCCATCTCGGACCTCCTTGATCATATCGTATGGACTGAGGTCAAAATCTAGGGCCAGTAGAGCTATTTGCCTAAAGGCTTTATTGAACCCATCTTCATATTGTTCTACAATGGCCCCCTCCAAGCAAGCCACCCTCTTAGCAAGCTCTACATTCTCCTCTTTCAACTTGCCCGCCTCAGATTTTGTGGCTAGAGTCTTGGCTTCCGCAGTCTTCAGGGTCTCCTTATCAGAAGATAGAATAGCCTCCACCTCCGTCACCCTTGATCAAGATTCCACAAGAGTGGACTTCAGCGATGCCACCTCAGCTTCTAACAAGTACGCCTTTGTTCTCAACGAAGCCTTCTCAACTTCCGACGAAGATACCTTTGTCTTCAGCAAGGATGATTCAACCTGAGAAGAAGCAAGTTTGGCCTTCAAATCTTCTATCTCAACAGTGACCTTCTGACTAGCCTCCTTCATTTTCTGAACCTCAGCTAAAGAGTCGGCCTTGGCCTTCAAAGCCTTCTCTAGTTCCTTCTTATTGATGGCCTCCTTGGCCACAATCTACTCAGCCTTCTTCGCCAACCCTCGCCAAATTTCCAAGGAAGCCATAGAACGTGCCATGTAGGCGGTCATCATATCAAACGAGTTGTCGCCTCCAACAGACATTTTGTAGCCCCCAATCATGCTGAGATATGCGGTTGGTAGGAAAAAGACCCCATGCATCAAATCCAGGGCCCCATAAGGAATTGGTAGTAGGAGGGGTCACGTAGCAGGACAAGCCGCCAGGGGGCAAATTTGGCCCTGAAGTCACCACCACTTTGCCTTTGGGTTGAGTAGGCAAAGGTGGAGGAGGAGGAGCAGTGGCTTTCCCCTTCTTAGTGGCCGCCTCCTCTGTAGTTGTAGAGTTGGCCTTCCGTTTGCCCGCCTCCTTGGCGGATACGACTAGGGTCGTCAGCTTCTCAACCATTGGGACTGAGTCCTTCTCGGCCAGGCTTGCGACCGACTTCTTTACAGCAGCAGTTGCAACAGTGTTGGTCTCAAGAGCCTTTCGACTAGAGCTCCTAGCATCATTGGTCAGGCGAGCCTTCTTAATCAACTTGGCCATGTCCACTCCTTGCTTCTTTAACATACTTGCAAACCAAAAACACCATATGTTATTACTTTTGGCGCAAGGCTGAGTCTGTAGAAAGTAACCACTCAAAAACACTCACTCTTCAGGTGAAAGGTAGCGTTGCTTGTGGAGATCCAGGACACTATGTCCCTGTAGTTCATTCCTCTCGGCAAGCTATCCAGTATTTGCAAATCAAACTTAGCCTCCAAAAAGAATTGGCCCCTCACCAACCCCTTGAACTTAGGGGGTTCCCACCAGTACAGTGACAAAGGCCAAGGGTCAACGCAGAAGTGACTCGCCTCAGATGCCTGAACCTTCACAAATCGACTCTTGAACTTGTAGGAAGCCGTGTAGGAGGTGAGAGCCCTGTGTTAGGCAAGGCGTCAGCAAGACCTAGCCAATTGACTGGCCGACTCGAGTGGTATAGCGACTGAGGAAGACGACGACAGTGGGCAAAATCCCAAGGGCCAGGCAAACCACCCTGAAAGCCTGAATCACTGCCCAACCACTGGGGTGAAGTCGAGATGGGGCTATCCCCGACCCACTCAGGACATCCGCCTCGAAGAAGTCGGAGGGGAGAGTCACCCCCAAATCCAATAATGTCGTTTCATACATATAAATGAACGGCTCCTCCCCCTCCTTGGCGGCATGGCACACTCGTTCCCTCTTGCCATAGCGCAACACCTTTAACAGACCGATGTGGGAGCGGCAAACCCATTTTCCATCCTCTACGAGGGACCTCACCTCAGAACGCGTCATTTCAGACTAATTTTCCAGCACATCCTTGTGGACCCACGCTGGTGGACCCACCTCTGGCATCAAAGATGCACGGGCTTGTGAAGAACCCCTTTTAGCCATGACCATGGGTATAGCCTTTAGAGTCTCACCGGACGAAGAAGAAGAGGAAGAAGAAGAAGAAGAAGAGGAATAAGTCTCAAAGCTCGAAGTACCTGACATGATGATGAGAAGCGAGAAAACTCGGTAAGGGCCGAGGAAGATGGAGGCTCGAGAAGAAAGAAAACTCAAAAGTGCAAACCCAGGCGGAAAGAAGAATAAGTGAAACACAAGAAAAACGAAGGAAATGAATGCCCTCCGTAATCGATGCCCATCTTGGAACCCCGCAACTAATGATCAGGGGTTGCGCTTCTCCATAACGGCGCAATCATGGCGCCACCTCACCATCATTGCAGCCTAAAAAACGAAGAGGTTTCGTCCGAAGGGCGGCGAGGTGCATCCCTTCACGCGCAACCCTTCAACTACCTCAAGAAGTTCAAATGTTAGAGCCCAAAAAATAAAAAACAAACACAAAACAAAAACAAAAATAATAATCCAAAAAAACAAACAAAAAGAAAACAAAAACAGGCCCAAATAACCATGACCCATTACCTCACTCGGATCCAGATGCACGCCCAAGCCATCTCTATCTCAACATCCCTCAATTAACCGCTTCCGCCTATGCCGACTCGGTGTAGGCCGTCTCGGCCTCAGCATCCCCCCCTTCAACTACCTCCATCTATGCCGACTCTGTGTAGGTCGTCTCTGTCTCAGCATCCCTCAATTAACCGCCTCCATCTCGGTCGTCTCTGTGTAGGCCGTTTCCGCCTCTACAGTCGCCTCTATCTCGGCCGTCCCCACGTAGACTGTCTGTGCCTCAGCACCCTCCATGGACTGCCTCTATCTCAATCGTCTTCGCGTAGGCCGTCTCTGTCTCGGCCAAAGAGAAGTCGTTATGTCCTTGGTCCGACATCAGGAAACACACACGACAAGCTCCCCTAACATCATCATCTCCACAATGGCCTAGGAAGCCCTTGCCCCTGTGTTTCAAAACTCACTAAATATTTTGCAAGCCTAAGTAGTAGTCAGTGTGTACTCCGCTTGTCGCAAAAAACTGGGTGGGCCTGAGTACCAGCCAGTGTGTACTCCGCTCACCGTCAAAAGCTTTGCAAGCCTAAGTATCAGCCAGTGTGTACTCCGCTTGCCACCAAAATATTTTGCAAGCCTGAGTACCAACCAATGTGTACTCGGCTTGCCGCGAAAAACTTGGTGAGCCTGAGTACCAGCCAGTGTGTACTCCGCTCACTGCCAAAAGCTTTGCAAGCCTGAGTGCCAGCCAGTGTACATCCCGCTTGTCGCATAAAATTTTACAAGCTTAGGTGCCAGCCAGTGTGCACCCTGCTTGCCGCATAAAACTTTGCAAACTTGAGTATCAGCCAGTGTGTACTCCGCTTGTCGCATAAAACATTACAAGCTTGGGTACCACCCAGTGTGCACCCTGCTTGTCACCAAAAAGAAAAAAAACTTTGCAAGCCTAAGTACCAGCTAGTGTGTACTCCGCTTGTTGTGAAAAACTTTGCAAGCCTGAGTACCAGCTAGTGTGTACTCTGCTTGCCGCAAAAAACCTTGCAAGCCTGGGTACCAGCTAGTGTGCACCCTGCTTGTCACTGCATAAAAACTTTGCAAGCTTGAGTACCAGCTAGTGTGTACTCCGCTCGGCGCGTAAAACTTTGCAAGCTTGTCACATATATCTTTTCTAGCCTGAACGCCAAGAGAAAGTCCAGTCCCACATTTCAGACCTGGATGCCAATGGAAAATCCAGTGTCTGTCTCATTCGAGCTTGGACGCCAAAAGAAAGTCCAATGCCACATCTCGGACCTGGATGCCAATGGAGAATCCAGTGTCTATATCATTCTTGCTTGGACGCCAAGAGAAAGTCCAGTGCCACATCTCGGACCTGGATGCCAATGGGGAATCCAGTGTCTGTCTCATTCTTGCCTGGATGCCAAGAGAAAGTCCAGTGCCACATCTCGAACCTGAATGCCAATGGAAAATCCAGTGTCTGTCTCATTCTAGCTTGGACGCCAAGGAAAAGTCCAGTGCCATATTTCCAACCCAGATGTCAGCGGAAAATCCGGTGTCTCATTCTACCTCTTGCAACCTGGTGCACATCCGGCTTGTCACTTTACTCTATCCTCTTTTGTAGGCCGGTGCGCACCCAGCTTGCCTTTCTTTTTTCCCCGCCCTTATAAACCTGGGCGTCAACTGATCAGGTACAACCCCATCTGACCTGTCCCAGTTCTTTATTTATGCTTATCCTAAAGGATCACTACCTTCTTTGGATAAGCACAAATAAAGAGGGGGCAACTATTGCACCCCAAAACTTCCCGAGACTGAGTCTTCCCGGGACCCACCTTGACTCACATATAAAATAATATCTTGGAAGGTAGTTGCAACAAACTCAGCACCTACCAAGAGAGATTCAGGGGATATGGGGGCAACCACCGGCCCAATCCCAAGCCTATAAAAAGCCTCAAAATGAAGAGTTGAGAGGAGGATTTTTTCCGGGCAGAAACTCTAGAAAATTGAAAGCCAAATCTCTCAAACCTCTTCCAAGCCTCCCAAATCTCTCAAACCTCTCCCATAGCCAAGCTGGTATTGACCGGCCTTACCCTTTCTAGCAACACCACCAACCAGAACTACGTTGACTTTGATTCCTCTAAAGCCGAGGTACGTAAGCACAGGAGGCATACTCCTATCAAGTCAAATCTTAAATCCCAAAACCCTATAACACCTTACCTGAACCTCCTCCTTCCCAAGACTTAGGCCAAAAACACAACCCAAACACAAGCACCGTCCCTCTTCCCATATAGCTAGCTAAGGGTAACTATCAAGTGATAGGCATGTTGGGGGCCCCTATGCCCCTAGCGTGTAACCAACTCCCGAACCCACATTTTTTATTCCAGACCAGCCTTTCCATTAGGTTTCCTGGCGTTCCCTAAACCAAAACGCTGGTGGCGACTCCTTTGTGGTCGACTTGGACTCTGCCTACCCAGTTTAACGTCACAATTTAGGTTGTGACAAAAACAAACAAAAAACATTAAATGTTTTGGATCAGCAATATATCCAAGCCGCCAACCAGTAATGGCAAAGGCCTATAGGAAAACAGCCCTAAATTTACTGTATTCTTACCTTTTCAATTGTGAAACCTTTACTAGCGGAGAGCCTTCCAGACTTGGCCGGCGAGGGTATAGAGTAGTGCACCACTGTTTTCCTCACCCTCATTGGCCTCTCACTTGTCGATGTAACTGAATCCTTCTTCTCGGACGCTGCTTCCTTCTTACTCTTCTTCCACTATTTCTGACACTCCTTATTACGTCCTTTACCTTATTGTTCTGCCAGCTTCATCTTCTGCTTCTTGATTGCTCGCTCCTTCTTTCTCATTGACATTTGTGTTTGGTCGGGATTTCTCGTGGTCTTCGTCTTGGAGGGGAGGCTTGTTGTCTTATAGGGTTTCCGTGGCCATGTTTGGGAGAGGAGGGACCAGAAGAAAGAAATGAATTGAGAACCCTAGCACAGAGAGAATGATGATGATGATATATTTTCTGATTCCTACTAATTCAATCGCTAACTAGTTCTATTTTTAGTTACTTTTTTTTACGCTATATTTTTAGTTGTTAATTTATTTTTTTTATTTTTTAATTTCAGTCACTAATGTGGTCGTAATTTTATTTACTCAAAATATCATAATATTGGTAGCTAATTAATTCTTTAGTGATGACTTTTTCGGTCACCAACTTTCGTCACAAAAAATGATTTTTCTTGTAGTGGATTAAGTTAAACATAAAGTCACATTCTAAGAATTTATTTCCTTCGTTGGCTAGTCTTTCAAAGAGATTTTGTCAAATACCAACCAAAATATTCTTTATAAAACTATATTTGGCTACCATATTTGGCTAACATATTTGTTATTTGGTTGCCACCATAGTAGAACTTTGTACAAGTTACCATGACCGTCGAGGACATGAGGTTGTGACAAACCTAACATCAAATTACAAAGAGTGGTCACCCTAATATTTTTTAGTTTCACAAGAAATTTTCCTAACTAAATTAATTATCCTAAGTCGATATTGGTGATTAATGTAAAACATTTTCATGATCGCAATTCCAAATTAGACTTTTATCATTGCCAATAATTACTTGTATAGAGTACAATATAGTTAGGTAGAAGGAGTTGAAGTTTCGAACAAACTCAATAGTCTATAAAAAAAATTACACCCAACCTCAAAATTATGTTTTCATTACTTAAATGTTTAAAAAATTATGTGTTCTTATTATTGGCTTTAAAATATGAAAGACTAAAGCATTCACATATTTAAAATCATGTGTCATTACTTAATAATTAAAGAATTCATCTGAATACAAATATTTTATAATATAATTTTTTTAAGAAATTAAATAACCCGTGTGTAGGTTTATATCTAGTTATTATAAGACAAAAGATGAAGAGAGATGTTAAACGAGCCAAAATAAACAAAATATGAAAGTCAACAATTTTAACTAGAATACTAAAATGGTAAATAACAACTTCTATCATCAATTAAGGGATGTATATGAATTGGTTTGATTTAAATTTGAAAAAAAAATTATGAAATAATTAAAATAAACTATTTTGATTTATTAGTTTGGATTTAAAAATAATAAATTTGAACTATACTAAACTAGTAAAAACGTAGGAATCACGACCACTTTATTCTAAAATGAATCTTTTAATTTTAATTTTTTATTTGAATTTAAGAGTTAAAATTAATAATTTTTATTTTCATGTAAAGAAGGTAAAATCGTTGTGACAACAAAGAGTTGTAAGTCCACATATGCACATTACTTTTATATTTGTTAGTTGAAACACGTAACAGACCAATAACTTGTAGTAATTATGTGAGGAAAGGAGTGTGTTGTTGGATGAAGAAAAGGATGAACTCTACTTAAGGATGAACTCTAGGGCCTTAAACCTGTAAAGATTGAATTTAAGGAATTGGTGCTGAAAATAGTGTACTAAGCAAAGGAAAAAATTGACATTAATTACAACATTAGCAAATTGAAAAATTGGTACTCTCCTAATGCAGCGTCAAGAAATGGATCGATTCCATAGGTTAAAGAAAGGATAGACTAATGTTGCAATTTTTCATATGGAAAAAATGATGGCAAACTTGATATTGGGTTCTTTGCTTGTCACTGTCTGTGGAATAATTCCAATTTGTGGAAGAAAGTATAGACTACTATGGCAATTTTTTACGAGAAAAAAAAATATGTCAAACTTGTTATCAGGTTCTTTGGTAGTCATTATTTGCTGGAATAATACTTGAGTAAACTTATAATTCAGTAGTACTTAATTACTATTGACATTTAATTTAATGTCCCTGTTTGTTAATTTAATTTAAGGTCTGTCATGCTTTATTACTAATGGAAGGTAAGAGGAAATCACCTTCATTCATGTAAGGAGATGGGGATCTTTGTTAAAGTACTAATACTGTCCCCCATTTATGTTTTCCTATGATGCACTCGTATGATACATCTATAGGATACAATGATATATGATATGGTGATGCAATTATTCTTAAGATATAGAGGATACACTACGTGGAAATAGATATCTATATATGCATAAAGATTTACAAAACATAATAAATATATAATTGTAATTAAGTAAATTCAAATTAACAATATAACTTTTGGATATTATTAAAAACAAAATAAAAGTTATAAAAGATTGTTATCACAAGAGTAGGGACTCAATGCATTGATTGAAAGCACAAATTTAATTCATTTAATTTGAAATTCTTTTTATTCTTTCTCTGAATCTGTATTTTGATTGTTTTCTCTTTATAAACTTGAAATGATGTAGTGAGAATTGTAAACACTGGTTATTGAATTATCTAGAGTAAGTCAATAGAAAACATTTCTTTATTTTAAAAGGCTAAATTACTTATTTGGTGAATCTAATTATTTATTTTATTTAATTTACTCTTTCTATTATTAAAAAATTTAGTCCCTCAATTTTTAAAATCACTTCAATGTTATCCTTTCTATGGATCGTAGGAATGATGACCGTATTAGACTAATAATTCTAAGTTACACATAGTAACCGTTTTTAATCACCACTATAATAATTTATATTTAAGATTTTAAAAAATAATTGACTTTAGTATTTGTTGGTGCTTTCATTTATTTGGTTATTAAGCCTTCAACATTTTTTTGCTAAGTTTATTTTGTCATTTAGGTTGGTGTTTAAGGACACTTGGTTGTTACATGTGTGTTTTTCTTTATACACTACTGCTTTTAGATTGTACAGGTTGCTTTAATGTAGTTTTTTCTCAATGTTCATGTAGTTGTGGTGGATGTTGTGGTGGATGTTGGTGTTTGGATTGTTTGAGTTACCACAAATTTAAAATTATATTTTTTATTATTATTTTCAAATTTTAAATATTAAATTATTATAACTACCACAACGTGTAACTTAGAATTTCTATCATTGTTAGTCTGTTTGCTTCCTCCTCAATTGGATAAAAATAATAACATTGAAGCGATTTTCAATATTGAGAGATTAAATTGAATTTTTTTAATAATAAAAAAATTAAATTGAATAAAATAAATAAATAGAATAAGAAAGACCTGATTTTTTTAGCTTTTGCTTTTAAGACCTGATCTCCTATTCAATCTAATAACTTTTTTTATTTAAGGTATAATAAGGTCATGAAGTTTAAGTTAGTTTTCTCTGAAAATAAACTAATCGAAACATGGATTCAATTAGTATTGGGGGGATGATTTAAAAAACTAGCTTGTGAGTTTTAATACCATTTTTATTGAGAAAATGTGTTGTGTATCTATCTACATGATTTTATTGGTTAGGAAATTTATCCATGTTGACCTTAAATCCTGAGCTTAGACCATTGAATCATTTTATAGTCATTTAACCTTGAGTAAAAACTGTTTAGACCCTCAAGTTTTGGTCAAAATTGGTTTTATTACCTACTATTTTAAAACGGTAGTTTTAGTCTTTGTATTTTTTAAAAATTGGGGATTTGGTCTCTTGTCAAATCAAAATGACTATAAGATTAAATATGAAATCCACCATATTTTAGAAATATGAACACTACTCTATTTAAATGTGGGAACTAAAACCAATTTTAATCCAGAAAATTAGTAAAAACTATTGGATTTTTCATGTCTAAGTTCATACCTTTAAGGTAGCAAGTACATTTATTTCAACACTTAATGGTTTCTTCTTTTCAATTCATATTTTTAATGATATTTTTACTATTTGGTTAATAGAACATGATGATTAGGATATTTTCTTGTTCTTCACAGGGGATCCAAAAGAAGTGTGTGGTTCTTTGCACACTGGATACTTGGAACCGCGGTCTCATTCCTAGGTGTCCTGAATGTATATCTTGGTTTAGGAGCCTACCACCATAAAACATCAAAAGGCATACAAATATGGAACATACTTTTCACTGTTCAGATATCTTTGATTGTGTTTTTCTACCTTTTTCAAGAAAAATGGGTCTATATAAAACAGCAAGGAGTGGTTTTGGACAATGAAATAAAGAATCCTAGTTATCAAGAAAGTCATCCAGATGAAAAAGAGAAGGCATTGAAGGGTGACACTTGTTGAGTAAGATGAACCAATGCCTCACCATAATTGATCCTGACTTCTATATAGGATACAAGTGTTTAAAGCATATAGAGTACTGGTGAATTTGAATTTCATGTATGAGAGAAGGAATAATTTCTATTGCTTTTGTCAGAAAAGGCAAAGTCATTCAAAGATTGGAACATATTTGGCGACTTATAATGTGTTTATTAACGTATTGAATATCAGCAAACGTGAATTTAAGAAATTTTTAATAATTACTTTTATGTTAGTTTTAACGTGATTTTACTCTTAACAAGTAGATATGTAACGGGAAACCAAACACGTACTTATATGTTTTTGTCTAGATGCAAATTCAAAAACTTCAAGAATCATTTCACGAGGACCAAAAAATTAAATATCCAATATATGCATTAATCATAATTGATTTTTATCTAGTTTAGATTCATAAGGATGTGGTAGGGAAAGAAAAATGAAGAAAAGGAGCATCCATAACCAAGTTGGCTGTGGTTGTGTTTGAATTTTAAGAATCAAATTGCATTGGAAGATTTAGCTATTCCTGTCTAAGCCTTGGGAACTGTAAGTTAAGATTTTACTAAAAAGAAAGGGATGAGTAATAAATCTAAAACCATTTCTAGTGTAATTTGACATCAAGTTTTTAGATTCAACTATCGCTTACTAATTGCTTCGAATCAGGCATACAAACTATATATTGAGGTTAAAGTCCAAAATATGTGAAATTGACATGCTTTTTTTGGCTGAAACCTTGCTTCTTATGAATTTAGCTTCCTTCTAGTTCTTGAAATTTAAATAATGTAGTTAAACTTAAGTCCTTTATAACATTAAATTGCAGGATTTTCAGAATCACATTTCCAAGTTGGGGATGATTGACGATTTTTACAATCGTTGGGTAATTATGGTTTTGTTCTTAAAAAATGTATTGATAGATTAAAGGAAGAGAGTGTTTATAAACAATCCTTGACCACTGTTCTTAAATGATGTGACTGTGAGACTTCTTTACCGTACTGGAATAAAATTAGTATTATTTTTCTGTGTTATTCTCTGTATACTGTTTCCTTTGAGACAAAAGGGAAAAGGGCAGGTAAGATCATTGTGACAACCAAGAGTTGTAAGTCCTTACATGCACATTACTTTCATATTTGTTAATTGCAACATATAACAGAACAATAACTTGCAGTGATTATGCTTATGATAAGGAAAGGAGTGTGTTGGATGAAGAAAATGATGAACACTACTCAACCATAGCTGGCAAACCCATTAAGATCATTAGTTATGTTGGCTTAGGGCCTCAAACCTGTAAAGATTGAATTTAAGGAATTGGTGCTGAAAATACTGTACTACTAAGCAAAGGAAGAAATTGACATTAATTACAACATTAGCTAATTGAAAATTTGGTACACTCCTAATTCAGAGTCAAAAAAAGGATTTCATTGGTTAAAGAAAGGATAGACTAATGTGGCAATTTTTCATGGAGAAAAAATGATGTCAAACTTGATATTGGGTTCTTTGCTTGTCATACTGTCTGTGGAATAATTCCATTTGTGGAAGAAAGTATAGACTACTGTGGCAATTTTTTTTGAGAAAAAAAAAATGATGTCAAACTTGTTATCAGGTTCTTTGCTAGTCATTATCTGCTGGAATAATACCATTTGTGAAGGAAAGGATATACTAATGTCCAAGTTTCTGGAATCATTCCTTGCGAAAGTTAAACCAAACAAAGATACCATTCTTTCATATTTTTTGGAGCAAAAATTATTCTTAATCATTGCCATAATTCCTTCATGATTTTAGTTTTTCTAATTTAATAAATTTATTATTTTTAACTTAGCTTTACTTCCTTAAATTATGAATTTCAAATATGGTAATTTATACTTTTAAAATCATAGACCTTCTTATTTTCTCTGTTCTCTAGACTAAAAAATTCACCTGAAGCAGCATTAATTATTGTCTTGCTAAGTATGAATTTTATAAATTTATATTTTTCTGGCACAGTCAAAATAAGATTTAATTTTAACTTATAAATTTAAGTTTCTAAAATAATTATAATTTTAAAATATAATTAAGTTGTAATTAAAATTTTATCATATAGCAGCATTTAAAGAAAAGAATATAGAAGCATTTGAAGAAAAGAATATAGCAACATTTGAAGAAAAGAATAAACTTGATGATAAAAAATGAATGACGTAAAGCTTTTGGCATTTTGTTCCACGCAATGATTATTTAATTTAATTTTAAAGCTATATATATACATTGTTTCTTTCATTAGTTTTTCATAAAGTTATAAAACATCCCACTGCTTTGTCCTTCAATCTTCAATCTTATTACAAATATATATTGTTTCCTTCACCAGTTTGTCATTGAGTCACAAAGATCCAATCATTGTGTTCCTCATTCTTATTACAAAATCTCCCACCACTGTCTCCCTCAATCTTATTGCAGAAAATAGAATATGTCAATTCGAACAAATCCCATGAAAGCAGTGCCCACACTGTTGAAGCGCCTTGTGAGTGTTGAAAAACGTGCCGATTTGGAGGATTTGAAGTCAGAGTTGATTAAGATAAAGAACCTGTTTTCCATAGTGAAGAGAAATGAAGATGAACTCCTTGACACGTTAACCGTCGTGGATGGCTATCTTCGCAACTTGAACATTCCTAAGTTGATGGAAGAGAAGGATGACATTTGCCAAAGAATAAGGATTTCAAGTCAAAAGTTGCTGCCTCAAAGTGATTATAGACAACTTCCTCAATCATCAAAGGACGTCAAGGTAGCAGTCCCTTCCACCTTACATTTTGGGGACTTGAAAATGTTGAAGGTAAAATATAACAGCCTTGATGAATATGACAAAGATGCCTTTTTGAGTCTCTTACGTTTCCCTGAAAATGCTGTTATAAAGAAACGGAATATAATTCTCTGGTGGAAACAGTTGGGGTTGGTTGATGACTGGGAGGATGTGTTTAGGAAGCTTAGGGAATGTAATTTAATTGTACCACATGGTCATGTCAAGTGTCCTGTTGAGAGTAAATTTAAAATTAATCCTTGGGTCCGTCATCAGTCGGTGTGGTCATTTTTACGAAAAGATGAACTCTTGCTCTATGATGCACTCGTGTCCCATGGAATTTATTCAAAAATAATAACCTTGTCCGGTAAGTCTTATCTTCGTGAGATGTGGAAACTTAACCAACCAAACATTAAACTAAGTGATGGGTTTGATTTTAAATCTACAACTGTTGTTTTTAATGTTAGTGCGAGTTATCTAAATTTTGAATCCCAATGGATGGCTAAAATGAAGAATTTGCGGGTGCTTCAACTTGGTCGTTGGCTGCATGATTCACCAAAACATCATGTTGAAGTGCAGAGTGAAGAATTCCTGAAGGAGTTGAGGGATCAAAAGCATTTGAAGTATCTTAGCCTTCGTGGGATATCAAGAATATTTGAGCTGCCACCCTCCATTCTTCAACTTGAAAGCTTGGAAATTCTAGATCTCAAGGCCTGTCACAATCTAGAGACACTCCCTAATGATATTGCATCATTGAGAAATCTCAAATATTTGAATTTGTCTGAATGCTACTTGTTGGATAGGATGCGAAAGGGGATTGACAAACTGAGTGAGCTTGAAGTGCTAAAGGGATTTGTAATAGGTAGTTCTAGCAAGACTCCTTGTAGAATATCTGATATTACAAATTTGAAGAAACTAAAGCGGCTCAGCATACACATAACAAGTGGGGCTGTGATCCAAGATAGGGAGTTTGAAAGCTTGAAAGAGTTGGAGGAACTTGAGCATCTCAAAATATCATGGGGTGTGTCTGACACTAGGTACAGTGATATTTCGATCGATTTTCCTTCAAGTTTAATAAAGTTGCATGTTGAAGGCTTTCCTGGACAAAATATTCTAGAATGGTTGAACAAGTGTAGCGAACCATTACTTACATTGAAAGAGCTAAATATAACGGGAGGGAAAGTATCAAGTATGAATTATGGTAAAAATTACCGTAGGTTGGAGATCATACGTCTCAAGTACCTAAAATATTTGGATGTTAAACTAACATATTTGGGAGACTTGTTTCCTTCATTGATGTACGTTGAAATAAAACAAGTTAAAAATCTTCCATACTGGGAATGGAGCATATGGCATGGAGAGAGATGAAAATACATCTATGTCGTACTGCTATTTACACAATTATATATATATATATAAATTTAGAGTGTGCCTACTGCTATTTACACAATTATATATATATATATAAATTTAGAGTGTGCCTAGGTATTACAGGGGAAACAAATTGAAAATTAATTGTGTTTTTTATCTTTATAATTTATTAAATGAATGATTTTATTTCTTATAATTTTAATTGGTTAAATTAAATCTCTATACTTTAAAACTAAATAAATTTCGTTTAAACATATAGATGATGTAAGGATAATATCTTGATAGGATTTGTATTTACTGTTCATTACTTTAACACTCGAAATAAGAATCATTACACTATTTGCTATAATTTAAATATACGAGAAACCAAAAAAATACACATATATTTACAGTTAATAAAAAATAATATAATATTATCAAACTAAATAAACTAATTTATATTTGTTAATATTATATATTAATTATAACTTATTAACTTGTATATAAATATTTTTTTATAAAATTGTGTTGCTTTTATATTTTTTTTTGTTGTTTTTAGTGATCGAAATGAAACATTATTATTGACGTAAGTGTTTTTTTTTATTCAACTAAAAAAATAAAATTAAAATTTTAATAATATATTCAAAAAATTTTTTATAGTCCCATAATTTAAATAAATGCAAAATAATTTTTTTAGTAATATCTTAAAAATTAATAATAGTCTTTTATATTTTTTATTTTACTAAAAAATTATTACATCAATAATAATATCATGTTTCAGTCAATAAAATAATTTTTGTAATTTTAATATTATATAACTTGTTTAGTATTAAATTATTTTTTAAGGGAATTGATTATATAAAGAAAATTATATTTTCATTTTTTTTAGTGAAATATTAAAAATTATTACGTAAATATTAATATCTTATTTTACTTACTAAAGTATCAAAAAGAAAAAAGGAATTAAAGTAATATATTTTATAAAAAATTATTTAACATAGAACGAATAAGTTATAATTATGATATATATTATTAAAAAGTACAAATTATCATTTACCCAATTTTACTATGTTATATCACTACAAGATTTTTTTAATTTTAGTACTAATTTTAGCTACCATTTAAATTAGTAACTAAATTCTAACTAATTAACTATTAATTAACTAGCATATTATTTTTCCTAACCAAATTTAAATTATATTTATTTATATTTGTTATTACTATAAATTAATCAGAAAATAACTACAAATTTTAAAAATTTATTGTAAATTAACTAAGATTATTTTATTAGCTATTTTACTACTTATTTCATGGTACCATCAATATTATAGTAATTTTATAA
The DNA here is from genome assembly GCA_025330945.1 of Mucuna pruriens. Classification (NCBI taxonomy): domain Eukaryota; kingdom Viridiplantae; phylum Streptophyta; class Magnoliopsida; order Fabales; family Fabaceae; genus Mucuna; species Mucuna pruriens. The sequence goes on along the minus strand of JAENHJ010000173.1, from coordinate 2,303,326 downwards.
CTAATTATTTTTACTAGAAATTAATTAAAAAAAGCTATTGATTTTAAAATTTCTTATTAAGTGATTCTTATCTATAGTCTTAAAAGCATATGTTTGTGAGTTTAAACTTAGTGTTGGATTGAAATCATTGAGATTAAAATTTCCCACTTAATAAACTATAAAGAATATAATTGTGAAAAATAAATAAAGAAATATACCTAATTAATTAGGTAACTATATCTTCCTTTTATGTAATAATATTCATCTCACTTATCCTTAACTTGTATCATCAGTATTAATTGCAACGAGTCATATTACTATCAAAATGTTGTGAAATGTCCATGTTAGTTTTCATTCATACAACTCAAGTCTCACACATTAGCCATAAATAGTTCTAGTAAAAGTAGATGAATGATTGTCACTTCGAAATTGTAGGATTCTTATAAAAAATTTAAAGTTTGGTGACCACTAAAATCTGTCAATAAATTTAAAAAATCAATCGTTATTTTTAGAAACTGGTGGCCGAATAATTTAGTGAATGATATGGAATAGTTACAACAACCCTACAACCATTTTTTTTTCTAATCTTTGATTTGCTACCAAAACTTTCAATAGATAAAAATATGACATGGTCATCAACATTTTTATCATGTAACCAAATTTAGCAACCGAAATTTCGGTCTCTATTTTGATTGCTGAAAAGAAATGCATTAAAAAAATAAGAAAAATTTATTTTGTCGATCATTATTTCGCTAAAACATACTGAATTAAAATATAAAAAATTAAAATTATTTTATCAGTTACTATTTTAGTTGGTAAAAAAGGATGAATTAATATAATATAAAAATAAAATATTTTTTGATTTCTATTTTGTTGCTAAAAAAATATAAATAAAAAAATATTTTTATCGGTTGTTATTTCAATCGCTAAAAATAGATGAATTTAAAAAATAAAAATTAAATATTTTTTTGTTATTATTATTTCCCTAAAACATACTGAATTAAAAAAACAAAAAATTAAAATTATTTGAGTAGTAGTAGTTATTATTATAAGTTACTATTTAATATTATTATTATTATTATTATTATTATTCAATTTACTAATTTAGTTTTAGTATAGTACTTTTTAAAAAATATATAATTTATTATACATTTCTATTTAATTTTAATATATTATTTTTATATTTTAATTTATTAATTTTGATTGATTAATTGTAGTATAATTTACTTGTAATATATTATATTTTAATTTATTATCTTTGGGGATAAAACTACTGCTTGAGATGTATTAAAAAATAAGTTATATTACAATAAGTCAAAATTAACGAATTCAAATATAAAAATAATATAAAACTAATACATTAAAATTAAATTATAAGAACATAACTAAATTATAATTTTAAATTAAAAAATTAAAAATAGATTATTTGATTGAAAAGAACGATATTAGGTCTACGCGACATTTGTCAAGTAAGTGACCTAGTTTAAAGAAGTAAGAATTGTATTCAGTACTTGTTGTGGATTGTTGATAAGGTACTTATGTCTAAAGGGGTGAGAATGATCCTCATTAATCTAATTTGTGAAAAGTGAAATAATAAGAATAAGTTATGTCATGCATCAATTAATAAAAACAAATGCTTAGGGAAGTTGATACAAACTCGAATTTGTAAGTCACTAGACCTCTTGGGAGATACTCGATAGTTAACCTCCAGTCCGATCCCACAAGTCAAAAAATACTTGAAAGTTGAGTATATTCGAACGTGCTGCTAGAGACTATCTAGCTAATATGAAACAGGTCAACCAAAGGGTTAAGTCGTATTACTGCCAGCCTATTCTGATATGAATCATCTAATCCTTGATTGAATTACTTAAACTGAATTGCACACTTAACATAATTGCTTCGTTTACGAAATTACAAACATGATCATCGTGGATTTTTAGGCAAGATTTATGGAAAAGCTCAAGATAAAATGGAATTGAAAAGAAGGAAATAGATAAGATTCACAAATGGCTAACCACTGATTTCATGGAAATCATATAAGACAAAAAGAGATTTGGCACGAGCTTGATGGAGAACTTGATGAAAATTAAGTGTTTTAATATAAGAATAACTTGAGAGAACTCTCTCAAACATGTGTTATGCAAATTATAACAAATGAACCAAAGTTCTTATAAATAAGTTAGGATCAGATATATATATTGATCCTGGTTACAAAAGGCGTGAAAAGTTAACTAACTGAAATGAGTCTTGGACCTTAGAGTAAACATGACCCAAAAACAAGGCTTGAGCATGCTTACCAGACATATGTCCAAAGAGGGCATATGTATGGTTGTTTGTCCAAAAGGGGACATCCTAAAGACTTGTCGTCTAAAAGACCCAAGGGTCGTCTAAAGGACCTATCATCCAAAGGAGACCATCCCATCCAAAAAACGCACGGTTTGTCCAAAGGACCTGTCGTCTAAAGGACTCATGGATTGTTCAAAGCGTCTGTTATCCAAATAACTTCAGATGCGTCCAAAGACTCAATCTAGGTGCGTCCAAAGGTCAATGGTGTTCTGAATACAAAGTAAACAAACTAAAAAAAACTATACAAAGTCCTGCAAGCTACTAAGGAGGTAAATCTTCTTCCTTTGGTATATGCTTAGTATCCCTTTCCATGCTCTTCATGCCTTCCCTGATTCATTTTACATTTTCAATGATAGATTGGTACCACATGCATATGGAGTGAAAACTAGGTTGTATTGTTGTTAAGTTAAAAACAAATTTTTTGAGAAACTAATATAAAAGAGTTTTTATAAATTAGCTTATGCATAAATTAATTTTTTCCTTGAGAGAAATTTATTTTATTTTTCATTCTTATTTTTTATTTTATAATATTTCGTGATAAGTTAAGAAACAATATAAAAGATAAAAGCCTTTTCTTGTTCATGATGAACTTTGCAACGAGAAGTATAACAATGGCAACACCTAATAAGTTCTTTAAGAATTGCTAAAATGGGAAGATCAATGTGACAACCTTACAAGCAAGAACAGTAACTTATAGTGATTATGCTTATGATGAGGAAAGGAGTGTGTTGTTGGAAGAAAAAGGGATTAACTCTACCTGAGCCATATCAGGCCAACCCATTAAGATCATTAGTTTTGTTGGTCTAGGGCTGAAACTTGTAAAGTTTGAATAGAAGGAATTAGGGTTGAAAATAGTATACCAAGAGAAGGGAATGTTGCAAGCATAGTCACTTGAAAAATTGATATTAATTGCAATTTACAATATTAGCTAATTGAAAAATTGTTACTTATTTAATTCACTGTCAATAAATGAATTTCATTTGTGAAAGAAAGTATAACTAGTTTTGCAATTTTTCATGGAAAAAAAAAAGAGTGATGTCAAACTTATTACCAGGTTCTTTGCTTGCTATTATCTGTCGAATAATTCCATTTGTGATTGAGAAAGAAAGGATAGAATACGGTGTCACTTTTTCAAAGAGAAAAGAATGATATCAAACTTGTTATTGGGTTCTGGAATAATTCCTTGCCAAAAGTTAAACCAAACAAAAGATACCTTTCGTCATTTTCTGAAGTGAAAAATATTCTTATCATTACCTTCCTTCATGATTTTTGTGATTCTAATTTAATAAATTCTTTATTTTTCCACCAAAAAATTATATTTTTAGCTCATTAATTTATGAACTTCAGTCATAAGATAAAAATTAATTTATAATTTTATATATAGTATATATACTTTTTCTAAATCATAAACCCTTTTGTTTTCTCTTCTCTACACCAAAAAATCACCTAAAGCATAACTGCCCCGCCAAGCATGAATTTTATAAATTTATATATTTTTGACATAGACAAAATCATTTAATTTTAATTTATAAATGTAAGTTTCTAAACAAATTTTAATTTTAAAATATAATTAGAATTCTAAGTTGTAATTGAAATTTTATCATATAGCGTCATCTTGAAGAAATTTCGACTTTAATTATAAACATCTATTGAGTGAACACCATGTTTAGAAAATTAAAGCTAGAATGACGTAAAGCTTTTGCGGATTTTGTTCTCTGCAATGACTATTTAATTTGATGCATAGTTTATTAATGATATATACATTGTTTCTTTCATCAAATTTTCATAAAATCACACAATCTCTCACTTCTTTGTCCCTCAATCTTATTACAAAAAATTAAAAATTGTTTCGTACTTTAAGTTTTTCATAAGGTTACAAAATCTCTCACCACTTTCCACCCTCTCAATCTTCTTGTAAAAATATATTGTTTCTTTCTTCAGTTTTTCATAAATTCTCAAAACTCAATCGTATTAGAAAAAAAAATGTCTATTCGAACAAATCCCATGAAAGCAGTGCCTTCGTTGTTGAAGCACCTAGTGACAGAAGAAAAAAAAGACGATTTGAAGGATTTGAAGTTTGAGTTGAATAATATAAAGGACCTATTTTCCATAGTGAAGAGAAATGAAGAGGAACTCCTTGACACGTTAACCGTGGTTGATGGCTATCTTCGCAACTCCAACATACGTAAGTTGAAGCAAGAGGAAAAAGCCATTTGCGAGAGAATAAGAATTTCAAAGCAAAAGTTGTTGCCAACTGGTGGTGCTACACATCAAAGTAGTAACATAGAGGTTTCTCAAGAAAAAACATTTCAACACGAGAAGCTTGACAAGGGAGAAGAAATGAACAAAGCACTCTCTCCACAATCGTTTAAGGTACATTATAACGACCTTGATCGTCTTCATAAACGTTTCTTCTTGTCTCTCTTACTTTTCCCAAAAAATGCTATTATAAAGAAAAACACCTTACATTTTTGGTGGGCATCTGTAGTGGGTTACATCATGATAGGGCAATTTGAATTTGTGTTTGAGTATCTTTTCGATCGCAAACTAATTGTACCACATGGTAATGGCAAGTGTCCCGTTGTGAGTAAATTTAAAATTAACCCTTGCATCCATCACATGTTGGTGTGGCCAATGTTACAAAATGATGAAGAGCAACTTTGTGATACTTATTCAAAACTAATAGCCTTTCCTCACCGGAATGCTTCACATCCAAGTTTGCTACTTGATCAACCAAAAGTTAAACTAAGTGATAGGTTTGGTTTTAAAACTACCCATTGTAGAGCTGTTTTTAATGTTGGTGCTAGCTATCTTAATTTTGAACCCCAATGGATGGCCAAAATGAAGCATTTGGAGGTGCTTCAACTTGGTCGATGGCTGCATGATTCACCACAACATCATATTGAAGTGGAGAATGAAGAATTCTTCAAGGAGTTAAAGGATCAAAAGAATTTAAAATATCTCAGCCTTCGTGGGATGTCAAGGATATTCGAGCTGCCACCCTTGATTTTTCAACTTAAGAGCCTAGCAATTCTAGATCTCAAGGCCTGTCACAATCTAGAGACACTCCCTGATGATATTTCATCTTTGAGAAATCTAAGACATTTGGATTTGTCTCAGTGCTACTTGTTGGATAGAATGCCAAATGGGATTGAGAAGCTGCATAATCTTGAAGTACTCAAGGGATTTCAGATTGCTAGTTCTCGCAAAACTCCCTATAGGATATCAGATCTTGCAAATTTGGGAAATTTAGAGCGACTCAGCATTCATATAGGAAGTGGAGCTGTGATCCAAAGTGGGGAGTTTGAAAGCTTGCAAGTGTTGTTAAAACTTGAGCATCTAAAAATATCATGGATTGTCTCTGACACAAGGTACAATGATATTCAGATCAGTTTGCCTTTAAAATTGACAAAGTTGCATCTTGAAGGATTTCCTGGAGAAAGTATTCCAGAATGGTTGAAGCCTAGCAAGCTACCCGAGAGATTGAAAGAGCTAAATTTAACTGGTGGGAAACTAAAATTTCTTGATCATGGGGAAAATGATTGCAGATACACCTGCTTGGAGATCCTACGCCTCAAGTACTTGAAATATTTGAATGTTGACACATCAAACTTGCAGGAGTTGTTTCCTTCATTGAAGTACGCAGAGATCAAACAAGTTAAAAACATTGAATACTTTGAATTTTAGAGGATTGAAAATGAAAATAGGTGCATGAAAGTACATTTGTGTCATTCTACTGTTCTTTACACATTTGTATGAGTTTTTATATATCTAAATTGAGACAAAATATTAGTACTTCGATTCTTATAATAATTTGTACATTTTTCTATTTCTTTTTACTATATTATTAATTATACTACAGTTTTTTTCTCTTTTTTGTTATACAATTTATTGTATTAATTGTGGTATTATATCTTTCGTGTTAATACCCAACCCTGCAATCCTAATTTGTATAATTAATAAATGAATCGAGTCATACTTATATCAAAATGTTGTGCAGTAGTCCACCAAACAATCTCAGGTTATTGCATAGGTTCTACTAACATAGAAGATTGAAATTGTGCAATCCATGTATGATAACTAAATGAGTAAAATATGGTTTAGTTAGTATCGATGAAAATATTAGTTTTAGTCTCAATAAAAATTTAATATGTTTTAAATTTTGAGTAATTAAAATTGGTACTACTTCTTTTTATAAATGTAAAAATTAAAAATTTATTAAAATATATGTACGTGGGATCATGTCTTTCTTTTTCTCAATAGGTGCAATTTTAGTAATTTTATATATGACATAAGTATTAAGTTTTTTAAATAATATAAGTTGTAATTGAGAATACCGACTTACAATGAAGATAGAGTTTTAAATAATATAAGTTGTAATTGAGAATACCGACTTACAATGAAGATAGAGGTAAAGGCAAAATTTTCAAAAATGATATTATATTTTAATAATTAATTTACCTAGTCATATTTGATGGACATAACTTCTTATGAACTAATATTTTTAATATTATTTAAGTAAAACATGTTCATAATAAGTGACTAACATAAATAGGCTAATCATATCCTTCAAATATATTCAATCTAATTTTATTTTTTAAAATAAATAAGCCATATCAATATGAATATTTCAAAAATAGTAGTCATACATATAATGATAAATAAAATATTAATATGCTTGTACTTTCTTTTATTTATATATATTATAACATCTACTAAATTAGGTCTGATGCGAACCATAATGTACATTAAGCATCCAAGTAGCAATAGTGTAAAGATCCTTTGACATGTATTTAAATTCTGCATTTGTTTTTGACATTGATATAAAGAAAGTTTAGAGTGAGTTTTGAGAGAGACATGAGAATATTCTTAGAAGCACCTAAGTCCTTTATGTCAAATTCCTTTACAACAGGATTTTCAACTCATTTATATCACACACAAATGGTTATGGAATTTATCATACATATACATTGCTGATACATTTATGAAATTTCAAAATGTGAAAGTGCTGCTTTAGTCATTGCCTTGATTTTGGATATTCATTTGTCATTCTTATTCTCAGTCAGTAAAATTTTGTATGAATTAAAATGAAAAAGGGATCATAAGAGCTCCCAAAAAGTTCTAGTACGTGGGAGATCAATTTGTCTCCAAACTGAAAACTTCAAATTCCTGCCAATATTTGGAAAGATATGAAATGAGTTAGCAAAGTAAAAAAGTACCACTTTCTTTAATCTACAAAAATAACCTTGATGTATTATGGTATATGCAAGATTACCTACACAATTCAATAATATGTCAATTAGATTTATAAGTGTCCTTCTTTCCAGCAAGAATCATTGAAATTTGGATCCCTCTACTAAATGCTTGTTTGAATAGCAAGTGGGTTTGGAACTCTGACACAAATGGGAACCATGACAAAATGGCTATTGGCAAGAAGATTATGAATCCCATTACATATTCATAAGCTCTGGATAGCTCTTTCACTGAGTCCCATAGTTTAGCTACTCTCAAGCATACCCTGCATGCTTGTGCAATCTTGAATGCGAACGAAAGAACGAACATCAGTATTTTTGGATGAATGAAGTATTTGCATAGAAAAGTGTCAAGTAGAATATATGGCAATATTCTATAATCTTCCTAAGACATGTCAGACAATAGCAAGTTGACAAAAAGTGCAAGAGTTGTTCTTAACTTATGCTTCTCTAGGATGCAGTAGTTCAAACTTACCAGAATAATGGCCCAACCAGAGGGCATGAAGGCAATAATGGCAGCAAACAAATCTGATATGGTAAGTCCATATACAACAAATAATACAGTCATGACTGACACAAAGCCAAGAAAGAGAAGTGCCTTGAGAATACGAAACTTGAGCCTAAAGTCGGTGCCAAATCTTTGTCGTCCTATGGATACCATCTGATATGCCCATATGAAATTCATACAATCAGCAGAAGACAAATGCATTAATTTACAGAAATGATTTATGTCTAAAATTTAAACTAGAAGAAAAAGTTCACTTAATCGTAAGTAAATAGTACTTTTGTAGCAAACAATTGATTAGGCTTCACTCGAAGCAATCATGGTTTTATGGGAACTCACTCTCGATCCTAACTAGAATTTGCGTACCTTAAATACAATGAGTATTACTATTAAAACGGCCCAAGAAAGTCCAAATACCTACAAGGAAAAACCAAAGGTAGTCGTAAGATGATGCCAATAAAACTTGCAACCATTAATAGGGTTGTAGAATACAGAAAATGAGTTACTCTACCAGCAAATCTTTGTTATGATGAGTAATATCCATGTGGTAGACGATTCCATATTGGTACACAAAGAAGCGAAATGCAAGAATTATCTCAAGTATTTTTCCCCTGATATTTGAGTATTTCAGGTGTTCATTTTCTTCATCCCACCAAGATTCCCAGCTTTTATCAGATGAAATACCAATACCACCATGATTTTCCATCCACTGTTTCCAATCTGTCCAATCATTCAATGTTTTTTGCCAATCAAAGCCAGAAGGATTAAACAAGAAAGGTGCAAACAACCAGGACGTGGCCAAAAACCACACTGAAATTGTGATGAACAAATAAAGATGTGAGTTGAGATATGACTCCACATAGACTTCATAAACAATCAATAGTATGAGTATCTCTAGGCCCTTTACAAAATGGCTCCGTGAGTACATCCTATAGTTATCAGCAAACTTTGCATGGAAGACAACAAATCCACGACCAGTTGGTCGATATTTAGAGCCCCCATGTAAGAGTGTTCTTCCATAATAATGAGCTTTTGTTCCAAGCTGGAAAGTAAAGAATACAGAGGCTAGCTGCAGCTGCATGATGATAAAATCACCCAAGGCAGTGCGAAATCCCCTTTCCAAGCCAAGTTCCATAACCATGGGCAGCACAAGCAGTAAGCCCAACTGAGCAACAGACTGAGTTGCCAAGGCCTCTCCAAGGCCTTTGCTATGATGTATGTTTGGAATTTGGAGAATTTTTCTCTCAACACCACTCAAAACCATATATAAACGTCCATACAAGAACACGTACACAGTCATCACAATTATCTGAAAAATTCATAACGTCCAAATACAGGCATTAGCATAAGCCCATTTTACACAACAAAAGTAGGGTCATGTGCTTTTATATTTAGTTGTCTAGTTATATAGGCAATTCTATTGTACGTTTCACATTTCAAATATTTCGTTACATAGTCATATAAACATCCCAACTCAAAAATTAAGTTTATTGTTATAGATATCTTTAAAATTAGGAATTTGTCTTTGTTTAAGATATGATTTTACATTGTAAATAGGAAAATAAGGAAATAATAGATAGCAAGAAATTAGAAATTTTCCATTCATTGTATCCTTAATTGTAGCTCTATTTTTATTATAAATATAGCATATGGGTAAAAAACACACATTTAGTACATCCTATTTGGTATTGAGTTAGAGTTCACTCTACACTACAGGTGTCCATTCTTTCCAAGTGGACAATACCCATCATTGTTGCACACCTCCTACTGCCTTCGCGATCACGCAATCAGAAGTGCCTTCCTTCGGCAATCGCCGTGCTGCTCTTCCCAGCCCCAACCACCACCACACATGCCCCCACAAGCCGCGTCTCTCTTGCATGTGTTCCTCATGCGCTTGTCCCAAATAGATGCATGGGCCTTTTCCAATACCTATCTGCTGCCACTCTTTCGGCACACTCCACCCTATCCAAAGGGATAAGCTTGATCCATGTGCTCTATAATGCTTCTTCTTGGTTATTCTAACTCTCAAACAGGCTATAAATGCTACCATCCTCCCGCCGAAAAATATTATGTCACCATGGATGTTTAATTTTGTGAACATGAGCCTTATTTCTCTTGGGATGTGTCTCTAATTCCTATTCAAGGGGAAATTAATAGTAAGGAGGAAGAAAAAAATGGCTAGGCGAAAAAAGATTTTGAATTTTAGGTGGCCATGGGGAGCTCGTGGAAGGAAGACCTAGTCGATGGTTTGGAGAAGTCCCCTGAAATTTGTATACGAGAGTCACAGGTTGAAGGTAGGAGATGTCCTCTTTGTGAACATAAAGCACCTGATAGGTTTGGTGATTCACCTAAAAGGTTTAGTTTCTCAAAATCAACATCAAGAATTGTCTATCCCATTTCTAATTGTCTCGTACCATCGTCTGTCAAAGACACATCTTTCTTTTGCCCTTCAATTATCATCTGTGCCTATTCCTAGTCATTTTCAGGAAGCCCTTAAGGATCCTAAATGGAAATCTGCAATGGTAGATGAAATGAAGGCTCTCCAGAAGAATTCCACTTGGGAGATGGTTGAGCTTCCTAAAGATAAAAAGATAAGATGTAAGTGGGTTTTCTCAATAAAGTACAAGTCAGATGGAACTATAGACAGGTACAAGGTCAGATTGGTTGCTAAAGAATACACCCAAACATATGGAATTGACTATCATGAGACCTTAGCTCCTGTGGCCAAAATGAATATTGTTAGAGTAATACTCTCTCTTACAATTAATCTAGACTGACCATTGAGGTAGTTTGATGTGAAAAATGCATTTCTACATGGTGATCTATTGGAAGAGGTGTATAAGGATTCTCCTCTGGGTTTTACACCAAAAGAAGGCAAGGAATGCAAACCGAAGAAGGCTTTATATGGGCTAAAGCAGTCACCAAGGGCATGGTTTGGGAGATTTAGCCATTCCATGAAGTATGGATTCAAGCAAGCTATGACAGATCACACACTGTTTTACAAGAAGGTTGGTATTGATGCTACCCTTCTTATTGTTTATGTTGATGACATGATTGTCACAAGTAGTAACCTTTGTGAGATAGAGGAGCTTCAGGACTATTTGGCTAAGGAATTCGAAATAAAGGACTTGGGTGCTCTAAAATACTTCCTTGGCATTGAAGTATCTTGGTCTAAGGACGGACTTTTCCTCTCTCAAAGAAAGTATACATTTGATCTCTTGGCTGAAACTGGTAACTTGGGTTGCCAATGTGTGGATATTCCTATTGAGGTGACTCATGGCATGAGTATTTATCCAGATCAGATTCCAACAAACAGAGAGATATCAAAGGCAGGTCAAAAAGCTGATCTAACTCACTCAAGACCTGACCTATCATGTTGTTGGTGTTGTGAGTCAATTTATGCACAATCCTATTCAGCGACACATTTTGTTTGAGGAAAGCTATGACACTTTTTTGTGATAACATGGTAGCCATTGAGATTGCCAACAATCTAGTGCAACATGATCGGACGAAGCATGTTGAACTTAACAGGAATTACAAGGATAACCTGGATGCTGGTAGGATACAGGTTCCATACATTAAGAGTGCCAATCAGCTGGCTGATATGATGACTCTGTTGTCCCTAGTGGTCCATTACATTTAGTACTGTCCAAGTTGGGGGCATGTGTGATAACTATGCACTAACTTGAGGGGGAGAGTTATGTACAGGCTGTAAATATTGTTTCCTAATTTACTGTAAATATTATATTTCCTAATTTAGTTAGGAATTAGTGAATTAGAATCAATGTATTATTTGTCGGATTGATAGTATATTATATTTCATAGAATAGAGATATGTACTTTGTGCAAATACCCTTATGGTATATGTAATAAAATCAAGACAGCCAGTTTCAATTTATTTATAATAAGCTTGGTTCATATGACGTATATGCTCCAACTTGAGGGATGTTAAAGATATGATTTTACTCTATATAAATAGGGAAATAAGGAAATAATAGATAGCTAGAAATTAGAGATTTTCCATTGATTGTATCCTTAACTGTAGCTCTATTTTTATTATACATAAAGCACTGTACATGAAGGTAAAACACACATTCAGTGAATCCTACATGTTTCATATCTAATACCATATTAAGCAATATGATTTTGAGAGAAGATATACATTTTATCTATCCTCCACTTTCAAGAAGTCAACACAACCTCAAATAAGCCTGAATTGAACTAAAGAGAAAACCCTCTATTTGGTTCTTCAAAGTTACATGCATGACCATACAAGTCCTTCAAAATTTTGGCCAACAAATTAATCTTTCAGTTTAAAACTGTTGCCGTATAAATCCTCCAAAGATTATGTCACCAAATTACTTACTCAAAGATCTAAAACTTCATTACATTGGTCCTTATGGGAGATTAAAGTGGTGACAAAAAGAATTTTTTTGAAGGACAACTAATATACAATAACTAGAACTGATTCATGCTTGCATCACGATATCCCTCTAGTACCTATTTGTATGTATTCATGATGTGTGATAAAATTCACATTGACTTTACTGAAGATGTTTGTTTCAATTGAACCCTCCATGGATGTAAAGAATAATTAAACCAAAAAGTTCCCACCCATATAAATCTGCAATATAGATTTGAATTGAACTCTATGGACGTTAATTTGAATTGAACTCAATTATTAGAAAATTTAGTTCCCTCAAATATCATTTTCTACTCAACCATATAGTACCTGCAAATATAACGTCATTGAAGTTTATATTTTTTGATGCTTTGCTTATGCCACCTCTTGTTATGTGGAAGATTCGGTCAAATATATCAGGATGACCATAATGAAACCGGACCCTGCAAATTTAGGAATATAGATTACTAAACTGAAGTAAAGAAAAAAGCTTTGCAAGAGGGATTTCAGGAGGGAACTAAGTAGATATATAGTAAATATAATACTTTCTTGCACATTTTCTAACATGTACATGTAACTAAAGTCTCCATTTTATTTGAATGACCAAATGGAAGAAACAAAATAGAAAATCTTAGAATTTGGGCTTAGGACCTAACTCAACCCACAAAACCAAATTGTAAGGTGGGAAGTGCCCAAGTTTTATGAAGACTACATTGGCCATATCTCTAGTCGATGTAGGACTAAACAAACTCCTCCACGCCCAAAATACAATGAAAGTGTTCCAAAGTGGTCACAATTAAGGTGGGCTAGGAATGACCACAATTAAGGAGACTTTACAACACACACCCTCATGTCCAAGGCCATGGGCTTAGAGCATGGCTATGTGAGTGGTTTAACAATGGATCTAACATAAGTTCTGATACTATTTTAGAATTTTGGGCTTAGAGCCTAACACAATTCCACAAAACCGACCTGTAAGGTGAGAATTGCCAGAGTTTTGTACGAACTACATTGGCCACATAGTTGATGTGGGACTAAATAAACCGCCTCACACCCAACACAATGAAGGTGCTTCAAAGAGGCCGCAATAAAGGGAACTTTCCAATAGAAAATAAGGTAAAAAGGGATAAAGGTGTAAAAACAGGATGAAAATTCCAAAGGATTAATAATAATACTTATATGTACTATGTAGTATCACATGACAAACAAATTGGGACTAACCTTAAAGGATTTGCCAAAATTCGTTGGTCAATGGTCACGAAGCTGGTCTCCTGGTTTGACATAAACCAAGCAAGTGAAGAAACACTGCAAAATAAGAAACACATAAGCAACCTTGTGTCAATTCAAGTTTGATGATAAAAGTATATATTTTCTTGGTCATGAAATAATTTATTCAAATAAAATGTAATACTAGATATTGTCACAAGGCAGACCTTCCAGTAAATATATGCTCCCTTATACCCAAAATGGTGGGTTTTCGTTGCCCACTATGTCCTTTCCGGAATTCTTCCAATACATTTCTCATTTTGAAAGATTCTTCATAATAGTTATCCTTAACAATAAAAATGAAAAAGGAAAAATAGGAGCATTGATTTATACAGAAAATACTACTTAACTAATATTAAATTGAAGTCAAAGGGAAAGTTACCTGATTCATGTCTCGGGTCTGCAAGGCTTCTCCACGAGTAAATATAATGGCATGATTTTGGTTTTCAGGTTTCCCTTCACCAATTTCTGTTGGAGGACCAGGTAGCTTGATGCGATATATTTCCTAGTAATGCAATATAGAATCATTTGAATTACAATTTAAGGCTGTTCAAAACCTGAAACAAACTTAGCCTGAATTGAGTAACCCTGGCATGATATCAAACTATTTCAACATATAGTTAGGGGTAATACAGAATAGAAAACCCCTTCAATTTATATCATGTAAATAGCCGCAGATAACATCCCTTAGTTTGTCACCCTAATAATCTTTTACTCTAATATTATTATAGCAGTATTCATATCAGCTCTTTCCTATCTTCCTATTTGTTTCACCTCTTGGGTATCTGCTACCTATTGGTTTCTCCTTTGTTAAAGATGTGGTTATTTACTGTTGGATAAATAATAGTAAATTCCTCTAAGTTAGATTTCTGCTTACTGTCAATCTTTTCTTTTCAATAATAAAACAAAATAAAAGTGATTGAGAAGTGAGAAAGTCAAACATTCCATCGTCCATCTATTTGAATGATCTTTTTGAAATTATGCAGACAGTTTTAAGTATGGAAAAGGGAGATAAAAAGAATGAAATACTAAATTGATATTAACTAAGATGTCTTATATAGTGTATTGATATGTTGACACTTGACATGTACATAAAACCTAGAGCACTAACCTTTATTTATAGTAATTATGATCCGAACTAATTAGGAAAGCAAACTGTGATAAGATAAGGAAATATGGTAATAAATTGTGAGATATGAAGAGGAATCGAGAAACTAATCTTAGAGGGTAATCTAAGACATAATAAGATATTTTTTGATATTTTCAAATAATTCTAACATATCTCTTTGTCTATGTTAAAATGAAATTCAGATTTCAAAGCTTGGAAGAGACAAATCCAAGCAAGGAACACACCAGCTTTGCCCATTGCCAGGAGTGACTAAACACCTATCCAATTTGATTCATTTAATAGCAGCTTTCAATCAATTCAGGACTCTCTGATCTACTAATTAAACAGAAAAAGCTCACCACCATGTCATTGTCACACACCAGATGCATCATTTTTTCTTTCCACACGGGAATGCTAGGTTATTCAATCAATAAATATCCATACAAGACAACCACAAAACCACACCATATGCTAGAGTGAAAAGGAAGAGATTCTACAGAAACTTTTGACTTATTACATTCCCACTTTTGCAATGATAAATTAAGTAGTCATCAGATTTTTGCAGTAGACTTTCCTATACAGTGAGTGACTGGTAGGTTTTCAAAGAACAAGTAAACAAAACTAAACTTTAATTTATAACATTTTAATAAATATGGAAAAAGCATAAGTCACAATAAAACATCAAACAAGGATCTTTTGTCCCTACCTCATCACACTTATCGCCTCCCTTGACAAGAACAGAATAATAAACTTTCTGAAACTTTCCATCCTTTGTGTCTTCTGTTTCATCTATGTAAGCAACTCGAAGGGGAGAATACCTGTAAGAATGTTCCGTTTTTCCATTGTCAATCCCATTGTTATTTTACAATATACAAGGAACTTATAAAGTTCAGAAAATGGTTGTATTGACTCACGTTAACATCAGATTGAGAATGTTAGTATAGCAGTTTCTGTCTCTAATATTTTTGGATTTCTTCTGAGAACCGTACACTTGACAAGAAACAACATAGGTGAACTTTAAATCGGCCATTGCTTGTGCATCTTTTAGAAGCTTCGCATTTTTGTCATGGAAATCCATTGTTTGGAAGCCTTTAGAGAGAGCTGCAAGAGAAACAATGTATAGTTCATTCATATATGAAAGGCTTCTGTCATATCTCAGGATTTGAACTTGAACACAGTACGTAAATAGAGAAATAACCAATGTCTCCTGCATATTCTATGAAGCACTGAAGAATCAAAGCTTGCCAATAGTACATCATTCCTCTCACTAGCAAAAACAAAAGGTTGAAACACAACATTTAAAACTGGAATATATATTCAAATCTAGCAACAGAAATACTCTTCATTACAATCAAGACCTGTTCGATAAAGTGTCTGCGCTCTGCAAGATGCCCACTGTTGAATTAACTTCTCTTTATCTTCTTCAAGAACATCGCTTTTTAGTCGTTCATGGAAATTGGCCCATTCGTCTAGTGCATCAATGTCAGACAGTAAAATGAGGGTACACGTACTAAAGAGGGGCAGAAATGTAAGTAAGAATATAAAAATACTCACCAGGATACATCTTGGTTAGGTAGAATAAAATTGATATTCCCTCTTCATTTTCCAAATTGAGTTCCTCAATAGAATACAGAACATCTTCTTTGTAATAAGGTGTCAAAACACTGAAGCAAAACTCAGATAAGTTACATATCATGGTAGCATGAGGGAAAATTGTTAGTTAATTATGTTGATTATATCAGAATGATCAAATACTGATAGTTAGGCTAGATATTATGGTGAAGTGTATTTATGTTGATTACATTAGAATGATCAACAAATACGGATAGTTAGGCTAGATATTAGTTATTTTGTCACCTTAGTACACTTTAATTCATAGTAAATCAACCAATAAATAACAGAACATGTATTTAGCTTTACACACTAACTTCTCCCAATAATTCTCTCTCAACAAAGGTAAACAATCATCCAGATATTTGGGAAAATCAATTTGCACATACGTGCATGCAGGCATAATAAATGAGGTGGCAACTGTTTCCAACAACAAAGCAATAGTAATGAAAAAAACACGTCTGATTAAAATCTTAATCATTCTTCTCTTTTGAGTTCGTGAAAAAAAATGATTTAGTAGACATTGTGTATGGAGTACATTTCATTATCCATTTCAAAATTTGGTATTTGTTAGATATAAAATTATTCATAAGCCTTGGCCCAACAGTTTAAGCTTTTATGCAAGTTGGCCCTCGACATGGGATTAGAACCTGCATGACCAAGTGGTCAAGAATTTGATTCTTGTTTCCCTCATTCTTCTAATAGAAAGTTGAATTTCAACACAAGATAGAGTAGCCCTATGTGTTTGTCCATGATTCAAACCTAAAGGACTGTTGCATGAGGTGGTGGGTGATAAGACCCAAAAATATGAATAGAAAAAACTGGGATATAATTGTTAGATGTAATTCAAAGTTTGTTGTAACTGATTGGAATGTCAGTTTGTTAGCTAGTTCGTTAGTTGGATAATTAGCTAAGTTTATTATGCTTGTTGTATTACTAGCTATAAGAAAAGCTAGTAACTCTATATTTCTGTAATACAATTTTATCATTTCCAATTAAGTCATATTATGAGTAACTGTAAACATGGTATAAAGAGCCCTTTTTCGAACCTGAACCTGTGAGTGATTTTTTTTTTCCACTGGATCTATGAGTGTGGTGGCTAGATGGAATTCTTGGAAAACAAGAATGTGCGTAAAGAGCAAGAACGTGTGTAGAATACCCGCTGTGCGATAGCTGCAGTGTAAAGAAGGTTGAGGGAGGAATATGGTTGGCTCACTCATTGTTGTGTGTGTAGAAAAAGGCAAAGGTCCCTGGAAAGGGAATATATCCAACAATCAGAAACTAGTGAATCCTCTAAAGGAAGGAGGAAAGACCAAGCACAAAAGCAAGGCTGCAGCTCCATAGACAGCAAGGAGTGGAAGTTTGACAATAGGAAAATGAGATGTCATAATTGCCAGAAACTTGGTCATTATGCAAGAGAATGTTGGACAGGAGAAGGTGCCAAAAACAAGCCAAAGATTTGTGCAAATCTGGTACAAGATGAAGGGTCAGATTCAGATTCTGAAGTTGTGATGCTCTTGGCAACCACAAGCAGTGAAGCCTCCAATGACACCTCCTAGTACTTGGATTCTGGATTTTCCACTCCTATGGCCAGAAAGAGGGAATAGTTCATCAGTTTGGATGATTCATCAAAAGGCAGAGTTCGTTTTGCTGATAGTAGGAGGCTAGGAGCCTCATTGTAGAAGGCACTGGCAGAGTGGTTTTTAGAGACAAAGATGGAAGAGAAACAATCATTGAGGAGGATCTATATGTGCCTGGTATAAAAACAAACCTGCTGAGTTTAGGCCAACTACTGCAAAAAGGATTTGTCATGAAATGGCAGACAAATGCCTCCAGGTGCTTGACCAAAATCAGAAACCTATTCTACAAGCACAACTGTCTCAGAATAGGACTTTTCAGGTTGGAATGAACTGTCTGAAACACCAGTGCTTTGCAACCTTGGAGAATAAGGAGGAATGGTTGTGGCACCCCAGGTTTTGTCACCTTAATTTTAAAGACCTCCACCTACTCGCAAGCGACAAGATGGTTATAGGACTACCTCAGGTTATAGTCCCTGAAGCAGTATGCAAAGAATGTACTGGATGCAAAAAGACCAATGGGAAACTATTCCAACCACTGCAACCGAGAAGCTAGAGGTCATACACTCTGTTGTATGTGGCCCTATTCAGACAGAAACTCCTAGAGGCAACAGGTATTTCATTTCTTTCATTGATGATTTGACTAGGAAGATCTGGATATATCTGCCTAAGGGGAGACATGATGTCCTAGATTTCTTTAAAAAATTCAAATGCTTAGCTGATAAGCAAAGTGGGAAAATGATTAAAGTCCTAAAAACAGATAGTGCCTGGGAGTACATGTCAAGTGAATTCAAGGAATTCTGTGAAAGTAAGGGATTAATTCATTAAGTTATAAAACCTTACACACCCCAGCACAGTGGTACAGTTGAGAAGAGGAACTGCTGCATATATAATGAACAGATCTCCCACTAGGAGAGTTTAAGATAAAAAACCAGAAGAAGCCTGGACTGGAGCCAAACCAAATGTTACCCAGATAAAACACACATTCTGATTGGCCATCACTTAACTGGAGGTTTGCAAGCTGTATGAACTAGAAAGTGGTCAAGTGTCTACTAGTAGAGAGGTTATCGGTGATGAGAATGGAAGCTGGATTTGGAATGCAACCTCTAATGAGGCTCAGTCAAGGGTACCGAAAGAAGAACTCACAGCTGCACCAACCTTCAACCAAGATCCTATTGTAAGAAGATCTTTACATTTGAAGGACCATGAACTGTTTCAGGACTCGACAGTCAATTTAGAGGGAGAACCAGTTCACTCTGCACGTATAGCAGAAGCTGAACCTGTTGAGTTTGACAAAGTAGTGACTGAAGATAAGTGGTGAAAGCTATGAAGGAGGAAATCAGCTGTATATTGAAGAATTAGACCTAGAAATTGATTGGATTTTCAGATTCAGACTGGTATGGAGACAAAGTGACAGGAAAAGCACTACAGGGTACATTTGCTTCTATAGAGCAGCTCCAATTTCTTGGCTCTCTAAAAAAGAACCTGTGGAAGCATTGTCGTCCTGTGAAGCTGAGTATGTTGCAGCCTCTGAAACTGCATGTCAAGCAGTCTGGCTAGAGGCCCTGATGAAAGATCTACAAGTGGAAAATTTGGGCAAAATAAAGCTGCTGGTAGACAACAAATATGCCATTGACCTAGCAAGGCATCCAGCAGCTCATGGAAGGAGCAAGCATATTGAAACAAGGTTCCATTTCCTAAGAGAGCAAGTCAGCCATGAGAAGCTGAGGATTGAGCACTGCAGAACTGAAATTCAGTTTGCAGACATACTAACCAAGGCTTTGAAGGTAGAGAGGTTTAGGTATTTGAAAAATTCTATTGTTGTTTGTGTAAATACAACTTTGAATTAAGGAGGAGTGTTAGAAGTAATTCAAAGTTTGTTGTAATTAACTGGAAAATCAGTTTGTTAGTTAGTTTGTTAGCTAGTTTGTTAGTTGGATAATTAGCTAAGTTTGTTATACTTGCTGTATTACTAGCTATAAAAAAAGCTAGTAACTCTATCTTTCTATAATACAATTTTATCATTTCCAATTAACTGATGTTATGAGTAATTGTCAACAATAATAACACTGAATGAGCAAAAATTAGAGGGATAAATCCCTGCTACAAGTCAAGTATTGAGAAACAGTAATGAAAAATTAACAACGGTTGAAGCCGTTGGTATGTAGCAATGGAAACAATAGAAGTTCTATCTTGTCATGTAGCAAATTTTTGAAAAATTATCAATGGTTGGAGCTCAACTCCATGGAGCTCTAGGTGCTTAGTATACATGTCAAGCTTTCTATTAAAAGTTGTCTTTAAACCTGACCTGTGAAGTAGCTGCAAACAGAACTCGTGGAGGAGCGCCGTTCCGTTGTGCGTTGCAATCTTCCTTGTCGATCCACTGCCATCCGTGAGATTTGCGATCTAAACCAAATTGAAACTCGAAGACAAAGGGAAAGATCATAAACGCGTACAATCTTGCGCATCAAAATGCAATTTAAAGACTCTAGCAGATTGGTGGAGTCTTATGGGGATAAGCACCCAGAGCTCGAAAAATTTGCTATTCGTATAGCTTGACATGTAGATCCTTTGGATGCGAGCGTAATTGGAGTTCCTTTGAGATGATAAGCTTGGTGGTATATGAATGATGTTTGTTTTTGCCAAGGCTAATTCAAAATTGGCTAAGAAAAAGCAAACAAGAAAACCAATTGACCTAAATCTTGATGATTGTCCATCCAATGATGAATGGATTATGGAAGATAAGAATAGGGTTGGGAAGAATGGAGGTTTAGGTTTGGATGTAGACAACTTGGACATGGACGAAAACTTGGTTCTAGTCCAAGTTGGAAGGGGTGAGAATGAGACTACAGTCACTACACCACCACCTCTAGATGATTTAGACATTACTAATTTGAATGGTGAAGGAGATGGAATTGGAAAAGATTATGATTTTAGCTTTCAAGATTATATACTTTAGAGTTTAGATATTTAGGTCTTTACATTTGGTGTTATGAAGGTTAAACTACCTTATGACTTTGATTATTTTGAACTTAAGATTGAAATTTTATAGGACTTTATCATGTTGAATTTAAGTTCAATTAAGTGATTGGAGTGTGATATAATGGTCTATGCTACTTTATATGCATATATATATGATTATTTAAGCATATATATGAATTTTATAAATTTTGTAGGATCTTACAATCCATGTTACGATCCCCCAATTTACATCCAAACTTTCCTTTTCGATCTTAAGCAAGATCTCGAGTTTGACTACCATGGATAGAACCCTTTTTCCTGAAGAAGGCCTATTTCTTCTCTTAGTCTGGCCAACCAAATCACTCTCCAGAGGAATAATATCCCCCAATCAGTTACCTCCCCCTCCAATATACCCCTCTCTCTCCTCTTGCTGCATGATTGCCATATCCTCTCCTCCAACCTTTTTCTGCCAGCTGTCCATTCCATTATGCCCTTCTTGTCTCTCTTCTAATTCCCTCCTAGCTGTTATTACATGTTTCTTTCTTTTTCATACACCAGCAGGCCTTGCTTCTTGGGTCCTCCTGCCTTTCTCCTATTACTTCAGCCCCTCTCACCCTTTCCTTCTATATACTTTCATAATGGGCCTATCAGTGGGTCATGTAAAACCATTCATGAATTTGTCCTTCTCACTATTCAATATTAATTCTATTTTTTCCTTTCCTTTCAATATATTAGTCTATTGCAATGACTAACCTGAAGGACAACATGTCCCGAACTTTGGGAGCCTTTGGCATATTCATAAATAAGGAGTCTACAAAGAATGTAATCCGGCGGCGGGCTTCTAGATTTTGGGGCACATTTGTGGCTGATTCCTTGACTGTTAAAAGCAAATGAAGCCTAATAACCTAGTGAAAAGAAACAGAAAATTGTCAGCAACAGCACATTCAAAAAGAATAATGTGATGTTTTCACTTAAGTATAATTGTCAAGACTACCTTCCCCATCACTGATCTATTGTGTGTAAAAGAAGTGTCAATATTGACAAACCTCTGCCCTCTCTCTGCATGATATAGCTGTGGTGTTTGCAGAAACCTGGAGAAAGCAGAACCAAGTCAATATTGTAAAGCAGTACTTATTATAGGGTTTAAAAGAAATCATAAACCAAATTTCCAGTCACTGTTTCAAACATACAAATGGCCATCAACCATAAAATCATGTATGATAACTTCTATAACATCTTGCAGGATATTGACTATCTGGGACTCTAGTTTGCCATCTTCAGATTGCTGCCAGTGGGAACTGAGTAAGTCTTACAAGAAGGAACTGAAATATACTAAGAAAAAATGGAAGCATGATGAGAAAAACCTACCAGTAGAGTTAAAAATTTCTCTAACCTCTCACTGAGTGAAGGCAAGCCACTCATATTGAATTCCTTGACAAATGTTTCTTCTCGTATAGACCGTTCTACTTTAGCACATAAACTTCTTACAAACCTGTCTCATACAGGGAAGAAACCCAATACTCATAAGGATTCCAATAAGAAAATTAAATGTAAACAATTATTTCTCACTTACAGCCTATCTTCTTCATCTTGCAGAAGCTTCAGTATGATGTCCTTGACAGTCTCATAGCATTCAATAACTGCTAAATACATATAGCCATCGTTCTTAATCTTTCTAAATAAAACTTCATCGGTCTCCTCCTTAAAATCTTTTGCCATGTCAACAGCTATAGGGATCTATCACATAACGAAGCAATTTAGAAAGGTAGAAGACACATTCATTTAATTATGGTAAACTTTTGGCCATGTGGAACCATTCATATGACACACCTTACTAGCAAGCAAGAATGGTGGCCACTGAATGACAGAAACATCAGTTGAACTGTATGGAATTAGAAGAAAATCTCTATCCCTGGAAAATTATTAGTGAAGAGATATAATCAGAAGCTTGAAATTAAGGCATCTAATGCAAGATGTATGAGGCAAGCAGCAGTTTAGACCTGTTACTGATGAGGTCTTCCTCTCTCATAGAATTTATAAACTCATTCCAAAACTGAGAAAAGTATGAAATATTATTCCGTTCATATGTCTCATCCTGCCACAGAAACTCCATTCGTAAGACTCCAGACAGATATTTAGCTTCTATGCAGTTATATAACTTTGTTGTTCACACATATGACATACCAATTCCACCTGTTTAGTCCTTCTGTTGCTTCCAGTCCAAAAGTGCCGACTGAAAGCTCCTGGTACAGATTGAAATCTGGAGTGAAGCATTCCAAGTGTCCTTATCTAAGAGATGAAAATTGTTATGAGAAAATCACCGGAAAATTATGTTGCATGGGTATGTATGGGAACAGTATTGGGTACAATAAGATACAATACATACATAGGACACTTTTTTAAAAAGTTAGGATATAGGTACAATATATATTAAGTAAAATATAATTATATTTATAAATTGCATATATGTTATTAATTTATCTTAATATTGCTGATGTTTGTATTGGTTTGTCATCATTAAAAAACAACTAAATAGCATAATTGTAATCAAATTTATATAAAAATATTATATTCATGATGATGATCCCTTCATTATCCAAAGAAAAATTTACGTTGTTTGAAGACTAGGCAAACATGCTTTGATAGGGAGGCAGCTGGATAACACACATCAGTATCTCACATGTATACATCACCAATTTTGAAATATCCATGCATCATAGCCAGAAGACTCCAATATGAATTTAGTATTATCATTTCCAAACAAAAATTCAAATCTTTTGAAAAGACAAATCATGTAAAGATAGGTTTTATGAGGCAGCCGGATAATCACATTACAAAGGTTCAATAAAAATTATTGCAATAAACATGCCACTAACCTCTCCCAAATGGCTGAAGGCTCCAATGATGACACCAAATAGAGTGGCATAAATAGCATACCACATTTGAGTATCCATAAAATAAACCTATATATTAATAAAACATATAAGAGTGGAGTGAATTAATCCACAGAAATGTGAAAGCCAAAGTAATGGAACAAGATAAAGTTTGTAACTATAAAGTTCCTTTCCTTCTAAACTCACCAGGATAATGGGAGCCCATATTGCAATGACAACACATATATTGTGAGTCTCTGTAACACTTACAGAATGTGAGTTGAAGCTAGCTATACTGACAGAACATGTAGTAGAGATAGTGAGAAGGACAAAAAATGTTACCAATTTCGGGAAAGAACTCATGCCACTGGTAGCTATCTATAGACATCCCCATGATTAATTTTGTGGGCTCAACAAGCGGCAATATCTATTGAAAGGTTAATTTAGTGAGAAGTGAAACAAATTTAATGAAGTACAATTTAAAAACTATTAGGTCAGTTTCATACAATCATAACACGGAGGAAAAAAGAAAATACATGAAACATGATTACAAGAATTCAATAGTTCATTTACTGGGAGTTGATTTTTTTTGCATAAACTTACAATTGAGAAAGAGAAAAAAAGGAGGCATTAAGATGCTGAAACCATGTGTTTCAAAGACACAATGGAGGCTGTATTAGGATTTGTTGGAATTGGAAATAGGAGCATTTAATGTTTATTACCCTTCCAAAGTAGCTTAGTTAGCATTTAGCTGAGTTCAATGTATCTTAGGAAGCCGTCGTATTTTAATTATTCTCTTTGTAAATACTCTTATTATAAATAGATCAATTTGCTGAGTGGAAAAAGACATTCAAGTACATTCACAAAATTTCCTTTCTCATTTTCTCACAATGTCTCAGAGCTCTTGATCTAAGGGAGCTCTGCTTCCAAAAAAAAATAAAAACTCACTGTAGAAGGTTTGACTGGGCTCTTGAAGCTGTTAGACATCCAAAACCATAACTGGAAATTTTTGGCAGTGACAATTAGATTTTTCCAGCAACTTCTCCCAGAATTTTTTTTCCAGAAAGTGAGTTTGTCATTCAAGAATTTAATCTCTCTCTTTTGGCATTCAAGGCATGCTTTTACTTTATTAACATACTCATGTTAGTTGGCATTAAGCCATTAACACACATTGTTAAAAGTAAGGATGCCCCTTATCACCTTCGTTGGTTTGAAAAGATATGAGAGATATGAATTAGCTAACTTATCTGCCAGAAGGATGTGTATTAAATTATTACTATAATTCATCCCACATTAATCCATGTTCATGAGTATATATTCATGCTTTGTTTGGTTTAGAAATGAAAGGGAGAGGAAAGAAAGAAAGAAATAGAAAGAACAGAAATGAAAGAGAAATGAAGTATAAACATATGTTGATGGATAGAAATACGAAGGAAAGAAGTAAAAAAAAAATCTTTACTTGTTTGAATCAGTAGAAGAGGGCGAAAAGAAATAGACAAATTGCATAAAAAATATTTTATACTAATTAAAAAATTAAATTTAATGAAAAAAATAGATGTTTTACTCCATTATATTTTTCTTAACATAAAATTATTTATTATTTTTGAATTTTGATGTTATAAAAAATTATTTAATTCTTTAAGAAACTAAAAAAATTTAGGTTTTAAGCCCCCCACCCCCACCAAATTTCCTGCCAATTTGGGTCCAAAGTTTCTTATTGTGGGTCCCACAGAAAAACTTCCATCTATCTATTTCTCCTCCCAAATAAAGGAGAATTGGTATTTTTATCGTATTTCTCTCATCTCCATTTCCTTCCTATTTTCCCTAAAGAGAACTTCATGTTACAAGAATATCATTCTCCCAGCATAAAGTGGGGACTTTGATATTCAATTCAACAACTTTAACTCAATCACTGACTTCACGTGTTTTAGTCTCCACAAGCTACTGACTCAGAACAAAAATCAAATCAAAACCATTTACACAAATAATACCTCCACATAGTAGCTGAATGCTAGCTTGCTAATTAGCAGCATGATCCAAAAGAGGGTATACCTGCCATTACAAAATATATTTTAAAGCCAAAAAATATGAATGTAATTAATAGTAGATACGGCATACAGGTGCCTTGATTCAATGCAATACCCAATCGTGAGTCTGATCCAATTGAAAAATAAATCCAAAAAATTGACCTGTTGCTTCCAAAATGTATGGTTCAGGGTCAAAATAGTGTCTTAAATAATAGGAAGATAACATTAAAAGGCAATTGATGGATATATTCTTCAGCATGTCTATAGTAAATATTGTAAATATCTTTTATATCATTAGGATTAGATAATTATCTTTTCTTCTTTATTTTAATTTAGCTTAAATATCTTTTCAATCCCTACAGTTTGAATATTTTGTTTTTAGTCCCATAAAATTATTTTGGTCATTTTAGTCCCTATAATTTGGGTATTTTATTTTTTAGTCCCCATAAAATTATCATTTTAATCACTGAAACATATGCTTACATGGACGACAAGTGATGCGGTGACGTGGAACTCAGTGTATCACATCATCTTTTAACAGAGCTTCCCTAACAGCAACGTATAAGTGTCGGATTTCTAGGAGGAATATCTGCTATTCTGATTTTTAGGAAACAATAAATTATAAAATAAAAAGATCTAAAATCATTATTTCTCATTTTATTGTTGAGATACCTTTTCTTTTTTTCTAGCCTAGAGTTCAGCTGATCGAGGAAATTCCAAATTTAATGATTTCTTATTTTCAACCCTTAATCTTCTATTTATGTGTAATTCCTTCTTATAATCATTAATGGAGAAAATATTTTACTCCTAAAACCTACATGGCACCAGAACTTGGTTCCTTGACCCTTTCTTTCTTTTTCTCCTTTTCACCAATACAATGTCATACAAGTCATCAATGACCAACGCCTAGCGGAACCTTACAAACCCTTCTTGTTCTTCTACAATGTCCGACACTATCCAGACCAACCAAATTGTTTCCTCCATGCCCTGTACCTACTCAATATTACCCACCAAAGTTCGTTGGTTCCCTAACAGGTCCCAAACTTATGGACAGAACTACCTGGAATGGTACCAATCTATGAAGTTGGTGATTGATGGTAAAGGGAAAATTGGGCATTTGACAGGGGATACCACAAAACTTGCTGACAATGACCCAAACAAAAATAAAATGGCAGTCTAAGAACTTCCTGGTTATTGCTTGGCTCATTAACTCCACGAAACCAGACTTTGGAAAACCTCACCTATTACACTGAATTGTGGCAAGAACTAGATCAGTGTTATGATGATGTTTGGGAGAATAAAAATGACATGCTCACCACCAAAAGAGAGGAAAACAGAAGGGTCTATATGTTCTTAGCTGGCCTCAATCAAAATTTGGATGAAGTTTGAGGTTGTAATCTTGGCAGAAAACCCCTGCCATCTATTCATTAAGTTTTCTCTAATGTTAGACGTGAGGACTCAAGGAGGAGAATTATGTTGAGAAACAGAGTCTGGCTTCAACAGTGAACTTGAGAGTTTTGCCCTTGTGGCAAGAGGCGATGATTCTAATAATGTTGGACGAAAAAAGTCATGGTGCGACCATTGTAAAAACCTCGGCATAAAAGGGATACTTATTGGAAGCTCCATGGAAAACCTACAAATTGGAAGAGTAAATCCCAATGTGACAGTTGTGCCAACCCAACCCTTGCAAAGGAAAATCAAGAGTTTTCTACCAACCCAGATTTAGTCCCTTTTAGTAAGGAGCAATTAGAGCACCTGTATAAGTCATTTCCATCTCCAAAACTATCTTTAAATCCTTCTTGTTCCATGATTCAGAAAGGTACCACGCTTGTCACTGCATTCCTTGTTGTTCCTATTTCTGTTCATTCTTGGATAATTGACTCAAGGGAATTTGATAATATGACTAGTTGTTCCAAAATGTTCTCTCCTTATAATCATTGTGCAGGCAATAAAAAGGTTAAAATTGCAGATGGTTCACTCTCGGCAATTGCCGGGATAGGAACTATCAAACTCACTTATAATCTTCACAATTTTCTCCATGTCCCCAATTTATCTTGTAACCTGCTATCTATCAATAAAATCACTTCTAATCATTAGTGTTAACCTGCTTGAATTCTACTGTTGTTTCTTAGGATGATGATATTATGTTATGGCATTATAGGTTAGGTCATCCTAGTTTTCAATATTTAAAATACTTGATCCCAAATTTATTTATAAATAAAAGTCTTTTTTCTCTTCAATGTGAAATTTGTCAGTTTGCAAAACATCCTCGTAGTCCTTCTCCAACTCAACCATATAAACCAATTGCATCATTTACTATTATACAACGTGATATTTGGGGTCCTTATAAAACCTCTACTATCAATGCAAAAAATGGTTTGTGACCTTTATTGATGATCACAAGCGGTTGAGTTGGGTTTACTTAATGAAAGAAAAATATGAATTGAAACAACTCATTAATTTTTACATGGTTCAAACCCAATTTCAAAAAATATTCACATTACGGAGTGATAATGATCGAGAATATTTCGATAGCATTTTGGGTCATTTTTTCATCAAGAAAGGAATTGGTCATCAAAGTTCCTGTGTTGAGACTCCACAACAAAATGTTTTGGCTGAACGAAAAAACAAACATGCATTGGAAGTGCTCGAGCTTTACTTTTTCACGTCAAGTACCAACATATCTTTGGGGTGAGGTTATGCTTACCGTTGCATACTTTACTACTAATAGAATGCCTAATAAGATTTTGAATTTTGACACTCCTCTTGATGTGCTTCATAAGATTTTTTCCTACAAATAGACTTTCTTCCTCTTTAACTTTAAAGATCTTCGATTGCACTACCTTTGTTCATATTCACAATCATAATAGAGGAAAACTTGAACCTCGAGCCAAAAAATGTGTTTGTTGGATATGCTCCAAACCAAAAGGGATTTAAATGTTTTAAACCTATTTCAAAGAAAATGTGTTACCATGGATGTGACCCTTTTTTAATTAACCCCTATTTCAAGCCTCATTTTCATGGAGGAACATAATTGAAAATTCGTTTTTGTCTAATTTTTCACATGCTTTTGATATTTTGTAAACTGAAAATTCCAACTCTTTTGATTTTTTACAAATTGAAAGAAGATGAAATAAAAAAAAGGTTGGGCCTTGGAGACTTAAAAAGCACAAGTCCAAGCAGCTAGAAAAAGAAAAAGAAGGCATAGACTTGAGACCTCTAAGGTTGACTTGAGTATAAGCCCTAAAAAAAGATTGAATTTCTAAGATTTAAGAAGCACAAGTCCAAGCAACAAAAAAAAGGTACAAACCTGAGACATCGGACACTGACTTGAGTACAAGCCCCAAAAAGAACATGTGGCCTAGTAGATGATGGTACACAAGTTACAACTCAATCAATACAGTTGGACTTGAAGGGGAATGTTGGAGAACAAGTTCCACATCGGCCAAATAAAGATAAATAGAAAGGTATATAAGGATGAAGAGGTTAAGATCAATTGGTTTGAATCTTTTAGTCAACACCTTTCTACTAGCACAAGTCACACTCTCCAATTGGGCCCACTCTACAAACTTTTACAAGTCCTATAATTGGGAAATATTTATTTGTTGTTTCTATTATTATTAATCATATATAATACTATAAGGTACTTAATACTATTTTTAAAAATATAGAAAAAATATTAATACATAACTATATATTATATAATAAAGACAAATATATAACATATAATGATATATATAAACAGAATATGTATATATAGAATAATGTAATAATTAAATACAATTAATATAATAAATATAATAATAAGCAGAAAGAATATAAAATATTATATATATATATAACAAGCTATGATCAATCTTTCTATCTATCTATCTATATCTCTCTATTATATATCCGCTATCCGGCTATAGTGTTATTGGGGTATCCACTCCATGCCACTATTTTCTATGACTACTTTGGTTAATATAACAAAAAAATAGGAAACTCTACATAGTCATGTTTATAAATATCATCTTTTTGAAGAAAAGATTTCCTGAAGCCAAGCAAAAGACAAAAATGGTTGGGAGTAAAACGAAGGTTTCCACCTTGAAATTCTCTTCCAAAGTCCCCCTTACCCACTTCCCATATACCACAAAAATAACTGGATGCAAAAAGGAAATTGATAAGAATTTATCACTTACTTTAGCACTAATGACATGTTCTCATGCATGCCTCTGCCTACATACAATTTTGGCTGCAGTATAGTAAATGTTAGAAGGAGTACACCAAAAACATATTTCAATTATAAAGATATGCAGAGATTAATACCCGAAGCATTTGTACAGATATTTCCACAAAAAATAAACAAATAAATGCATGTGTTGCTGACCTGAGCCCACCATGTCAAAATGGTAATGATTCGCATATTTGAGCGCTCCAATGTTCTCCGTATAGAAGGAAGGAAAAATAGTATTGCAGCCACCATGTTTGGTAACATATATAATACAACAACATGGGCAAATTTTTTAAGCCCGGATGGATTCTGTGGAGAACTGGAATAACAGACTGACAAAACAACAATCCAAACAGCTGCTATGACAAATTTCAGAATATACTGAAGCAATT
Organism: Mucuna pruriens; assembly: GCA_025330945.1. Lineage (NCBI taxonomy): Eukaryota > Viridiplantae > Streptophyta > Magnoliopsida > Fabales > Fabaceae > Mucuna > Mucuna pruriens. The sequence continues at coordinate 2,272,814 of JAENHJ010000173.1, read as the reverse complement.
GAGTAAATTTCATACTCCTCAATGCATTCCATGTGAGAATAATATCAAGAGTTGCTGCAAATAGAATATATAAGAAAAAAGGTTAATGAATGACCACAGTAATTGCTATTAAAATTTAGAAGTACATAGAGAATAAAGCTACCTACATTTTTTTTTAAATATTCTCTATTTTGTTTACCAAAGAACTAAACTTCCAACAGAAAGGAGTGGTTCTTTTGGCCAACCTTTCCATTTTCGATTTTGAATTTGTATGTAAACAAAAATAGGCAAGTCAATAGAGGTCTACAAACACAGCAATGGAGACATAAAGAACTAAGGTTGATAGGGAGCTCCCAGAGCTATTATATTAGCATGGGCAAATATGCAGATTTCATTTAATAAATATTAATTTTATTGTAAATATTTATAATTGTGTAATTTTCAATTTAAGAACATATAAAAAAAATTATATAAAAGACAACTAAACATTTTTTAAGACCCAAGATTACAAATATTATTTCACATACCATAAGGCTTGGTTTTTGATATCCAATTTGCTTTCTTAAGGTTTACAAACTAGAATGTTTAGACTTGTACATCTAGGTTAGAAGCACATTAGAGTGTCACAAACAAAGCCAATAAGAATATAAACTAGAGGAGAAAAAATTATGAAGAATAATGATAAAAAGAGAGAATATTTTTAATGTATCCCAAAATTCAAGTTGTCATGTCTCTAAATTCAAGTTATCATGTCTCTTATATAATATTTGTAAGTTTGTCTCATTGACAAAGATTAATAAACATTTTTTAATTCTCAAATTAATTATAACCCAAGCAATATAAAGAGAATACTAATAATGTTATTTAATTGCAAATGCAATCATTTATAAACTTTAAAATAATAATAATAAATTATAAAAGAAAAAGACTACTAAAAATAAAAATAAATGATACTCAAACATTTTGTCTAAAAAATGTACAATTATCTCCATAATAAAAATTATAAAAAGGTAAATATAATATTTATTAAAAAGAATAAAAAATAGGTTAAATTATTTTGTTGATCCTTATAGTTTTATCAAACTTTTAATTTATTTCCTATAGTTTAAAACATTTTAAAAAAGTATTTACAATTCTTAGTTTTTTTAATTAAATCCATCAAGATTAACACCGTTATATCATTATTAATTGACATGTACTGTGACTGGAATCTTGATTGCATTCTTGAATGTCTTTGGTTAATGTTCTCACAGAATTGAAGGATCAAAAAATTCAAGAACATCCTTTGATGTTTCTTAGAAGGCTTCTGCATTAAGATTTTAAATTAACATTCTTAATTCTATAATAGCCCCTCTCCTTTTGCAATTGGCCCTTGTGCAAATTTCTTGTTATGAGTTGAATTGATATTTTATTTTTCTTTTTCTTTTTTCTTTCTTTAATGTGATTTCCACAAACTGGCAATGGCAGTTCCGTTGCTCTAAAACACTGCAACCACTGCTTTTGCAGCTTGATCAGTCCTTCCATTGTCTTCACTCACTCTAATGCCTTTCTTCGCACCTGCTTCTCTTGCTCTGTTTCGAATCTCCTTCACAAGCACATTGTTCTTGGTCTCTTTACCATTGATTATCTTTGCAAAGCCACTTTCAATACCAATATCGAAACTTAAAATCCAGAGCATGCATGACCATCACCTTTGACACGCTCCATCCAAACAAAACAACAACACTGTCAAACTTGAGAAATATCATCAAAGTGTTGTCAACAGTTTGGGCAGCATAAATCTTTCTCATTCAAATCCTAAGAACATTTTTGGTGATAATAAAAGCTCAGAATACAAAGTTATACTTTGCTGCTTCACAGCCACCAGGATTTGAGGTTAATAACAAATCCTTAGTTTGCAAGCTGCACAAAGCTCTCTATGGCTTTAAACAGGCTCCTAGAGCTTGGTTTGAAAGGCTCAAAACCACTCTTTTCCATATTGGGTTCACTGCCAGCAAGTGTGACCCTACTCTATTCATTAACTGCAACAACACTAACACCATATACCTTCTTGTGTATGTAGATGACATTATTTTAACAGGGCCTTCACAGCAGCTCATTCAATCTCTCATTCATCAGCTGCACAGCAACTTTGCTCTTAAGAAACATGGTGCTGTAGATTATTTCCTTGGAATTGAAGTGAAACATCAAGCAGATGGGACTTGGCTCCTAACCCAATCCAAATACATTCACGAGCTGCTTGAAATGGCCAACATGGCAGGAGCCAAGTGTATTTCCTCTCCCACAGTTGGAAGCTTAAAGTTGTCTAAACAAGGAGCAGACTACTTCACTAATCCGTCATTATATAGAACCATTGTTGACTCATTGCAGTATGCCACTAACACTCATCGTGAACTTTCCTTTTCTGTAAACAAGGTCTGTCAGTTCATGACGACACCTTTGGAGTCTCATTGGACAGCAGTTAAACTTATATTATGTTACCTAAAGGGCACCATAAATCATGGATTGCTTCTTCAACCAGCTTCACCTCAAGTTCCTTTACAATGCACTACATTCTCAGATGCAGATTGGGCTTCTGATCCTGATGACAGAAGGTCAACCTCTGGCTCCTGCAACTTTGTTGGGCCCAATCTCATCTCTTGGTGGTCTAGGAAACAATCTGTTGTGGCCAGGTCCAGCACTAAAGCCGAATACTGGAGTCTTGCAGCCACTGCAGCAGAAATTTTAAAGGTTCAAATGTTGAAAGAACTTAAAGTGCAAATTCCATCACCTACTATATATTGTGATAATATAAGTACCGTAGCTCTCTCTTACAATCCCATCCTTCATGCTAGAACAAAACATATGGAGTTGGATCTCTTCTTCCTCAGGGAAAAAGTTATTAATAAAAGCTTGAAAGTTCTGCACATTCCCTTTGGAAAGCAGTGTGCTGATCTTCTGAATAAAGCTCTTTCTCCCACTCTTTTCATTTTCTAATAAACAAGTTACAGGTGTCTGCTCTTCATAATCTGGCTCAGCCACCAACAGCTTGACGGGGTTGTGTTAGTGTATGTTTAATGTATTAGTTATAGTAGGTGCACAGGTTCTTATTATGAGCATTGTTGTGTTGTATCTTTCCCATGTTAGTTAGGCTGTTGGGTTCTGTTCGAGTTCAGTTACAACTGAACTCTCTCCCTTTATATACCTTCGTATCTTATATCCTTGACCAATAACAAAACCATACAGTTTTATCTCTTTCCCAATTCTGTGAATATTTTGTATTTATTATATAGCAATTTAATAAGCCCATATAAATCAAGCTTCGTGATGTCATTCAAGCACACTATTTCAACATTTTATGCCTTTTTCTTCTTTCCAAACATGGTATCTAAAGCATACTAAAGGCACTGATAGAAATTATGGCTACTGGTGGACCCACTATCCCCAACATCAAGTTTTTTTGCTATCCATCTTTCTTGATGAAAACCTCTGACAACCACTGTCCATCACCAATCCTCCAGCAATTATTCCATCAGTCGACCTATCCAACACTACCAACTGCGGCACATACCAATCTCTCGCACGTGTCTTAGACGTGCTAAACATCATCCACAACTAGCATGTGGCAACCCTTTTCCAGCTGATTTTTCCAACACAGCAGTCACCCGTCACTGCACAACAAAACGCAGCCCACTCCAGCCTTATCCCCAAACTTTTGGAAGCACTGTCTTTGCCCACTATCTTTTAAGTATCTATTTTTTATGATTCTACCCTTTATTTTTTTACCGTGGTTGGTCATACAAATCCTCCCCTTTTCTTCAATTTTGTTCTCTTTATTGAGAAACTGGATGGTTCCAATTATGCCACTTGGGCCTCTAACATCACGTTATGGATGAGTGGTTAAGGGTATAAGGACCCCCTCACCACTATAGCTGATTTTGTGGCAATAGGCAATTGTGCCAAAAAGAAGATTGATGCCTAGCTATGTAATATCAAGTTGACCCTCTACCTGACACTCAATGCCTCTATGGCATGTGTCACGAATTGATGACTCTCATAGCCCTACAAAAGTTTGATGATCCTATGTTTGCCACTTTGCCTATCTTGGTTGAGTCCATGTTGCCCTTCATGACTTCAAAGAACTCTCAACCCCCTATTGCTCCTCTCTTAACCCATGGTTCCCACTATGACAACGGCACTTCTGCTCTTCTCTGGTTCCACCTAAAGCATCCAAAGGACCCCCTACTGCTCCTACATTTGGTGACACTTCTGCTTTTGCCTCCCAAGCAGCAATCTCGGTCATTCTTGAGGTGGCACATCCCACTCCAAGAATCATTACAAGTGTGATCATTGCCATCGTCTAGATATGTGATTTAGCCTCTAGATATGTGATTCTTGAGCTACAACCAATGATTCAATCTCTTGAAAAGAAAACATGTCAGTTGCTATTAACAATAGAAATGAGTGATTCATATTCCATCGAAAGACCTTCTAACAATGCATCAAGTTGTTCCAAATCAAAAAACAAGATCACCAATAGATTTTAGACAAGTAGTAATGGTTTTTATTCATTGGAGGAATTCTAAAACTATTCGATCCCTTTCTTAACATTATGAAGCTTTGCTCGGAGTTGTCTTGCACATGCTTTGGTCCAGATGTTGAAATGGCCATGGACATTGTTCCATAGCTGATAGGAGTGAGTGCAACTGATAATATAAGTCAAGATTGATGCAAAAAGGGACGATTATTTCCATGTAAGCAAAAGTTGGTCTTGCAATTCCCAGGCTTGATATGCAGGGTTCTCTAACCCTAAATCACATGTTCATTTGTCAAGAATTGGATTCAGTATTTCTAGTTGTGTCAAAAACCGAAGACAATGTGCCTTTAGATCAGTTCAACTTGTTATTTCCATACTAGAAAGTTCGAATCATCAAGTTTCATGCTGAGAGTGTATGAGAAATTAACTAGAGTAGTCATCAGAAGAAGATTCACCGATGTTTGAGAAGGATGAATAAGCGACAAACTCACCGTAGTATGGCTTTGTGGTGGATTGATAGCCATGGCTTAGGCTATAAGAACTCTTGATACCATATTAGAAAGGTAGACAGAGCAATAGAGAGGAAAGGAAAACTAAAGTATATTATTGAACAACAAGAGAAGTACAAAGGAGTCCTTCTATATATCAGACAAATAAACAAAATAACAAACTGTAACAAAGAGATAACTAACAATTAACAAACTATAACAGAAACATAACTAACAACTAACAAACTATAACAGAAACATAACTGACAACTAACAAACTGAGAGTAGACTAACATATACACTTAGTATACTCTAACAAGGCTTAATACTATAAATACAAAGGATCATAGGAGATTTTGTTTATAAAATCGACACACATACTTGAAGAGACTATAAACCAGATATGATTTGCCTATAAAATAGATATACAATAAATACAAAATACTTGAAGAGACTATACAAATGATACTGATATGTGATAATCAAGTAGCTTTGAATATTGCTTTTAACCTAATTTTCCATGAGAGGACCAAGCACATTGAGGTAAATTGTCATTTCATCAGGGAGAAGATTGAATCAGGAGACATCACCACTAGCTTTGTGAGCTCTAGTGACTAATTGGTAAATGTCTTCACCAAATCCCTAAGAGGCCCTATAATTGCTATATATGTAAGAAGCTTGCTGCATATGATTTATATGCTCCAACTTCAAGGGGAGTGTCGAAAATCTGATTCAAATATTTTGTATTTATTGTATAACGATTTTATAGGCAAATCATTAAAGGAACAAAATATCCTATGATTCTTTGTATTGTAATAAGCTTATATATAAATCAAGCAACATGGTATCATCAAACAGACGGTTTCAGAATATTATGCCTTCTTTTCAACTAGTCTACTAGAGTTTTTTGTAACTAATAGTCACCAATTGTCAGTATTGATTTAATAGCAGCATCTATATGAGTGGTTGGCTTGTACAAAGCATTTTAATCAACCAAACTCACATTTTAACATACCATCAGCAATATATCCTAACATTAATTTAAGTGTTGCTCTTACAGAGGTCAGACAGTATTAGTCAAATATGTTTAGTGAGATGGTGGATATTTTATCCTCCCACCTTGTCTCGTCTTAAAATAAATCTTTTGATAAAAATAGGTACAGTAAAAAGCTTAGACATATAGGAATCAAGTACCTCGAAGAAAATTGAGAATAGCATATGTAATGAATATAGTCATAACATTTCTAAAGACATCTGCACCAACAAACACTCCAACATGTCCAAAGGAACTCCATGCTAAGATAATCATTGCCTGAAACAAATACTTTCATATTTGAAATAAAATTTGCATAAAGTTTCAAGACTTAACCCCTGCTCTAGACATCCAGATAAAGTCAGCATAATGAATTCAATGATTCCAACTACTACAATTACCTGTAAAGCCAATATAAAGAATATCCACATTCGATCAAAACTCCTATACAGATGCAAAAATGTACGAACTTCTACAAAGTTTGTTTTGGGCTCCCTCCTACCAACTCCAGTGCCAGCTTGGCTATGGCCCTGTCATTGGCATTTGTACTTTAATAAGGTTTCTCAATCAAAGTAAGCTCAACTGACCATGTGAGTATTTACATACGATACTGCTTATAATCAATGCAGTAATTTATTAGTGTGAAAGGAAAATATGAGTAGGCTGCAGAACCGTGTGGATAGCAAGGCCATAAAACTCTCCTTAGTCCTAATTGAGAATGTAATCATCCATATACATAATAATTAGATAGTTTGAAGTATTTTTCAATTTTGTGATAATTAATTGGTGAAATAAATAAATAATTGGGAGTGCAATTGGAAGGTAAAAGACTCTGAATTGCAACAAACACACATGCATGCACACGTATATATGTATATATAAAATTTAATATTTCTACTTCAAATTTATTGCAAAAAAACACTTCTCACATTAACTATTTTTCATACATACTAGATCAATTGTGTTGAGACTCGATTTGAACAATTTTTACAATATAAAACCATTTTTTTATTTGAATCTAAAACATTTAAAACTTTAAATGAAGATGAATTATAAAAATTATTGTATTAATCTTTATCTTACTTTAATATTTAGTAAATATACTAATGTTGATGATGAGCATTTCTTTTCATGATTGAAAATATTGAAAGTGTTAATATAAGAAATTAACACTCTAATAGAAATATTAAAATAGCAAAATATTATATTATTTTCCAAAGGCTAAAACAGAATTTTGGTCCCTCATTCTAAATTTTGGTTTAAAACATAATCCCATAAAATGTCTCTATTAGACCAAGTTGGTCATTTCATTATCACATTTATTTGCTAACATAGCAACTGTGAGAGATGTCACATCAACCAAAATTAACACCATTAGTACAAAAAACAATGACCAATTTGGTTTGACATGGAAATTTTTAAGAGACTAAAGTGAAACTTTAAAACTTAGACGACCAAACTAAAAAATAAATTAAAATGAGGGACCAAAACTCTATTTTATTCTTTTCAAAATGTATGCATTGCTTATAAAATATTATTTACAATATATATGCTATTGCCAAAACAAGTTATTCAAAATTAAATAATTAAATATTATCTAAGATAAACAATGCCATAAGATAAATTGAATAAATTAGCCATTGAGAATGAAATATTAGAACACTACTATATTATAAAATATTGATAAATAATTTTGTAGCTTAAAAAGCTAAAAGATTAATATAAAGATTGATAATAAATATGAGATTAATTTTCTTTAAAAAAATTGTCTTAGGCCTTCAAATTCCTAAGCATGACCCCGGTATGTTGTATAAATATTTCTATCAGATCTCTCTAAGAGCAAGGAAAAAGAAGAACAAAAACAACAATAATATATACAGTTATACACAATAAACATCTCTACATTAAAGATCAATTCAGCCTGAGCAATAGAACTAAAGTTCTATTATATACATACATGACATATGTCTATAATTCAATAAAGGCCACCCACATCCTATCCAACTAAATAAACCATGTTAAAGTATGGAGTTGTTCTACAATACAGGTTTCAATATTATTCTCATACTTTTACAAACACTGGAACTGGAAGTGAGATCCCACAGTTCCTTGCAATTCTTCTTCTTTCTTTCTTTTTTGTTTTGGACAGAAGACAATTTATCAGAGGAAGAGACAAGAAAAGTACAGAAATTTGGAGGATAAGAAATCCTCGACAAATACAACACAAAAGGAGGAAAACACAGACAAAAACAAGGAAACTCTTGTGATAATCAGTGTAAAAGAGCAGTTCAGTCTCTTTGCATATAAAAAACTAATACCCTTAAAAAGTTCATGTTTTGTAAACCAAAGTGAATCGTGAAAGTGATTCTATCCCTTAACAAATTCAGAGGTAAGGCGTTACCCTTTATGTTTCTAATGCATCATCATGATTTATTTTATTTTGATAAAAACAAATTGTCATGAATTGATTTGCATTTAAATCTTATTTTGGTCAATTTGGTGATAATTGATTGTTATATGAATCATTTATTTGGTTTTTTAAAACATCCACATCACTTCAATGAAATCTATAGCTGTAATAGTAGTGAAAATTGTTAAAAAAGAGAAACAAATATTTTCTGAATATGCTTTAGTCATTCTACCACCCAGCAAAATGATTTTATTTAGTCAAGAGAATTACAAAGATAATTAATGCAAAAACAATTTACCAGAGAACAATTAAGATACCACTACTTCCTATGATGCATTGAACCTAGCTATACCAAGAATCTAGACAACTAGGAAAACTAGACACTAAATAAGTTTTATCTCATAAAATATTCCTATTTCCAACAAAAATGATGAAGATGACGACTTGGATTTAGAAGATGATGATTAATAATTGATGATTCCTATCTAGGAAACTTGCATGTAATTGTTGTTGGTATTTACTAGTATGTTATGTTTAAGACATTTATGACTTTTTATTGTTAATTATGAATGTCATTAATTGAGTGATTTTTATCATTTTTGAGAATATTATGTATATAGTATACATGATATAAACTATATAAAAAATTTCAAAATAGCTACTATCTGCTATCTTGCTATAGCATTTTTGGGGTCGGCCGCTATGCTGCTATCCAGGATTTAAAACATTGGTTTAGTCAAAAGGTTCATTCTTCAACGAAGGAGGAAAAATAGGATATTACTTGGCACATTGGCATAGAGTACAAAAATATGGCATATAACATGCGATGAGAAATTATTTAAACAAAAAGAATGTAAAGTAAATGATATGCTCACATAAAACAAACCAAATATTCATTTACTCTAACTACATCCAATCCTAGGTATTGTGAGGGAAGAATTTGACAGTTGAAAAATAACATACAGACAGAAAGTAAAGGAAAAGAGAAAGAGAAAATAGTCAGACCCGATGTGCTGCAGTCTGCGTCTCAGATAAATGCCCAAAAAAATCTGCTTTGGAATTCAATAGCCATGGTATATCACGAAAACATTTGTCAGACCTGGAAAAGGACAGATTTGAGTTTCTTGTTATCCAAATGCATACAAAAATAGCTTTTAGCACTGTTTCAAGTGTTTTCATTATTTGACAAGTAAAAGTTTAACAAAACATTTACCAAAAGCATTCATTAAGATCATCATAATTTCTCCAATTGGAATGACTTGCCTTGCCTCTGTTGTTTCTCCTTGCTTCCTTTTTCACCAAATACAGAAAAAAGTTTCAGACAATGATAAGAAAACATGCAGCAAAACTAATTCAATTGTTTCTGCATCATACTGACCTTCCTTAAAACTTGATATTTATAACTTCCCTGAGAAAATATTCATCATCACGTCCTTCTACTGGCTCTGCACTCCCAGTCACACAAGAGAGATTTGGATCTAAAATCCTGGAGACTTCACTGCACATCTTTGGAATAAAAAAGGAGAGAGTTAGTAACATAACATGGTACCTAACTATCTAGACCTTGCTTGCTATGTTACTCTGCTAAGACGTGAAATTGAAATGGAAAATGTGAGTAACTATTGCGTCAGGATCAGTGCTACAAGGCAATAGAATTCATTCTACTAAAATTAGAAAGAATGGTGTTGCAACTAGGTCTGCCATTGCATAGAAACATGAGATATATACAGAATAGGTCTGATTGATTTGCCTTTTTCTTTGAATGTTGAATATTAATTATAGATATGCTATTAATTATTTATGTTTGAGCACTAGGTTATGTCTTAAACAAATTGTGCTGAGGGTAACATTACAATTTTATGACTTGTTTTTACTTCCCATCCACAAGTTTACTTAAACCCTCATGTTTGAAAATGTTTCATGACAGTATAATGATAGTTTAAAAGAGGTATCAAAAGAAACATTTTGTTTAATATAATGAAGAATAAGTTTGTTATAAGTATTAGAGCATGATGGACTCACAGCGTAGGCACAGCAGAAGAGTAAATTCTATGTCATTAATAATGTTTGACATAGTAATAGAAATCTTACGTGATGAAAAATATAGCAAAGACATTCAGGCATAAAGCGAACATTTGAAGCTTCTCCCCATATTAGAAGATAAAGGGCGATATAAATCAGCTGTATTTGTTGCATGTCATAATCTTCCATAAACCTATAAAGTGTTAAAAAAATTCACACACCAAAATGAACCAAAGAGATCTTGTTACTATATAAACATTATATGAAGCACAATTTAGAGTATGCTTGGATGCAAGGGTTTGGAGAGAAAGGGAAGGGAAGGTTAATTTTACAGTTTTAAATTGAGAGTCAAAAAACATTTATAAAAAAGAATAAGGGGTGATTGGAAGGTTACATGGTAATATTTCCTTTCTTTTACTTTCATTTTAAAAAATGGTCAAAAATAAAATGTTAATTCAAATTGAAAACATAACCCTCCTTCCCTTTTCCCAACTCCTCAATATCCAAACTCTCAAGGTACAAATCATTGTGTTCTATTATCTTACAATAAAACATTCAATCACCTTAGATTGGATTTACAGCGCACATATTTACACCATGACTCATAATTTTTGAAAATTGTAGCCATCAACTTTTGTACAGTTTGTGCATGGAGCTGCAACAAGCTTCTTGTTAGGCTTTAATATGATAAGTGGAAGTGTAATTACAACATTGAAATTTAGCATTACCCTGTCCATTAAATATGAAAAAAACTAGAAAAACAAAAACTTTTTGTAGGAAACAGTAGTTCACCTGATAAGATGATTCAGCCCCGTTCCTTATATTCATGTTGGCAAGTAATAATATAAGGTGCTCCCTTTGATTTGCTACATTTCCTTTCTTCATATTCCAAAATAGAAGCAAACATTAAATCAGATTATTCACTAGAAATGTACATTACATAATATATGCATTAACAGGGTAAAAGACCACTATATTGAACTGAGTAGTGTGCATAATACAATTTCTAATTTCCCTTTTACAGGATAAACATAAAAAAGGAAATAAGGAAACTATATCAAGACAATACAGAGAAAATAAAAGTCACATCAAAAAAGATACAGGAAAACAGTAATATATTTAACACTCCCCTCAAGCTGGAGCATATAAATTATATACTCCAATCTTGGAACTTATAACTTGTATCTGTAGTCCCCTTAAAGATTTAGTGAAAATGTCATCAAGTTGATTACTCGAGTTGACAAATTCTATACTTATTTCTTTGGCCAGCAACTTCTCACGTACAAAGTGACAGTCAATCTCAATGAATTTGGTTCTCTAATGAAATAGAGGATTAGAAGCAATGTGAAGAGCCGCTTGATTATCACAATACAGTTTCATTAGATAGACATCAGCAAATTTCAATTCTTGAATAAGTTGTTTTACTCATATCAATTCACAAGTGGCTGAAGTCACAACCCAATATTCTGCTTCAGCACTAGAACGAGTAATAGTATTTTGCTTTTATCAATGGGAGATCCTGCCCAATCAACATTACAATATGGGTGTCTCCCTTATCCTCATATAGTAAACCCTGTCCAGGTGTCTTCTTGATATATCTAAGGATACGGAGGACTGCTACCTAGTGATTAACACAAGGTGCCTGCATAAACTGACTTACAACTCCCACTGCAAAGGAGATATCAGGTCTAGTGATAGTGAGGTAAATGAATTTTCCAACTAGGCTCCTATACCTCTCTAGATCAGAACAAGGTTCAACATGTTTTACCATTAGTTTCATATTTGGATCCATGGGACTGTCAACGGACCTACAACTACTCATACTAGTCACTTGCAAGATATCAAGAGCATATTTTCTCTAAGAGATAACAATGCCTTCCTTGGATTGAGCGACCTCTATGCCAAGAAAGTACTTTAGATGGCCAAAATCTTTGGTCTGTAAGTGGTTAAATAAGTACTACTTTAACTGGGAATTTTTAATATCATTATTTTCTATGATGATAATATCATCCACATACACAACCAAATACACACATTTAGCGGAAGAGGAATGACAATAAAATACAGAGTGATCTGCTTCACTTCTTGTCATCCCAAAGTGTTGAACAATTTGGCTAAACTTTCTAGACCAAGCTCTTGGGGACTGTTTAAGTTCATATAAGGATCTACAAAGCTTGCATACTAAATCAAACTCCCCCTAAGCAACAAAAACAGGAGGTTGCTTCATGTATATTTCTTCATCTAAGTCATCATGTAGAAAAGCATTTTTGATGTCTAATTAATGAAGAGACCAATGACGAGTAGCAGTCATTATAAGTAAGAGGCGGATAATAGTGATTTTAGCCACAGGAGAGAAAATATCTCCATAATCAAGACCATATACTTGATTATATCCTTTGGCCACCAACCAGGCTTTGAAGCAATCAACTGTGCCATTAGGTGCAACTTTAATAGCAAATACCCACCTACAACCAATAGTCTTCTTGCCTGAGGGAAGAGAAACTAACTCCCAAGTACCACTTTGTTCCAACGCCTGCATTTCAACTATCATGGCTTGTTGGCATCCAGGATGATCAAGTGTTTCACAGGAAGATTTAGGAATGGTAATGGACGAGACTGAGGAAACAAAAGAAAAATACGAAGGAGATAAACGATGATAACTAAGATAAATAGGATGAGGATTACGAGTGGAGCGAATACCTTTCCGAAGAGCAATGGGGCAACTAATGTTATAATCATGGGAAGGTGAGGATGGAAGAGGATCCAATGTGGGGTCGGTTGAGGATAGAGGACATGAATCAAGTGAATCTTCATATACTAGGGTACCCATCTCTTGTGTCCTGCCTTGCCATGTAGACATTGAAGGTGGAGATAGTTCAGCTTGAGAATGAACAAAAGAGGAAGGTTGGAGTATGTCTTGATTATGTGTTTCAAGGGATGACGACTCTATTGGACTAAGATATGGAATTGGTAGAGCCTGTTGGATAGTGTCACAATCATCTTTGGTGAAGAACATAATTTCCTCAAAGAATGTAACATCGGCTAACATATAATGTCTTTTTGTAGATGGAGAGTAACATTTGTACCATTTTTGAAGACGAGAATATCCAACAAACACACATTTGATTGCTCTTGCAAAATGTTTATCACGACCTGGAGAGACATCATGAACAAAACATACACAACCAAAGACTTTAGGAGGCACATTACATTTTATCTTTAAGAAATAAAATTGAATGAGGAATTTGATTCTAAAGTGAAGCAAATAGCATTCGATTTATTAAAAAACAGGCAGTAAGAACGGTTTCACCACAATGATTAGTAGGTACATTTGCACTTAAAAGTAAGGTGCAAGCAGTTTCAACCAGATGCCTATTATTCCTTTCAGCTATACCATTCTGTTGAGGAGTATGAGGGTACGTGGATTGATGTAAGATTCCTTTTGAGGACAGATATGAGTTTAGTTCGAAAGAAAAATATTTTTTTGTATTGTCACTTCTCAATATTTTAATGGTTTTTAAAAATTGATTTTCGACTTCTTTAGATAAGGACATTAAGATGGACAAAAGTTCAGATCTTTCTTTCATCAAATAGACCCAAGTACATTGTGAGTATTCTTCAATAAATGTGACTAAGTAGTTAAAACCAAAAGATGTTACTCGACTTAGTCCCCAAATATCTGAATGGACAATAGAAAAAGGCAAATTACATCTTTTGTTGACTTGGTTAGGGAAGGTGGACCTGACATGTTTGCCTAATTGACAAGACTCACACTCTAAGGTAGACAGTTTATTGAGACTAGGAACCATTAACTTTAGCTTTGCAGACTAGGGTGCCCTAAACGATTACGCAGAAGCTTTGGAGATACAGACACAAAACACAATGTAGAGGGATTGTTGGATAAGTAATAAAGTCATTTTGATTCATGTCCTTTGCTAATCAACTGGCCTGTATTCCGGTCCTGTATAACAAAGGAATCAGCATAAAAGGTTACTGAACAATTCAAAGAACGAGTCATTTGACTCAAAGAAATCAAATTGTAGGGATATTTGGGAATGTACAACACAGAGTTCAAACTAAATGATAAGGATAGAGAAACTTGATCAACTCCCAGAGATACCATTTTGGAACCATTGGCTAATGAAATGAAGTGAGGAAACTTAGGTACGAAGATAGAGGAAAATACAGACTCATCACCTGAAATGTGATATGAAGCACCTGAATCGATAATCCATGGACCTTGACTCCCCATGGACTGGGAAATGCATGTAGTTGAAACATTTGGTGATGCAGATGATTGGGTGTGATTGTTGGACTTGAGCCTTAGGAATTCCTAATACTCTTCATCTGAGATTAACTGAGAACCAGTCCTTCCGTTTGAAGGAGTATCACTTGAAGATATATTTGCAATTTTGTCTGGTCAATCAATCAAATCATAACATTTATTTTGTAGGTGTCCTTCTTTTCCACAGTGTGAGCCTACCACGACCACCTTTACCATTTCGTAATATTCTTCTAGTATCGTGACCGCTTCTTCCTTTACCATGAGAGGCTACCATAGCAGAGTTTTCAACAGTGATACCATCACCTTTCGTTATGGTAGAAACCCGAAAAAGCCTAGTAACCAGGCTATTCATAGAGGGAATCTACTCACTTGATAGGATTTGATCCCAAACATGCTCATAGTCAGGATGCAGACTTCGCAGGATTAGAACCATCAGTAGTTTGTCAATTCGCTTTGTTGTTTCCTCAACAGAGTTACACACAAGTAAACCTTTCAATTCTTCAACAGCAACCCTAGCTTTGGCTATGTGCGACACCATATCATGATTGGTCTGTTGAAGGGAAATAATTTTGAGTTGAATCAAACAGACATTGAACATCATTAGCAAAGACATCTCTAGCATTCGTCCAGAAGGAATAGCAGGTCTTGAATGACCTTAAGATTTCTAATAATTCAGGGCTAACAGACTGCCACAAAATGGCACATAATTGATAGTCAAGCTTCAGTCATGGAACTCTGTTTTCTTCTAGTTGGTGGCATACAGCGGTGGTTGGCAGCATACGGTGGTGGTTGGCAACAAACTACGGCGGTCGACAGTGGTGGCCGGCGACGAATGGTGGTGGTTAAAACTATGCTCTGATACCAAGTTAAAAAGACCACTATATTGAACTAAGTAGTGTGTATAATACAATTTCTAATCTACCTTTTACAGGGTAAACATAAAAAAGGAAATAAGGAAACTATATCAAGAAAATATAGAGAAAGTAAAAATCACATCAGAAAAGATAAAAAAAACAGTAATATATTTAACAATAGAAGCAAACATTAAATCAGATTATTCACCAGAAATATACATTACATAATATATGGATTAACAAGGTAAATGTGAAGTTTTTTACATTGTTATTCAGTCACAAATCACCATGTATGATACTTTTGTTGTCTTCTATAATAATTATCTTAAAAATCAAACTAAGGATGATTTCTTATTAGTTGTCGGTATAAAAGATTTTACATTGGTAGTGCATGCATATTAAACTCAATAAAATAAAACACTACAATAAAATTCTATATGTTCTCAACACACCTCTGTATGTATGACATTCTGATGTTATCTAGATACCATTAATGTTACGAGTAGTAATTTAAGCATAATTTTTGTTATTTTCAATATCCCATCCCATGTATTTTGATAGGTTTTACTATTCTAAAATAGGAATTAAATAATAGAAAGAGAATTACGAAAAAGAAGATTAAGAAACCCTATAGAACAACCTAAACAAATAAAAGTGTGAAATAAAGAAGGATCTGCTAAATAGGGATCTCCAATCCCTTTATAAATTTATTAATAAAACCCATCAAAGAAGCCATACTCTGAAACAAACAACTACAAGGAAGTCCAAAAGAAAAAGAACAATATTATATTGTTGATAAGAACTTCAGTGAATGACCCCATTGTAGTTGGAGAAACCTTATAAACCCCACACTAGAATTCATACTTTTAATATGGGACTAAGCATTATTTCAAAACCTCTCAAGAAATTGGTAAATAAAAAACATTATTTTTCTGAAATATGCTTAACAAACATATACAATAAACCATCAATCTACCGCTTCTGAAGCTAACCCCAAGCCATTAAAAATTTGATTCCTGTTATCAAAAAGTAAAAACTTTATTCCAGTTCTTCTATGAATTCAACTATCAAAAACCCAATCATGAGTTCTATCTACACCACCATCTTAAACTTAAAACCCAACTACTATGTGTTAATAACAAGCGTGGCACCTAATTCTCACCTACACTTGTAACCAGGACAATTTCCAATTGAAGTGAAATTAAGAAATAGAATGGGAGCAAATATTAATTACCTGAAACCCAAAAACTGAGGCAACCCAATCAAGTACATCATTCACTTTTTTAAGCCTCTCCATAGGCATTGTAGAATCATCATTAGAAGCGACAGGTCTTGCACAAATTATGGGCATTGGAAGATTATCCACCCTACATAAAGCAGCAATTGCTGCTTTGATCTATAATTACAATAAAATGAAGGGAAAAAAAACAAGCTGATTAAAAATTTAAAATTTCAGGGTAATTATATCATTAGCAGATGCAAAACAAACAATGCATATATCCCAGACATACAAACCTCCGGAAGTTCCATGATTGCTGGTTTAACCCCAACAGCATATAATGGAAGGATGTTGTAGTGTTCATATTGTCGCCTCTTATTCTCAACATCCTCACCATATCTTTTGGTCTGGCAATAAAACAACATCCTTAGTCTGCATCCCTACTAGAAGTATTCCACAAATTTTAGTCACGGTAACCTAATCAAGCAAAACAAACCTTCTCCTCAATACTTTGTGGAGCTACCCTACTTTTCAGCACTTCATATAATATAGTGGCAATCTGGACATTCTTAGCCATCTCCTCCCTTCAAGAGCAACATCAGAAGAATAAGATATCATAACACAATTCACAAAACTTGCAAGTTGCATGCACAAGTTTAAGATCAAGCCTCACGATCTTTGGGTAAATTCTCCATCCCAGATTTTCTTTTCATAAAATTGCTGGTAGTAGGTCTGCAGCTCACTAGCATCACTTCTTTCAACAAGTTTTTCTGTAAGCTTCCCTTCCTGCAACCAGGAAATTTAAACAATGTTTAATACATGCACTACTAGGATCTCATTTTTTGGGTAGCAATTAAGAAATGATTGCTCTTATTATTTGTAAATGATCAATCCATATAGCCCTACCATAATCATTGTCTAATGTTAATATTTCCTGATAAAAAGAAAAGTTTTATTAAAAAGAAAAAGGGGGAAATCCTATTAGGTTGAGATTAATATGTACGATATAAATCAACAGGGAACCCATCATAACCAGCTCATAGATACCAATGAGAAGTAACAAAACAGCACCTTCAAAAACTATAAGAACTTGTTAAAAAAATACTGAACAATTAGCTATTGGACTCACATAAATAACTATTGGACTCAACAGCAAAGTTATTGGACGATGCTGGAAATCTATTGGACTCAACAGCTAAGCTATTGGACTCAACAGAAATGCAGTAAAACATAACAAGCAACCACAAACATATGAAGAAAGGAGCTAAAAATTCATCTCTTCTATATTCAATTTTTGCAAGAAAATGAAGTGTTACAGCAAGTGTGTAAATACAAAAGCTAATAAATAAGCACCTGATTGGGCAGAGCAAAAAACACTCATGAGTAAGCTACAAAAGTAAGCATCATTAGCCTACAACTAGTTTTTTCTTAACACAAGCAAAACCAACTTTTCAAGCAACATTTAACCAAACTTATAAACAAAAACTGCAGAAAACATTTAATGACAGCTGGAAAAATCTCAATTTGTTCTTCAATATTCCAAGCTTTGATCTCAACAATCATTCCCACATCTTCAATGGATCACCTTCAAGTAGCGAGCATCTGTGGGGATAATGCCCCCTAGCTAAACACTAACTATATCACCTGAAATAAGAATGCTTGCATACGCCTCAATCCATTTTCCATCTCAAAAGACCTTAGCCATAGAGTTGCAACAGCATTACTAGCATTGTTCTCCTCTATGAAATTTATTGTTGAATTAATAAGAAAGAATGTAATAATCCCAACAAAATATTGCCAATCACAAGGTTTACCTCCTGCATTGATTAAAGCAATAGCCATGATTGTTGCAACTCCCATGACCCATGGGAAAGGATTTCACATAAATCCCCAAAACTTCAAAACCTTGCTCTCCTTTTTCTCCTCAAATTTGTTGTGGCCAAAAAATGGCCAAACTCTCCTCAGAAACTTCTGGTGTGAGTTCATTTGAATCACACTTCAGAGTCTAAAATACCTCCTCAAATGGCATGTTCTCCAAATCCACTGCTTCCTTTAAATAGCATGCACTGCCTTTTTTACATTCTACTGGAAAACTTTTATCTTTCATTTTAATAGACATAAGCTCACTCTCAGAGGGGTCAAATATGGTTCATCTCATATCTTCAAAACACAAGGAATAATTCCTTTCTAGAATTTGTTCCACACTCAAAAGGCTTTATCTCTAACACACATAAAACATCTGAAATATATTTGATACAAAAGGGAGTTCCAACAGCAAATACTCCTTTGCCTTTGACATCAATACATTCTCTACTACCAATGGTGACATGGAGAAGTAAAACTGGTCAAGTTCCTTAAAAATGCTAGCATTGTTGGTCATATGATTTGTGCACCCACTGTCTATTAGCCATGTTTCTTTGCTACTGCTAGCTGAATAAGTAGCAATAGTCAACTGCTTCTCATCCTATTGGTGATACTCAACAACTTGAGCTTGTTGTCCCTGTTGGTTTGCTTTATTTTTGCAACCTTCACATGACCAAGCTGATTGCAGGCCCAACATTTAACTCCTGGTCTAAAACCAACTAGAATTTTCATAATGGTTGTTCTTCTTACAGTTGGGGTAAGGTGGAAACTTACTTTTTCAACCTCCTCCTTTGTTGTCTTTCCTCTTCTTTTCCTTTCTTCCCACCAAATGGCTTTTTCCCAAAACCATTATAGGTTTGAGCTTTGCCCTTAGTGCTGGCCACAAGAGCACCTACAATATTCTTTTTCATTCTCAAAGATCTTCTCTATTCAGTAGCTTGCAAAGCATTGATAAGCTCCACAATTGTTATTTGAGAAAATTTCTTATTTTCTTCTAAAGAGAAGATTTTAGATTCAAACCTCTCTAAAGACACACCAGAATTTTCTCAACAACCCTTTGATCACTAAGTTCCTCACCAAGCAATTTGATTGGTGTAATCACCTTTGAAAGTCTCTAAAAACTCTTTCATAGTTTTAGTTTCTTTCATCTTCAAAGATTCAAACTCTCTCCTCAAGTTTAAAACCTGCATTCTCTTAGTTCTTTCTCTCCCTTGAAACTCCTCCTTTTCAACTTGTCCCAAGCTTCTTTTGTAGTCTCAAGATTTAGGATATGAGAGAAACTAGTTCAAGAATGAATTTTATTAAGAACACTCCTGGACTTTCGAGAGGTCCAAGTCTCTCCCAATTCCCTTACAAATTCCCACACAATCAATGCCCCTCCTCTCAACCCCTCTATCTATTTATATACATCATCAGCCACTTGACTCACTAACTGAATAACCCCCTAACTAACTGACCCCTAAATAACTAACCCCTCAACTAACAGACCTATCATGATCTTGATAAATATGTCATCATTTAGTGTTGCATGTATAATGGAAAGTGTTTTGTCTTCTTCCTTCGTCACTTCATCGTTGTGATTCCTTAATTAAGATATTGTTGGGTTGTTTGGTAAAGGAGGTGAATTGCTATCATTTTCCACCAGATCCCACAAACTTTGAGCTCTGAAATAATTCTTCTTTCACAACCCACTATGGTAGTTTTCACCTGCAAATATAGGAGGTGGAGGTAAAGAACTACTGCTAGAAGTCATTTTTGTGTTTGAAGAATTTCTTGTGTGGGCTTGTCGGTTTTCTCACTCTGCTTTTTTCATGTTTCTCTTCCTCCCAAACCCTATATAAGATCAATGAAGCTCTTGATACCATGTTAAAATATTGAACAATTAGCTATTGGACTGAAATATTGAACAATTAGCTATTGGACTCACGTAAAAATATCTATCGGACACAACACCAAAGCTACTGGATGATGCAGAAAATCTATTGGACTAGACAGATAGGCTATTGGTCTCAACAGAAATGCAGTAACACAAAACCAGCAACCACAAACATATGAAGAAGAAAGGAGCTAAAAATTGAACTCCTGTATATTCAGTTTTTGCACCCAAACGAAGTGTTACAGCAAGCTTTTAAATACAAAAAGCTAATAAGTCCCCAATTGGGCAAAGCAAAGAACACCCATGACTAAGCTACAAAATTAAGCATCATTAGCCTACAACAGTTTTTTTCTGAACATGAGCAAAACCAACTTTATAAGTAACCTTTAACCAATTTTATAATGAGAGCTGGAAAAATCTCAATTTTCAACAGAACTGTAAGAAAATAAAATTACCCAGTGTACCTCTTCGAGTTTGTGCCGTAGGTAGGTCTTGAACTTATGAACACCATGCCCACTTGATGTTGGATCCATTGTATGGGCCTTCTCAAACATATGGAAGCGACCTAATTAAACAAACAAAGAAACATCAATACCATATACTCTTCTGTAAACATAAGTTAAAAACACCTTTGACATGCTGAAGGAATGTTCTCATTCTATTTAGTTGTTTAATTTCTCTTTTTAGATGATGACTTTGCTACCAATGTAACAATTCTGCAAACAGAATCTAGCTTCAATGTGATACGTTGCTTTAAGGGCTTGTTTTGGATATATTTTTACTAATATTTATTTTGTTATATTCTTTTTCATCTAAGTTTGTTAAACAGACCAAATTTAGGTTCATTGAAACCACCCTTAGAAGAAAGGATTTTTAGTGAGTGGTTGCAGGTTCATCTCCCTCATGGAAACAGGATAGAAATGGGTTAGTTTCTGCCAAATCAAAGACTTTGAAGTCTATTTATGAGAAACCACATGTTGGTTTTGTAGGAATGAAGAGGAACCCACTGGAGTAGAATCAGTAGTGAAACAAGTTCAGACAAGTGACAACTATAGTCACCATCTTTCATAAACAAAAATTTTATAGCATATAAAAGCCAGATGCAGTTTGAGTAAAACATATGAGAACAATTTTAAGATAACTTGCATGATTCTATAAGCATCAAAATGAGTCAAAGCCCTTAAACAAAACTCTAAGTAACGTGGCCAAATTGTAAAAAGAAGAAATGTTAGTATGTGCTTGACAGTTCTGCAGTTGTAAGGACAACACTGGTGGTGAAATACAATGCAAGATATAAGCATCCACTGTAAGGGTTTCAATCAATCATTAAATGCAAATGAACACATTTTTAACTTAATAGTTATTGCTTAATTGAAATTCAATATTTTTGTACATCAATTTCATGAATGTTTGAAGCGCCAACAGCTTGCTTAATAATTATTGCTTTCTTTTGCAAGGGACTCTTACTTGTTTGGCTATTCACTCCAGTGGCAATATCTCAGTTTCAAAAGATTTCCAACTACTTGGATGTTTGCAATGATGCTTGTCTTTTGTTAGTCATGTTGCTCTACAGCCAATTCCTTGTGATGATTATTTAATGTGTGAGTTGGGTACTGGATGTGGCCTATCTTTGAATCAGTTACTTTTTAATTAACTTTAGGGGCATTGGAAGAAATAACACAGGAAACTCTTCTTTTCTAAGCAGGAGAAATAACACAGTTACTGGATTAGAATTACAAAAAACAGAACTTCATAACTTGCAGAACTTTGAAGGTCTGCACCTCCCAATGCCCAAAGACCCCACTTTTCTTTCACAAACGACAAGATATCCTCTGTCCACCTCCCCTCTTATTTATAAGTAACATGCCTTGTTGCTCTAATTATCTCAACCCCAACTAACTAACTAACTCTAATTATTATACTAACTAACTATGGGAGTTACCTATCAAAACTCCCCCCCTAAAGTTTCCCTTGTCCTCAAGGTGAGCCATTTGTAGTTGCTGCAATCAAGCAAGAATCCCTGCACTATCTGCTGTCCTTTGATCACCGCACCGCTGCCAAAAGGTTCCCCACTAATATCCAAAACTCCCTCCTGGGTCCCACTGTTGGAAGGATAAAGACCCAACCATATTTGTAGTGTTGGGTAAGTGCCTTGATCATGATGCTTGTGGAGTGAAGGCTTATTTGCAGCAATCATTACTATTCACCTTGAATGTTTGGATCCCTCTATATCTGTTAACAGAAACAGTGGGTCAAACACAAACAGACCAAATAGATTTGCAGCAACCATTGCTATTCACCATGGGGACAAGGTGAATGTTTAGGAAGGGAGTATTGTTAGGTAACCCCCATCAATAGTTCGTTATGTTAGTTAATCTAAGAAATAAAGGGGTTATGTTAATGGGCCTGCAACTGATTAGGCTCATTGAAGGTGGCTTTATGTTAGCAAACTAGTAGTTGTACTTGTATATAAATTAAATAGAAGACAGATTGAGAGTGATTTGATCCTATTAATTGAGAGTAGGGCCTTTGGGCATATGGAGGTGCAAATTCTCAAAGTTCTACAGTATTCTTTCATTTACATTGGGGATTTCTTCCCAATTCTTTCTAATAAAATACCAGTTTTCCTATCTACTGGTATTACAGCTCCGATCATGGAGCTGTGGGTAAACTGTTCATGAAAATGATTCCAAGATTTGATGGAAGAGACCCCTATTGATGGCTCATCAATGCAGAGCAGTAATTTAGAGACAGTAGAGTACCAGAAGAGATGAAACTATCACGGGTTGGTGCATTTGCATTGAGAGGAGAAGCTTTCAAATGGTGGGTTTCTTGTAAGGAGAACAAGCAAAATGCAACGGGACTTTTCAGAAGGCAATGCTCAAAAAATTCCAACCAGAAGTTTGGGTTTGTCTTCAAGATTCAGAAATTCCAAACCAAGAAAACAGATGCAAAGATGAAGTTCAAGAGAAGATCCAAGAACCAATGGAGTGGAGGGCAGAAATTGATGAAAAAAGACAGCAAGAAGACATAAAAGTAGATGAAGAATTGGAGAGAATCAAACCAACAGCTCAAGAGCAAAAAAGGAATTCAAGAAAGGTACAAAAATTGGGAGAAACCCAACAACATTCTGGACAAAGAATAAAAAAACAAAGACAACAATGAAGTTCTTGAGATCAAGAATGGTAGAGATGTTGCAGAGATGTGTCTGTTTCTTGATTGCAAAGAGGAAGAAAAAATGAAGGAAGCCCTGTGTTTGACACAAAAGGAGAGCCAAGGACTGAGCTGAAGGAAACAACAGAGGTTTTGGGTTTGGGTAGTACCATCAACCCACTGCAGAAGCACAATAAGGTAGAGGATCTTGATAATCCTCAGCTGCAACCATGTGAAGCAGTGCAGTTTGCAAGAGAGCTATGGAATTTTCTCATTATAACTACAAAGGCTTTGATGCTCTATTTCATGAACAAAAGTATAAAAGACAACAGAGCACAAGAGGAGCATGGGAAAATTCATATGTTTGTGTTTGACCCAGGTGGAGTGAAGTTTGTGCTGCAGGGTAGGGTTGCTTGATCATCATGCTTCAACTAGTTGAAACCCAAATGGAACCTTATTTGCAGTAACCATTGCTATTCACCTTGAGGACAAGGTGAATGTTTAGGAAGGGAGTATTGTTAGGTAACCCCTATTAGTAGTTAGTTATGTTAGTCAGTCTAAGAAATAAAGGGGTTATGTTAATGGGCCTGCAACTGATTAGGCCTGTTGTGGGTGGCTTTATGTTAGCAGATCAGTAGCTGTATATAAATAGAAAGAGGGGTTGAGAGTGACTTCATCTTGTCATTGGAGAAAAGTGGGGCCTTTGGACATTGGGAGGTGCAGACCCTCAAAATTCTTTTTTTGTAATTCCAATTCATTTTCTATCAACTTATCCACCTCTTTTTTCACTCTCTCTTTTCCTTCCCCCTTGTAATATTTCTACATTTAACACACACCCAAAAAAAGTTATAATCATGCAAAAAACATGAGGTACAAATCTTATAATTCATTGTTTTCTCATTGGTTGTTCATTTTGGCAATTTGCAACTCCTAATTAGGAGGATCAAGATCTTCTGCAATTACATTTTCAACTGCACAAATCCTAACCTTTCAAGTGATTATTTATGTATTAGATTGAAGCATGAAAATTCCCCATTTTCTTAACTTTTGCACTCTTCTCATCTATAATAAAAAATATTCTTTAATTTTTTCAAAAAATGAAAACAAACATTGCACAACATCAAAGGAAATCCATATAATACATACCCTTTAATACTTCCATACATATAATACCAGAAACCATTCCTGGTGAACATACCCTACCACTTAATAACTACTTACAACATGGTCACACTATTTTGTAATGATTCTTAGAATTTAAGTTGAGAGCTAACTCAATCCCAAAAGTAATCTCATGTGGTGATGATTGTGCCTCATTTATATACACAAATTTAATCATATTAGCAGTCAATGTGGGATCTCTTACACATTATTAGAGACATAAAATGTTAGTTACAAATTAGTTACATCAGTAAAGAAATTAGTTATTCTAATTGGCTATATAAGTTCCAATGTTCCAATGTACATTCTATTTTTTAGTTCTACACTTCTCTCTCAATTCTCTCTTCCGGATCATGTTTTCTAACAATGATCAAGCAAAATAAAAATCACCAAAACCCAATGAAAAAATACTCACAAAGATAGGCAACCCTGGGATTCTCCTCCTCAATCTCCAGGGCTGCTCTGAGAATAGGCACAAGCACAGCAAGTGAAGAAGGCACAGTCTCATCGTCCATAACAACACCTTCCTCATTTCCCAAATCCACATTCCTAGTAGGAGCCCCCAATATCCTCTTTGATTGGCTCCTGCCACCAATATCAAGAGGACCCTTTTTGCCACTGGTGCTGGCCATGGTCGTGCCACCACCACTACCACCAATGCAACAAGGTTTAAGGTTTCTTCCTCAATTTTCTTCTTCTTCTCCTCCACCACCCAGAAATCACCAAAGCTATTGGGGTTTGAGTGAACAGTGGAGGAAGCTAAAGTTGCCATCTTTTTGTACTGGGGTAGAAGAAGGAACCAAAAAGATTGATACTTTGATTGGGAGAGAGGGTTTGGAATTGCTCTGAGAAGCAGGGAAAAAGGAGAAAAAAATTAGTAAAAAAATAATTTTATAAAAATAAAGAAAAAGAAGGGACCAGAGGGTGGTGATGCAGCTGCTACTTTTTTGCTGAGTGCTTTTTCTTTTGGTGATAAACAACGGAACAAACCAAAGATGAAAGTTCAAACTTCACACATGGCATTGCATTTGTTTTTGGTTTGTTCTTTTTTGTGAGAAAAAATGGGTCTTTGAAACTGTGATTTGACGAATTGATAAAGAAGCCCAGGAGTTTAGAGTTGCCATCAATCAGAGTGTTTTCAAAAGAGTTTACAGAAAAATGTCCCTTAAAAACCGTATCAATCCTAGAATAATCATTTAAGTGGAAACAGAACAGATCAAAACAGGAGAAATAGAATGGAAACAGAAGGATTTGATAAGGAAAAAATAAATAAATAAATAAAAGAGAGAGGAAAATATGAAAAAACATATATATAATTTAATTGAATAATAAAGTAAAAATCAAAATATTTGATTTAAAAATAAATAAATAATATAATTTATTTATTTAATTAAAATAATTAATTTTAAATTTTTAAAATTAAAATAAGTAATTTTTATAATTTATTAATTTATTAATTTATTAATTTATTAATTTATTTATAATTTTTAAAATATTACGAGATAGTTCATTATCGAAATTGATAATCAATTATAAATTACAGTTAACACAGTAAAAATTTAATAATTAAACAAATAATCGATGATTTTAAACCATGAATAAATATATAAAATAACTAAAAAAATATTTTAAAATATCATAGAATTAAAAATTTTTAATCATTACACAAAAAAAACTTCTACAAAATATTATACTCTTATTTATTTTTGTGCAATTTTATAGAAAAATAAAATAAAAGTGAGATTCATCTTTTATTTCTCTTTTCTATCATTTATCACATGTCAAACTATCATCCCTCTTCGTCGTTTCTTTACTCTCCCCTCCTTTTCTTGTCTTATTTCCCACTTTCCAATCTAAGTGTGTTATGCATGTTTGTTTGTAATAATTAAGTTTCTACAAAATCTACATGCCAGATTGGGTTGTTTTCCTTTGTAATTTTTTAAAATAAAAAATAATATAAATTAATCATCTTTCCACTACATAGATTTCTTTATAAATTATTTTTTTATTCAAAATTAAGATGAAGCGAGATTGATAAAGTCAGTGAATTTTTTTAACATATATCAATGTTTTATAAGTAATTATCAATAGAAACACATGAAGTGAAGAGGATAAAAAAAATTATTATTATACTTTATTTTATTTTTTAAAAATATAAACTTAATTTTAAAAAAATGCAAAACATGTATATTATTGATAGTTAAACCATCTTAATCAATGATAATGAAAAAACAGTTCACTTTTTGTCCCCTTCTTTATCAATAATTTAGCTATTGATATTATTAACAATTTTTATTGTATTGTCATTAGCATACGAGTTTATTTTTGAAAAATCATTGAAAGTTAGTTATTCGTATGTAATCTTACATTACCAAAAGATTTTAACAAAAGCTCATCAATAATAACCTACAATATGTGTAATAAATGACATTTCTTTCTCCTTTCTTCAAAGCCATGGTCATTAAGGATTGACAAAAGCTTCACATGTATGTTTGTTGAAATACCACATGATCCTACGAGCTCATGTTTCTTGTAAAATCTGAAATTGATGCTTAAATTTGGAAACAACGACGTCATGTAATTAAATTACAAAATATTTAAAATTCATAACTAAATGGATGCTTGAGCATATGTTAAATAAATAGTTAAATATATTTATATATTCTAAATTATAATATACTATTAATGAGAGTTTGAATTTTAATTCGATATATTGTAGCAAACTAATTCCTTTAACTAAATTTATTATTAGTTCTCTCATTTCTTTCATTATCATCTTTTTACCTTATTTGTAATATCATCTTTTTAATAGTTTATATCTTGTAATTTATTATCTTTTATATTTATATTTAAATTAAATAATTTAATAGATTTTTAAAAGAAATATCAATCAACATTACATTTGTTTACGTGGTACTAGACTCAAATCCATTAAGCACAATTTTAAATTCAAGTTGTGTAGATGAAAAAAAAAATAATTAAGAGTAGAGATTTGTCTGACTCTCGCAGCCCAGAAGGTTGACACTCTACTTCAAGCCAATTTGCCTGATCCTCCTCGGCCTCTATGTGTTTCCCAATGTGTGCCCTTATCTCATCCATGCTCAACGGTCTCCTCAAAGCTAGGACGTCATTGAACTGGCGGGCCCTCGATCTTTTTTGAAAGGCCTTAACAAAAACCTTCTGGCCCAGGTCATTTACTCGGACCATGGCATTATTGAACTTGTCCAAATAACTCTTGAGGCTCTCGTCCTTTGCTTACCAAATGTCGAATAAATTAGCTACCTTGAGGCGCTTTACTTTGTTTGCTACAAACTGCAAAACAAAGGAGGCGACCAGGTCGTTGAATGACTAAATGGAACGAGTTGGAAGAATCGCTAGCCAATGCATAACCACTCCTTTTAGAGTGCTGGGGATAAACTTGCAATTATCATTTCCCCCACTAATGTACACTGGGTTTGAAAGACTTGTAGATGTGTGTGAGGATCCTGGGTTCCGTCAAATGGCTCAACAACCACCTCTCCAAAATTTACTAGAATGGGAATCCCATCAATTTCCTCACTAAACGATTGTCCCAGAAAACTTGGACGTTGGTCGTCTCCCTCGCTGCTCCCCCCGACTTTTCTGCAACTGTCTTCATCGTCGCTATTTGCCGACGAAGCTCATCTTCCTTTTGCTCAGCAGCCTTCATAGCCTCAAGATGCCGCTCCTAAGACTGGCGATGGCACTCCTCGACTTCAACTTGTCGCTGCTCAACGTCCACATTGAACTGGGATTGCTTGTCGCTACATGCTTGTAGTGAGGCCATTGCCCAGAGTAGCCTTTGTAAGGTATCCTCCTCACCCTCATTGGTGGAACTTGCCTGATTCCTTGTCACTGGCATTGTCACTTCTCTTCGTTCTCCTAAGACTCTGAACTTTTGCACTTGGTCTCTCGATCTTGCGGGCGTCAGGCCCCACAATGGTCGGCCATGTCAATCGGGCGCTCATACATGTATACGGCTACGTAACGACTTGTACCTTCCTAAGCTAGGTGTAGATTGCATATGACATGTCAGAGCACAAGTCTTGACATACCATTTTGGCCTCTATCATGTCTCTGTACCTTTTGTTGAGTGACGTGGCAATCTAGCTATACATAGGTATCAAAGAAGAAAGGATTGGCGCCCACCGTGGGGCGTCATAAAAGCTTTTCTCGACGCCTATAAGATTGAGAGACCAAGTGCAAAAGTTCAGAGTAATAGGAGAACAGAGAGAAGCGACAATGTCGATAACAAGGAATCAGGCAAGTTCCACCAATGAGGGTGAGGAGGATACCTTGCAAAAGCTACTTTGAGCAGTGACCTCACTAAAAGAACGTAGCGACGAGCAATCCTGGCTCAATATAGAGGCTAAGCACCGACAAGTTGAAGCCGAGGAGCAACATCTCCAGGCTAAGGAGCGACATCTTAAGGCTATGAAGGCAGTCGAGCATGATGAGCTCCGCCGGCAGATAGCAACGATGAAGGTAGCTGCAGAAAAGTCAAGGGGAGTAGCGAGGGAGATGTTCAACGTCCAAGCTTTCTGGGGACAACCATTTAGTGAGGAAATTGACGAGACTCCCATTCTGGAAAATTTTTGAGAGGTGGTTGTGGAGTCATTTGACGGAACCCAAGATCCTCATGCACATCTAAAAGCCTTTCAAACCCAGATGTATATTAGTGGGGGAAATGATTCCCTTAGTTGCAAGCTATTCCCCGACACTCTAAGAGGAGTGGCTATGCATTGGCTAGCGACTCTTCGAGCTCGCTCCATTCAGTCATTTGACGACCTGGCTGCCTCCTTTTTTTTGCAGTTTGCAATGAACAAAGTAAAGCGACTCGAGGTAGCTAATATATTCGACATTAGGTAGGAAAAGGGTGAGAGCCTCAACAGTAATTTGGCCTAGTTCAATAACGTCACGGTTCGAGTAAATGACCCAGACCAGAGGCTTTTGTTAAGGCCTTTCAGAAGGGATTAAGGGTTGGCTAGTTTAGTGACGCCCTGGTGTTGAGCATGGAGGAGATAAGGGCACATGTCGAGAAACACACAGAGGCTGAGGAGGATCAAGCAGATCGGCTTGAAGTAGAGCGTCAACCTTTCGGGTTGCAAGAGTTGAGGCCCGTGATTTCAGGAGGACAAAAGGGGGAAGCAAAGCACTCGGTTCAAGCCCAGCCACATGACTATCCTCAAAACTTTACTCCCCCCCCCCCAAAAGAGAAGAGAAAGCAAATACTACGTGAGATATGCCACATTTGATTGTTGGAGTTCTCGAAAGAAGTGAAAGGCCGAGTGTTGGGAAGCAGTAGGAGTGACTAGTGCGAGTTTCATAGGGCACACGACCATTCAAAAGAGTCGGAGTGACTTTGCAGGCCCACCTGGGTCGTTACGTCCTAGGTAGAAACGAGAGGGACCGCGCGAACCCAAGGACATCCGAGAGGGAGGCAGAAGATGAGCAGCGTAGAAGCGACCGAGATAATATGAGGAGAGAAGAGAGACTGGGGGAAAGGAGTAGATAAAGGCAGAGGGCTGACACTTGGCACCAAGACACTATCACTACCATTTCAGGCTATGTTAAGTTCAACCAGGAGGCGGGGGATAGGTGATGTGCTAACTGTGCAGGCGAGGGTTGACGCTACACCACTCCCAATCATCACATTTAGCGAAAAAGATATGAGATACGAGCCACCTCGACAGGATGAGCCCATGGTGGTATCAATGATAACGACGAAATACAAAGTTGAGAAGGTCTTGACTAATTAGGGGAGTTCTACCAATATCTTGTATTGGTCGACCTATAAAAAGTTGGGGCTCTCAGCGGCCAGCCTAGAGGAGTGCTCGGGTACATTGTATGGATTTGCTGGCGAGCAGGTGACTATAATGAGAGTCATAGAGCTAGAAACCACATTTGGAGAAGGTAACCACGTGCATAGCATTCCAGTATTGTACACAATGGTGGACGTAAATGGGTGTCCTACAACATAATCATGGGACGCCCAACCTTGAATAAGTTGTGAGCAGTGGTATCCACGTTCCATTTATGTATGAAATACCTAATAGGAAAGCATCTACACTTTCCCAAGATTGATATTTGTTTCTTCATTCTAGCGTGTATAAATAATATTTATTTTAGTAATTTTAAAAAATATTTAAAGATGTCTAAAAACAGAACTATCTATACTAAGAAAAAAAAATCACCCCTTTTCCAAGTAATATTTGTACCTACGAAATTAAACCCAACCTCCCATGAATATTTGGCCCTTTTCATACGAGGATGTTTTAGTCTCTCCGTGTAATTTTGTTTTTTGTTTTAAATGTTTTTGTACTCTGATTTATAGATTTGGAATTATACAAGTACTTAGAATTTTTTTTCTCCCCATTTTTGCAGTTTTGTATTTTGGATTAACGGTTTATTATTTACTTATGTTTTCTATTCATTTGTATTTTGATTAGTTTCTTCTTTGAAATATTAAAACTACTTCAAATTATATATGATGAATATTTTTGTCTTGTATTAATGTCAAGTGTTTAGGATAAAATAAGTAACCAAATGACCTTGATTAATGATTTTGGGAAAAATATTTATAATTTGTGAATTTAAATGGCTAAACTTCAATGTATATTCGGTGGTAGTAGAGAGAATCATGATAATTTAGCTAAGGAAATGACATTTGTGTGTTATTTTTTTATATATATAGAATAGTTCGTTTTGAAGTTTATCATATGATACAGTACATATCCGTACTTATTGGGTGGAAAGACGTAAATATGAATAAAATTATTGTGGAAAGCACTCATTTGATATTTCATTTTTTATTATACTAAATTTTAAATAATTATTAATAATAAAATTAGCCAGTTAATTTTGCTTGTACATAGTAATTTTTTTTCCTCTCCTAACATGTTTTTTTTTGTTACACATATATAGATGATACGTTAATGATATGATAATATCATATAATAATATAAACACCAACAAGTTTTATCTATCTAAGATGGTTATTTACCTTTCAATGAGTAGTTAATGAATGTGATATAATAATATAGATAAAAATAATAATTTAAAATTTTATAAAAATAAAAAATATTTTTTTTATTAAAATTAAAATCAGAATTCGTTTATTTTATATATATTAAAAAAATATTTAAACCAAAAACAATGAAATGAGTCAATAGCAGACTAGATTATTATAATATGTTTTAGAAATTAATATAAATTCGAGGTATCATTAGTTGAAATTTAAGATGAAAAAAGAAAATTCAATATAAAAATTTGAAAGTATTTAATTTCACAAAGCTAAGATTTGATCTAAAAAATTTAACATCAAAGGAAAATTTTAAAATACATTTGTTTATTAAATTAATGTGTTGGCTTCAGCCTCGTAAACAGTTATGTATTTAATGTAAGGCCTTTCCTAACTAAAAATAAAATAAAATATTAGTTTCTTAGTTATTAAAAATTTAATTTGAAGATATATAACTTGTTAAATTATTTCAGAAGGATAAAAGAACCATTTTTAAGTATAATTCCATCAAACAAAATGTATAATCTAAATAAGAATACTTAACCAGCCTATATTTTTTTTTTTTATCTAAGTTTATATATATATATTCTTTGGCTAAACATCTTATCATCATATATGATTATTTCTTTGTTAATTCAAGCCACTGCGTATCATTATACCAAATTTGTTGTGATTGACAATGCTTATAGACCATACAACATTGAGAAAGGAACAGTAGGCTAATATGGATTACTAAATACTTTTTTTTATTTGATCAATTTGTGGATAGAGAATGCAATTCAGATACTCAAACAAGAGTTTTATATATTAGGAAAAGTAAATTCAGACAAAGGTCAAATAGCAGTTGCAGATAAAGTATTATAATTACTGCATGAAATAAGTCTCTCTCATTTAGTCTTTGTTTAATATTTTATTTTTAAGTGGGTTGACAGAAAGAAGTATTGTATTATTTTGTTTTATTTTTTAAGTTGAGATATTCATTGGAAGAGGAGTAATCAACCAGAGAAGAAATATAAAATGTATTAACAAAAATTTCTTTTTATATTTAATATTCAACTACTTATATTTTTCAACATATAAGTGACTGTATCACTATGAAAAAATTAACAAAAATAAAATATTAAACAAATTATAAATCCAACCCATTAAAGGCAAAAATAAAGTTAAAACACGTAATGATGTGGGAAGGACAAAATAGACCAAAATTTGCTGTGATGAGTCCATTTGCTTCTTTCATTTTATTTCATACTCATGATTCAAACTAAAAAAAAGAATAAAGGAAAATTAAGCCACAAATATAATGGTGAATTTGAAAAGACTGGGGTATATATATGGTAGAATAATAATAGAACTTGTTGATTTCCTGCATGGAGAGACAAAGGTGAATTTGTAAATACAGAAAACGATAGGGATAAAGAGTCAATTGATAGAAGATATACCTTGTATAGAGAATGGACATATTTCATGAAAAATAATAACCAAAACAGCAGCAACTACTGTAAAACATGTAAAAGGAATAGAGAATATGAATAATGGTTGAACAATGTTTTGAAGAACAACAACCTCTTCCAAACTATCCCAATCTCCCATTTCAGTAGTTGTACCAAGTTCAAAACGTATTCTGTTGATTCTAAAAGAATGTTTTGATGGTAGTAGGTGACTCAAGCATGTTTATGGAAACTTGTTAGAATGTTGGATGTGTTAATAATTCATTGTGTATAATTCAGTCAAACTTTAGAGAATTCTAAACCAAGTCAACGCATTATTTAAGTAGGTGAACAATTAGATAGTAAG
Organism: Mucuna pruriens; assembly: GCA_025330945.1. Taxonomy (NCBI): domain Eukaryota; kingdom Viridiplantae; phylum Streptophyta; class Magnoliopsida; order Fabales; family Fabaceae; genus Mucuna; species Mucuna pruriens. The sequence continues at coordinate 2,239,122 of JAENHJ010000173.1, read as the reverse complement.
ATAAACCTCCTTCTAGGTTGAGAATATGGTTAATCAAAGATAAATAGTAAAAATCCTGATGATACGTATTTATACCATACATGTGACCCTTGTTAGTTGATATGGGATAAAACAATATCATCTTTAAAATAATATAGAACTAGATATTGTCCTCCATGATGTGCGGATTTATTAATATACGTATGTGACGTAATTTAAAGATATAAAATATATCTATGAAAAGGAAATATTAAATTAATTAAATTATAATTAGATAATTATAAAATATGTGTGGTAAAAGTGCAGTTGCAAATGTTATGTAACATTGAGGTTATGTTGGAGTTATTTCCATTTTGGACGTTAAGAAATTAAAAAATGATCAAACATTGTGTATGTTGCTAAGGTGGTGTGATTGGAGACTTCCAATTGTATCTTGAACCTTAAAATGTAAAAAAATTATGAATAAGTAGTTAATTTTGCTTAAGAAAATAAATAAATATTTTAAATTCTTTAACCTTATCCTTGGGTACTGGGTGGCTAATTACAAGATTTGTAAATGTATTGATTCCATCGTTAATTACTTTCTTCTGATATATTTTACATGTGACATAAGTTCAACCAAATTTACCAATAATTTCATGATTGCTGCATGAATTGTACATAAAATTTCCTCTTATTTTATATATGTTATAAATAAAAAAATTATAATATATTGTTTAATATTGTGAATAGGAAGTGAAGTACATGTACTCACACTTATGATTCTAATGGACATATCTTGCAAAGATCTTCTATTTTTTAACATTATCAAGATCATTGTTATTTTATATCTTGCAAATTGTTGATACGGTAGATCCTCGTACTCAAAATTGAGTTAATTGAGAACTCATCTTCTATATTAATGATATTAATAAATATGTGTGTATGTGTGTGATATTTATACTAGAAAGTACAAATAAAAAAATACAAAACTACATAATAATTAAATATGAGTATGAAGTATTTTATGTTGGATATTAATTTTACTGTATAGAAAAGAGTATGAAAAATAAAATAAAATAAAATAATGAATAATACATAGGTAGAGAGAAATTAGTGGTAATAAAATACATATTTTTATATAAATAATGAATGAAATGAAATTTAAAAGAATTTATAATAAAATTAGATGTGTTATTTAAGGAGGATGGGAAATAATAAAATATGTTTTTATAATAATAATTAAGCTTAATTGTATTTTTGCTTCTTGTTATTTATCAAATTGATGATTTTAATCTTTATAATTTAACCAAATTTTCATATTTTTAAATTAATGAAATTGTGACAGGTTGACGAATCATTAAAAAAATTGAGTATAAAATATAAAAAATATATTTTAAATTGGGTTTGAACTTAATACATGCACGGTGTTTTAACATCTTATATAAATTTTAGGCTTAAATATGTTTTTAGTTTAGTTTTGATTTTAGTTCTAGTAAGATTTTTTTTATCGATTTTCATCTTTTGAAAATTTGTAATCACTCATTTTGATCCCTACAAAATAAACAAATTTTGCTTTTGGTCCTTATAAAACATTTTTATTTGATTTTCATTTCTCTAAATTTGAAATGTCTATTTTTAGTCTTTAATTTTCATTTTAAGATAGATAAATAATATTTATTTTAGATATCTAAATTTTTTGAAGATGTCATATGTTAATATGATATCACATATATTAGTGTGTATAAGCTATGATAATAATGACAAAAAACCAAAATTCAAATTTTAGAGGAATGAAAATTGATAAAAAAAATTTATAGGGACTAAAAACATATTTAAGCCTAAAATCTATTAAACCATTTAATATATATAATTTTTTTAAAAAAAATTATCAAATTGTCAAAAACAATTTTACGTTAAAATCTAAATAATTTATTATAAACTTAAAATATAATTTATATATTTAAAAATTTATTATAAATTTTAATTATAATATAACTTATATATATATATTAAAAATATTTATTTTCATAAACTAAAATACTAGTTTAATATAAAGTGAAAAAAAAATGATTCACATAATTTCAGCATAACATTGCAAATTTGCAATGCGGGGACATGTGGATATATATATGTATATATGTACATTGAAATTTTTTTTCCAATATTTCACCTTTCATTATTGCGCTTGAAAAAATTAAAAACAAAAACAAACGGATGCGTTAGTGGAAAATGAAAATATGACCGTTACATAGTGGGATCCGAATTCTGAATCGTTTTGAATTTTGTTATTATTTTAAGATGCTAAACAACTATAGTTCCCACAAAGGAAAGACACCACTTCACACTCTTTCTCTCTTTTTCTCTCTGCAGCATCACGGTTACCATGAGCACGCAAATCACAAATCCAGTGATCAAAGAAGAAGAAGAAGAGGAGGAAGGAACAAGGGAAGTGGTTCAAGAAGAAGAAGCATCTCACCCTTACGCATTTCACGTTTCTGGTCCCCGCAATTTGACCACCCTCAACTGGAGAGACCTTATAAGTTCTAGCTGGTGGGTACCCATTTCGCATTTTGCTTTGATCCGTCTGAATCTGTGATAAATTTAGCTTTTTGGTTTGTGGGCTTGTTGTTTCTTGGCCCCATTTGGTCAATGCTTGAACCTTGGTTTGGAAAGTTTGTAACTTGGTTTTTGGTAGTGTTAGTAGCACGCATTTTTGATATCTTGTCTGGTTTTTCAGTTCTCTGATCCCTTTTGAAGTTGTTGGTGAGATGGGGTTTGGGATTTTAGCTTGAGGTTGCTAAGTTTAAGAAATGGGTTTGTAGAGAATTTGAATTTTGCGGTTTGTGATTGAAGGAAGTGTCATGAAATGGAAAATGTAGCATACTTTATCAAATGAGTTTTGTAGGGAATTTTAATTTTACTGTTTTTGGCTTAAAGAATTGTGATGAAATTGGAAAAATAACAAGATCTATCAACTGGGTTTGGCGTATCACATTAAATTAGAGATGGGTTTCTTGGATTTTAGAGAGATGATAGAATTAGATGGTTCCTTCAAGTGCATGTTTGGGATTGGATCTTTTTTGTTTTAACTAAAAAAAGATTTTTGGTGGGTGCATATAAAAGGTGTTTTCAACAATGTTTCCAAGATTACAGGGGTCAATGATGATTGATGTGTATCATATTTTAGTTTCCTTATAAGGTTATCATTTATTTGCCTTGTGCGTCTTTGCTTTGCTTTGTGTAAGTTATCAATCAGGGGCTAACTTTTTTCTACTTTCGGAGGTTTAATTGTTATGGAAATTGAACTGGTGTATATTTATTCTTCAAGTTAGAATCTCCATTTTGATACCCAATTTCTTTGTTGCTTTAGTTGTTAAGTATTTGGAATAGAATTTTGGGGACCTGATTTACGGTATTTCCTCTACTATTATTAACAATAACATGAGTGTGATTGTTTTCTATTAAGATTTGTCTTCGACAAAGACTTGACTAGTTGATTTAAAATTATGCATTGGCTATTATAATATTAGCTATTGTATTTTACTTTTTGTATAATGGATTTCTTAATTAAAACCTTTCTACTGATTGGACTACTATAACAGATTCTTTTTTTTCTATTTTAATTTAAATTTATAATATGGTTCTTTTATTGGCTTGAATTTTGCCACCCTTTACTTTGGTTGATCATTGGTAAATTCTAAAAATAAAAGATTCATATAGTTTTTCCTCCCCTTGTAAAAAGTAAAACCTAATTTTTGCTTCTTAATTTTCATTTTTTCTTTCCTTGAATTCTGTTGCTTTGAATTCAGAATTCTGTTTGAGGTACTTATAATAGCTTGACACCGAAAAATGTCCCGTTCTAGTCTAATTTAATTGTAAAAATTTTGAAAATCATGAATTTTTTCTCATTTCATATGCTTTTACTTTTTTCTTCATAATATCTTTCACTCTTTGGTCTATGCTTGCAACTCTGGCAATGTCATAATACCATTAACTCTAGCAAGAGTGCCTTATTCTTCATATGCCATTTTGAACCTGATGGAAAAGCATCCAAGCTTTACTAGCACTGATTAAATTCTTTCAATGCATGTGTATACTGATAACTATTTTGTTTGTATGCAGGAAGGATGCGAATTACAAAAGAACTGTCATTGCTTGTTTTATACAGGCAGTTTACCTGCTTGAGATCGATAGACAGGAAAACCGAACACAAGAAAATGCTCTTGCTCCAAATTGGTGGATTCCCTTCAAGTACAAGCTCACACAAACATTGATTGATGAAAGAGATGGATCCATTTTTGGTGCAATACTAGAATGGGACAGATCTGCAGCAATGGCTGACTTAGTACTAATCAGACCAAGTGGTGCCCCCAAAGCTGTTTTAGCGCTAAGAGGAACACTTCTCAAGAGCCCTACAATGCGAAGAGACATTGAAGACGACCTTCGTTTTCTTGCCTGGGAAAGCCTGAAGGGCTCTGTCAGGTTTAAAGTAGCTCTGGAGGTTCTACAATCGGTTTCCGACACATATGGAAGTAGCAATGTTTGTATTGCGGGGCATTCTTTGGGAGCCGGTTTTGCTCTTCAAGTGGGGAAGGCATTAGCAAAAGAAGGCATTTATGTGGAGACACATTTGTTCAATCCACCTTCTGTTTCACTAGCCATGAGTTTCAGAAACATTGGAGAAAAGGCTGAGTTGGTTTGGAAGAGACTTAAGTCCATGTTTCCTTCTTCAAGTAGTGAAGAAGCTCATGTCGGCAATGAAGGAGACAAAACTCTGAGCATAGGACTGAAGAGTTGGATACCTCGGTTATCCAGCTTTAAGAATGCCGATTTTGGGGTGGGAAAATGGGTTCCTCATCTGTATGTAAATAACAGTGATTATATATGTTGCTCTTACACGGATCCCGAAAGTGCCAGAGAGAAGAGTGATGCAGACAAGGAGAATATTGGCCCAACAAATGGGCAAGTTGCAGCAAAGATGTTTGTTGTGACCAAGGAAAAGCAGAAGTTTCATGAAGCTCATGGCCTTGAACAATGGTGGTCTAGTGATGCAAAACTTCAGCAGGCTATACATAGCAAACTCATAAGCAGACAGCTTAAATCTTTGTATACAAGTGGTGCTTCTTCACAAGTCATGCAGGGAAAACCACCTAGGTAACAAATGAATGGTGTTGCTCTGATTGTTTGTGAAATGAGTTGGTTTCTTTCTTAATTATACTTTTGTTGTGTTCATATACTTCTGAACGGTTTTCTTATATTTTTCCTTTAAACAAATTGTATCATTTTACCTTACAATATATGAAGTCATTCTTTATGATTTCATTTTTATGTCTCAAACATAAATATAAATCCATATTCTTGCTATTTAACTTCCTACAGTTTAAAGGGGGGAAGGGGGAGGGGAATGCCATGATGATTTTCCTCAGTCTATTAGGAAAATATGCATGTCTGCAACCAGCAAATGACAACTGATTTTTTGCTTCCTAATATCAAACTAAAGGAATTTTTAGTGTTCCAATAAAGAACCTGCAGTTTTATAAGAGCTTCGTTTCAAATGAAACAGCTGGTTTAAAATCATAGTGGAAAACAGCCAAAAAAATTTGGTGTAAAATTTACATCATTTTAATCCTTGTTTTAAGAAATTAGTTCAATTCTTGTAATGTTTGACTCAATTATTTTGAATTTTTTTAAGAAGAAATTAGACTAAACACTTTCTCACATAAACTATTAAAAATGAGCTTATTTATAATAATAAAAAGATAAAAGAAAACTTTAAAAAAACTTCCTTTCACTAACTTATTTATTACATCTCATGTGCATCTTATTTATTTTTGTTCTTTTCTTTTTTGTCTTGAATGCGCCATGCACTTACACACTCATTTGTTCCACTCTAAGTTAAAAAAAATTCATTAGTCTTAGATGTATTTCCTTCTCTCAATATATATATATATATATATACTTTACTTTTCTTTTACTTTTTTTATTTTTCTTTAAAGGAAAGAAAGAACATTGTTTACGTTTGTACTAGTGGAGTATAGGTGTGAATCCTAATTCTCTCTCTGGATATCTCTTAGTGGTGTCTAAGTATGACTTAGTCTCTAGGTCATCCTCTTCCTCCTTTTATAGCCTTCTTTCTCGTCCCTTCACCGGGTTGCGCAGTCTGTCATTGACACCTACTTTTATTGCTGCATCACCTGACTTTTATGGCATGCGGGCTGCGCTTTAACTTGTGTGGTGCACGCATAGCTCCACTTGACTTCAATAGCATGTAAGCTATGTTGCTTTTGTACTAACACGAGTTCCCATGGAGGCACTGTCAATCTTCACTTCTCGCTGTTATCCTAAGGGCTGTCCCCGTCTAACAAGAGTCAATCGACTTGGTCGATAGATGATCGGTCGGTCGATCCACAGTCCTACAAGTGTCGAATGAAGATGAAGACGCTTAAGGTATTAGAGTTGACGTCGGTCATTTTGGTTAGGTGACAATCTTCCATCGATCGATCCACAGCCCCACAAGTGTCGAGTGTTGACAAATGCCTGACTGGTTGGTCCATAACCCTACAAGCTACGAGTGAAGATGAAGGAAGGCACTTAAGGTGGAAGACACTTAAGGTATTGAAGTTTATGTCGACCATTTAGGCTGGGTGATGGTCTTTCATTGGTCAGTCCACAGCCCCAGTTATCAGTTATCGTGTGTCCTAGATTTGTGATGTGACCTTTCCCCAAGGTATGTGTAGGATCTTTGTATAGGTGTGTTAGCATAGTTTATCCTGCATGTGATATGGACTCGTGATGTAACTCTGGGTCATTGGATGTGACGACGTTTGGCGTCTCCTCACCCCAACCGTTTGATGTAGATGTCGCAACGCAGGCTGTTGGATGGAGTTGTGCCCCTTCAAAAAATTTCCTCTTAATTGGTTAAGAGGGCTTCTGGTTCATACTCACATTGATTTCCAAAGTTCTTGAACCCTTATGAACCTTTATTCTCTGCTCCATTGCCATCGCACCAAGAATCTTAAGAGTTTTAGACTTAACTGTTTGTGGCCATCTTCTTGCATTGCTTCCCTATTCTCTATTGATGAAGAAAGATATGTGCTTTCGCTTTTAGGCTTGTGCTACTTGTTTATTGTGGTTTTGTCTTTTATTTTTGTTTTTTCTTGCTTGTTTTGGTGGTAGTTTTGTCATGATTGGTGGTGGCGTAGTGGGTGTGTTCCTTTTCCCTCGTCGTATCTTTGATGCAAATGTAGCCCTGCCAGTGAGGGGATGGAAGGCAATTGCCCTATTGGCTTTCAGGTGGTCTCGGGCTCTATTGAAAAAGGAACCTCCTCTTCTAGTACGGTTAGGGAGGAAGTGTAAGGGGTGAGTGGGATGTAATGGAGGGTGGTAAAAGCCAATTGACAGACTATGACTGGGTAGATGGTGATGTCAGTTTTCATCAGTGCCCAGTTGTTGGATGAGATGTGCCTAAGAAAATAAGTCGTGAAGGGATCGAGTGGTGGAGGTACTTCCTTGTTATTTGGATGGAAGTGTGTGCAAGACACCACACTTAGGTGACCTAAGTTATACCTACCTATATGAAACCTGTTCTCGTCTAAGAGTATAGGTAGTACAGTGTGTTATGCTATCTAATTGTAACCTACCATAGGCGCGCCCCTTGGGTCTCTAAATATACATGAACGACCCTTTACTATTCTCTCTAACAGATTCATAACCGTCCCAACTGCCTTCTAACTAACTTTGGGAGTTGAGCATTTGGGCCATGAAGGGGACTGGTCTGAGTGGACTGGCTTCCTTGGGCCAAGGTACTATGTTGGGTTAGGGTGTATTTGTTATTGGACCTAGGACTGGGGGTTACCGGTTGCCGTGTGGCCCTACACACATGTCGAATCTCGGTCGTTATGGCTGACCGATACACAACCTGTCAAGCTTTTGCCGTAGGGAATAAGCTTTAATTCTTCTTTCTGGTTTGAGACTGCCGAGAGTCTTGGCTATGCAACATTGTGGGCCAAAGTGACTTACTTCATGGATTGGACCTCAAGCATTATCCAGAACAAGTGTCATAGGTGTTTATGGTGGTTTGGGTTGAGTTTCATCAAATTTGTTACCTGAACCGATCAAAATAGTTTTGGATTATGAGTTGGATTTGTGTAATTTTTCTATCAAATCCAAACCAAACCACAAGGTCAATAACAAGTTAGTATGTGTTGTGTCTACTAGTATAAAAAATTAAAAATCATTTCAAAATTTTTAAAAATTATATATTTTTCCTTATCATTTTCAAATGACATTTTAATGACTTTTGAATAGTTGTATTATATATGCATTTTGATTTTTTTCCTTTGAATAGTTTATTGTTTATGATATATTTCTCATTTTTTATTTTTTATAAAATATATAAATAATAAATTAAAAAATTTTAAAATATATCACGTCATTAAATTGAGTTGGATTGAATTGAATTTACGGATTCAAAACTAAAACCTAATACTCAATCCAAAGAACTACGAGTTTAATTGAGGTAGGTTCTACCTAAATAATCCAAGAAATTAAATCAAAGTGTTTGGACTGGGTCAATTTAGGTTCAGGTGTATCGGTACTTGTGAAGACCCTTAGTCACACCAATATTATCTCTTTGTTTGTAATCATTTTGTATCTTGTCCTTTCTTCTACAATTGTACATTCATCTTAATATATTCATTTGTTTTACTCTCACTTTTTTCGCTTGTCTCTTTACCATAAAACTACACTTTGAAATTGGTAGATACTTGTAGTCACAACTCACAAATAATGCTCGATGTCTTTTTTCCATTTTAACTACCTAACTTGTATCTTGTGTGTGACATGTTCGTTAATTTCTCCATCATTTTATAATAATCATCACAAATACTTAAACTTAGAAACATTTGGTATGACATTTTTTCCAATTCTTACCAATAATCATTTTCTTCTTTCTTCTTACTAAAATTTCAATAATACACTTTATTTTATCCTACTCAAGCAAAAACTTTATCATTCCAACCAATATTTGTCTCCAAAGTTCTAGTTTTGAATTCACCTTTTTTCTATGATTTCTCAATCATAACTATATCATTCAATATATATATATATATATGATGGAGTAATTACTACTACAAGAATTTTTGGAGGCAAGATTGAAGACTTTTCTATAAAGATAGATTTACATTAGAATTTAGTCTTGAGTGGTGGTTTAATCTAGTATATATTGCATGTCCATACAAAGTATTATCTTCAAATGCATATATATATATATATATATATATATATATATATATATATATATATATATATATATATATATATATATATATATATATATATATATGAGTAATTAAGAGAGAGTTACTCTTTATCTTTATCCTTTATTTTCTTGCAATCTAACAAATAGAAATTTGTTATTATTAGAACTGTTAGACTACAACAAATATTTCTTTTCCAATCCCTTTCACAACATTTTATATTTAACTCAATAATTTTTTTTCATTTTTCAAGATAAATACCCCAGCTATCATTCTATTTGATATGCTCTCTTCATTTTGCACATTTAGAGGACACAAGTACAAGGGATGTCAAAGTGAGCTTGACTAAATATATATATGAATTGAGTTGTACTATAAAAATTTTGGTTTGAGGTTATTTTGGTTCAACTCAAATTTTTGTTCATCCAAAAAAAACTAACAAAACTAACTTTGATGAGTTGAACTAATGTGCAAGTCAAATTTATTTTTGTTATTATTTTATTTTTTATAATTGATAAAATTCTAGAAGATAATTCAATATTATGTGTTATTAATGTTCATTTTAAGGTTAATATTTTATGTATATTGAATTTTATTTTAATTTTTAACACTTATTTATTGTCACAATTGATACATTTTTTTTATTTTTATTATTAATATTATTATGTATTATATTTTTTATTTTAAAGTATAAATAATAATTTATATTTTTATTTTAGTTTATATTGATTAAAATAAATGAATTTATTTTAGTTTATGTAAATATTTTTAATAACTTTTAATTTTTATATTTTAGAAAATCATGGGCTCATACACCGACCGGTTTAACAACCTATTAAAGACGGGACTAAACTAGAAAAATTTTAAGACAAATGTTATACGCTCCCATTATTAATAAATGTGCCCCTTTTTATTTTTTTTTTAAAAATGTCTAAAATATCCTTTTCAAAAAGTCTTTTTCCGAATTATATTTTAACAAAAATACATAATTTCAAAAGTACTTTTCAAAAAATATATATTTTTTTCTAGGACGTACTTTATGGAATATATATATATATATATATATATATATATATATATATATATATATATATTTTTTTTTATTTTATTTTGAAAAGTATTTTTTTATAGATCTTAAAAAAAATTGAAATGTACCTTAAAATGCATAGTTTATTATTGAATAAAACATCAACACTTGGAAAACAATTAACACCAATTATGTCGAAAAAAATTATCACTATACACATCGATTATTATTCTAGAAAATATATTTTAGAACAAAAATATACATTTCATAAAGTACTTCCTAGAATGTATATTTTTGTTTATAAAGTACTTTCCAAATAAGTATTTTTTTTTTTGGAAACTACTTTTTGTGAGAGAATTAAAAAAATAGAAATTGAATCCTACTTTCATCTTCAATGAAAAGAGTGACATTTGAAAAACAATTACTATTACGGTGTCAAAGAAAATTACTACTACACATTGATATCTGTTCAACACATATAAAAAATATAAAAAATATAAAACATAAATTACAACAAATAATACTTTATTACGAAAAAAAGAAATAATAGAAAATATATATAAGGGTTAAAGAACAATAGTGTAAAAATAGGATTTAAAAATTTATTAAGATGAAGATACAAAATTACTGTTTGACAAATACAAGATGAAAAATAAGATTTAAAGAATAATAAAAATAAAAAAATTAAAATAAGATTTAAATAGTGACAAAGAAGAGATGTTGATAATATTTTAAAATAAAAAGTATTTTAATAATAGAAAAGAAATTATATTTATTGACAAGATGAAGTGGAAATAATATAGTACAACCCAACCCGAATCAAAAATATGTTGATAGGTGGATGGAATAATCGAAATGTGGCAGACTGTCCCAAATTTACCACTAATACGAACCCAAAGATTTGCATTCACATAAAAAAGTTTATAGAAGTTAATTTATGAAGCTACTTGGTAGAAATTGTATAAAATATTATAGCCTGAGCTGCTATACGTTTGCTGGCCTCAAGGAAACATGGGATAAGAGGGAAAAAAAGTGTATACAAGGTAGAAGGACTTTGTAGGCACGCCATCAATGATTCATTTACTTGTCTGCTTCAATATAAAGTACCAAACAAATTAGAGTTTTACATCATAATAAAAAGTCCTTTATCCTCCCCTCATCGCACCAATTCACATTTAATATACATTATTACATATAAAGTAATATTTAAAAGTACTATTATGTTAGTAATGAATGCACTCTTCTTCAAGATAATAATAAAAAAAAATGAACAAGTTAAGGAATTGCTTTTACAAGCTTGGAAATGGTTATTAGACAGTACAAGTCATGTATAATATTCAATAGCATCATAAAATATTATTATTACTCATTTCACTTGTGTTTAACCCTTCAGTGTTGCAATAGGTGAAGGATGCAAGTGACAATTCTGAGAAGTCATATTTTGTATATGGTTGCTAGATTTCATCTCCTGAACATCATTAATAAATAATAAACACTGACAATCATCAGCATAATGGCCTTTGTTATTTTGAAGAAAACTGGAGCACATTGCTTAATAGGTTAACCCCAATCATGGTGACATACTTCATGCATCCTCATTGAAGATTAATCCATGGAAACAAACTCAAAGCAAAATCATATGCATCAAAACACATAAGGACAGGCTATATATAGTATATATATATATACAAAAAGAATACTTATACACATAGGAATGAATTCATATTCTATTACACAAACACAAGACATGAACTACAAAAGTAAATCTAGAAACAACATCATGGATGATCTTCCATGAAATTATAGACATGTTCACAGTAGTCCTGACAACTCATAATCATATATGCTGACATCTGGCTGCTCCATTTGTTCGTAACAATTGTAGAAGGGATTTGGTTCAACATCAAACAGAAGTGACTCAAGATTCTGATATGCCAAAAAATGGTCTATAGATTGGTTGGCCACTGAGTCTTGGAAGGCCAAGTCATCCAAGCATAACTGGTTGCAAACTTGGTTAAATTCTTCATTCATCAATGCATCATAGCACAACTCAGGTGAGTAGTTGCTAGTTGCTTCAGGGGAAATTGATACATCAGGACTAGTTTCAGGGTCAGTTCCAATAACTAGGGGGCAATTCTCAACCATGTTTGGTTCCAAAGGAGGTGGAGACAAAGTGATGGGGCTTCCATTGCCAGTTAGCTCTTGAACCAACTTCTTGAAGCTTGAGCTGTCAGTGATGTAGACCTTAGGCCTCAAAACCTTAATCAAACTGTTGAGTTGATGTTTCTGATGATCATCCTTAGATATTTTCACTGAGGCTTGGCTTACTTGCCTTCCCATGGTGATGATTTCTATGTCTATACAATTGGCACTTAGTAATCTCTTAGTAATATGCTCCCACCTCTCGGAGGATACAAGGAACTTAGGTATAAATATATATTCATATAGCAGAAGATATGCATGAGGGAGTGATACTCAACAAACAGCATGGTATGAAACACTAGATGCTGAAAATGATGTTTACTCATTTTTTAATAAAACTTGTTTTATTAGGAAACCATACCCACCAGACTATCTCTAATACTTTTAAACCCAAAGACATTCTCTAATAAGTTCTTTTTAACATAATTATTAAAATTTATTATTGAAAAACAATTCAATTTCACTTAGCTAGAAATATTCTCAAGATAATGTATATTAATGAGAAATAATTTTTATCCTATGAATTAAATTTTAGGATTAAGTTAACTTCAAATTCACATTTTAACATTTACAAGTGAAATTCGTTAGATTGGAAGTAATTTATTTTGTGAGTCCTAAGAAGAAATGTGTTAAAGAATATGTTGTTAATATTTATTTTTTTTATATAAAGTTTAACTCTCTCTGTGTTCCCTTGTCCATTTTGAATATGACCTGTGAAAGGAAGAAATGCTGGGTTTTGTATTTATATGGAGATGTGGATGTTGGTCAATTCAATAAGATGGTTTTTTGAGGAATAAAAATAACTTGTTGTAACAGGAGATATAGATGCCACATGAAGTAGAAGGGCATTGAGGGCACGCAGCTTAATATTCAAGCAACATGATGCATGATTTATTAATTATTGTTTAATCTTCTTTCCCTGTTAGAATTGGTAGAGTGACAGAATCAAACAAAAGGAAAATAATTAGATATAGAATAAGGTTAAAGAGATCAATAAGTTATGTTACTCCCAAATCTCCCCTTAATTTCCCTATTGCTTTTTTGCCAGACATAAATGAATTCAAAGCATTATCCAAAATATTGTTGGTACTACTAATGTATTTTGGGTATGGCATCTATATCTGAAATCTAATACACTTTCTACGTTATGGTTAAAAGATAGTTTTATTTTCATTTATACCGAAAATTGAGGGCACCCTCTTCGTTCTTTCTCATATATATTGAATTACACGGTAAATTAATAAGAAATTATTGGTAATATTATTTTTAAGATAATTAATATAAAAATTAATAAATTTATGAGATTTAAATATGTTTTTAGTTCCTATAAAATAAATATTTTTTATTTTAGTCTCTTTAAAATTTTTTTAATCATTTTTCGTTTCTCTAAAATTTAAATTTTTGTTTTTTGTGCTTATTATTATATGATATTTATTAGTTATATATATATTGTGAAGTTACTATAATAGATTATACATGCTAGTGTATGTAGTATTATATTAGCATATGACATATTAAAATTTTTTTTTTTTTAAAATAAATGTTATTTATCTTTTATCTTAAAATAAAAATTATGAACTAAAAATAGATATTTTAAATTTCAGAAGAATGAAAATCAAATGAAAATATTTTATAAAAACTAAAATAAAATTTATTTATTTTATAAATATTAAAATAAGTAATTACAAATTTTTAAATGATAGAATCAATCAATTTTTTTTTACATACACTATCATCAAAATTCGTTTATTTTAAATGAAAAACGCATTTAAGCTAATTTATTATATATAATAATTAGACAAGGGTATAAAATTTCTTTTATAATATTAGATGAGATTATAATTCTTTTTTATATTACAAGTGCATAAACTATTTACTATTGGGAAAGAAATGATTGATCGGTTGAAACTTGTAATTGTAATGCATAAATGAGTTTGAAAACAAAAACATTATTTGTATCATTACGCTGTGTGAATGCTTGCGCACGCTATGTCGTTGTCAAGCTCATATTAAAATCAATAATTTTGGCATTGGCTGTCGATGATGGTGCAACTGAGAGGCACTCCTAACTGCTTATAACGTAAGTAAAATATTAAGCACTTGGATTCAAATAATTTGTTTTTTAAATTATAACATAATATGTTGCTTTTCAAATGAAAGATTTTTAAATTTTAAGAAGATATCATTTTATAATTAAATAGACTAGGAAAAAATTAAAAAAAAAGAAAAGAAATTTGATTCCTAAGCATTGGAGTAACCTCTGTTTACGTTATTTTTGCCTTTCGTACTTGGCACGCCTTCATTTTTAAAATACTATATTTGGGTAAAAATCATGTGTACCCTTAAAAACAAAACAAAATTAGTCATCCTATAGTATATATTTCTTATAATAATAATGATACACAATTTTGTATGGTTAATTTTTTAATTTAAAATTTTCTTTCGAACAAAAGTAAGAGAAAGCTATTGAAAGTTTGTTTGTTAAAATTTTTTTTACAAGTATTTATAAAAAAATAAGATAAAATACATTAATTTTATAGATTAAAATTGATTTATGCATCTTAGTTTTTGGCATGATTAGCCTTGAGCCTAGTCCGAAGAGGTGATGACACAAAGTTAAAAAGGACCCCACAAAATTAAAAAAAGTTCATATAGTTTTTTAGTAAAATTTTTCTATATTATTTTATGTTGTTTACGTAAATGGATTGAAACTTGCCTCATTTTAATTAATTAAAATGTGATATGAGATTAAAAAATATTATTCTCTTGTTTTTTAATATTTTTAATGTGTTATTTTTATAAATTTATATTAAATAATTTTTTAGCTAAATATAACATATCAACATGGATTTATATAATAGATTTAAAGTGGTTATTATTTTTAACAAGATAACAAATACATCAAAACTCAAATTAGAATGAACTAAAACTAAAAATTAATTTATTAATAAAGAACAAAAATATACGTAAATTTTAAATAAATGATGATATTTTGTGGACAAGATGCGATAAGGAAGGAATTAGATAATTTTCTTTCAGAGGTCCAACTATAAAAATTAAATAAAATTATAACTTGAAAATATTAAATTTAGCTAACAACTAAAAAAATTCATAATAATTGACTACATATTGCAAAGACCAAAATTATATAAATTAAACAAAAAAAAAAGTAGAAGGTTATAATGCTATAGCGGTTGAAAAGAGATTTAGCTTTTTAAAATTTATGGTAACAATTTTAATCATATGAAATATTTATTATATTTAAATATTATGTTTACAATTTTAAAAGGATAATCGATCCTCAAATTTTGTTAAAGCAACATTTAATTTTTAATTTGACAATAATCAGACAATACATTCTGTTCTTCATACAATGAAATGATATTCTTTTAATTTTTTTATTAAGAAATACTTAAGAAAAAATAAAAAATTATTTAAATAATTATTAAAAATGATGATGGTATACTTTTTGAAAGGTGTATTCATCTTGAATGGTAAGAGAGAAAGGAAGAGAAAAATAGAAAGGAAAAAAATGAAGGAATAGGAAGAAATAAAATTGTATAACATTATTATTGAAAATTATATATACATATTGTGAGCATTTTTTTTTCTTTTAGGAGTGGCCTTATAGATAAATAATTTTGTTTGAAGGGACATAAATTAAATAAAGATAATATATCATAAGAATAAATTGAACAAAAAATTGAGTCTTATCATGTTTTTAAAGACCAAAAATCTGGTCTCTAAGTGAGTTTTTTTTACTAGTTTAGGCCTTTTGACCCACATACAAGAAAGACAACAAATTGACAATGAAATACTATTAAATTAGAGTGGTTTAAATGTTTGAAATAAGTTTACAAAAGGTCAAATTGGTACTCCATGAAAGTATACAAAGTTAGGTTACTATTGGGCTCTCATTACCCCTTAAAAAAACTCATCTCTTTATGCACTTCCTTTTGAAGTTTCCTTAGTTTTCCTCTTGTTAACCTTCCAATATAGTGATCTTCATGTTCTTGAAACTCCCTCGATGATTCTAATCATGCTCTCTATATTCATATCATGCTCATTTTCTTGCAAATCACTATAGAGCAATCTATAATAATGTTGTAATCAAGTGGGCTTCCATTAAACCACTTAAAGAGTATGACACTAGTAGTAATTATCAAGCATTGCAGGAAACCAAAATCCCTTATGTAAACCTTGAGTCACATATTAATAATAGATAATACAATCGTTCCTAATGCCAACATGGAACATATCAAACAATTTCATAGAAAATAATGTATGAAACATATTAATAATAGATAATACAATCGTTCATAATGCCAACATGGAACATATCAAACAATTTCATAGAAAATAATGTATAGAAATACAAATATGGGGAGGAGGGGAAGCATACATGGGACAATGATCAATCGATTATCTAATTTTGATTATATTGAAATTAATCAATCCTAACCTAACACAATCCAAAATCTCAGATGAAATCATAATCATGAAAATGAGTCAATAATTGGAAGGAAAAGAAAGACATAACAAAATATGCATAATAAAGAATTCAAGAACTCAAATATAACCACAATCATGGAACCTTGAATTGATAAAAGAGCTTAGCCTTCCATGACAATCATCATAGAAAGTCATAGAAAACGCAGCACAAAACACAAAGAAAACCAAGAAGAGGAGAGAAGAGAGAATATAGAGGAAACTTGTAATCCAAGAAACCTCTAAAATCTAATTGCGTAAAATCTAAAAACGTCTCTTCTAACCCTACTAACCAACTACTATTTATTACATACTCTAAATGTCAAGGAAGGTGGTATAGACCAAAGGAATTCATAGCTCAAAGCCTACCAACTGAGGTCCCAAAATTGGGCCAAAATATATAAAGAAAGACCCAACATAGTGGGTGTAGAGGCTGTAACTTCACGCGGACTTTTGACATTAAAGACAGTCAAACTAGGTTCCCAAAATGGACTATTGCTCTAGATATGACCTGCACAGGATAGCAACTTCATAGTGAAAATTAAGTCTCAAAATAAGCAAAAATTAGCAACTAAACTCAATTAAGTCTAATTAACCAAGACTCAACCAATGTGTCAATATTGACCATAAAATGATGTCAAATATGCCCACTAAAAAGTGCTCAAAACTACAAAACATTTTTTCTTCTTTTTTTTAGTAAAAATGAACTTGACAGTAAACAAACAAAATTGAAAAACAGCAAAAACAACAAAAATAGCAAAACAACAAAGTAGAAAAATAGAAAAACAACAAAGTAAAATAACAAATAGTAAAACAGAAAAAAAAAATAGTAAAAATAGAAAAACACCCCGCCACACTTAAAAGGAGCATTATCCTCAATGTAAGCATATATGAACACGATACAAAGAGAACATATGAAGTAATAACAACAAAGGAAGGGGTGAAATAAAAAAAAAAAAACCTCTCTTAAGGTGAAAGATATGTGCAAGATTTTACATCCAAAATCTTTGCTCTGCTTCGATTTGTAATTGCTTGGAGTAGCCTCCTACTCATCCATCTTAACAATTTCACTCTCACATCTTCTGGTGGCTTCTTTAACAAAAACCTCAAAGTGGAATGTTGGATAGGGTGCTCATAGAAATCCCTCAACTTCTTCAAGTCTTGCATCAGCCTCTCCTTTTACTCAGCTTGGAGTTTGTTGGATGTGATTATTGGTGGCTGTAATGGTTATACAATGGATGGCTACACAATGGATGATAATGGAGGTTGGACTTCTACAACCTCCACAACTCTTGCAACATTTGCACCTATAATATCTATAACTCTTGTACCTGTATTAATAACACTACCACTTTCTACACAAATCGGGAACTTCGATTACTCAGTACAAATACAATCATAATCAATAAAATCATCAAACTTAGGGAATTCAAAATGCAGATATACTATTTGCTGTTGTGATAGATCCTTACCACTCCTTAAGGTTACGACACTCATACTTGCTTGTGGACTAACAATGGTTTGAGGGAATCTATTTAGAACCTTTGGATTGTAGTTGATTCACACTAGTGGCCAATTGTCCAATATGTGTTTGCTATCCTAACTTGTGGCAGACACATTCCCTTGGAATTGAATGTTATTCATGTCTATATGGTTTACCAAATCCTCAAAGAACTTTGTTGTACAAATTGCATAGGTTATAGTTGTTTGAATGGAGGTGATGGTTGGTATCTCTGAAGTACATGTTGTGTAGGGTGTGAACCATATTTCCAGTTTGAGTACTGATCATGTGGCTACCTATACTGCTAACCACCCATCATTGTAGCAACTTCAGTACTATTCGGTTCAATTTCTTCCAAAGTGGAACACACATCAATTGGATGTTCCACAAAAGCACAAATGTCACACACTCTCACTAGTGGACTAATGTGGTGTTGTCCAATGGCTAGCTCTCTAACAAGAGAGGTTAGTTCAATTATCTTATTTTCCAATCTCTGATTGCTAGCAACAACTACCTTATTCACTAGTTTAGATGTAGCAAACTCCCTAGCACCAAATTACTGAGTGTTACCTACCACATTGAAAATTAAATTTCTTGCTCCATGGAACTCCTTAAGATGCTTGTTAGGATCTCTACCTACAAGACCATGTAACTTAGGAAACAAATGGATTAGTCCAGATTTAAGCTCAGATGATTGACCTTGTTCCAATTTAAGATATCGAATACACCAAGGTTGGCACAAAATATCAGGTGTAGCCAACTTCTTCAAGGTCCTGTTATTGTTAGTCATATTATCTAGACTAAATTTGGATGTATCAACACCAAAATCAGAATCAGAATTAGCAAGATCAGAATCAAAATCAATATTATTAGATTTGAGAACAGTAGAATTTGATGCAAAAGCATTATCATTATGGTTATTATTAGCTACTTCACTACTCCTAAAACTTCTTATTAACCTATGGAATGTCCTATCTATTTCTAGATCATAAACATGCAATTTACCAAAATTACTCCTAGTCATAAGCACAAAAACAGATTGATAGAAACAATGGTAGAAAATAGTAGAAAGAAGTAGAATTGACAGAAAACAGTAAAATGACATAAATTCTCCAACTATAGTAAAGACTTGTCAGGAAAGGTCTATGGGGTGCAATAATACCAAACAATTTTTTTTATATATATCACAAGATTAGGACACAAGATTAGGATACAATAACTTGTGTCCCCAACAACAACGCCAATTTGATAATGTTTTTGAAATACTAACAAAATCACTAGATTTCCCTTAATTTTGCAGTATAGGGACAATTGGAAGTGAAAAAACTGTGTATTGATTGAATTGAATAATACAATTTCTAATCTCCCTTTTTATAAGGTATATATCAACTACCTAAAGATATTATAACTAATAACAAATTAAAAGATAATTAGATAATATGTGATATTCACGATCTCCTAATGAAATATTTAAATATTTGTAATCACTTAATCTAATAAGATATTTAGATGTTTGTAACCTCTTAATGAGTTACCTACCATATCTTATCAGATATTTACAATATCTCTAACACTCCCCCTCAAGTTGGTAAATGAATATCAATCATTCCTAACTTGCCATTGAGTTCTTGAAATCTAGTTGTAGGGAGCCCTTTAGTGTGAAACACCTACCACTTGGAGTCTTGTAGGAACATGTGATGTGATGTGACTATAAGTCCATTGTCTAACTTCTCTTTAATAAAATGTCTGTCAATCTCAATTTGCTTTGTCCTATCGTGTTGGACTAGATTACGGAAAATACTAATAGTTGAGTTGTTGTCACAAAACAACTTTATAGGTCCCTCATATTTTACTTTGAGGTCATCAAAAATAATCTTCATCCACAATCCTTCACATATATCCTGTGTCATGGCTCGGAATTTTACTTCTACACTAGATCAAGCAACCACATTTTGCTTCTTGCTCCTCCAAGTTATTAGGTTTCCTCCCAAAAACATACAATATCTAGAGGTGGATCTTCTATCCACAACCGGTCCTGCATAGTCTGCATTTGTATATATTTCCATGGACAATGTACCTTCTTTTCTGAACAACAATCATTTTCCTAGACTTCCCTTCAAATATTAGAGAATCCTTTCAACTACCTAAAGGTGCCTTTTCCTAGGATCATGAATAAATTGGTTGACCACATTAATAGCATAGGCAATATCTGACCTAGTGTGGGATAAGTAGATCAATTTCCCCACCAATCTTTAATATTGAGACTTCTCTATGATTGGACTTTCCTGACACCCAATCCTATGGTTCTGCTCAATAGATACCCCTGAGGTCTTGCATCCCAATTTTCTTGTTTCTTTGAGGAAATCAGTACATACTTCCTTTGGGAGATAAAGATACCTTGTTTGGAATATGCAACCTCAATCCCAAGGAAATATTTTAGCTTTCCTAACTCTTTCATTTCAAACTATGTTGCTAGCTTTTCTTTCAAAGTTAGTTTTTCAATCTCGTCATCACCAATAACATTCATACCATTTACATAGATTAGGAGAAAGGTTAGTTTACCATCAGGAGAATGTTTTATAAAGAGAGTATGATCACTTTGACTCTGTCTGCATCCTAGGGATATCATGACTTGAGAAAATCTTCGAAACATGCTCGGGGAGACTGTTTAAGTCCATACAATGCCTTTTTGAGTATGCATACCTTGTTCTTTTCATTATGAGAATAGAATCCTAGGAGAATCTCCATGTAGACTTCTTCTTCTAGGTCTCCATGAAGGAAGACATTTTTAATATCAAATTGTTGCAAGTTCCAACCAAAGTGGGTAACTATGGAAATAATATCTCTTTTTGCTACAGGAAAATGTTTCCTCATAATCTATTCTATAAGTCTATGTATACCCTTTAGCAACCAATCTTGCTTTGTATCGCTCAAGGATCCCATCAGATTTATACTTCACAGTGTATATCCATCTAAAGCCTACAACTCTTTTGTCTTTGGGTCTATCGACAATCTTCCAAGTTGAGTTTTTCTCTAACACCTTCATCTCTTCTTTCATTGCTTGAACCTAATTCTCATCTTTCAAAGCTTCCTTTACTGATGTAGGTGTTTTGATTACATCAATGGAAACAATAAAACGTTGATGTTATATAGAGAGATGATCAGTATACACAAATTAAAAAATAAGATACTTGACATATGATCGTTTCCCTTTCCTCAAAGCAATAGGTATGTCATTAATAACATCCTCAATGGAGTTATCAGGAATACTTACCTCTAGCTCAGACAATTGAACTTGCTCCTTAATGGAGCTATCAGGAATACTTACATCCGACTCAGACATTTGGACTTGCTCTGGGACCATAATGGGTTTCATGACTTCTTGAACTTGAACTTGAATATCCTAAGTAGGAAATGATAATGACTCAATGACAGGCTCGACTTCTAGATAACTCCACCTAAAGTGGAGGATAAATAAAGAATGACTGAATTTTATGAAAAGTAACATCCATTAAGAAAAAGAACCGATGACTCGAAGGATGATAATACTTAAAACCTTTTTTATTTGAGGGATAACCAATGAAAACACATTTGACAACTCTAGGATCTAACTTCCCAAGATGTAGATTATGAGAGTGGACAAAGGTAACACATCCAAAGACACAACTTGGTAAGCTTAACATTAGGGGAGGAAAACGAAAGAAGGATAAGATATGTTTAATTGGACTAATACCATTTAAGACTCGAATAGGTAACCTATTGATGAGATAGGTGGCAATTAGGACAACTTCTCCCTAATATACATTAGGAATAGACATTTGGAAGAGGAAGGCTCTAACAACCTCAAGGAGATGGTGATTTTTTCTTTCTGCAACCTCATTTTGTTGGGAAGTATTCACACACGTCAATACATGAACCACACCATTATCTTTAAGAAAATTGAAGAACTCAAGATTTATAAATTCGGTACCATTGTCTGACCGTAGTCTTTTAATAGATTTATTAAATTGATTTTTTACAAGACAAAAAAAATCAACAAATGTTTGACAAACCTCATATTTATGTTTCATAAGAAATATCCATGTCACATGTGTACAATCATCAATAAACGATACAAACGACTTAGCCCCCGATATAGAGTTACTAGCTGGCCCCCACACATCACAATGAATAAGGTCAAAAGGTTCAAGACTTTTATTATTACTAGGAGAAAATGTTGCATGATGGTGTGCTTTGAAAACTGACAAATGTCACATTTAAAGGACTCGACAAACTTTTTTGTAAATAAATGTGAAAACATAGTCTTAAGTAACCCAAATGGTGGATGTCCAAAACGTTTATGATAAAGCCAAATTTGAGAAGCTGCCCAAGTTTCTGAGGTTGCCCATTGACTAGAAGGCAATTCTTCCTTATTGGTGTTTTTACCTATCTTTGTATGTTGTAAGTAGTATAACCCACCATACTCTTTAGCAACTCCAATCGTCCTCCTTGTTGTAAGTTCCTGAATAACACAATGAGAACGAAAAAATGTCACTATATAGTTCCAATCTTGTGTAAGTCTATGAATGGAGATAAGGTTGTTAGCTAGTTTTGGAACATGAAGAACATTGTGTAGAGATAAAGAGGAGTGAAGTTGAACATTGGTAGATCTAGCAATAGGAACATGATCTCCATTAAAAACAATAATGAGTTGCCTTTTGGATACTTTAAGGTATGCTGTGAAATATGCAGGAAACGTGGTCATATGATTTGTTGCCCCAGAATCAAGGATCCAGATGTTTTGTGGAACTAAACCAGAAATATTGAAGGAACTCTTACCATTCATGGTCAAACCACATGAGCCAAGAGGCTTACTTGTTGAGTTTAAGAGGGCTCGAAGACGGTTCATCTCCTCCTTACTATAAGCTTGAATATCTTTGTCAAGTTGCGAGGTAGAAGGATGTTCAACTCTATTCTCCTTATTGGAGGTTTTTGATTCACCCACATTTGAGTTGAGCCTTTATTTCAACCCATTCGTTCAAGAACTTTCTCCTTTCCATAACGCTTGTAGCAAGTATCCTTGGTATGTCCTGATCGTTTGCAATATGTACAATATTCTCCATGACTACTCTTTGTAAATGGTTTTTCTTCGGAGGTTGATCTTTTTGTGGGACCTTTTCTTATCACCATTGCAGATCCTGTGTTGGAGTTTTCTTTATCAAGCATGACTAATCGTCGGGTTTCTTCACTTCACACAATAAAAAATACCCCAGACAAAGAGGGAAGCTTCTCCTTACCTAGAATCTGAACCCGAATAGGATCATATTCAAAATTCAAGCCATGAAGAAACTTAAAGATTCTCCCCCTCTCAACGAGCCTAGTGTATGCAATAGAATCAACTTTGCACATCTTCAATCCTTGGTACTGGTCCAACTCAATCCATAACCCATTTAGAGTCTCATAGTACTTTGTTACAAAAAGAGTTCCTTGTCTAGAATTGAAGATTTTGCTTTCAATATCATAGAAAGCAATAGAGTCCTTTTCCATTGAATATGTCTCAATGAGATTCTCCTATATCTCACATACGGAGGAATAGGACATATAATTTCGACTTATTTTCAGAGTTAGAGTTCCATAGACAAGTCATAATGAGAGAAACCTCATCATCCCATGCTTCAAACTTTGGGTCATCTCTAAGTGGGCCATTTCCTTCAATATGACTCGACTTCTTGTGCCCTTTAAGAGTAGTACGAATATACTGTGCCCATTGTAGATAATTACAGTCGTCAAGGCGAGAAGAACTCACCAAATTTGGAAGTTCATTAGATCCCAAGGTAATGACTTTGTCTTCTGGCATTATCATCAATAGTTGGGAACAACAAAGAAAATTTTAACTAGTCTCACACTGACGTGTGAGCCTCGTCAGAGGGTAGTAGTTCACTAAAGTGAGGTAGTGGAAACAAAGCTCCCAATATCTGGAGCTTTGTTACGAAATTGGAAGTAAAAGAAATTGTGTATTGATTTAAATTGAATAATACAATTTCTAATCTCCCTTTTTATAAGGTAAATGTCAACTACCTAAAGATATTATAACTAATAACAAATTAAAAGATAACTAAATAATATGTGATATTCACGATCTCCTAATGAAATATTTAAATATTTGTAACCACTTAATCTAATAAGATATTTAGATATTTGTAACCTCTTAATGCGTTACTTACCATATCTTATCAGATATTTGAAATATCTCCAACACTATCCTAAGTCAAATCTCTCAAGGACACAATAATGCAATGTCTAATCTTGTTGAACAGAAATCAAATTAAATGCCAAAATGAGGGGCTTGTATGTAAAATAGTTATGCAGAAAACAAAACAGAATTGACAAGAAAATTATGTAACATCAATCCAAGGATCCAATCATGTAGTTTTGTTATTATAGCTCACATAAGGTGTGTTAATTCATATCAATTTAAGATTCATTAGATAATCATCTAACATTCATCCATATAAATTGAGATCACAATCTCAGTCCCTAATTAGCATGGATTCGAGCACAAAACACAAAGAAAACCTAGAAGAGGAGAGAGGAGAGAGAATAGAGAAGAAACTTGTAATCCAAAAAACCTCCAAAATCTAAGTGTGTAAAATCTAAAAACGTCTCTCCTAACCCTACTAACTAACTACTATTTATTACATGCTCTAAATACCAAGGAAGGTAGTATGGGCCAAAGGAATTCGCAGCCCAAAAGATTACCAACCAAGGCCCAAAAATTGGGTTATATTATATAAAGAAATGTCCAATAGAATGGGTGTAGAGGCTGCAACTTTACGCGGACTTTGATATTAAAGACAGTCGAATTGGGTTGTGCTCAAAAAAGAAAATTTTAGATCTTTGTCTTACCTTTTTAGAGCCATCAAGATTGTCCAATTTAGAGGTCTGTAGATCCCATATATGGTCTGCACAAGATAGTAATATCAAAATACAAATTAAGTCCGAAAATAAGCAAAGATTAACAATTAAACTCAATTAAGTCCAATTAGTCAAGCCTCAACCAATGTGTTAATATCGATTATAAAATGATGTCAAATATGTCCAGCATAAGTCACTATTAAGTGTCTAAAAAATGCTTTATCAAGCAGCACTCACCTTCATTGTGCCTAAAGTATGCCAATAGTGAGTTTGTGTGTGTGAGTGACTTAGGTTTATCCATCTTATTTCCCTATTGAGCTTTAGTGGCCCATTGTTCTAGTGTTCAACCCAAATCCTTAATATTACTCACATACATCCCTATTAAACCTATTAATATCTCTAATAGCTTTACTAACTTTTATTGATTATAATATGGTATTTAATTATTTGGGTTGTTACATGTACAACAAATAAAAGAACCTAAATGGACTTTTCACCTATCTGGAATAGACGAGAATACTTCATGATAGTTAATTCCCTTCTTTTGTAGAAAACCCTCTATGAAGCCTTACCTTATACCTAGTCGGTTAAACTCTAGAATCCCTTCTTTTTTCTTGAACCCCCATTTGCATCCCACTTGTTTTTTTTATAATGACACCAAATCCCATGTCTGATTTGTTTCAAGTGATTGCATATTTTTATTCATAAGAATTAACCAATTTAATGCTTCTTTACTTTGGATGACAACTTATATGATTTACGTAGAATCAATATTTTCACCTATTGTCAAGGCATAAACAAAAGTTAGTGTTAGTATTAGCACAACTAGCATACTTAGACAATTTTTTTATTTCCTTTCTTGATCTTCTTATCGTTATATTTATTGACTCATCGTACACTTCACTGGATTGTTCCACATGATTCACATTTTCATTATTTGGAGTATCAACTTCAAACTCCATCTTATGGTTAACACCATGATCTTGATCTTTGTTCCTTGCAGGATAATCAAGCTTTTTTTTCTTGCCAAACATAGCAAACTCATTAAAAGTAACATCTTTATTAATAATAAATTTTTTAGTCTTATTCTTTTCAATACACCAAAAATTATTCCCTTTAATTAACTCTCATAGCATATCAAAGAAATATGCATTTCATTTTCCTAAGATCTAGATTACCATCATATATAAGCATAAGTAGGACAAACAAATATACACAAGTCAAAATAATTAGAAGGTTTACAAGATAATATCTCTCAACACTACAAGAAATTTTAAAATCTGCTACAAAATAATTAGCTACAAAATTTTAAAATCGATAGCTATTTCGTAGCAAATTTCTAGTAAAAATAATTAATTGAAAAATTATTATAATATTCGTGGTAGCATGAAATAAGTAACAAATTAGCTAAGAAAATAATCTTAGTTTATTTGTAGTAAATTTTTAAAATTTGTAGCTATTTTCTAGCTAATTTGTAGCAATAAGAAATATAAATGAATATAATTTAAATATATCTAGAAAAAATAATATGCTAGTTAATTAATAGTTAATTAGTTAAGATTTAGCTACTAATTTAAATGGTTGCTAAAATTAGTTGCAAAATTAAAAAAATCTTGTAGTACAAGAACCACTAGGGTTGGCTTAGTAATGTGGGGTTTAGGTAATATGCACAAAGTCCTAAGGTCAAGTCTTGCTGATTCATTATATTTCCTTAGTTTTTTTTAAAACAGAACATATCTATCAAGGAGTCTTTAAAATTACAGCCAAATGGACTTCAACTTAAAATCACTTTGGAAGAACAACATTTAGAATAATGCAAAAAATACATTGTAGTGTTTGATTAATATATTATGCAACTCCATTTTGCTATGGTGTGATCACATAGTGCAATGTCTTATTATACCTTCTTCATTCCAGAAGTCATTCAATGGTGCATTACAAAACTTCAATATGTTATCTATTATGAGTGTCTTGACTTGTTTACTAGTCCATGTTTCAAACATAGTTTTTTCCTTAAGTTTCTCCAGCACTTCATCCTTTGATTTTTAGAAAATACACCCCAAAAATTCTAGGGCGATCATTAATAAACGTAAGAAAGTACTTGCATCCACCATGAGACTCAATTTGAAAATAACATCATAAGTCATAATGAACATACTCAAGGATTCTTGTAATGGTGTTCTTGCCAAAATCAAAGTTGATTCTATGTTGCTTAACCATAACATAGGACTCACAAAACTTTAATTTCCAATCACTACTCAACCTAACAATTGCTCAACACTTCAAGTCCCCTCTCACTTATATGACCCACTCTAAGAAATGAGATACAAATATTGTTCCTTCAATCTAACTACCCAACAAAATGTAATTCCACATTGCAATTTTCCTTTCATCACTACTAGAGTACCTTTAGAAACTTTATTATACCTCTATTTATCTAGAGTGCCAACATAAATCAAATTCTTCTTCCATAAGCTAGGAACATACCAAGAATCAAATGTTTTGACAATGTCATCATACATCTTATAATTTGCATATAATTACTATCTTTCCCACTAAGCACTTCCACATCACCTAATTTTACATTACCATTCCTCTCCTCAAAATGAAGTAAACATTTCCTTCTTGAAAATCGTATCATAAAAAGCATTAGTGTCTATGACCCCAAGTATTAGGAAAATGAGAAGTATAGACTATCAAAATATCACCACTATCTCTTTCATCTAAAGCATCACTAGATACAACAACACAACTTTGTGGAACAGCTGCAATGGATTTATTACTTGATCCCTTCTTCTCACTTCCCTTTCTTTGTTGTGGATAGTTTTTCCTTATTGCCCCTTTTCTTTGTAGTAAAAACATCAAATTTAGTAGTCCTTGAGTTGGAACTAGTACATAAATTAAAATGTAAAATACTCTTGATGTTACTTCCTCTTTTCATGTTTCTTCCCTACTAACAAACAAACTTATATTTGCACTGTTTTTGTTGGAACTAAAGACCTCCCTTTTCAATTTATCTTTAGAGTGCAAACATCCTTCACACTACCAACAAAAGTTAATGCATTAAAATGAAACTTTCCAATAAAATTTTTAGTGTCATTAGAATATGGTAGAACCTTTCTTGGTGATAATTTTAGTCATTGGGATAAGTTTTCACTTATATATCTTTCACAATGACTTGACAATGTCTATTGCATATAGTAAAACCTTCTCACCATGATTGATGTTGTCATTGGTATAAGTATTGACTTACATGTTTTTCTCAACAACTTTACGATATTATTGGAATATCATGAAATCTTTCTCATAACAATTAAAGTCATTGGCATATAATGTAACTTACCGCAATAAATGTAGTTATCATTGTCATATAGCATAACTATTGCAATAATTTTAATTGTTAGGTAAGTATATTTTTCTCAACAATATAAAATGTTGCAATGGACTATTTTTCCCACATTGAAATAAAGTCGAGGTAAAATATCTTTATTCTTGTATTGACCCCAAGAGGCCTAATGTAACATTTTATCGTCATTCCCAAGTCTAGTTCATGTGGCTTTCATTCTTGTTTGGTAAGTGTATGTGTATTTACTTTTACTACATATGAATTGACAATCACATTGTGGGTGTTCTTTAAATATAATATATTCTTTTTTTATTCAAGGTTCACAAGGATCTCAAAGTTACTTTGGTTCATGATTAATAGGAGGATGGTCGCATATATACGAGATTACCGCTTGAAAAATCACATAGCCAACATTGGACATCTTGCGTGTTAGCATTAAGGATGGTTGTATATATCAAAGGAAGACCTTGTAGCTGACTTATATTTTTTATTTGACATTTGAATTTTACTTATGCACCATACCATTTTGTATTTGATTTATACAATATTTGACTTTTTCTTTAATTGTGTAATATTTGACTCTCCTATTCTATTTTTCTATTTAATTTGTGGGATTATTTACCCAACAACAATAATCTCATTTATCATGTGAAGTACAATCACTTTAAGAATTTGTTTTCTTCAGAAAAATGAAAATTTTACATCCGAAATGTAGTCTCTAAACATTGAATCCAACCTTGTGTACAAGGAAGGGTATTGTTAAAGGAGGGGGAGGAGTTTGCTTAAAAAAAAGAATGACAAAAAGAAATTCTCCTAAAAGCTTGTGTAGACAAGGCCCAAATTAATCTTAGACCCTAATTACAATTTTTCTATTTGCACTCTTCCATTTTACTATCACACTCCCTTTTATCTTTTTATAATATTTACTACCAAAAATACCCTTTTATATTTAAAAGTATAAACCATAAATTTTCATTTTCAACGCTCCTCAACTTTTCCTACTTATTTACTCTCATTATTTTCTACCTATTTTTTTTTTCTTTTCTCTCACTTTTATTTCTCGAAGATATCATAATTTTACTTTAATCTTATTCTATCACAATCTTATATTGAATTCAATTGATCAAATTCTACATATTTTAAAGGGCTATTATTTTCATTGTTCCAGAAAATAATTTATAGAAACCTTTCAAAAAGTATATTTTGAAAAAAAATCCAAAAAATACATTTTGAAATGTTACCAGAAAGTATTTTTCGGAAGTATCCCAGAAAGTACTTTCTAAATCCTTGTAAAAAATTGCCTTGTCTCCTTGTTAATTTTTCTATTTGTTACTAAACATGAAATATCATGTTAATAAATGTTTAAGGTGATGAATATTTCAATCGATGGGAAAACAAAAGTAGGTAAGTAATAAAATAAATTTATTAAGTTATTTTTATGCAACCATGAAATTCTCAATTTTTATTTATATTTTTAAGTTTTCCTTTCCAAGATGTTGTGTTGAATTGGACTAGAGATGTGAGTATTTGTTGTATGTTGATAAGAAGACATCTTTCGATAAGTGGATGACCATACTAGATATGAGTTATGTAATTGCTTAAAGATATAACAAGGAAACAAGGCAAAAATAAAATTTAAAGAGTTTTGAAAATACTTTCTGAAATACATCTAGAAAGTACTTTTCAAAAACTTTCCAGAATGTACTTTTTGATTTTTTTTAATAAATACCTATTGGAATAACGAAAAATAATAATTCCTTAGGTTACCACACATAGTATGTAAAAGTTTATCAACATAATTCAATATAAGATTACAATAGAACAAGATTAAGATAAAATTATGATATCTTTAAAAAATAAAAGCAAGAGAAAAGAAAAAAGTAAATAATCAACGAAAATAAAAAATAGAATTTATACCTATGAGAAAAATATTTTTGATAATAAAAATTATAAAAAAATAAAAGAAGAAAATGGGAGAAGTGTAAATGGCCAAAGGTCCAAATTATACCCATTGAGCCACACATGTTCATTGATCCAAGCGCGTCTCAGTGGTGATTGTGTTGTGCGATAGGTGGGCCTCGACGGTGTTGTTGGTTTACAGGATTTGGTGTTTCAATCAGTGTATTTTGTGTGTGTATTTTCGCTTTTTTATTTTTTTATTTTCTTATATTTATTTATTTACAAAGATGAAATTAATTTTATCAATTGGTTCTAATGTATTTTGATTAATTTAGATTAACATTTAAAAAAATCCAAATGTACAAATAAATAAAGATAAAAATAAGAACCGAAAAAAAGTTACGAGGAAAAAAAGTGATTATTACAATGTGAAAACATGGAGCAAACATAACAGTAAAATACTCCCATGAGCGTAAAACTGATATTTCCACCAAACATGGAGCAAACATAACAGTAAAAAAAAAAAACTCTTTACAAAAACCTATTTTACAGAAACTCTAGACTTGTTGGCTGAATCTACCACCAAAAGTATAGTAAAGAAAAAATATTAATCATTAATTAAGCTTACTCCCATCTATAGAGACTTTATTTATCGAAAATTAAAAAATCATAAACATTGTAAGCTTATATAAATAGTATGATATAATGTATTGATAAATATATTATTTTGTTAGTAAAAAGATTAATATATATATATATATATATCATTAGTGCAATATATTGATAGTACGACATAATAGATTGTTAGTGTAAACTTAGAATGTTTATATATATTAACAGTTTAAATTTATCAAATAAATAAAATTCATACCAGATTAATGACTGACATTTAATTTCTCATTAATATATACTTTTTGTGTAGTGATATATCAATAGTTTCTCAAGGGCCAAAGTAATGCATTAGTTTATTGATTTTAGAATTAGATAAGCATCTAGATTAAGCCATTCTTTCTCCACTTGAAATCAATCACATTCGTGTTTTATTAGAAAAATATGAAGTCAAACAAGAAAATAGGCACTTAATATCTCACACTTTTCATATATTTGTACCAAATACGAAGTAGCTAGGAAAAGTAACATTCCTTCTTTCTTTAATAAAAGGATGGAATCCAGAAAGAAAATAGATACGTAAGTAATCAATTGTTATTTGCCAACCATTATATATATTAGAACACTTTGGGAAGTTGTTCCTAAAACATATATATGGTTAGGCAATTATTCCGACTATATTAACAAAAATATAAAATTATATTATCATTCCATGTCTCTATATCATGTCTGAAAAGTTTAAAAAAATATTGACTAAACGGAATTATAATAAATCAAATAAAAACAGAAGAAAAATGTTATTTCATCATTTGTGGCATGGTTAATATATTCTGCATATAGAATAATAAATTACATCACAACTCATATAGTTATTGATGAATTTAATTGGCCCTAAAAAAAATATCTTACAAATAAAAGAAGAGTTAGTCAAAGTTGGACTGTCAGAATAAATTAACTTAGCATAGCTAACACTTGACAGGCTATGGATTGTTTGATTTAGGATAATACATACAATAAATAGGAGAACTTCCCTAATCACATTAGATAGATCATACATAAGTAGGATAATTAATTAAGGTTGTTTGAGTCTTTGACTTTAGAACTTTCATTAAGAAATACAAATGTATTTCTTAATTAAAGTGGGTCTGATAGAAATAAAAAAGTTGTGTGCATGTCTTTCCTCTAATATTTTTAGTAACAAATAGTGATTTCTTAAATCAAATTTAACAAGAGAAAAATCATTTATTACAAGGCTAATTCTACATAGCATAGTGACATGAGAAAGTGAACTAGCCCTAAAAAATGAACGAACAAATGAATTTGAAAGATCATGTATAGAATTCAGAAGTGACAACCACAACAAAGGTAGAATACACAAAGCGTGGAAACAATTACAACACCCTCTACCACAGAGACTATCTTAAAAACGACGGTGTCGATGATGGCCGTGTGAATGTGAAGTCGTTTCCCTCGAAACGACGACAACCTCCGTGGCCACAACTCCTTGCTCAACTTCTTAAACGACCAGCTACTTGTTTTCTTCTCCATCAAAAGAAACACAAATCTCTATCAAAACGCTATCAAATTTTCTTTTGGTTTCGTCGTTTTTTATTTAGTGGAACATGTTGAAGAGAAAGGGAGTGGGAGATGCGTTTTATATGCGTAGAAAGCAATGATGGTAGTGCCTTGGATGCTTCAACGACAAGGGTGTTTGCTGGCTTTGGCTGTTTCTTGCTGTCCTTAAGATTACACGTAAATTTGCACTTTAGTTCTGGACTGGTCCTCCTCCAGATTCCAGAATGATAAAATTATATGTTCACATTGTGTAATGTTTTTCGAGTGAATAAATTTAAAAAGAATAAATCATAATTTCATTCCTAAAAGTATTATCCCCTTTCTTAGATAGTCTTCAATATTAGTAAAATAATAAAATTTAAAAATTATTTATATAATTTTACTATTTTAAAGATTATTTATTAGAGATCAAAATAATACTTAAGAGACTAAACTGAAAATCTACTAAAAAATAAAATTTGTTTTATTTTTATATTATGTTGTTGTTGTGTTAGTATATTATTTAACTTGATTTTTATTTTGCTAAATAAGTATGAGCGTAAGACACTCCATAATATATACCAAAACACTAATGGCATGATGAGGTTGCTAGTAGAGAATCATCTAACGAATTATTCTACTTGGTGGCAGCTCATCAACATGTTATTAACATCTTATTAGTAGTATTGAGAGTGTTTCTCTATTTTACCACACTTATTTAGAAAAAAAAATATTATTAGTTAGATTTAATTATG
Source organism: Mucuna pruriens (assembly GCA_025330945.1). Classification (NCBI taxonomy): domain Eukaryota; kingdom Viridiplantae; phylum Streptophyta; class Magnoliopsida; order Fabales; family Fabaceae; genus Mucuna; species Mucuna pruriens. Next base: position 2,205,629 of record JAENHJ010000173.1, on the reverse strand, counting down.
TTGTATTTTATTAATTTTATGGAAAATGCTAACCGATATTTAAGGATACTAGAAAGAATTGAAAACATTTTTAGTGTGATTTCTATTATATCCGTGATTTGTAATAAAAAAAAAATTCTATCATTGATTCCTTAATTAATAATATTCTTAAAACAGTGAAAAGTATAGAACCCGGCCTATTGGACATAATTAGTGGTTTAAGTGACATATTAGTTTAATTAAACTCAACCATTAAAAATACCTTTGCAATAGACGGGTTTGGTATTTTTTTATCAAGAATATTTTTTAACCAATAATTAAAGACTAATTTCCTATTAGACGTAAAAATTATTAAAATAAAATTTACCTTTCTCAATAAAGTATTTTTCATTCGCATAATAAAAAATTGAACCTGACAACATCTTTAAATAATTCAATTATCTGCCTAGCTTGTTGTACCTCATCATGACTTTACTATCTGGAACAAAAGAAGTTAGCCACTTTAAGATGAAGGCAAATACCAAATGCTTCTAGAGCACTAGTTAAAAAAAAATTAAAAAAAAAGAAATTTTATTAAAAAATATTATTGATATCCTATCATAATTTCTAATGCATTTCTATAATGATTTCTAATAAAAAAAATTAATTATTTATTTCTTAACCATTTCTCTTCGACACTGGTTAACAAGAGTATAAGATTAAAACACAAAGAATTGAAGAAAAAAACTAATTCACATAATGTGTAGTTTTGTGTACAAAAGGTTTAACTTTGTAGAGAAATTAACAAGAAAATATTTTTCCAGAATAAATAGACACAAACACCCAAAAATACAATAATCCAAGAATTAATAAGAGGGTCTTTGGTAAAAAGCCTTGAACTTTTATTAAAAAAAACTTGAAGAAAATTAATATTTTTTAAAAAATAATGTCATAGAATAAATTAACCTAAACACATGCATGTTTAAATAATTGCGTAAAAATAATAAAAGAAAATTTTGTTACTCGAAGGTAGGCACCTCTCTAGGTTACTTATTAATTCCTCCATTAAACAGGATTAATTGATAATATTTAAAGAATAAAGATCTTATTCTATCTTTGGAATGTGTTTGCCCTCCAAAAACAAAAGTTATTCAAATCAACAATATTGTCACATTTGGAATTAGTCTTTACTTAATTATAATACATTATTTTTACACTGTTGTACAATCGTACATTATTATTAATATATAATATGATATGATTTTACAATAACAATATATTAAAATTTAACTCATAGTTTCTATACCACTTCAATACATGAATGTAATTAATTTTAAGGACCTGTTTTTGCTTATTTGAATGATAGTAAGGTTTTGATCTTTTATCACTAAATAAAAATCTCTAGTAACAATCTGTTGACATTGATTCTCATAGTCACTTTAATTATAAACACAGTTATTTAGTTTCCATTAAAATACTGCTTTTTATAGTAGTGTGTGTGCGTTTCTATTTATTTTCGAAAAATAACTATTTTATTAATTTCTCTAAAATATTAAAAAAATAATTAATTCTAAAGAATTATTCCCAAGAACCTTGTTATTAATTATCCTTAAAATTTATGAAGTTTTCTTTATATGATTAATAGTCTTGCATTAGAAGAGAGGCACCTTTTCTTCACATGAAACCTACGGAATTTGACTTTCTCTATGTGCTTTCCTTTTAAGTCTAAGTTCACATGAAAGAACTGTGTTTGCTAGTTTTCTTTTCACTTTCATTTTCTTTTGAGATTCTTTTCCCTTTCTCCTTTCACTGATCAAATATTGCGCAAAAGCTGGACTTCATGCACCTTTAGCCAATAAAAAAAAAAAGGAAGGATAAGTATATATTCCCTCGAATTGTCCACCAAACTTTTACCACTAGATGATAAAAAAATAAAAAAAATAAAAAAAGTTAAACTTATTGAATAATTTAAATAGGAAGCTCATAAATAATCTTATATCTGTATCCTCTCACATAATTTTTTTAGCTTTGATGTACATGCTTTTCTCAAATTTAACTTTTATTTCATTTTTTTAAAAAGAAGGATTTAATTCGCACTACTAAAAATGCAAGTAATGTATAACCGTCAATATTCAGCAAAAAAAGCCAAATTATTGATTTAGGAAGAATATGTGGTATATATTAATCATGGGTGACTAAATATATATTTAAATTTTAAGTGAACTTTTTAAAAAAAGTTTCTAAATTTTTTTAAATCATATTCAATTTTTTAACATATTTTTAATCACTAATAAAGTCAATAATTTAAAACCTAAATTCTTTTTATTCTTTTCCATGACAAGAAAAAAAGGACTTGTCTGCAGTTATTTATGGTTTTATCCCTAGTTTCAACCTTTGTAAAAACATCATTCGTGATTCTACATTCCACGGGTAATTCGATTGTAGCAAAAGTGTTATCGATTATTCCTGAAAATCGCAGGTAACTGTGATAGTTTAGTAACTGTAGTTAATTGCGGTTCATAAAATCTCCGATAATTATAAAAAATTGTAAACCTCAAGTAATTATTAGGGATTATTAAATTGCGAGTAATCAGCGATAGTTTGCAAATCCCAAATGTTTACCTAGGGTTATTAAAGTATATTAGTCCTAACTTGTTAATTTTTAAGATAATTTAACCCTATGTTTCAATAATAATAAATAAGATATTAGAATATATCATTGCATAGCTAATTTTTGTAAGCACTCAAGTATTGACAGCTACATCTTACTTGAAGAATTAATTGAAATGTTCTCCTAATACATGGTCAAATCTTTTAGCTTTGTTTGTCACCTAATTTGTGAGTACTTTAAGAAAATAAACTAAGTTAAGTCAATCAACATACTTTACAAATTTAAAGAAACATTTTATCTTCTTCAAAAGAAATAAAAATACAAAATTTTATTAAATTTTATATTTTAAATTAAGTAATTAACACAAAAATAGAAACAAACAAGACATGTGTTTAAATAAGTCAATGCACAATTGCATTGAAATGGAAAATTTTACTTGATATGCAGTCACTGTACATAGAGAGAAGATAAAGCACACCTTTATTCTAATATTTCTAGAAAAAACGGGAAAAGCAAATGCTACATCAAATGCACCTCTATGTTCATATTTGTAAAGAGAAAACTCCTACAACAACTATTTGTTAAATTTCCGAGAGTTCACCAAATATTGTTAAGTTGAAGTTTTATTATGTTCATTTACTCCTGGTAATTGAATAAACATTTTTGTAAATACCATGAATATAGAACATCACATTTATTGTATTTGTTCATATATATACTAACTAGTTTTAAGTTCAATGTTGTTTGAGTCTTAAAGAGGTTTGCTCAAGGAATATCAAGAATAATTATGTCTAGCGAGGAATAAAGAGCAATGATTAATGTTTAACAATGTTCTTAGCTTTCAAAAGAACAATAGGTCATTCTACTAAAAGTTTGGCATGGGTCCATTCAAAAGAAACTTATTCATTGAATAATTTTACTCCATGCATCCAAAAAAGAGACATCATCCAATAAGAACGAAGACAACATTCAATACAGTACGTATCTCTTTATAAACATAAAAATTTGTTTAAGTGTTTATCTTATCTCGTGTCTCTTATCTATATGCTTTATTTAAGAGCTTATAATCATTTCAATAACTTTTACAACGTTCATATTTTCTTTTGTACCTAATCTACTATGTTAAGACTTGTTCATTTTCAGATTGACAAAAAGTCTATGCCTAAATTTCTAATATCTCAAGTCAAGTTTGATAGAAGGAAGTTCTAATTATGACTTCATACATAAGAAACCAAAAGGAACCATTATCCATTATTAGACTAAGATAGCACATCAAGAACAGAGAAAAACATCTTTTTCTTACACAATTTTTCTTTATCTTCAGAAAAAGAGGAGTCTCTGCAAAAAGTACAACAAAAAGTATGTATTTGGCATTTAATGAAGTTACCACTCCTCATTCATAACAACATTTGTCTCACAACTCACCTAAAAATTTGGGATGATAGTATGTTTTCATTGTAAAACATAAAACTTGTTTTGTGAAGCAAAGTTAAGTCTCTCTTTTGTATTGCTATATGCTCACCTTGTGAGTTATTTGTGTAAACACCTTATAGATTTTTGAGATAGCCTGAAAAGGCTAAGTGAAAAGAGTACTTGGTGTTACTTGTAATCAGGTAGATTACAAGTGTTGTAAAACCTAATACTTGTTTGTAAGTCTATTAGACTTTAGTAGAAAATCCTTCGTGTTGAAGGGACCAGACATAGTTCTTTTGGAAGAGTGAACCAAGACAAATCTTGTGTGTTTTCTCTCTCTTACCTTATCTGTTTTTGTTCTTTACACTTCTTTGGATGATCCCTATGGACAATGTTTAAAAATTGATATATATCCTATATTTTACAAAAAAAAAACTTTTAAAAATCACATACACACAATTCAATGCTTCTTCTTATGTGTTACATGTTTATTCAAATATCAAGAACGATTTTCAGGATTGAGTTTCACTCAATGATGGTCAATGGGTTGGCCTTTACTAACTACATACTTTGTTTTATTCCAATTGTGAAGGTGAATTAACCTAATGTTCTCTTAATTCTCTTTCAAGACACAAAGGTGTATCTAATTAAGTTGACCCCTACTTTTTTGGTAGCTATATTCAAATTACACCCATTGTATTCTTTGTTAATTCATTAGATCTTTGAAAGGTTAAACTTACTTTCATTATTTCAAGCCTAAGTTCTTTTCCTATGGGTCCAACATTTAGGTTTACTTTTTAGCCTTTCCCTAAGATGCTTAAGGTTATACAAATAGGTGATCAAGCAATATGTATAATTAATCTCAAAATGGAAAGAATCAAAGAGAGGAACACAAACTTCGTGTATAGAAATACAAATCATATATCCATTAAACATCAAGGCTATGTCCAATCCTAGAAATAAAATGGCCACTCAAGCATAGCCATAGAGAAAGCAAAATAAAGAAGAACAGACATTTAAACTTGAAGGAAAGAAGAGAAGAAGGAGACTGCCTCTATCCTAAGTCGTCGCGCTAAACATAACCTAAAAATTCTATTTATACTTGGGGTCCAAAGAGAAGGTCTAAGCTCTACTCAAAATAAAAGATAAAATCACATAAATAGAGCACTACAACATGTGTCACATTCATTTCCATTTTCATGGTCATGACGTGGGATTATCGATTTAAAGTCTTCATAAAAGTTGTAGATAATTTCGTCTTTTAAATTTTGACACTAGTCTCATGTCATTATTCTTACAACTTGAGATATGCTCTAAATACTTAATTGGTGTCGAACCATCAAGACAATCGTCTGCAACTTTAAGTTCAAATTTGTCCACAATCCAAGTTAAATAAGCTCACGACTTTTCAAAGGAAATATAGATATTTTTGGAGCTCAATATATGACCTCTTCCATGAACACTACTACTAACATCTCTAAATGCGATTTCTTGATTCTTTTTGCTAATTCCTTACATCTCAATTCACTTCACAAACAATCTTCACCTAAAATCAAAATTCAATAAAAAGTCCTAAACAAGATAAATTAAGCAAATAGTGATAGATTAAAGTCTAAAACCAAACACAAAATGCATACAAAACAACTAAGAATACTATAAAATATGCTATGAAATGCAATGCATCACTCACCTGAGTTTCCACATACTAAAATTTTTAGAAAGAAGCTCATCTAGTATGTTAGGGAATATGGAAAGCTTCAAAGCCTATCTCACCATTACATATACCTTTTTAAGAGAATGAGAAAGAATTCCTATGAAATCTGTGTTTTCTTGATAAAAAAATGTGGATGCTTTGTCCTTCATCGATAGGACCTGTAGTTTTTGGTTAGTTGGTTTTTCTTTAGGTTGAATGTTTATTGATGTGTGAATTTATTTCATAGGTTTTTTATTTGCTTATTGTTAAAAAAAGAAGAAAAATAAAAGAAATTCAAGCAAAGAATGTATAGCCCCATAAATTATCTCATTGGGGTTACAAATTACTAGAAGAAAAAATATGAAAGAGAAGTTGAAACGATGACAGGAAATAGTTGAGTATAACTTGTCTATTGTTATTTCTCTCTCATCGACTATTAAGCGTAAGCACAAATGGAAAAGGTGTGCTAAAGAGATTTTAGAGAGTACACCATTGAGGGGTCTTATTCTATTGTTGAGAAGATTATTATTTTGTGTCTTTTACACTCAAAATATTATTTGTTAATTGATTTCGTGTACGCTAATAAGACTCTCTTGAAGAGAAATTCTCTCAAGGAATCTAGACACCATATGGACACGACCTACTCTCCACAGTTACATAGAGACTAAAGCACACTAGTTGTGTCCAAGGAATTAGACGTAGTGTCAACATTTGAAAATTCTTGGCATACTTGCACGTCATTTGAGCAACAATGGTAACAAGAGACAAAATGGAGGAGATGTAAACACAATTGCAAGAAAAGGTTCATGAGCAATTACTGCAATAATTAGCCTCCATGAAGGAAGAGCATATGACATTCATAAGAGAAGAGATGATGACTATGTTTAATGTTCTCCTTGATAGTCCTATCCTAGAACCTTAGATATGGAAATGATTATTAAATTTTTTTATACACTACAAATATTTATTATCACTTGGTAATTATGTAAGAAATGGTTATTTCAAATGAATGGCATTCAATTCTCAGATCATTATTAACTTCACATTATTGACTTGAGTTATTGATATTGCAAATAAAGGATCTAATTTATGTTCATGTGAGCCTGATATTAATTGTTGGCACAGACATGGATTTGTATATGATTCATAATCACATCCAAGAACTCCTGAATAGGCAAGAAATATTTTGCATGGATATTTTTAAAGTATTGTGGCTAGAGTAGACGTAGAAAGTGATATTTTTAAAGTATTGTGGTCAGAGAAGATGTAGAAAGTATTTTTTCTAAATTAATTAGAACTAAAATTGATGTAAAAAATAAACTTTCTAGATAATTATCTCATTTACTAGTATAAAAAGTGAGTATTTTTTATATCAATTTTTGTTGTAACTACTTTAAAATTAATTTTTAAGCCATTCAATTCTCTTCTCCATATATTCTCCCTATTTTCATTTAAAGTGATGATAATAATGAAAACCGTGACCATTAATAAGACTCGAATGATATTTGTTCTTCTATTCATAGTTGTGAACCTTAAAGTCTTGTTATTATAATTAATTTAAACAAGGATTGTATAGCAATAGAAGAAGAATGGTTGGTTGAAAGTAGTTCAGAATTCCATTCTGATGATTATCTTTCATTTTTTACTAGCTGTGTGATTTAATCAATGTAGTAATAATTGCTTTTCTTATGACGATACGATAGAAAATTAAGTGATATGATCTTACTATAATTAATGATGAAGAAATGTAAGGAGGGGAGATATGAGGCAAGAGGAAGAGAAAGTATTGCACTTCATATATAAACTTGCATATGTGATTATAAAAAACTGTCTTGAAGGAGGCAAACCCTGTAGTGAAGGACTGAACGAGAAGTGTACGTGCTAAAAGCAAAATTGGAAGAAAAAAAAAAGTGACGATAATAATAATGACGTTGTAATGGAGTGAAGAAAAGCCTACTCAAATAGAGGTCAACATCCTTAAATAATAAATACCACGAACTCTGTAGATGACATTGAAATTGTGTGTCTACTTACTTACATTTGTCTAACAAAGATTTGGAGATGAGCAAAGAAGAAAGTTTAATTTTAGGAGAATTTGGATGAATTTGACATTGGGGTGTCCGATGATAATGACTATGTAGGAGATTGCTTGTAATTCAGTGGGTTCTTGATTAAAGAAAGATTATATATCTACATTCAATGAGTCAACATAGGATCTTGAAATGTCACCATTAAAAATACGCATCTTTCCTTTCAGCTTAATTAACAACTTATTACACTTGTTTTGTAAGATATTTTTATTGGGTTATTCCTAATTAACTATGATAATAATTCCTTCCGACAATTATTCCTTCAAATTTTTTTCTTTATAAATTCTTTTCCACTTAAATTTTGGGTAAATCATGTTTTAAAATATGAATCTAGTTTTAATTCTTTAAAAAATAGTAAAAAGTTACTCTGTATCTTGAAATTGGAAGACATTATCATATTAATCGTTGAATTGAAAAAAAATTAAAAAAAATTCCTAAAAACATAAAACAATAATCACTTTAGTTTAAAATTCAAAAAAATATTTAATTAAAATAATAATATTAACCTATGTTTAGATATTAAGATAGCAGTAGGTAGTTTAAGAACTTATTGGACATCTTAATGATCATTTTTAATATTTTTTATTCAAAAATTAATATGATAATATCTTCTAAATTTAGGGAACAAAATGACTCTTTATTCTTTAAAATTTTCATCGATTATAATTCTCATAAATTTAAAATAAAATAATCTTTGTTACCCATGAGCTCAATGACATGCTAATTGGTGATATGTAGATAGTCAAATTAATTATACCTTCATGTTTCAAAATATCCCCCCTCCCAAAAAACAAATGGCCCATTTTGGAGAAGGACAAGAACGAGGTAAGGAAAACCTCAAAAATTAAAAAGACAAAATTGAAAGAGAATATTGAAATTTATCCTTACCAGACTTATATAAGCCTCAAATTAAATAAGACAATAACTTGAGTCTGCCAACTCCCATACAGTTAGGTCTTCTTTGGCAGCTGCTGACAGAAATGTGTGCTGTTAATATCACTTAAATTGAACTAATAATAAAGTGCAAATATAGTGAATATTTCTGGTTCAAATAGACAATCTAGATTAAAAGGGTTCAAAAAGTTTAAGAAAAATATGACAAGAGATAATGTTTGGTTGATGGTGGTCTTGTACAACTTGTAGGATGAGGTCCCACGTGTCACAAACTTTAATTTCGCATAAGTCCCCCACAAAAGAGATCAACATATGGACATTTAATCATTCTATTCACCATTATATGCTTGATGGTGAGTGTTAACCGGGTGAGGTGACCCATTAATACTTTTCATTTTTTATATCCTTACAAAACATTTAGGAGTAATACTATATTGTGAAAACTAAATAATTTTTGGCGAAAATTTACTTATTCAAGCATGTGAAATAAGATCACACTTTACCCATCCAAAATTTAAAACAGGTGAAATCATTGTAAAAAATTCAAAAAAAAAAAAACACCTAAAACGTATTAAAAAAAAATTGTGGACCATGCAGGCTCTTGTTTAAGAGTGAAGGGATACCATATGTTAGTATATTTAACTTAGGTATTACTTATTAGATAAATTTCTTCATGAATATTTATTGAAGAGAAAAATAAATAGAAAAAATGAAATAAATTTTTTCATAAGTTAAAATTATTTTATGTATAAATTAATTTGTAGAAATTATTATGAGATAACTTCTACAAATTAACTTACACATAAAGTAATTTTAGCTTATGAAAAAATTTATTTCATTTTTCTTCATATTTTCCTCTCCTATAAATATTTAACCAAACATGTTTATAATAATATTTTTTAGGATTCTATTAATAAGTGTCTTTAGATTAAAAAATTAATAAATAATTTTTACTAAAATGTATGTTAGAACTACATTAAAAATTACAAAACCACTACCATATATAACTTTTAACAATATTTAAAAATATTACAAATATATATATATATATATATATATATATATATATATATATATATATATATATATATATATATATATATATATATCACCTATTAATTTTGATAACATATTAGTAAATAATGTATTTGAGTCATGTTGCAAAATATTATTAATATTTTATATTTAATAAATATTATTAAAAATATAAAAAAATGTTACCAAAATATGTATTTATAATATTTTTTACAATAAATATTATTAAAAATGATAAATATAATAGTAAATAATGCATGATTATATTTCTTAATAAAAATTTTATATTTTTTTAATAAATATTTTTATATGAGTGATTTTTTTTTATATTCATGAGTGAAAAAAAAATTTCCACCAAAAGTGATCACTAATATCGCTTACAAAATAATAATTTTTTGTTTAAATATAATTTTTTTTCTCATAATCAAAATGAAAATTCAAACTCGGAATTAAAAAAATACATGATTATACAAGTATGGTGCCACCAAGAATAGTGACAGGTTGAATTAAGTGCAATAATGATGCATCCACACATAAAACACAGGGTGTAGGCCTGGGAATAATTATTTTCAGATAGTGAAGGAATGTCTTGGTTGCAGCAACAAAATGTCTGTCTCAACATTTCCAGCCGAAGATAGCTATTGGTCTTAAATGGGGAATACATGTGGACAAGGGATTATGCTTTAATTAGGTTAATTAAATAGATGGATTGGGGAAATTTTTATTTGATTTAAATAGGTGTATTTATGATCCATTAAAAATTTATTAAAAAATTTCAATTGATTCATCATCTATTTAATAAATATCATTCAATTCATCTGTTAACAACTTTGTGAATATGCATATTCATAAAATTAAATAATTTTTATAGTTCTTTAATATTTTTTTCTCTCCATCCCTCTTCTCTTTCCTTGTTACTCACCAGCTCTTGAATAATACGGCTACGAATAAGTATTATAATTAATATGCGAAAAATTATTCTAATTTTTTTAATAATTTTAAAAGAAATCTAAATATAAAAAATATATTAAATTGATTTTAATCTATAAAAACAAGTGAATTGCTATCCATCTATTTAATTATATGAAATATTCAATCTCATAAGTATTTCTTTTCAACAATTGAACAAATTGGATTAAATTTTACCATTGACAAATGGATTTTATTGTGACCCCTAATTTAATCATGTAATATTTTAGACAGATTGTTTACCAGTCTACAATGCATGGTCTATTATGAATGATAAATAAAAGTTATTTTAGAGGGATAGTTGATGACTGCAAGGCTCTTAAATAAAAATTAGTGTTTCACCTTATTAATCTATTTTAATCTTTAATATCAATTTTTATTGTGTAAATTCCTAAAATAAAACTCTAATTAAAAAAATAGATAGAGAATAAAATTATAATTTTAATTAGGGAATAATATTAAAAAAACTAGCTAAAGTATTACTACGATACAATTTTACCAAAAATACTATATACACAAAAGGTTTGTCCTTCTTTTAAAGAGTTATATATTCAACCCATTCTTAATTGGAGAGGTCAAGTATTATTTTATTATAAAAACAAGTAATTAAATTTTCCTAACTGTATTATGTTTTTATTAGATTGCAAGTTTTTCTTTTGAAATTGATCGATTATCAGTTTTTAAATATTTAAAAATAAATGAAATACTAGTTTAGAAGAAAGATACATACATAGTGGGTTTTCTTTTTTCAGTTTATGAAAGAAAATGTAAGATAAAAGGGCTCAAAAGTTTGAATTAAATCACACTTGCTGGTGTAAAGAGCAATGAGTAAACACACAAATGTGAGGCAAGAAAATAAAAAAGAAAAATTATATATAAATATGGAACATTTTCAAAATTATACCAATATTTCTTTTTTTTATTATTTAGGTAAGATGTGAGATGAATTATATAGTATGGGTCTCCCTTTTTTTAATTTCTATTTTTTTTGTTATTCCAAACTAACAAAATTTTTTGAGATATGCGTTTTGTCTCATTAAATTTGTTTGCACTTCGTCATATTGAACAAAGGCTTAAAGTGAATAATTCACTTTAATTAAAAGATAATAAAAAGTTAAGAGAATAAAATTTAACAAATTTATAATTTATTGTATATCTATATGTAACATTAATTTTCATTTTTTATGAATAAATTAAATTTTTATTTTTAAGGTAAAAACCATTTTAAAAGAAATCAATTCAATTTAATGTAACTTTTAGGAAGCATTTAGAACAATTAATTATAACTAAAACTTAATTATTTGAACTTATAAAAAAATATTATTTTCTTTTTAGTTTTTTAATAAATTTCTTAATATATCTTATGAGAATAATATTTTTTATTTATTCTAATAAATTTGATAATTAAATTTGATATAGTAAAAATTCAATTAAATTATTTATTCCAAAACACTGTTATTAAAGGTGAACTTTCGAATAATAGATGAATGTAACATGTCAAAGTCACGTAAGTGGTGCATAAATATGCTTCTAGGATCTTCCAAACATTACATTTTTGTCTAGAAAGATTGTGTAGGTCCAACTTGTAAACTTTATTGCTCCATATAGAAGATCCTGATGCAATGATTGGAATATTGGAAGTATAATAATTCTTTTAGTGATAATTAAATAATAAAATGTTAAAAAAAACTTAATACATCAAGATGCACAACAGATAATATATTTAAACTATAATATAGATTATAATATATTGCAGTTTAAAATAACATTAATATAATTTTAGTATGAATTTTGTTACTTATTATTGTTATTATGCTTAAAAATTTTAATTAGCTATATTTATAACATTGTGTTTGTGCAAAATTCTTTTGCATGCTAAAATTAATGATACGAAAATTATAATTGGAGTACTTTATGGTAAATTTCATGTTTCGTACATTTAACCTTCATTTGTTTCAACAGGGAAAAAATAAAAGATAATAGAAAGAAAAGAAAATTCACACCTAAAATTGGTTCTTGTAAAAGACATATCAATGGCAAAAAGACAAAGGCTAACTAAGCATCTCAAACATACACTACACTGTTGATTAAAATTTATTAAAAAACTATAAAATTATAAATAAAATTTATTAAATAAAAAATGAATTTTATATTTTATAATATTGCTACCCAATTATAAATTTATCGAAAAGATATTGATAGTGTATTTCTACCCCAATTATAAAAATGTCTATTTTCATTATAATTTTTTCTCCTTTCATTTTTCTCTCAATAAATAAAAAGGAATAGCTTTAGTTTTTTTTTTTTCTCAAACCAAACCACATTAAAAATTCTACCTTGTTTTCTCTTTTTTATTTTTTCTTTTCTCTTCTTTTTTTTTCTTCTTTGCTTTTTTGTTCTGATTTTCTCTTTACAAACAAACGATATATGTTAAAGTTAAGTTGCTCTAAAGCAATTTTATATATAGTAGTAATCTTTTGAAACAACTTTGTAATTGAGGGATTGGGGTGATGGTGGAATGGTTGAGGGAGGCTAGCAAAAAGTTGGATACTGAATTAAGAAAGATTTTGGGAGAAGAGTGTAGGGTTGAGTTGCTTGAGTATCATTTAAGAGGAAGAGGAAAAAAAAAGTTTTCAAATTAAAGATACTATTTTAAACAAAAGATCCTGTTTTTGCTTTAATACAAAGAAGTGTTTTTATTTTCTCTCTTATAATAATGGAAGAGGAAAAGATAGAACTTGTTAGTGTTATTTTTAATAGCGTAAAAACACTATAATATTTATCATTTAACGTAGTAAGTAATTAATTCCTATATATTAAAATTGAATCTTGATTTTAGAGTGTCAGAACTTTTTAATTTACTCTTCCTCTTAATACCTCTTAAAGTGTCAGGTGACTTCTGCTATATCAAGCATCTCATGTCTTTTTTTTTTTATTGTTCTTAAATATTATTATTTGAATTTGATCAATCTCAAATTAGTGTTAATGCCAAAACTTTTAATATCTCTAAATTTGAAAATCATAAATTTGAATTTTAACGCATCATATCAAATTAATAATTGATTCATGCAATTAATTTTTTTTTTACTAAAAGTGGTCGAATAGAAAGTGCTCTTCTAATATTATTGGAAATGTGCCAATGTCATGTTTAGAGAATATGCAGCGGAGGGTTGCTCATATATAACCAAAAAAATCAAAGTTTTACCTTGGTTAAATATATATAATGACAAAAAATATATATATAAATAGAGACAATAATTATTTTATAAGTCAATTTATGATATTATATTGTTAAAATTTATATTTTAATATGATATTATGACCCATCATATATTTATTATCAATCAATTTTATCATATTATTCATGCACCAAACTCAATAACATAGTACGTGAAGGAGTGTGTTGAAAATAAAATTATGTTTCACATTGACTTAAAAATAAAGCAAAATATATAAATAGAGAATAATTCTCATTTTATAAACTAATTTTATATCGTTGAATTAGACTTAAACTCATAAGATAAATATTTTTTATATAATTAAAATTTGTAATAAATAAATATTTTTAAATATAAATTATATTGTAGTTAAAATTCATAATAAATAAATATCTTTGAATGTAAAATTATATTTTAAATTTATAATAAATAATTTAGATAGTGATAAAAGTTATTTTTAATTTTTTGGTTAACAGTGGGTGGAATTATGTTTGAAATACACGTCCAAATAAAAAAAAAATATTAAGAATGTCTAATTGAAGAGGTGGTTAACATCTCTCTACAAATTGTGTACTTAACTATTGATAATTTTAAAAAAATATTGAAATGTAATTTATAGATAAAATAGAATATAGTAGATGGTTGAGAAGATGGACAAAGCTACGCGTACATAATGCATCATCTATAAAAAATTAAAATTTATTTATTTTGTGAAAAATTAAAATTCATCTAATATAAATATGTTAGTAATTATATATTTCAAAATATTGATTACACTAAATCAAAGTATTGATAATATATATATTTACACATAAGATTAACTAAACATTTAAAAAATAATAATATTACAAATATGAAAATATCATAAAAAAAATATTCATAAATTTATAATAAAAATTGATATCTACGCTAATAGTAATATTTTAGTGGAAAATTCTATTAATTATTTTCTAAAAATCTACTAAATCAAAATAGATTATATTACTTATAAGATTATCGTTTGTGATAATAAACAATCATACATGGAAGAAGAATTTATTTTTAAATTATTAAAAATAAGAAAAGAAGAAGGCATTATACAATAGTCACCCTAAAAGCAAATTTTAGGAACCTTTGGTGAATTCCAATATGTAGTTTGTTTTTTTTCGAAATTTACACACACAATAACTTGTGAAAACCAATGCACTTAGTATTGAGAGAATATTTATTAGCGTGTTTCATGGCCATTTAATAGAAGTTAAAAAATAATTTTTAACTATCTAATCAATTAATCATGTCAATATAAAGGTAAGAGTTGTAAAATTGTTTAATTGCGAATGCAATCCTTTGTTGGTACCACTAAGATATGTGGTAAAGAGGTTAGAAAGTACGCACAATGTTTCTAACTAAAAGGTAGGGATGTTTTGACCGAGGATATCAAATATAAAAATAAAGACAAAAAAGTTAATTTAAGATTATTGAAAAAATCAGGTTAATTGTGATAAAAAAAAATAAAGAATGTTTAATAAAATTAAAAAAATATGATGTAATAAGAATATTATAAAAATTAATACATAAATAACTTGACTAGCCTAGAAATTAGTATTTGAGATCCGTAACTATCATGCACGAGACCCATTTTCTGTGTCTATCTTTTCTTCATAGTCTACACGTGTGTATCTATGGCCCACCATTCCTTGCCACATGGCTCTCTCACCTTTGCCATCTCCTTCTCCTCTGTTCTCACCATCTCTCTCACACACACACACGTTCGCATCCCTTCTCGTAATTCTCCCAACACAACCCAAAAACTCTATCTTTGAACCCTTCCTCATCAATCCCAACACACCCGTTTTCCTCGTTCTCCCTCATGCAACACCACAACACACACACATACTCTCTCTTTGCATCCAAATCAAAAACACAAAAACAAACCAAACTCACTTCACATAACAATAACACAAAAACACAACAAAACACCCCTTAAACATAACATAAAAAAAAAAAAAAACAGTTTCCATGTTTTTTACTTCTCATGCTTCCTTAGTGTTCAAGAAACCTTGATGGACTGTGATATTGTTGTTTCAAGGCATTATTAAAAAAAAAAAAACATACATATAACCCCACTTTTTCTTTTCTTTCTTTATTGTCTTTTTCTAAGTTGATAAGATGGATCTCATGATAAATGTATTTGATAAAATTTAGTTTTTAATCGAGTCGAATGGTGTCGTGTGATCCATATAGTCGAACTTATCAACTGAGATAAGGCTTTTCTTGTTGTTTTGTTATCTTGTTGTTGAGAAAATCAGTGAGAAAGTGGTGATGGCTGGGAATGAATGGATTAATGGGTACCTGGAGGCTATACTTTCCACTGGGGCCACAACCATTGAAGAGCAAAAGCCTGCAGCTGTGACTCTAAGAGATGGGGGGCATTTCAACCCCACCAAGTACTTTGTGGAAGAGGTGGTGGCAAGTGTTGATGAGTCTGATTTGTACCGCACTTGGATCAAGGTGGTTGCCACCAGGAACACCAGGGAGAGGAGTTCAAGGTTGGAGAACATGTGCTGGCGCATTTGGCATCTTGCACGCAAGAAGAAACAGGTTCTTCTTTCACCCTCTTCATGTTTGGAATAGGTAGTTTGATTATAGAATGAATTGATATGATTTTTAAACTAAATGAATTGTAAATATGGTTTCAGATATGTTTCATGAAGGAATCCATTTGTAAATCCAGTTATGTCTTTTGTTTTTGAGATGATGGCATGATTGAATCAATGCCAATATCAAATCAAATAGAGTAATGATATATGTAGACTCCTCTATTTACTAAACACTCTATTAACACTTTTCATTTTTTTTCCATATCTCTTTTTATTATATCATGTTCCCTGTCCCCGTCATACTTACACTTCTAAGAGGTATTAATGGAACATTTAATAAGTAGAGGTGTCTATATATATTATTATCAATCAAATACATAATATCAGTGTGCATAGAAAAGTGTGTTTCTCTTGACTGATATTTTGATCTTTTTATAGGATTTTTTTTTATTTATTTCTCTGTGATTTGAATGATTTTTTTTAAGGGAGCATTGACATGACGAAGCTAGGATAAATTTTTATTCTCAGTTACTACAAAGATTTCAAGTAATTTCAATTGAAAGTAGAGATTTTAGTCATGTGTATATGTATTCACTGTACATTAAGTTGACATTGCCCATTTGGTTGGAGATTCAATCCAATTTCTTTATCTTAGCTGTGCCACGTTTGTGAACAATTAGCAATGATTATTGTTTTTCATTTTCCAAGATAGAGAAGGGGATCTCCTTGCTAGAATAGTATAAACTGTTTAGTTTAAGTGTTCAATTCACTATGCTTGTTGGGGGAACCATCATTAACTACGGAGTTAGTGTATGCAAGACCATAATAGGCAACACTTGTGTGGTTTGTGTAGTTGGAATGGGAGGAAGTCCAGAGGGTGGCAAGCCGCAGATGGGAGAGAGAACAAGGACGCAGAGAGGCAACAGAGGACATGTCTGAAGACTTGTCAGAAGGAGAAAAAGGTGATGCTATTGGGGAAATGGTGCATAGTGAGACCCCACAGAAAAAATTCCAGCGCCAGATTTCTAACTTGGAAGTATGGTCTGATGACAAAAAGGAAAAGAGGCTCTATGTTGTCCTCTTAAGGTACACTATCCACACTCTCAGTGTCATTTTGAATTGGCATTGATAATAAATTATCTATACAAATTTCTCAGGTTGTGTCTATGTGTCAATGGATACTCGATGATCATAGTGGCAGAAAAATTGTTATTTATTCCCTTAATCAGTGATCAGAAAAATAGTTTATCTTTGCTTCAGATGCATTTTACTGCTTAATCCAGATTGTATGAATAGGAGCCAATGAGTCGGTTCTGAAGTCCCACCAGCTGTCACTAAACAATCATAATGGCATTTTTTCTGCCCTTCAATTTGTTTCCTGATTTTGCATTATGGGAAATGATGTTAGTTTAGTTGGGGGATATCTGAAGTGAAGATCAATCTTATCGATAAATATGGGGGGGAAATGGAATTGCATTGCCAGGCATTTACTATCAAGAAATTGGAAAGTACATGTTTCCTATGAAATTTTGAGCATTTATGTTTTTCAAGGTAGTTTCATTTTTTTAAACACTACTGTTGTGAAATGCTTCAGGAAATAAACTCTAGAAACATGTGTAAATGTAATGATGGTTATAACCTTGTCCTCTTATTCCACAGTTTGCATGGATTGGTTCGAGGAGAAAACATGGAGCTTGGTCGAGATTCTGATACTGGTGGACAGGTACTTGACATTCTTACACATATAAATCACAAACTTATGGTAGAATATCTTTTGTCCTTCTGTTTTAAATGGTGAATAATGCTAGAAACAATGTACTTCCAGATTAAATATGTGGTAGAACTTGCTCGTGCGCTTGCAAAAATGCCTGGAGTATATAGAGTGGATCTGTTTACGCGCCAAATCTCATCACCTGATGTTGATTGGAGCTATGGAGAGCCTACAGAAATGCTAACGGCAGGTGCAGATGACGACGATAGCATTGGGGAGAGCAGTGGTGCATATATCATAAGAATACCCTTTGGTCCACGCAATAAATACCTCCAGAAAGAACTTCTTTGGCCTTATATTCAAGAATTTGTGGATGGAGCATTGGCTCACATTCTCAATATGTCAAAAGTATTGGGTGAACAAGTTGGTGGGGGCCAACCTGTCTGGCCATATGTAATTCATGGACATTATGCTGATGCTGGAGATTCTTCTGCTATTCTTTCAGGTGCTTTAAATGTACCAATGGTGCTGACAGGTCATTCACTTGGAAGAAACAAGCTTGAACAACTTCTTAAGCAGGGACGCCAATCAAAAGAGGATATCAATTCAACATATAAGATGAGGAGGCGGATTGAGGCAGAAGAACTTTCTCTGGATGCAGCAGAACTTGTAATCACTAGTACAAAACAAGAAATTGAGGAGCAGTGGGGACTTTATGATGGATTTGATGTCAAGCTTGAGAAAGTATTGCGTGCACGTGCTAGACGTGGTGTCAACTGTCACGGTCGATACATGCCAAGGATGGCGGTAATATGTTAACTGACATCACCTTAAAATTTGAAGGAGAGTAAATGTTCTAAATGAAGTTATAATATTTTTAGCTACACTACACAACTCCACTGCATAAAATTCTCTGCCAATTAATCTTTTGCATAAAAACTTAAGCAAACTTCCTTTGTAAATGGCAACCACCTATACAGTTGTAACCACTTTACTGGATGAATATGTTGGTTACTTTTGTTATTTTTGTAAGCTCATTGCATCACCTAATAGAATATTTTTTTTAATGACTTGGTGAATTACTAATGGTTCAAACTTCCTGCAGGTTATCCCTCCTGGTATGGACTTTAGCAATGTTGTGAGTCAAGAAGATGGCCCTGAAGTTGATGGAGAGCTTGCACTTACTCCTGGTGCTGAAGGATCTACACCAAAAGGAATGCCTTCAATTTGGTCAGAGGTGAGTAACTGATAATCCAGATCTGTCTAAAAATATTATTCATTAATTACTGTTGCTGGCTTTCTACTTACAATTTAGTGCAGTTGATGCGTTTCTTTACAAATCCTCACAAGCCTGTGATCTTGGCCTTATCAAGGCCAGATCCAAAGAAGAACCTAACCACTCTGTTAAAAGCCTTTGGAGAAAGCCGTCCCTTGAGAAACCTTGCTAATCTTGTAAGTTGCTTAATTCGGCTGCCCTGTCAGTGGAAACTATTGTTAAGTACTTATAGAAGACTAATGTGTTTTCAAACAGACTCTCATAATGGGAAATAGGGAAGATATAGATGAGATGTCTTCTGGGAATGCTAGTGTGCTCACAACAGTGTTGAAATTGATTGATAAGTATGACCTATATGGGCAAGTGGCATACCCTAAACATCACAAGCAATCTGATGTTCCAGAGATATACCGATTTGCTGCAAAAACAAAGGTATAGTGAAGTTTAGTAGTTTACTTTATATATAGAAATAACTTACATTTTAACAATTATGAACAGCTAATAATTTAAAATTTCTCTCAGGGTGTTTTCATAAATCCTGCTTTAGTGGAACCTTTTGGTCTTACTTTAATTGAGGTACAATTTAACTAACTAGCTACTTTGTTCATAATTTTCTCTTTTGATGTTTTAATGATCCCTTTTTATCTCTAAACATGTTCAAACTCATGCAGGCAGCAGCACATGGGCTTCCAATGGTGGCCACTAAAAATGGAGGACCAGTGGACATTCATCGGGTAAAATGAATTTTATCTTAGTTACACGGTCCATGCAAGGACCATCCTAAATGTTTCATAGTGAACTATTTTCTCAGATAGAATTGGAATACATAAAATTCACATTTAAATGCAACAATCTCTTGTCACAAATGTTGTTGTAGACTCCAAACCTTGCAGCCACTTACCATGTCTCCTTTTGATATGTTAGGCCTTGAACAATGGTTTGCTTGTGGATCCTCATGATCAGCAAGCAATTACTGATGCATTGATCAAGTTGTTGTCAGACAAAAACCTGTGGCATGATTGCAGGAAAAATGGTTGGAAGAACATACACCTTTTCTCGTGGCCCGAACACTGTCGTACTTATTTGACTAGGGTGGCTGCCTGCAGGATGAGGCATCCACAGTGGAAAACTAACACTCCAGGGAATGATTTAACTGCTGAAGAGTCTTTCAATGATTCACTTAAGGATGTGCAGGATATGTCCCTTAGGCTCTCAATTGATGCTGACTTGGCAGGAGCAAGTTCAGGGCCCGAAATGCAAGACCAAGTGAAGCGTCTCCTAAGCAAGATGAAGAAGCCAGATTCTGGTGCTCCAAATGACACTGATGTTGGGAATAAGTTGCCTGACAATGTTACTGGGAAATATCCTCTATTGTGGAGAAGACGTCGGTTGATTGTTATAGCACTAGATTCCTATGACAACAAAGGAGCTCCTGATAAGAATATGATCCAGATAGTGCAAAGGATCATTAAAGCTGTTCAACGAGACCCTCAAAATGCAAGAGTTTCAGGATTTGCTTTGTCAACAGCAATGCCAATGCTAGAAACAGTACAGTTCCTCAAATCAGGCAACATTCAAGTAAATGATTTTGATGTTTTGATTTGCAGCAGTGGGAGTGAAGTTTATTATCCCGGTACTTACACGGAAGATGGAAAGGTTCTGCCTGATCCAGATTATGAGGCACATATTGACTATCGTTGGGGTTGTGAAGGTCTAAAGAAAACCATTTGGAATCTTATGAATACTACTGAAGGTGAAGGAGAAAAATCACCCAGTCCCATTGAGGAAGATTCTAAATCTAGCAATGCTCATTGCATTTCATACAAAATAAAGGATCTCAGTAAGGTACATGAAATTCACTTCTATATTTGCTAATTGGCATAGTCAAGGCAACAGGTTTTATTGGTTGCAATGATCCTGGTATTGTCTTTCTCAGGCAAAGAGAGTTGATGACTTGAGACAGAAGCTTCGGATGCGAGGCCTACGTTGTCATCCTATGTACTGCAGGGGTTCATCTAGTATGCAGGTTATTCCACTCCTTGCATCTAGAGCACAGGCACTCAGGTAACAATTCATAACAAACAGCAGTAAAGGAAATTCTGTAATAACTCATCACTCAACACTTTCAAATTGAAGGCTAGGATACATGCTAAGAGAGTATAGAAATCTATTTTTTATCCTTTGGAGTGAGATGCTGTGAGAAAACTGAAAGTCTGTTTTATTGTGTTCTCCCTAAGCCATTGAAAGTCTGTCTAAACGATAGTTTATTCTGTTTTTATTATAGGATTAGAATATATTTTTTACTTCACAACTACATACAGTGTTCAAACTGATTTTCTTTTTAACATCAATTTGGATAGCTTTAGATTATGTATTGATGTAACAGTTGATACTTCTTAATTACATGTTTAATATAATATTTTATCAAGATGGTACAAAACAAACAGGATGTAGGTAGTTTTTTTAAAGGTTCAATCCTACAGTTTCTCATCTTTAATGTGAGGAACATGGCTAGTGCAGTGTTTATGAGGTGGTCTTACTCAGGTTGCTATGGCTTATAATGGCAAAAAATGCTTAATCTTCGGTATTTGACGATTGAGTTGTGTTATTCATACAACAACTTATATAACAATGCAACACTACTTTTTTTTCTCTCTCTCTCACATCATTCATTACATCTTTTACTTTTCTCTCTTTGTTGTAAAATTGTTGTGCACATATCATTTCTCTTTACTGTTTGCTTTTACTCAGGTATTTCTTTGTCCGATGGGGACTGAATGTTGCAAACATGTATGTGTTTCTTGGAGAAACTGGGGACACTGATTATGAGGAGTTGATTTCTGGAACTCACAAGACCATAATCATGAAGGGTGTTGTGTCTAATGGTTCAGAAGGAATGCTTAGAGGTCCAGGAAGCTACCAAAGAGAGGATGTTGTACCCAATGAGTGTCCTCTTGTTGCATGCATTAGTGAAACAACTGAGGACAAGATTGCCAATACTTTGAAAGAACTATCTAAGTCTGGGGTAATGTGAAGTGCTAAACTACTAGGTGCAATTCTTCTTTTCTTTTTTCTTTTATTATTTGAATAGTATTAATCTATTTACCTTTACAGAGCACCAATTGAAATGATGTAATTGTGTTCTGTTGTGAAGCATAGAATCTGGCAAAAATTATATATGGCTTATTTTGTCACAATGCTTTTTTATGTTGGAACTTATATAGAAAATTTCTCTTTAAAGTACAGGTGCAGTGAAGCTGATGAGTAATCATGAAACCTTATTTCTCTTTTTACATTAAAG
The DNA here is from genome assembly GCA_025330945.1 of Mucuna pruriens. Taxonomy (NCBI): domain Eukaryota; kingdom Viridiplantae; phylum Streptophyta; class Magnoliopsida; order Fabales; family Fabaceae; genus Mucuna; species Mucuna pruriens. The sequence goes on along the minus strand of JAENHJ010000173.1, from coordinate 2,182,881 downwards.
CATTGGGAATTTTGCAAGGTTTAGTGTAATTGAAGAAATTCTGATGCACATAGGAAGCATATGAACCTTTAAGAGGAAGCAAATTAAAATAAAATTTTCTGATGATGGCTGCTGAAAGAACTACCAAATCTTGGCAGCCCAATAACTAATTTGATCCCAAGAAAGGAATAACCACTTGCATCAATCAAAGGATGCAACCTTTTGTGTATATCTTATCTTGTTACTTTTCTTCTTTGAGAAGGATCCAAATTGGTCTGAGTTCAGATTAGATAATTACGTGAAAAAAAAAATGTTAGTATAGATTTAGATAAAATAATCCCACACAGGATTTTTATGATGTCGAGTTTTACACGTTGGGCAACCTAGTTTTATACTATTGACTCATCACATATTATCGTTTTTATAGTAAGTTCACATAACTAAAGTTTTAAATACCTGCCTTCCCCTCCTGATTTATAAAAGAGAAGTTTTAAATACCTATTTATATTTTTTTAATTGATTTAGATGATATATTTTTTGTTAATGTTGTTTATTTTATTATTTTTAATAATTAATTTTAGTATTGAAATAATAATCTTGTTTAACTAATTTGTTAAAATAAAAAGACACAATAGAGAGAAAATATATTTCATTTAACTAAAGTGTGAGTAATAAATCCAATTCTGATTTATAAGTACCATTAAATATGAGAATAAAGACACTTTTTAAACTATACAATAATACAAGCATGATTCAATATCCTTCTTTACCAATTATTGAATGGTGCGAGACTACCATAATTTCTACATAATATATTTTTAAATATTATAAAAATTTCTTATAAATTAAAAAATTTGAATACAAATTAGTCAGAATAATAAATACGTGATGGTGTGGCCTTTTGTGGAAAAAACAGTGCCATTGAAAAACATAAATGTTGCAAGTTTTATCATTCATGGTCAGTCCTCATAATTCAAGGTTTTTAACAAGTATCTACGAAAAAATTAAGTATCTGTGATGATGGATTTTCTTATAACTTTTTTTTTTTTTCTGACGGTCGGTGTTTTCCATCTTTCTGGTTTAAACAATAAAAAACAAGGACCAGACATTAACCATAATATGGGGATTACTACAGGGTAAGTCTAAAAAGGACCACACGTAATTTGTGGTCGGAAGAAGCATGGGTTGTTTATTGTTATCCATCGGTTCCACTGCTTCTTGGGAGAACTTTTTTTTCTTTTTATGTACGTGCGAGAAAAAAATCATTTAATAAAATATAAGATATCTTCAAACTTACGGGTCTATCTTGATTGGTTCATCATGCTACGTGAGAATGATAAATCTTCTAATACTATATTCCATTTTTATATATAAAACAATAACTTTAAAATTTTATAAAAAAAATTATAAATTTGATTTATTCAATGAAAATTTTTAATTTTTGGATTAATGAAATTTCATAAGAATGAACTTTATTTAAAATTTGTAGTTTGAATATGTGACTGTTTCTAGTGATGAAATATTTGTGTGGTTTATATCAATTATTACGTTATTTAAAAATTACTCACTGATCCAAAATCATAGTTATCATTTCTATGGTTCTCACATGAGTTGTTATATATATATATATATGGGGATCAAATTACATGTAATTTACACTAATTATTATACTATCAGTAACTATTTATATAATGTGAATTTTATAGATCTAGCAGTTAGATTATAACGATATTTCTAGTGATGAAATATTTGTGTGGTTTATATCAATTATTACGTTATTTAATAATTTTTAATTAAATAATTTTTTCAAAATTTAATATTAAATTGGAAGATTATTTCTAATAAATCATATTTACAAAATTATTTCATATCTCATTCATGTATATTCTACATCAAAGTTTATGTAATAAAATTAAAATATATAACTTGATTATTTTATTGTTGTTTTTAAATTTTGACATAATTTAACACAAATGTTTAAGGTATAGTTATAATTTAATAGTTGGATTAATCAAAAAAGTTACATTTTATGTAAACAAGTAGAGATCAAACTAAATTGACGTAAATTATACCAACTAGTACTCTATTAATAACTTTATATATAACTAGTATCTTAACATGTGAAATGTACAAAAAAAAATATTTTATATAACTAAAATTTATGATAAATTAATAGTTTTGAATATATAAATTAAATTATAATTAAAATTCATAATAAATAATTAAATATTTTTAACATATAAATATCTTAAATTTATGATAAATAATTTATATTGTGATACAATGTTATTTTTACTTAATAGTTTTTTTAAAATATTCAAATTTAATTCAGAACAAAAGATATGAAAAAGAATAGATTGAAAGAGATAAGAAATTAAAAAGTTCATAAAAATGTTCTTGATGAAGAATGATTCTTAAAAATACTTTTGTTCAATATAACTATTCTAATTTATATAGAGAAACAGTGTGGCTTTAATTGATCAAATCGTTGAATTATAATTATATATTATCTTAAATGCGTATCAAAATTGAACAACAATAAGAAAGTAATCAAATTATATATTTTTATTTTTTTAATATATATTATGTCAATTTTGACATACATAAATAAGGTCTCAAATAATTTTGAACAGATATAAAATTTTGTATATATGATTTATGTGAAAAAAAAAACTTCCAATCCAACAATAAGTTTTGAGGTAAAATTATCTAATTAAAAATTATTAAATATAATAATTGATGTAAGCTATATGGATATAATTTGATTTTGTTTATATAGAAAGAGAGACTCCTAAGAACACTTAATTATTATTAGAAATGAAAACTATAAATTTGAACCATACACCATATATTGTTGGTTAAGACTATAAGTTAGTTAGTAGTGACAAAGTCACTTAAAAAAAGTTGCATATTTTTCTTTAATCTTAATCATTTAAAAATTACCCACTGATCCAAAATCATAGTTATCATTTCTCACATTAACCAAGTGTTCTCACATGAGTTGTTATATATATATATACATATATATATATATATATATATATATGGGGATCAAATTACATGTAATTTACACCAATTATTATACCATCAATAACTATTTATATAATGTGAATTTTATAGATCTAACAGTTAGATTATAACTATATGTTACTTTGGTTGTTTGTGTTTATTTCTACAAAAATTGAATAATAATAAGAAAGTATCCAAATTACTCATATTTTTGTATAAAAGTATATATTATGTCAAATTTAGACCCATAAAATGTGGCACAAGTAGCTAGTAGAATGGGCCTTTTAAGAATATGACAAATGTTTGGTCCATGACTATTTAAATAAAGTAAAATTTGTGGGTAGATAAATTGTTTCTTAAATGGTACTCTACTTTTTAATTGAAAGTTATTGAATGGTCTAATAGTTAGTAAAAGTTACATAATATATATATATATAGAGAGAGAGAGAGAAAGATGATATGTACATCTAGTGAGAAATATTTTTTTATGTAAAAGTGTGAGAAACAAATATTGACTAATAGATCTTATCATGAATTGTTAGGATTAAAACATATAAGTCAATGTGAGTCTTTTACAAAGTCACGCAACTTTAAGTTACCATAACTTTAAAAATCTTGTAATTTTGATCATTCATGTATATATGATTGTTTGGTATAATTTTGTTTTTCTCACTCTCATAAAAGAAAATACTTCTCATTAGATGTGGCCTATATATAGGGACAAGAGATCAAATTGCACTTACGTAATTTACCTCAGCTATTACATTATCAATTAATTTATTTATAATGTGAACTTTATTAATCTAAGGTACTATTGAATTATAATTATATATTACATTTATTATTTGTATCAAATTTTTTCGAAATTGAATAACAATAAGAAGGTAATCAAAATTGCAAACTAAGAAAATCTCAACCTACAAATGACACTCCATAGTTACATTTTTCTTGACAAGATACCTTTTTCTAAGATATATTATGCATCTATGTCAAGAATCTCCATTTGGTGCTTTTGACAATATTTATTCACATTCTCTAACAAATTAGACCATTTATTATTTTTTAATGAGTGATTTTGTAGTGAAAAAAAATGTGTTGCATTCAATATATCTTGAGAGAGTAATTACAATGCATGATAAAAAAAAATATTAGTGATTTCCATTATCTCAAATGTCATTAGCAATATGAAAATAAACTCAAATAAAGATAATAATTACTAGCACTAGAAGTTTCACCTCTTTAAGAATAATTGGCCCTTCCATCAATAACATATTAGCAAGAACAGTAAATGTTACATCATACATTTTTCATTAATTTACAAATAGATTAAAAATGAGAGCTTCATTGAATATCTATCACTCTTTGTAAATTACCTACTTGATTTATTTCTCAACTTGTTTCAAGTTCATCATTGGCAATCATGTTTCAATGTCAACTGCTTTCTTGAGCATCTTATAATTGGTCATGTCTTTTAGAAAACACAATTTACAATAAAAATTAACTATGTAAAAAAAACTCATGACCATGAACTACTTCTCTGGACATTACAACTAATGCTAATTGTAATTTGTGTGCAAAAAAATGCAAATAATGTTGAAATTTCCTCTAAAATGATGGGGCATCATATTTCCAATGCATATGAACAATTAGGGATAATATTCCAAGGTCTTGAAATTTATTATTTCACCTTGAAACTTTCACATCCAACTTGGAATAATAAAGTTTCAAGTTTAAAAAATGCTTTGGAAATGTAAACATTAATTAGCATTCATCAACCATCATTGAAAGAAGCAATACTTCTTCCCTATAATAAAGATACTTGTGAAGGTTCGAAGCATTCATCCAAAAAGTATGTTCATCTTCAAGAGTGAGAGTAAGAAATTTCTTGCTATCCTCTTCAAGAGAAAGAAAGAGTTAAATTTTCTTTATAATTGGTGAAAGCTTCAAGATATTGTAAACCATCTTAATTAGATGAGTTTGAGAGAATTCTTATATCCAAAGAGTTGTTATAATTCTATTTTTAATCTTGGAAATAATTTGCTAAACTAGATCCAATGTTTTTCCTTTAAAATTAAGAAGGTTTCTCATGTTAAAATTATTGGAGATTGTTCCGATCACGAGAAACTCTTAGAGAATGGCTTGAAGATCTCCTATGACCAAACCATTAAAAAATGTGTGTGATCCTCATTCTAGCTCCATTTGTCCAATCTCTTTGAAGCAGTATGTGATGGTACCTGCAATGTACTCCCTTTATTGGGATACACAAGTTTATGAGTTAGTAAGATAGGTAGTTTTCTATCAATTACAAGTTATTGGGATAAGTGGTTCTCTATCAACTACAAGTTAGTGGAATACATGGTTACCTATCAAATATATAAGTGAATAAGTTTTGACTAAATCATAATACACTTGACCTAAAACTGGGAGGGTACATAGCCTACCAACCTCAAGCCAAAGAGGCTTAAAAGACCAAATAAGAAACACATATTTGACATATAGCTCAACCTAAAACCATGAAGGTACAAAAGTATTATTTTTATATTCCTACTTTTTTATTGTTTGTTTTAATTGCATAAAGAAGGGAATTTGTTTGAGTATTTCCTAATAATGGTATCAGAGCTTACTTAGTAAGGAGAGTTATCATCTCGTATGATTTAAGATGGAGGGGGTTGTCATTCATGATAAAGATATGTTCAAGCTAACCAATGAAAACTATTCCTATTGGAAATGGGTGATGGAAGACCATTTGAACTACAAGGACTTATATGAGCTAATTACATGTTGGTTCAACCCTAAAGGTCAATATTTTATTATTTATTTTTGTATCTTTTGTTTATTTATTTATTATTAATATGAAACATTTTCATTTATTATGTGCTTATTTAAACATAATAAAGCTTGTAAAATAGTTTATTTGATGTTATTCTTAAATATCCCTAGTCAATTATTATTGTCAATAAACATAACAATAATGCATTGGGTCTAGGACATGAGCAAACTAATAACAACATGTCATGGATCATGGATATGAGATATCAAGTCTTCACATGAGTACATAATTGGTGTAATGATGTATTGGATTAACCTATTATGAGAATGCTGTATAAAAGGGTTATGAAAATGTCATAAGCAATACTCATAGTAAGTATGGTTCATACATGAGAAGTTGCATGTTTTAATGCTATCAAATGTTGTATGTAATAAAGTGATTATAAAGTTTGTAATTCAGCATAGAACAAATAATAAAGTAGGATATGAGTGTTCTACATGAGATTTGTCTTTCCTTCATAACGAGAGTGATATTTATGGGGCCTTTTGATAGAGTAAGACTGAAATGCATAGTTATGCTAAAATAAATCAATATGGGATACTGATCCATTCATTTTTATGTCTTCTCAAATATAAATAAATAGATAAATTGAACTATATATGTATTGTGTTCAATTATGATATATGAACAAAGGACTAAGTTATGTAAAAAAAATATGTAACCAAAAGATTATGTCAAATCATAGGCATTCTTGTTACTTAGATAACAATGATGTGTTGCTAAATATAGCTTATTATTTATAATATTGAATAAAATTTAATATTATTGTCAATGTAATGAGAATTTATAAGGTAGCATGCATATAACAAATTAAAAGAGAATTTTTTTTTTAAGTATGACTATAATATTTTTTATAGGCTGGACTCATAATTCTCATGGGTCAAACTCTTAATGTAAGAGACTAGTACAACTAGATTAAAACGTTAAGGAGTTACTATATAATGTAGCACCTAAAGCCTAAACATGCACATCATTCTCTATAGTTGCATATTACACATAGTTTGTGTGAGAAACTTTAGCTGCCAAGACATTCCTTGTAGCGCAACTAGCATTGCTTACCCATCTTCCTTCCTTAATCATAAGATGATTGAGGAGTCTATTGAGAAAAGTTTTATCACAATATAAGAGGTGTTTTCTTAAGATAGCTTATGCATCTTAACATGGATCTTTTGATGGCAAAATTTTCACTATGACTGTTTTTTGGTTTGTTTCCCAACATTACCTTAAGAATAAGTTAAAAGATAAGGCAATAAGTATAATCATAGAGTAATATTGTTTGAGCATGTGTCTACCTACACTAATGCATATAAAATGTAGACAAAAAGTTCACAATTCAAAAAAAGATACCTTGAAACAAAGCTCACCTTGTGAGATGATTGGTAAACAAGTATAAGGATGCAAAAGAATTATCAAATACTAAACAATGTAAACGGGCCAATGAATCAATTGATAAATACTAAGATGAAGATTGATAACAAGTTGCAAGCTTTTCTTTTGTAGTTTCCTACTAGAGAAATGGGACACATTATCATTGAAGAAAAACTTACCATGGATATCATTATTGACAAGTTATTGAAAGAAGAAACATGGAGGAAAGAAAAAGACATGTTTTCCCAATTTGAAGCTAACATGGTGCAAGTAGAGGCTATAAAGGTTTAATTAATCATTTGGTCCCTATTGTACAAGTTTTTCATTTTAATCCTATACTATACATTTTAGTCCTTATATGAACAATTATTTTTATCTTTAGTCTTGTCATCAGTTGCAATATAACAACATTAAACTTTTGTTATTATGGTCGTGTAGGGTCCACCTATGTGCACCATTATCATGCTAAGCTGGTGAGCTTGGTGATTTAACTACTTATTTGATCTATACATTTGTTCAAACAATGTTTTAGTCCTTATACATACAAATTCTACAGTTTAGTTCACATATGAGAAATTTTTTTTATGTTTTAGTCCCTATTGTTAGTTGCCAAGTAACTCCATCAACTTTAGGTGCTCTAAAACTGACATAAAATGGAAAATATCAATGTAAAATTGTTATAAGTTTCTTGATCTTTGATAACTCGTGGTTTAGTCATCTTACACGCATCAAATAAACTAAAGCTAACTATAGTATAATCAACCCTAGGTCGAATTCTCTCAAGGACACAGTGTGCTTGATTGTGACTTAGTATAGAAAACAAGGTAATGCAGAAAACACTAAGTGTAGAATGCCAACTTGCTCTCGGCAAAGACTGATCCAATCCGGTCTCGACCGAGACGGATTTGACACAGTCTCGGCTAAGCGTAGACTCGAACGGAACAAAGTTAGACTAACTCGATCTTAGACGTGACAGAGTCAGACTAGACTCGAACTCGGACTTAAATGCAGGAAAATAGGGGGGAGTTTGTGTTGTAGAGAAAATAAAGTAGGAATTAAACTAAGTACGAAAATAATTGCAAACTAAACTAGACTACGACTACTGCTAATATTGTATTCATATTGAGTCCTGATAAACAAGTCGGTTCCACCACTTCTACCCAAGATTACGTCTTCGAATCAACCTGATATTCTTATGACGATCACCAAATATTCGTCCATTGTCATACCGAGGATTTACACAATCTCTACTTCATCAGTTGGCAAGGATTAAGCTTGGAGTTGATTTTAGGTTCTCTAATCGATTACCTACTGAAGTTGTTAAACCAGTTCTGATTGGCCTAGTCTAATGTTGGTCTTCTCAACAATGTGCAATCGCTACACGACAAGCAGATTAAAATGCAAGATTCATAATCAAGAGATAAGCAATAGAGACTACTTGTATTATCAGAAACAGAGTGTGATTACAAGGTGTGAATTCAATGGTTCTGTCTTCCACAACAATCACCATGGAAGAGCAGCGATGGTTCACCGTTGATAGTCGAGACGCTGAGGATCAGGTCCATCAGAGTGAGTTAGCTGCGCCAATCGGTCCCCTCTAACAACCTTCGGCTTTCCAATTCTTGATTTGCACCTCCTTGATCGAGAGAGACGTCACTAAGCACCATGCACCATCGTTTATGTTGGATGCGAAAGCAAGAGAATGGAAAGTTAATGAATATGGAATTAGGTCTAAATTCCAACATCCTTAAGACGCGCACAAGGATCCTATATATACAAGACTGGATTCCTTGTGATGCACACAAACCCTAAATAACTTCCTTAACAGAATTACAAATTATGGATGGCCTATTCTACCCTATTAATGATCTTTCTTGCGCTGCAAGTTTCTTTCAAGAGTGACATGGCAACTGAGTTGGATAAGGTTGTGATGAGCGTGCCTAGGCTAGGTCGCCCTGATTGGGCCACTACACTTGGGCTGCTTTGCTCCTTTAGACTGTTGGGCTGTAAAGTCGGCCAGTCTAGGAAGGAGTCGGTTTGGGCGGGACGACTTCTCCTGGGCTAAGACTCTACTTGATGGGTCGAGATGTCCTTTACTTGGCCTGCAAAATGAATCCAATCTTTTTATTAGCTAAAATTCCTAAATTAACATAGATTTATGTTTTTCCTATTTCTAGGTCCATAATCTGAATCTTAGCTAAGACACGATTCTTAAGTACCAAATAATCTCAAAAGTACCCATCTTAAGTCCCTATGAGGTGTATAAAATATGACTTATCAATCTTTAAACAAGCAAAAAAATTTGAAACAAAGATAGTTTTGCCACACATCACCTTTAGAGGCAATTTTCAATTATGGAGCCCATTCCCATATTTGTTCTTTCTTTTCTTCTACCTCCTTGTCTTTTATTTCTCATCTACTTTTGCACTACCTCTCTTCATCTTCATTCATCGTAATCAAGTCATGCACTAATATCTTTAATTTCAAGAAAATAATGTTCCCCTCCCTTCTTTCTTTGTTAGAGCTGACAAAAGGAATAACTCAACTTGGCGGACAAGCCAAAACGTGAAAATCGAGCCAACCTGGCCTAACCTATAACACCTTTTATCCCATGATTTAATTACTAATATTTAAGCAATTATTTAATTACGAACAATACCAAACTCTTTTGAAAACGTGACATCATGAAACTATTTCTCAACAAAATAAAACTACAAAAACAAAAACTCATGGGATAAAGAATTCACATGTCTCAAACTCAAAATATGTAATCTTAACATAAAAACTTATCAAAATATAACCTATTGGCACTTCAAAGGCCATCCAACTACTCGATATTCAAAACATAAAATGTAACATAATAAAACTCAAATAACATGTTCAACTTTGATGTCACAATCTTATCAAAGCTGACAAATCCCAAATGAAAGCAACATAAAAAAAAACCACATAAAAAAAATGATAGCAACATTGCTAGAGGTTCGGAAAGTTTGGGGTCGAAAGTATGGAGAATCGAAAGAGATAGAGAGCTTATCTTGAGTGTGATAACCTTGAGTTCAAGAAATCCCAACGAAAACCTATGAGAAACCATTCCTAGAGGAGACGCGGATCGAAGGGAACCATCTATCAACATTGTAGAGAGATCAGGGGAATCGAATCTTGGACACAAGGTAAGATATTCTCCCTACGCATATTCATCTAGTGGCCCTTAACTCTAAAACAACACACTTCCTCGTGTAGCCTAGCAAATACTGCATTCTGTGGGGCAGACTCCAAACTGGCTCCGACTCCTATGTAGCCGAGAGCCGACGCTCTTCGGACTTACTCCAACGACTCATGCACTCATCGAGTCGACATTTTGACCTGACAGAGACGGTCTTGGCCCCCTTCCTGGCCAAGTCGATCTCGACACCCTTCCATATCAACTGGTTGAGTCGATCTCGGCCCCTTTCCAATTTGATTGGCTGAGTCGATCTCGACACCCTTCCACGTCAATTGGTCGAGTCGATCTTGGCCTCTTTCTAATTCGACTGGCCAAGTCGGTCTCGGCACCCTTCCACTCCAACTATCGAATCGATCTTGACTATCCTATCCTTTAACCATCCTTACCTTAAGAAGTACGTAAACTTTAACTTCTCCACTACAGTAGGAGATATGTAGGAGCAACAGACAACTCTTGTCAAGTTATTCACCCAAAAAACCCCAAAATCATCCCACGCTTACCTTTTGTAAATATCTTCCATTTTTAGAAAGACATAAACCGCAATGTAAGAATCATCTTGTTTCATGCATCTAGTTAGGGTAACTATCTTTTGATAGACGTGGTAGGATTCTAGTGATCCTTATATGTAACCTACTCCCGAGCCCATACTCTGATTCTAGATCTGCCTTATCCAACCTAAGGTTTCCTAGAGTTTTCCATAAAAATGTCGATGGTGACTCCAACTGTGTCGAGTGGATCTCGACACTTTGAATGAGCTGACTCGAGTCTGACTCCAACTATGCAGAGTCAGTCTCAATGTTCTATTAGGCTGAGTCAGTTCCGACTCTGCACTCCTTGTACTTTCCCCCATAAAAGACTCGAATCTCACTCTCAATAACATGTATTTTTCGCTGACTCCATGTCACGATTTAGGTCACGACATCCTACACATGATGTTTAACCCAAATAGAATGAGACAAAACAACAAGAGGAGTGAGAATATGTCTCACTACTATCAAGGCAACCTCAGCAAGGCTGTGTAGCACACACATCACCACAAACTAGTACAGTTATGAGTATACATATCCATAATGATTAATTATACACATGTTATGATAGTATGTATCCTATGCACTATTTGATATGCATGTGGTGCCAAACTCATATCTATAAAGTAGGTTAGGGGCAACATTGCTAATTTCCACCTCTACAGTTAGCATACCACGCTAGCACGACATCCTCCAATAGTACATTAAGATCTACTCAGCTTTTACCATGTGCCTTGGTTCATGGGATCAGTCACTGCCATTGGGGTTTTCGTACCGAGTAGCTCCTAGTAGATCTGGTGACCTTACGCTTAGCTCATATTTACTTCCCCTCACACCAATTTTATTATATGATGAATGTCACACATACTCATTTCTCATTAGTTTCTCTCTAAACTAGGCCAATAAGGGCCATGCTCGTTCACCACAGGTTAGGTACCTCTTCTCACAACCCACACAGTAAACATCATTCTCGCCCACACATAGGCCTATGTCACTCACCTCATAAGGGTCATCTGAGTTCCTATTTTGCCAACTCTTGGCCCAAGAAACTCATTTGATCACCGCTCATTGATAATTCATATTTTAGACATCCAATAAGGTCTTAAGATGGACATAGTAGACTCTATTTTGTAGTTAAGAATCATGTATTAGTTAAGATTCAATTTTCCAAGGTAAAAATAGGGAAAATACAAATTTGTACTAATTTGAGGAATTTAGCTAACAAAAAGAGTAAACTCATTTTGCAGGTCAAAATTGGAGTCCTAGATAAAGTCATCCCAGTTGAGACTAAAGTTGTCTCGGCCAAAGGAAGTTGTCCCAGCCAGACGAGTTCTTCTCCAAACCGACTCTACATGTCGACTCCGTCTCTGCATGCCAACTCTATTTTCGCATGCCGACTCTATCACCAGCAGCCGAGTTCAATCTGTGTGCCGACTCTGACTCTTGTAGCTAATTCCAAATGTTGAAGTCGTCCCATTTATTTGGATCCCTCCCAGCATCAAGACTAACTCTGCTCCAACGATTTCGAGCACGTGGTCATTTAGGAAATATTTAGTTAGTTCGTTAAGTTTGTTATTTCTGTTATTTCAGTTAGTTAGTTAAGACAATTATTCTTGCTAATTTAGTTAGAGAGTTAGTTAGTCTAAACATGTATAAAAATGGAGGCATAGTTCATTCATTGGTTATGTAGAGTGACGCATAAACACACATACACATTCATACTTTGTTGTACACACTTACACTCTCGCTTCATTCCTCAGTGTTTCCATAGTGCTTCAGATGGCGTCTAGTCGATCAAGTGGACGTAGAACTAAGGTCTGGGTAGCAGCCGATTGCTAGAGAGGACTGACCAAGTATTTGGCATGCTCTGATGGACTAACCCCTTTGTACCTGGCCATCTCCAATGGAACACTACAGCTCTGCCACGACGATCGTTGTGGGAGGCTGAGTTCACATTTCCATGTATCCACACTTCATGTATTGGGCCAATAGTTATGCAATGAAATGGGTTTGCGTTTCCTTACTTTTCTGTTTGTGATTCATGTTTGTTTCTCTGTTCTTGCTTGTGTCACGATCGTGCATGGTAGGAATAGATCATGTTAGGTTAGGGACCAATCGAAACCAATCTAGCAACTTTATAGGTAATCGATAGAAAACCTACATCAACCACAAGCGTAATCCCTACTAACTCGAGGCCATGATCGTGTAAGCCCTCAGTCAGCAACGGGCAAATGTTAGGCGATCATCTTAAGACTTAGGTTGGTGTAGAATCGCATGCATTAATAGGATTGCAGCCAGAACGATTTACTTGCTAACTTTGGAATTGATATGATAAGTATATGTTTTGTTAATTGCTTGTTTGTCTTTACTTTCATAACTAGTAGTTTAAGTTCTACCTTTACTTTGTAATACCATAAAAACCCCCTACTTTTCTATCTATTTGTCGAGTCTGCATTCTGCACTCCTGGTTCTGCATGATTCTCAGCCTTTTACACTAGACATCACAAAAATAACGTGTCCTTGAGAGATTCGACTTAGGTTGTCCCTATGCTATATAAAACATAAGTAATCTAGTTATTTTTTATAGTTGAATTGACGACTAAAAACAACTTATCACTCATCCTTACACATTTTCTCATATCATTTCATACTCATCTCTTAATACAATGACAATTATATCTCACTCAAAGTCTATACTCCATAGTATATAAAAGCATGAATATAAGAACATAACTCATAAGAGAACACATAACTCAAGTCTACACAAAGGATTCTAGTCAATAAGTTCAGCTCCCGCTTAGTGAGTTTACTCTCTTTCTTATGACAAAAGCTACACACTCTCGCCTTAAACCACTTTGTTCACCCAACGATAACAAATAGTTTATTGTTCTCTATTATTATGTCATTATCGGACCACCCACAAATGTTTAGTCCTACAAACTTCATCTTATAATATAGGTTTAGGCTTAACTCAATTTTATAAAATTAGCTTGTAAAGTGAAAGTTGTCTTTCACTTATACACTATGCCTTGGCCATATTTCTTATCAATGTGGGATTTCCAACAAGTGTCTTCATTGTTTCAATAAAGAAGAAAGGGAAGAGAAAAAAGATAGAAGAAAACAAAAGAACAAAATGGGTGGAGGGAGGGATATGATACCTTTTACCTTGTGATTTACTCACTAATACTTAAGTCAATAGATTAAGGAAAATAAATGGTTATACAACTCATTGGTAATAAAAGATATTCATCGTATAAACTCATACAAAAGGATAAAGGACTAATATGTCTAACTCGTCCACTAAAATCTCAACATAAAGCATAAACTTATTAGCACTTTAAAGACCAATCCACTACTCGGGTTCAAAACGCAAACATAAGAACATAACTAATCTCAACACATGTTCAACCTCGTTGTCATAGTCCTATCAAAGCTGACAAAAAGTAAAAGAAAAGCAACTAAAAGATATAGCAACACAAAACATCAAACTTTGTCATGCACTTGCTCATCTTTACCTACAAATGATGTTTAGCCCAAACAAAACAAGACAACATAGAACCAAGAGTGATAGTACATCTCACTACTATCAGGACAACCTCGGTAAGTCCAGTTAGCACACATAACAACAATAGAGAAGATATAACACATCCATAGTAAATACTATTCATATGCTATGATAGTATGCATCCTACGCTCTACTTTATATGTATGTGGTATCAATTATACTCAAAAAAGTAGGTTAAGGGAAACCCTACTAGACTCTGCCCCTAGAGAAGTCATACAACACTAGCATGAAAATCCTCTAGTAGCAGTTAGGATCAACTCGGCTTTTACTATGTGTCCTAGTTCGTAGGATTAGTCAAGACCATTGGGGTTTTCATACCGAGTAGCCCTTAGTAGGTCTAGTGACCTTATCCCTTTACTCATGTCTATTTTTTCTCACATCGATTTCATTATATGATGAATGTCACAACAATTCATTTCTCATTAATTTCTCTTGAAACTAGGTCGATAAGGATCATACTCGCTCACTATAGGCAAGACACTTCATCTCATAACTCACAATAAACACCATCCTCACCCACACATAAACATAGGTCACTCACCTAACAAGGATCATCTGATTTCTTTTCCTGCCAACTCCTGGCCTAGGAGCCACGTTTGATAATCATTCATCTACATTTACTCATTTTCTTATATCATTTCTCATGCAAGTCTCTTGATGCAATAATAGTTATATCCCAATCAATTATACACAATAATAAAGGCATGAATATAAGAACACAACTCATAAGAGAACACATAACTCAGGTCTACACATATGGGGTTTCTAGTCACTAAGTTTAGCTTTCGCTGAGTGAGTTCACTCTCTTGTTAAGAAAATAAGAGCTATAAGGAGCTATGTATGCACTCTCTCCCAACAAACCACTTTGTTTGCCCAACAATTAGAGCAACAAAGAGTTTGTTGCTCTCTATTCCCCTATCTCGCCTAGTAAGACACCAGCTCACTCAACAAATACTATCTAGAGAGTTTCAACTCTCTATTTCATTCCCTTACTCTGAGAACTTCACTACTCTCCCAGCAAGTAGGATCATAAAGAACACGCAAGTAGGATCATAAAAAACACTACTCTCAGGTCCTAATACTCTCGCTCAATGAGCTCATCACCCACTCAGTGAGAAGAGCTATAAAAAGCTATAAGGCTCATATTCGCTTAGCAAATGTCACACTTGCCCAATGAATAGGCCAAACAAAGGAGAACTTTTTCTCTTAATCGTGCTCTCACTCAGTGAGAGATACCTCTTACCCAATGAAAATGTAATGACAACAGTTCATGATTTTGTGGTTCTATAGAAACTCAACTCAATTCTCAAAATTAAACATGGAAGACTTAACCAAACTAGATTCTCTTGTTTCTTATGAGTTTAGCACACAAAAGATACAAGAAACAACACTCAATTGCATCCAACTACATTCAACAAGAAAAGCCCCAAATTGAAACCTTAAAAGCCACATATATGAACATCCACAAAAGTTAAGCAATTAACAGTAATTAAACACACAATTTCTCACAAAATTATATGCAAGACTCACACTAAGATAGGGGTTTAATCCCCCTTCAAATACTAGAAAGAACTATACAAAATAGATACCAAAACACGATCCTACGGACAACCCCACTACTCATGTCACATAAAGAAAACCGCCAAAGTAAAGAGAGAATCTCACTCCCCCTTACCTTATACAAAAACTACAGTGGAAAACTCTTCAAGGCTCCTCTTAGTAGTCATCTACTTCTCCCTCTACAAGTTCTTTCCCTTCTCTCCCTATTTGCCAAGAAGAGTGGTTTCAAAGAAACTGGCTCAAGATCAGGTGACTTTGATTCTAAAGATGCATCAGATTTTACTTAATGGCCTAATATAACAAAACAAGCCCAAAAACATTTCTTCATTTTTAATAATTAAAACCCATTTTTCAACCCACATATATAATTCCTAAGTAAATTTTATATTAAATTAATGACAAGTATAAAATTATTCAAACGTTTTAATAATAATAATAATAATAATAATAATAATAATAATAATAATAATAATAATAATAAAATATTAAAACATGTATTTATAGGTAATAGTAAATAATAGAAGAAGAAATTGAGGTGCTACAACTTTGCCACCAAAAATTGCCTCTAAAGGAGAGTGTGACATAACCATCTTTGTTTACAAATTTTTGCTCATTTAACAACCACCAAAAGAATTATGTCAATTTTAGTTTCCATTTTATGGTGATGTCAAAACACCTAAAGTTGATAGAGTTACTTGACAACTAACAATGAGGACTAAAACAAAAAAAGTTGATCATATATGAACTAAAATATTGAACTTTTAAGATTGTAGTGGTATATAGACTTGGTAATCTTATTTTTATATTTTCTTTATATGAAATAAATATTTTCTATTTGTTTCAATTATTGAAAAATAGTTTATATTTGCATTATATAGTGAAAATTATTATACAAATGAGTTTTATATTAATTGTGTATTATATATATATATATATATATATATATATATATATATATATATATATATATATAATTTTAAATGAGTTTATCATTTGAATATTATATAAATATTAAAATCATATAATATTATATCATTACTAATGTATTTAATAACAAAAAGTAGCTTTATATTTAATGAAAAAATTATTTGAATTATTTTTAAAATATTTAGTGTGACATATTCACTCTACAACATAATGATGAATATAAAATTTTTTTATATCATCAATTATAATTTAATATTATAAACAATATAGAAATTTATTATGAGATATTTAAATAATTAAATATATTATATTATATTCAATATTACACTTAAATTAAAATAATAATACATATATTTGTGGTTAGAGTTGCAACTAAGTCAAGCTGAGTCGAGTTTGATTCAGTTCGACTTGATAAAAATTGATTCGGTTTGAAACTTGACTCAAGTTCTATATGAACCTTTTTTTTAACTCGAACTCTACTCGATTCAAATTTGTAAACAACTCAATTAAATTTATTAGTTTAATTCGTTTTAAAATTATAATTATTTTTATATATTTTATATATTTATATAAAAATAAAATTAATTAAAGAAGTAAATATATAAATATAATAAAATAAAATATATTATTTGATTATATATATATATATATATATATATATATATATATATATATATATATATATATATATATATATATATATATATATATAAAGTGAGACTAATATTTAGATAAAATAATAAAAAAAATCTAGACCATAAATATATATATGCATGAGCATTTTCATGAACCAATCTACTCAAATTATATATATAATTGTTTGTTTATTTAACAAGCTGCTCTCAATTTTATTCATGAAATAAATTTAACAAATCATTTATCATATCAATCAGGAATTATTTTGAAGTTTATTCTATTCATTATATCTCTATACGTGATTAACAACAAAACCTACCTTCATTCGTAAAAACCTAAAGAGTACACAACATGGCACATTTATATTAGCATATCTAGATATTAACCATTTTTACTGTTCATGAACCCTGAAACCCTACTTTATCCTAAAATTACAACTTCATTTTCAACAATATCTGGCCACTAATTAATACACTTTAAACTACACATTTTCCAGTCCAAATGATCTGTAGCATCCATATTGTTGTGAAGCACAATGAAAACAAGCAAATCAACTTGTACTTTCTAACTTTATTATTCATTTGTAGAATTAATCTCACTTACCCATGAATTCTCTCTCTTGCACATTCTGAAATAGATTCATCTATCCATTGAAAGAAACCAAAATTTCATAGCTACTTCCAAAATAAGGAGCCATTAATAGAAATCCGGGAAATTCGGAAATAAATCATGACCCTAAAATTTTTGGGCATATAAGAAATCTTCACCCTGGATTGTCAAAGGTCTAGGAAGTGTAGATCTCGACCTTATATATCCTCACAATTATAACTCATCCTTTCCTCCTTGTAAAGCTTGTGGTAAATGTTCTTGACTTTATAGCAACAATGACTAATGATATTGGTTGAGACAAGTAATAAATAATTGTGTTTTTAACCGATATGAGTTCAAATTTTGATTTTGAATATAAAAATATTGGGAGAAAAATATTTATTAATGTTGTACCCTAAAACTATCCGGGTCAAACCGGCACAAACTCAAATCACTCTCAGGCCCAAACCTCAAGATTGGGTCAAGACTACTAAAGAGTGATCCCAAGACCGAGTCAACCCAAACCGCCAGACTGGGCCGAGACCATCAAAGAGTAGTCTCGAGACCCAGTCAAACTCCAGACTGGGCCAAGACCACAAGGGGAGTCTCGAGACCGAGTCCACTTAAGCCGTTACGACGGGTAGAGACCGAGTCGCCCGAGTATCAAGGTGAATCTTAACTCCCGCGCGGAAGCCGGGATTGAAGGCAAGGGGACTCGGTCTCCAGCCTAACGGCCACCACTAGGTGGGACCAAAGGCGGTTACTTTTTGATAACTTGAGAACCTTATATAAACCCCAAACATGAAGGGCTGAGGGCATGAAAAATTGGCAAGAGAAAAACAAGAGAGGAGGAGAAAAGAAAAGCTGACGATTGCAAGGAACAGAAGAGGCGGGAGCTCTAAGTCTAGACTGAGAGGTAAATGGAAATACTGGTCACCTAGAAGTGAGAGCTCTTTAGTTCTAAGTTCCAGGTTGGTTCCCTTACTCCATGGTTAACATATTGCATTCCTAGTAATTGTCATAGGGGGTTCTTAAACCCTAGATTAGCGGTGCATCATTCTGAATACCAGGCCGGCACTGCACCCTAAGTGCCTTGCCTTTCCATGCTTATTCCCCCTGCGGCTGAGATCGTGTCGGCTCCATGCTGCCGACATGGTCTCAGTACTGCTAGATAGAAACTTTAGCATAAACCTGCCCACTCAAGGCCGAGTTCATCTCGGCAATAGTAAAACTAGGCTGGCGTTGGTCAACCCAGCTCTCACCTAGTCAATAACCTAGCCAAAACTACGTGGACTTTGATTCCTCTATAGTCGAGGTACGTAGGCACAGGAGGCACACTCCTATCAAGTCGTAAAACCCAAAGCCTTAAAACACCTTACCTGACCCAAACACAAGCATCATCCCTATCCCTTTGCAACTAACCTAGGGTAACTATCAAGTGATAGACATGTTGGGGCACTTTGTGTTCCCAATGTGTAACCAGCTCCCGAACCTACAACTCTGATTCTCAGACCAGCCTTTTTTCCAGGTTTCTTGACGTTCCTTGAAAAAAACGCCGGTGGCAACTCCTAATACTCGAGTCGGCCTCGGCCACCCCATGGTTAGGACCATTTCGGCCCACCTTGAACCATCTCATGTCTTGTCACAAATTAGGTTGTGACAATTAATAAATTCATTAATACGTAAATAAAAAAGTCCATTTTAATGTTTTTTTAAAAAATATATTATTTATATATATTTTTTCTTTTTTCATCTTTCTCCGTCATAACAATTATCTTATCCCGTATTTTTATCTTTTATTTCATATCTCTTCCTTTATTATAATAAAGTACACAAATATATTTTTCTTTTTTTTTTAAACTACACTAAAGTGAAGTTTTTATTCTTACCCAACCTACGGATTTTTAGTAGTTCTTCCACCTTCCAATTTTGCAATTATTTTGGATTTATCATATACCTTCCACTTAATTGTTGTTAAATATTAACTTAAAAAAATAAGAATATTTGAAATATATTCTAGAATCTTTAGTGATTTTTTTTAGCCAAACTCCATAAGATTTTTATAAAGATTTTGTCCCTCAAGTTAATATTTATAAGAAAAAAGATATATTTGTAAGAAAAAAGATATATATAAATTAAAATGAGTTTATACCTTAATCTTATTAGACTTATCTATAAGGTTCTCTTGAGTGGTTATACGTAAAAATAAAAATAATTTAAAATTATTGTTAATGACTACTCGTTACTAAGTGACTATTTATATTAAGGAAAATCTTGTAAAATAAATATTAAGGAAAATCTACCATTTATAGTTTTATAATTTGAATAGCGTGTCATTGAGTTTTCAAATATCTAGAAAGATATGTTTATTTTTATAACAATTTTTATTTGATAAATAAAAAAATATTTAAAACGTAATTTTTACCTAATTAATACTCTTTCACCGAGTCGAATATTTCATAACAATTTTAATATGAACAAAATCATTTTTCTATAATTAATCTATTGTTGATAATCCACAACAAATTGGTTAAGGATTAGTCATGGAAAAATTATTTAATACATTTTAAAATATTAAGAATCGTTATACATTTTGTTAATGTTAAAAATTAAATCACACGAGAATAAAAATTCAAGATATTAATTTACATTTTCTCCTACATTTCTAAATAAAATAATTTTTTTATTGTAATGAGATATTTTGACAAAAGATGAACATTTTGAAGAGGCTAATTATTCGTCAAAGTTATTTTTATCAATTAAATAAAATTTAATAATCTGTTTCTAAAATAAAAATTTATTAGTCCTTAATAATAATAATAATAATAATAATAATAATAATAATAATAATAATAATAATAATAATAATAATAATAATAATAATAATAATAATAATAATAATAATAATAATAATAATAATAATAATAATAATAATAATAATAATAATAATAATAATAATAATAATAATAATAATAATAATAATAATAATAATAATAATAATAATAATAATAATAATAATAATAATAATAATAATAATAATAATAATAATAATAATAATAATAATAATAATAATAATAATAATAATAATAATAATAATAATAATAATAATAATAATAATAATAATAATAATAATAATAATAATAATAATAATAATAATAATAATAATAATAATAATAATAATAATAATAATAATAATAATAATAATAATAATAATAATAATAATAATAATAATAATAATAATAATAATAATAATAATAATAATAATAATAATAATAATAATAATAATAATAATAATAATAATAATAATAATAATAATAATAATAATAATAATAATAATAATAATAATAATAATAATAATAATAATAATAATAATAATAATAATAATAATAATAATAATAATAATAATAATAATAATAATAATAATAATAATAATAATAATAATAATAATAATAATAATAATAATAATAATAATAATAATAATAATAATAATAATAATAATAATAATAATAATAATAATAATAATAATAATAATAATAATAATAATAATAATAATAATAATAATAATAATAATAATAAATAATAATAATAATAATAATAATAATAATAATAATAATAATAATAATAATAATAATAATAATAATAATAATAATAATAATAATAATAATAATAATAATAATAATAATAATAATAATAATAATAATAATAATAATAATAATAATAATAATAATAATAATAATAATAATAATAATAATAATAATAATAATAATAATAATAATAATAATAATAATAATAATAACAACAATAATAATAATAATAATAATAATAATAATAATAATAATAATAATAATAATAATAATAATAATAATAATAATAATAATAATAATAATAATAATAATAATAATAATAATAATAATAATAATAATTTTTAGTTTTGATATATTTCTTAAAATTATATATTTTTAATCAGATTCAATTAGTTATTCCTAAAGTTTATCTAAATATATTCCTAATTTTGATATAATTATAGGATTTAGCCTCCTTAAAGTAAAAAGACAGGTAAAATAACAAGTAAATATATACTTACTTTTAATTTGAATTAAACGAGACAGAAGACAATGCAAACTTTAATCCTTTTAAATTAAAATAAATAACATATGTATTGATATATTAAATAAACTTTAATCATCTAATATTTTAGCCACTGTAGTACATAATAAATATTTATTTTATATAATTAAAATTTATAATAAATATTTATGAATATATAAAAAATATTATAATTAAATAATACTCGTTATTATTATTGTATTTTTTTTTACTTTATATAAATAATATTATAATTAAAATTTAAAGTAAATAAATATTTCTAAACATACAAATTATATTTTAAAATTACAATAAACTATTTATATTATCATACAATATTATTTTTAATTATTCATAATTTTTAAAAATATTATTAATATTTTTAAAAAGATTACAATTCAATTTAGAACTTAAAAATATTAAAAATAATAGATTAATATATATATATATATATATGAAATTAAGAAAAATTTCTAAAATTACTCTGGTTAAAAATGACCTCTTAAAAATGTTTTCATTTAAAAATTACGACTATTCTCATTTAAAATAACTATTCTAATATATATATATATATATATATATATATATATATATATATATATATATATATATATTATAGAAGATAATAATTAACTCTTATATATATATATTATAAATTTATTAATTTTGTAATAATTATTTTAAAATTATATTAATAATATTTTTTAATTAGTTCACGATGTATTTATATTATATTAAACTCTTATGATTGAAAATGATTTCATATATTACATTTGTTTACTGTAGAGAAATCAAATTTAAGCTCAAAAAATGATAACACATGCTCATTGAACGTATGCGTTATATTTATATCTTCAAATATGTTAATTTGAAAATTTATTATATTTACTGGTACTATGGCTATCAAATTATATTACGATAAAATAAAATCATAATAAACCATTTCTGAAATGAATTACAATTGTATAAGAAAAAATAAAAATAAATGATAATTTTAACTAAATAATTAATAATATTCACATTTTATCTCAGAACTTTATATATAATTTTATTTTATACGGTATATTTTTAACTAATTAATTCATGATGATAATTTTAGAAATAAAAAACTTGAAGATATGCCTTTATTTTATTTTTTCTCGGATAATAAGTAATAATAACTAGAGAAAAAGAGACACGCCATGCCATGACTTGTTTTTTTTTTTTTAAATTAAAATTAAAATGAAAAAAAAAGACAATGGTTAGATAATATAGGAGGAAGTTATGCATGAGATAAGGAATTTACGAGACAAGGAGACAAAAATATACTATGATTTTTTTAGTATAAGAAGGGTACAAGTGTCCAAAAAAATGGACAGAAAAATGAAAATATCTCTTTTATATATTATTATAGATAATTTATTTATTTAATTTTTTACTCTTATATATTTTAAATTTTATTTGCTTAATTTCTCCACCCATTGATATCGATTTCTTAATTAAAAAACAAAAAAAATGGTGCCTCTTACTTTCTCAAAAAATTAAAAACAAAATTTAAAAACATATAAGTCATTCATTATTAAAAGAAAAATTATTTCCCTATTAAAAACATATAGATAAAAGATACAATATCTTAAGTTCGAGTGTCATTATATATTTTTTTATCTAAAATAGAAAAATTATTTATTTCTTCGAAAAGACAATTCATTTATTTTAACTATTAAATACATGTTTAATAATGGTTATTATTATTTTCATTTAAAAAAAGACAAAATAAAAAAATCCAATAAAGAATATTAAATATTAATTGTGTGGAAACTTAGTACAAACGAACACTCAGATTATTCTAGGATTGTTAGGAACAGAGCACGCACTATACACTTTCCTTTCACAAACCCCTTTTCCTTTTGTGACATGTTTTCCGTAAACTCTTTTGAAAACACAATCATTGATGGCAACTCCAAACTCCAAAGCCCTTAGCTTAGCTTCCTTGGCATGTAAGAATTAACAATGCGTCAAATCACAGTTTCAAAGACCCACTTTTGTCACAAAAGAACAAAAAAAAAAAAAAAATCAAATGCAATCTGAGGTGTGAAGGGTGAACTTTCATTTCTGGTTTGTTTTCCTTTGTTTAACACCAAAAGTAAAAGCACTCAGCAAAAAAGAAGTAGCAGCTGCATCACCATCTGTTCCCTTCTTTTTCTTTAATCTTATATATTTTTTTTATCCCTCCTTTTCCCTTGCTATCAGAGCAATTCCAAAACCTCTCTCTCAATCAAAGTATCAATCTTTTTGGTTCCTTCTTCTACCCCAGTACAAAAAGATGGCAACTTTAGCTTCCCCCACTCTTTACTCAAACCCCAATAGCTTTGGTGCTTTCTGGGTGGTGAAGGAGAAGAAGAAGAAAATTGAGGAAGAAACCTTAAACCTTGTTGTTGCATTGTTTGTGGTGGTGGTGGCAGGACCATGGCCAGCACCAGTGGCACAAAGGGTCCTTTTGAAATTGGTAGGCAGCCGTCAAAGAGGATGGTGAGGGCTCCTACTAGGAATGTGGACTTGGGAAATGAGGAAGGTGTGGTGGACAGTGAGATTGTGCCTTCTTCACTTGCTGTGCTTGTGCCTATTCTCAGAGCAGCACTTGAGATTGAGGAGGAGAATCCCAGAGTTGGCTATCTTTGTGAGTATTTTTTTCATTGGGTTTTGATGATTTTGTTAAAAAAATTTTGCTTGTTCATTGCAAAATAGTGTCTTTTGTTGTGTTGAGAGTAGTTGTTAAGGGGTGGGGGATGTTCACCAGGAATGGTTCTTCTGGTATTATGTGTATGGAAGTAAAGTGTATACTATGTGGATTTCCTTGGATGTTTTATGCAATATGTCTTCTTCTTTTTATTTTTCTAAATTTTTTAAAATGAGAATAATTTTTATATTGGAAGAGAAGAGTGCAAAAGTTAAGGCTGGGGTATCCTAATTAAGAGTTGCAAATTGCCAAAATTAACAACCGATGAGAAAACACTTAAAATATAAGATTGGATGATTGTAACTTTTTTCGTTGGGGGGTGTAGAAATATTATGAGGGGGAGGAAAAAAGAGAATAGAAAAAGAGTTGGATAAGTTATCCTGCTTAGAAAAGAAGTTTATTATTTCTTCCAATGCCCCTAAAGTTGATTAAGAAGTAACCGGTTCAAATTGAGAGGCCACATCCAGCACTCACCTCACACATTAAATAATCATCGTAAGGAATTGGCTGTAGGGAAACATGTTAATAAATGGGAGAGTGCATCAGAGTTAAACCACATCTCTGAATTTCCAATAGATCGCTAGTGCCTGTCTTGTTGATTACAAATGAAATACAAAATTTTTGCCGTGAGCCTCGGATGAATATTGGACTTTGAAACAGAGTTCTGTAACAAAGAGGAACATTTGATAAACAAGCCTAAATTAAGTTAATATGATCAATCTATAAAGAAAAGAAAAGCACCCTTCCAAACATCCAAGTGGTTGGAAATCTTTTGAAACTGAGATATTACCACTGAACTGAATATCCTAACAAGTAAAAGCCCCTTGCAAAATATGAAAACCAGTTAAGGATTACCAGTTACCACTACTTAAGTTTTCTGAAATTTAAAACTTTCCTGTCTCTCTACTCTTGATTCTTCTCTCAACTCTATATATCATAAAGGTTATGCAAGGTTGTGGAGAGTTCACATGTTTTCAAAATTAAGGATGTGTAGCCTGAATTTGTTGTGTATGACTGACCCCGAGTCAGCTTACCTTATTTGGGTTTTGCTCTTACGTTAATGAGGATTCCTTATGCTCTGAACTCCTTGTAATTTTCACTTGGTCTTAATGAATTTCTTATTCTTATAGAAAAACAACTCTTATTGGATTTGGGACACCAGATACATTAATGCTTTTATTGCCAGCTTTCCTACTATGAGTCTATGACAGTCAGTGCATTTCTGGGAATTGATATTTCTTGTATCCCTTTTATAGGAAATTATTCAATCTTGTTTTGTTGCTTGATTACTGATCAGAATAATATACATGAAAAAGAATAAAAGGGTCAATGAATAGCAGTAATTCAAACTTTATCAGAGATAGAGGAGCAGATGAGCAGTGACCTACAAGATATATTGTAGACCATTCTAAAGGATTGGACATGGGCGCAAAATAAAAATTGTAGGAGTAAGAATACAAAACAAGCCCTTATTACAAAGTATCACATTGAAGCCAGATTGTGCTTGCAGAATTGTTACTCTGACAGCAAACAAAAATTCAAAGTCAACATCTAAAAAAATAGAAATGAAATAACAAAATTGAATGAAAGGATTCCTTCAGCATGATAAATGTGTTTATACTTTATATTTGCAGAAGAGTGTATGATACTGATGTTTCTTTTTATTTAAATAGGTCGTTTCCATGCGTTTGAGAAGGCCCATACAATGGATCCAACATCAAGTGGGCGTGGTGTTCGTCAGTTCAAGACTTACCTATTGCACAAACTGGAAAAGGTACACTGGCTATTTTTATTTTCTTACAGTTCTTTTTAACATGAGACAATGACTATGTTAGAGCTAAATAGATTGTTCACTTACGAATAAGAACAGCAGTCATTTCTTAATTGCTACCCAAAAAATGAGATACTAGTAGTTGATGTATTAAACATTTTTTTAAATTTCCTGGTTGCAGGAAGGGGAGCTTACAGAAAAACTTGTTAAGAGAAGTGATGCTAGGGAGCTGCAGACCTACTATCAACAATTCTATGAGAAGAAAATCCGGGATGGAGAATTTAGCCAAAGACCGTGAGGCTTGATCTTAAACTTGTTCTTGCAAGTTTTGTGAATTATGATGTCTTATTCTTTTGATGTTGCTCTTGAAGGGAGGAGATGGCTAAGAATGTTCAGATTGCCACTGTATTGTATGAAGTGCTGAAGACTATGGTAAATCCCCCAAGTATTGAGGAGAAGGTTTGTTTTCCTTGATTAGGCTTCCATGACTAAAATTTGTAAAATACTTGTAAACATAGTAGGGATGTGGACTAAGGATGCTGTTTTATTGCCAGACAAGAAGGTATGCTGAGGATGTTGAGAATAAGAGGGGACAATATGAACACTATAACATCCTTCCATTATATGCTGTTGGTGTTAAACCGGCAATCATGGAACTTCCTGAGGTTTGTATGTCTGGGATATATGCATTGTTTGTTTTGCTTCTGCTAATGATATAGTCACCTTGAAATTTTAACTTTTAATCTGCTTGTGTTTTTTTTTTCTTTTTATTGAAATTATAGATCAAAGCAGCAATTGCTGCTTTATGTAAGGTGGATAATCTTCCAATGCCTGTAATTCGTGCACGACCTGATGCTTCAAATGATGATTCTACAAGGCCTATGGATAGGCTTAAAAAAGTGAATGATATACTTGATTGGATTGCCTCAGTTTTTGGGTTTCAGGTAATGAATATCCCTCCCCCCCCAATTTCCTAATATCACCTTAATTGGAAATTGTCCTGGTTACAAATGTAGGTGAGAATTAGGTGCCACACTTATTCTTAACCCATAGGAGTTGGGTTCAAGGTTTAAGATAGTGGTGGATAAAGTGATGTAGATTGGACTCATGATTGGGAGAACTGGAATCAAGTTTTTAGTTTAGTTTTTGATAAAAGAAATCAAAATTATATGGTTAAGCATATTTTAGGGAAATAATGTTTTTTTTTACTCAATTTCTTGAGAGAGCTTTTGAAATATAGTATCTATTCCTCCCAAAAAAGGTGTTGCCAAATGTGCACTCAATTGAACTTGTGTTAACATAAGGCTGATCTAGAAGCAACAGGATGATGATAAATTACAAGAAATTGCACTGTATCAAAGCTATGAACCATACCTTCAATTTTGGTTGGAATTTGGGAAGGTTCTTGAAAATAATTTTTAATGTTATCTGGTAATGAGAATAGATCTGAGCAATGCTTAAAGCATAATCATTTGCCGGTTTGTCTGTTTGTGGCTGAAGCAAAATGCCAGTGTTTTTCAGTGGAGATATCTTCCTTGAACTTTTTATGGCATTAGGTTTTCTCACTACAAACATGACAAGTGAACAATTTAATATTGTTCTTTTTCTTTTGGGGCTTCCTTGTAGTTGTTTGTTTCAAAGCTTGACTTCTTTGATGGGTTTTTATTAATAAATTTATAAAGGGATTGGAGAGTTATATTTAGCTGATCCATCTTTATTTCATACTTTCATTTGTTTTGAGGTTGTTCAACAGGGATTTCTTACTCTTCTTTTTCATAATTCACTTTCTATTATTTAATTCCTTTTTTAAAATAGTAAAACCTGTCAAAATACATTAGATGAGATACTGAAAATAAAGAAAATTATGCTTAATTGCTACTTCTCATAACATGAATGGCATCTAGATAACAGCAGTATGATATATGTACAAAGTTATGTTGAGAACATATGGAATTTATTGTATAGTTGTTTTATTTTATTTTTATCTTGTATGTTTCAAAGGAGTGAATTTGAATCTCTCTTTTGTACCGAAGTTATACTTTTCAATTTTTATTGTTAGCAGCCAATGAAAAATACAGCTATGTATATTTGTCATGGATATTTCTGATGAATAATCTGATTTAATGTTTCCTTATATTTGGGATATGAAGAAAGGAAATGTGGCAAATCAAAGGGAGCACCTTATATTATTACTTGCCAACTTGAATATAAGGAACAGGACTGAATCGTCATATCAGGTGAACTATTATTTCCTGCAAAAAGCTTTTGATTTTCTAGTTTTTTTCATATTTAATGGACAGGGTAATGCTAAATTTCAAAGTTGTAATTACACTTCCACTTATTAGAAGCTAACACGAAGCTTGTTGCAGCTCCATCCAGAAACTGTTGAAAAGTTGATGGCTACAATTTTCAAAAATTATATGTCATGGTGTCATTATGTGCGTTGTGCATCCAATCTTAGGTAATTGAATATTTTATTTTGAGATGATAAAACCCAAGGATTTGCATCCTAAGAGTATGTTTGGATTGAGGAGTTGGGAAAGGGAAAGAGAAAGGAGGGTTAAGTTTTCAATGTGAATTAACATTTTATTTTGGAACATTTTTTTAAATGAAAGGAAAAAAAAAAGAAAAAAAAAAGTGAAGTGTTACCATGTAACCTTCCAATCATCCTTTATTTGTTTTTTATAAATGTTTAACAACTCTCAATTTAAACCCGTAAAATTAACCCTCCCTTCCCTTTCTCTCCAAACCCTTGCATCCAAGCATACTGTAAATTGTGCTTCATATAATGTTTATATACTAACAAGAGCTCCTTGGTTCATTTTGATGTATGAATTCTTTTTAACACTTGATAGGTTTCTAGAAGATTATGACACTAAACAGATACAGCTGATTTATATCGCCCTTTATCTTCTTATATGGGGAGAAGCTTCAAATATTCGCTTTATGCCTGAATGTCTTTGCTATATCTTCCACAATGTAAGTTTTCTATTACTGTCTGACAAACATTATTAATGACCATCTGTAACTATTTTCTCATCAATATCTTTAATCTCTTGTATCATTCTTCTTAGAGAGAATGAAATCATTGAAATTAAGCAGAAGATATTTCATGAATAGAAAGAGCAGCGTAGATTCTATTTTGAGATTAAACGAATAATATCATTCTAATTATTTACCAAAAGTCATTCTAATTAGGCAAAACCTTCTTCTATACACCCCACAAGATTCACTTTTCCTCTCTATATATTAATGTTTTAGCTGAATATGCCTTTTGAAGGAAAAATATTTCCTCAGTGCATCACTTCCTTCTCATGAAGTTCCTAAACATATAAATTTCGAAAAAAAAATACTTTCATGTGAAAATCACAAATGAAATGCAACAAGTTGCATGTTTATCTAAAGAAAGTTTGTGGGATGTAGACATTTTTCCAGTTAATTTTTAGAACATCACATATCATGCAAGAATTAACCCTCTATACCCAATTTTGGAAGCCATGAAACATTTTCAAACACGGGGTTTCAGTAAACTATGGGAAGTAAAAAGAAGTCATAAATTTGCAACAATGTTTACTTCCTACAGCACAATTTGTTTAAGACATATCCTAGTGCTCAAACATAAATAATTAATAGCATATCTATAATTAATATTCAACATTCGAACAACTTACAAAGCAAAAGCTGAATCAATATCAAACCTACACTGAACATGTCTCATGTTTGTACCCAATGGCAGGCCTAGTTCCAACATCATTTTTTCTAATTCTAGTGATAGGAATTTTATTGCCTTATATCACTGATCCTGACCCCATAATTACACACATTTTCAATTTCAATTTCATGTTTTAGCAGAGCAACATGGCAAGCATGGGCTAGATAGTTAGATACCTTGTTAATAACTCTATCTCCTTTTTTTCTCCCAAAGATGTGCCATGAAGTCTTTAAGATTTTAGATAAGAATCCCTCTCGTGTGACTGGGAGCACAGAGCTAGTTGAAGGACGTGATGATGAATATTTTCTTAGGGAAGTTATATCTCCTATATATCAAGTTTTAATGAAGGTCAGTATGACACGGCAATAATTGGATTGGTTTTGCTCTTGTTTTCAAATGTTTGCCTGAAACTTGTTCCTGTATTTGGTGAAAAAGGAAGCAAAGAGAAACAACAAAGGCAAGGCAAGTCATTCCAATTGGAGAAATTATGATGATCTTAACGAATACTTTTGGTAAATGTTTCATTTAACTTTTACCTATCAAATAATGAAAACTCTTGAAACAGTGCTAAAAGCTACTTTTGCATACATTTGGATTACAAGAAGCTCAAATCTCTCCTTTTCCAGGTCTAACAAATGTTTTGAAGATCTAAAATGGCCATTGGAACCTAAAGCAGATTTTTTTAGGCATTCAGATGAG
Source organism: Mucuna pruriens (assembly GCA_025330945.1). NCBI lineage: Eukaryota > Viridiplantae > Streptophyta > Magnoliopsida > Fabales > Fabaceae > Mucuna > Mucuna pruriens. The sequence goes on along the minus strand of JAENHJ010000173.1, from coordinate 2,151,685 downwards.
ACACAGACAGCACGTCGTCGGGTCTGTATCTATTTTCTCTCACTTTTCCTTTACATTCTGTCTCTCTGTACTTTATCTTTCTTTCTCTGATAATTTGTCTTCTTTTATCCAAAAAAAAAAAAAGAGTAAGAAAGAAGAAAAGTTGCCAGGAACTGTGGGATCTAACTTCCAGTTCCAGTATTGGTAAAAGTATGAGAATAACGGAGTCGGTATTGTAGAATGACACCATACTTCAATATGGATTATTTGGTTGGATAGGGCATGGATGACCTTTATTGAATTAGAGACATATGTCATGTATGTATATAACAGAACTTTAGTTCCATTGCTCAGGCTTAAATGGTCTTTAATGTATAGCTGTTTATTTTGTGTATTCATTTTTGTTGTTCTTGTTCTTCTTTTTCCTTGCTCTTAGAGGTCCAATAGACATATATATACATGCGAACTTGTATTTTCCTTCCATGCTAATAAAATTGTTGTATTGATTATAAGCAGTACTCTATGTAAATACTCACATGGTTAAATGAACTTGCATTACTTTGATAGAAACCTTTATTGAACTACAATTGCCAATGACAGGGTCGTCGCCAATCCAGCACTGGAGTTGGTAAGAGGAAACCCAAAACAAATTTTGTTGAAGTTCGGACGTTTTTGCATCTATATAGGAGTTTCGATCGAATGTGGATATTCTTTATATTGGCTTTACAGGTAATCGTGGTAGTTGGACCTGCGGAATGTTCTTTATGTTGATTTTAACTGAATGTCTAGAGCTATTGTTGAGTCTTGAAACTTCACTGTGCAAATTTTATTTCAAATATGAAAGTATTTTTTTCAGGCAATGATTATCATAGCATGGAGTTCACTGGGACCTGTTGGAGTGTTTTTTGATGGAGATTTGTTCAGAAATGTTATGACTATATTCATTACATATGCTTTTCTCAATTTTCTTCAAGGTACTTGATTCCTATATTATGCTTTATTTGGAAAGAGTAGGTGTATCAAGGCTATCATATATCTATAGGAAATGGGGTTAATAGTTTATTGTTTCCCAAGAAACTGTAGACACCCTAAATCTGGATATTTGTCCATGCTAATTGTAATAGCTCTGTTCACTCCATATCAGTCATTGTTCTTTCTATCTCCATTGCTGTATTTGTAAACCTCTATTGACTTACCTATTTTTCTTTACATACAAATCCAAAGTCTAAAATGGAAAGTTTTACCAATAGAACTACTCCTTTCTGTTCGAAGTTGTTTAGTCTTTGGTAAACAAAATAGAAAATATAATGAAGGTAGCTTTATTCTTTAAGTAGTTTCAGTGGCAATTCCTGTTTTCATTTATTAATTTTTTTCTCATATCTTCTACTTGCAGTAACTCTTGATATTATTCTCACATGGAATGCATTGAAGAATATGAAATTTACTCAGTTGCTTCGATATTTTCTGAAATTTGTGGTAGCAGCTGTTTGGGTGGTTGTTTTGCCAGTCTGTTATTCCAGTTCTCTACAAGATCCAACAGGGCTTATAGAAATTATCACCAGTTGGGCAGGGCATTGGGGGGACAACCAGTCACTTTACACCTATGTTGTTGTATTATATATGGTACCTAACATAGTGGCTGCAATACTATTTTTCCTTCCTCCTCTGCGCAGAACATTGGAGCGCTCAAATATGCGATTCATTACCTTTTTGATGTGGTGGGCTCAGGTCAGCAACACATGCATTTATTTGTTTATTTTTTTGTGGAATACCTAACAGATGCTTTGTGTATTAATCTTTGCATCTCTTTCTAATTGAAATATGTTTTTGGTGTACTCTATCTAACATTGACTGTACTGCAGCCAAAATTATATGTAGGCAGAGGCATGCATGAGAACATGTTATCACTGCTGAAGTGAGTGAGAAATTCTTATCAATTTCTGTTTTGCATCCAGTTCTTTTTGTGGGTATGGGGGTGGGGGCTTTGGCAGGGAACTTCAAGGTGGAAACATTCGTTTCACTCCAACCCTGTTTTTCTTTTTAGTTGGCTTCATTTGTGCTCAGGAAATATTTTTTTCAGAAAGATAATATTTATAAACATGACTATGTTAAACTCCAATTGTTTTTTCTTATATTAAACATGATTTGATTTATTATAAGCTTTATAAGATATTTATAGTGTTCTGGGGACCCTTTTTTTTTAAAGATTTTTTTCCCAAAAGCTCTTTCAAGAAGCTGCCAAGAACAATTACTTTTTACCCCAAAATAAGCTAATTCAAACATGCACTTACTCTCCTAGTTAAAGACATGCTGAAGAATATATCTATCAACTGCCTTTTAATGTTTTCATCATATTATTTATGAAACTATTTTGGCCCATATAATATAGAGACCACAGGTCAATTTTTTGGATTTTTTTTCAATTGGATCAGACTAATGATGGGGTATTGCATTGAATCATAGGCACATATGTGTTGCTTCTGTCATTAACTTTCATTATATATTTTGGCTTTAAAATATATTTTGTTATGGCAGGTACACCCTCTTCTGGATCATGCTTCTAATTAGCAAGCTAGCATTCAGCTACTATGTGGAGGTATTATTTATGTAACTGGTTTTTATTTTATTTTTATTGAGTTCAGTAGCTTGTGGACACTAAAACACATGTAAGTGATAATGGGGCTATGTCCATATATGCATGCAGTCAATGATTGAGTTGAACTTGTTGAATTGAATATCAAAATCCCATTTTCTGCTGGGAGAATGATATTCTATAATGTGTAACATGAAGTTCTCTTAATATGCTCATGAACATGGATTAATATGGGATGAATTATTGTTATAATTTAATACATATCCTTCTCCCAGTTAAGTTAGCTAATACATATCCGTCATATCTATTGAAACCAACAAAGGTGATAAGAGTCACCCTTGCTTTTTACAATGGATGTCAATGCTAACTAACATATCAGTATGTTTATTAATCAAGTAAGAAAGCATGCCTTGAATGCCAAAAGAGAGATATTAAAGTCTTGAGTGACAAACTCTCTCTCTTTGTCAAAATATCCATTCAAATTATTTAGAGTGTTAGAATATCTACAAAATATTTAGAGGAAAAGAATTATGAATAATAGATTAGGATGAATAAGGTTGAGTTTGGTACTTAATTCCTAGTATAAATAGAACTGTTTGTGTTTTGTCCTATGTAAGTTTGTATCATATCAAAACATACAATATCAATTTAATGTTCTGTGTTTCTATTCTCTTGTTTTCTCCTTCCCTACCTAAACTGTATATTTCATTGTGTGGAGCAAATTCATACTTTGTTATTAATAAATAATGTTTTTTTTTTTTAAATTATATATTAGCATTTAAGTTCTAATTTTATAAAATTCAACACAGATACTACAACAGTTGCTTTAATTATACGAGCTTAATGCTAACAATTTGGAGCTTTAATATTATGTGCTGACAGCATTATTATGTAAATAGTGTCTAGATTTATGGTATGGTCTGGTATAACCAAATCATGTAATTATGGTAATCAGGAAACTGTCTCATTGCATTAATTATAAAAATCCTAATACAGAATCCATTGTGTATTTGAGACACACCATTTCAACATCTCTTGCAATCATGTTTCATGTATTTTCTTTATTCATGATTGTATGAAACTCATCAGATATTTTTTCAATTGATGTTCATTAAATTTTTTTCTCTTTTCTACTAAATAATCTTTCCATAGATATCACCCCTTGTTGGACCCACAAAATTAATCATGGGGATGTCTATAGATAACTACCAGTGGCATGAGTTCTTTCCAGAAAATGGTAACATTTTATGTCCTTTTCACTACTATACTACATATTCTGTCAGTATAGCTGGCTTCAACTCACATTCTGTAACTGCTACAGAGACTCATAATATATGTGTTGTCATTGCAATATGGGCTCCAATAATCCTGGTGAGTTTAGAAGGAAAGTGATTTTGGACTGAGAAACTTTATTTTGTTCCATTACTCTGCCTTTCAAATTTTTGTCCATTAATTCATTCCATTCTTATATGTTTTATTAATATATAGGTTTATTTTATGGATACTCAAATATGGTATGCTATTTATGCCACTATATTTGGTGGCATTATTGGAGCCTTCAGCCATTTGGGAGAGGTTAGTGGCATGTTTATTGCAATATTTATATTGAACCTTTGTAATTTCGTCCCTTTGTTATGTGATTTCTTCTTTAATTCCACAAGGAAAAATGCATTATTTGATACTAAGTTATCTCATAATAGTAAAAAACCCATCTTTACATGATTTTTTTTTTTCTCAAAAAGATTTGAATGTTTGCTTGGGATAATGATAGTACTAAATTCAGCTTGGATATATAATACTTTTCTGGCTATGATGAACATACTTCAAAATTGGTGACATATACATGTCAAATACCAATCTGTGTGTTATACAGCTGCCTCCATATCAAAGCATGATTGCCTTGTCTTTAAATGATGTACATTTTTTCTTTGGATAATGAAGGGTTCATTATCTTAACTTGAATATAATATTTTTATATAATTTTGATTACAATTATGGTTTTTGAGAAATTTTTTCAAGAGATTAAAGACCAACATTAATACGATGATGATGGCCAACCAATATAAATATCAGCTATATTAAGAAAAATAAAGAAATCAAGAAAAGAATAAAGTAGTAACATATATGCAATATATAAATATAATTATATTATACTTAATATATAATTTACCTGCATTCTAATCTTTTAAAAAATTGTCATATTTATGTATTGTATCTTATTGTACCCAATACTAGTACCTATACCCATACAACATAGTTTTTTGGTGATTTTCTCCTAATATTTTTCATCTCTTAGATAAGGACACTTGGAATGCTCCGCTCCAGATTTCAATCTGTACCTGTAGCTTTCAGTTCCTGCTTTTGGACCGGAAGAGACAGAAAGTCTAAACAGGAGGAATCGGTACTGCATTTCATGTTACAAAATTTAGTATTTGTGTACAATGAAATTATATAACTACATATAAGCTATATCTATCTGGAGTCTTAGGAATGGAGTTTCTGTGGCAGGATGAGACATATGAACGGAATAATATTGCATACTTTTCTCAAGTTTGGAATGAGTTTATAAATTCTATGAGAGAGGAAGACCTCATCAGTGACAGGTCTAAACTGCTGCTAGCCTGATACGTCTTGCATTAGATGCCTGAATTTCAAGCTTCTAATTATATATTTTTTCACTACTAACTGTCCAGGGATAGAGATTTACTTCTGGTCCCATACAGTTCAAGTTATATTTCTGTGATTCAGTGGCCTCCATTCTTGCTTGCTAGTAAGGTGTGTCATCAGTGGTTCCCTATGGCCAAAAGTGTATTATGATTGAATGGAATGAACATGTCTTTTGCTTCCTTTCTAAATTGTTTCAATATGTGATAGATTCCTATAGCTGTTGACATGGCAAAAGATTATAAGAAGGAGACAGATGATGATTTGTTTAGAAAGATTAAGAGCGATGGGTATATGTGTTCAGCAGTTGTTGAATGCTATGAGACTCTGAAGGACATCATACTGAGCCTTCTGCTTGATGAAGAAGATAGGCTGTAAGAGTGTATAGCCTCTGTTCACCCATTTTATTTTCTTCTTATTGGAATCCTCACGAGCATTGGGTTTCTTCCATGTACGAGACAGGGTTGTGAGCAGTATATGCGCTCAAGTAGAACACTGCATACACGAAGAAAAATTTGTCAAGGAGTTCAACATGAGTGGCTTGCCTTCACTCAGTGAGAAGTTAGAGAAATTCTTAACTCTACTTGTAGGTTTTTCCTTCATGCTTCCTTTTTTTTTTTCTCAGTATATTTCAGTCCCTTCTTGTAAGCTTATTCAGGTCTTATAAATATAATTTTTTCCCCACTGGCAGCGATCTGAAGATGGCAAACTAGAGTCCCAGATAGTCAACGTCCTGCAAGATATTGTAGAAATTATCATACAGGATGTAATGGTTGAGGGCCATTTGTATGTTTGAAACAGTGACTGGAACTTTGGCTTATGATTGTTCTTTTATAAAACCCTAAAATAAGTACTGCTTTACGATATGGGCTTGGTTGGGCTTTCTCCAGGTTTCTGCAAACACCTCAGCAATATCATGTAGAGAGAGGGCAGAGGTTTGTCAACATTGACACTTCTTTTACACACAATAGATCAGTGATGGAGAAGGTAGTCTTGACAATTATACTTAACTGAACACATTACATTATTCTTTTTGAATGTGTTGCTGCTTACGAGTTTCTGTTTCTTCTCTGTAGGTTATTAGGCTTCATTTGCTTTTAACAGTCAAAGAATCAGCCATTAATGTGCCCCAAAATATAGAAGCTCGCCGCCGAATTACATTCTTTGCAAACTCCTTATTTATGAATATGCCAAAGGCTCCCAAAGTTCGGGACATGTTGTCCTTCAGGTTAGTCATTGTGATATACTAATATATTGAAAGGAAAGAAAAAACTAGAATGAGTATTGAATAATGTGAAAGACAAACTCATGAATGGTTTTACATGATCCACCACCTCATTCAAGAGTCCTTTGAAGCATTGGCAAACACATGGTCTACTATCTTGTGTTGAAATTCAACTTCATATTAGAAGAATGAAAGCAACGAGAATCTAACTCTTGACCACTTGGTCATTCAGACTCTAATACCACGTTGAGGGCCAACTTCTATTAAAGCTTAAGCTTTTTGGGCTGAGGCTTATAAATAATTTTATATCTAACAAATAACAAATTTTGAAATGGATGGATGGAATGTACTACGAACACAAGGTCTACTTCTACTAAACCATTTTTTTCTGACTAAATCAAAAGAGAAGAATGATTAAGATACTAATCAGATGTTTTTTTTTCATTACTATTACTCTTTGCTCTTGGTAACCATGGTAGTCAATAGCGGCCAGAGCGGAGCGAAGCGGTGGTGGCACGCGATAGAACTGGCGTAGTGGTGCAGTTCGATGTCGCCGCTATCGCAGCCGCGATAGCGGCGGAGTAGAGCGGCCGTGACAGCGGGAAATCACGGCGGAGCGGCTGCTATTGTGTACCAGAAGGGGAAAAGTCAAAAATACCCTCCTGTTTAAAACATTAGTGAGGGCATTTTTAACTTTTTGCGATTTAGGATTTTAAAATTTAAATAACGTTACGTCTCCTCTTCCATCTGTTTCTCATATTCCATCTGTTTCTCATCTTCCATCCGATTCTCCTCTTCCTTCCTTGTCTTCTTTTTCTTCACTGTCTTACCTTCTCCGGCGACTTTCTCCAACGACCTTCTCCGGTGACTTTGAAGTAATTTTTGCATTTCTTCAGGTTTTTTTTTCTGTTTTTTTTTTGCAATTCTACAATTTTGTTTTTTGCATTTCTTCAGTTTTTTTTTCTGTTTTTTTCTGCAATTCTACAACTCTGTTTTTTGCATTTCTTCAGTTCTTTTTTTCTGTTTTTTTCTACAATTCTGCAATTCTGTTTTCTGCATTTCTCCGATGACCTACTGTTTCTGCAATTCTGCCTACTGTTTCTACCTATTTTGAATAATGTTTATGTTTTTGAACTTATATATATAATATAAATATATTAATAATTTTTTAATATATATATATAATATTAGAATAGCAGCTATCCCGCTATTCCGTTATCTCTGTTCGGAGGTCGGCCTCTGGCTCCACTATCTGGGATTAACTACTATCTTGGTAATAATTGCCACTTCAATTATTGTGGCTGCATGCACGTATCTACAAATTGTTGACTTTCCCAAATATATGGATGATTGTTTACTTTTGTTGAGAGAAAATTATTGGGAGAAGTTAGTGCGTATAGTTAAAAACATGTTCTGTTATTTATTAATTGATTTACTATTAAAAGTGTACTAAGGTGACAAAATAACTAACATCTAACCTAACTATCTACAATTGATCATTCTAATGTAATCAACATAAATAAACTTCACTATGTATTCTAATAATGCCAACTTTTTAACATAAATGTTAATATCCTAATAATTTTCCCTCATGCTACCATGATATATAACTTATCTGAGTTTTGCTTCAGTGTTCTGACACCCTATTTCAAAGAAGATGTTCTATATTCTGATGAGGAACTCAATAAGGAAAATGAAGATGGAATATCAATTTTATTCTACCTAGCCAAGATATATCCTGGTGAGTACTTTTATATGCTAACCTACATTTCTGCCCCTCTTTAGTACATGTGCACTCATTTACTGTCTGACATTAATATACTGTAGATGAATGGGCCAATTTCCATGAACGACTAAAAAGTGAAGGTCTTGAAGAAGATAAGGAGGAGTTAATTCGACAGTGGGCATCTTACAGAGGGCAGACACTCTATCGAACAGGTCTTGATTGTAATGAACAGTATTTCTGTTGCTAGATTCATTTGAATATATATTCCAATTTTAAATGTTATGTTTCAACCTTTTGTTTTTGCTAGTGAGAGGAATGATGTACTATTGGCAAGCTTTGATCCTTCAATGCATCATAGAATCTGCAGGAGACAATGGTTATTTTTCTATTTACATACTGTGTTCAAGTTCAAATCCTGAGATGTGACAAAAGCCTTTCATATACGAATAAACTATACATTGTTTCTCTTGCAGCTCTCTCTGAAGGCTTCCGGACAATGTATTCCTATGACAAAAATAAGAAGCTTCTCGAAGATGCCAAAGCTATGGCTGATTTAAAGTTCACCTATGTTGTTTCTTGTCAAGTGTACGGTTCTCAAAAGAAGTCCAAAAATACTAGAGATAGAAGCTGCTATACTAACATTCTCAATCTGATGTTAACGTGAGTCAATACAACCATTTTCTGAACTTTATAAGTTCCTTGTATATTGTAAAATAACAATGGGATTGACAATGGAAAAATGGAACATTCTGTGCAGGCATTCTTCCCTTCGTGTTGCTTACATAGATGAAACAGAAGACACAAAGGATGGAAAATCTCAGAAAGTTTATTATTCTGTTCTTGTCAAGGGAGGGGATAAGTATGATGAGGTATGGACAAAAGATCTTTGTTTGATGTTTTATTATGAGTTGTGCTCTTGCCATATTTATTAGAGTTTAATTTTTATATATCGTCAGTGTAAATTTTTTACGTTCAACTAGTAAGAAATCATGCTAGGTATGATTTTTAAGGTAGTTATTAGAAGTAAACAAATTTATTATTGGAAAGCCTCCTTAATTGTGGTCACTCCTAACCCGTCTTAGTCGTTGCCTTTCTCGGGCTGCCTTAATTGCAGCCTTAAGGTTGTTTAGTTCCACATCAACTAGAGATATGACTTAAATAGAGCCGATAAAGTTTGGACAGTTCTCACCTTATAAGTTGATTTTGTGGGACTGAGTTAGGTATAAGTCCAAATTCTAAAATGATATTAGAGTCTATCTTAGATTCATTGTTGGACCACCTGCATTGCCATGCTTTAGGCTTTAACCCTGGGTATGGAAAATCGCCTTAATTGTGGTCACCCCTAGTCTGCCTTAATTGTGGCCTCTTTGGCAGCTGTTGTAATCGTAGCCTCGAGGGTGGTGGTTAGTTCCACATAAACTATAGATATGACTTAAATAGAGCTTATAAAACATGGTCAATTCTCACCTTACCAGCCATTTTGTAGGGTTGAGTTAAAACCCTAAGCCCAAATTCTAAGACTTTCCATACATGATAATTTGTAATTAAATATAGTGTATTTTCTTACATTATCATGATTTGTTTTCCTAATTAGTTGAGATCATAATTAGTATAAATAAAGGTTAGTGCTCTAAGTTTTATGAACATGTCAACACATCAGTACATTGTAATACATCTTAGTTAATATCAACGTTTCATTCTTTTTCATCTCTATTCCTCCCTCTATACTTAAAACTGCTTAAGTTGGAAAAGATAATTCAAATACATAGAGAATGGAATGCTTGATTTTCTCAGTCACTGCTGTTTTATCTTTATTATCTATTTCTATTATTGAATAGAAAAGATTGACAGTAGGCAGGAATCTGACTAAAAGGAGCAATTTACCTCTTATTTATCCAACAGTAAATATCCACTTCTTTAACAATGGAGAAACCAATAAGGAGCAGTGATAGGTTAATAAGTAGTTATGTTAGTAATTAGTTAGTCAAAGAAATACAAAGGGTTATGTTAGAAAGAAGTGCAATGGGCCTGCAAACGATTAGGCTCATTAAGTGTGAGTTTATGTTAGTAGACTAGTAGTTGATATAAATAGGAAGAGGGGTTGAGAGGGATTTTATCTTGTCATTTGAGAAAAGTGTGGCCTTTGGGCATTAGGAGGTGCAGACCCTCGAAGTTCTGCAGTGTTCTTTTCTGTAAAGTGGGAATTTCTTCTCTAGTCTTTCTAATAAAATACCAAGTTTCTATCAAGTAGATACCTAAGAGGTGAAACAAATAGAAAGATACTAAAGAGCTGATATGAGTACTGCTATAATAATTCTAGAGTTATAGATTATTAGGGTAACAAACTAAAGAATGTTATTTGTGGATGTTTGCATGATATAAAATCAAGGAGTCTTCTATTCTGTATTCTTGTTGTGCCTAACTATATAATGAAATAGTTTGATTTTGTGCAAGGGTTTTTCAATTCATGTTTAGTTGGTTTGGGGTTTTGGAAAGCCTTAATTTTAATTCAAATGATTCTATATTGCATTACTAGGAAATATATCGCATCAAGCTACCTGGTCCTCCAACAGAAATTGGTGAAGGGAAACCTGAAAACCAAAATCATGCCATTATATTTACTCGTGGAGAAGCGTTGCAGACCATTGACATGAATCAAGTAACTTTTCCTTGGACTTCAATTTAATATGAATTAAGTAGTAATTTCTTTATGATTCAATGCTCCTAATATTATTGCTTTTTTTGTTAAGGATAACTATTATGAAGAAGCTTTCAAAATGAGAAATGTATTGGAAGAATTCCAGATAGGACATAGTGGGAAACGGAAACCCACCATATTGGGTATAAGGGAGCATATATTTACTGGAAGGTCTGCCTTGTGACAATATCTAGTATTACATTTTATTTGAATAAATTATTTCATGACCAAGAAAATATATACTTTTATCATCAAACTTGAATTGGCACAAATTATCTATGCTTATGTGTTTCTTATTCTACAGTGTTTCTTCACTTGCTTGGTTTATGTCAAACCAGGAGACCAGCTTCGTGACCATTGGCCAACGAATTTTGGCAAATCCTTTGAGGTTAGTCCCAATTTGTTTGTCATATTATACTGCATGTAAGTATTATTATAAATCCCTTGGGATCTTCATCTTGTTTTCACACCTTTTTCACTTTTTACCTTATTTTCTATTTTGTTTCATCCATTTGGTCATTCAAATAAAATGGGAACTTGTAGTTACAAGTACATGTTTGTAAATGTGCAAGAAAGGGTTCTATTTGCTATATATCTACTTGCTTTCGACCTGAAATCCCTTCAGGCTGGAAACATAAACAGAGCACAGACTGAATTTAATACAAGAATAGGATATGTCTTGCTTTATTCTCTATGCACTATACTTTTTCTTTACTCCAATTAAGTAATCCGTATTCTTGAATTTGCAGGGTCCGTTTTCATTATGGTCATCCTGATATATTTGACAGAATCTTCCACATAACAAGAGGTGGCATAAGCAAAGCATCAAAAGTTATAAACTTAAGTGAGGATATATTTGCAGGTACTGTATGGTTCACTAGAAAATGCTATCTGACAGATCTAAATTTTCTACTAATTGTGCTTAACATCTATTGGGTTCAATTCAAATCTACAATGTGGATTTATGTGGGTGGGGAATTTTTACTAATTGTGCTTAACATCCATAGGGTACAATTCAACTCTACGTCAAGGATTTATCACGCATCATGAATACATACAAGTAGGTAAGGGGCGTGATGTGGGCATGAATCAGATATCACTCTTTGAGGCTAAGGTTGCAAATGGAAATGGAGAACAATCACTTAGCCGTGATGTTTATAGACTTGGACGACGATTTGACTTCTATAGAATGTTGTCGTTCTACTTCACAACAGTTGGTTTTTACTTCAGTAGCATGGTAACTAATCAAATCTCATTTTGGGGGATTATGAATAGCACATTATTGGAATGTACTTTGTGTAATTGGAGTCTTCCAATATAGAAACAACTTGTCACATACACTTTTAGTAAAGATAAAATAAAAAATAACACAAATTATCTTAACATATGACTTGCCAATGGATTCTATTGTTATCTGAGCTTTGTTAATCTCAAAATATTGTTGAAGATAGGTCTATTACTCAAAATGGTTTAAATGAAACAGGATGTGGGAAAGATATGTGGATAGAAATCTATCTGCAATTTTGCATGACTTGGCTACTTTCGTAAGACTTATTATAAGCACTTCTGTTTGCTGTCTAGACAGTTTTACTACATAAAATGAGGAGGGTAGACAATGTTTAATAAGTATTTAATATGTATGATTCATTTAGTTTAGAGAAACCCTCAGTTTGGTCCTTTAAAGCAATAAATCTTTGAAAGATGAATTTGGTGACCAAAATTTTGAAGGACTAATACGGTGATGCATGTAACTTTGTAGGACCAAATTGAGGAATTTCTCTGTAGTTTAATTCTGGCTTATTTGAGATTTTGTTTGACCTTTTGAAAATGGAGGATAGAAAACATGTATATCTTCTATCAAAATGATATTGCTTAATCTGGTATTAGATATGAAACAAATTCCTAAATTTTAAAGATTTCTATAACAATCAACTTATTTTTGAGTTGGGATGTTTTATATGACTATATAATGAAATATTGGAAATGTAAAACGTACAATACAATCACACATATAACTAGACAACTAAATGTAATTACTTTTGTTGTGTAAAATGGGCTTATGCTAATTCCTGTATTTGGATGTTATGAATTTTTCAGATAACCGTGTTGACTGTGTATGTGTTCTTGTATGGACGTTTATATATGGTTTTGAGTGGAGTTGAGAGGGAAATTCTTCAAAGCCCAAACATACATCAGAGCAAAGCCCTTGAAGAGGCCTTGGCAACTCAGTCTGTTGTTCAGTTGGGCTTACTGCTTGTGCTGCCCATGGTTATGGAAATTGGTTTGGAGAAGGGATTTCGCACTGCCTTGGGTGATTTTATCATCATGCAACTGCAGCTAGCCTCTGTTTTCTTTACTTTCCAGCTTGGAACAAAAGCTCATTATTATGGAAGAACACTCTTGCATGGGGGCTCTAAATATCGACCAACGGGTCGTGGATTTGTTGTCTTCCATGCAAAGTTTGCTGACAACTACAGGATGTACTCACGAAGCCATTTTGTGAAGGGCCTAGAGATACTCATACTATTGATTGTTTACGAAGTCTATGGGGAGTCATATCGCAGCTCACATCTTTATTTATTCATCACAATCTCAATGTGGTTTTTGGCCACTTCCTGGTTGTTTGCTCCTTTCTTGTTTAACCCTTCCGGCTTTGATTGGCAAAAAACAGTGGATGATTGGACGGATTGGAAGCGGTGGATGGGAAACCGTGGTGGTATTGGTATTTCATCTGATAAAAGCTGGGAATCTTGGTGGGATGAAGAAAATGAACACCTGAAATACTCAAATATCAGGGGAAAAATACTTGAGATAATTCTTGCATTTCGCTTCTTTATGTACCAATATGGAATCGTTTACCACATGGATATTACTCATCATAACAAAGATTTGCTGGTAGAGTAACTCATTTCTGTATTCTCCAATCTCATTAATAGTTGCAAGTTTTATTGGCACCATCTTACCACCCTTGGTTTTTCCTTGTAGGTATTTGGACTTTCTTGGGGAGTTTTAATAATAGTACTTATTGTATTGAAGGTATGTAAATGCTAGCTGGGGATCAAGAGTGACTTCCTATAAAACCATTATTGCTTCAATTTAAGCCCAATCAATTGTTTAATACAAAACCATTATCAACTTAAGTGAATTTTTGCTTCTAGTTTAAATTTTAGACAAAAAACATTTATTTTCAATCAAACAATATTAATGCAATATTAATGCATTTGTCTTCTGCTGTTTGTATGAATTGCATATGGGCATATCAGATGGTATCCATGGGAAGACGAAGATTTGGCACTGACTTTCAGCTCATGTTTCGTATTCTCAAGGCACTTCTCTTTCTTGGCTTCTTGTCAGTCATGACTGTACTATTTGTTGTATGTGGACTTACCATATCAGATTTGTTTGCTGCCATTATCGCCTTCATGCCCTCTGGATGGGCCATTATTCTTGTAAGTTAAAACTTCTGCATCTTAGAGAAGCACTAGTTAAGAACAGTTTTTACTCTTTTTGTCAACTTGCTACTGGTCCGGTTTGGATAAACTTTTTCTCCTTGAGTATTTATAGGAAAAGGAAAATAAGAAGATAAAACAAATTGAGTTTATCTCATAAGCTAAAATCAACTTTTGCACTTAACTTTTATAGTTCTCTCATTTAACTTTTCCAAAAGTTGAAGTGCATAAATTGATTTTAGTGTATGAGAGAAATTCAATTCATTTTTCTTTCTTATTTTTTTCTTCTATAAGTGTCATGAAGAAGTCTATCTAAACAAAGCCTTTGTCTGACATGTCTTGGGAAGCGAAAAAATATTGCTATATATTCTACTTGCACACCATTCTTCTGTAAGTGCTTCATTCATCCAAAAATACTGATGTTCCCTTCTTTATTTTTGCATTCAAGATTGCACAAGCATGCAAGGTATGCTTGAAAGGAGCTAAACTATGGGACTCAGTGAAAGAGCTATCCAGAGCTTATGAATATGTAATGGGATTAATAATCTTCTTGCCAACAGCCATTTTGTCATGGTTCCCATTTGTGTCAGAGTTCCAAACCCGCTTACTATTCAATCAAGCATTTAGTAGAGGGCTCCAAATTTCGATGATTCTTGCTGGAAAGAAGGACACTTATAAATCTGATTGACATATTACTGAATTGCTAAGGTAATCTTGCATGTACCATACATCAAGGTTATTTTTGTACCATAATACCATGCATTAAAGGTGACACTTTTTACTTTGCTCACTCGTTCCATATCTTTCCAAATATTGGCAGGAATTTGAAGTTCAGTTTGAGGAGAAATTGATCTCCCATACCAGAATTTTTTGGGAGTTCTTGTGATTCCCTTTTCCTTTCCATACTATATTTCACTGACTGAGAATAGGAATGACAAATGACTAAAGCAGGACTTTCACATTTTGAAATTGCATTATTGTATCAGCAATGTACATGTATGAGCAAAGAGAAGAGCTTTATTTATTTGTTACAATATAAAGGGGATTCAGAGGACAAAATAATTATTACTCATTACAATTTAAGTTAGTTACAGATTTTTTAAAATATTTGTATATTAAGTTTCAAGTTAGTTTACATTCGGTTTGGATTTTAAAAAGGATAAGAATGTCGTATCTTCCAGTATTTGGAACTAAGAATTAGTCAGGCATTGCAACAAGATAACAAACTTTGACCAGTAAAAGACAAATTTAAAGCCAATGAACTGACCAAAGTTATTTTAAATGTTCTCAGGGATGTATAAAATCTGACTTATTTTCAGATAGTTGGAGAATGTTAGATAGTTGCAGTTAACCTCACAAGTTGGTTGTGTCTCTTCTAGTCAAGCCACATGGAATCATAAGCGACCGCCATCTTCATAATGTGTGTCCAAGTGTATATAAACTCCTAGATATGGGAAAAATTAATTCCCTTAAATTTCCTCCTTCCACAACAAAGAAAATAAAAGCTGTCACATTCTTTTTTCAAAGAATTTACTTCTCTAAAATTTATTCCCAAACCAAACATAGCTCTTTGCCTTACAAATGATGGTAGCTCTAATAGGAATTTTATGAAAATGGAGGGTTGTCTTATTTCATTTAGCATATGATCGAATCATGGGGTTAGATATCAAAATATTTTGAAAATTTTGTCATTGATAATTTTTTAATCAAATATGTCTTTAAAAAGGCTACAAAGATATCTCTGACAATTATCCTAATTGATAAAATAAAAATAAAAAAAAAATCTTACTTAATAGAATCATAACTAACTATGATCCTAATTGATAAAACATGGTGTTTGGTGTTGTCTTTTTGCCATGATTTTAAAAGGTTAAAACAAGGTTAAGAAAAGGTTTGGTTGGAAAGTTTTCGAAGATAAATAAGCCTATTTCCTTATAGGTTTATTTTCGTATTAGCTTTTATATCATTAATTGTGACGATCTGTTGTCATTATAATGGAAAATAACCACAAAATTAAGGATATAATGGTTCATTGAAAAATCTTTGATTAATTTAGTAATGAAAATTTGTATAAAAGATCAATTTGAACTTTAAACATTTGAAACATACATACACCATTGAATACAACGAAGTAACATCACATACAATTAAATAAAGATGAGTTCAAGTAATTAGTATAATAGTTTATACCATATTGTACTTACAAGCCAAAATAAAATAACATCAATCCTTAAAATATAATCAATACATCAAAAGGAAAGGAAAAGGATACATAACTCACATACCTATAGTTGGTCAAACACTACAACCTAATTGTTGAGGAGGAGCGGGAGGGGATGCTCTCCCTTAACGAACATCTTTAGGAATAACCCGTCGACGACGAGATCTAGGTCCCAAACGAGAAGGATGATGGTGGCTATTGTCGAATAGTTAATCCCTAGTAATAGAGTTAGCAAAATTGGCCTAGATAAAACTAGGCCCAATTAGCTCGGCCTATTAGGTTAGACTCTAAAAAAGTTAGCCTTATATCTATGGGCCTATTTTGGCCCAATATTTTTTTAAAATCCTTTAGAAATTTAAGTGTTTTAAGCAAAAAATAAAATTGGACTCAAACTGGCATGTCCTAGTAGACCATTGATAACTCGTTCTTTGTCGTCTCCACACGCATCAAATCAACTAAAGCTAACTATAGCATAGTCAACCTTAGGTCGAATTCTCTCAAGGACACAGTGCGCTCAATTATGACTTTGTATGAAAACTAAAGTAATGTAGAACTCTCAAGTGTAGAATGCAGACTCACTATCGGCTAGGTGCTAAGTTGCTTTTGACAAAGACTGGTCCGATATGGTCTCAGTAGAGACTTATCCGACACGATCTCAACTAAGTGCAGACTGACACAACGAAGTCGGACTGGACTCGGTCTCGGATTGAAATGTAGAAAATAGGGGGGTTTTGTTGCAGATAAAGTAAGATAAAAATTAAACTAAGTAAGAATGTAAATGCAGCTAAACTAGACTACCTCTAATACTACTATTGTATTCATGCTAAGTCTCAACAATCAAGTCGGTTTTAGTTCTTTCACTCAAGATTACATTTCATATCAACCTGGGATTTTCTTATGACGATCGTCAAACATTCGTCCATTGTCATACCGAGGATTTACACAATCCCTACCTCATCAATTGGAAGGGATTAAGTCCATAGTTGATTTTAGGTTCTCTAATCGATTACCTACTGAAGTTGTTAAACCGGTTTTGATTGGCCTAGTCTAACGTTTGTCCACTTAACAATGTGCAATCGTGACACAGCAAGTCGATTATAGTGCAGGATTCGTAAACTATAGATTGGAATTAGAAACTACTTATATTACTAAGAATAGAGTACAAACACAAGGTATGAATTTAGTGGATCCGTCTTCCACAATGATCACCATGGATGAACGGGGATAGTTCACCATGGATGAACGGGGATAGTTCACCTATGTTAGCCAAGACGTTGAGGATCAGGTCCACCAGAGTGTGATGGCAAGCCAAGCAGTCCCCTCTTACAACCTTCCGCTTCTCAATTCTTAACCTGCGCTTCCTCAATCGAGAGAAACACCACTAAATGCACTGTGCACCACCTTGAGAATGGAGAATGCGAGCGAGAAAAATGGAGTGTAAAGCATATGGAATTTAGGTCTGAATTCAACAACGTTTAAACGTGCACAACGTTCATTATATATACATGAGCTAGACCTTGCTTCACATGCTAACTAATGACTTCCCTAACAAAATTACAAATTGAATTGACTAATCTACCCTTCTATTGATTCTCCTTGCATTGCAAGCTTCTCCCAAGGGTGACGTGGCAGCTGAGCTAGTTGGAGCTGAGTTGGACGCCGAGACTGGATCACCTACGTGGACTACACAATTGGGCTGCTCCTATTGTGCTACTGGACTACAGAGTCGACTGGTCTAGGAAGGAGTCGGTCTGGCCGGGACGACTCATCTAGGTCAAGACTCTCTTGATGGGACGAGATCATCTAGATTTGTCCTACAAAATGGGATGAATCTTTTATTAGCTAAGACCTTCAAATTAGAACAAATTTATACTTTCTCTATTTGTAGGTCAATAATGTGAATCTTAGCTAAGACTCTATTTATAGATTTGTCACACACACATACACAATAATTACTTTAGTAAAGGTACATAAATATAATTATAAAATTATTTTTAATGATATATATTTGAAGAGTTGTATTATTATTAGCTAAATAATAACTTATATTGATATATTTGATATATTAAATTAATTTTTAATATGTCTATTATATATTTTACTATTTATTTAATATTTTTTGAAAGAAAGATAAAAATATGACAAAAAATTAATCTAATCTAAATTATTTTAAGTTAGATTGGACCAAATTTATATTTTAAATCAACTTGATTGGATGAATAATTAGGAAAACTAAAGTGATTGGATTAGTTGATTTTTTTTCTTTTCAAAATTGGTTCAATCTAATATGTAAACACTCTTACATATATCCAAAAAAAAAAATAGATACATAATTTACTAAAAATAATACGTTTTATTACATTAAAAAAAATTGTAATTTTAATAAATCTCAAAAAATCTATCACAATTTTTTTATTTAATCTACTCTTATGTCGTCCTTTACCATCAACAAAATATTTTTTCTTGTAAAGTTGTCGAATAACACTAGCAAAATAATGCAAAAATATCACAAAAAATTATTTCATCAAACATTCTAAGATAAAAAAGTCACTAATAACATTAATATTTTAGGATATAGAAAGATATTTTTTTAACAAATGAATAAATAATATTTTCTTTTATCTTGTCTTTATATTCTTTCTTTCTTTAAAAATGCAAAGATAGAGGTTAAAGTAACTAATGAACTTTTATAACAACAATAACAATCATCAAACTTTGTACTATGTAAGAAAAATAAAAAAATTACTATACTTTACAACTAAATGATTAGCAAGATGAAAAAGTAAAAACAAAAAATAGGTTATGCCTCAATAATATAAAATAATTTTATACGGTCATCCAATCACTATATATCTTATATAGTTAGTTGGTTTACTTTTTTACAATAGTTATTTTAAAAATCATACCAACATTGAATTATGATTGAAGGATAGTGTAAATTGTCTTATACTCTTACAAGTTTATGAAAATTGTTTTTCATGTATCATTATTTTCTTTTGTGGTAAACATTACATTTTAAGCTACAATTCATTTTTTCTATTTTTATTGTATTGAAAAATTCTTTGTAGAGTGAAAATATAAATATCTTGAAAAATATTTTCTCAAACAAGGAATGATTGTGTACAATACATAATATTTTTTATGATTGAATTAGATAATTATTTTCCTAATAATCCATCTAAACTAAATCACAAACATTATATATGAACTATGCTTTCCTTAATTCTCAAAATTTTAACATCTATTAAATTTTTAGTTTTAGTTTTATAACATTATTTTATCTGCTTAGGATTTGTTTGGTAGTCAGAATATGAGAGCAAAATAAGATAAAAAAAAAAAGGACATGTTTGATGTTCAAATAGGATAAAATATAAATTATGTTCAAATAAAAAATTATTGTTTCGTTAAAATTACATATAATTTTCTAAAAAAGCCTTTTAATTTAATTGTTTTATTTTCAAATTGTAAATATGATAATTTTTATAACTTTAATTAAACTATACAAAGATATTATTTTATTTATGAACTTACATTTTTTACAATTTTAAAAAATATATAGATTTTTAAAATTATAATTATTATCTAAATAATATTTTGAAAAATATGTGTATGATAATTATTTTATTTTAATATTTTAACTAATAATATAGTTTAAATTAACATGTAAAATTATTATATATAAATATATATAAGATAATATTTTAAATAAAAATTTATAATATATATGTATATATATATATATATATATATATATATATATATATATATATATATATATATATATATATATATATATATATATATATATATATATATATATATATATATATATATAGTGTTATATATAATATATATTATTCAATTATTATAGAATGTATATTATTATGATTATGATTTATATTACGTAAATTGTTATATATTTATTATTATATAATATATTATTATTATTATATTATATAAGTTAATATATAACTATATTTATTATTTTGTATATATATACACACACGTAAATATATATATATATATATATATATATATATATATATATATATATATATATATATATATATATATATATATATATTACAGTATTATATATAATATATTACTAAATTGTAATATAATATATATTACTATTATATATTATATAAACTAATATATATAAATATATTTTTTATTTTGTATATAAATTATATTAATATATATATAATATAAGTTTCTATATAATATATATTATTGTTACATATTATATAAATTAATATATATTATATATTTTTATTTTATATATAATTATTATATATATATATATATATTATGATATTATAGTTATATGTTATTATATTATTATATATAGTGAATGAGAGAATTTTATTTTTTTTATCTTATTGTGACACTTTCTGACCCAACTCCTCCATAACATAAGAAATATATTAGATTAATATGGTATGATAAGAAAAGAATAAGATTATCACATTGTATTGATGAATAAACATCATATTATAACAAGATGAGATAACTATCATAATATCCTCCCTATCAAACAAGTTTTTAAAGAGTCAACTTGTATTATAAATTAAAAAAAGGTTCTAATGTAAATAATTTAGTTATTATTTTTTAGAAATTTAAAAAAGTGTGAACTAATTTGTTTATTTATTATCATAAAACTTATTATTTTAAAGTAAATAGTTGATTTTTTGAGAAGTCACTGCAAATATGTAGGAAAGTGTGAAAATATACTGATGATGCTACTTCCAAAGCATACAAAGAGTAGTAACGAATATATTTTTGCATTTAGGGTATCACATTAAATATTTTAAAAATAAAAATAAATTAAATAAAAAGATAAAAGAAAAGAATAATTTAACCTAAAAATATTTAAGCCATATTATATCTTTCATCCCTTGTTTTTTATTTTTTATTCTTGTTTTAGTCCTTTAAGTTTAAATTTACTTACTTGTTACATCCAATTAATTATTTTATCAATTTTTTACTAATAATATTAATTTTAGTAGATATTACAAATACTCATATAATGTGGCATCCTTCATAATTTCTCACATTTTTATTAAGTTAACCAAGTTAAGATGTTATACCAATAGACTGACCAATCTAGTTTAATAAAAATATTTTTATTTTTGAGGGACTAAAGTTAAAACTTTAAATTTAATAAATTATTCTCAAATAAAAAATACAATGAGAGACAATATGTAGAAATTAACAAAATATTAACATTTTGATTGAAACTTTCCTTTACATATATCATATAGATAATTTTTTTTGTTAATTCAAAATTATTTAATACCTAATTCATATTGATTAAAATTTTTATATGTATAATGTTTAGAATATTTATATTGAATGAGAGTGTTTTTAAGAATTGCTCTTCAACGAGAACATTTATAGACCATTTTTTCAACCTCTTATTTTCTCAAATTATCATTTTCATCTTTATTTTGAAATTAAATTTTAATATTTTTAAAAAGAAATTATAAAATAACTAAAATTTAATCTTGCATCATAGTATAAATTATTTATTGTATATTTAAAATATAATTTACATAATAAAAATATTTATTTATTATAAATTTTAACTAATATATAATTTATATAATGTAAAAATAAATAAATTTATCATATATAATAATTTATGATTGAAAAAGAGTGTAAAACTGTTTTTTTTAATGCATAATATATTTTCTCATAAATAATTATCATGTACTTTACACAAACTAAAATATTAGTATAATAAATAAATAAACAATGTAAATAAATATGAAATCTATTTTAAATTAATTAAAATCTTAATTGATTATTAGCAATTTCTTTTCAACGAGTCTCAATTTTTTTTATGATTCCACATCACCCCATTTCCTTTTTCCTTGTTTCTTTCTTCTCACCTTTTCCTTTTTCTCTGAAATATTTTAAAAAATATAAAAATTTAAAATTTTATTATATATATATAGAAGGAGAGCCGCCTTTCATCCAAAGAATTAAAAGAAAAAAAAATCTAGAGAGATTGTACTGGTATTTTAAAGAATTAAAAGGAGAATACTCTCGTTTTATAAATTTTCTGAACTATATTAGTTATTGTTATGAGAAGTAGAAACTTTTTCTAATATCTTAAGAATGAAAAAAAGATCACGTAGAAGCTTAAAAAATAAATAAATAGTTGGGAGTTGAATGTGGCTTTCCTCGCATAAAGGTGAAAAACTTGTTAGAAGTCAGTGGAGGAGAGTTTTTTTTTAAAAAGTTATGAAAAAAAAAAATGTTTGGCCATATTTCTCCCTGGAAGGAGAAAAAAAGCTAAAAAACCCGCCCCAAACACTACCTTATTTAAAGAATTCTAACAAACACATGCATGGGAGATGGCCTGTACCCTTTTTGTTTCCGTTGCATGTTTTAAATCAACTCTGGTTTGTTACTTGCTTTACACTTTTTTTTTTTTTTTTTAAGTTTTCTTCCCTCCTTTTCCCATGCTATTCCAAAACCTTTCGCTCAATCAAAGAATCAATCTTTTTTGGTCTCTTGTTCTACCCCAGTACAAAGAATGGCAACTTTAGCATCCCCCATTCTTGCTCAAACCCCAATAGCTGTGGTGCTTTCTTGGTGGTGAAGGAGAAGAAGAAACCTGTGGAAGAAACCTTAGACCTTGCATTGGTCGTGGTGGTGGCGGCAGGACCATGGCCAGCACCAGTGGCACAAAGGGTACTTTCATTTGCTTCGCTTATTGTATCCGATAAATATCCGATACCGATACTCTTGAATGTATGAATATGTGAAGTATCCAAGCCTCCAAAAATGTTGTGAAAATCTAATATAGCTACATATGAGATATAGAAGCATCTATAATATAGACACATAGAAGCATTGTATGGTTTTAGTACCTGCAAGTAGGACAATGTTTTTAATCCCTCAAAGATAAATTGTCTCATGTTGATCCCTCATTTATGAAAATGTATATGTGGTCCTTGTCCTTCAAAAAAAGTGTCTCTTTTTGGTCCATCGTTTATGAAAATAAGGAGCATTTCCATAAATGAGGGACTATACCGAGACAAATTATTTTTGAGGGACTAAAAGTGAATACTATACTATTTGTAATGAATAAAAATATATTTGTATATATGTATCATTCATGCCTATTGTATCCTGTACATCTTTAGAATAATCGTATCGCCATATTGGATGCATCTTGTATCTTATATACACATTATATCTATGCTTTATAGGCAGCCAGCCATCAAGGAGGATCGCGAGGGCTCCTATTAGGAATGTGGACTTGGGAAATGAGGAAGGTGTGGTGGACAGTGAGATTGTGCCTTCTTCACTTGCTGTGCTTGTGCCTATTCTCAGAGCAGCACTTGAGATTCAGGAGGAGAATCCCAGAGTTGCCTTTCTTTGTGAGTATTTTTTCATTGGGTTTTGAGGATTTTGTTAAAAAAATTTGCTTGTTCATTGCAAAATGGTGAGGTTGTTGTGTTATGAGTATTTGTCAAGGGGTGGGGAATGTTCACCATGAATGGTTTTTCTGGCATTATGTGTATGGAAGTGAAATGTATACTATGTGGATTTCCTTGGATGTTTTGTGCAATGTCTTTTTTTTTTTTTTTTAATTTTTAAAATGAAAGAGTAATTTTTATTATGGAAGAATAATGAAAAACTTAAGGCTAGGGTATCCTAATTAAGAGTTGTGAATTGCTAAAATGAACTGAAAAAATATATGATTTGTATCTCATGTTATTGCATGATTATAACTTTTTTTTTTTGGGGGGGAGGGGATAAAAGTAGAAATATTATGAGGGGGAAGAAAAAAAGAGAATAGAAAAAGAGGTGGATAAGATATCCTGCTTAGAAAAGAAGTGTGTTATTTCTTCCAATGCCCCTAAAGTTGATTAAAAAGAAACCGGTTCAAATTGAGAGGCCACATCCAGCACTCACCTCACACATTAAATAATCATCATAAGGAATTGGCTGTAGAGAAACGTGAAAATAAGTGGTAGAGTGCATCCCAGTTAAACCACATCTCTGAATTTCCAACAGGTCATTAGCGCTTATCTTGTTGAGTACCACTGTCCAAATGAAATACAAAATTTTGCAATGAGCTTTGGATGACTATTGGACTTTGAAACAGAGTTCTGTCACAAAGATGAATACTTGATAAACAAGCGTAAATTAAGTTAATATGATAATATATAAAGGAAAGAAGAGAACCCTTCCAAACATCCAAGTGGTTGGAACTTGGAAATCTTTTGAAACTGAGATATTACCACTGAACTGAATATTTTGCAAAATATGAAAATCAGTTAAGGATTACCAGTTAACACTACTTAATTTTTCAGAAAGGTTATGCAAGGTGGTGGAGAGTTCATATGTTTTCAAAATTAAATGATGTGTAGCCTGAATTTATTGTACATGACTGACCCCAAGTCATCTTACCTTATTGGGGTGTTTTGCTCTTACGTTATTGAGGGTTCCTTATACTCCAAACTCTTTGTAATTTTCACTTGCTCTAGATGAATTCCTTAGTTTTATAAAAGAGCAACTCTTATGGGACACTAAATATGTTAATGCTTTTATTGCCAACTTTCATACTATAACAGTTTGTGCATTTCTGGAATTTTGATGTTTCTTGTATCATGTTTATAGGAAATTATTGCTGGAATAACATACCTGACATAGTATAAGAGTGTTAATGAATAACAGTAATTCAAACTTTAGCTGAGATAGAGGAGCAGATGAGCAGTGACCTACAAAATATATTGTAGATCATACTAAAGGATGGGACATGGGTGCAAATAAATATTGTAGGAGTAAAAATATATCCAAAACAAGCTCTTATTGCAAAGTACCACATTGAAGCCAGATTCTACTTGCAGAATTGTTACTCTGACAGCAAACACAAATTCAAAGTCAACATCTAAAAATAGAAATGAAACAACAAAATTGAATGGAAGGATTCCTTCAGCATGATAAATGTGTTTATACTTTATATTTGCAGAAGAGTGTATGATACTGATGTTTCTTTTTATTTAAATAGGTCGTTTCCATGCGTTTGAGGAGGCCCATAAAATGAATCCACTATCAAGTGGGCGTGGTGTTCGTCAGTTCAAGACTTACCTATTGCACAAACTGGAAAAGGTACACTGGCTATTTTTATTTTCTTACAGTTCTTATTAACATGAGACAATGACTATGTTAGGGCTAAATAGATTGTTCACTTACGAATAAGAACAGCAGTCATTTCTTAATTGCTACCCAAAAAATGAGATACTAGTAGTTGATGTATTAAACATTTTTTTAAATTTCCTGGTTGCAGGAAGGGGAGCTTACAGAAAAACTTGTTAAGAGAAGTGATGCTAGGGATCTGCAGCCCTACTATCAACAATTCTATGAGAAGAAAATCCAGGATGGAGAATTTAGCCAAAGACCGTGAGGCTTGATCTTAAACTTGTTCTTGCAAGTTTTGTGAATTATGATGTCTTATTCTTTTGATGTTGCTCTTGAAGGGGGGAGATGGCTAAGAATGTTCAGATTGCCACTGTATTGTATGAAGTGCTGAAGACTATGGTAAATCCCTCAAGTATTGAGGAGAAGGTTTGTTTTCCTTGATTAGGCTTCCATGACTAAAATTTGTAAAATACTTGTAAACATAGTAGGGATGTGGACTAAGGATGCTGTTTTATTGCCAGACAAGAAGGTATGCTGAGGATGTTGAGAATAAGAGGGGACAATATGAACACTATAACATCCTTCCATTATATGCTGTTGGTGTTAAACCGGCAATCATGGAACTTCCTGAGGTTTGTATGCCTGGGATATATGCATTGTTTGTTTTGCTTCTGCTAATGATATAATCACCTTGAAATTTTAACTTTTTAATCTGCTTGTGTTGTTTTTTTCTTTTTATTGAAATTATAGATCAAAGCAGCGATTGCTGCTTTATGTAAGGTGGATAATCTTCCAATGCCTGTAATTCGCGCACGATCTGATGTTTCAAATGATGATTCTACAAGGCCTATGGATAGGCTTATAAAGGTGAATGATATACTTGATTGGATTGCCTCAGTTTTTGGGTTTCAGGTAATGAATATTTCCCTCCTTTCTATAGTTCTATTTCCTAATTTCACTTTTTGTGGAAATTGTCCCTGTTACAAATGTAGGTGAATTAGGGGCCACATTTTTTATTAACCCATAGGAGTTGGATTCTAGGTTTAAAATGGTGGTGGATGAAGTGATGTAGATTGAACTCATGATTGGGTTTTGATAGTTGAATTCATAGCAGAACTGGAATCAAGTTTTTAGTTTTTATAAATGGAAGCAAATTTTTAATGGCCTGGGATTAGTTTTGGAAGGGATGGATTGAAGGTTTATTGTATATTTTAGAGAAGTGATGGTTTTTTGTTTTCTTTCTTTACCAATTTCTTGAGAGAGCTTTTGAAATATGGTGTCTCTTTCTCCCCCAAAAAAGTGTTACCAAATGTGCACAAAGTTAATGAAATTTTTAAATATTTCATCTGATTGTTAACATAAGGCTGATTTGGAAGAAACAAGATGATGATTAGTGACTAGAAATGGCACTGTTTCATGGCTATGAACCATCCCTTCAATTTAGGTTGTAATTTTGGAAGGGTTCTCAAACAAATAATTTTTAATGTTATCTGGTAATCATAATAGATCTGAACAATGTTTAAAGCATAATCATTCGCAGGTTTGTGGATGAAGTAAAAAGCCGATGTTTTTCAGTGGAGATATCTTCCTTGAACTCTTTATGCATTAGATTTTTTCACTATAAACATGACAGATGAAAAATTGTTTGGATCTAATAGAGGTATGGGATTCCAGCCCCACATTAGAAATATATGATTCTAGTGTGGGCTGTATATCGCCCTACCTTGGACTCTTATACTATAATAGCTAGCTTTTGTGATATAAAATTCTTATTAACAGTTTAATATTGTTCTTTTTTTTCTTTTGAGCTTCCTTGTACTTGTTTGTTTTTAGCTTGGCTTCTTTGATGGGTTTTTGTCAATAAATTTATAAAGGGATTGGAGAGCTCAATTCAGCTGATCATTCCTTCTTTATTTCATACTTACATTTCATTTGTTTTCTATTATTAATTCCTATTTTAAAATAGTAAAACCTGTCAAAATAAAGAAAATTATGCTTGAGTTACTACTTCTCGTAACACTAAAGGCACCTAGATAACAGCACTATGACATACAGAGACTTATTTTGAGAACATATAGAATTTTATTGTAGTGTTTTTTTTATTTTATTTTTATCTTGTATGTTTCATTCAAAAGAATGAATTTGAATCTCTCTTTGGTACCAAAGTTATAGTTTTGAAATTTTATTGTTGAGATATTCTACCATACCCCTACAAATTTGAGGGATTTTGAAACAGTTGGATTTTAGATTAATAGTATTCAAGTTTTTGTCATATCATCATTTTGTTTTTTAGTAATAAAATTAATATACATTTTAATTTTATTTCTATTAAATTAAAATATTTTTTCTTTTTAAATTTTGAATATTATAATTGTTGACAATTACTCATGATTGGAAATGATAAAATTGTATTACAGAAAGATGGAGTTACTAGTTGTTCTTATATCTAGTAATACAGCAAGCATAACAAACTTAGCTAATTTTCCAACTAATAAACTAGATAACAAACTAACTAACAAACTGACTTTCTAGTTAGTTACAATAAACTTTGAATTACTTCTAACAATAATTATTTTAATTAAAAATATTTAATTATTGTCCATAATGAAAAGATTAAAATATTTTAAATTAGTATTTATGTTATTTAATTAAAATAATGATAAATTTAAATTTAAAAGAAAAGTACTTTAATTTAGTTCCTATTTAATTAAAATAATTTTTCTTTTTAAAATTTGAAAATTATAATTATTTTAATTAAAATTTTAATTATTGCCAATAGTAAAATGAATAAAAAAATTTTCAAACAGTAAATTTTTAATTAAAATAATTATAAATTTAAAGTTTAAAATTGAAAAGAAAAACATTTTAATTAGTTAAAGAGCTAAATTGAAATAAATAGTTTTTTCCACTAAATAACAAAATAGATAATGTGTTAATCACTTATATTTTTATTAGTTTAAAAATTAATTATTCCAAAACTCCCTTTATTTAAGTATAGCTATGTATATTTGTCATGCACATTTCTGGTGAATAATCTGATTGAATGTATCTATTTTGGATACAAAGAAAGGAAACGTGGCAAATCAAAGGGAGCACCTTATATTATTACTTGCCAACATTGAACATAAGAGACAGGGCTGAATCATCTTGTCAGGTGAACTATTATTTCCTACAAAAGCTTTTGTTTTCTAGTTTCTTTTTCATATTTAACGGACAAGGTAATGCTAAATTTCAACATTGTAATTACACTTCCACTTCTCATATTAAAAGCTAACACGAAGCTTGATGCAGCTCCATGCAGAAACCGTAGAAAAGTTGATGGTCAAAATTTTAAAAAATTATGATCATGGTGTCAATTTGTGCATTGTGAATCCAATCTTAGGTGATTGAATATTTTATTGTGAGATAATAAAAAGCAAGGATTTGCACCTTAAGAGTATGGATTGAGGAGTTGGAAAGGGAAAGGAGGGTTAAGTTTTCAATTTGATTTAACATTTTATTTTTGAATTTTTTTTAAATGAAAGGAAAAATGAAATATTACCACATAACCTTCCAATCACCCCTTATTCTTTTTTATGAATGTTTTATACCTCTCAATTTAAAACTGTAAAATTAACCCTCCCTTCCCTTTCTCTCCAAATTCTTGCACCCAAGCATACTCTAAATTGTGCTTCATATAATGTTTATATATTAACAATAACTCTTTGGTTCATTTTGGTGTGTTAATTCTTTCTAATACTAAAGGTATCTAGAAGATTATGACGAGCAACAGTTTAAGCTGATTTATATTGCACTTTATCTTCTAATATGGGGAGAAGCTTCAAATGTTCGCTTTATGCCTGAATGTCTTTGCTATATTTTCCATCATGTAAGTTTTCTCTTCCTGTCTGTCTAACATTATTAATGACATAGCATTCATTCTTCTGTTGTGCCTCCACCATGAGTCCATCATCTTAGTCTTATGGTCTAATACTTATGGCAAAATGTTTCATTATGTTAAACAAAATGTTTCTTGTGATACCACTTTTAAATTGTCATTATACCATCATCCTCACCTCTATCAGCAACTCGCTTCCATCTTTAACTATTTTCTAATCAATATCTTTAATCTCTTGTATCATTCTTCTTAGAGAGAATAAAATCATTGAAATTAAGCAGAAGATATTTCATGAATAGAAAGAACATAGTAGATTCTATTTTCATATTAAACAAATTATATTGTTGGAAAATTGTCTTTATTGCTATCACCGCTAGCCCATGTTAGTTGTGATTTCTTTGGGGCTGGCCTTAATTGCTGCCTCAATGGTGGTGTTTAGTCTCACATCAACTAGAGATATATTAAATTGAGCTAATAGAGTTTGAGCAATCCTCATGTTCCCCACCTTACAAGTTGGTTAAATTAAGCCCTAAGTCTGAATTCTAAGATAGTATCAAAACATATCATAAATCCATTGTTGGGCTGCTTGCATTGCCAAATTCTAGGTTGGTGTCCTTGGGTGTGAGGGAGAGTGTTGGAAAGCCACCTTTATTGCAATCACCCCTAACATGAACAGTCATGACCATACAAGTTAGTTTGGTGGAGTTCAGTTAGACTTTAAGTTCAAATTTAAGAAATATAATTCTAATTATGCAAAACCTTCTATACACTCCCACAAGATTCATTTTTCCTCTTTAAATATTAATGTGTTAGTTGAATGTCTTGTAAAAGGAAAAAGATTTCCTTAGGGCATCACTTCCCTCTCAAGAAGTTCCTAACATAAATTTCGAAAAAGTACCTTCATGTGAATGTGAGAATTAATTCTTTATACCTAATTTTGGAAGGCATGAAACATTTTCAAACATGATGGTGTAAACTTGGGGATGGGAAGTAAAAATGTCATAAATTTTTAAGAATATGAATAATTAAAAGCATATCTATAATTAATATTTGACATCCAAACAACTTACAAACCAAAATATAAGACCTATTCTGACCATGCCTCATGTCCACCCAATGGCAGGCCTATTTCCATCATCATTCTTCCTAATTCTAGTAATAGGAACTCTGTTGCCTTATAGTATAGCACTGATCCTGACCCAATAGTTGCATACATTTTCAATTTCACGTTTTAGCAGAGCAACATAGGAAACATGGGCTAGATAGTTAGATACCATGGTAATAACTCCTTTTTTTTTCTCCCAAAGATGTGCCATGAAGTCTATAATATTTTAGAAAAGAGTCCCTCTCGTGCGACTAGGAGCACAGAGCTAATAGAAGGACATGATGGTGAATATTTTCTGAGGGAGGTTATAACTCCTATATATGAAGTTTTAAGGAAGGTTAGTACAATGAAGCATTAATAATTGGATTAGTTTTGCTGCATGTTTACAAATGTTTGCCTGAAACATGTTTCTATATTTGGTGAAAAAGGAAGCAAAGAGAAACAACAAAGGCAAGGCAAGTCATACCAATTGGAGAAATTATGATGATCTTAATGAATACTTCTGGTAAATGTTTCACGAAATTTATACTTATCAAATAATGAAAACTCTTGAAACAGTGTGAGAAGTTAATTATGTATACATTGGGATAACAAGAAGCTCAAATCTGTCCTTTTCCAGGTCTAAACAATGTTTTGATGATCTAAAATGGCCATTGGATCCCAAAGCAGATTTCTTTAGGCATTCAGATGAGACAGCACATTGGGTCTGTATCTATTTTCTTTCTCTTTTCCTTTATGTTCTGTCTATATATGTTAGTACTTTTCAACTGTCAAATTCTTCTTTCACAGTACATAGGTAACTGATGTAGTTAGAATAAATGAATATTTGGTTTGTTTTTATGTGAGCATATAATTTACTTTGTTCTTTTAGTTGAAATAATTTCTCATCACATGTTAAATGCCATATTTTTATACTCTATGCCAATGTGCCAAGTAGTATCCTATTTCCCCCCTTTATCAAGGAATAATTTGATTGATTAATACTATTTCATCGCTAAGATATAACAACAGCAACAATTCAGCCTTTTCCCACAAGTTGGGGTTTGCTACCATTATAAGTTTAGGAGAGAGAATGTTAAAGAAAGAAAGTTTTTAATTCTGAGAATAATGAATTGACCAAATTACATACAAAGGATAAGAGATCAGCTATATATAATTGTACAAGGGAATATCAAAACACTGGCTATTTGTAACTATTCGAAATTCTAGAAATATCCGATTATTATATCTTAAAATATTTTAGAATATCTTAGATGGTTTCTTAGGATTTATTCTTTTTTTATATTATATAATTTGTTTCCTTATTTAATTAGGATCTTTGTAATTACAGGCATACCTTATTAGAATTTGATTTATAAGCGTATTATATCATGTAAATAAAAATATTATGTCCTATATATCATTTTTATCTATTACATTAAGCCTATATAAAATGGGCACTAGTGTGTAGTTTAAAGATTTGGTTTCAGCATCTTGCATATATTTTTCTGTCATTCAACATGTTATCAAAGCGGTAACATCCTCCGTGACTTGTTCGTCACCATTCTTTTTCTGAGTTTTCAGAATGCCAATTAGTCACCTTTGTTTGGTCATGTTGACAAACCGAATTCCCCATCTGGTTTGCCCTTTCATCTATTGTCTCCCACGTCAAACAACCCTTGTTGCTGTCAGTAGCCCACTTTTTTGGCGTCTCTTTTAGTGGTCTCTATTCGTCGCGTCTAACCTTTTCATCGACATGCATATTAGTAGTGACTTCTTTCTCACCGATGATCATTTTGGTGGTGACTCTTTTCCTACATATGAATCATATTAGTGGTAGCTTATTTCTGATCGAAGATAATTCCATTGATAACTCTTTTACCACCAACAATATTATTAGTTTGAAGCTGTTAAATATATTCCTGATTTCCTGTATCTTTTCTGATATGATTTTTATTTGGTTCGTATTTTCTTGATATAGTTTCTTTATTTCCTCTTTTAGGCTTAGATATTTACCCTATAAAAGGGGATTACAAATTGTATTATCACAACTCAGTTCAATATATTTTGTCCATTTAACTTGGTATCAGAGCAGAGCAAAGCTTTGCCTGTGCCCACAACTGAGGCTTGTTGTTTGGGGTGTTGCCACCGCCACCCGCCGCCGTCTACAGCCGCTGTCGTCTACCGCCGCCGCCGCCTACCGCTGCTACCGTTTGCCGCCGCCGCCGTCTGCTGCCGCCGCCGTCTGCCGCCGCCGCCGTCTGCTGCCGCCGTCGTCTGCCGCCGCCGCCGTCTGCCGCCGCCGCCGCCGTCTATCGCCGCCACCGCCCGCTGCTACTGTCTACCACTGTTTGCCGCCGCTGTTCTGTTCGTCGGCCTCGTTCCTACCATAATGAAAGGTAATGGTATTGCTGCTGAAAACTCTACTATGGTAGCCTCTCGTAGAGGAAGAAGTGATCATGGTACTAGAGGAATGTCACGAAATGGTAAAGGTGGTCGTGGTAATCTTATCTGCTCACATTGTTGAAAAGAAGGACACCTACAAAATAGATGTTATGATATAATTGGTTGGCCAAACAAAACAGCAAATATATCTTCGAGTGATATCCCTTCAAATGAAAGGACTGGTTTTCAATTAATCTCAGATGAAGAGTATCAAGAGTATCAAGAGTTCCTAAGGTTCAAGTCCAACAACCACGCCCAATCATCTGCTTCACCAAGTGTTTCAACTACTTGCATTTCTCATTCCATAGGGAATCAAGGTCCATGGATAATTGACTCAGGTGCTTCTGATCACATTTCTGGTAATGACTCTGTGTTCTCTTCTATCTCCTCACCTAAGTTTCCTCACTTCATTTCATTAGCCAATGGTTCCAAAATGGTATCTCAGGGAGTTGGTCAAGTTTCTCTATCCTCATCAATTAGTTTAAACTCTGTGTTGTACGTTCCCAAATGTCCTTACAATCTGATTTCTTTGAGTCAATTGACTCGTTCTTTGAATTGTTCAGTAACCTTTTATGCTGATTCCTTTACTATACAGGACCGGAATACGGGCCAGCTGATCGGCAAAGGACATGAATCAAGAGGACTTTATTACTTATCCAACAACCCCTCTACGTTGTGTTTTGCGTCTGTATCTCCAAAACTTTTGCATAATCGTTTAGGACACCCTAGTCTTGCAAAGCTAAAGTTAATGGTTCCTAGTCTCAATAAACTGTCTACCTTAGAATGTGAGTCCTGTCAATTAGGCAAACATGTCAGATCCACTTTCCCAAACCAAGTCAACAAAAGATGTAATTCGCCTTTCTCTATTGTCCATTCAGATATTTGGGGACCAAGTCGAGTAACATCTTTTGGTTTTAACTACTTCGTCACATTCATTGATGAATACTCACGGTGTACTTGGGTCTACTTGATGAAAGAAAGATCTGAACTTTTGTCCATCCTAATGTCCTTCTCTAAAGAAGTGGAAAATCAATTTGGAAAAACCATTAAAATATTGAGAAGTGATAATGCAAAAGAATATTTTTCTTCCGAACTAAACTCATATTTGTCCTCAAAAGGAATCTTACATCAATCCACGTGTCCTCATACTCCTCAACAGAATGGTATAGCTGAAAGAAAAAATAGGCATCTGGTTGAAACTGCCCGCACCTTACTCTTAAGTGCAAATGTCCCTACTAATCATTGGGGTGAAGCCATTCTTACTGCCTATTTTTTAATAAATCGAATGCCATCTGCTTCACTTGAGAATCAAATCCCTCACTCAATTTTATTTCCTAACGATAAAATGTATCATGTGCCTCCTAAAGTCTTTGGTTGTGTATGTTTTGTTCATGATGTCTCTCCAGGTCGTGATAAACTCTCTGCAAGAACAATCAAATGTGTGTTCCTTGGATATTCTCGTATTCAAAAAGGGTACAAATGTTACTCTCCATCTACAAAAAGACACTATATGTCAGCTGATGTTACATTCTTTGAGGAAACTATGTTCTTCACTAAAGATGATTGTGACTCTATCCAACAGGCACTACCAATTCCATATCTTAGTCCACCAGAGTCGTCATCCCTTGAAACACATAATCAAGACATACTCCCACCTTCCTCTTCTGTTCATTCTCAAGTTGAACTATCTCCACCTTCAATGTCTACATGTCAAAGCAGGACACAAGAGATGGGTACCCCAGTATGTGAAGATTCACTTGATTCATGTCCTCTACCCTCAACTGACCCCACACCGGATCCTCTTCCATCCTCACCTTCCCATGATTCTGACATTGGTTGGCCCATTGCTCTTCGGAAAGGTATTCGCTCCACTCGTAATCCTCATCCTATTTACCTTAGTTATCATCGTTTATCTCCTTTGTATTTTTCTTTTGTTTCCTCTGTCTCGTCCATTACTATTCCTAAATCTGTCCGTGAAGCACTTAATCATCCTGGATGGCGACAAGCCATGATAGTCGAAATGCAGGCACTGGAACAAAGTGGTACATGGGAGTTAGTTCCTCTTCCCTCAGGCAAGAGGACAGTTGGTTGTAGGTGGGTATTTGCTATTAAAGTTGCTCCTAACGGCACAGTAGATCGCCTCAAAGCCCGATTGGTAGCAAAAGGATATACTCAAGTATATGGTCTTGATTATGGAGACACTTTCTCTCCAGTGGCTAAAATCACTACTATCCGCCTCTTACTTGCAATGGCTGCTATTCGTCATTGGCCTCTTCATCAATTAGATATCAAAAATGCTTTTCTACATGGTGACTTGGATGAAGAAATATACATGGAGCAACCTCCTGGTTTTGTTGCTCAGGGGGAGTCTGGGTTAGTATGCAAGCTCCGTAGATCCTTGTATGGACTTAAACAATCTCCAAGAGCTTGGTTTGGGAAGTTTAGCCAAGTTGTTCAAAATTTTGGGATGACAAGAAGTGAAGCAGATCACTCTATATTTT
Source organism: Mucuna pruriens (assembly GCA_025330945.1). Lineage (NCBI taxonomy): Eukaryota > Viridiplantae > Streptophyta > Magnoliopsida > Fabales > Fabaceae > Mucuna > Mucuna pruriens. The sequence continues at coordinate 2,116,058 of JAENHJ010000173.1, read as the reverse complement.
ATTGTCATTCCTCTTCTGCTAAATGTGTGTATCTGGTTGTATATGTGGATGATATTGTCATAACAGGAAATGATGATATCAAAATTTCCCAGTTAAAGCAGTACTTATTTAGTCACTTTCAGACCAAAGATCTTGGCCACCTGAAGTACTTTCTTGGCATAGAGGTCGCTCAATCCAAGGAAGGCATTGTTATCTCTCAGAGAAAATATGCTCTTGATATCTTACAAGAGACTAGTATGAGTAATTGCAAGCCAGTTGACAGTCCCATGGATCCAAATATGAAGCTAATGATAAAACAGGGGGAACCTTATTCTGATCCAGAGAGGTATAGAAGACTAGTGGGTAAACTTATTTACCTCACTATCACTAGACCTGATATATCATTTGCAATGGGAGTTGTAAGTCAGTTTATGCAGGCACCTTGCGTTGATCATTGGACAGCAGTCCTCTGTATTCTTAAATATATCAAGAAGACACCTGGACAGGGTTTGCTATATGAAGATAAAGGAGACACCCATATATCATGTTATTGTGATGCCGATTGGGCAGGATCTCCCATTGATAGACGATCTACTACAGGTTTTTGCATATTTATTGGGGGAAATATGGTCTCTTGGAAAAGTAAGAAGCAAAATACTGTTGCTCGTTCTAGTGCTGAAGCAGAATATAGGGCTATGGCTTCAGCCACTTGTGAATTGATATGGGTAAAACAACTTATTCAAGAATTGAAATTTACTGATGTCCAACCAATGAAACTGTATTGTGATAATCAAGCGGCTCTTCACATTGCTTCTAATCCTGTATTTCATGAGAGAACCAAACACATTGAGATTGACTGTCACTTTATACGGGAGAAGTTGCTGGCCAAAGAAATAAGTACAGAATTTGTCAACTCAAGTAATCAACTTGCTGACATTTTCACTAAGTCTTTAAGGGGACCACAGATACAAGTTATATGTTCCAAGCTTGGAGCATATAATCTATATGCTCCAGCCTGAGGGGGAGTGTTAAATATATTCCTGATTTCCTGTATCTTTTCTGATATGATTTTTATTTGGTTCGTATTTTCTTGATATAGTTTCTTTATTTCCTCTTTTAGGCTTAGATATTTACCCTATAAAAGGGGATTACAAATTGTATTATCACAACAACTCAGTTCAATATATTTTGTCCATTTAACTGAAGCTTTCAAAATGTGGTTTGAGAAGGTTAGTCCTTGCTTTGCTTGTCAAAAATTTCTCAAGCTATTTTCTCTGGCTTCTCTAGCATCCCTGAGTTGCCTTTCAAACTATTGCTTTTTAGTGAAGCTCAATTTTTATGTATTCTTTTATTTGAAGGGAAATGAATTGTTTTTCTTGTAAGAAGCTAAAAGCTTTGCAAGTTTCAACTTGAGGGGAGTATTAGAAAATTTGAAAGATATCTTATGTTTAATAGTTTATAGTATCCTAGATGATATCCTAAGATTTATTCTTCTTTTACATTTTATAATTTGTTTCCTTATTTAATTAGGATATTTGTAATAATAAACGTATCTTATTAAAATCTGATTTATACTTTATAGGCATATCATATCATGTTTATTGGAATAAATTTTTCTAAACTATTTGTATTTATTACAATTAGCCTATATAAAGCAGACTTCATTGTGTAGTTTAAACACATGGTTTCTGTACTGTCCGATCATGACCCACTGAAGGAAGAATATTAAAGTCATGATTAATGCGACGCGACATCACTCCACTAGCAGTCAGAGCAAAAGGAGGCGCCGTCACGTAGCAGAATAAGAGGATCTCTCTCCTAACACTCAAAAGATTTCTTATAGACATGAACCATCAAGTGGGAAAAACTTCCATATAAATAGAAGACCCACATATCACGCAAGGGGGAGGGTTCTGGAGAACGGAACACTCAGCTTATTATCAATTGGACTTCACAATCTCTTAGAGGTTCCTTCATACCAAAGTTCGTTTTACAACTACCCTCTAGAGTTCTGGAGAACGGAACAGTTTCTACATCTCTTGCATATGTTTTTCTCTCTTTCAACAGAAATTAAGAGTTTGTTACAGGTACAGTTTTCACAGAAATGATAGGTCCAAATAGAAAACTGTGAAAACATGGTGATTGTATTGTACACAAACTATTTACAAAGTAAAACTCTAATACTCCCTAGCAAACTCATGAGAAGAAGAGGCCAGAGAGCCAGCCACTCTGAGCTTAGTTAAGATATTTGATATGCAAAGGGACTGACTGCTCTTTTACACTGATTCTTTATGATAGGTTCAGAAATGTAAAATTCAATGAATAATACTTTAATTGATATTGATGAACAAGGAAATGACAAAGAAATGAAAAATAGTATAATAGAATGGTGTATACCAGTCCAAGCCAAAAGCCTCTCCTCATTAGAGAAGATTCTTCTTGATCTCACTCTCTCACTATAATTAAATTACCCAATAATTCATTCTCTCCTCTCCCTTATTCTTTATAATTAACTAATTACAAGCCATACCCTTCCTCACTTGCCAACTCAGCCCCCCTAATTTTTCTGTTATATTTCCCATAATAGACCCTCCAAATCTTGGGCATATTTTCCATATTTGGCATCAGCTAACCCAGCTCTTCCTCTTTATTGCTATCAGATTATTGATAAGAGTTTCCATTTTTCTGTATTTTTCTCCTTTTGTATTGTCTTTTTTGAGAATTTCCTATCCTCCGAAGTTTTGTCCTTCTATCTCCCTTTCTCTAATAAATTGTCTTTTGTTCATAAAGAAAGAAAGAAGAAGAAAAGTTGCCAGGAACTGTGGGATCTCACTTCCAGTTCTAGTATTGACAAAAGTACAAGAATAATGGAGTCTATATTGTAGAATGACTCCATAGTGTAATACTCCCTTTGGTCCTTTTTACAAAATGTAAATTTGAACTTTGTCTTGGTCATTTTTGGGAGAATCAATCTAAAATGTCTTGTGCATTAATTATTTTTTCATAAAATTACCCTTAATTATAATTCATATTTTAGATGTCCCGGAAGGTGGTGGCTTGTGTTAAGGGTGAAGCATTGGCTTGTAACTAAAGCAATTTGTGACCTACAAAACAGTTGAAAAGTGGACCTACAAAACAATCTCTTGTGTTGTAAGTTAGTCGTATAGATGGAGGTTGGTGCGAAGCCATTGGACAATCTTCAGCGAGCGACGACAGTCTCTGGAAGTGTCGTGGCAAACATTTGGAGCTTCATGGAAACAAAGTCTGGCGTGTTGTGGTTGACTTTCATTGGCGAGTGGTGAACACTTGGAGCTTCGTGAAAACGAAGTCCATCATATTGTTGTTGGTGTTGATATTGACTGATTTGATTCCATCACATGCATCTGTTCTAAGGTGTGTCTGAGATACGCCCTTCGACTTGTTGTTGCCAAGATACCCAAACAATCATCTCAATTGAGACATCCTGGCCAAGCTAGACATCCCGGCACGCATAGAAAGACACACATCCTGCGCACACCATGACAGCCACATAGCCACGTACACCACCTAATTAGTACATAAGGCATTTACCAGGTCTTCAGTAATGAATCTAGAAGAATACATTAATATCTTAAGCTATTTGAGAGTTTTAACTTTGTCTTGTATAAAGAGACTATTTTTTCATGAAAATAATAATAATATTTTATTTGCTAGATATGTATAAAGAGAATCTTATTTTGATTATTTACATATATAGCCAAAAAAATTAAAACAATAAATATATTAATGATGAGAGAAACTAAAAAATTTAAAATTATAAAAGATATTTATAAAAAATAAGAGTATGTCTCATTAATGTTAAGGTTAATCTTGAAAAATATATATAAATTTAAGACAAATTTAATGCTACTACCTAAATAAACTAATTTCCTTAATCCTGGTGAATTAGTTAGTTGGTTCTTATAAAAAAGGCCAAAGAAAGTATGATTTATTTGGTTGGATAGAACATGGATGACTTTTATTGAATTAGACATATGTCATGTATGTATATAATAGAAATTTACCAACATTAGTTGACACACGTCGTAGCTACTTGGATCCTTTAATTAACATGTCAAAGGTACAACTCCTGGCCTGGGTATACAAAAACTATGTTGGGAGGAGAATATCTACTGGTTAGTAAGCTTACAGTCTCCTGTAAAGATTACTTTGCACCTATCTCATAGATACCCAAAAAAATATTACAAAAATTTAGTTCTAATGCACAAGTTGAAATGGTCTTCTATGTTTGACTACTTATTTTGTTTATTCTTTTTTGTTGTTCTTGTTCTTTTTCCTTGCTCTTGCACCAACAACATTTGTATATTCCTTCAACACTAATAAAATTGTTGCATCGATTATAAAACACTGTGTAAATACTCACATGATTAGATGAACTTACATTACTTAGATAGAGATCTTTATTGAAGTACAAATGTCAATGATAGGGTCATAGCCAAGCCAGCACTGGAGTTGGTAAGAGGAGGCCCAAAACACATTTTGTTGAAGTTTGTACATTTTTGCAACTGTATAGGAGTTTTGATCGAATGTGGATTTTCTTTATATTGTCTTTACAGGTAATCATAGTAGTTGTACCTATGGAATGTTCTTTATGTTGATTTTAACTGAATGTCTAGAGCTATGGTTAAGTTAAGTCTTGAAACTTCACTATGCAAATTTTATTTCAAATATGAAAGTATTTGTTTCAGGCAATGATTATCATAGCATGGAGTTCCTTGGGACCACTTGGAGTGTTTTCTGATGCAGATGTCTTCAGAAATGTTATGACTATATTCATTACATATGCTTTTCTCAATTTTCTTCAAGGTACTTGATTCTTATATTATGGTTTATTTAGAAAAAGTGTAGGTGATATCAAGGGTATCTGTGGGTAAATTAGAAAAGTTTTGATTTGGGTGTTAAATTAAGATTATGATAAGAAATCAAAATCCTAGAATTAAGGGGAGAATAAATCAATCCCTAATATTATGTGATTTTAGGATTGCGCTTTCATTATTCCCTTTCTAATTATGTTGTAAATCATTGACGTTAGTGTATCAATGAATGAGAATAGAAGTATTCTCTTTTCTCCTTCCTCCTTCATATTCTATATGGTATGAAAAGTTTTAAGGTTCTGATCATGAACTTTAAAGCCTCCCTGGTTGGCTCCTGTTTGGTCTCTTCAAATGCTAGAAATGGCGTGATGAACACGAAGGGCGATAATTAGCAACAAACGAAGTTTTTTTCTTTTCCTCTTTTTAGAACTCTTTGCAGATTACCATTCATAAATGGAATGGGTAGAATTACAATGAGGGGCCACCACAGATCCAAAATACAGGCACTGGCGCTCTGAAAATTCACTGGTCACTGTCTGGTTGATCAACTCCATGGATCTAATGGTGGGAAAACCATTCTTGTTCTTGGGTATGGCTTGTGGCGTGTGGGAAGTTGTAAAGGAAACCTATTCTAATTTAGAAAATCATTCATGGTTATTTGAATTGAACACCCAGATGTGGAAGATGCAACAAGGGGAATGTGACGTACCCACTTATTATAATGCCATGTTGACTGTTTGGCAAGAGTTGGATGCTTCCAATGATGAAAAATGAGAGAGTTCAAATGACAATGCTCGATACAAGAAGAAAATAGAGAGAAGCCAGGCATTTGTCTTCTTTGCAGGATTGAATGAAGATCTTGATGAGGTTAGAGGTTGCATCTTAGGTCGATAACCTTTGCCAACTATCATAGAAGTTTTTTTAGAGGTGTGTAGAGAAGAAGCACAGAGGCAAGTGATTCTTAAGAATCCAGATGAAATAAAAGTAGATCATGAACGATCAGCTCTTGTAGTTCAAGGTGCAAGTGCAAACTTCGAAGGAGAAAGGTGAGGAGGAAAGCAGAGGCCTTGGTGTGATCATTGTAGAAAATGATGACATACTTCGGAAACATGTTGGAAGCTGCATGAGAAACCAGCAAATCCTAAGAACCTTCTAAACTAGGGCATGATTTTAAGTCATCCTCAAAACCTTCACCTTTCACAAAGAAACAAAAAGAACATGTATATAAAATGTTTTTGGTAAAGGAACAATCTCTTTCCTCTTGTCTAACCCTTAATGATGTCTTACATGTTCCTCATCTATCCTACAATCTATTGTCTGTAGGTAAATTATCCTTTGATCAAAATTGTCAAATTAAATTTTGGTAATCTCATAGTGTATCCAAGGATTTAACCTCGGGAAATATGATTGAGGGTGCTAAACAGGATTGTGCCCTCTACTTCCTCAATCAAGGATCAAATGTTGGAAGGCAAGACCAATAAACTTGTTTCAATTCTATTTTTGTGCCTAGTGACAGTGAAATTATGTTATGGCATGATAGGTAAAGATATCCCAACTTTCAATATTTAAAGTATTTGTTTCCAAAGTTAAAAATTATTTGCCTTTAAGACGTGAATCTTGTGAATTAGCAAACCAGCATCATGCTATTTTTCAGTCTCAACCTTATAAAAATTCAAAACCATTTACCATGATTCATAGTGATGTATGGGTCCTTCTAGGGTGGCAACCTTTTCTAGAAAGTGCTGGTTCATTACTTTTATTGATGTTCATACTAGGGCATTTGGGTCTTTCTTTTGAAAGATAAATATGATTTAGGAAATGTGTTAAAAAACTAGTATAATATAGTTCAAACTCAGATTAAAAATATCAGTAGAGTGCAACTCAGTTGGTTGAGTAAAGGTGTGTGAGTGTTGTAAAATCTTTGATACTGTCTTCGATTCCTATAGATAAAAAAATGCTCAAATTAAAATTTTTTGAGGCAATAATGGAAAAGAATTTTTTAACGATGTGTTAGGGAATTCTTTTGTTTAAAAATGGATTGTTCACTATTGTTCTTGTAACAATACTCCCCAACAAAATGGGGTGACTGAAAGAATAAACAAACATCTCCTGAAAGTCACTAAAGCTTCAAGTTTTTAAGTATTAAAGTTCCTAAGTATCTATAGGGAGAAACTATTGTCACAGCCACTTGATTAATAAACTTCCTACATGGATTTTTATAAACTGTTTTCCCCATACTTGGCTTACAACACATCCCTTTAGATGTTTTTGGCAGTATGGCTTTTGTTCATAATTGTTAATATTCACAGAAGAGGGAAGGAGATGAAAATTGTATATTTGTTATTAGTCATGGATATAAGATACAAAAGTATCTAAAGGGAGAGAGTTCAAATGTAACTGAACTCTAACAAAACCCAACTGTTTAACTAACAAAGGAAAGATACGATACAATAGTGCTCACAAGAAGAACCTGCACACCCAGTTTAACTAACACAGTAAACATACTCTAACATACCCCCCTCAAGCTATAGGTGGTTGAGCCAGATTATGAAGAACAGACACTTGTAGCTTGTCTCAACAATGTTTGAACCCATAAATTTTTTGCTATAGTGGCTGCAAGACTATAGTATTCAGCTTCAGTGCTAGACTTGGCTACAAACCCACAACGGTCTATTTCTGGGACCACCAAGAGATGAGATTGGACCCAAAAATGATGCAAGACCCAGAGGTTGGCATTCTGTCATGAGGATCAAAAGCCCAATCATGGTTGAAAAATGCAGTGAGCTGTAAAGGAACTTGAGGTGAAGCTGGTTGAAGAAGCAAGCCATGGTTTATTGTGCCTTTTTATACATTTAACTGCTGTTCATGAGACTCTAAAGGTGCCACCATGAACTGACAGACCTTGTTCACAGAAAAGGAAAGTTCAGGATGAATGACAGTCTATGACTCTTAATTCAAATCATAAAATATAATAAAAGAATAAATTATAAGAAATCATCAATAATACTCTAAATATTGTAAGACATATTAGATATTTATCTAATTTTCTAACAATATGTAGTTTCAATAACAATTACTGTTGTCATGTATTAACTTTTTTCTCATCTTTTATATGCAGTAACTCTTGATATTATTCTCACATGGAATGCATTGAAGAATATGAAATTTACTCAGCTGCTTCGATATTTTCTGAAATTTGTGGTAGCAGCTGTTTGGATTGTTGTTTTGTCAGTCTGTTATTCCAGTTATCTACAAGATCCAACAGGGCTTATAAAAATTATCACCAGTTGGGCAGGGGATTGGGGGAACAACCAGTCACTTTACACCTATGTTGTTGTATTATATATGTTACCTAACATAGTGGCTGCAATACTATTTTTCCTTCCTCCTCTGCGCAGAACATTGGAGCGCTCAAATATGCGATTCATTACCTTTTTGATGTGGTGGGCTCAGGTCAGCAACACATGCATTTATTTGTTTATTTTTTTGTGGAATACCTAACAGATGGTTTGTGTATTAATATTCACATCTCTTTCTAATTGAAATATGTTTTTGGTGTACTATATCTAACATTGACTATACTGTAGCCAAAATTGTATGTAGGCAGAGGCATGCACGAGAACTTGTTATCACAGCTGAAGTAAGTGAAATTTCCAACCATGTTTTTCTTTTTAGATTGCTTCATTTGTGCTTAGCAAACCTTTTCTTCGGAAAGATGAAATTTATAAACATAACTATGTTGAATTCCAATTGTTTTTTGTTGTATTAAACGTGATTTGATATATTATAAGCTTTGTAAGAAATTTATGTTTAGTATCTTGGGAAACCCTTTTATTCTAAGTTTTTTTTTTCTTTCTAAAAAGCTCTTTCAAGAAGCTTCCAAACACAAAGATTTTGGCCCCAAAATAAGCTCATTCAAACTTGCACTTACTCTCCTAGTTAAAGACATGCTGAAGAATATATCTATCAACTTCCTTTTAATATTTTCATCATATTATTTATGAAACTATTTTGGCCCATACATTTTAGAGACATGTCAATTTTTGTGGATTTTTTTTTTCAATTGGAGCAGACTAATCATGGGGTATTGCATTCAACCATTGGTGTGTGTGCACACAAACATATATATATATATATATGTTTAGGGTTTAGGGTTATATATATATGTTGCTTCTATTATTAATTTTCTTTATATATTTTTGGCTTTAAAATATATTTTGTTATGGCAGGTACACCCTCTTTTGGTTCATGCTGCTAATTAGCAAGCTAGCATTCAGCTACTATGTGGAGGTACTATTTATGTAACTGGTTTTGTTTTGATTTTTTGTTGAAGTCAGTAGCTTGTGTGCACTAAAACACATGTAAGTGATAATGTGGCTATATATGTCCATATATGCTTACAGTCATTGATTGAGTTGAACTTGTCAAATTGAATATCAAAATCCTCACTTTCTGCTGGGAGAATGATATTCTATAATATGTATGAGATTCATTTAATAATGCTCATGATATTCTATAATATGTATGAGATTCATTTAATAATGCTCATGAGCATGGACTAATATGAGATGAATTATAGTTACAATTTAATACATATCCTTCTCTCAGTTAAGTTAGCTAATACATATCCCTCATGTCTATTCAAACCAACAAAGGTGATAAGGGCATTCTTACTTTTTACGATGGATGTCAATGACTAACATATGAGTATGTTTTCCAATCTAGTAAAAAAGGACTTGAATGCGAAAAGGAAGAGATTAAAGTCTTGAATGACAAACTTGCTTACTCTGTCAAATTATCCATTCAAATTATTTCAAGTGTTAGAATATCTACAAATTATTTAGAGGTAAAAAGAATTCTGAATAATAGATGAGGATAATTAAATAAGGTTAGGAGTTTGGTACTTAATTCCTAGTATAAATAGGGCTGTAGTGGCTTTGTCTTTTGTGTCACCTCAATATATACCTTATCAATCTAATGCTCTGTGTCTTTATTCTTTCTTTTTCTCCTTCCGTACATAAACCATATAATTTCAACAGCTATATTGGGTGGAGCAAATTCATATTTTGTTCTAAATAAATAATTTTTTTTCAAATTATATATCAGCATTTATATTCTACTTTATAAAATTCAACACGGATACTATCGTAGTTACTTCAATTATACAAGCTTAATGCTATCAATTTGGAGCTTTAATAAGTGTCCAGATTCTAGATTTTTGGTATGGTATGATCTAACCAAATCATGTAATTATGAAAATCAGGAAACAATCTCATTGCATTAACTATAATAATTCTAATACAGCCTCCATTGTGTATTTGGAACCCACGGGTTTCAATATCTCTAGGCCTCTCCTTTTTCTTTCTTTTTCTCAGTTGTATGTTTGTGCAAAATTTAAAAAGATCATGGTATCAATTCCCTAAAAATGAACTATATATTGAATTCCTGCAGTCTTGTTTATTTCCTTTATTCCTGTGTCATGATTGTATTAAACTCATCAAATATTTTTTAAATTGTACTTCATTAAATTTGTTTCTCTTTTCTACTAAATTAATCTCTCCATAGATATCGCCCCTTGTTGGATCCACAAAATTAATCATGGGGATGTCTATAGATAACTACCAGTGGCATGAGTTCTTTCCAGAAAATGGTAATATTTTATGTCCTTTATTACATATTCTGTCAGTATGGCTAGCTTCAACTTACATTTTGTAATTGCTACAGCGAGTCGCAATATATGTATTGTCATTGCAATATGGGCTCCAATTATCCTGGTGAGTTTAGTAGGAAAGCAATTTTGGAGTTACAAACTGTATGTTGTTCCATTACTCTGGTTTTCACATTTTTATGCATTAATTCATTCCATTCTTATGTTTTATTAATTTATAGGTTTATTTTATGGATACTCAAATATGGTATGCTATTTATGCCACTGTATTTGGTGTCATTGTTGGAGCTTTCAGCCATTTGGGAGAGGTTAGTGGCATGATTATTCATATTGCAATATTTATATTGAACTTTTGTAATTTCCCCCTTTTATTATGTGATTTCTTATTTATTCCCACAAGTTAATATTCCTATATATATGATACGATATATCTATAATTATAAAGATCCTAAATAAATAAAGAAACTAATCATAAAATAGAAAATAAAAACAAATTCTAATAGATTATCTAGGATACTCTAAAATAGACTAAGATATGAAAAAGATATCAGTTTTCTCTCATATTTTCTAACATTCCATCAAGTTAAAGCTTACTAAACTTTCAGTTTGTTACAAGAAAACAACGTATTTCTCGCAAAAAAAAAAAAAAAATATAAAAGTTGAGTTCCACTAAATACAGTAGTTGATAAGTTATTGAAAGATGCTGGAGAAGTCGGAGAGCATTGTTAAAAAGATAGATTAGCCACATAGTTGGAATGATCTTCAACGTGAGACAAATTTTTTGGCAAACAATCATGCAAAACATGTTCTCAAAACTACATTTGGAAGCTTTAAACCAATAATACTAGAGACCCAAAATATTTAAAGTTGAAACTAAGTCTGACAATTACTTTTGGGATGAGGCCAATGCATCTAATACGAAGATGGGGCCAGACTAGTGCATCTAGGACAAACATAAGGTCAGTGCAATTAGGATAAAGGTTGAGACCAAAGCATCTAGGATAGAGAGTTGGGCTAGGGTGTGTCATAAGCGACATAGGCCACAATCAGCATGATGGTCAATAGAAAAGAGTAACCACTGGAATATCATTGTTGAGAATAGAAGCAGCAAATATGAACTATTATTGAAAAAAGAATTACATGACAAACACTGAAACAGTAGAACCAGAGGTCTGGCAATGCTCATACCATTAGTGGAAATCTTCATGAATAGCAGGAGTTGCTCGAGGGTGATCTACAGGCTGAGGTGTAGTGCAGAGGAAGCCATGATCAGAAACAAAAGGTCAAAAACATCAAGACAGTACTTGAAAAGTGGCGACCACATGGTGTGTCATTGGCAGATCAGAATCACAAACTAGACAGAAGGAAAGACACTGGAAAATCATGACAGAACAGTAGGAAGTGGTGACAGTCACACTAGAAAGAAGAAAGACAACAAAAGAAGTGACTAATTGAAGTTCCAATTTTTGGGGAACCCGATGTAGAATAATGATAGGACAGATCATGAAGGATGATACCGCTGTGATACCATATTAAAAGAGAGAAAAATATATGCAAGAAATGCTAAAATTGTGTCTCTTGACTTCACAACAAAGTTTTTGTTTTATGTAGACTTAATGTAGTAAACATTAATAAATATAGAAGATAATATTTCTATTTATATATGATACGAGAGACCTATAATTACAAAGATTGTAATTAAATAAAGAAACAAATCATAAAATAGAAAATAAAAATTCATCTAGAGTACTATAAAATAGTCTAAAATATAAAATGATATTATCAAATATTTTTCAAATTTTCTAACATGTTGTGTAGCTACCTACGTATTAAAGGATCTCGTTTTATCTTCAAACAACTTATATTTTTTTTTTGGGTTATTAAGGGATCATTATCTTGAATATAATATTTTTGTATAAATTTGATTACAATTATGCTTGTTTAGTAACTCTTTCAAGAGATTAAAAACCAACAATAATACGATATTGATGGCAAACCAATATAAAATAAGCTATTATCCTGCTGTAAATATATTATTATTAGGATAGTTAACCTAAAATCCTTTAATCGGGGGGTTATTTAGAAAGTAATTAGGCACATTATATATTTGATGTACTATCTCATGGAATAAACACAGTAATTAGGCAACATTTTGCAAGTGCTGTGTATGTGCTCTATACATCATCCACCACTTAGCTGTAAAGCAATTCATATGCATTAGTATCAAAATAATTACTCAAATTTGTAATTTGAAATGTAATTAAAATAAATATGGAAATTTATAAGGGAACTTTCCCACTTACTAGGAGCCATCGTCGTTCTTTTCCTCGCTACTGTAGGAAAACCAAACATACCTCCAGCTCTCTTATATATTGGCAACTCGTTGTGGATGTGGTCTACAAACTCGTCATTTTCCCTGAGCTTATCAAAACATTTGCAAAGGTCTTCCAACACTTCACAATCCATTTCAATGTTTGGATTACTATAAAAGAATTCAGGATTTAGAATATAACTAGCTGCATGCAAAGGATGGTGAAGTTGACAATCCCATCTTCTATCAATGATTGCAAAAATATCCTTATACTTATCTCCATTGTCATTTAAAGCTTTTTGAATTGTCACTTTGTCCCTATCTCATGGAATAAACACATAAAAATACTTTGTCTTTATCTTATTTTCTGCTCAGCTATATTAAGAAAAATAAATTAATAATATATATGCAATTTACCAACATTATGTTAGTTCAAATAAAACTAGGCTTGATCCTTACACAAGGTCTCACATTCGAGCTTTGTTGATAGAAAAAATATGATTGGGAGGGGATACCCTACTAAAGGTGGTTAGTCATGTTCTTCGATAGAGATTAATCATTGACAAAACTAACAAATCCATCACACATTTGACATAGTAATAATATATATATATATATATATATATATATATATATATATATATATGCGATTTATAAATACAATTATATTTAACTTAATATGTATTGTACCTGTATCCTAATTTTTTTTAAAATTGTCATATTTATGTATTGTATATTATTGTACACATACCAATACAACAGTTTTTTGGTGACTTTCTCCTAACATTTTGCATATCTTAGATAAAGAACTTGGAATGCTCAGCTCCAGATTTCAATCTGTACCACTAGCTTTCTGCCAGCGCTTTAGGGCTGGAAGAGACCGAAAGAATAAACAGGAGGAATCAGTACTGCATTTCATGTTTCAAATTTTAGTAGTTGTGTACAATGAAATTATATAACTAGAAAAAACTAAATATCTATCTGGAGCCTGACAAATGGAGTTTCTGTGGCAGGATGAGTCAAATGAATGGAAAAATATTGCATACTTTTCTCATTTTTGGAATGAGTTTATAAATTCTGAGAGAGGAAGACCTCATCAGTGACAGGTCCAAACTGCTCCCTGATACATCTTACATTAGATGCCTGAATTTCAAGCTTCTGACTATATCTCTTCACTATTAATTTTCCAGGGATAGAGATTTTCTTCTAATTCCATACAGGCCAACTGATACTTCTGTCATTCAATGGCCTCCATTCTTGCTTGCTAGTAAGGTGTGTTATATAAGTGGTTTCATATGGCCAAAAGTTTATCATAATTGAATGGACCTGTCTTCTGCTTCCTTTTTCTAAATTGTTTCAATGTGATAGATTCCAATAGCTGTTGACATGGCAAAAGATTATAAGGAGTCGGATGATGATTTATTTAGAAAGATTAAGAGCGATGGGTATATGTATTCAGCAGTTGTTGAATGCTATGAGACTCTCAAGGACATCATACTGAACCTTCTGCTTGATGAAGAAGATAAGCTGTAAGAGTGTATAGCCTCTGTTCACCCATTTAATTTTCTTCTTAAAGGAATCCTCACAAGTATATTGGGTTTCTTCCATGTATGAGACAGGATTTTTAGCAGAATATTCACTAGAGTAGAACACTGCATACACGGAAAAACATTTGTCAAGGAGTTTAATATGAGTGCCTTGCCTTCTCTCAGTGAGAAGTTAGAGCAATTCTTAACTCTACTGGTCGGTTTTTCCCTTCATGCTTCTTTTTTTTCTCAGTATATTTCAGTTCCTTCTTGTAAAATTTATTCAGGACTTATAAATATAATTTTTCTCCCGCTGGCAGCGATCTGAAGATGGCACACTAGAGTCCCAGATAGTCAATGTCCTGCAAGATATTATAGAAATTATCATACAGGATGCCGTGGTTGATGGCCATTTGTATGTTTGAAACAGAGACTGAAACTTTGATTTGTGATTCTTTTTGTTTTAAACCCTATAATAAGTACTGCTTTACGATATGGGCTTGGTTGGGCTTTCTCCAGGTTTCTGCAAACACCTCAGCAATATCTTATAGAGAGAGTGCAGAGGTTTGTCAACATTGACACTTCTTTTACACAATAGATCAGTGATGGAGAAGGTAGTCTTGACAATTATACTTAACTGAACACATTACATTATTCTTTTTGAATGTGTTGTTGCTTACGAGTTTCTGTTTCTTCTCTGTAGGTTATTAGGCTTCATTTGCTTTTAACAGTCAAAGAATCAGCCATTAATGTGCCCCAAAATATAGAAGCTCGCCGCCGTATTACATTCTTTGCAAACTCCTTATTTATGAATATGCCAAAGGCTCCCAAAGTTCGGGACATGTTGTCCTTCAGGTTAGTTATTGTGATAGACTAATATATTGAAAGGAAAGGAAAAATAGAATGAGTATTTATTATTGTGAAGGACAAACTCATGAATGATTTTACGTGCACAAACACATTACTCTACTCTATCTTGTGTTGAAATTCAACTTTATATTGGATGTGCTACAAGAATCAAACTCATGATCACTTGGTCATACATACTCTAATACCACTTCAAGGGAGAACTTCCATAAAAGCTTAAGATACTAATCAGATGCTTTTTTCATTACTATTGCTCTTTTCTATTATTATTAACAATTGCGACCTCATTTATTGTTGACTTTCCCAAATATATGGATGATTGTTTACTTTTGTTGAGAGAATTATTGGGAGCAGTTATTTTGTAAAGCTACACACATGTTCTGTTATTATTCATTGTTTTACTATTAATTAAAGCATACTAAGGTGACAAAGTAAATTATATCTTGCCAAACTACCAGCAATTGGTCATTCTAATGTAATAAACACAAATATACTTTGCGAAATATGCTAATAATGCTAACTTTTTAACATAAATGTTAATATCCTAATAATTTTCCCTCATGCTACCATGATATATAACTTATCTGAGTTTTGCTTCAGTGTTCTGACACCCTATTTCAAAGAAGATGTTCTATATTCTGATGAGGAACTCAATAAGGAAAATGAAGATGGAATATCAATTTTATTCTACCTAGCCAAGATATATCCTGGTGAGCACTTTTATATGCTAACCTACATTTCTGCCCGTTTTTAGTACATGTGCAGTCATTTACTATCTGACATTAATATACTGTAGATGAATGGGCCAATTTCCATGAACGACTAAAAATTGAAGGTCTTGAAGAAGATAAGGAGGAGTTAATTCGACAGTGGGCATCTTACAGAGGGCAGACACTCTATCGAACAGGTCTTGATTGTAATGAACAGTATTTCTGTTGCTAGATTCATTTGAATATATATTCCAATTTTAAATGTTATGTTTCAACCTTTTGTTTTTGCTAGTGAGAGGAATGATGTACTATTGGCAAGCTTTGATCTTTCAATGCTTCATAGAATCTGCAGGAGACAAAGGTTATTTTTCTATTTACATACTGTGTTCAAGTTCAAATCCTGAGATGTGACAAAAGCCTTTCATATACGAATAAACTATACGATGTTTCTCTTGCAGCTCTCTCTGAAGGCTTCTGGACAATGAATTCCTATGACAAAAATAAGAAGCTTGAAGATGCCAAAGCTATGGCTGATTTAAAGTTCACCTATGTTGTTTCTTGTCAAGTGTACGGTTCTCAAAAGAAGTCCAAAAATACTAGAGATAGAAGCTGCTATACTAACATTCTCAATCTGATGTTAACGTGAGTGAATACAACCATTTTCTGAACTTTATAAGTTCCTTGTATATTGTAAAATAACAATGGGATTGACAATGGAAAAATGGAACATTCTGTGCAGGCATTCTTCCCTTCGTGTTGCTTACATAGATGAAACAGAAGAGATAAAGGATGGAAAATATCAGAAAGTTTATTACTCTGTGCTTGTCAAGGGAGGGGATAAGTATGATGAGGTATGGACAAAAGATCCTTGTTCTATGTTTTATTGTGAGTTGTGCTTTTTCCATATTTATTAGTGTTTAATTTCTATTCATTGTCAATGTAAAATATTTTGCTCTCAACCAATAAGGAATCATGCTAGGTATGATTTTAAAGATAGTTATTGTAAAAATAAACAAGCTTATTATATATAACAATTTATGATTGGACAATAGTATAAAATCTTTTATACTGTCTGTGAGTATCTGTGTGCTGTGAGAATGTTGTATTTACTTATTTAGAATTAGAATCTATATTTAATTCTATAATTAATCAATCCCTCAAATCAAGGGATTTCAAATTAAGGAAGGAAACATTTATTGTTTCCTAATATAGATGCTAGGATTTGTGTATATAACTTTGCATCATTGATCAATAGAAAAATAAGTCAAACCCCAATACTTGAGATGGCATCAAAGCTCCCTATCTAAGGGGGCTTGCTTTCGCAGAGAAAAATAGCCTAAACATGCCATAGTTGGCCTTCATTGCCAATGCAAAAGCCCTAAAACCTGCTATAGTTTATTCGTAGTTGGCCTAAATTTTACAAAGTGAAGAAATTTCACCTTTACTTCATATAGCCAAGTCGCATCCATGGCTTTGGAGTAGGTATGCTCCATTGCATCCCAAACTTCCTTTGCATGCTTAGAAATATGCAAGTATCATTGAGTTCTGGGATCATTGAATTCCATAGCCAAGCCATGATCGTAGGCATCTTCCCAATCCCATACTTCAAAATATGCCACATCACAGGTACTGGGCTAGAAAAAGAAGATTCTAAGTTTGAAGCATAGGATGAGGAAGATGTTATGATAATCGCTTGATTATGGAATTCAATGATCCCAGAACTCAATGATACTTGCATATTTCTTAGTGTTGGAGATATTGTAAATATCTCAATAGATTAAGATGTTACAAATATCTAAATATCTCATTAGGAGATCATGAATATCGCATTTTATCTACAACAATTATCTTTTCTTTTTTGTTAGCTATATTATCTTTAAGTAGTTCACCTTTAACCTATAAAAAAGGGATTAGAAATTGTATTATTCAATTCAATTAATACACAATTCATTTTCCTTTCAATTTGGTATCAGAGTTCCAGATTTTGGGAGCTCTATTTCCACTTAATTGAACCGCTACCCTCTGACATGACCCACACATCGGTGCAAGACTAGTCAAAGTCTTCTCTATCATTCCCAACTATTAGTGATAATGGCAAAAGATAAAGCCATTATCTTAGGATCTAATGAACTTCCAAATTTGGTGGGTCCTTCTCGACTTGACAATCGCAATATCTACAATGGCTATAGTACATTCTTACTACACTTAAAGGGCACAAGAAGTTGAGTCATATTGAAGGAAGTGGCCTACCTAGAGATGATCGAAAGTTTGAAGCATGGGATGGCTTGAGGATTCTTTCATTCGGAAATAAGCCGGAATATGTTCTATTCCTTCCTTCGTGAGATATAGGAGAATCTCATTGAGACATATTCAATGAAAAAGGACTCTGCTACTTATTATGATATTGAAAGAAAGATCTTCAACTCTAGACAAAGAACCCTCTCAATAACAAAGTACTATGGTACTCTGAATGGGTTATGAATCTAGTTGTACCAGTACCAAGGATTGAAGATGTGCAAAGCTGATTCTATTACATACACTAGGCTCATTGAAAAGGGGAGAATCTTTATGTTCCTCCATGGCTTGAATTTTGAATATGATCCTATTCGGGTTCAAATTCTAGGCTCATTACAGTTGCTAATGGAGATCGTGTTCCTATTGTTAGATCTAGCAACATCCAACTTCAATCCTCTTTATCCCTACACAATGTTCTTCATGTTTTGAAACTGGCTAACAACCTTATCTTTATATATAGGCTTATACAAGATTGGAATTGTTCAATAACATTTTTTTCATTCTCATTGTATTATTTAGGAACTTAAAACGAGGAGGACGATTGGAGTCCCTAAAGAACTGGGTGAGTTATACTACTTACAACATATACAAAGATAGGTAACAACATTAATAAGGAAGATTTGCCTTCCAGTCAATAGGTAACCACAAAAACGTGGGCAGCTTCTCAAATTTGGCTTTACTATAAACGTCTTGGACATCCACTGTTTAGGTTATTTAAGACAATGTTTCCACATTTATTTACAAAAGAGTGTCGAATCCTTTAAGTGTGATGTTTGTCAATTTTCAAAGCATCATCATGCAATATTTTCTCCTAATAATAATAAAAGTCTTGAACCTTTTGACCTCATTTATTCTTATGTATGAGGGCCAACTAGTAACACTATATCGGGGGCTAAGTGAATTGTATTGTTTATTGATGATTGTACCCCTGTGACATGGATATTTATTATGAAACATAAATATGAGGTTTGTCAAATATTTGTTGATTTTTTTCGTCTTGTCAAAAACCAATTTGATAAATCTATTAAAAGACTATAGTCAGACAATGGTACCGAATTTGTAAATCTTGAGTTCTCCAAGTTTCCTAAAGATAATGGTGTGGTTCATAAACTGACTTGTGTGAATACTCCCCAACAAAATAGGGTTGCAGAAAGGAAAAATCATCATTTTCTTGAGGTTACTAGAGCTCTCCTCTTCCAAATGTCTGTTCCTAATATTTATTGGGGAGAAGCTGTCCTAATTGCCACTTATCTCATCAACAGGTTACTAACTCGTGCTTTAAACAGTATTAGTCGAATTAAACATGTTATCTTTCTTTTCTTCTTTCATTCTTCTCCCCTAATGTTATTCTTACCAAGTTGTGTTTTTGGGTGTGTTGCCTTTGTCCATTCTTATAATCCACATCTTGGGAAGTTATACTCTAGAGCTGTCAAATGTGTTTTTATTGGTTATCCCTCAAATAAAAAAGGGTTTAAGTGTTATCATCCTTCGAGTCGTTAAGTCTTTGTCTCAATGAATGTTACTTTTCATTAAACACAATCATCCTTTGTTAGTCCTCCATTTTAGGGGGAGTTATCTAAAAGTTGAGTTTGTGATCGAATCATTACCTTTTCTTATTCAAAATATCATTGAGTCATTACCTTTTCTTACTTGGGATGTTCAAGTTCAAGAAGTCACGAAACCCACTCTGGTCCCAAAGCAAGTCCAATTGTCTGAGCCGAAGGTAAGTATTTGTGACACCCTTCTACCCTGAATACTTAAATTGCCTTAATAAAATAAATAAAATAAAGATAGGGTAATGGTTAAAACAAAAAAAATCACAATTTGTATTAAGGATAAAAGATTTACATGGTAATTAAAAGGTAGACACAAAGTTTTCAAGGAGGTTTTAGATCTAAACATTATAATTGAGAAAACTAAAGTCATCAATCATCTTTAAAATAAGTCATTCAAACACCAAGGCATAGAGCAACTATTCTAACATCTAGAACCCTGATGTCACACTAATCAGAGCAAGACCCCGCCTTTTCAAAACTTGGCACCAGTGCCCTTAATGTTACCTAAAAGAAACAACAAGAGAAAGTACGGTGAGAAATCGCATTCAATCATATATAAAGGTAGATAATGTCCCAAATCCCACCTATTACCGAACTCAATTACTAACAGTTAACAGATGCTCATATATCAATCACATTTCATTCATGTTTACAAAATGCACATGCTCGCACAATGCATATGCTCATCACAACACCTAAGAGTCTCGAGTTGGAACTCCACATCATGGGCGAACCTCCTCAATCCCCTTAGTTATCACTAATGATGGCCACATCGTTAAACACTCTGTATGGGCTGGTGTGTCGCACAGTTAAACACCACCTATGGCCCGTGCGAAGACATTCCACACAACCGTTAAACACCACCTATGGCCGGCGTGCAGCATGGTTAAACACCACCTGTGGCCCATGCATATGATTGTCCCCCATCTTTAGTCCCCCTGTTAAACACCACATATAGCCAGGGTATTATAGTCACGTCTGGCTTCTCATGCATCTCATGCCTCTCATGTCCATGCTTAATGCATTCCCATCCACACTCTTATTCTCATGATTTATTTATACATCATTCGCACAGTCCACAATCATACCCAACCATATTAATTTAACCATCATTATTATAAATCATTCATCAAGAAGCACATAAACGCACATAAAACACCATTGAATTTCACCCAGTTTCATCATTGCACACAAGAGCCCCAAATCATGAACAACCATAAACAACACAAGAATCAAGTAATTAGGGCAATTAATCATACAGTTTCTCAACAAAAATCACATTAGGACAAGGCGTTAATCAGACCACAGAGCATATTGACAAATCTTTTCTACCGATTAAAATATTTTTAAAACATAATAATCAAACGAAATTGAGAATTTAGATCCTAGAGGGACTTAGGGATTGCCCTCACTACCCGTACACTCCGGCATTCATATATGATCAAACCTATCTCCCCTATACCTTAGATGCGAAGAATAGTGATGATATAATGCGGCTCTAGGACGGTTTGAACACCCTAGCTCCTCTTCCTTGCAGGTCGGCGTTGTCTCTCCTCTAGGTCTGGCTGTCTGACGCGTAAAACACCAATTAGGGTAAACTGATTACCCCTTGTCTAATATTCTAGCTGGGTCTGGTCAACTCCGACCCGCCCGTCAGCCTCCCCTGTTAATTCAATTAATTAAATTAATAAATGAAATAATTTAGATAAAGCCTCATCAATTTATAAAATCATTAACCCCTCTATTAAAATAAAATTGATAATAATAATAATAATATAATTAATTTCTAAAAATAATTAAATAAATTTTAGGATGTTGCAGTATTCATGATAACCTCATTGAGGATGTTATTAATGATATGCATGTTGCTCTGGGGAAAGGGAAACGATCATGTGCCAAGTATCTATTTCTCAATTTGTGTGTACTGACCATCCCTATGCACAACATCAAAGTTTTATTGTTGTCATTGATGCAATAAAAACACCTACATTAGTACAGGAAGCTTTGAAAGATGAGAATTGAGTTCAAGCAGTGAAAGAGATGAAGCCGATAGAGAAAAACTCAAATCGGGAGATTGTTGATAGGCCCAAAGACAAAAAAGTTGGAGGCTATAGATAGATATATACTGTGAAGTGTAAATTTGATAGGACCCTTGAGCAATACAAAGGAAGATTGGTTGCTAAAGGGTATACACAAATTTATGGAATAAATTATGAGGAAACATTTGCCCCTGTAGCAAAGAACATGGTAAGAGTTATTCTTTCCTTAGCCGCCCACTTTGGCTAGAACTTGCATCAGTTTGATGTTAAAAATGCATTCCTTCATGGAGACCCAGAAGAAGAAGTCTACATGGATATTCCCCTAGGATTCTATTCTCATAATGAAAAGAATAAGGTATGCAAACTCAAAAAGACATTGTATGAACTTAAACAATCTCCCCAAGCATGGTTTGGAAGGTTTGCTCAAGTCATGATATCTCTAAGATACAAGCAAAGACAAGGTGATCATACTCTCTTTATAAAACATTCTCTTGATGGTAAACTCACTCTTCTCCTAGTATATGTAAACAATATGATTGTTATAGGTGATGATGAGATTGAAAAGCTTACTCTGAAAGAAAAGTTGTCAATGCAATTTGAAATGAAGGAGATAGGAAAGCTTAAATGCTTCCTCGGGATAGAGATTGTATATTCCAAACAAGGTATCTTTATCTCCGAAAGGAAGTATGTACTCAATCTCCTCAAAGAAACAGGAAAATTGGAATGCAAGACCTCAAGGGTACTTATTGAACAGAACCATAAGACTGGGTGTGAAGAAAGTCCAATCATAGAGAAGTCTCAATATCAAAGATTACTGGGAAAATTGATCTACTTATCCCACACTAGGTCAGATATTGCCTATCTTGTTAGTGTGATTAGCCAATTTATGCATGATCTAAGGGAAAGGCACATTTAGGTAGTTGAAAGGATCCTCCAGTATTTGAAGTCAAGTCTGGGAAAAGGACTGTTGTTCAGAAAAGGTAAATTGTCCATACAAATGCAGACTATGTAGGATCAGTTATGGATAGAAGGTCCATTTCTGGATATTGTATGTTTCTGGAAGGAAATCTAGTAACTTGAAGGAGCAAGAAGCAAAATGTGGTTGCTCGATCTAGTGTAGAAGTAATGGATGAAGCAAAATGTGGTTGTTGACCTCAAAGTAAAATATGAATGACCTATAAAGTTCTGTGACAACAATTCAATTATTAGTATTGTCCATAATCCAGTCCAACACGACGGGACAAAACACATAGAGATTGATAGACACTTCATTAAAGAGAAGTTGAATAGTGAACTTGTAGTCATAGCACATGTTCCTACAGGGCTCCAAGTAGCAGATGTTTTCACCAAAAGGACTCCCTGCAGCTAGATTTCAAAAACTCAATGGCAAATTAGGTTGATATTCATTTACCAACTTAAGGGGGTGTGTTAGAGATATAAATATCTCATTAGATTAAGAGGTTACAAATATCTAAATATCTCATTAGGAGATCGTGAATATCGCATTTTATCTACAACAGTTATCTTTTCTTTTTTGTTAGCTATGTTATCTTTAAGTAATTCACCTTTATCCTATAAAGAGGGAGATTAGAAATTGTATTATTCAATTCAATCAATACACAATTCCTTTTACTTTCAATTCTTAGCACACGAAGGAAGTTTGGGATGCAATGGAGTAGACCAACTCGAAAGCCATGGATGCAACTTGGCTATATGAAGTAAAGGTGAAAACAGTAGCAACACAAGGGAATAAGACTATTATTGAATACACCAGTTAACTAAAGTCCCTATGAATGGAACTAGACCTTTAGAAGATGCAACAATTCTCAAGGAATTTATTGAGCAAGAGAAGGTTTATGATTTCCTAGTTGGCCTAAATTTTGAATTTGATAAGGTCAAAATTCAAATCTTTGGGAAACAAACAATTCCATGTTTTAATGAAGTGGTGGCTATTCTACAAAGTGAAGAAATTTCACCTTTACTTCATATAGCCAAGTCACATCCATGGCTTTGGAGTAGGTGTGCTCCATTGCATCCCAAACTTTCATTTGCATGCTAAGAAATATGCAAGTATCATTGAGTTCTATATGGACCCATGCTGTCTCCTCTTCTAGAACGGTTTTTTCTTGTCTCCTCCTTCTCGTCTTCTATTCTTTGTTGGGATCATAATCATAATTAGTATAAATAAAGTTTAGTGCTCTAACTTTTATGAACATGTTAATGCATCAACAAATTTGTCTTGGAATGTGAATTTGGACTTGTTAAATATATTATTGTTTTCTGTATCTTTTTTTATATGACTTTTATTTTCTCTATATTTTCTTGATATAATTTCTTTATTTCCTTATTTTAGGCTTAGGTGTTTACCTTATAAAAAGGAGATTAGAAATTGTATTACATACTACTCAGTTCAATACGGTCTGTTTAACTTGGTATCAAAGCATAGTTTTGCTCTTTGCCTGTGGCTTGTGCGTCTACCGTCGACCGCCATCGTCTGTCATCGGAAAGTTTTGTCTTAGTATCCAGTGACTGAGTCGTCGTCTACCGCTATCGTTGCCACTATCCGTCGCTATCAGCTGCTGTCTGTCACCATCAGACCGCCATTCTCCGCCGCAAGCCCACCGTTCTGTTCGTTGGTTCATTTCCTACCTATTTCAACTCCCAAAAATTTGGTGGGAAGTACTGCAGCTGGTAGATCTAAGTTACCGTGTTGTTGTTTTTTATTGCAAGTGTTTAGAACTATTACCTCTCCTCTTCTGTTCACTATTTGAAGTTAAAAATGGCCATTGCCAGTTCCTTTCCACAAGGATTTATTATCTCTTTTTCAGGAACTCTAACTATTACAACAGAGAAACTCAACTGGAAAATTATAGAGCTTGGTCAAATTCAGTTGAGTTGTGGTTTTTGGGACAAGGATTTCATGACCATTTGGAGAAAGAAGAGGCTGAAATACTAGAAGAAAATAGAGTTCCATGGTTGAAGCTTGATTATCAATTATGTGCCATTTTGTGGCAGTCTGTTAGTCCTGAATTATTAGAAATCTTAAGGTCATTCAAGACCTGTTATTCCTTTTGGACGAATGCTAGAGATGTCTTCGCTAATGATGTTCAATGTCTGTTTGATTCAACTCAAAAGATTGTTTTCCTTCAACAGACCAATCATGATATGTTGTTGCAAATAGCCAAAGCCAGGACTGCTATTGAAGAATTGAAAGGTTTATTTGTGTGTAACTCTGTTGAGGAAACAACAGAGCGAATTGACAAACTACTTATGGTTCTAATCCTACGAAGTTTGCATCCTGACTATGAGCATGTTCGGGATCAAATCCTATCAAGTGAGCAGATTCCCTCTATGAATAGCCTGGTTACTAGGCTTCTTCGGGTTCCTACCATAACGAAAGGTGATGGTATCGCTATTAAAAACTGTGCTATGGTAGCCTCTCGTGGTAGAGGAAGAAGCTGTCAGGGTACTACGAGGAATATTACGAAATGGTAAAGGTGGTCATGGTAGGCTTATCTGCTCACACTGTGGAAAAGGACACCTACAAAATAGATGTTATGATTTGATTGGTTGGCTAGACAAAATTGCAAATATATCTTCGAGTGATACCCCTTCAAACAGAAGGAATGATTCTCAATTAATCTCAGATGAAGGATATCAGGAGTTCCTAAGGCTCAAGTCCAATAATCACACCCAATCATCTGCATCACCAAGTGTTTCAACTGCTTGCATTTCTCATTCCATGGGAGTCAAGGTCCATGGATAATTGACTTAGGTGCTTCTGATCACATTTCTGGTAATGACTCTGTGTTCTCTTCTATCTCCTCACCTAAGTTTCCTCACTTCATTCATTAGCCAATGGTTCTAAAATGGTATCTCAAAGAGTTGGTCAATTTTCTCTATCTTCATCAATTAGTTTAGACTGTGTTGTACATTCCTAAATGTCCCTACAATTTGATTTCTTTGAGTCAAATTGACTCGTTCTTTGAATTGTTCAGTAACCTTTTATGTCGATTTCTTTGTTGTACAGGACTGGAATATGGGTCAGCTGATTGGCAAAGGACATGAATCAAGAGGACATTATTACTTATGCAACAATCCTCTACATTGTGTTTTTGCGTTTAACATAATCGTTTAGGATACCTTAGTCTTACAAAGCTAAAGTTAATGGTTCCTATTCTCAATAAACTGTCTATCTTAGACTGTGAGTCCTGTCAATTAGGCAAACATGTCAAGTCCACATTTCCTAACCAAGTCAACAAAAGATGTAATTTTCCTTTTTCTATTGTCCATTCAGATAATTGGGGACCTAGCCGAGTATCATCTTTTGGTTTTAACTACTTCGTCACATTTACTGATGAATACTTACGATGTATTTGGGTCTATTTAATGAAAGAAAGATCTGAACTTTTGCCCATCTTAATGTCCTTCCCTAAAGAAATGGAAAATCAATTTGGAAAAACCATTAAAATATTGAGAAGTTTCTTTCAAACTAAACTCATATCTGTCTTCAAAAGGAATCTTACATCAATCCACGTGTCCTCATACTCCTTAACAGAATGGTATAGCTGAAAGGAAAAATAGGCATCTGGTTGAAACTGCCCACACCTTACTTTTAAGTGCAAATGTCCCTACTAATCATAGCCGTTCTTACTGCTTGCTTTTTAATAAATCGAATGCTATCTGCCTCTCTTGAAAATCAAATTCCTCATTCAATTTTATTTCCTAAAGATAAAATATATCATGTGTTTCCTAGAGTCTTTGGTTCTGTATGTTTTGTTCATGATGTCTCTCCAGGTGGTGATAAACTTTCTACAAGAGCAATCAAATGTGTGTTTCTTGGATATTCTCGTCTTCAAAAATGGTACAAATGTTACTCTTCATCCACAAAAAGACACTATATGCCAGCTGATGTTACATTCTTTGAGGAAATTATGTTCTTCTCCACCAAAGATGATTTTGAATCTATCCAACAAGCACTACCAATTTCATATCTTAGTTCAATAGAGTCGTCATCCTTTGAAACACATAATCAAGACATACTCCAACCTTCCTCTTCTGTTCATTATCAAGTTGAACTATCTTTACATATCAAAGCAGGACACAAGAGATGGGTACCCCAATATGTGAAGATTCACTTGATTCATGTCCTCTATCCTCAATTGACCCCACACCGGATCCTCTTCCATCCTTACCTTCCCATGATTCTAACATTGGTTGGCCCATTGCTCTTCGGAAAGGTATTCGCTCCACTTGTAATCTTTATCCTATTTACCTTAGTTATCATCGTTTATCTCCTTTGTATTTTTCTTTTGTTTCCTTTGTCTCGTCCATTACTATTCCTAAATCTATCTGTGAAGCACTTGATCATCCTGGATGGCGACAACTCATGATAGTTGAAATGCAGGCGCTGGAACAAAGTGGTACTTGGGATTTAGTTTCTCTTCCCTTAAGCAAGAGGGCAGTTGGTTGTAGGTGGGTATTTGCTATAAAAGTTGCACCTAACGGCACAGTTGATCGCCTCAAAGCCCAGTTGATGACCAAACGATATACTCAAGTATATGGTCTTGATTATGGAGATACTTTCTCTCATGTAGCTAAAATCACTACTATACGCCTCTTACTTGCAATGGTTATTATTCGTTACTGGCATCTTCATCAATTAGACATCAAAAATGTTTTTCTACATGGTGACTTAGATGAAGAAATATACATGGAGCAACCTCCTGGTTTAGTATGAAAGCTTCGTAGATCCTTGTATGGACTTAAACAGTCCCCAAGAGTTTGGTTTGGAAAGTTTAGCCAAGTTGTGTTCAAAACTTCGGGATGACAAGAAGCATATCACTCTGAATTTTATTGTCATTCCTCTTCTGATAAATGTGTGTATTTGGTTGTGTATGTGGATGATATTTTCATCACAAAAAATGATGATATCAAAATTTTTCAGTTAAAGCAGTACTTATTTAACCACTTCTAGACCAAAGATCTTGGTCATCTAAAGTACTTTCTTGGCATAGAGGTCACTCAATCCAAGGAAGGCATTGTTATCTCAGAGAAAATATGCTCTTGATATCTTGCAAGAGACTAGTATTAGTAATAGTAAGCCCGTTGATAGTCCCATGGATCCAAATATGAAGCTAATGGTAAAACATGGCGAACCTTACTCTGATCCAAAGAGGTATAAAAGATTAGTTGGAAAACTCATTTACCTCACTATCACTAGACTTGATATCTCCTTTGCAATGGGAGTTGTAAGTCAGTTTATGCAAGCACCTTTTGTTGATCACTGGGCAGCAAACTTTCGTATCCTTAGATATATCAAGAAGACACCTGGACAGGGTTTATTATATGAGAATAAGGGAGACACCCATATATTAGGTTATTGTGATGCTGATTGGGCAGGATCTCTCATTGATAGACGATCTACTACAGGTTTTTGCATATCTAATGGGGAAAATGTGGTCTCTTGGAAAAGTAAGAAGCAAAATACTATTGTTTGAAGCAGAATATTGGGCTATGGCTTCAGCCACTTGTGAATTGATATGGGTAAAACAACTTATTCAAGAATTGAAATTTGCTGATGTCCAACCAATGAAACTGTATTGTGATAATCAAGCAGCTCTTCACATTACTTCTAATCTTGTATTTCATGAGAGAACCAAACACATTGACATTGACTGTTACTTTATACGGGAGAAGTTGCTGGCCAAAGAAATAAGTACAGAATTTGTTAATTCAGTAATCAACTTGCTAACATTTTCACTAAATCTTTAAGGGACCACAGATACAAGTTATATGTTCCAAGCTTGGAGCATATAATTTATGTGCTCTAACTTGAGGGGGAGTGTTAAATATATTACTATTTTCCTATATCTTTTCTTATGTGACTTTTATTTTCTTTGTATTTTCTTGATATAGTTTCTTTATTTCCTTGTTTTTAAGCTTAGATTTTTACCTTATAAAAGGGAGATTAAAAATTGTATTATACACACTTCTCAGTTCAATATAGTGGTCTGTTTAATTGGACTTAACTCAATCCTACAAAATCAACTTGTAAGGTTGTCTCCAACTTATATACTCTACCTTGGTCATCTCAAGAGCCAATGTGGGATCTCCAATATGCTCATGTTAAGGATTGAACATCTCAAGACTGAACATCTACGTGTGGTTCAATATTGGCTTGATAGGCCCAACAAAAATTACTAAGAAAAACTCTAATACCATTTTAGAAAGTAAATTTAGGCTTAATACAACCTTACAAAACTAGCTTGTAAGGTGAGGGTTATTCTCCACTTATATATTCAATCTTAGTCATCTCACTAGTCGATGGTGAGGGATGTAAGTTGAGGGTTGTTCAACACATTGTAATACATCTTAAGTTAATATCAGTGTTGCACTATTTTTTATCTCTCATCCTCTCTCTATACTTAAAACTGCATAATTTCAAAAAGATAATTTAAATAGATGAAGAATGGAATGCTTGACTTTCTCAATCACTGTTTTGTTTTTATTATCTATTTTTATTATTGAAAAGAAAATATCAACTGTAGGCAGGAATCTGACTAAAAAGAGCAATTTACCTCTTATTTACCCAACAGTAAATAATCACTTCTTTAACAATGGAGAAGCCAACAAAGAGCAAATACTTAAGAGATGAAACAAATAGAAAGATATGAAGGACCTAATATGAATACTGCTATAATAATTCTAGAGTAAAAGATTATTAGGATGACAAACTAAAGGATGTTATGTGCAATTATATACATTATATAAACTGAAGGGGTCTTCTATTTTGTATTACTGTTGTGCAAGGGTTGTTCAATTCATGTTGAGTTGGTTTGGGGTTCTGAACAACCTTAAATTTTAACTCAAGTGATTCTATATTGCATTACTAGGAAATATATCGCATCAAGCTACCTGGTCCTCCAACAGAAATTGGTGAAGGGAAACCTGAAAACCAAAATCATGCCATTATATTTACTCGTGGAGAAGCCTTGCAAACAATAGACATAAATCAGGTACTTCTCCTTGTACTTCAATTTAATATGAATTTAGTAGCACTTTATGTATAACTCAATGTTCCTAATTTTATTGCTTCTTTTGTTAAGGATAACTATTATGAAGAAGCTTTCAAAATGAGAAATGTATTGGAAGAATTCCAGAAAGGACATAGTGGACAACAAAAGACCATATTGGGTATAAAGGAGCATATATTTACTCAAAGGTCTGCCTAGTGACAATATTTAGTATTAGATTTTATTTGAATAAATTATTTCAACAAGAAAATATTTACTTTTGTCATCAAACATGAATTGACACAAGTTATTTACACTTATGTGTTTCTTATTCTGCAGTATTTCTTCACTTGGTTGGTTTATGTTAAACCAAGAGACCAGCTTTGTGACCATTGGCCAACGAATTTTGGCAAATTCTTTAAGGTTAGTCCCAATTTTTTTGTCCTGTGATACTGCATAGGATTTTCAACTTGTTTTCACACTTTTTACCTTATTTTTTATTTTGCTTCATCCATTTGGTCATTCAAATAAAATGGGAACTTTTAGTTACATGTACATGTTGGTAAATGTGCAAGTTCTATTTATTATAGACTATAGAGTAAACCTTCAATTTAGACCTTGTTTGAGTAAACTTCTCTATAAGCACTTACAAGACACGAAAAAAGAAAGGAAAAATGAAATAAACATCTCCATAAGCTAAAATTAGCTAATGCATAAGTTAAAAATTTGTTTTTAAATAAGTTAATATGAGAAAACTGCTACAAATTAGCTTATACATAAGCTAATTTTAACTTATAGAGAAATGTATTTTATTTTTCCTTTCTATTTTTCCCTCCTATAAGTGCTTATAGAGAAGTTTACCCAAAAGCTAATATGAGAAAACTTCTACAAATTAGCTTATGCATGAGCTAATTTTAACTTATGGAGAAGTTTATTTACTTTTCCTTCCTATTTCCCCCTTCTATAAGTGCTTATGGAGAAGTTTACCCAAACAGACCCTTAGTCTCTACTATATATCTACTTGCTTCCCACCTAGAATCCCTTTAGGCTTGAAGCATGAACAAAGCACAAACTCATCACTACTTTATGCTACAACTGAATTTAATACAAGAATAGGATATGTCTTGTTTTATTTTCTATGCACGGAATTTTTTCTTTATTTCAGTTAAGTAATCCATATTCCTGAATTTGCAGGGTTCGGTTTCACTATGGCCATTCTGATATATTTGACAGAATCTTCCACATAACAAGAGGTGGCATAAGCAAAGCATCAAAAGTTATTAACTTAAGTGAGGATATATATGCAGGTACTAAATGGTTGAGTAGAAAATGCAATCTGCCATCTGGTGGATCCAAATTTTCTATTAATTGTGCTTAACATCCATGGGTTCAATTCAAATCTACATTGTGGATTTATGTAGGTGCAAATTTTTTACTAATTGTGCATAACATCCTTAGGTTTCAATTCAACTTTACGACAAGGATTTATCACTCATCATGAATACATACAAGTAGGTAAGGGGCGTGATGTAGGCATGAATCAGATATCACTCTTTGAGGCTAAGGTTGCGAATGGAAATGGGGAACAAACACTTAGCCGTGATGTTTATCGACTTGGACAACAATTTGACTTCTACAGAATGTTGTCATTCTACTTCACAACAGTTGGTTTCTACTTCAGTAGCATGGTAATTAATCAAATCTCATTTAAGGCTCTTATAATAGCACATTATTGGAATGTACTTTCTATAATTGGAGTATATAATGTTTTTTTCAATATACAAACAACTTGTTACATACACTTTCAGTAAAGAATAAAATAAAAATCAACAGAAATCATGTCAAAATATGACTTGTGAATGGGTTCTATTGTGATCTAAGCTATGTTAACCTTAATTATTATTGAAGATAGGTCTACTAGTCAAATGATTTAGACGAAACAGGATATGGGAAAGATATGTGGATAGAAATCTATCTGCATTTTTGCATGAAATGACTGCTTTCATAAGACTTAATTTAAGCACTTCTCTTTGTTGTCTAGACACTTGTACTACATAAAGCAAGGAGGGTAGACAATGTTTAATAAATATGTAGTATGTATGATTCATTTAGTTTAGAGAGAACCCATAATTTGGTCCTTCAAAGTTATACATGTCACCACATTAGTTTTTTAAAAATTTTGGTGACTAAATTAGTCTTTTGAAAATTCTTTTTCTCACTGCTATAGTTTTTCACAAGGCCTAAATAGTGACATTTTAGAACTTTGAGGAACTAATTTGGTTACAATTTAAATCTTTAGAAGATTAATTTGGTGGCTAAAATTTTTGAAGCATTAATATTGTGTTGCATGTTACTTTGAAAGACCAAAGACCAAAGACGGTTTTCCCTTTAGTTTAATTTAGGCTCATTTGACCTTGTGTTGACTATTTGAAAGTGGAGGGTAGACAAAACGAAAATCTTCTATCAAAATCACATTACTGGTATTATAATAAAAAAGATTTCTAATTTTAAAGATATCTATAACAATAAACTTAATTTAAGTTGGGATGTTTTATATGACTATATAACGAAATATTTGAAATGTTAGACATACAATACAATTGCAGATATGACTAGACAACTAAATATAAAAGCACGTGACCTTGCTTTTGTTGCGTAAAATGTGCTTATGCTAACGCTTGCATTTGGATGTTATGATTTTTCAGATAACTGTGTTGATTGTGTATGTATTCTTATATGGACGTTTATATATGGTTTTGAGTGGAGTTGATAGAGAAATTCTTAAAAATCCAAACATACATCAAGATAAAGTGCTTGAAGAGGTCTTGGCAACTCAGTCTGTTGTTCAGTTGGGCTTACTGCTTATGTTGCCCATGGTTATGGAAATTGGCTTGGAGAAGGGGTTTCGCACTGCCTTGGCTGACTTTATCATCATGCAGCTGCAACTAGCCTCTGTGTTCTTTACTTTCCAGCTTGGAACAAAAGCTCATTATTATGCAAGAACACTCTTGCATGGAGGTGCTAAATATCGACCAATTGATTGTGGATTTGTTGTCTTCCATGCAAAGTTTGCTGATAACTACACGATGTACTCACGGAGCCATTTTGTGAAGGGCCTAGAGATACTCATACTATTGATTGTTTATGAAGTCTATGGGAAGTCATATCACAATTCGCATCTTTATTTATTCATCACAATCTCCATGTTGTTTCTGGCCGCTTCCTGGTTGTTTGTTCCTTTCTTGTTTAATCCTTCCGCCTTTGCTTGGCAAAAAGCAGTGGATGACTGGACAGATTGGAAGCGGTGGATGGGAAATCATGGTGGTATTGGCATTTCATGTGATAAAAGCTGGGAATCTTGGTTGGGTGAAGAAAATGAACACTTAAAACACTCAAATATAAGGGGAAAAATACTTAAGATAATTCTTGCATTTCGCTTCTTTATGTACCAATATGGAATTGTCTACCACATGGACATTACTCATCATAGAAAAGATTTGCTGGTAGAGAAACTCATTTTCTGTATTCCCCAATCCTATTAATGGTTACAAGTTTTATTGGCACCATCTTACTACCTTTGATTTTCCTTGTAGGTATTTGGATTTTCTTGGGCAGTTCTAATAATAATACTTATTGTATTGAAGGTATGTAAATGCTAGCTGGGGGATCAAGAATAACTTCCTATAAAGTCGTTATTGTTTCAATTTAAGCCCAATCAATTGTTTGATACAAAATTATTGTTAACCCAATTGAATTTTTGCTTCTAGTTTAAATTTATACATATACCATTTATTTTCAATCAAACAAGGGGATCTTTTAGACCATTGTACAGTTAAAATTAGTTCACATTTCTACAATATTAATGCATTTGTCTTCTAAAGTGTAGAAGTTTAAGAGAGGAAGAAAATCTAATGATGAAACTGAAAATTTTATTAGAATGAATTGAATTGATTACAGATGCAAAGAACCCCATGTATGTCTAGACACAATTAGTTAGAAGCCCAACTACACAGTTACTTAGAATCCTAACTAACATAACAAATCACTAACTGACATGCCAGCTCAGCATGATTGGGAGTGACAACTAACTAGCAGCTATTACAAATGCAAACTACTATTACAACATATACTCCAACATACTGTCATAGAAAGGCTACTAGGAAAATTACCTTTAAAGAACTTAGAAGAAGATAAAATAAAGACAGATTTTTCATCGATGCCTATAGGCTAGGAGGAATACACTTATATAACCTAAATGCTGTGAATAGGTGAATAATATCCATCTGTCTGTCAGCATCCTATTATTTTTAGATAATTAAATTAAAACTATAATATCTAGTGTAAATATCTAACTTCATGCCATAAAGTTTTTTTTCACCATTTAGGTTTTTGGGTATTTTTGGACCTCTGTAAGCACATCCTAACATACTGTTTGTATGATTTCCACATGGGCATGTCAGATGGTATCCATGGGAAGACAAAGATTTGGCAGTAACTTTTCCCTCAAGTTTCATATTCTCAAGGCACTTCTCTTTCTTGACTTTTTGTCAGTCATTACTGTATTATTTGTGATATATGGACTTACCATATCAGATTTTTTTGCTGCCATCATCGCCTTCATGCCCTCCGGATGGGCCATTATTCTGGTAAGTTAAAACTTCTGCATCTTAGAAAAGCACCAGTTACGAACAATTTTTACTCTTTCTATCAACTTATTATTGGTCCTGTTTGGATAAACTTCTCGTCCACAGAAACAAGATAAAATGAATTAAGTATGTCTCATAAACTAAAATTAACTTTTGCACTTAATTTTTATAAAAGCTCTAATTTAATTTTTTCAAAAGTTGAGGTGCTTATGTTGAATTTAGCTTATAGGACAAACTCAATTTATTTGATCTCATTTTTTTCTCCTACAAGTATTTAGAGAAAAGTTTATCCAAACAGAACTTTTTCTTATATATCTTAGGAAGATTGAAGAAATATTGCTATATATTCTAATTGCACACCATCCTAGACAATTTTCGATGTAAGTACTTCATTCATCCAAAGATACTGATATTCCTTAATTTGCATTCAAGATTGCACAAGTATGCAATGCATGCTTGAAAGGAGCTAAACAATGGGACTCAGTGAAAGAGCTATCCAAAGCTTATGAATATGTAATGGGATTCATAATATTCTTGCCAATGGCCATTTTGTCATGGTTCCCACTTGTGTCAAAATTTCAAACTCGCTGGTTATTCAATCAAGCATTTAGTAGAGGACTCCAAATTTCAATGATTCTTGCTGGAAAGAAGGACATTTATCAATCTGGTTGACATATTATTGAATTGCTAAGGTTTGGTTGACATATTATTGAATTGCTAAGGTGTAATCTTGTATGTTCCGTACATGAAGGTTATTTTTATAGATTAAAGAAAGTGGTGTTTTTTTACTTTGTTCACTCATTCCATATCTTCCCAAAAATCCAAAAAAAAAAGGGGGATTGTCCACCTTTTTGAAAAATTTTCAACTGTTTTGTCTTTGAGGACTTATAGAGTCTTTGATTATGTCTTGCTGAAAATTCAATTATTGTGAATAATGTATTAAAGTCAAATCGTTTTGTTTTTTTTTTAGTATTATCGTTATTTCCAACATTAACATTTTTCTTTAAAAATTTAGATTTATTAAAAATGACATTCAACTTGAAGATAAATTGATCTCCCACCTAGTAGAATTTTTGAGGGACTTGTTATGATTTCCTTTTACTTTTCATACTACATTTTATTGACTGAGAATAGGAATGATAAATGACAAATGAATATATTTTGAAATTGCATAAACAATATATATATGTATGAGGTAAGAGGAGGGCTTTGTTTATTTGTTACCATATAAAGGGGATACAGAGGACAAAATCTTTATTACCCATTATTATTTAATTTAGTTACTATTTTTTTAAAAATATTTGTATATTAAGTTTCAAGTTAGTTTACATTCAATTTGGACTTCAAAAGGGATAAGAATGTTGTTTCTCAAATAAAGTTAGATTTTCTCCTTACATACCAAATTATTTTAAATATTTTAAGGTATTATTTTAAATATTTTCAATGATGTATAAAATATTATGACTTGTTAAAAAAAAATTCTAGAATATTGATTATGCTAGTGAATGTTAGATTGTTAAGTTGGTTGTATTAGTGTGATGTAATAGATTAAGATTTTAAAAAAATTATGATAAAAAAATTTTGTGATATTCAATAAAAACTTAGAGTCATGTCACATGGAATCAAAAGTAATAATGTTATGACATAGTGTATCATAAAATAAAGAAACTCAATTCCTATATATTTTTCTCTCTTAACAAAGAAAATAAACATATTCTCTTTTAAACCAAAATTATTAACTCTTTGCCTTATAAATGTATTTCCAAACCAAAATAACTTTTTGCATTATAAATGACGGTAGCTCTTGTGGAAATTTTAAGAAAATGAAGAGTTGTTTTATTTCATTTGAGTTAAAGATCTTTCTTGTTTTATTTGAAATGAGTTGTATTGATTTATTGAATTTAAATATTTGTTTTGCTTCGTTTAAATTGAAGAGATATCTTGGTTCATTTTTAGAGATATATTCATCAAGAATAAATATCAACTAAAAAATAATATGTCAATTTATAAAGACAAATAAAAATAAAATGATTCTTTGAATAAGAGATTAAGAGATCACCATTCTTGAATATACATTATTTGAAATAATACAACTTCGTAAAATATATCATTTGAATCAATGTGACTTTTTATGTAATATATCAATTGAATTGATGATAGTATTATTTATATAGCAAATTCATTACTCACACCCATAATTATATTTAATTTTTATTTCATTTACTCAATACATTTATAAATTCATTTGTCTTTATTTTAGTGAATGTAAGATAAAAACAATTAATATTTTATAAACATTATTATTGTTATGACTTGGTTTTTTTGGTGTGCAAACCACATTTAAAAATTTTTATTGTATCTATAAGCAAATTTCCTATTAACTCAAGTTGCATTTATGTTTTAGTATTAGTGGGGACGAATTAAGCTTGAAGAAAAGTACTTATCTATACTTCGAAGATATTATCGTTAAAAAAAATTATTCTATTTAATTCACTAACTCTATTTGCTTGCTTGTGAAACCATCTATATTTACATCCAAGTCTTGTCTTTTTTATTATTATATATATCATACTCAATAATTCTCATCCATACTTATACCCAAAAATTATTTATATTATATACGACCAAACATATCCAAATTCTTTTGGGTTACAAAAGATGTTCAAAATTTAGTTTCAAAACATATTTTTGCAAGATGGCAAGCATTATTATCATGTTTTGATTTTGAAATTGAACATATAAAAGAAAAACATAATTTTTTACCAGATTTTTTAACAAGAGAATTTTTACAGGGTATCAATGAGCAAAGCTCCAAAACAAAGTAGCAAAGATGATTATGGTCCCCCACTAACATAAGATAAACACAAGAATAAAATTCAATATGATCCCCCACTGCGATCACACAAGATAGATATAAGTTGATCCTCAACATCAACAGGTTCAATACCCTCATTAAGACCAAATTACCAAAACCCCATAAAATCTCAATATTCCTTAGCCCAGATGATAGCCAATCTTAGTCCAAGACCCACAAATCCTCTTGTACTAAAAAACAGATTTATCCCTTTATACTACAATACCATAACTGGACCAAAATCTCGGCCTATTACTACAACACTTGAACCTTCAAATGACATGATTAGATTAGCTGGGAATTCTTATAGTACCATATGTGCTATATCTTGTAGTTCTTCTTCTATTAAATATAGTTTATAAAGCATTTTCTCTAATTTATATGTATATAAGAAAGGACTTAGTGGATATAAGACTTTTCTTCTTCTTAGAAATCTATTAAGGTCTTTTTTAATTATCTTTGCCTCAAGTGCTAATTTCTTAACAGGATGTATGTATTATACTTACTATACACTCCAAGAAAAATCAAAATTAGATTATATACGAAATTGACTAAGAGTAAAGGCTCTGGTACCACTAATATATGGAGAGAATTTAAATGATAAGAGTTATAAAAACTAAATATAGAAATTGTAAAGAGTAAAGGCTCTGGTACCACTAATGTATGGAGAGAATTTAAATGATAATAAATAAAAAATAATGTGTATTGTATAAAAAAGAAAGTAAAAACAACTAATACAATTTTTTTTTTGTTTGCATTAAAGATATCCTCATTTAGTTGAAGCCTAATATCTTTTGAAGTATAAAGATAACTTAAGTGAGATTTACTTTTTTCAACAAAATTTCTCTACACATTGTCATGAATTGAATCCTTAATAACACAATTAAGGAATTCAACTATCCATCATATGTGCTCGAACTTAATGGTACAATTGATGCAAATAACAAAAAGAAACGATTAAAATATAATTTTTTATTTTTTTATTATTTTAGTTAAATATGCTAAGTTAAAAATATTATACTAATTTCTCAATGTGAATGAGAACTTAACCAAACTATGGAAAATATTTTTCCTTTTATTTTAAATGGGTTATATATTAGAGTTTTTTTTTGTCAACACTTATGATATTTTTTCTTTATAAAAACTAATATCAAATAATTTTTTTATAAATTTGAACTTTAGTGGTTTTATCATTGGACAAATATTATGATCAAATTAATTTTTTTATAATTTATTATCTTAATTTAATTAATTTGATGACATGTGACAAAGATAGACATATGTCACGTTAGAAAAAATTAATTATTATAAAAAATTAAGAAAATGATGGATTTAATTGATTAAAATATTTTAAGTGATTGAACGGAAAGTTTTAAACTTAAAAAGACTAAATTAAATTAAAAAATTAAATGAGAGATTAAAAATTATCTTAGCAAAAAGAAAAAGCAGAAACCGTATGGGAAAATTATTGTAATAGAAGCTACCAAGTGTTGGACATAATGATAATAATAATAATAATTTTTTTATCAAAATTTGGACATAATATTATTCATTATATGCAAAAATGCTCTTTATTTAAGAGCCATTGCAATTTACATGCACACGCTTCATGAAAAGGAATATCCCATTTTACCCACCCAGTACAAAAATCAAAACCCAAATTCTCAGTCTCTTTGCAATTTCGCATCTCTCTCGCGAAGGTACGAGCCCTCTAAATCCCTATAATCATTTTACACACTCCAGTCACTTGCCACAACTTCATTCTCTTTCATCTACCCTTTAGATTTTCCTAAAACCCTGAACAGTGATATGGAATCTCTGTGTCTAAATCTTTCTTTTTTCTCATATTTTGATTACCCATTTTTTTTCCTCTTTTGCCAAATTCGGGTTTTTGCTGAAAATTTAGCTTTGTTACTTAGTCTGTTCTAAGTTTTATGCCAATATTTTTATCTGAGACCGAGCCATAACTTTGCATGCTTTACGTTGGAATTTAAATTCAATACCTATATCTTGTTACCAATATTCCATTGCATATAAATTAAGTAAAAGGAACTGTTGAAAAATCAGAGACTATATTACCTGTCTGCCTTGACCTGTTGTGCCATAATTTACATAAAAACTAAGTATTTTAAGTTGGTTAGATGCACTTGGTAATTGAGTTTTATTCTAAAATGCCTGTTTCTTGGCATATCATATTAGCCTATTAATATGGTGATTTTCTGGATTAAGTCAATGTGTAAATTATTGTATGAAGAAATTTTGAAATATTATAGCTGTTGAGCACTGTAAACGATTTCCTTTTGACATATCAATATTTGCTTGTCAAATTGTTCCCAGATACTGTTTGAAACATAGTTAAGTAAATACTACTGATGGAAACAGATGTTGAAGCTTCAAACCAGGTATTCACGGTTGTTTTATTCACTGACTTGCTTCTAGCATTTATGCTTTTACATTTGGTAGAAAGCTATTAGAGTGAGTATTTAATAGGAACTGGAATTCACTATAGGAATTATAGAAAACTTCTGAGTTAAGAGCTTGGATACCAATTGATAGGAACTGGAATTCACTATAGGAATTGTAAGAAAGTTCAGAGAACAGAGTTCTGATTACAGTAGGAAAATGCAAGAAAACATAGAAATAGAAAAGAAAATATTGGAGAAGATTACTTCTGTTCCCTATGGCAACAGCCCCCCAAAAACTACCCAAAGGATTGCCTCCTCCTCTCCTTTTAACTTCCTTCCTATATCCCACATAGCCTCTAATCTTACCACATTGCTTCCCACATCTGTTGCCATGTAGGCAAGTTTGTTATAGTCTAAATCCCTCTTTGGCCCTTATTCATATTTTAGACACGGTAGAGATAAGGAGTGACTAACAACATACTCATGTTTCTCTTACTGCCATACAGAACTTGAAGGTTTTAATCTGTAAAAGACTTTTTGTTTTCCTTGTAAATTTCTTTGATGCTGCGAAAGGAGCTTTGAGGATCTCCTAGTAATTGAGTTGTTAATAAATTGGGTAATTTGATGCATTATATGTCAGAGCTGAGCCTTAAACTGTTTCTCTTTTCTTCTTTTATCCTTTTGCCTTATGTTGTGAGTTGCTTTCTTTTGCATTGTTGAAAACATAATTCTTATATAGTATAAATATTATTAACTGCATTTTTGTTTGTTTCTTTTCAGACCAATTCATATGAGGGTGCAAATGGAAGCATTGTAGAGAAAAATCCTGCAGTTGTTTTTGTATTAGGTGAGCACTTACTGGTTGTATTCAAATCAAGGATTTCTACAGACAACTTCCATTTGATTGGCCTTTGATAGAATCTAGATTCATTTTGGTTTATTAATTATTTTAGACTAGTCAAGATGAGTTTACTGTATATCTATCTGATCATGATTAATATTTTGGTCTATCAATATGCTTTTGTTGCACTTACATGTAAGATCCTAATATAATGCTTAATAGACATGCTCTTTAGTAGAATTATATAATCTGGTTGACTTAATATGTTTAATCTGTTATAATGGGGGGTTTGCATTCTCTTGCAGAAGTTATTTATTCAGGTCTATGGATAATTATTTTATACGTGAGTTTAAATGATACAGTATTAGATATCCCAATGCACAAGTTAGGTATTTAGTGTATTAGGATTTTTACTGTTTTGTCTTATATCTTATCTATTAGTACCCATATGTTTGTAGTCTTACTAGGCTGGGCTTTAGTACCTAAATTATTAATATAAATAGGTGTTAAAGGTTTACTTCTAACACATCAATTTATATAAATTATTCCCAGTCTCTCTTTTTAATTTTCTGTTAATTCCCTATTATTTCAACTCATACAAATGCTTTCTGTTAATTATCTTCTTTAAAGATGTCTACGGCTGCTTTTTGAATACCTTTCATTTTTTAGTTGTCTCTATTAGAATTGAAACAGAGATGAGCCTAGCTCAATCCCAAAGCTAGCTCAAATGGGGAGGATTGGCCAAGTCATTTCAAGGAGAAATTTGATCATATACCTAGTTGATGCTGGATTGTAAATTTGTAACACACACCTTGCCTAGGACCGAACATTTGGATTGTGAAACTTACAAGATTGGATATTTATGATAGAAACCTAATATCTTATTAAAAGAATATAGAAGAAATCCCCAATTTACAAAAGAAAACACTGCAGAACATCGAGGGTTTGTACCTCCCAATGCTCAAAGGCCCCACTTTTCTCTCAAATGACAAGATAAAACCTCTCTCAACCCCTCTTCCTATTTATATACGACTATTGGTCTACAAACACAAAGCCACCCTCAATGGGCCTAATCAGTTGCAGGCCCATTAACATAACCCCTTGTATTTCTTAGACTAACTAACATAAGAACCTACTAATGGGGTTACCTAAAAATTTGCAGATGGTCCAACATTAGGACTGGGATAGGTTTTGGTACCCATATTAAAATTGTGAATGGATTGTATTTAACTCAACCACAAAAGTTAACTCATGCGTGGAGGATTGTCAAGTCATTTTACGGAGCACTTTGCCATATTTTAGGCAATATGGGATCTTAACAATTTCCAACTGTTTAAAGTGTGAAACACAGGCAGCCTATAACCCTTTTTTTTCCTTTAGACATTTATAATTAGTTAAATTGAAAATCATGTGGCTGGAACATCAAGTTGATTGAGCATTGAAAAAGACACAAAAGTCAGTGACCATTTTTATTTTGAATATGTGCTTGTGTTTCCTAAAGTAATATCAATACAGTAAGTTTGCTTTTTTGATGCTGATTGTCACGTGACTGAATGGTTGCACTTGCAGGCTTGCAGCTAGCTTGTATTTTATATATTACTCTCTTGTTTTGCAATTTAACATGGATAGTGAACAGGTGTTAGAATCTAAAAGGTTGCTTAACAAATGCAATGGTTATTATTAATTATAGATTTATTTTTATTGCTATTATGCGTGAAAAGGCATAATGTTTCGGGAAATTATGAATACCTTATGGAAGTCACTATTACATTATCATGTTCAATATTACAAGAAATTTCTAAATATGTTGTCCTTGTCCCTGCTTCCAATACTTGAGTTTATGGAAGTCTAGGTTAGAAGGTGTTGGAAAGCCGCCTTAATTGTGGTCAATCCTATCCTACCTTAGTTGCAGCCTCTTTAGAAGCTTCTTTAATTGCAGCCTCAAGGATGGTAATTTAGTC
The DNA here is from genome assembly GCA_025330945.1 of Mucuna pruriens. Lineage (NCBI taxonomy): Eukaryota > Viridiplantae > Streptophyta > Magnoliopsida > Fabales > Fabaceae > Mucuna > Mucuna pruriens. The sequence continues at coordinate 2,073,532 of JAENHJ010000173.1, read as the reverse complement.
CCATATTGACTAGAAATATGACCTAAACAGAGCTTATAAAGTTTGGGCCATCCTCACCTTACAAGCTGGTTTTGTAGGGTTGAATTAGGTCTAAACTCAAATTATAAGATGGTATCAAAGCCTATCCTAGACCTGTTGTTGGGCCACATACATTTGCCATGGTCCAGACTAGTAGCCCTAGGTGTGAAGGGGAGTATTGGAAAGCCACCTTAATTGTAGTCACCCCTATCTTGCCTTAGTTGTGGCCTCTTCGGGGACTGTCTTAATTGTAGCCTCAAGGGTTGTGGTCTAGTCCCATATCAACTAGAAATATGGCTTTAATAAAGCTTATAAGGCTTGGGGAGTCCTCATCTTACAAGTTGGTTTAGTGGAATTGAGTTAAGCCTAAACCTAAATTATAAGAGAAGGTTAGATCCATTAAAGAGGTGGCATTTACAATGGTGTAAGGTTTGTGTGCCATCCCGAACTCTGTACATATTTGTTCTTTTCTGGTTTTGTGGTTACATCTGGGTGTATAATCACTGTTGTGGACAAATCTTCATGTCTTTACCATGTAAAACATCCATGGCATTTTCTGACCTCTATGTTGATTCTTGATATGCTAATGATACAGGTGGCCCAGGTAGTGGAAAAGGTACACAATGTGCAAACATTGTCCAACAGTTTGGGTATACTCACCTCAGTGCTGGTGATCTTTTGCGAGTAGAAATTGAATCTGGTTCAGAAAATGGGTAAAGATTTTATGCTTTGTCTTGATAAAAAATTATTGATGGATTCATTGCCCTTCTGTACTGATTGTTCATAGTTCATTGTTGTGTCTTTTGAAACTATTGATTATTTGATTATGTGCTGATCTGATCTGATTGATTATGCAATATTCTTCCTTTCAAGGTTGTCAAAATTGAGATCTTACCCAGGATGAGGTTGAGTCTGAAGCCTGAAGAAACTTGCTGATTTCATGAGCAATCATGATAATCCGGTCCAATCTTGCATACTAGAGATCTTAGGTGTGAACATGCATGGAAGAGGCTGAAAATTCATAGGATCATAGCATGATCTTATGTGTATAATTGTGATTTTGACAACCTTACCTTCACTCTTTCTGTTTTTAGTTACCTTAATTGGGATTTAGGATGGGAGATTGCTGTATTAGATATTTATCAATCCCTTAGAATTAGGGATCCTTTTTTCCATGTTTGTAAGTCTGAAAGCTCTTGTTGATCAATCTACAATATCATATTAATTTTTGTATTTCAAGTAGGTACTAAAGCTCTTCTAGTTTGACCTTGTTTTTCAGCCATTGTCAATGCCAATCTACTCTCTTTTGGTTTTGGGGTGTTCAAGGAAACACTCTCATCTAAAATAGAATCTGCTGACCAGTTCTCCCTCTGTGCGCTGTAGGTAGAGAGTATCTCACACTCTCACTTGTGGTCTTTTTGTAGCTATGCTACTTGACTCATGAAGTCCATGTGCTGCTTTGCCAGTTTTGATTCTCCTTGGTGCTATACTAGAATAATTTGTCAATGGTTCTGGTCTTGTTTTGTTCTACTTTGGGTCTCTCTTTTAAAGGGTCCCTTGTTTTGCCTAGCAAGTGATTCTGTTAAGACTTAAGCACAAGAGAAGAGCCCAACCCAAAAGACTAATCCATTAGGTGGGAGGGCCTCTTGGCTTAAGTACCACATCAAGCTTCATTTTCTACTCAATGTAGGACTCCTAACATTGCCACCCCCTTCAAGGGCTGACGTCCATGGCGGCTTTCACTCTATTGACATTGACCTGGTGGTAGTCCTTTTCCTTTTGACGACTTCATTCACTTATCAGTATTCAATATTGCACCTTAGTCTAGCCAATAGGTAGCCCTTTTTGTAACTCAACTCAATGAAAACACCAATTGTTAAGACTTAAGTACAAGAGAAAAGCCCAACCCAAAAGACTAGTCCATTAGGTGGGAGAGCCTCTTGGCTTAGGTACCCTATCAAGTTTCATTTTCTACACAATGTGGGACTCCTAATAGATTCTTTGGTGAGATTGTTGGTCTCTCTTGGTTTGTGTGCGATTTCTGGTCTCCATGGTAGAGGTTCCCACATCATTCAATTTCATTTGCTTTCTAGAGCTCTACCACTATTACTTTTGAAATATTAAATGGTAGGAAGCATTTGGATTGGAACAATGAAAATCAAAGTGGTTCTAAGGCCCATAGTAGTTACTCCTAAATAGTGGAGTGGAGTGGCCGACCTTCGAATTGGGATAGTAGGATAACAGATAATAGGATGACTACTATTATAATATTTTATATACTAAACAATTATTGATATATATATATATATATATATATAAAAGTTCAAAAAGATAAATATTACTCAAAATTCATCAACTAACAACCATCATTAATAAATAAATATTCATAAAAGCCTTAAACCCTTTAAAGCATAAAGTACTAAGTACTATCTAGACAAGTAGATATTAAAATTCAAATCATAAACAAATAAAATAACTTCTTAAATCTTAATAGTAATCTTCATCATCCTCTTGAAGTTCCATGTCATTGTCTTCATCACTCCCACTAGAACTAGAATTGTACTTTTCCTCCCCTTCATCTTCACTTGTTTCATCTTCTTCCTCTTCTTCCACTATTCCTTTTCCTTTTTCCTTCCTAGATGTAGATGTAGTAGTTGTCGTTTGTATTTGTGTTTGTCTCCTAGTGTACTTAAAAGGTTTAGTAGCCCCAGTTGCACTAGCAACATTTCTCCAAGTCAAAACATCATGATCAAAAACCAATTCATCTTCAACATCTTCACCATCTCCATCCCATTCTACCACTATCCATTAATTGCTATCATCAATGTCATTTAAAGCAATAGGATCAATAAGATCACAACACTCATAGCGTTCTTGAAGAGCTTGGTTATATTTAACATAAACCAACTCTTGAAGCTTTTGGTGCTCAAGCCTCCTTCTCTTCTTTGAATGAATCTATAATAATTTAAAAAACATGTTAGTTTCAACTTCCATGTTTTATAATTGTTACTTTATATAAAATTCTAAACTCAAATTTAAAACCTTCACTTTCACATTAACTTACATGCTTAAAGGTACTCCAATTATGCATGCATCCCGACGAGCTACAAGTCAAACTTAGAACTTTGATGGCAAGAATTTGCAGGTGTGGTGTATGTGCTCCATACATCTTCCACCACTCAATTGTAATGCAATTCATATGCATCAATATCAAACGATCACTCAAATTGCAATTTGAAATGTAATCAAATATTCAAATTTATAAGGGAACTTTCCCATTTACCAAGAGCCATTGTAGTTCTTTTCTTCACTGTTGCATGATAACCAAACATACCTGCAACTCTCTTATATATTGGCAATTCATTGTAAACATGGTCTACAAACTCATCATTTTCACTAAGTTTGTCATACATTTTTAAAGGCCTTCCAATACTTCACAATCCATTCAGTCATTTTCACGCAAGTGCAGGAAGGATCCTATCAGTCATTTTCACTACCAGAAACATAACCCAATTTGGAAGTAAGTATAAATAGAGGATAGAGAATCAGGAAAGGGAGCTCTCTCGGATGTAAGCGAAGGAAACCACTATCAAGGGTTTCCTAACGTGAACACAAGGTAAGAAAGGTGGTTGCAAATCTTGTAACTCCATGCTTTACTAATTCGGACTTGTTTGTGAACTTTGGTGTTCAAAGCCAATGAGTGGCTGTAAATGTAGCTTATTAGCTTGATGCCTCCTTTTTTTGTTGGAAAGTTCCACATCGCCTGCCTCAATCCTTAGGGTGCAACTTATATACTCATTGGACAACCTCACTTGTTGCTAATTGGTTTTAAGCTGAAATTTGACATGGTATCAAAGTCTATAGCCCATTTTAGTTAATCGCTTATTCTAGTAGGCATCTTGGTCATTGCCTGTTCTAGTAGGCACTTGTGGAGGGAGGGTGTTGGAAAGTTCCACATCACCTGCCTCAATCCTTGGGATTCAGCTTATATATTCGTTCGACAACCTCACTTGTTGCCAATTAGTTTTAAGTTGAAATTTGACATGTATAACCTTTTTTACTTTGGCAATCTTCCCAATGTCTTTTAGCATCAAGTCAAGACATGGCGTCCAAAATAATTTTGTTCTTGTGGCTTGTAAAAGTTTACCTAAAAGTACCAAATCAATAAACTTAAATTTAAATGAGTAACAATTAAAAGTTGTAATTCTAAAACAAATTTTCAATATGAATACTCTTAAGAGTTAAGTCTTACCCACCATAGCATAATTACTCCCATTGTCCATCACCACTTGAATGACATTTTTTTCTCCAATCTCCTCAACAAAGCTATTTAAAAGCTTATATACTTTGTCCTGAGTCTTCTTGTATTTGAAAGTATCAACACTCTTTACAAACATTGTTCCCAATGAACAATTTACCAAAAAATTAATCAACGTGCTATTCTTCCTATCTGTCCAATCATTTGACACGATTGAGCATCCATATTTCATTCGTTCCTCCTCATGACCCTTCAACAAGTCCTTTGTATACTCCAACTCTTTTTTAAGGAGTAGAAATCTCAATTCATGATAGCTTGGAGGCTTTAAATGAGAACCATAGTTTCCAACTGCCTCAATCATCAATTTGAAACTATTTGATCGTGCCTCATTGAATGAAATTCCATTCCTAAAAAAGATACAAGCAACATACTAAATTGTCCTTGCTCTTACTTTCTTTTGACAAACATCATTTATGCTTGTTTGTCTCTTGGTTTTTCCCCAATTGGATAGTTTTTTAGGTTTTTTAAAGAAGTGCAAATAAGGGGGCCCTTAACATTGACATTGTTCTTCTTGGCAATAGTTGAAGAAACCTTTGTTGATGATGATGTTGTAGGTCTTTTTTCCACTTTTAAGCCTTACAATCTCTTGCACCTCATCTTCATCCTCTTGCAATCCCTCCATATACATGTCATTTTCTCCCCTTTTCTGGTCAAAAGCTACCTTCAATTCCAATATAATATCCTCTGGTATTTTCCTAAAGCACCTACATCTCCTCTTATTCCAAGTTGCTACTTTTTGGCTCTAGTTATTCCCCTGGTAGACATTTTTAGGCAAAAATCACATGTTACACTCTTCCTATTGTTCTTATCCTTCAAGCTATTCCACTTCCATCCAAGATCAATATTCTGATTAATGGGCTTGAGCATTGTAGTTGATGATCCCATTGATGGTGTACCACCAACAGTTGAGGTGGTTTTTTTTTTCTATTGTTTGTTGGTTGGTTAGGAACTAGATGCCATGGTTGATTGTTCTGCTAGACAGAATACAAAAGGTAGAGAAGTTAATAAGAAAAAAAAAATAATATTGCTGTTGTCACTTATCAGCAAGAAAGAAAAAGGAATCAGAGAAAGAAAAGGGGGAATCAAAGTTAAGAGAAGAAAAAAGAAAAGAAAAGAAATTAAAGAAAAAATATACTTGAAACTTGAAAGAAGGTCATCGGAAAAAGAATGTCGTTGGAGAAGAAAGAATCACGCTGGAAAAAGGTTTTGGTGGTCATGTTGATGTCTTTGGTGGTTGCATTGGTGGTCATCGGAGAAGGAGGAAAGAGAATAGTAGAGAAGGGAGAGTTAGGGTTTCCAAGGCTACCAAGATTGTCCAATTTGGAGGTCTGTAGCTCCAGATATGGCCTGCATAACACAGCAACCTCATAATGAAAATTAAGTTCGAAAATAAGCAAAGATTAGCAACTATCCTTAATTAAGCTCAATGGTCCAATACTCAACCAATGTGTGATTATTAACTACAAAATAATGCCAAATATGTCCTGCATAAGTCACTATTAGGTGTCTCAAAAATGCTTTTTCAGAGGTCACAGGTTCGAATCCTGGAAATGTCTCTTCTTGTAGGGGTATGGTTGTATACATCTATCCTCGTTAGATCCCACTACGTCGGAGACTTGTGATCCAGGCCACCCTTTCTTAGTGCCAAAGATGGGAGCATAATGCTAGAGTCTAGGTCTGAAATGTAAAGGCATACAAGGGAAGTGAGCATCAACTGTCAAGGGTGAAAATTTGAAGGGTTTTGCAGTTCTAATGAGCTCCCTTTTTTCAGAACAAAACAAATATTAATGAAAAGGGATTTTGTTAATAGGAGTTCTTAGGATTGATTTTAAATAACTAAAAGTGAAAGGTTTTTTATTGGTAAGCAAAAACATTTATTACAGTTTTATATTTCCAATGTAATAAATATTATCTTTTTCAATAAATTAGTAACTTTCTCCTTTTAGTTGCTTAAAATCAGCCCTAATAGTTGACATCATGCTTGTTTCTACTTCTTTCATTTCAACTCCCACAATTTTTTCTTCATATGATCCACATGTTTGACAAAAATGAGATTAACACAAGGCCCAAGCCCCAATGTCCTTCAGATGTACTCAGATAAGCCCAAGCATAATTAGAAGTGTGTATACTAGGTAGTAGTTATGGAAAGAGATAGTAGTGGGAAAAGATGTTAATCTTTTGATTCTCATTTTTGTGGGAATTTTTCAGTTTGGGGCTAGGAGTCTTCTCAGCCAGCTGAGAGCTCTTGCTCTTAAGTTTATTTTCTGTTTTCCTTCTAAATCAATATAATCAATCCCCCTTTCCTTAAGATTATATCCTATAAATTTTTTCCTGGGTTTTATAAGGTTCAGTGTGTATAATATAAAAATATGTCCCACAGCTTGCTCTTGCACAGTTGTACATGCTAAATGAATATGCAGCAGAGTAATCCCATGAGACTGATGCTAGATCATTTTCTCACGTCCATGTTTTGGGAAATATCCAATTCTACCTAGTATTTTCTTTTGACCATGTATTCCAAATTTTAATTTCTTTCAGTAGAAGTTGTATGTATTTTCTCAAACTGGTTCTTGTATATTCCTTAACTTCAATGTTGACCTCTGTTGTTAGTCTACTATCTTATATTGGGTTTAAATTTGTTCATATCTCTTGGCATAATCGTATTAATATTCTATGATGCTTGACAGTACAATGATTGATAATATGATCAAAGAAGGACAAATAGTTCCCTCAGAAGTAACAGTAAAGCTTCTGCAACGAGCAATGCAGGAAAGTGGCAATGACAAATTTCTTATTGATGGTTTCCCTCGTAACGAGGAAAACCGTGCAGCATTTGAGAATGTGGTAACTTTCATTTTCATTACATAGAATTGTTTAGTTTGAGATTTCTTTTTGTTTTTCAGAATAGATAATTGTATTTTCTTTTTCCCAAAATGCACGATGGCATCACAGATTGGAATAGAACCAGTATTCATCTTGTTTTTTGATTGCCCCGAGGAAGAGATGGAGAGGCGTCTTCTTAGTAGGAACCAGGTTATCTTTTAATCCTGAAAAAAAGCATTTTATTTGTTCTTATGCTTCCAGCAATTAATACCTTTTGTGGATAATAAAGGGAAGAAAAGATGACAATATTGAAACAATAAGGAGGCGATTTAAGGTTTTCTTGGAGTCTAGTCTTCCTGTGATTGCTTATTATGATGCAAAGGGGAAAGTGCGCAAGGTAATTTATTTTTTTGGTGCTTCTACCATCACTTTCCTCAGGTTCTTAATTGCTTCTTGTACTAAGATCTTAATTTTTTTTTGGTTTAGATTGATGCTGTAAGGCCTATTGAAGAGGTTTTTGAGTCAGTCAAAACAATATTCGAACTAAATTATAAGGTAAAAGAATTTTCTCTTTATTCCAAAACTTTATATGTAGAAGCTCCATTTTGCAGTAAAGACATATAGTAGTGACTGCTTCATGTGAATGCAGTATCCAGTAAGCTTTCTTGCTGGCAGCCCCTCTTCATAAAATAATTAAATCTCACCACTGGCTCGCAGTGTATACCTCCGAGACAAGACAGAAGATAATAGTTTTATTGAATTCTCTTGTGTGATAAATCGAACTCTTTTTCCCTTAATTGTGATCTACTTTTATTTTTGAACTAGCTTTCCTTGGTATCTAACTGTTACTCTTTGAGGAAGCCTAAGTTGTGTATGCATTAACTTTGTGAATAGAAAACACGTGACCAATTACTGGGGTTTATATAGAGAAGGAAAATGCGTGTGGTTCCTGCACTATTTACTTCATTAGGAAAGTGCACAAAATGAATAAGAGGGATCTGAATGAAATTTACATATATATTCCCATCCTGCTGTTCTCCCTTTCATCTTTTAGCTTTTGCAATTAATGCTATGACAAAGCCATTACACTTTCTAAGTACAAAGGGTAAAGCATGTTGTGATTGTAAATGATTGTAAATGATTTTTCACATGAGAGAAATGATAACATACATTTTGGTTACCAAACATCAATTTTACAATCGTCCGTTCCAAGTGCAAACTCTTGAAGGAATTGATGTTCATATGTGGTGTTTGCAGGCTGATTGAGTATGTGGACCCTTGAATTCATGCTGGAATTTTAAGAAGTAAAAGTTGAATCATGTGTAAAAGAAAAAAAAATCATCCCATATACTTTCCAGATGATGGATTTCATTGTTTTGGTTTTTGACTCTCCTCCCTCATTCTTCATCTATATAGATGAATGGTGGATAATTTTTTTTTGGTAAATAATAGTGGATAAAATTTAAATTTTTCAGACAATGTATAGTCTTTATTAGAGATATAGTTAACTGGAAATTAGTGTAAGTTAGTTATTAGTTTGGTAGCCCATATAAAGGCTTAATGTAATCTGTTGATACTCATTTTTTTTCATTATTAATATAATCTATTTTAGCTCATTATAATTTTCCTCAATTTTCTTTTCTCTTCAAAGCTTGAACCATCTTTCCTAACATGGTATTAGAGCTATGGCGTCCACCCTGAAGAGTCTCTTCTACATTCTTCCAATTTTTTTTTTCTTTACCCGTTTTACATCTCAGGTTTGCCTCATTGTGTTATGTTTCTGCGTCTCTTTGTTCAAGTTCATTTTCTTTCCCAGGAAAACCCAATAGCTTTTTATCTCTTTGCCTACGATTACAAATTTGTTCAAGTTTAAGTGGATTTAGATGTCAATAGACAAGAAATATTCAAGTCTTGTTTTTGGTTTTGTTTCTTCCGCATGTTCTTTGTCTCTCATGAAACCCTAGCCGCTACCTTCATCTGCATTTTCTGGCCACCATTGGCTAAATATTAAGAAATTAAACAGGTAGAAATGAAACCCTAGCTTCTCTGCGTCATCTGCATCATAACCCACCGATTGGGTCTTGGTTTGTCACCACTGCCATGGGTTACTGTCCTTCACTATGAAGATGATTTTCGGCCACTGTGACTGATCAATTAATTTTTCTTTTTTATGGTCGAACACCTCTTGCTCTGCAAATAGAAGATTCGGGGGATGAATTTTCTATAGGTTACTTCATGACTTGTGCTACTATTCTTGCTTCAGTTTGATTTTTCTCTATATCTTGTTATCTGGTTCTCGCAAACCTGTACCTTTTTTTTGAAGATTATTGTAAGTTTGTTGTTCACTGAGTTTGCAGTGTGGTTCGATTGTGAGTCGGACTACATGGCTGCATTTTTTTGGTTCTAATATTTGGATATTTTGATGAGTCAACCTTGTGCTCACGAAATGTTTGAGAAAAGTCTTTGCAAATATATTGGTTTATTGACATTTTCTTTAATGTAAACTTCTTTTCTTGGTGGTTAAGCATTGATGTTAGTTGTTGTCATGAATGGTTAAACATTAAAATGTTTTGTTTTATCTTGAGTGATTAAGCTTTGTGGTTTGGCTTCTGTAACTTATGGATAAACTTTGTTGCTTTTGGCATAGTAAGCACAACCACATAATTTGCTAACTTAGTAGAGAACCACTTGGTTCGCGGTACCAATTTGCAGTTCGTTTACGAATCACGACACCCAAATTTGTGGTTGAATTCATGAACGTGAAGAATGGAAATATTGTGAGCAGTGAAGCGTTCAATCCAACAGTAAAAAGGACAACAATGAAAGATGAAAAATGCTTGATCGATAGGGTCTGTGTAAGAATGGAATATGTAAGGAAGATGAAAAGTGCAGCTAGACGTGGCAAGGAGGAGTTGTACATATGTGAGGCATTGCTGTGTCTAGGTCATGGAAACGAAAAGAAAAGATGAGAATGAAAGTTGAAAGGTAAGTAGCCGAAAGGATTTGGTTTCTATCGAGGAGTTCGAGAATAGTGTTTCACAGTTGTGTAGCACTTTTCTTGATAAAAGATAGCAACTAATTATAAATAAAGTTAATTATTAAAGGCTAGCAGAATAAAATAATATTTATACTAATATTAACATTATATATGTAATTTATAATTTTTAACATGATAAAAAAAAAAAACTATACACTAATTTGTAAATTCAAATGACGAACCAAAGTGAACTGATTATGTATACCTTACGCTTACAAATATTTTATAAGATTGTGTACCATGTACCTGAACTCATACCACATACCAGAATGTAGGCAAATTATGACTACGGTTAAGCATTTTTCTCATTGGTTAGCTTCTGGCTTTTAGGTGGTTAAGCTTACTTGGTTTTATTAAGTAATTAAGCTTTAAGTTGTAATTTTTGCTAAATGGTTAAATTTTTACCTGTTAGTTTTTTTTTTTCAGTTAATGTATTTCTTTTAGTCGATGTATATTTGATATTTTTCATTGTATTCGCTTTGAGTTTACATGTTTTTAAATTGTTCATTCCAAGTTGGAAACATTGTGAACAACTTCTAGGTTCCAAGAGGCTATTAGTGATATAATTAATTGAAAATTAGTGAAGTTTGTTATTAGTTTGGTAGTCTATATAAAAGCTTAATGTAGTCATTAGATACTCATTTTTTTCATTATAAATACAATTTATTTTAGCTCATTATAATTTTTTCTCAATTTTCTTTTCTTTCCAAAGCCTAAATCATGTTTTCTAATAGTCTCCCCTCATTTTGTAGAGGCAATATTAATCTTTTAGAAATACTTACAAGAAAAGTAGTTTGTAATTGTAATGTCTGGGTCTTAGCTTCATACGAATCATCACCTTTCAATTTCAAAATTCGATAGTGAAAGTCTATTTATGATTTGTTTCTTTGTTATTTCAAGCTTGTTGTTTGAACATAATACAAATGTGTCTAAAATAATTTAAAAATTTTGATGATAACAAATATTATGACTAAAGAGTGATGCTATGTTTAACAATGTTCTTGGTCTTCAAAAAACAACAGGTCATCATTGCTGAAGTTTAGAATTCATTAAAAAGAAACTTGTTCTTTGAATAAATTCATTTTGTGCATCCAAAGAAAATACATTGTTCAAAAGAAGACATTGTCCAATAAAGGAGTACCCTTTTAAGTGTAAACTTTGTTTTATTATAGTGCTTATCTTATCTCACATCTTGTCTCTTATACTATACACTATATCTGCAAGCTTATATTCATTTCAACAGTATTCATAATGTTCGTAATTTTTTTTTGTATTTGATGTACTATGTTAAGATTTGTTCGTTTTTAGAATAGCAAAAAGACCATGCATTAAACTCTGATGTATCAAATCAAGTCTAATAAAAGTAAGTTTTGATCATGAATCTATGTATAAGGAAACAAAAAGAACCAATATCCCTTATCAAACGAAGACAACATGACCAAGAACAGAGAACAATAACTTTTCTCTAACACAACTTTTCTTTGAAGTCTAAAAAAGGAAAGCCTCTACAAACAACATGGTAAAAAGTTTATCTTTGGCATTTAATGTTGAAGATACTTCTTCTCATGCAAAACAACGTTCTCCTCAAGCTTGAGAAAAACAACAAGAAACGAGAAAAACAAGAAACAAAAAAAAGAAGAATACTCTTTGGACGACAAATTATGATTTCCTTGTATACTTGCTTTGTTAAGCAAAGTTCAATCTCTTTATTTTGTGCTTTTTATATGCTCACCTAGTGAGTTATTTGTGTAAAATGATCTATAACTTTTGAGATAGCCTGGAGACTTTAAGTGTAAAAGAATACTTAGTGTTGCTTGCTTGTAATCGGGTAGATTACAAGTGATGTAAAACTTGAAGAGGTTGAGAATACTTGGTTGTAAGTATGTTAGACTTTAGTGAAAAAATTATTTGTATTGAATGGATTGGATGTAGCTCTTGTAAAAGAGTGAATCATGATCAATATCTTGTGTAGTTTCTCTCTTACCTTCTCTGATTTGTTTTTTGCACCTCTTTAGACGATCCTTTAGACAACGTTTAAAAACTTATATATATCCTACGTTTTGCTAAAAACTTTAAAAATCTCACACACACAAATTCAATTCCCTCTTCTTGTGTTTCTTGTTTCTTTAATTGGTATAAAGCTCATTCTTTAGGGGTTAAGCATTTAACAGTGTAGAGAAAAAGATTCTTATATCTATGAAAAATGAAGGACATGTTGTCAATAGACCTCCTCTATTCAAAGGACAAAACTACAACTATTGGAAATAAAGATACATGTCATATTGACATGTGAGACATAGTAAAGAATGATCAATATATTTCCATTGATAAAGATGGAACAAAAATCCACAGATCATCATGGAATGATGAATAGAAAACAAGGTACTTGTTAAATTCTAATGCCAGAAAATTTCTTGTGTGCCTTGACAAAATCAAAATATGAAAAAGTTCATAGTTGCAAGTCTTCAAAAGAAATGTGGGACACCTTGGCTCTAGCTTACCAAGGGATGTCATAGGTAAAAGATTCTATGATAAGTATGCTTATACATCAGTATGAATTATTTAAAATAGAGGATCGTTAGAGCATTGATCAAATGTTTAGAAGATTTTTCAAACTGTTATCAATAATCTAAGATTTTTAGGCAAAAATTATGATAACTATGATCATATAACCAAGGTTCACGAGATAAAACTAAGCAAGGATGAAGGACAAAGAAAAGGGAAGTCCATAACCCTAAAATCACAAAAGACCTAGAAATGTTCATCATCCAAAGCCTTCAAAGCTAAAAATTCTTGTGAAGAAGATTTAGAAGAAGAGTGTTATGATGAAGATGAGCTCTCTTTTATTTCAAGAAAGATCCATTCCATGTGGAAATAAAAGAAAAAGATCCAGATGGAAAAACAACACAAAAAATTACACCAAAGAATTCAAAAAATAAGAGTTAAGTGGTGTGCTATAAATACAAGAAGGTTGGACACTTCAAGTCTGATTATCCTAGTTTGGAGAAAGATGAGGAGGAGAAAAAGAAGCCATTCTTCAAGAAAAAGAAATGTCATGGCTACATGGGAAGACCTTGATGTATCTTCCTCATAATAAAAAGATGAAGAAGCAAATCTTTTCTTAATGGTTGACATTACCTTAGAAGATGAAGACGATGAAAAAGTAATATTTAATGACTTAAGTTGTCTTCAAATAGCTTATTAAGAACTTCTTTCAAACTCTTCAACTCTTTCAATAGGATACAAACACTTGAAAAATAAATTTTCTAAGTTGTCTAAAGAGTTTGACTCTTTACAGAAAGAAAATGATTTTCTAAAGAAAAAGAATGAAAATTTGAAAGAAGAAAAAACCAAAGATTCATCTAAAGTCAATATTTTAGAAGTGAATGAACAACTTCAAAAGAGATAGAATAATCTTTATAAGATTAATTTGACATACCTAACAAACCAAACTATAACTTTCCTAGTGTCCATAAATAATGATTAATGAACTTGGTACAAGAAACTTGGACATGCTAGCTTGAGGCTTATCTCAAAGCTAAAAAAAAATCTTGTAAGAGAACTTTCAAGTCTTGTGTATAACATTGATCTTTTGTGATGCATGTCAGAAAAGGAAACAAGTTAGAAGATCTTTTGAGTCCAAAAACATTGTTTCAACTTCTAGACCATTAGGCTTGTTACACATTTTGGTCCTACCAGAACTACCTTTATGAGTGGAAAACATTATGGACTAGATGTGGTTGATGACTATTCGAGATAGACATGAGTTATGTTCCTTACCTACAAGGATGAGTCATTCAAAGTCTTCTTTATATTTTGTAAAAGAGTTTAAAACAAAAAATGTATTAACATTGTATATATAAGAAGTGATCATGTGAGAGAATTTAAAAATGAAAGCTTTCAAAGGTTTTGTGAAGAACATGGTATTCCTCATAATTTTTCTTGTCCAAGAGAACCTCAACATAATGGTGTTGTAGAAAGGAAAAACAAATCTCTTCAAGAGATTGCAAGAACCATGTCGAATGATTTTAACTCTCCTATGTTTCTCTGTGCAGAAGTAGTTAATACAACTTGTTATTTATAAAATAGAATATATATTAGACCTATATTGAAAAAGACTGATGAACTGTGGAAGGGTAGACAACCTAACATATCATACTTTCATCCTTTTGGATGGGAATGCTTCATTCTAAATACTAAGGATAACTTGGGAAACTTTTATCCTAAGTCAAAAAAAGGAACATTCTTAAGATACTCAAATGCATCCAAAGCATACAAAATGTATAACTCTAGAACTTTGACTATTGATGAATCCATCCATGTAATATTTAATGACTATAAGCTTGATAAAGAATTATCAAAGCTAAATGATTATTTTGCATATTTCAATTTTGAAGATTTACAAATGTTGTCCAAAGAATTTGGTTTAGATGAGGACCCAAAAGAGGACAAATCTGAGCCATCTTCAAGAAATTGGAAGATGAAGACTACCATCTAGAGCAGTAGATCCTTGGAAATGTTCAAGACAAAGTTAAAACAAGATCTACCTTCAAAAATCAAGCTCAAGTTGCCTTACTCTCAGATGTTGAGCCTAAAAGCATAGATGATGCTATTTTGGATGAAGATTGGATCAAAGCCACGTAGGAAGAATTGGATTAGTTTTAGAAAAATGATGTTTGGAAACCAGTCACTCTATGCAAAAACAAGTTCATTATTGGAACAAAATGAATTTTTAGAAACAAACTTGATGAAAATGGTAAGGTTATGAGAAACAAAGCCAGAATTCTATGAGCTTATGTAGAAAGAATTCAAAATGAGTATGATAGGAGAATTGAAGTTCTTCTTAGAACTCCAAATCAAACAAGCTGAGGATGGAATCTACATATCAAACAAAGTATGTAAAGAAATTACTCAAAAAGTTTAATTTGGAAGATTGTAAAAGTATGACTACTCCTTCGCATTCAACATTCATCTTAACTCTAGATGATTTAGATAAAAAGGTAGACCAAACTTCATACAAAGATATTATTGATTCACTTCTTTATCTAACTGCATCTAGATCTGATATTATGTTTAGTATATGTCTATGTGCACGTTTCAAGCGAACCTTAGAGAATCAAATCTCAGTGCAGTTAAATGTATTTTCATATATCTTAAAGGTACTACTAATCTTGGTATGTGGTTTAAGAAATCTAATGAGTACATGTTCAAAGGCCACAATGATGTTGATTATGTTGGAGACAAGATTGAAAGAAGGAATGCCAATGGAGCATGCCACTTCATTAGAGCAAATTTAGTATCTTGGGCAAGCAAGAGACAAGGAATTATTTCCCTATCGATAGCAAAAGCAGAATATATTATAGAGCTAAAATCAACTTGAGGTGCAAACATCGACTTGAGGACTATAACATCTTTGAAAGTAACATTCCTTTACTATGTGATAATACCACTACTATAAATCTCTCAAAGAATCTCATTTTGCATTATAGAGCTAAGCATATAGAAATTAAACATCATTTAATAAGATATTATGTTCATAAAGGTATTTTAGATATAAAATTCACCAAATTAGACAAATAGCTAGTTGATATATTTACAAAACCCTTGTTGAGGATAAGCTAATTCATATAAGAAATCTTCTTGGTATGATATTTATAAAGGAATAAAGTTTAATGTTTAGGCTTCTTATGCGTCCATAAGATTAGCACCCATTATGTGTGCATCTGTACCATGTTTACATATAAGTAACTTTCTCTTTTACTACTAAGTCAATATGTTTCAACCTTCAGTTTAGTAATCTTTTTGACCATTGTAAAATCTCTAACAGCTATGTTTTCACCATAACTTTATCTTTGACATTTAATGTTGAAGATACTTCTCCTCATGCAAAACAACATTCTCCTCAAGCTTGAGAAAAACAAGAAGAAACGAGAAAAACAAGAAAAAGAAGAATACTCTTTGAACGACAAACTCTAATTTCCTTCTATACTTGCTTTGTTCAGTAAAGTTCAATCTCTCTGTTTTTTAATTGCCATGTGTTCACCTAGTGAGTTATATGTGTAAAAAGATCTATAGCTTTTGAGATAGCCAAAAGATGCTAAGTGCAATAGAATACTTGATGTTTCTTGGTTGTAATCAAGTAGATTAGAAGTGGTGTAAAACCTAAAGAGGTTAAGAATACTCGGTTGTAAGTTTGTTAGACTTTAGTGGAAAAATTCTTTGTGTTGAAGGGACTAGGCGCAACTCATGTTGAAGAGTGAATCAAGACAAATCTCTTGTATAGTTTCTCTCTTACGTTCTCTATTTTATATTTTTGCACCTCTTCGGATGGTCCTTTTCGACAATGCTTAAAAATTGATATATAGATATCCTACATTTTGTGAAATTCTTTAAAAATCACATACACAATTCAACCCCCTTCTTATGTGTTTCTTCTTTTTTCACTCTTGTTTTGTTATTGGGTGCTTGCTCTCCCACTTCACATAAATACTAAATATAGAAAATATCAATTTTCTTTTATATGTAAAATTTTAGGTGAGTTGGATCTTGATGGCTCACCAAGATAAGGCAAGTCTTAAGGTTCTACAGGAACTTACAAATGTACTTATAGTTTACACACCAACAAGGTCCTTACAATAGTAGTGTGTCATAAATTGACATCCACGTGTAACACTAGTTCAGTCTTTACTAACGGGACCAACCTTTGTTGGTAGAAAATTTAGTTTATACTAGGAGATTTTCACCTCTATTATTTTGTTGAATGTTTTGTTGACTCATGGATGGAAATAAAGTATTTTCTTGAAAACATTTTTTTTTTGTTTGAAAAGAAAAAACATAAAATTAGTCAAGTATTGTTTTGTCACCAAATCTCAGCATAAATGCACATAAATAGGGTTAAATAAAATAAAAATGGAAAAACATTTTTCCAGAATTGTAAAATTACAAAAAGCAGTATTTTTTATCTATATATTTGCTCTATTGTATATAATGATTTTTATGTCTAGTTGTTTCCTTAATATGATATATTATTATTTGTAGGCAAAGTTTGAAAAGATTAGTGTGATACTTCATTACATGTTTGATAGGAAGATGGTGATGGAAGATATTGAGATTTGGAAAATGATGCATGAGGCATTGAATATATTGTAGAATGGGATTGAGGAGTGTGAGTATTACATATTAGAGAAGGGAGATTTGATTCACTAGCTGACTTGTATTTTATTTATGCAATGTTTGAATTTTGTATTTTATTTATATAATATTTGACTCTTAGTATTTTATTTATGAATTTGACTCTTTATTTGATTTATGCAATGACATGTATTACCCTTGATTTTGGATTTTGAATTTTTGGAATTATTGGATTTAAATTGACTCATGAAATTTAATTTCTAAAACTTCAACAAATATTTGGCTTTCGTAAGTTAGATTATAGAACTACATAGAAACATATTTATGGAATTTGATTTTCAAAAAGTATGACCACTTACCACAAGTTTAAGTGATTAAAGTTATCGAACCAACTCAGACTTTTGTTTGCACTCATTATTTTCCAAAAAAAATTGTCTTTATTATTCTATTCTTATGTTGAGGCCGATTCAAGGGCCTTATCATTCTTAAAATACATGTTTGAAGATGTCATTTCTTGCATAAGTGGAATGAACAATAACTTAAAGGGCTCAACTTCAAAAACACTATTCTCTTGAAGTTAAGGATTAGGAAAAAAGGTAACATCCATAAAAAACATAGATACAACGACTTTTTGGATGATAACATTTTTATCCTTTTTTGTTGGAAGATAACCAATGAAAATATGTTTCATAGCCCTTGGATTACCTTGATGAAAACTATGGTCATGAATAAAGACAAATCACCCAATGACATAACTCTGAAGACTTTTCATAAAAGGAATAGAAGGGAAAAAGTAAACACAAATTGTATATGATTTACACCATTCAAAACATGGGGGTAATTTGTTTATCAAATAAGTGGTAATTAATACAACTTTCTCCCTATTAAGACTTAGGAATAGACATTTGGAAGAGTAAAGTTCTGACAACTTTAAGTAGATGATGATTTTTTTGTTCTCAATCCTATTTTAACAAGGATATCTACACTAGTTAGCTTATGAATAACCCTATTATTTTTTAGAAATTGAGAAAAAATTGATTAACATACTTTCTTTTATTAATAAAACATAATCTTTTAATTTGGTTTCCAAATTGTGTTTGAATCATATGGAAAAAAATTACAAACAATTGAAAACATCAAACTTATCTTTCATGAGAAAAATCCATGTTACTTGAGTGTAGCCACCAATAAAAGAAACAAACCATTTTGCACCAAAAATATTACAAACAAATGTGGGACCTCATACATAAGTATGAATAAGATCAAAAGTATAGTACTTTTATTATTACTAGAAGGAAAAATTGACTGATGATGTTTAGCAAACTACAGACTTCATATTTGGATGACCAAGGTGTTTGTGTTGAAGTCATATTTGGGTATTTGCAAATTATGAGCTTGATTGATGATAGGAAGAAACTTGGTGCCCAATATAATTTTTTTCTTTTTCATGTTGCATATTGTAAACCTATCTTGATCCTTAGCAACTCCAATTGTCCTCCTCTTGGCAAGATCCTATAATAATAATATACCTCAATTTCTAAGTTCAATAAATCTCCTAAAATCCTTTCTAGAAAGCCTTTTCTGGAAAGTACTTTCTGAAATATATATATATATATTTCTCGTTTTGGAAAGTACTTTCTAGAATATATATTTTTGTTATAGAAAGTACTTTCCAAAATAAGTATTTTTTTTTCAAAAAGTACTTTTTGAAATATATATTTTTGTTGCGAAATAGATATATTTTTATTCTAGAAAGTAATTTTTGGTAGAATTAAAAAATATAAATTGAATTGTACTTTCATCATCGAGAAAAGAGTAATATCTAGAAAACAATTGCTACCATCATGTCGAAGAAAGTTACTACTACATGTTAATATATGTTCAAAAAATATAAAAAATATAAAAACATAAATCACAACAAATGATATTTTATTACAAAAATAAAAAGATAAGAAAGAAAGTAGATGTGAGGGGTTTAAAGAACAATGAAAATTAAAAGTGCAAAATAAGATTTAAAAAATAATGAAAATGGGGGTATAAAAATAAGATATAAAAATGATAAAGATAGGGTCTAAAAATATGTTTTATGATTTTTTATATAAAGGGTATTTTAGTAATAAAAAAAGAAAGGGAGTATATTTATTAAGAAGGGATATGTAATATCATAAGCCTAAGTGTATTTGTTCAATTAAGACAACCAGTCCTAATTTTGTCTATCTGACTCTAGCTCCTAACATCATTAGCTTGTTCTAGTGAAATATAGGTGGCATACATCTGACATTATTGATAAATATATTATATTTTTTAAAATCTCAATGTGTCCTTTAAATTTATTCTTAAATTTTAATAATTTTTAATAAAGTTATCAGAAAGTACTTATTAGAATAAAAATAAACCTTTTTTGAAAAATATTTTTTTGTAATTATGTTTTAACAAAAAAAAAACACATAATACTATAATATACTTTTTAGGATATGTATATTTTTGTTCTAGAAAGTATTTTTTTGGAATATGTATATTTTTGTTCTGAAAAGTATTTTGCAATAAAATAAAAAAATAGAAGTTGAATTGTATCTTAAAATACAATGCTCATTATCGAAGATAACAATGATACGGGAAAAACAATTATCACAATATGTCGATACGTGTTCCATAAATATAAAACATAAATCACAACAAAGTACTATTAAAAAATATACTTTAACACATTAATTCATACCTTGCATTCAATGTAAGGAATGAAATTATGGTGGAATTCTATTAATTTCTATAAAGTAAAAAAGAGATAAGAGGAAATAGATATGAAGAGTTTAAAGAGTAATAAAGATGGAGAGTGCAAAAATAAGATTTAAAGTAAAATGAAGACAGAGATACAAAAATAAGGCTTAAAGAATGATAAACATGAAGTGTAAAAATAGGGTTTAAAGAATAATGAAAATGTAGAGTATAAAATAATATTTAAATAATGAAGATGATTTATATAAAACTAGGACTTATAATATTTTTATATAAAAGGTCTTTTAGTAATAAAAAAAAAAGAGAAGATATACTTGTTAACAAGGAAAGGTGTAAATATCATACGTCATATATGTTTTATTTATAACCATGTTAGCCTTTTTGGAAAAATAAAATAAAATTCCAATGGCTAATTCATATGTGGTTAATTTGGTTTGATTTAATTTTTCTTTTGAACATGTAGACTCGTTATAATGAACTTGTTTAGATAATATAACATGTCATTTGTGTAAAATTTCTTGATTTTAATGATCATGCATTGACAATAAAGTAATTTTATATTATCATCAAATAAAAATATTATTGTTAGAATGACTTTTAAAATAATTATTGTAAAAATCAACTTACTTACCATACATGTATGTGACTTGTGATTAGATGACATTGTAAAACTGTTTTATATTGTCAATATATAGTTTCTTTTCTCAATTTTGTTGTTCAACTATTCAATCATGATGAAAATGAGTTAGGTTACAATAAGATTTATATACCCTAAACTTAACATATTTATCAAATTTAAGAAGATATATTTATTTAGTATTAGGCTTTTTATGGCCTAGTATGATATTTTAAAAGCCTAATGGCTTAAAAGTTCATATAAAAGTCTATTTTGTAGTAAAGTTTTTTTTTAAAAATTTGTAAAAAAAAAGACTGAAATAAACTAATGGACTGAAATTAATATGCAAGTGAATGAGCAATTTAAAAAAAAAAATAGACCGAATATAATCTCAATATTGTAATAAAATTTTAATCTTTTCCTTGATTAATTTTTTATACATATGTAACCTTTTTAGGTTAATAGTATCCATGGATTTAAATGATCTTTGCAAGGAAACATTTTCTATTTTCATTGACAAGCCATAACAAACAAGGATGAAAAAATAAATCGTTGTAGCGGATACTTTCATTAAGCAATTTATGATGACTTCTGAAAATGAACTTAAGATACACTATAGTTGCAGCCAATGACAACCAATGGACTTGATAAATAAGCATTTCTTGTTTCTTCAAGAAAGTCCAATACGGCTGGAACAAGTCAACAAGATCTCCTCAACAAAGCTAATAAGTGACCCAACATTCTTTGGAGTTTCATATGCTTAGCCTAACCATCAATTTACTCTACAATGCTTAATTGCTTGAGGCAATAATGAAGAAGCCTTTGCTTGTTTTTCCTGCTTGGAGGCTGGCCACAGAGCCGCTAACTTAATTTACAAAAAGATATTCAGGCTCGTGAAGATTTCAGACTTCCCTATTTGACCAGGATTCTTTACAAATTTGATTTCAACCTTAGTGGAGTGGCACCTTTCACTTCTTCTGGTTGTTGCTTGTATCTTTTATCTTGGCCATCTGCAAATTAAGCAGTTCATGCACTCTCTGCTTCAACTACACAACAAAAGCAACAACCCTTATTAACCAATAAGCTCATCAGCAGAAAGAAATAAAAAGAAATATATAAATCTATCAGCAGAAAAAGTAAGCTGCTCCATAATATTTGGTGCATCAAATGTCTTTCAGCATCTTGTTATCTGCAACAAAAATATACCTTGCATATCGGACCATATGTACTATGGTCGTCACCCCCTTTTCCCCACATCTAAATTTCTCTATTCTATTCATTTCTAACCCTTCAATTCAATTGAAGTTTATGAAAATAAAATGATACGAACTTCACATCTGGAATTGCCTTGGGTACCAATTTATTATTTTTAAGTTAAATTAAAACATCTCATAATATCTTAATTATTTTACAGAATATTTTAGAATAATGTGGAAACATCTAGTCTCCTAATTAGGAAAGCATCCTAGACGTTGTTTCTTAATTTCATTAGGTTTAGTAATTTATTTCCCAATTTAATTAGGGGTTAGGAGCCTTACTGTATTAGTCAGCTTGGGCGCTATTAGTAGATTACGCTAATACTTAACCAAATTATTAGCATAAATAGATGTCAATGCTTTGCATTTTATACTCTACATCAAATCAATCCAATATCATATTTTTCATTAGTATCTGTCTTCTCTTTTCCTACTTTGCCTTATGCTCTATAATTTTTATTTTTTTTTTGAACTTAGGGTATCTCCCTACCCGAAGTCAAGGAAACCCTTGAGATACTGAGGTCCATTTAAGGGGATGACCTCTCCCAACATATGTTTTCCCTATGTTAAATGCTCTATAATTTTAATTTGGTATTAGGGTGGTATTGTTGGTGGTGACCTAGTTTCATGAACAAGGAAGAAGATACATTGTTGAAAGGAACACATGGAAGAAATACAAACAAAACCATAGTTTCGATTAGTAGGAGAAAGAGAAACTAGTGTTTAGTTTGTCAGAATTGGTGCATGGCTAGTGGGAAGGAAAGAATCAAGAGTCAGACACAATGTGAGAGGAGTACCAAATTTTAGCAAACTTAGCAATAGAATATTTACATGACTAGGTCACAGAAGATGATAATGATACCACTTTGATACCTGTTGTAGATAATTTAGTTAGTGGCTAAATGTTTTAGTCCAAGTTAAATAGACAAAATATATTGAACTGAGTGGTGTATGTAATACAATTTCTAATCTCCCTTTTATAGGGTAAACATCTAAGTCTAAAAAAAGGAAATAAGGAAACTATATCAAGAAAATACAGAGCAAATAAAAGTCATATCATAAAAGGTACAGGAAATCGGTAATATATTTAACAGTTGGTTAGTAGGTTGTTAACTAACTTCTTATAAGTGTGTACTATAAATAATGATGCTATATGTGATAAACAATGTGAGAAATAAAGTTTTATGTTCAGAATCCATATCTCTTATCGTGTTCTCTCTTTCTTTTCTTCTCTGTTTTATGGGTGTGTTCTAACAAGTGATATCCAGAGCTATATCGATTGTTAACCTACGTGTGAAACCCACTAGCTTGAGAGGCTTACTGTTGTGTAAGAAACTCTTTTTTGCATGGTTTTTCTATCTGTGTGGGAATCTTTTTGGTGTGGAATTCTAAAAAGTTCAAAGGATAAATCATGGCTAGTTCTAATGGATCTTTTCCTACCAACTTGTTTGTTCTTGATGGAAAGAACTTTATGTAATGGTATATCAAGATGGGTTTCATCTTCAAATACCAAGAAGTGTTAGAAATTGTAAAGAATGACATTTAAGAAGTCAAAGAAGGTGCTACAGAGGTGCAAAAGGCAGTTACAAAGAGTCCTCGAAGAAAGATTGCAAAGCTCTCTTCTTAATCTACCAATGTGTGGATTTTGGAAAATTTGAAAAGATAGTTTCAACTAATTCAACAAATGAGACCTGAGACATTCTAAAAATATGTCATAAATGTTTCTAATGAAGTATTTGACTACTGTGATTCAGATAGGTGTGGTTATAAAAGTGGGACAGAAAAAGTACAAGGTATGTGTTTATGCTATGTGAAGTGCCTATTTCATGGTGTTCTAAGAAGGAGCTAGTGGTTGCACTACCCTTATGTGAGGTTGAATACATTTCAACCTCAATGGGAGCCTGTCTAGCCTTGTGGCTTGAGAAATTGATGTCAAAAATGAAGATTAGAAGCGAAGAGTCTATGAAGATGCTAATAGACAATAAGTCAGCTTTAAGCTTAACTAAATACCCTACTGCTCATGGAAGGAGCAAGCATATTTAGACAAGATTCCATTTTCTCATAGATAAAGTTAGTAAAGGGAAACTAGAGTTGAAACATTACAATACTAATGAGCAGGTAGCTGATATTTTAACAAAATCTGTTAAGGCTGACCAATTCAAGATGATTAGAGACATGATAAGGATGTAGTCTTATTGTTAATCCAAATTAAGGGGGAGTGCTGTAGATAATTCAGTTAGTGGTTATATTTTTGTTAATTGGTTTGTGGGTTATTAACTAACTATTTGTAACTCTGTATTATGAATAGTGATGTTGTATGTGATAAACAACATGAGAAATAAAGTTTTCTGTCTAGTATCCATATCTCTTTCTTGTTCTCTCTTTTCTTCTTTGTTTTCTAAGTGTGCGTTTTAACAATACCATGTTAAAATTATTGTATAAAAGAAATACCGATGAACAATATGAGATTGAACTGATTTGATGCTTATTAAATTTTAAAGCATCAATACCTAATACAAGTACAAGCCAACTAATATTACTTGAAGTATCAGTTGTACAAGTCCAAGTCCACTAATACAATCATAACCTTATAAGATACACTAAAAAATTAAGATTTTAGCAATATTCTAACAATTTGATTGTTTTGACATATTTTTCTATTTCGATTAAAAATATTTCTTTACAACTTCAGAGCATGCAGTTCTTCCACCCATAAAAAAAATAAAAAAATATATATATATATATATATATATTTTTGTATTTTCACTTTAGGATTTGATGTAATTGTCAATTTTTTTAGGTATGTTAATAGGGTAAATATTCAAACGAGTTTTTACATATTAATTGTTTTATTGAAAGGAAAATTCATTATTTTATATTCAATAATAGTAAGTCTTTAATCACCATGCACCAGTTACATAATTTAATTCTTTATAAACTTCAAACTTATTATTAATTACTTTTCAACAGCAGCAACTTATTTTAAAATCCAGATACATTATAATTTTTAATCAAATAACTATATATATTGTGATTGTGTAGAGTCAGTGGATTGAAAACCCACGCAAGGAAAATGGCTTTACATCATGCCAAAGAAATTAGCAGTTGACTCAAAAGGATGCACCATGTTAAATATATTACCGATTTCCTGTATCTTTTTCTGATATGACTTTTATTTGCTCTGTATCTTCTTGATATAGTTTCCTTATTTCCTTGATATAATTTCCTTATTTCCTTTTTTTAGGCTTAGATGTTTACCCTATAAAAGGGAGATTAGAAATTGTATTATGTACACCACTCAGTTCAATATATTTTGTTTATTTAACTTGGTATCATAGCAGAGCTTTGTCTGCCTGTTTGTCGCTGCCGCCGCCGTTTGTCGCTGCCGTCTGCCGCTGCCGTCCGCCGTCTGCCGCTGTCGTCCGCCGTCTGCCGCTGCCACCGCTGTCTGTCGCCGTCGCTGTTTGCCGCCGCCGCTGTCTGCCGCCGCCGCTGCTGCCGCCATCTGCCGCTGCTGCCCGCCGCTGTCTACCACTATTTGTCGTCACCGTTCTGTTTGTCGGCCTCTTTCCTACCTACTCCAACATTCAGAACCTTGGTTGAAAATATTGTAGGTGATAGATCTGAGTCAAGGATCCATTATCTCTTTTTCGGGAACCCCAACTATCACAGCGGAGAAACTCAATTGGAAAAATTATAGAGCTAGGTCAGATTCGGTTGAGTTGTGGTTTTTGGGACAAGGATTTCATGACCATTTGGAGAAACAAGAGGCTGTAATACTAGAAGAAAACAGAGCTCCATGGTTGAAGCTTGACTGTCAACTATGTGCTATTTTGTGGCAGTCCGTTAGCCCTGAATTATTAGAAATCTTAAGGTCATTCAAGACCTACTATTCTTTCTGGACGAATGCAAAAGATATTTTTGCTAATGATGTTCAACGTCTATTTGACTCAACTCAAAAGATTGTTTCTCTTCAACAGACCAACCATGATATGGTGTCACACATAGCCAAAGCCAGGGCTGCTGCTGAAGAATTGAAAGGTTTACTGGTGTGTAATTCTGTCGAAGAAACAGCAAAGCGAATTGACAAACTTCTAATGGTTCTAATCCTACGAAGCCTGCACCTTGACTATGAGCATGTTCGGGATCAAATCTTGTCAAGCGAACAGATTCCCTCTATGAATAGCCTGGTTACTAGGCTTCTTTGGGTTCCTACCATAACGAAAGGTGATGGTATTGCTGCTGAAAACTCTGCTATGATAGCCTCTCGTAGAGAAAAAAGTGGTCGTGGTACTAGAGGAATGTCACGAAATATTAAAGGTGGTCGTGGTAAGCTTATTTGCTCACATTGTGGAAAAGAAGGACACCTACAAAATAGATGTTATGATTTGATTGGTTGGCCAGACAAAACTGCAAATATATCTTCGAGCGATATCCCTTCAAATGAAAGGACTGGTTCTCAATTAATCTCAGATGAAGAGAATCAAGAATTCCTAAAGTTCAAGTCCAACAACCATGCCCAATCATCTATGTCACCAAGTATTTCAACTGCCTGCATTTCTCATTCCATGGGGAGTCAATGTCGATGGATAATTGACTCAGGTGCTTCTGATCACATTTCTGGTAATGACTCTATGTTCTCTTCTATTTCCCCACCTAAGTTTCCTCACCTCATTTCATTACCAATGGTTCCAAAATGGTATCTCGGAGTTGGTCAAGTTTCTCTATCCTCATCAATTAGTTTAAACTCGTGGTTGTATATTCCTAAATGTCCCTACAATTTGATTTCTTTGAGTCAATTGACTTCGTTCTTTGAATTGTTCAAGAACCTTTTATGCTGATTCCTTTATTATACAGACCGAGATGCGCGCCACTGATTGGCAAAGGACATGAATCAAGAGGGCTTTATTACTTATCCAACAATCCCTCTACATTGTGTTTTGCGTCTGAATCTCCAAAGCTTTTGCATAATCGTTTAGGGCACCTTAGTCTTGCAAAGCTAAAGTTAATGGTTCTTAGTCTCAATAAACTGTCTACCTTAGAATGCGAGTCCTGTCAATTAGGCAAACATGTCAAATCCACCTTCCCAAACCAAGTCAACAAAAGATGTAATTCGCCTTTCTCTATTGTCCATTCAGATATTTGGGGACCAAGTCGAGTAACATCTTTTGGTTTTAACTATTTCGTCACATTCATTGATGAATACTCACGATGTACTTGGGTCTATTTGATGAAAGAAAGATCTGAACTTTTGTCCATCCTAATGTCCTTCTCTAAAGAAGTGGAAAATCAATTTGGAAAAACCATTAAAATATTGAGAAGTGATAATGCAAAAGAATATTTTTCTTCCAAACTAAACTCATATTTGTCCTCAAAAGGAATCTTACTTCAATCCACGTGTCCTCATACTCCTCAACAGAATGGTATAGCTGAAAGGAAAAATAGGCATCTGGTTGAAACTGTCCGCACCTTACTTTTAACTGCAAATGTCCCTACTAATCATTGGGGTGAAGCCATTCTTACGGCCTGTTTTTTAATAAATCGAATGTCATCTGCTTCACTTGAGAATCAAATCCTTCACTCAATTTTATTCCCTAAAGATAAAATGTATCATGTGCCTCCTAAAGTTTTTGGTTGTGTATGTTTTGTTCATAATGTCTCTCCAGGTCGTGATAAACTCTCTGCAAGAGCAATCAAATGTGTGTTCCTTGGATATTCTCGTCTTCAAAAAGGGTACAGATGTTACTCTCCATCTACAAAAAGACACTATATATCAGCTGATGTTACATTCTTTGAGGAAACTATGTTCTTCACCAAAGATGATTGTGGTCTATCCAATAGGCATTACCAATTCCATATCTTAGTCCACCAGAGTCATCATCCCTTGAAACACACAATCAAGACATACTCCAACCTTCCTCTTCTGTTCATTCTCAAGTTGAACTATCTCCTCCTTCAATGTCTACATGTCAAAGCAGGAAACAAGAGATGGGTATCCCAGTATGTGAAGATTTACTTGATTCATGTCCTTTACCCTCAACTGACCCCACACCGGATCCTCTTCCATCCTCACCTTCCCATGATTCTGACATTGGTTGGCCCATTACTCTTCGGAAAGGTATTCGCTCCACTCGTAATCCTCATCCTATTTACCTTAGTTATCATCGTTTATCTCCTTCGTATTTTTCTTTTGTTTCCTCTGTCTCGTCATTACTATTCCTAAATCTGTCTATGAAACACTTAATCATCCTGGATGGCGACAAGCCATGATTGTCAAAATGCAGGAGTTGGAACAAAGTGGTACTTGGGAGTTAGTTCCCCTTCCCTCAGGTACGAAGGTAGTTGATTGTAGGTGGGTATTTGCTATTAAAGTCGCACCTAACGACACAGTTGATCGCCTCAAAGCCCGATTGGTGGCAAAAGGGTATACTCAAGTATATGGTCTTGATTATGGAGATACTTTCTCTCCTGTGGCTAAAATCACTACTATCCGCCTCTTACTTGCAATGGCTGCTATTCGTCATTG
Source organism: Mucuna pruriens (assembly GCA_025330945.1). Taxonomy (NCBI): domain Eukaryota; kingdom Viridiplantae; phylum Streptophyta; class Magnoliopsida; order Fabales; family Fabaceae; genus Mucuna; species Mucuna pruriens. Next base: position 2,045,071 of record JAENHJ010000173.1, on the reverse strand, counting down.
GCCTCTTCATCAATTAGACATCAAAAATGCATTTCTACATGGTGACTTGGATGAAGAAATATACATGGAGCAACCTCCTGGTTTTGTTGCTCAGGGGGAGTCTCGGTTAGTATGCAAGCTCCGTAGATCCTTGTATGGACTTAAACAGTCCCCGAGAGCTTGGTTTGGGAAGTTTAGCCAAGTTGTTCAAAACTTTGGGATGACAAGAAGTGAAGCAGATCACTCTATATTTTATTGTCATTCCTCTTCTGCTAAATGTGTGTACCTGGTTGTATATGTGGATGATATTGTCATAACAGGAAATGATGATATCAAAATTTCCCAGTTAAAGCAGTACTTATTCAGCCACTTCCAGACCAAAGATCTTGGCGCCACCTAAGGTACTTTCTTGGCATAGAGGTCGCTCAATCCAAGGAAGGCATTGTTATCTCTCAGAGAAAATATGCTCTTGATATCTTACAAGAGACTAGTATGAGTAATTGCAGGCCAGTTGACAGTCCCATGGATCCAAATATGAAACTAATGGTAAAACAGGGTGAACCTTATTCTGATCCAGAGAGGTATAGAAGACTAGTGGGTAAACTCATTTACCTCACTATCACTAGACCTGATATCTCCTTTGCAGTGGGAGTTGTAAGTCAGTTTATGCAGGCACCTTGCGTTGATCATTGGACAGCAGTCCTCCGTATTCTTAAATATATCAAGAAGAAACATGGACAGGGTTTGCTATATGAGGATAAGGGAAACACCCATATATCATGTTATTGTGATGCCGATTGGGCAGGATCTCCCATTGATAGACGATCTACTACAGGTTTTTGCATATCTATTGGGGGAAATGTGGTCTCTTGGAAAAGTAAGAAGCAAAATACTGTTGCTCGTTCTAGTGCTGAAGCAAAATATCGGGCTATGGCTTCAGCCACTTGTGAATTGATATGGGTAAAACAACTTATTCAAGAATTGAAATTCACTGATGTCCAACCAATGAAATTGTATTGTGATAATCAAGCGGCTCTTCACATTGCTTCTAATCCTGTATTTCATGAGAGAACCAAACACATTGAGATTGACTGTCACTTTATACGGGAGAAGTTGCTGGCCAAAGAAATAAGTATAGAATTTGTTAACTCAAGTAATCAACTTGCTGACATTTTCACTAAGTCTTTAAGGGGACCACAAATACAAGTTATATGTTCCAAGCTTGGAGCATATAATTTATATGCTCCAGCCTGAGGGGGAGTGTTAAATATATTACCGATTTCCTGTATCTTTTTCTGATATGACTTTTATTTGCTCTATATCTTCTTGATATAGTTTCCTTATTTCCTTGATATAGTTTCCTTATTTCCTTTTTTTAGGCTTAGATGTTTACCCTATAAAAGGGAGATTAGAAATTGTATTATGTACACGACTCAGTTCAATATATTTTGTTTATTTAACTCACTATGCACCAAAAAATGGGGTGGGCCACGAAACACCAATATAGCTATCATTACAAGAACTTTTCAGTCCATAATATTATGATTATTTATTAAAAAAAAGTAGTTATAATTTATTATGTCTATGATTCTGCAAAACTTTCAGTACATCTATCAGAGTACCACAAGGTTTTTTGTTTCACAAGAATTGCATAAGCCAGCATCAACATGGTCATTGTTTAGCTACGGAAATCTGATAGGAACCAGAATACGGATGACAAAACTAAAGAACATTAATTTGGAAATAGAGTTATATCAGAGGTATAATCCTCTGTTACAAGACTGCAACCCAAGAAAATATAAAAATAAAACTAGAGAGCCCTTTTTCCTGAGGAAGAACCAACTTCTTCACTCAGCCAAGCAAATATTGATACCAATTTTCCCCCTCCCCCTATTTGATTACCACACCCATTATATAATCCTTCTTTCTCTCCTCTTGCCACCTGTCATTTTTCATGGGCCTCACTTCACTTTCCTGCCATTACGATACCTATGCATAATTTGCCTATCAAAATCCATCACCAAAACATTGTTTGGAACTCACCACTATCGCTTTATTCTAACATACATCCATAACATTAGAGATTCTAGCAAAATATGAAAATTAGAACAGATTTTCCTTACCTCATGTAGCCCTTCTTGTGTTTTCACAGATACATTAATAGCTCCATCGGGACCTGATTTCTGGTACTTCTCAAGCTCAAGTTGTGAGGGATAAGGCTCATCGGTTGCATAGACCACAGGAGATGCCTTCAACAGATCAGATTTCGACACAACATCAAGCCATAAATGTCTAGTGAACCTTTCTCTGAGTTCTTTGTATATTGAAAACTGCATAACCAACCATCAGCATCATCAATTGAATGCGCCTTATCAAAAGACAAACTTTCAAATGATTACAATTGTTTTCAGATTTTTTATACCCCATCTCCAACCATGATTTCCTCCAAAAGGAAAATAATAGCCAAAAGTTAAAACCAAGGATCTTTCTTTGTCTTTCTTTGTGTAAAAAGTCAGATTAATTATACAGATAAATTTGCATTTGTCAACAATTACCCAATGGGACAGCAAGGTTTCTTCATCCACTAAACTGAAGTACACAATTATACAGACAACCATAAGCCAGCAATGTGGTACACAATTTGAGGATAGTAGCATTGTCTTAGGACCAACCTTTTGAACTGTTTAACGTTCTCCCTCAATCTGGTGTCAGCATTGTGTTACACTAGTAAGAAAGAATGGAAGAAAGTAGCACTTAATAGACAAGGAACAGAGATGCCCATCAAACCTCAAAAAGTGAGCCTTTTCAGCTTTTAATTTTCTCTCTCTCTCTCTCTCTCTCTCTATATATATATATATATATATATATATATATATATATATATATATGAGATACATTAAGTGGGAAGACTTTTTCCATATGAGAATAAGAAGTAAATCTTGGCTGTACAACCATGCATGGGATGAAGATCTTGGAAACAGTAATGAATTCAATGGGATGAAAAATCTCAAGTAAAACTATAAATAGTAGTAGTACATCTAAAACAAATTTTCTAAACATTATTAGGTGTTCATCAAAATGAAGAAAGCTCGACTCCTCAGCATTGGATAATCCTAGAATTGAATTTGAAATACAAGCATTTCAAAGCATAGAAAATCATCAGCACTTGGATACTTTGTAAGGCATATGATGTGATTATGCTTAAGCTAAAAATTCCTAGATCTGTTAAAATGCATATCCATAGTCTATATACGACTATATTCCTCCAAAAATACTTCCAATATCTTAAATTATTTTGAACAGAGAAAAATCATTTGAATTGATGTAAAATGTTTTACATTTTTTTTTTATAAACAAGGAATTTATTAAGATAAAAGAGAAAGGTACAAATGCAAGAGAATAAGAAATCCTCAAGAACCAAAGAAATCCCAACCAGAAACAAAAGGAGAAAACAGAAAACTAAGAACAAGAAACATGCAACACAACATGCCAACCTCCCCCTTGACAAAGGCATAACATTTGAATTGTCCCCTTGACAGTAGTATGCAGAAACCAAAAAGAGTAGGAGCAGTATAGAGGAGCCTGGAACATGAACCGTCCTCACTCGACTCAATTCCCATCACTTTCTCATCTCCAATTCTGTTATTTTATTTCTGACTGCTATCAGATATACCTTTTATGGGTTTCCATGAAAGTAATTACAAAGTAAATAACCAAAAGTTGATGGCCCCAAAATACATTAGAATGAAGAAGCACTGAAATCGAACACAAATACAAGCCTTTCATCAACATCTAATTCAAATGAAGCCACAAGTCTGAGTTAAGCCCATGTAGTCTAGACATATACACGTTCCAACCGCTTGAATGAAATTGTATCTTTCTTGCATTATAAGTTTGAAAGCAATGAACCAGAACAATCTTTATAGCCATTAAAGAAGATCAATTTTATACTTATTTTCAGTTCTAATAATTTTTGTCATAGAAGCACACCTGGTCAGAAGGTGAGGTGCCACACTCCCCAGAAAGATCATGGACATACAAAACTGCTGTTGGCAGGTGTGAAAGGACAGCCAGAGTCAACTTTTCCAAATTATTCCTGTCCTCTAAATATCCAAACCAGAAAAAAAAATTAAAAAGGAGGAAATTATGCTTAACTAAGTAAAAAAGAACAAGAAATCAATTGCCATTTATTAGAACTAATTATGAGGTACAGAAGATCTAAGATCCTCCAACAACTCATAGTATTATAACATACCAACATGTAAGGTGCCTGTGAATTTTCAACAAGTTGTGGATTAAGTCCAGTTTCAACAACCTACCTTTCCCATTGAAAGCCATTTCTACACACTATTTTCAGTTTAATAATAATAATATGTAACAAAAACAATAACAATAAATGTGAGAAAATGAGAAAGGAAATTTTCTGAATGTACTTGAATGAAAATTTCACTCAGCAGATTGATCTATTTATAATAAGAGTATTCACAAAGAAAATAAATAACGACTATTATTTTCAAGAGAACAATTAAAATACTACAACTTCGTAAGATATATTGAACTTGGCTAAACATTAACTAAGATTCTTTGGAAGGGTAATAAACATTTAAATGCTCCTATTTCCAACATCAATCATTAGTATATTTTAGAATTATAAATTCAGAGTGATAATGAATTGGCCTAAAAGAAAATGGAAAAAGCAACCCACTTCCTTTTTGCATAACAGACAGAAGTTCCTAAAAAATCTGACTGTTACCCAGAAGCTGAAAAACCAGTGTTTTCCCATAGTGTGTAGGTAAAATGCTGAGCAAATATTCTCACATCTATATGCTTTCAAGGTTCCACCTTTTCCCTCATGACATTTTTAATCTTAATTTGTCTTATGCCAGATAAAACATAACACCATAGCCATTTATATAATATAGCAATGCTTTAAGAAACCAAATTACAGAGAACAAATCCCCTTTCTTTCTGGCCTACAACAACTCTCAGAAGTCCCAACTAACCAAGTGATCCTGCTAAAACCATCCTTAATCCATGAGGATATTTCCCAAAATTCTTTATTTTTCCACCCAAAATTGCAACTATAATACTAAATCGAGAAAAAATAGAGATCTACAGTAAATAACAAGCTACCAACCATCAAACCTTATACACAGATCTTTGGAGCCACTAGCTTAGCACCCAAAGGGCTACCAAATAAGTAGCACTGCAAATTCTAAGAGCTAAAAAGACTAAGGCAAAATGGAAAAGAATGCCATTGTCCACACTCCTCTATACTGCACCCCTCTTAGGAAAACTAATCCTCAGACCAATGATGGAGTAAAATATTTTTCACCAAGAAAACCTTGGATATATAATATTCACCAAATAAGACAAATAAATACTTCTTAAAAATTGAGAAAAAACAAATGAAACGTTAATTACCATCATGTCTCCTTAGCAGGCCTGGAGTATCTGTTACCTACAGATGTGCCAGCTATACATTACAACTGTGTGATATGCAGTTCAAAATGGGTAAAAGAATGTTAAAAAGCAATAGCAAGTCAGTAAATTGCTAACCTGAAACTTCTGAAAGTTTAAAATAATATGACCCATAAGAATTCCTCTTGTTGTGAAGGGATAGTTACAAATCTGAAATGTTAGGTAGAAAGGAAAGGAGAAAGGATGAGAAAAAGACTGGATGGTGGAATCTTTAAATATTCAGCAATTATGAAGTTCTGCTGAAGCCTGAAGCAAAACATGTCGAGATTTAATCTAGCTTAGTTTAGTATCTAGGTTTGTTGTACATATGATTAGTTAGGTTCCTTTTAATTGTATATATGTTAATTAGGGAAATTATGACTTGTGTATTCATTATTAGATTAACACATAGCAGTCTAGAGTGTGCATTGACGCATGGTTTTCAACACATGCTTCTCATTTTTCTCTATCAGCATGGTATCCAATGACTAAGGCAACCCAAGAACCATTATCCTCCAGTGTTTTGCCATTACCTCTCAACCCCATATCCATGGCATTTTCTCCCTTATCTGTGTGCAGCTTAGCCCACTGCCACCACCACCATCAGCCCAACCCAAAAAACTTGCTGCTATCAAAAGCTTCAAGCACTGCCTGCATCTCCCAGTCACTGTTCACTTTGCTGGCATATGAGGGTGTGTCCAGCGACATCTCCAGCTGTTGTCAATAGCAACTCAGCTTGACCTTCTCTTTCCAAATCTTCTGCCACCTTCTATGATGCCGTAGGTTCATAAATAGACTTGCTAGCCAATCTGGTTCATTGTAGTTTCATGTATTGGTTTTTGGGATCTAACCCATGGCTGGTATTGATGCTTCAAATGCTCCCAAGAACACTATATGGCAGAGGCTCAATCTTTCACCAGTTATGTCAGTGCTCCTCTCTCTACTGACAACTTGGACAGAAGCAACTATGATACATTGACACTTGGACTTCTAACATCAAGTTGTTGCTAAACAAGCAAGGATACAAAGACCACCTTGACACAAAGGCCACTTTAGTGCCCAAGGCTTACAGATTGAGGAGGGCAAGGATTGATGCCCAGTTCAATAGCATTATCAAGTTCACCATTGATCCCTCCCTCAACAGCAGATCTGTACCGTCATGTTACTTCTGACTTTGTTTGGGAACAGGCCAAAGATCTTTAAACCAATGACTCCCAGCATCCCTATGGAATTTGTCACAACCTTGAGTGTCATTGCCCCTCAAAAGTGTAATGGTCCTTTGTTTGCCTCAAAAGTTTCACAACCTTGGCATGATTTCAATGAACTGTTGCCTTTAGCAGAAACTCTGGACTCTGGGGAAGGAACATGAGAAGAATATCTTTCTATGATACTGGTATTGTGTGGTTTATCCTCTGCAAGCTATGTTCTTATTGGGGGCAATCTCATGTAATGGAAAAGCATACAATGTAATATAGTTGCAAGCTTAACAAAAGCATTATATTGAGTTAAGGCACTTACTATGTGTGAACTTATATGGTTAAAACCTTAGTTTTGAATATTGGACCAGACCAGTTGGTTTGACCGAAAACCGGTCTAGTGACCGATCTGTTAACTCTAAAAAATCAGAGCGTTTCAATACAGATGAGAACCAGTCAAACCAATCCAAACCAGTGTAGAGAACCGGTTTGAACCAGCAATTTAAAAAAAAAATCATTTTTTTAAAATTTAATCTAAAATATTTTTAAGATAAATAAAATGAAGTTTACGAATAGGAAAATTTATTTTATCAATTATTATTATTTTCTCTTATAAAAATATAATTTATTCATTTATATTAATTTACAATCTTTTATATCTTGATTTCTTATAATTTTATATTATATTAATTTGTCATTTTCTTTTTTTATTCTAGATGTAAACTTGTTATTGTTACTAGACTTTGTTGTATTTTATTAAAACGTAAACCTAAATATTATGATATATTTTATTTAGACTTTGAATGTTAAGAACTTTAATTTTTAGTATTCTAAAGTTATGATATTATATTTATTTAATATATTATTATTATTATTATTATTATTATTATTATTATATTAATACCGATACGACCACGATTCAACAATTGAACCTTGAACCAGTGCTTTGACCAGTTCAATAATTGGTTCAATTTTAAAAACATTGGTTAAAACAACTATTTTGATAATTGAAGTTTTGCAAGATAGAGCCCAGGAAACTTGTTTGTGATAATCATTCAGCATTGCAAACATGGTCTCCAATCTAGCCCATCATGTGTGGACCAAACATACAAAGGTTAACTACCATTGACTATTTGACCCCTACCTCATTTGTTGATGCAGATACGGATTTCCACAACCTGGGGGACATAGGGAGGAGTCTGTCCTTGCACATCAAGGCTCTATGACAAGGGGTAGACTCAAAAAAATGCAAGAAGAAGCGCACAAAAAATTGACCTTGCTCCAAGGTCAAGAGGAAACACTTGAAAGAAAGGCATATAGTGTATAATTTCTCCAGCTGCCAAGGTGACATTGTATAAGGCTAGAGTGTCCATATTTCCCTAGTATTTTCATTCTAGTTTGAATACATTTTCAGTAGGATAGCTTAGTCTTGGGCCAAAGCCCTTGGTAGGACTGTTTTCCATTTTGGTCACACACAACTCGTGCCATCCATCACCAAATCAGTTGCTAGTCCTAGGTTGTCCGAAAATCAGGCACTAATCCTAGGTTGTCCATTGCCACTTCCGTCACCAACATGCTCTGTCAAATCATGCGTATCTGAAACTATAAACCTCTGAATTGGACAAAATTGATGTCTTGAGAAAGCTAAGAGAAAGATCTACAATTTTCTTGTTCAAAGCTCAACTCAGTTCGCACTCCTTCAACTCCAAAAATGCATCCAAAACTAACGTCACATAAGGGCCAAGGAGGCTTGCGTTTTTGGGCCATTTAGCTTGTGTCTGGGCTTGTTGGGCCTTGGGCTTCGGTAAGTGACTTGATTAGGATTAGAAGCTGCTAATTAGGATTAAGGATTAGCTATAAAAACTCTCATTGTAATTAGGATAATTACTTTTTGATGAGATTGAAATTGTGTTTAGCACTTTTGAGAGAATTCTCTCTTCTCTTGTCTTGAACAAGAAATTCAATTCTTATTAAGAATCTAAGGTACTTGTGGGGAATCTCTACAATCTATTATCTAATTCTTAGGAATTAGTGGCGAACAATTTCTAATTCTTCTTATCCTTTCTTCTAATTGAATTTTCGATTTTTGATGTTCTTGATTAACTTTCCATTGTGCTCGAACTAGATCATGATTGTGGGTCCTGGGCATGCAATATTTGTGAACTCCAATGATTAACTGGTTGATCCCTTCACTAATGGTATGTTTATTTGGGAGGAAAGAAAACACAAATAACAATGTCTTTTCTTCTATTTGGTTGGAGAGAAAGCGGAAGGAAAAGAGAGAAAAATTGACTTCTACAACAAAAAATTCAAAATTTTCCTTCCTTACACTTTCCCTTCAATTCAAATTTTGAAAATTTTCTCCTTCCGTGTTTTCCTTCCACCGTACCAGACCCTCTTTGACTCCAAGGGTCACAAGCTGCATGCTTGTGACATATGCACCAGCTTGAGGGTGATTGTCAATTTTCTTTAATTTATTTGTGATGTTTGTTGATTCTTACTGTAATTAGAAATAGGAAAGTTGCTATAAATAGTCTTATAAATCTCCACGACTAAGGGATTTGATTCCTGCTTCTATTAATATAAATCAAATAGTTGAGAAGATTGCACTCAAGCAATTTGCAATTATCAAAGGTCTGAATAGTGTTAATCCTGTTAATAATAGCTGTCCATACTCAGGAGCTTTAGAATTCCAGATGAGTTTGTCAAGAAGGAATCTTTGATTGTGACAGGATTGAAGGAGAAACTAAAAGAGGGATTCATAAGAGATGGGCCAGAGTATTCCAAATTCCAAAATCTTCTGCTAGGACTTGCAGAAAAGTGAAGAGAAAAAAAGTATAATAAAAAAGGGGATGTAAATAATTTGTCTCTATCAACCAAATCTCTATTAAAGTGAAAATCCCAAATAAGGACCCTATGTAAAAATGAAATTTAATGAGGGATTAGTGAAAGGTAGAAAATTAGAGAGCAAAGACATTTCCAAAACATGATGCAAGTTCCATCATCCAAACAGAGCGACCAGAGGTATTAAAGAAGTCCCCTAGAAATGAATCTCATGGCTGTCAGGGACAGCTGGATTTACATCCGATTGTTCTGATCTATACTTATATTAGCATCTAAAACTCTATTGGTTTTATATTTGTAAGCCCTGTTAAGAGTAGTTATCCTCTGAAGAATCTACATCTGCTTAATTTTATTCACAGTCTAGTAAAAACCATTCTTTCAAGAACAAGAGAAGGAAAAAGCACTACAATCGTGACCTAGGGCACGTGAACATTTCTGAACCACCAACACAACCACTGGAAATAACCACAAATCAACCAAGTAACAAAATAGAAATATTTACGTTATAACAAAGAATCAGTTAGAATTACATATTTTAATATCCTCTAGTGGCAATTTAACCAAGGTAATTGTGTCCTGATTGATATCACTGTATGCATATTAAATCTTTTGGGCAGACCCATAAGTAAATTGAAAGAGATATATAATTTATCAGAAACTTGGACCTGTTATTTAGCAAGATCAACAATTCAATTCAAGCCCAGCTTTTTAAAGACACTAAAATAAAACAGCATATATAAGAAGGATTTTAACAGAGAAAGATTCAAACACTTGGCTGCATACCTCAGGCTTGCCAGTGGAGAGTATATGGACCAAAGAAGATTTGCCTACGTTAGGAGCTCCAACAAGGCAGAGAGTTGGTGTTTCCAAATTAATTACAGGCATTGCCCTAAGAGTCTGTAACATTTATAACTATCAGCTACATGATATAAATTAAGTTCAGATGGAATATTATTTAAGAAAATAAATTAAATTTCACAGGCAACCCAAATTGTGAACACCGATATGTATGTTTACAGAAAGCAGACACAACACAGCCAAAGAAAGATTTCATTTGTTGAAAATGCAGAATACCTTGGCTATGTCTAACAAATCATCAACAACTTTCCTTTCTTGAGCAAAGATCTCTTCAATTTTCTTAAGACCCTGCATAAAATCATGGAAGAGTGAAATCTTCAGAGAAATTGGAAAGCAGATGCTTCCTCAAAAGATATGCACCTCACCTCATTCAGCCTTTCCTCTGCTTCTCGCTTTGATGTTGACTGTTACAAGATGAAATAATATCAATCATGTTAAGAAATCAGAGGATGACAAAAGAAATCACCAATGTTTTGGAGGAAAAACCATACACAACAAGGATTGAAGATAGGAACACAACACAAAGTACACCATAGAGAACAATGGAAACACAAATTTAACATGGTTCGACATCACTTACTTACATCCACAGAAACATCTCAATATATATTCACTATCACAAATAAAGGTTACAAATTTTCTAGACAAACTTGAAAAACCCTTTCCAAGTAGTGTATCACCCTACAAACCCAAGTCTCTCAATCAAGAGTTAAGAGGAATGACAACACTCTCTCGGTCACAAGAGATCCTCTCATATCTCATACAATACATCCCTTCTGCTTGGGTACATGAAACCCCCCCCTTCAGCTTGGGGTGGCCCTTCTCATCTCAGGGACCTCTCTTTATAAGTGGTCAATGGCTTCAAAAGACACAATTCCAAGAATCACCTTCCTTAGAAATTATCATCACACATACCGATAGACACCACCTTTCCCTTTCAATTTATTATGCATAAAAACCCCAAATTTGGATCATTCCAATATTATATTTTATTTGGAAATTTATAATTGACATTCCCAACACAATGTAACAAGATGATTATGTAAAGAGACATCAGAACACTCCATCTGAAAGAATCCAATGCTTCCGGCTTTAAGGATGAAGTGGAAACCACACAAATCATATTGAGATCTCTTCTTCGAAAAAACTTAAGCATCATAAAACCAGATCAATGTGAAGACAAGATTTCATACCTTTGAAAAGAACAAATTGGTATTGATGTCTAGACCTAGCCTAAGGATTCCTAATTTTGCTTCTAAAACTTCATAAATATCAATGCAAAGAATACTTTAAAGCAGCATGACAACTACAGAATTCCCCAGCCAATAAATAGGTCATAATCAAATGTGAATTATTAAATAAACCTTAGCGCAAAGTGAAGCATGTTCCTTTCCAACAGATACTATCCTCTTCCTTAAACCATCTACCTTTCGTAGCACCTGTTAAACAATTTTAAACCTAAAATTAGAAAATGTCTAAAATAACAAGTTTATATGAATACAGCCATCAACCAAAAATATGTATTCATGCAGCCTTTCTAATTTGGGAACGATAAATAATCATAAGATATATATGTCCTGTAATAACCCAGGGAATGCACTAGTGGAAGTCAAAAAACACATTCAGTGCTTAAATGCTGTTTTACTAACATACCCTTTCGTAGTGTCCATCTCCAAGAGTCAGCTCAATAAGAGATCTTTCATAAGGATGAAGATACGTTTTGTTTGGAAAATTCTCCACATACGTCCTCAAGGGAACAGCAATTTCCTAACAAGAGCTGTACTGTTAACTTATGATACATTCTTTTTTACATAAAATGGATAGTAGAAAGCGAAATATACATCATAGTGCTAACTAAGTATGACATTTTCAGAAGCAAAGAACATACTTTCATCAAGGCATCTAGTTGCTTTGCACCCTTGTTTTTCTCCCTTTTTGTAATATTGGCAATTCCTACAGTTTATGTGAACCATAGGGTTTAAGATGTAAACACAAAGTCAACCTGGAATCAAAGAACATAATTGCAGCCAAGAACCTTTTGTTGGAGAAACCTTCCTTGCCTTTCTCAGCGCTGAGCCAATAATGTCAATAGATGGCATCACTATGGGCAACTTTTGAAATGCTCCAATAGATTCAATTTTCCTAGATGGCATTTCCTACAATTTGAATATTCAAACAGTAAGGTAAAACTAGCAAATCTTTCTTCCAAACTACCATAAAGCCACTATTAAGTGGGAGCAATATATTCATACATACATACATATGAATTAGGATACATACATACAGAAGCAATATATATATATATATCCATACCATTGTATTCTTTTCTTTTGTCTGCTGCACAGTGGGATGATAGCTTCCATTGGAAATTTCATATGAATTAGTTTGAATGGATTTACAGAAGAACAAGAAGGGATGCATTTTTACATTAGGTGTTCCTGCATTATGTATCCAATTGTAAACAACTTCAAACAACACTCTTCAAAGTTTACTAAAACAAAGTATTTAAACAAATTCAAGTTGATTTCAGCTATACTTACAGCATGGAATGATTCAATTAAGATATGAAGGCCGAAATAAACAAAATTGAAGGAGTGAAAACTTGAGCCGTTACTTACCTTTGGAGGTTCTAAAGAGTAAAATAGAGGAAGGGATGACGTGGCCTTTGAGGAAAAGAGAAGAAGGGGCTTTCATGTCTTTGCCTCTTCCCGATGAACGTTATGGATTCGGAGGACGAGGACGCAACGCAACGGCTAATGTTACTTACAGAGCAGCAATATCCTTTGTGAAACTCTACGATATTGCATTCTCCTAGAATAATATGGATTTTTTTGTGTGTGATAAATTGAAAAATATGTTTGGTTAATTTTTAATATTTTAGGAATATTTTTAAGTTTTTAATGATTAAAAGAAAAATATAAACATAAATAAAAGTTATAATTGAATTAAAAATAATTAATGTTTTAGTCTGTATAATATATAAGATAAATGTTTATTTTATATAATAAAAAATAAAAATATATATTTAAATATATAAATTATATTTTAAATTTATAATAAATAATTAAAATATAATATAAAGTTATTTTTAATTATTAATAATTTCTTAAAATTTAATTTAAAAATAGATGGTAGATTGAAAGAAATATGTGGTAAGAAGATCAAGTATTCAACTAAAAATAAGAGAAACATAATTTGATATATTTAAAAAAAAATTGTCTAATTATGAGATAAATATGTAAATGTACCTTCAAGAGAATAGAATGAATATTAAGAAATATTAAGAATGTCTAATTGAAAGAATAGAATAAGAATTTTACTACTTAATATTTACACTTTGCTCTATATATTTAGAAATTAAATATTTTAATCCTTACACATTTACTTTTTATTCAATTTTAGTCTTTTATCTCGTTAGCTAAAATCATCATAAAATAAAAATTGGTAATATAAAATCACTACAAAATCAAAATTTAGGGTTTAAAATCATCACAAATTATTGCTAGATGATAATTTGTGATAGTTTATCGATAGCTAAAATTTTTATGACAATTTTATTTAATGAAATTAAGAAATGTTTAATTACAAAGACTAAAAACAAATTAAAAATGTATTTGTAGGGACTAAACACCTAGTTTTTAGGTGCAGGACCAAAAAGTAAAGATGGTGTAAATATAGGAACTAAATAAGTAATTTTTTTAAATTGCATTTTATTCTTTCATGATTTTTGTTTTTCATGAAAACCCACTGTTAAAGTAGCTCTCACATAACAAGGAGAAGTAAAAAAAAATTGAGAGAATAAATATAGTCATATAATAAATTTTATAATTATTTAAATTTTAATGATTAATAAATAAACCCTTCATTTTATAGGAGTTAAATGTGATATTGTAAATAATTAAGAAGTATATTTACGAGATTTGAACCTAACTAAAGTAAGGTCTAATCATAACTAGCATCTTAAAAATCACTTATTATATTAAAATTTTGGTTAAGAATCTATTAATAGTAAGATCTGGACAAATTTCATCATGTATAAGTTCAATCCTTTATGTAACATTATTTCAAATCTTTTGAAATTGACATCATAGAGAATTGGTCATTAATATTATAAAAAAAATAAAAATTAGTGTTACTATTGTATCTAACACATTTGGCACTCATACACATCCATCCACTAAGAAATTCATACAATTTCTAAGATGAACAATTTTGAGTTTCTCTAATACAAACTTCAACTTTATCATAATGCATCTAATAAAAAGAGTACTTAAAAACAACGTACGAAACAAAGACTTGAGCATCTTGTCAAATGAATTTGATCTTACGAGGAGTAACCCTAGGTGTTTGTCTTCCTCTAGTGCCACCATACCCCAAATGTGATGGATCCTCCAGCATCATCCTAGCCACCAAGTAACCAACAATGGACCTAGTTTGGCATTTACGGGCCTACTTTCCAATGTAAGGACCAAGCTTTCCATCATAATATTCTGGCTAGTTGTCCTTCACCAATCTAGTTTCAACAATTTCAAGGACAACTTTTGCAATGTGGGATTGTCTAATCTTGATTTTATTTTTTTGTTTGTATCAAAGATATCTCCTAACCGATAGCTAAGAGTAATTTCTTATGGGGCATAGAAATCGAACCTCAGACAATATGTACCAACTATGTTGGACCTTGTTGGTCATCTATAGAGGTGGTAGTAAGAAGCCATAAATGAACTGCAACCACCACAATATCCATAATGTATCTCATAATCTTTTCAAAGCTGAATGTCACTGACTCAAAGACCTCATGGGATATCTTTACACTAAATAAGACTCTAAAGTATCTCAATTCAAGTACCTAATTAAATAACATGTTGTATGCAATAGCATTCACTTCTCTACTCTAAATAATAGAATCATTAATCTTTTCAAATGAAATTCTTGTGATCACTAGTTCCATGCAAATAGGGTCACGTCCTGTTATGATCTGCCACTCATGGTTTTCAAGGGCTGGATAACAAACTTTTAGAGGCATCTCCTCAATTAATGCCTATCACCAAGATTCAATGAGATTCATGATTACAATGGATTTCTTAGGAGTAGCCAAGCTGGACAAAAGTGTTATGCAATTACCGCCGAAAATTCATCCTAGCAGGACACACATTCCTAATAAAGTAGCCACCATTAAAGGCATGAAATAAAAAAAATCCAATCTGGAATGTGTTGGATAAACTAGAGGAGAAAAATACTTTATTTCTGTGTTGTGTTAGTTACATAGGTTCATACCCTATTTATAATAGAGTATAAATAGAGTAACTCATAACATTAATGCACTAAATAACTATAAAAAAAAGTAATGCCTCCTAACCCAAAATAACTCCTTAATGTAGAGTAATTGTTCATAATTACTCCTTTTACAACCATTTATTTTCTAATTATTATTTCTAATATCCTTTCGTAATTAGAAAATTTTGTACACCAAGTTTTGCTCTCAATCTTCTAAAATCTTCAAACTTGAGGGGCTTAGTAAAAATATCTGCAACTTGATCTTGAGTTTTCACATGAACTAAGTCTACCTCTTTCTTGACGATGCATTCTCTAATGAAATGATACATTGTATCTATGTGTTTGCTTCATTCATGAAACACTGGATTCTTAGCAAGAATTTGTGCAGATTTGTTATCAATATGAATTTTTGTACTCTCATCTTGGTTCATGTTAAACTCCTTTAACAATCTTCTTAGCCAAATAGCTTGACACGTGCACAAAGTTGCAGCCACATACTCAGCTTCACAAGTTGAAAGTGTAACTATGGCTTGCTTTTTAGAGCTCCAAGTAAGCACACCACCTATAAAAAACACAAAACCAGTAGTACTTTTTCTATCATCAACATCTCCCGCAAAATCACTATCACAAAATCCCACAAGTTTGAACTCATTAAAAGGAGTAAAATAAGCCAAAATCAAGTGTACCTTTAAGGTAACGAAGAATTCCCTTTGCTGCCTTCATATAAGTAGAGGTAGAAGCCTCCATAAAGCGGCAAACTACACCAACCACATACATAATATCTGGCCTTGTACTTGTTAAATACCTTAAGCTTCCTACAAGACTTTTGAATAAAGTAGGATCTTCCTTCTCTCCACTATCAAACCTTGATAATTTCAAGCTACCTTTCATGGGTGTGTTCACAGGATTGCAATCAAACATTCTAAATTTCTCCAACACCTTTGCATAACTTTCTTGAGAAACAAAAATGTCATTATTCATTTGCTTTACTTCTAATCCCAAGTAGTAGGACATGAGTCCTATATCTGTCATCTCAAATTCACAAGACATAACCTTTTTGAAGTCTTCGAAAAAATTTGGGTTATTTCCAGTAAAAATAAGATCATCAACATAAAGACAAACTAGAAGAATATCACCATTATCAAAAATTTTAACATAAAGAGCATACTCATGTTGGCAACGAACAAACCCATTGTCTTGAAAGTATTTGCCAATGTGACTATTCCATGCCCTTGGTGCTTGCTTTAGGCCATACAACGCCTTCTTCAATTTCAACTTTTTCCTCATGTCCTTTGCTGGCAAAGCCCATTGGTTGTTCAACATATACAGTTTCCTCAAGATAGCCATTTAGGAAAGCTGATTTGACATCAAGTTGGAAGATTCTCCAACCCACCCATTTGAGCTGCTATTGAAATAAGAAGACAAAATGTCTCCATACGAGAAATTAGTGCAAACACTTCATCATAATCAACACTATGTTGTTGCTTGTATCCTTTAGCAACAAGCCTTGCTTTGTATCTTTCCACCTCTCCCTTTGCATTCTTCTTGATCTTGAACACCCATTTGACTCCAATTGCTTCATGACCTTTAGAAAGATTTGATAACTCCCAAGTGTCATTCTTCTTTATGGCTTTGATTTCTTCCTCCATGGCTTGTCTCCACCTTTTGTCATCCATAGCTTCATCAAAAGTTAGAGGTTCACTGTCAACAAAAAGACAAAATAAATCATTTATAATTTCAGTTTCATCATATATTTCTTGAATGTTTCTCATTTTTTATGTCCTTTCACTTGAACTCCCTTCGGAAGATGAGGCTTCATGAATTGAAGGAGTTGGTGATGGAGTTGGAGTAGTAAACTCATTTGGTACTACAACTTCTTGATCACCTTCTTCAAAGTATGGAAGGAAATCATAAGTGACTTCTTCTTTCTCCCAATTTCATGCCTCTTCTTCATCAAATTCTACGTCTCTACTTATGATCATCTTCCCATTGTTTAGATTATACAACTTGTAGCCTTTTGAATTTGCATCATAACCAATGAACACATGCTTCACACTTCTATCATCAAGCTTGGATCTTCCTTGGTTGGGTACATGAGCATATGCAATGCTCCCGAAGACTCTAAAATGGTCAACTTTTGGCTTCACTCCACTCCATGCTTCTTGAGGTGTTTGACCTTTGACATTCCTTGTAGGAGAGCGATTAGACAAATAAACTGTACAAGAAACAGCTTCGGCCCAAAATTCCTTGGGCATATATTTGGCTTTCAACATACATCTAGCCATGTTAAGAATAATTCTATTTTTTCTCTCCACTACCTCATTTTGTTGTGGGGTTCTAGGAACCGTTAGAGGGCGACGAATCCCATTCTTTTCACAAAATTCATCTTTTTATGTGAATTCTTCACCTCTATCGAACCTTAGAGCCTTAATTGCATAATCACTTTCTTTTTCTACAAGAGCTTTAAAATTTTTAAAAATTACAAAGGGCTCAGATTTTTGCTTCAAGAAATACACCCAAGTCTTTCTACTAAAATCATCAATAAAAAACAAGAAATATTTATTTTTACCAAATGAAGGAGGATCGATTGGACCACACACATAAGTGTACACAAGTTGGAGAGGCTCATTTGCTCTTGATTCAGCTTCTTTAGGAAAACTTCTTCTTGCATGCTTGCCAAGGAGACATGCTTGCCAAGGAGACATGCTTCCCACAATTGATTGGGATGGTTGATGTGAGGCATCCCCTTCACCATCTTCTCATCTCCTAAGGCCTTAAGTGCTCCAAAGTTCAAGTGTCCAAACCTCATATGCCAACACCACGCTTCATCTTTTATGCTAGCCTTTAAGCATTTTTCTTCATTGGTCTTCATGCTCAACATGAACATTTTATTTCTTGACATAAACACCTTAGCAACCAAATTAGAATTTTGATCTCTAAGCCACAAACAATTTTCTTTCATAAGGATTTCATACCTTTTCTCAACAAGTTGTCCCAAACTCAAAATATTACTTTTTAATTTAGGAACATAATAGACATCCTTGATGAATTTGTGAGAACCATCCTTTAAGAAAATTAAAATAGTACCTTTCCCTTGGATTTGCACCTTGGAAGAATCACCAAAGGAAACATTTCCCTTCACCTTCTCTTCAAGCTTCACAAATTTCTCCTTGTAACCACACATGTGATTACTTGCTCCATTGTCAAGATACCATAGGCTCTTATCATCACTATCTTCATTAAGTGCTAACAATAGTGTTGGTTCTTCACCTTCTTCTTTGTCACCAACAAGATTTGTCATTTCTTCAACATTGGTTCTACACTCCCAAGAAAAATGACCATATTTATGACAATTATAACATTCAACATTAGATTTATCATACCTCCTTTCATTCGTTCTACCAAAATTTCCTCTACCTCTTTCTCTTCCACAACCTTTGGTGGGTTGATCACTCCTTTCAGTATCATAAAAGTTGTCATGATCTCCTGGTTGATCACTCCTTTCAGTATCATAAAAGTTGTCATGATCTCCTCTTCTACCTCTTCCTCATCTTCCTTGGCTACGTCCACGTCCACGTCCTCTTTGATATTTTTCTCCTCCATTTTCTTTCAAAGAAGCTTTGGCATTTAGGACTTGCTCCAAAGGCTCCTCATGTGTTCTCGTGAACCTTTCTTCATATGCTTGAAGTGAACCCATCAATTGGTCCACTGTCATCGATTCTAAATCCTTTGACTCTTCAATTGCACAAACCACAAAATCAAATTTTATGATTAAAGAACGAAGAATTTTTTCAACCACACGAATATTTTCCATATTCTCTCTGTAATGCTTCATTTGGTTCACTACTGTCATCACCCTGTTGCCAAAATCTGAAATTGACTCAGACTCCTTCATACACAAGGATTCAAACTCTCCTCGTAGAGTTTGTAAGAATACCTTCTTCACCTTGTCAATACCTTCAAGAGAAGTTTTCAAAATCTCCCAAGCTTCTTTAGAGGTGGATGCATTCGACATCATCTCAAACATAGCTTCATCTAAACTCTGATAGATGAAGGTAAGTGCTTGTTGATCCTTCCTTTTTGTCTTTACTAAAATCTTCTTCTCATGTTGTGACAATATAGTCTCATCTTCAGGGAGAGTATAACCTTTCTCCACAACCTCCCAAGCATCTTGGGAACCTAGCAAGACTTTCATACGACGACACCAATTGTTATAATTCTCATTGGTAAGACGAGGGAATTGAAACAAGCTCAAGTTATCACTTGTTATCTCTCAACTCACTTAACTAAATCTCTCAACTCATCAAAGTTTAAGGTCTCATACCACTTTGTTGGATAAATTAGAGGAGAAAAATACTTTATTTATGTGTTGTGTTAGTTACATAGGTTGATACCCTATTTATAACATACTATAAATAGAGTAAGTCATTAACGTACTAAATAACCATAAAAATCCCCAAAATAACTCATTAATGTAGAGTAATTGTCCATAATTACTCCTTTTATAATTATTTTTTAATTATTATTTCTATCAGAATCACATTAAACATATTGACTGCAGTAAGTGAGTACTCTTCTATTTTGAAGCGATATACACAGTTAAGTTGTAGGATCGGAAAATTTACAATATTTACACACATGCTGAACACCGGTGAACTTGCTCATATTTAACTGCATACTCGTAGAACAGACAAAATGCCACCCCTTTTGCAAAGTGAAAACGGTCAAAATCAAAAAGTAAAACTCACGGGTTTGGTAAAAGTGTTAAAAGACCATACCTCCATCGTACGTGCAAAAGAGAGAAGTTTGGATAGTGTCTGATTAGAGCAAAATGAATAACAAAAAAAGAAAATTTTCAAAGGTCTCGCTCGCTGCAGGGTTTAAGGGACATGTGAAAAAGGTCTCACCTATTTTTTCCTATCTAGTTAAGAACAATATTATTTTTATAAATAAAAGTTTATATTTAAAATATTATTATATTTACCCCTTTTTGTATACCAATTTTAGTGCGTATTTGGTTTTGATGTGAGAACTAGCATATGGTGCATTAATACCACGTCCAACCTGAAGTTATTCCTTGTAGCTTTCCAAGGTCACGTATTTTACACGCGTTTAAAGTAAAAAAATGCTGAAACAAACACACTTAGAGTGATACCATCTTCTAAACCTTCAACGTTGTCACTGTTCCAGTTTAAAGTTTCCGAAAATCTCAAACTCTTCGGCAACTATCTTTTACCTTGCTATCCATGAGATACCAAACCTTAGACAAATGTTACTTTGTTAAGATTCCCGTTGATTGGATCTACAAATAAGGTATCACTTAAAATAACTTGGATAATCTTCTAGCCTTTAGTTAGCTTTTTAAGTTAAAACTTAACTCATTCTTAATTCTAATATGATCCCTATTCCAGTCATGGTAATGAATCACCTACAAAGATCCATTTTTGCCTATCTTTATGCTCTAGATGTCCAAATTAAGGCACGTGGGATGTGTGTAACATCTCTACTCTTTTACAAAACATTTTCAGAGTAATCTTATACTTCCCTTGTTTAATTTTACATTTCATTTTTTAGTAAAATAAAAAATACAACTACAAAAAATTATAACCGAAGATCTTATATATACTACTCAAACTTCGTATTACTAAGTCGATCCTAGTGGTTAATTTTAACTTTGACTTTCACGACTAGAAAATTTAAAATTTGCTACAAAATAATTTTGTAACTAATTTTAAAATCAATAATTATTTTGTAGCTAATTTCTAGTAAAAATAATTAGTTACAAAATTACTATAATATTGGTGGTAGCATGAAATAAGTAAGAAATTAGCTAAAAAAATAATCTTAGTTAATTTATAGTAAATTTTTAAAATTTGTAGTTATTTTCTAGCCAATTTGTAGTAATAAGAAGTATAAATGAATATAATTTAAATTTAGCTAGGAAAAATAATATTTTAGTTAACTAATAGTTAATTAGCTAAGATTTAGCTACTAATTTAAATGGTAGCTAAAATTAGTAGAAAAATCAAAAAAAATCTTTTAGCATTTATTTGAGATAATTTTGCAATAGTTGGTTAAAAATTAAATTATGTTGTTTATGAGAAATTCAAACACAGCGTCACGAGCACAATCTATAGTTGTGAAATTTTGATGGAAATTAATGTTGGAATTTTGTATCATTATCATTATGAATTTCATATGTTTCTATCACATTATGTCAGATCATCAAAGCTTTTAAATTTGAATAAATACCTAGATTCATAGATGTTGATCGGAGAATGCAACAATATCTTTTAACAATCACATACAATTGGTTTGCGATCTTCTTCAATCAAATTGATTTAGTTCCTCTTGGGACCTTTGTTTCTCTTCCTGATAGGAAAAATAGAAATTGTATTTTGATTTGTTGTGTTGGGACCATAACAGTCCTAATGCGTTAGTCTACATATAGGATTCTCATTATCCCCCTAATGGGCCACCATAGGTATCCATTCATTAAGTCCATATCGCATCCTTTTAAAAAGTCTATCTGATTACTGAAATTTTAGAACAATTAATATTATAATCATCAAATTAAATAAATAGTTGATATAATTGTATTTAAAATATAATGTCTAAATAATTAATAGAAATTATAAATTTCTAACAATCTCCCACTTGAACTTCATATTCTCTTGAAACAATCATATTACAAAATTATTTAGGCGTGCATATATATACTATTTATTTTTAAACTTCTCCTTATTACAATCTAGTTCATCTTATACATTAATAATGGAACCATTGTAACTTTCATCACAAACAAGCGTGATTAGATCACAATAATTACCATATTAATATATTCAATAACATAGATTAAATATGGATGAGTGATATGGAAATTACATGCAATGTGATCTCAAACATGTTTATTTCCAATTGGTCCTTTTTAGTCTTTAGTGAGATCAATTCAAATTCTTTGAATGTAACACAATTATTACATACAAAGAAATATAAGAAAGTTCAAAATGTAAACATAAACCATCAACTTTATTCTGTAGAAAATAAAGAACAATGAAATGTTCAAAGTAAAACATAAAACATATAAACTCCTACTAAACTAAGGTATCCTAAGGAATAACACTCATATGAGCAGTGTGCTCGTGAAAGACCTTGGATATCAACCATTTAGTCAATTGATCAGCTAGCATAAAACTTGTTCTTATATGTTCTATGGAAATTTGTTTATTCTAAACTCTTTTTTAACAATTAGAAACTTAATGTCGATAAACTCACTTTGTAGAACTCCTATTATTGTTGGAGTAAAGGACTACCAAATTATTGTCACAAAAGATTTTCAATGACCTTTCAATGTCATCAACCACCCGCAAACTACTGACAAAGTTTTGCAACCATATCCCGTGGTTGGATGCCTCAAAGCAAGCCACAAACTCTGCTGCCATGGTCGAAGAGGCTATGAGAGTTTGTTTAACAGACTTCCAAGAAATAGCTCTTCTAGCCAACATGTAGATGTATCTAGACATGGAGCATTTGCTATCTTGGCATCCAGCAAAATCAATGTCAGAGTACTTGATGATCTCCAATCTTTCAGACTCTCGACATGTATCCTTTTGTTCTCTTTAAGTAACGCATCATGCATTTAACTGTCTTTCAATGCTGCATTCTAGGATCATTCAAATATCTACCCAAAACTCCCACCACAAAAGCAATGTTAGGACGAGTACAAACTTGAGGGTACATTAGACTCCCCACTATTGAGGCATAAGGAATCTTTTACATCTCGTTTCTTTTAAGGTCATTGGGGCATTATTTAAGACTAAATTTGTCTCCCTTGGCTATTAGGTTGTCTCCTGGTTTACTATCTTTCATGTCAAATTTATCTGAGACTTTGTTGATATAGTTCTCTTGCAATAACCTTAGGATACCTTGAGAACAATCTCTTAGTATTTGAATACCCAATAAAAAAGAAGCTTTCCCAAGATCTTTCATCTCGAAATTCTTCGTTAGAAATCTCTTGGTTTCATGCAACAAGCCTATGTCACCACTAGCAAGTAGTATGTCATCGACATATAATACAAGAAATATGTATTTACTCCTACTGAACTTGTGATATACACAATCATCAACTACATTTTCCTTGAAACCATATGAGGTGATGATTTGATGAAATTTGTGATACCATTGATGAGAAGCTTGTTTGAGACCATAAATAGATTTATTAGTTTGCATACATAAACTTAGAGTCATCTAACATAAAGCTTTCAAGTTACACTATATAAATTGTTTCATCAATGTCACCATTTAGAAACACAATCATAACATCCATCTGATGTAGCTCTAAATCAAAATGAGCTACTAGTGTCATTATTGTTCTAAAAGAATCCTTTGAAGATACCGGAGAAAAGGTTTCTTTATAGTCAATTCCTTCCTTCTAAGTAAAGCTTTTAACAACTAAACAAGCCTTATATCTTTTGATATTACCCTTAGAATCCTTTTTGGTTTTAAATATCCATTTACAACCAATAGCTTTCATACCTTTAGCTAATTTAATGAGATCCCAAACGCCATTGTCTTACATAGAATTCATCTCATCTTTCATGACATCAATCCATTTTTTAGAGTTAGAACTTTGTATAGCTTGACAGAAATTGATTGGATCATCTTCTATTAAACCAATGTCATCCTCATGTTCTTGGAAAAAGACAATGTAATCATCTAGAATTGCATGTCTCCTCTCTTTAATAGATCTTCTTAATGACACTTCTTGAGGTTGTTGAGGTTGCTCTATATATATTTAAGGGAAAACCTCATCATAGTCTTGTTCTGGAACAATGTCAGAAACCATAGTTTGAACATTGTCTTTTATTACTTGAGTTGTTTCTTGAAACCAATATCATTAACAGATTCTTCCTCAAAGTCAATGTTCCTTATGTTCTCTTCCTTTCCAAACTCAACTTCCTCAAGAAATCTCACATTTCTCATTTCAAAAAAGGATCTTGAAGTGGAATCATAAAACTTATAGCCCCGAGAGCATTCAACATAGCCAATAAAATAATAGCTAATTGTTTTTTGATCCAATTTTCTTTCATGCGACCTATAAGGTTATGCATCAATTGAACAATTCCAAATGTGCAAGTGTTTGATACTTGGCTTTTTGTCAGTCCAAAGTTTATAAGGGGTCTTGTTGGCTGCTTTACTTGGCACCCTATTAAGGATGTAAATAACGGTCTTTAAGGCTTCTCCCTAGAGTGACTCTAGAAAAGAAGAATGAATGATCATACTTCTTATCATATCCTTAAGAGTTTGATTTCGTCGTTTTGCCACTTCGTTCATGCTATGTTTACCTGGCATGGTGTATTGTGGAACAATTCCACACTCTCTGAGAAAAGGGCAAAAGGTCTTGGTACTAATCTGCCATTTCTACCATAATATTCACCACCACGATCAGATTTGATAACTTCAATTTTCTTTTTAAGTTGAAGTTCAACTACAACCTTGAAAGACTTGAAAACGTCTAAGGATTGTGACTTCTCATGTATAAAATATAGGTAATCGTACCTAGAGTAATCATCTATGAACTTAATAAAGTATTGTTGTCCATTCCAAGAAGCTGTAGGGAAAGAACCATAAATGTCTGTATATATTAGTTCTAAGATATCCTTACCTCTCAGCACCTAACTTTCTTATGTCTATTCGTTTTTCCTTGATGTATTCAACACAAATTTAAAAGTTCGATAAGTCCAAGGGTTCAAGAATTTCAGTCGAAACCAGTTTTTGAAGTCTTTGTTTAGAGATATGGCCTAAACACTTGTGATATAAGGTGGTTGAATACTCATTTAATTTTCTCTTTGTACCTCATGAACTAGTTTGTAGTACTTCGTTATAAGAACTAATAACATCAAACATGTATAGATTATCAATCAAGAAACAGAACCAACAATATTTGAATTTTGGTAGGGACTAACTTTATTATTTTCAAAAGAACAAGAAAAACCAAATTTGTCTAAGTTAGAAATAAAAATAAAATTCTGCCTAAAAGACAACAAAACGAAAGTCTCAAATAAGTCCAAATGAAATCTAGTTTTCAATTGTAATATGAAAGTTTCAATAGCCTCTATGGCAACTTTGTTGCCATCGTCCACAAAAAATGAATATTTCATCATCACTTGGCGGTTGGCTCCACAAGCAACCCTATATAGTCACACTTATGTGAGTAGTAGCACTAGAATCCACCTATCAAGTATCCTTAGGTACAAAGGTCAAATTAACTTCAAAACAAACTAGAGCAAGAAATTTATCTTTCTTTACATGCCAAGCGGCGTACTTAGAACATTGTTTCTTCATGTGTCCCGACTTCTTACAGAAGTAGTAGGTAAATTCCTCATCCTTCGTTGGTTTCTTTTGCTGAGAAGCAATACTCTTAATGTTCTTCCTTTTATTATTCTGAGAAGTCGAAACAAAATGAGCACTTTTAGTCTTATCTCTCTATAACCTTTTTTCCTCTTGCACATAGTAAGATATAAGCTCATTGATGGACCATTTGTCCTTTTAAGTGTTATAGCTCACTTTGAATTGCCCAAAGTGTGCAGGAAGTGAGTTGAAAACCAATTGCATGAGCAAATTTTCATCAAGCTTTAACTTGAATGACTTGAGTGACTTGAGTTTTGATGCGAGATTAGACATCTTCATTATGTACTTCCTTATCTTTCCTTTGCCTTTATATTTCATAAAAATGAGTTTAGCCAAAAGGTTACTTATCTTTACCTTTTCATTTTTGGCAAAGAATTGCTTAATTTCTTCAAGGAACTTCCTTGCACTTTGACTCTCAAAAATAGAGTGCTGAAACACAACATTTATGGAATTGAGCGCTTCATGATCATAAGACATATTCGGTTAGAGCGTTCTCATTTCTCAATTTTAACCTCTTCATGGTTTTCTAGAGTAGGAATGAGTTTCTTTATCCAACGTGTCAAATCCAAATCCATACAGTCGAGAATTGTCTCTATAGTTTCCTTCCAAACCTTAAAATTTGTGTCATTCAACATTTGGATACTGTTTATTTGAGCATATACATTATACAACAAGACATATATAGATAAATCACATAATAGACCCTTTACAAGATACCTAACACAACATTAATTTTTAGTTTTTGTATAGAAAAATTAATTTTTAAGTAATACTCTCAATGCAATAATCAAATATTGATAATTAGTTTTGTTAAATAATAACTTTTGTTTGAATCGACTACTATATACATGAAAAATAAAACTCTATAATTATCACATATTTATTATTATAAGCATGTTATTATTTGGTCAAATTGTATCTTTCTTTAGGCCAAACACAATTTGCATAAATAATTCTACATTAATATACATCTATGTAATTTAAATTAAATCAATTTTTACAATAGAGATTATTTTGGCAATATATTACTTTAATTAATTTAATTTTAAAATTACTAAATAAATCTAAATTAATGAGAAGTGTCAAAAATTTCTTAAATCATATCTGAGTATACATATAATCATTAATATAAATACACTACAAGGCTCGTAATATGTCTTTTAAATACACTAAAAGGTTCATAATATGTCTTTTATAACACTATTTATTTTTATATAATTATTTTTCTGATTTTTTTTTTTAATGCGAGCCACGTTCAAAAAATTTTTTTTTCCCAAAAACGGTTGCATGTTATAATAAAAGCACGTATATCACACATTATTTAAAAGCATATCCTACATAGTTTATCCAAAAAATAATAAAAAGGCACGCTTCGGCATATGCACATCATAATAAAACTACATTGTACTAGTCATGGCATAATTTGCAAAATAAAAAAAATAAAAAAAAACAACCAACTCTCAAAAACTGGACAACCGTTTGTGATAAAAAAAAATAACACATTTCAATGCATTACACAACACATACCAAAGGCACATCTTGATTTGAAAAAAAAAAAAAAAAACCCAACAACGAGAAAATAATTGAAGGAAAAAAAGGAAACTCCAGAGCCATGAATCTTTTAAGCCGAAGGATGCAAATCAAATGAGAAATAAACTTTTCCTGAATCTTTAAAAAACAAATCATCCAAAAAAATAAAATATATCCAAGCATTAAAGAAATAGATAATTGTCAAGCTTAATAATCTAACAATAACAACGATTTTATACCACTTCTTAGACTTTTGTATCTTTATCATTATAAATTTTATACATCCCTGTCACATCATGAGATCATCAAAACTTTTAAATTAGAATAAATATTTAAATTCATATATATTGATAGAAGAACGTAACTATATCAAAACTTTTAAATTTAAATAAATACTTAGATCTATATATATTGATCGAAAATCACAACTATATCTTTTAACAGTTACAAGCAATTGGTTTACAATCTTCCTCAATCACCTCAATTCCTCTTGGAACCTTCGTTTCTCTTCCCGATAAAAATAACAAAAATAACAGAAACTGTAATGTGATTTGATGTGTTGAAAGACAACAATTCATAATGCACTAGTTTATATATAAAATTCTCATTATCCTCTAATAGATAATGAGCATCTATTCATTAAAACCATGTCCCATTCTTTTAACAAATCTATCCGATTACTCAAATTAGACCACTTAATATTATAATCATCAAAATAAATAAAAAATCGATATAATTATATTTAAAATATAATACCCAAATAATTAATAGAAATTATAAATTTCTAACATTTAAACCAACCACCATTACATGTATAAATTGTTAACGGTGCATAGATAAACTGATCATTGAACCATAACAAAACAGAAGAAATACATTAACAAAAGATAATATATAAATTAACCAAGATCAACTAAGAGCAAAACTAGAACTTAGAAAATGGTACAACTGCAGCTATTGACTTAAGAAAGCAAAACGTCTAAACAATGCAAGAGTAAAACATCGCTGTACAGAAGGCATTGTGGAATCTATTAACCAATTACTTTAGGGCATGTGATGATCCTCTTTGTTTCATCCTTCCCCATCCTATAGACATTCTTATATGTATTCCCACAGAATTCTTCAATCTTGGCACTTTCCAACGATCATCTATAATCTTCAACCTTGCCATTTTGACATGATCAGTTTGTAATACCTCCTATCTTAGATGAGTTATTGTTGGCTCTCAATTTGTTGTCTCTTCTGCATATCTCCATTTTACCGATGTTTGATCAGACTTCTCAGCCAATTTTTTATTTGACCGTTGAAAAGGAACACCAAATAGTCGTGAAACTCAAGAATGTAACAACCAAGAATGAGATTATTAGAAAGAATACACAAATTTAATCTACATATCACAGTGAAGACATCACATATTCAGACACTCAACTTAACTCCAATTGTTATCCTACAATTAAGAGCAGCAATAAAATAATAATAGTAAATTATTACATCAGGGTCCAGCCAACCCAATCGATCGCTATCATACAAGATGAGGAAGACATTAAGTTAGCATCCAAGCTTCATCGAACCCAGGAAACAGAATCAATTTCATCCCTTGCTGCTTTATATAGTTCAAGCCTTTTTGCACACTGTTGTCTCCTTTCCATCAATGCAGGGTCTTCATCTAACATTTGCGATAGCTGTTTACCCTATAGAAGGTAAAATCTAATCAAGGATATATTGAAATTACTTGAAGCAGTGAGTACATAATAATGTCCCATGTGGCGGAGTTGGATATAATAGTTACATCAAACTAAAGGAGGATTATTTTTTCATGACATACAGAAAAGGCATTAAGATGACAAATTTAACTTCAAAATTGAAAATGTTATATATCATAATACACCAGGCAACACTGATAATTACATACATGTTTAAATGAATTTTAAAATTTTTCTTTCCCCCCCAAATAGTAGAATAAATTCTTGTCTTCTATCAAATGTACAAAATTCAATGAAATAGACCAAATGACCTGCCCCCATTCCCTTAACATCACATTCCAAGCGAAATTTAAGTTTTGTTTTACATACTTTATAAACCTAAGATAAATTATCATGTAAATATAGCACAATATTTAAGTTTTTGATAGTTCAATTGTATATTCTCTTCATGGCTGGCTCAAACTATTACACATTCAAAGAAATACACGACTGTATATAATTTTTGTATTCAAAGCACCATAGGTCTCAACAGAAATAGTGGTCTTTCAATTCAACAATTTTTGTATTGATACAACTAAAAGGATTAACAATATTTATTATCATTTCTATTAATAAATTTTAGACAAAATTACCTCTAGACATAACTTTGGAGCATATTATCATATAAAAGCCAACTGAGTAATCCTTCCATGGTAAACTATTTGGAGCGTACCATGTAGAAAAGGATGTTTATATGTAACTGATTGTCTCCAAGAGTATTTCACTATCCTTAACAAGTATAAAATATTTTTTACCTAAAAGTGTGAATGATAAGATAAATCAGATATCAGAAAGGCAACTCAAAGTCAATCTGGGTTAGATTAAGTTAAGTTACAGAACTGCAACAATTTGTTAAGATCCAATTCTAAGGTATAGTGTGAAATTATAATGTGAGGTCTATAAGATTCTCCAACTAACTATCACTGCTAACTTTTGTGGTGTGATTCTCCTAAGGTCCTTAATTCTTATCAATAGGTATCAAAGCTTTTCTTCATGGCAGCAAGCAAGCAATGCAGGTGGTGATATTGGCACTGTAGTGTTTGCCCAGGATTAAGAGA
Source organism: Mucuna pruriens (assembly GCA_025330945.1). Classification (NCBI taxonomy): domain Eukaryota; kingdom Viridiplantae; phylum Streptophyta; class Magnoliopsida; order Fabales; family Fabaceae; genus Mucuna; species Mucuna pruriens. Next base: position 2,014,720 of record JAENHJ010000173.1, on the reverse strand, counting down.
AGGGGCTAGTGCAGTGTGGATGCTGGTGGCTGTAAGTGTGGTAGGATGTTCGGATCCAATTGAAGGTAAGAAACTTGACATCAAATATATGGGAATCTAGTATATGGTTTATAAGGCCATGAGCTCGACAACTACAACGACTAGCTTTTTAGTGTGATTTTCCTGGAGTTTTCATCATATCCATCAAGGAAAAAAGGTGTACTTTCTTAAGAGAGAAAGTGTAGAGAGAATGTACCTCTTTCTTCCCTATTTGTGTGTAGAAATGGTTTAGCAATGACTGTTTTGCTTGTCTGACCTGACAATAAACAACAGCCTTTGGAATTGTGTTTCTAAGAGTGTCTGCCACCAAGCCTATATAGGATGAGACATTTGATGCAATTCTCCTGAAATGCCCCTCTGCATATCGGTCAATGTTTGAGGCAGCAGGACTTCCAGATTTCTCCACTTCTTGAGGAAGTCTCCGGAAGAAATCCACAGTGAGATAAGAAGATTCCATGTCTACAAGCCGAAGAGTTGTCTTCTTGCTCTCTTCACGAAACCTTTCTAAGGCCTCATTTGCTGCTGCAGCTAGTTCAGCTTGAAATGTTGGGAAGCGCTTCAGTTCCTGTGGTCACATATTAGTAGTATCTCTACAAACTATCCCGACAATTCATGAACAAGGTAAATATACAATGTACTTCCAAAATTTACCTGAGTTTCAGCTATTGATTTCCTTACGAGTTCTTTTAAAACAAAGTTTACCTACAGAAAATCAAGAACAGTCAGTTTAATTATTTTACTATTAGATGAAAATTAATAATCAGAGAATACAACTGGAATGCTTACAGCATCTACTGAAGCTTCAGCTGGGCCTCTAAAGTAACCAAGAGCCCCCTCAATCAGGCGCTTGTAACCTTGTTCTGGGGCAATCAAGTGAGGCTGGTAGCCATCAGCCTCTGACACCACTTTCCTTACATTCTGGAGAGAAAGATGCCGGTCAAATGGAAGCTTCCGTAAAGCAGCAGGAAGCTGATTGTCAAAGACATTATATATCCTATCTCCTCCAGGCCGCCTAAGAATAAAAAAGAAATTCATTGTGCAGATGACCTATCAACCAGTTATCAGTGATAACAAAATGACATCCAACAATCAATTCAAACTATTTTGGCTACGTTCATTTTAGCTTATGCAGTGGAAAACCACATCACAAAGGTTCTTATTGCTGAAAGCACGTTTCCATTCGCAGAAGTGTTAACAAGTAAACCATTCATCATTTCAGGTAATACTAAATTTTATCATCTTCAAGGAACTGTGTATAGTAAAGAATTTTCCTTTCTTTAATTTTGTTAGCTACCAATTCAGAAGGGATGAAGAGAAATTATCCAAATTCCATTCCCCTCCTTAAAAAAAAAATCTTTCAAGCAAGGATGTTCATCACCTTTCCCTTCCCATCCCCCTCCTTACAACCCATTCAAACATAGCATAAAAATGGAACAGAGTAGAAGATATTACCCTCCATCTAAATGCTCCTTGAATATCCGTTCAAATGCTCGGCAAAGTTCTAGGATGGTGTATAACTGAGCCTGAATAAGAAATCAACATTCAACAAATACTCAGAAGAACATCATGGAAAGAATTTTTACTCTTCAAAGAAATCATAAGTACAAACTACTCACCCCAGCATCAAGAGCAATAGGTCTCCCTAGATGATTCATCTCTGATTCAAGTTCCTCAATGCTTTTGTTTATTAAAGATGTTATGCTAGGTATCCTTGCCCTAATTACTGACTCCAAATGCTGCAAAATAAGCTCACAGGATTAAAATGACAATTTATCTCAATAAAAGATCAGCAAAGAATATCTTCCAAAAGCAAACCTGTGAGAGAAGTTTTGCAAGGTATTCTGAACCCATTTTACTGGACAAGTGCCCATAATCAGAACTGGTTGCAAAATACTCACGCTCCTTATGCCTAGCAACAATCATATCAACATTTCTATTGATGTCCGCTTGGGATCGATTTACTATACCAACCCAAGGATGTTGCAGACGATAAGACCTTCCTTCAAGGACCTTGAGGGAATAAAAGCAAGAATGAGGATAAAGCAGTATAATTTTACAGGTACACTTCAAACTTGGACGATAAAGGTACATGCATCAAATAAGAAAGGGAGAGAGAGATATTACATCCAAAGCATTAGTTCCTTTGTCCATCAAGTCTAACTTTGTCAACACCCCAAATGTCCTTTCACCTAGCCAGATTACAAACATATACTTCAGTACAAAATTATGACACAAACAAGGGTAATAATTGGCCACTCCAAGAAGCAATCAAAAAATACCTGTGGGGTCAACTTCCCTAGCAAGTTTAATAGCATCAGAAGTTGCTATGTCTTGATTGGCTGGAGATATTGCTAGTATGATGCAATTAGGCTGTTGAACATAAAGCAATTGATTAAAGAAAATACTAACTCAGCAATACGCCATGTAAGTAGTTTATTTTTTAAGATACTTCAAGGAAACAAAATTGTAGTCATCCATCACCAATTAAAATAGAGAAAGGACTGTTATTTGAAAATACACAGTTCATAGTGTGTAAATTGACAAAATAAATGTGAACGAAAAGGACGTAATATATGAAATTATGATGTACCATCCAATTAAATTATAATATGACTGAAGCAATACACTGAAAGAGCATCACAACATCACAAACTACGAGCTGATTCCCAGACTTATGAGATAAAACAAATGAGAATGTTAACATTATTTTATCTGTTCAATTAAGTCAAACTAAATAGTTTTATCATGTTGAGACATAATCACTTGACAAAAAAATGTTCAGACCCATCAGCGTATAATTTTGGAGTACATCCTATGGCAATGGAGTGGCTGACCCCAAAAACACATAGTGAATTGCAAAGAGGCCACTACAGTGAAGATAAAGGATAGAATGCAAGTAATTTATAACATATATATAAATACTCAAAACTCAACTACTCAAAATTTAAGACATATCCATCATTAAGACTCAGTAGTCCTAGCTTAAAAGGAATGATGATTAGCTTATGGAATAATTAAAAACAAGTCAATGACAAGAAATTTTTTCCCATATTTTCCTACTACCTGATATTTTTGTAAGAGACTGAAGCAGGGGCTGGAAACACTGCATGAGGGTGGAAAAGGGGTGGAGTTGTCTGAAAATCACTGGGCTGCTAGAATGCAGCCAAAAATATGCTAAGAGAGGCTGGAACATAGGTATGGAATGGGAAAATACCAACTAAATCTAATAGGAAACCTGCCCTCACTAACCTGAGGTACCCCCTTACATAATGGACTATAAACATTTCATTGCGCATAACAATTGAAGGTAAAGGGTGGCAAATCGTCATTCAATTTAGCTCAAGATTAAAGAAAAATGGAATATAATTCAGGTAGAAACCTAGAATAGTATTGTGTGTTGCCAATTTATGTAAATTCTGCTCTTCTGGTTTATTTATTATGAACTTATAGTGCAATTTGCAGTTTTATGACTATGTTTGAGACCTTCATCAAGATTGCTGTGACTATTATATTTTTGTACTAAGGTTGCATGGATACATGCTATGAAAGATTGGAATCCAAGTAGGTTTGTTTGCATTGGATTATAATTTGTGATTATAATCTGTTTCCATCAAAATACACTGTTTATAATCTTGTTCTCTCTTATTTGGCAATATTGGTGAAAATCATATTATAATCTTAGATTATTTTTATTATAAAGGAATAGTTTATTTTTTAAAATAAACAAGATTTTGAAGATTATGATTAGAAGTTAATAGATTATTTTCTAGCTAACTTTTGTTTTCCCATTTTATTCCCAATAATTGATCATTTTAAATACAAAACTAACTCCTACAAATAATTTCATACCTTCTTTTTCCAATTTCACTATAAAGCAAACAATATTTTTAGACCATCCATGGAATTAGATTTTCTCAAAACCACTTTTCATCTAACATAATCAAACATAAACTATTTCATACAATTGATTATTGAAATAATCTCTTAAAATAGTCCAATCTAAACACATTAGGACTAGCCTTCCGAAAAAAAACTAGCACTTGACAAGCTATGAAAAATGCACTGCAAGCTTGTTAGAGAAATTTGAAAATACTTTTTAGGACTGAACATCATTTATGGAACATTGCACCAGGGTTACATTCTGTAGATGCAATAACCTTAGATCCTATAAATCTACAATTTTATGTAAACTAGTGTCTGAATTTGTTAGGTAACCCCATTAGTAGTTAGTTACAATAGGTTAGTCAGTTAGCCATTTTGTTAGTTATATTAATTGGTTACTTGGAGCTGGAATAACTAGAGAAGCATGTTGCCTATAAATACGATAGTCCTGGGTAGGAGAGAGGAGTTCAGTTGATATTGTGGCAAGGGATAGTCCTGAATCTCTCAAACAGCCAGGGAATTTATTGTTCTTTATATAGTTTCAGTTCTTGGTAATGTACCCACATTGGGGCAGGATTGGGAACTAGGCTTCATCAATAAAATTCATACTTTTATCCACAAATCTGATTCAATTCTATCACTTCTTGAGTTACAAAATAATAGTTAAGGCTTAAGAGAATCTCTCTTTGTCTCTTGTTTCTAGTGAGATCAAGAGAATCTCATTTTTGTTGCTTATTCATCCCTCTCACTATTTCTACCTAGAAAGATAGTAACTACTATAAAGATGTTAGTGCACATAGGATAAGCACAACATTGAAAGATGTTGAGAAAAAAAACTGTAGCAGTTGGTGGTTACTTGCTTGCAACAGCATAATAGAGGTGTTATTTTTAACACCCCAATTTTTCATGTATATGCTAATAACTTGTTTATATCACAAGTCAAGTGAAAATGTTATAAATAACCATAAAATCTAATTTGAGAAATTATTTGCTGATACTAGTAGTTCAAGTTTGAGTTGATGGTTCAGCTACAACCTGGACTACATTACTGACAGATAGTATAAGCCAACATTGACTTCTGAGTGACATTTTGTTTTGTATGTCAACTAAATGTGACTAGTGATAACTAATCATATTTTGTCATTTGAGAGGCACATAAGTTGTCAGCATCAGGTGTACTTAGGTCTGCGCCTGAGGCCTGAGCAACCTCAAAGAGCTGAAGCCGGAACAAAGTAGAAAGCCAATGTTATGAACACAACTTTGTCATCATCATTAGTAAGATCCAAAACATATTGAAGACAAAAATGCTTAGTGACAATATTAAGATACATTTTATCCAAACTAACCATTCACTTCTTTCACAAGCTTAACCCCTAATTGACCACCATTTTCCATCAAAATTTTCATTTAATTTTTCACTCCCACTCCTTGACACCTTATGGTCAGTCAACTAGGGGGCTGAACTGGCTCCCTCCCACTCCCACAGTTTGCACCATGACACTAATTGCTATGATATAGGCCACACAAGAGAGGCAAGGAGCAACGCTATGACGCAATGACATTATGGCACAGTTGCATGGTATTGACCACAATGGTGTGCCCTAGTTGGCCATAAGATGTCAAGGAGTGGGAGGGAAAAATTAAATGAAAGGTTTAGGTAAAGAGTATCTTAAGTCACTAGAGCATATTTGTCTTGATAGGAAACTATCAAGGTCCAATAAATTCAAAGATCCTTTGTAATGGATGGAAGACCCATTTACAAAAGCAAGACCTAAAAAGAAGCAAAAAGACTTCTCAAAGCTTAGTCATGAAGGTGCAAGCTAAAGAAGATTCAACTAAACTAGAGCTCAATCCAAGAATTGTCACATCTTTACTATTTGAAGATAAATTCAACCAACCTAAAGACAATAATTTGGAAAGCACAATGAACCCAACTCTTAAAACTCAAGATGCATTTGTAGGTTGTTGAATATTTGGGTGGATAGCATAGCTTTTGGGTTGAAGTAGAATCAATTAAAGCCCATTTTCTAACTTTTCAGGAATTTTCATAGATATTTTTTATGTAGTCAATTCAAATGTCTTCTGATATTTTCTAAAGTCAGGTTTTATTATTTCTAACCATTGTGATGTGGGACTTATTGTGAACTATTATGATAGTTATGGAAAGAAAAGGCTTAGTAGGAATTCAATTCCTAATGAGAAGAAAAGGCTAAGTGGAAATTCATTTCCTAGTGGGGATTAAATGTTTAGTGAAAAATCTAGAGGGAAGCTTGGCTTATAAATAGATAACACTTTGTAATTCAGAAACAAATTGAATTAAAATGAATCTGAGTTTGCTTCTTTTGTGAGGGCTTCCCTCTTTTCTTGGGCAGAGAACTAAATCGTATCAAGATATAAGGTAACTTGTGGCAGTTAAGGCTATGGCTTATCATTCACCTTCTCTTCTATTTTCTGAGAGTGACATCAATATCCTATCTTTCGCTAAAAGCAAGATTAAAGTCCATTTCCTAAATTTGGGAATTCCTCAAGGTGAACCAATTTGTTTTCATGTTCGTATCATTAGCAAAGGATATTAATGTCACATTCAAGAAATAGATGATGTGATAAGTCAAAGGATCGATTGCCACAAGTTTCCTTGATAAGATCATATTAGTTCTTTGTCCAAAAACAAAGGAAAGTTCTCACAAAAGGAAAAAGCTCAAATTTCATTCCAATTCAACTTTTTTTGAATTACAAAGTGTCATCTATTTATAAGTTAAGCTTCCCTTTCGACTTTCCACTAAGCATTTAACTCCCACTAAGAAATGAATTCCCACTAAGCCTTTACTACTAGGAATTGAATTCCCACTAAGCCTTTACTTCTCACTAATCATCATTATCGTTCGCAATATGTCCCACCAACCATCACAATGGTTTTTAGGAAGCCTAAAAACAATAAAATTTGACTTGGAAAATATCAAATGACATTTGAACTAATTACATAAAAAATAAGTACGAAAATTCATGGAAAATTAGAAATTGGACCATAATTGATTCAGCCCAAAAGCTAAGTAATTTCACCCAAATAAACTTCAACCAACAAATGCATCTTGAGTTTTAAGAGTTTGGTTCATTGTGCACTCCAAATTGTTGTCTTGAAGTTGGCTGAATTTATCTTCAATTTGTAAAGATGTGACAATTCTGGGATTGAGCTCTAGTTTAGCTAAACCTTCGTTAGCTTGCACCTCCAAGACTAAGCTTTGAAATACCATTTTGCTTCTTTTAACTCTTGCTGTCAAAGTCTTTGCAAAGAATCTTTGAATTTATTGGACTTTGATAAGATTCCTATCATGTCTCTAAATGATTTGGAGCTCATTAATGAGGATGACAAGGATGTGTTCATGATATTAATACTCTACTCTACTCTATACTTGACATTGTATTAATCTAAAAGTGTTCAAACCACTTTTGAGTCCCCCACCAAATCACTTATCACACTTAGTTGACACAAAACAAAATGTTCGCTTACAAAAGTCAATGTTGGCTTACCCTATTTGTTAGGAATGCAATCCAAGTTGTAGTTGAACTATCAACTCAAATTACAAGTAGCAAATAATTGCTTAAATTAGATTCAAGATTGTTCACATCATTTTCACATGATATGTAATGCAAATAAATTATTAGCAAACACAGGAAAATTGGGATGTTACATAAATTTTAAGATCAGGGAAAGCTTCCAAGCTCAAAGAGCACTTGCACATGTACTTAAAGAGACCCATTAGCATATTTAACAAGTAACAATAAAAGATGCTTACACCCAAAGTGTTGTAATTCAATTAGATAAAGAGAAGAGGCAAACTAATTGCGATCACACCAAAGACATCTCCAATATAAATTCATTGCATAAGAGAAAAGCATTTTTTACCTTTTCAACATAAGTTCGAACCATAGTTTCAATTTCTTGAACAATACTTTCTGGTTGTCCCTCTGAAAATGGACACAATTGTCAACTTAAAGATAAAGATAATTATTTGATCCAAACAATTGGTTTATAATTAAAATTTAGCAGATAAATACAAAGCATACCTACAGCCACTTTGGTCAAACCCGGTAAATCAATCAAGGTTAGGTTGACAACTGTTCAAAACACAAAAAAGAAAAGGTACTAAGTTTAGTCAGAAAATAAAGGAATTAGGTATGACAATTCAAATTACAGCCCTACTAATCACATTTTGTTCCATATAAAGAATACTCTAAAGGAATACAAAGTTAAATACATTCAATAAAAAATATAAATAAATAAATAATTCTTATAACCTAAAATACATCAAATTCATATTCATATAAACTTATAAAGTATGGCGTTGAGCAAGTTGTGAAAGAAATAACTATCCCTGCCCTACCAAGAAAAGAGGTTACATTTGAGTGTTCCTAATCCTAGTCAACAATACAAGAGGTAGATAACTAGTGTAGTAGTTTTCACCTTTGGTTTGAAAACCAAACCAGCAGGTTAGACCGGAAAATTAGTTCAACTAAACCAGAGTCGGCCTAGACAAAAACAGGTCAAAAAGCCAAAAAATGATTCATAGCAGGTCAATAAAAAATAATAAAATGTCATTTTTATTTTTTTCTTATAAAAATGAAAATCAACCTAAAGTATTTTTCATTTTCTTTTTTATTATAAATATAAACTTGTTATTGTCAAAAGATATTATTGCGTATAGATGAAACTTAGACCTAAGTATTATAATAAATTTGATTTGAACTTTTATGTGTACTTTAAATGTTAAATAACTTAATATTAATATTTTATTAATAATGATTCGACAACAATTAAACTATTGAACCTTGAACCAATGCTTTGGCCGATTCAATGATCGGTCAAGTTTAAGAAAACATTGGTTTTCACCAACCTTTATAAGAAGAAACAGAAAACAGTGGGAAGAGCAAACTTGTGTTCCATTTTTAAACTCCATAAATAATGGAATGTGGGGGTGAGCACTACTTTTGTGTGTTTTCCAATCAAAATAACAATGCTCGTCAAAATGGTTGGAATGTGTTAAAGTATAATTTTATTTTAGGAGTAAGGAAGAAGAAAAGAAGACAACAAACAAATAACATGGTATAAGACTATCAATCCTAATTAAAAAAAGAGAAGTTCTTAGAATTTGGGCATAATAGGGCTTAACCCAACCCCATAAATTCATGCCACTAGTTCATGTCAATGGTAAAACCATCTTGGATGCTACACCAGCAATTCATGCCGCTAGTTCTAGTCAATCATAAACTAATCTTGGAAGAGTAAACATATAGAATTGGATATCTTTTTTGTTCTTGAAAAGGATTTAGCTCGCTCTTTGGTTGTCTCTTATGTTCCTGCTCGAGAGCAGCAGCTAGCAGATATTCTCACAAAGCCTTTATCCAAGACCAGATTCTGTCCATGTAGAGACAAGCTCAGGATCATTGATCATTATCACTCATCCTGAGTTTGTGGGGGGAGTGTTAGAGATATACCATCTGTGCATATCACTGTTCTCTTTTACTATGGTTGTATAATAATCACTCTAGTCCCTGTAACAGGCAATCCCTTACTCTCTCAGTTAGTTAGGTTAGTTATATTTCTTTTGTAACTGTGCAGATTCACCACAGCTAATAGTTTGCTCGAAACTCTTCTAAAAAAATCTTATAATTCATTCCTAAATAGTTTTTTTAAAATCTACGAGACTTTTTTATGCTAAAACAGTATTTTAAAATCCTAATTGAATACAACCCCCTCCTAAATAACATTTTAGGATATTTTGTCCTAGATTTCTTCATTCAATTATTGTTTTCCCTCTCAAAAACCAGTTGAATCTATCACAAATTAAAACAAACTAAATAAAATCCAAATAAGTTCAAATCTATATTATATGATAAGTTTTAATTTTTTAAGATCTCAGTTAAAGCAAGAGATGATGACAATAAAAGTGTACCATTTGGCGAATAGATGCTAAGATGAATTGGAATAGGAGATATTTGTTTCGTCTTCCCTGTTACTCTATCAGTTTCATCCTGGATTTCTTGGCGGACCAAAGCTGCAACAGGTAAAATTGTTTTAAAAAATGAATTAACATAGTTTATATATTATGCTACAAAACACTAAGAAATAAATCAACTGTAAACAAAATCCTAAAGCCAGTAAACTAAGTGGACAGTGTCACAACTCACAAATATCATATGATAAATTGCTAGCCAACAACAACAGTTGACACTTGATTGATGGATCACAATCAGAAACAGTATTTTGACTTGAACCCCCCTAAAAATAAATGTGTCGAACATGCTGAAATTGATTCTTTGTTACCATAGGACACATGAGGACAGCTCTAATATTATCAGGAAAAATGAAAGAAATGTACCAGACATATAATGGAAATTTTAAGAAAAATCAGGTGGGAAGGGCACATTAGTGAACAAGCAATTTATAAACTACAAGCACAAATAATTAAAATTCTTTTATGAACAACCAAGAAACAAAAGCCATCCTATGATTGGTGAAAAATGTGCCATTACTGTGTATGTAAGGAGAGTTACTATCATACCGAAGTCGGTAAACTTTCTCCTTGGCAGGTGAAGAAACTCGGCATACTCTTGTGACCCACTTTCCAGTTTATGAAGCTGCAACACCAAAGGACGCCTTGTCACAATCCCTGTAGTCCACTCACAAAAAGGGAAAAAGATGAGCCAAATCATACTTTAAAACGGGAAAAATAAGAAAGAAAGATCAAACCTGATCCTCTAGGCAAAAAGTCACGACCAACAATGCTCTCCAAAACTGAAGACTTCCCGGAGCTCTGCTCAAATTTTAAAAGAAATCAAAAAACAAAAAGAAAAAGTTCAAACCCACAACAACAAAAACAAAAAAGAAAATCCTAAAAGCTCGATATTTTTTCTTCGTCGCCCCTAATTTAAAAAATATGTTATGGCTTGAAACTAAAATTCAAACCTACACTCAAAATACCGTTGTTAAAAAGGCTAAGCCAAACTGAACTGTTTCTCGAACTCTACTCAATTTTCTTTTTAAATAAAAGGAAAACTCAGACTTCAGACCCGTATATCCTGAAAGAAAAAAGATAACAAAGAAAATTGAAAGAAAAAAAGAAAAGCACACCCGAAAACAACTTTCTTGTGTTCTACTCTACTATTGAAAAAAAAAAAAAGCGATATCAGAAAATAAAATTATAACAAAAAGAAAAAAAAAAAAAAACAACTCCAACTATCGAATTGATTCTACTTTCTCCGCCGCAAATTTCAAAAATTCATACCCACCACAGCCACTAAACACACACAAAACAAACAAAAAAATACCTACCGCCAAAACCACTCTCCAAAACTGAACACTCTCTGAACTCAGCTCAAATTTCAACAAAAAAAGAAAATTCAAAACCACACCAAGTTTGCTTGAAAATTCAACTCTTAAAAAAAATAAAGCAAACGCAGAAAGAAGAAAACACCATTTTGGAAAACTCAATTTTCCATTCTCCGTCGCAAAATTCGAGAGCGTTGACGTTGAAAATGAAAGAGAGAAAACGATAGGTTGAGACGAACCTGGCCTCCGACAACAGCAACGGAAGGAAGAGCTTCCCAGAGAGAAGAGAAGGCGTTGTTATCAGCACCACCATAGTCACCGAGCACCGTGCACGCCCTCTGGATTCGGTTCACCAGCCCAATCAAGCTCTCCATGGTCGTCATCTTCTTCCACAAAACCCTAGAATCCCCGAACCAGCTGAAAACGACGACGTAGAACGCGAAGCAGAGCACGGAAACGCGACGTAGATTCTAGAAATAGTGCGAGAGAGAGAGAGAGTACCACTGCACCTTTCGTTTTCAGACAAAGGTCACGCACTAGTCACCACTAGTCGAAGACCAGAGATACGAATATGCGATGATAAAGCGTGGTGCGCACCGTTTTAGACGTTTTCTTGTCGTAACGAAAGTTGCGTTTTCGAAATTTGAAATTTTGAAATGAAACCCAAGGGGGTCCACTGAAGTGGTTGGTGGGGGTCCACCAATTAGACGAATTCATTCTGAACGTTGGATGGGTAGTGCGGTGTGTAGTAAGGAAGCCAGCAACGCGCCAAATTGAACCGTTTCGTTAACATTAACATTTTCGACCGGCTGGTATATATATTATATATATATAGCACAAGACCAGCACAATAATCAGCGAGAGTTAAAATAAATTTAAGAGAAATTTTTTATTTTCAATACAAAAATTTATATATTAAACATTTTATAATATATGTGAAATTTTAACATATAAAAAATAAAGTTTTATTTGTATACCTCTATTAGTAACCTTCCTCTTAGATCAATTCTAATATAACATAATTGGAAACTCAATAAAAATGAAGAAATCTTGCTTAAAATGTAAAAATTATAATTATTAACCTCTGAAAAATCATGTCTAGAATATAAAAAATATAGAACCAAACACGATCGATGATAAAATTTTATTTAAATATATTAATATTATAAAAGAGAATAATCGATCCTCTAATTATAAATTATTATATATAATAATTTTGTTAATTTTTATAATTATTACGTTATTTCAAGAATAATTAATTTGTGATTTCTTGAATGCACGAAAATTTAATTTAAAAATAATTAGATTGTTTTAATGTTATAATTTTTATAACAATACATATTAAAGAGTATAATAAAGTTTACAGTTAATCACTATGTATAAAATTTGTAAACGAAATAGAGTAGAGAAAATAAAAAAAAAATCAATTTATATACGGAATAGAGTAGAGAAAATAAAAAAATAAATAATTGGATAATTTAACAGTATAAAATTTATGAAATTATTTTCGATGAATTACATAAAAATAAAGCTAATCATTGAGTAAACTTATAACAACATATAGGGATGAGATTTTGATATACACATTTTTATATTTATTTTATTTTTATAAATAACTATTTATGTAAATTACTATTTTTATTTTATTTTTTATTTTTTATTCTATCAATACTCCACAAACTACATATTATTATTTAATTTTATTATTTTCTTTTGTTTTATTTTTAATTTAGAAAAAAACAGAAATATACAGAGTTACACTTTTCTCCTTATAAGAAATAAAATTGTTATAATACGAGGTTCCATTTAGGCTTTGTTAAAAATTAATATAATATTGTAAGGTGAAGATATAAAACAAAATTAAATATATTTAAAAAGTAAATAAAATATATATTATTTATAATATAGTAGAAAAAAATATAAGGACTATAAACAACTTCCTCATTTTAAATTTTAGAACACTTCTTTATATATTGTAGATTATAATAGTTAAATTATAACCTATATCTAATTTATATCTTTTTGCCGATATTTTTGAAAATGACTTTTCTAATTAAATATCTTTTACGAAAGTTAAAGAAATAATTTTTAATTTTTGTATTCCTATAAATATTTTATTATTTAAATCGATTATCTTTAATAGAGTAGGATATATTTTTTGTTTTAGTTTAAAAAAATAGTTTCTTAATTGAATTATTTTTTATGAATATATATAATACTACTTTTTTATTTTTTTTAAATATTAAGTCAATACTTTTTCAACCGATTATATATATATATTATTTTATATTATATAAGAAGTATAAAAATAAAATTATATTTAAGACCTTTTGAATTTTATCACAGTGAACCACATTTTTCTGGAGCATGAGTGCAGCAAATAACTAAAGAAACAACTATATTTACCACTATAAAATAAAAATTCAATTGATTGGGGAAGAGAAAACTAACGACAAAATAAAAACATGAGTGACAACAGAAATGTGTTCTATCTCTATTCAAGGAGTTACATATCTATTGTAGTAACATATCTATTGTAGTAATCTAGCACATGAATGATAATGTTGTGAAAATATTATCAAAATTACTATATTTTTTTAATTTATATAGTGTAAAAATTAACTTAAATCGATTCACATAATGACACAATCGTATTATGTCTAATCTTATTGATAAAAATCAAAATGAATGTCAAAAATGGGATTTTGGTGAAACAAAATTATACAAAACAGGTAATTGTGTAAAACAAAATTCATACAAAACAAAATGAATCTAAAGTGAATTTTCTAACATCTATTCAAGAATTCAATCATGCAATCAGTTATCAAGGTTCTAAGAAGGATACAATTTCATATCAACCTAAGTTTCTTTAGATAATCATCTAACATTTATCCATGCATATTGAGATCATAATAGTAGTCCCTAATTAGTATAGATTCAGGATCTTAACTGATTGATTTTAGGTTATCAATCGATTACCTAATAGAACACAAATAAAACTCAAGTGAGATTACAATCATGAAAACAAATTAAGAATTGGAAAGACAAAATAGTAGCAATTGCATAAGGAAGATAAAGAATCAAGAACTTAAACCGATTTGCATTCCTAATCCTTGAATGGACAAAGAAGTTTGGCCTTCCATGACCATTATCATAGAAAACTCAGCAACATACAGAGAAGAAACGCAGAAGAAAATACAGAAAAAAAATGCAACAAAAAAACTATGGAGAAGAGAGCAAAGCTTCTAATACAAGAAATCCCTTCAACTCTCTAAAACTAAAGAGTCTCCAAAAAGTTTCTAACTAACTCCCCTCAAGTACTTTAACTACCAACTAACCTACTGATTACATGCTCAAAAGTGTCAAGAAAAATGAGCTTAGACAGAAGAATTAGTAGCCCAAAAGCCCACCAACTAGGACCTATAATTTGGGCCAAAATATACAAGGAAAAGCCCAATTAGAGTGGTGTAGAGGACATAACTTCACATTCATATTTGACACTAAAAATGATCGAATTGGGTTAAATAATAAAGAGAGAAGTTGTAGATCATTGTCTTAGCTTTCTAAGGCTACCAAGATTGTCCAATTTGAAGGTCTGTGACTCCAGATATGACCTATACAAGATAGAAACCTCATAATGAAAATTAAGTAAAAAAATAAGCAAAGATTAGCAACTAACCTCAATTAAACTCAATGGCCCAAGACTCAACCAATGTGTCAATATTAACTAGAAAATAATATCACATATGTCCAACATAAGTCACTGTTAAGTACCTAAAAAATGCTCTATCAATCAACATATAACAACTTTCAAGAATTTACAATAGGAGCTTATCAGTAAAAGTTTCAAAGAATATTATTGTTCAGAGTCGTATGAATAGAAACAAACTTATTCTGTCATGTCAAATCTGTCTCAATAAGCTTCTCATCCTAACACCAATTCCATTTAATTCAAGCATTAGAGGTAAGTTGGCAAGAATAATTCTCCTTGGTCCATTATTGCTTTCTTCTAGGACAGTGATACAATCTAGATTCTAGAACTTAGGATTTGGGTAGCTCTTGATTGGAATTGATTTTGTGAACCGTCTTACTCTACCTGGATCATCTACACTCCAAAATCTCCATTTTTATGCAAAAATAGAAATGATATTTTAGTTGTTTATCAAAAAAAGAATTTGAAATTGAAAATTAGAAAGAGTTAAGAAATGGTTCGCTACTAATTTTGGGGGGAAAATTAGATAAAGGGATCAAGATTCACCACAAGTCTCGTGAAGAACTTGATGAGAATGATAGTATTCTAATCTAAGAACAAACAAGAGACATACTCTCCAAAATGCTTAACTAAGCAACTCTCATTCAAATTTGAGTCAAAAACTTATACAAAGAGCTTAAGTTTAGCTTTTTATACAAGAGAAGGGGTTCCAATCATTCAAACAAAGCTAACTAGGCCTTAAGCCACAAGTTGTAAGTCAAACTCCCACGAATCCATCTAGTAAGGCCTTCTTAAGGTTGTGCGTCCAAAGGTGAGAAATGTCCAAAGAAGCGTCCAAACGTGTCAACCAAAGGTGTCGTCTAAAAGGGACCCTTGTCCAAAGTCTTCACTAAACCTTCGAGAGGCTTCATATGTCACATTGAGCCCTTCATCCAAATGGAGCATCCAAAGATGCAAAGTGCATCCAAAGAGACTACGAGCATCCATAAGACACCCACGCACAAAGAGTTTTACGAGGCTCTTCTATCTATTATAAGCTACATAAACATTTATATAGAAGCCCCTAAACTACACAAGGACAATATAAACAAAGTGGATCCAGCTTTGGACGTCTCTTGTCCTCTAAGGAGGTCCTTGTTCCTCTGTACTTCAACCTTTTGTCTACCCCTAGTTAAGGGTCCTTAAAGGTTCTCCCTTGTAGTTCCTACCATATCCCTTTGTGAGTCCTATTAGTCTCCTCAATCCGTATCAAGCTCTCCTTCTTGAAAGGAATTTTTCCTCAAATTCAGGTAATCCAAACCTACATCAAAGAGAGACAAATTAGAAACATTAAAAGTGCAACTATCACCAAATTCCTGGGGCATGTCTAGGACATAAACATTGTCGTTAATTCATTTTAGCACTAGGAAGGGTCCAACTCCTCATGGAAGTAGCTTGCACTTCCTCAAGTCAGGGAATCATTCCTTTCGGAGGTGGACCTAAACAAGGTCACCTTTTACGAAAATTCTTTCCTCATTATCCCTATTTACTCTCAACATACCTCCCATCTTGCCTTTCCATAAACGTCTTGACTCTCTCATGCAACCTTACCATAGATTAGGCCTTTAACAAGTCTTCTGAATTTGCTTTGGACGATATGAACAAAGGCATTAAATCCAAAGGTGACAAAGGGTTATACCTAGATACCAGCTCAAAGGGTGTGTAGGATGTTGCCTTGTTGACTATCCTATTATACACGAACTCTATGCGTGGTAGCCAAACTTCCTAAATCTTTAAGTTCCTTCCTATGAAGCACCTCAATATAAGTCCTTAAGGCCCTCATTAAAATCGGTATCAGTCACGTATAAGTCCTTAAGGCCGTCAAAGCTTTATTTCCAGCATGGCCAGCAAAGCTTACTTTCTAGATAAGGCATCAACCACTATGTTCGCTTTTCCTTGCTTGTGTTTGACGACATATGGAAAATTTTCAAGGAACTCAACTCATTTGGCATGTCTAGGAAGGACAAAGAGTCTTAAGAAGGGGAATGAATCCTTAAGTGACCAAAAAGAGGAGAAAGCACCACCCATCTCTAATTCTTCTAGATCAAGTAATATTAAGGGTTTTAAGTGCTTGGGAAAAAGGCACATAATCTCCCAATGTCCTAGCAAAAGAACCATGATCTTAAGAGAGAATGTAGAGATAGAGAGTGAGAGTTCACAAGAGGATTCTTCTTCCTCAAGTGAAGTTGAGTCTTTTGGTATAGAGCCCTATTATGAAAGTGACCTTCTCATGGTGAGAAGGCTTGTGAACAACCTAGTTAGAGAAGAGGTTGGAACCCAAAGAGAAAATATATTCCTTCTAGGTGCCTTGTGTTGGGAAAATTGTGCTTTATCATAATAAATGATGAGAGTTGTGTGAATATATCTAGTCTTAGGTTAGTGAAAAAGATGTCTATCCCTACTTTCCCTCACCCTAAACATATAAATTGCAATGGCTTAGTGAGATGAGAGAGATAGTGGTGGACAAGAAAGGGTTCTTGGCCTTCATCCTAGGAAACTGGAAGATGAAGTTGTGTATGATATGATACCCATGGAAGCAACACACATCCTATTAGGGAGGCCTTGGCAACATGATAGAAGGATGATCCATGATGGGGTTACTAATACATTTACTTTTGCACACTTAGGACATAAGGTAATCCTCAAACCTTTGTCTCCAAAGGAAGTGTGTAGGGATTAAGTTAAAATGAGAATAAAAAGGGAGTAAGAGAATAAGAGGAGAGAGAAAGCCAAAAAGGCCAAAGAAAAAGAAAGAAAGAAGAAAAGGGATAAAAAGAAGAGTATAAGAGAAAATAAATAGGTAAAAAGTGAGAAAAATAGTAAAGGAAAAAGGAAAAATAAGAGTGGAAAAAGTAATACAAAGAGTGAAAAAAAGTGTCCCTACTTGTGAGTAGAAAGGAAGTGAAAATGGTACTCATGGTTAGGAGAGAGCATTTATTTTTATTACCTACTAACATGTGTTTAAATGTGTCTCCTCCTTTGAGTGTTTTTTCTATAGGTTTTGGTTCTTTATTAGAAGAGTTCAAGGATGTGTTTCCAAATGAGGTCCCCATGGGTTGCCACCCTTGAGAGGCATTAAGCCCAATATAAACTTGACTCTTAGAGCTACCTTGCCCAATAAGACTGCATACATGACCAATCTTAAGGAGGTTAAGGAGATTCAACATTAAGTTGGCAAGTTAATTGAGATAGAATGACTAAGAGAGCATGAGTCCTTGTGTCATGCTAACGATTCTTGTGCTAAAAAAAGATGGCATATGGTATATGTCACAAATTATAGGCCTATTAATAATATTATTATTAGATATAGATGCCCCATTCCCTGTTTTCTAAGTTTGATTTGAAAAGTGGTTACCATCAAATAAGGATAAGTGAGGGGAACAAATGGAAGACGACTTTCGAAACCAAGTTTGGTTTGTATGAGTGTCTTGTCATGTCTTTTAGCTCCCTAGTACTTCATGAGGTTGATTAACCATGTCATGAGAAGCCTTATTGGCAAGTATGTGGTTGTTTATTTTCATGATATCTTGATATATTCTACTTGTGTGAATGACTATATCTTGCATGTGAGAAGTGTGCTTGAAATTCTTAAAAAAATATATTTGTATGCTAATTTAGAAAAGTTCACTTTTTGTACTCATGAGGTTGTCTTCTTGGGCTTTGTCGTTAGCTCCCATGAAGTCAAAGTTAATAAGGAAAAGGTGAAGGACATTCAAGATTGGCCAACACCTAAAACAATGAGGTGAGGAGTTTCCATGGGTTTGCAAGCTTCTATAAGAGGTTTGTCTAGGATTTTAGTACACTTGCAACCCCCCTCAATGAAATAATTAAAAGAAGTGTTAGCTTTAAGTGAGAACAAAGCCAAGAGAGAGCCTTCCAAACCTTGAAGGATAGGCTCACTCATGCCCCTATCTTAGCACTCACAAACTTTGCTAAATCTTTTAAGTTGGAGTGTGATGCTTCTAATGTAGGTATATAGGTTGCTTTGTTGCATGAAGGATACCCCATTGCATACTTTAGTGAAAAACTTAAAGGTGCTCACCTTAATTATTCCACTTATGACAATGAGCTCTATGCTCTTGTGAGGGCCTGACATGTTTGACAACACTACTTGTTATTGAAGGAGTTTGTAATCCATATTGATCATGAATCTCTCAAACATTTGAGAGGCCAAGGTAAATTAAATAAAAAGGATGATAAATGGGTTAAATTTTTTGAATAATTTCCTTATGTCATTAAGCATAAGCAAGGCAAAATGAATGTAGTGGCAAATGCTCTTTCTAGGAGATATGTTGTGATTTTCATGCTTGAAACTAAGTTGCTTGGTCTTGAATGTCTTAAGGAATTGTATGAAAATGATATTAACTTTGGTGAGGCCTTTGCCTTGTGTACTAAATGCTGGCTATTTTACATATGATGACTTTCTATTTAAAGAAAAGAGATTATATGTGCCTAGGATTTCCATTAGAGAATTGCTAGCAAATGAAGCACATGAGAGTGGCATAATGAGTCACTTTGGGGAACTTAAGACTTATGAAATGTTGATTGAGTATTTGTTTTGGCCTCATATGAAGAGAGACATACATCATATTTGTGAGAGATGCTTAGTGTGTAGAACGACTAAGCCTAAAATTTCACTACATGGTCTGTATACTCCACTCCTTATCCCTACTTTTCCTTGGGTTGATATCTACATGGATTTTATGCTTGGTTTTCCTAGGTCAAAAGGAGGTAGAAACTTCATCTTTGTGTTTGTAAATAAGTTTTTAAAGATCCATTTCATCCCTTGCTATAAGGTAGATGATGCTTGTCATGTGGCTAATATTTTCTTTAGGGAGGTTGTGAGATTACATGGTCTACCTAAGACCATAGTTTTGATTAGGGATTCCAATTTCGTTGGACATTTTTGAGGAAACTATGGAGTAAAGCTTAGCACTAAGCTACTATTCTCTACCACTTGTCATTCACAAATGGATGGACGAACCAAAGTGGTGAATAAAAATTTATCCTGACTCTTTAGATGCTTTGTAGGGAAGAGTTTGAGATCTTGGGAAGAATAACTACCACATATTGAATATAATTACAATAGGGTAGTTAATTCAACTACTTCTCATTCTCCTTTTGAGTTGGTGTATGGTTTTAATCCCTATCCTTACTTGATTTATTGCTTTTACCTAATGTGTCTTCTATGATGAATGATAATGGGCTTTCCAAAGCCTAACTTGTTAAGAAATTTTATGAGAAGACTCAATTACACATGGAAAGAAAGGGGGAAAAATATGCAAAACAAGTCAATAAGGGAAAAAAGGAAAAGGGTTTTCAAAAAAGGTGACATAGTTTGGGTTCACTCCATAAAAGAAAAGGTTTGCTACCTTGAGGAAGTCTAAACTCCTCCTAAGAGGGGATGGACATTTCAAAATCATAAAAAGAATTAATGATAATTCTTATAAAGTTGGCATACCCCAAGAATATGGGGGAAGTAATAACTTTAATATGGTTGACTTATCTCCTTATGATGTAGGTACTCAAGCACTAAATTTAAGGTCAAATTCTCTTCAAGAAGGGAAAGATGATATAAATATGGTGGGAAAAGGTCAAAACCACCATAGGAGTTTGAAAAACATCGAGACCACTATCTTGGAAGGTCCCATGACAAAAGAAAAACTAAGGAAACTTCAAGAAGAAGTGCATAAAGGAACGAGTCTCCTTAAAGGCTAAAGAGAGCCCAATAGTAGCATATCTTTATATACTTTTATGGAGTACCAATTTGGCCTTTTATAAGCTTGTTTCAAACCTTTAAACCACTGTAGTTTAGTAGTTTTTACTTGGTTTTTCATTGCTTAGCTTGCAATTAGGCCAAAAGGCCTAAACTAGTGAAAACAAAATTAGAGACCAAAACTCGATCTCTTAAAAGCTACTCATTTTTTGCCTAGCATTTTGAGGCTTGTGTTTTGGGCATCTTGGAATGGGGTTCTAGATTAGTCTTAGGATTAGATTAAGCTAGTTAATTAGGATTAACTTAGATTATATATGACTTAAATGTAATTAGCTTAATCATTTTTGCATGGAATGAAACTTGTGCTAGAAGCACTTTGAGAGTTCTCTCTCTTATCTTTAACAAGAACCCATTCACATTAAGCTTCCATGGAAATTGTGGTGAATTTCTACCATTCTTATCTAGTTCTATTGAACTAGTAGTAAATTCCTTATTCCTATCTTCTTCATCTCTTCAATTTCTTCTTTCAATTTTGTTATTATTCATATACCTAACTTTCACAGATTTTGTAGTCATGTGTTGTTTGTAAATCCTTGGGCTTAGCAAGAGTGCAAGTGGAAGAATCCCCTATAGTCCTCATTTATTAGAAGAGTGTTTAGATTTACTAAGCAAAAGCTATGAACTTAGTGGGTAGATTCTCATGGACTGTAGACCTTAAAGTATGGGTATTCTTTGTGAACTATGTGTGTGTGTGTATATATATATATATATATATATATATAAACTATTGAGGAACTATAATTGTCATTGCATTAGAAGTATGAGTATAAGATATGAAATTGAGTAATAGATGAGTGATCATTTTGATGGGTTGCCTAGGTCAAGATTAAGTATGAAAGGAACTCGAGTGACAATTGTTATATGAGCTAACTAGGTCCATGAAAGGTGAGAATAATGCTCACTAATTTTGTGGGTTTAATGAGACGAGGTACTGATAGAGCATTTTTTAGTCATTTAATATTGACTTATACTGGACATATTTGACATTATTATCTGGTTAATTTTTATACATTAGTCGAGTCTTGGATCATTAAACTTAATTAGGGTTAGTTGCTAATTTTTACTTATTTTCCAACTTAATTTTTATTATGAGGTTGCTATCTTGTGCAGGCCATATCTAGAGCCACAAACCTCCAAATTGAACAATCTTGGTAGCCCTGGAAAGCTAAGACAAAGATCTATAACTTTTCTCTTACGGTTCAACACAATTCGATCATTTGTAGTGTCAAATATGGATGTGAAGTTACTGCCTCTATACCACTCTAATTGGACTTTTCCTTGTAGATTTTGGCCCAAATTATGGGTCCCTAATTGGTGACCTTTTTGGACTGCTAATTCTTCTATCCAAACTCATTTTCCTTGTTGTCACAACCAGATTTGTGACGAAGCGACATAGGAAAATTTTTAGGATGGGAGTCGCCACCAGCGTTTTGATTAGGAACGCTGGAAAACCAAGGATGGATAAGGCTAGGTTTGGAACCAGATATATGGGTTCGGAAGTTGGTTACGCATCGAGGGCAAGGGTGCCCCCAACACATCTGCCACTTGGCAGTTACCTAAGATTGAGCTAGAGTGATAAGATGTACACAAGCTATGCGCTAAAGATAATAATGTCTATTCCTAAGGGGAAGTCTAGGGTTTTTTGGGTTGATGTGGACTCATGAGGGGTGTGCCCCCTCTGCCTACGTACCTCGAAGAGCGAGGATTCAGAGCTCACGTAGTTCTAGTCTTTGGTTGGGATGTTGTTAGAAAGGGCGAGGCCGGTCAATACCAGCTTGGCTATGGGAGAGGTTTGAGAGATTTGGGAGGCTTGGGAGAGGTTTGAGAGATTTGGCTTAGAGTTTTGTAGAGAGGGAAGGAATCTAACTACGGTTTCAAAAAAAGAGTTTATTACTAACCTGATACCCGACGTCTTCTTCTAGCTTCTTGGTCTTGGATGCTTCCTTCGACTTCCTGACTTCTTCTTCTAGCTTCCTGGTGGAGAGTCTCCCTCCACTCCCGTAGAAAAAAATGCCTGACCCTTGCTCATTCGCAGTGAGGTCTTATATAGGTTACGAAATGGGCTTGGACCTCTCTCCTGATGAGAGAATATTTTATTATATTTTATTTTGAAATTTGAATGTTTAGTAGATTTATCCCCTGATTCTCGAGAGAAGGGAATATTTTATTATGTTTTATTTTGAATTTTGAAAAACTGACCGGTTTATCTTGGAAGAAAAGAATATTTTATTATATTTAATATTTGAAATTTGAATATTTAACATATTTATCCCCTGATTCTCGGGAGGAGATAATATTTTATTATATTTTATATTTGAAATTTGAATATTTAACAGATTTATCCCCTGATTCTCGGGAGGAGATAATATTTTATTATATTTTATTTTGAATTTTGAAAAGCTGACCGGTTTATCTTGGGAGAAAAGAATATTTTATTATATTTTATTTTGAATTTTGAATTTTTAACAGATTTATCCCCTGATTCTCGAGAGAAGGGAATATTTTATTATGTTTTTAATTTTGAATATTTAACAGGTTTATCCCCTGTTTGTTGATAACGTATAGAATCTTCAAGATTTTATTTGTTATCAGTTAAGGGAAAACCAGCATAAAATCTTCAAGGGTTTATTTATTATTAGTTAAAGGTTGTTTGGGCCGGACAATTTTGGGGTGCTACAGTTGCCCCCTCTTTATTTGTGTTCATTAGGGATGCCCCCTAATGGGCATAAATAAAGAATCCAGGGATTGTTCTAGGCTGAGGAGGTATTAGGCTAGTTTCTAGGTTTGAAGTGAGGTACTGGACTATCCTCTAGCGTCCAGGTTTGAATGAGGCGCTAGACTTTCCTTTGGCGTCCAGGCTAGAATGAGACACTGGATTTTCCACTGGCATCCAGGTTCAAAATGTGGCATTGGACTTTCCTTTGGCGTCCAGGCTAGAATGAGACACCGGATTTTCCGTTGGCATCCTGGTTCAAAATGTGGCACTGGACTTTCCTTTGGCGTCCAGGCTAGAATGGGACACCGGATTTTCCGCTGGCATCCGGGTTAGAAAAAAACACTGGATTTTCCACTGGCATCCAGGTTCGAAATGTGGCACTGGACTTTCCTTTGGCGTCCAGGCTAGAATGAGACACCGGATTTTCCGCTGGCATCCGGGTTAGAATGAAGCACTTTGGATTTTCCACCGCATCCGTGTTCGAATGTGG
The DNA here is from genome assembly GCA_025330945.1 of Mucuna pruriens. Classification (NCBI taxonomy): domain Eukaryota; kingdom Viridiplantae; phylum Streptophyta; class Magnoliopsida; order Fabales; family Fabaceae; genus Mucuna; species Mucuna pruriens. The sequence goes on along the minus strand of JAENHJ010000173.1, from coordinate 1,990,739 downwards.
CACTTTGGACTTTCCTTTGGCGTCCCAGGCTAGAATGAGACACCGGATTTTCCGCCAAGATCCGGGTTAGAATGAAACGCTGGATTTTCCACCGGCATCCGGTTCGAATGTGGCACTGGACTTTCCTTTGGCGCCCAGGCTAGAATGAGACACCGGATTTTCCGCTGGCATCCGGGTTAGAATGAAACACTGGATTTTCCACTGGCATCCAGGTTCGAAATGTGGCACTGGACTTTCCTTTGGCGTCCAGGCTAGAATGAGACACCGGATTTTCCGCTGGCATCCGGGTTAGAATGAAACACTGGATTTTCCACTGGCATCCAGGTTCGAAATGTGGCACTGGACTTTCCTTTGGCGTCCAGGCTAGAATGAGACACCGGATTTTCCGCTGGCATCCGGGTTAGAATGAAGCACTGGATTTTCCACTGGCATCCAGGTTCGAAATGTGGCACTGGACTTTCCTTTGGCGTCCAGGCTAGAATGAGACACCGGATTTTCCGCTGGCATCCGGGTTAGAATGAAACACTGGATTTTCCACTGGCATCCAGGTTCGAAATGTGGCACTGGACTTTCCTTTGGCGTCCAGGCTAGAATGAGACACCGGATTTTCCGCCGGGCATCCGGTTAGAATGAAACACTTTGGATTTTCCACTGGCATCCAGGTTCGAAATGTGGCACTGGACTTTCCTTTGGCGTCCAGGCTAGAATGAGATACCGGATTTTCCATTGGCATCCGGTTTAGAAATGTGACACTTGAATTTGACTAAGATCACTGGGCTTTCCTCTAGGCGGCCAGTGAAATGTGGTAGCTTGAATTTGAACTTGAATAAGATCACTGGGCTTTCCTCTAGGCGGCCAGTGATGTCTTGAATTTGAACTAATGACTTGAATTTCATAACTGATGACTTGAATTTGACATGAGATCATTGACTCTACTCGGGGCGGCCAGGGATCTCTTGAGTTTGATAACTGATGAATGCCTTCATGTCGGATTGCGATGGCCTGTTAGCTTGAGTCTTCTTTTCTTTGTTGAACCATGGTAGAGCTGTTTGACCAAGGAGAATTAGTTTCGGAGTCCTGTGCGTGCTGACTGAGATGATGACGACTTTGCTTTTATTGTTATTTATTTATTTGTCTATTTATTTTATTTGATTTGAAATTGAAACATCGCATTTGTGGAGTTATTTGGTGTAATGCTATGCGTAAATTGGATAGGCTGTAAATTCTTTTGTTTAAGTTATAGGTCTTAAAACGTTTCATGAGGTGGGTTCTGTAGAGGTCTTTGAGTTACCTTTCTCGGGTTTGTTTATAAATTTTCTAAGCCTTGAAGCCTTTGGAATTTTCTTAAGTTCTAAACTGAAATAACTAAGTTAGCTTTCGAAATTTTCTGAGTCTTTTAGATCGAAATGGAGTCTTCTTCCTCTCAGACTGGCCGAAATGGAGTTGGTCCTTGGAAGATGTTGATTTGGCTGACATGAGATTGGTTTCTCAACGCAACTAGTGTGACCGAGATGGAATCGGATTGCTTTATCTTATTGGGGAGGGAGAAGGAAAAGAAGTGAAAAATGGAAGCTTGAGTGTATGCATGTGGTCTTTTATTAATGGGAAACATATTACAAAAATGCCTTATTTAAATAGAAAAGACTTGCTAGAACTAGAGTTGGCCTCTTGGGCAAGTTAGGCTTCATGGGTAGAATATTTTGACGGAGTCTACGTTGACGGGATAGCGAAGGTCCCGTCCTTCAATTGTCGTTAAAATTAAAGCTCCTCCTTAGAAGGCGTGCTTCACAACGTAGGGTCCTTCGTAGTTGGGCACCCATTTTCCTCTCTGGTCCTTGACATTTGGTAGTATCTTCTTGAGTACCATATCTCCTTCTCTGAAGGTACGGGGCTTGATCTTCTTGTCGAAAGCGTTCTTGATTCTTTTTTGGTAGAGTTGACCATGGCAGAGGGCCGTTAGGCGTTTTTCATCGATCGTATTTAACTGATCGAGTCTTTGTTGAATCCATTATGCTTCGTCCAGTTCTACTTCTGCTAAAACTCTGAGGGAGGGTATTTCAACTTCCACTAGAAGTACAGCTTCCATTCCGTATACCAAAGAATAAGGGGTTGTCCCCGTAGATGTGCGAACTGAGGTGCGGTAGCCATGTAAGGCGTATGGTAACATTTCGTGCCAATCCTTGTAGGTAATTACCATCTTCTGTACTATCTTCTTGATGTTTTTGTTGGCTGCTTCTACGGCTCCGTTCATTTTGGGGCGATAGGGTGTGGAGTTGTGGTGGCGGATTTGGAATTGCTCACATAACTCAGTCATCATCTTGTTGTTCAGGTTGGTTCCGTTGTCTGTGATGATGTGGGCTGGGAGACCATACCGACATATGATGTCTTTCTTGATGAATCGTACTACCGTGCTATGTGTAACAGTAGAATAGGAGGAGGCTTCGATCCATTTGGTGAAGTAGTCGATAGCCACTAGGATGAATCTGTGTCCATTTGAATCTTTAGGCTCGATAGGCCCGATCACGTCTATGCCCCACATAGAAAAGGGCCACGGGGAAGTGAGATTGTGTAGGGCGGAAGGAGCTAAGTGAGTGCGATCAGCGTAAGTTTGACATTTGGTACATCTCTTCACGTGTTGATGACAGTCAGATTCCATCTTGGTCCAATAATATCCTGTTCGGAGGATTTTGCGGGCCAGGGCATGGTCGTCGGCATGTGTACCGAAGGTTCCTTTGTGAACTTCTTCTATTATCTGTTTAGCTTCCCGTTGGTCTATACATCATAAAAGTGTCATATCCGCGCTTCTTTTGTACAACGTGGGTCCGCTCAAGAGGAATCCTGTGGCTAACCTTCTTAGTGTTCTCTTACTGTTTTCCGACGCTCCTTCCGGGTATTCTCCTTTTTCCAGGTATCTTTTTATATCTATGTACCACGGCTCCGAATCTGATTCCTCTAGCTCTATGTTCAAGTACTGGCAGTAAGCTATGCGAGGTTGTTGCCGTACGTGGATGGTTAGCTCTTGACCTTCATTTACTTGGACCATGGCTGATAGCGTTGCGAGGCATCGGCCATTTGGTTTTCTTCTCGGAGACGTGGTGAAAGGTGATCGTATCGGGGAGTCTATTAGTTCCTTTATGTGCTCGTGGTAAGGTAGCAACTTGGCATCTCGGGTTTCCCATTCACCGCGGGTTGATAGATGACCAAGGCTGAGTCACCGAAGACTTTGAGTTGCTTAGCTTGATATTCTGCTGCCATTAAGAGTCCCATGGTGCAAGGCCAGATTCCGCCATATTGTTAGTGCAGTCGAACCTAGCTTGGCTGAAAAGGGGAAGCATTGGTCTTTGGGGAGACTAGGACAACTCCTATTCCATTTCCTAGTGTGTTAGAGGCTCCATCAACCACATTCTCCATTCTTCATCCTTAGTCTCGGTGGTTGTCATGACGTGTTTGGTCAGGGAACTCATGAAGTAGGGGTTGGAAATCTTCCAGAGGGTGATACGCTAGATGCTCTGCTAAGACACTTCCTTTAATAGCTTTCTGACTTATGTAGACTATATCATATTCGGATAGAGCCATTTGCCACCTTGCAATTCGGCCCCGTTAGTGCGGGCTTTTCGAATATGTATTTGATGGGGTCCGCTTTTTTGCTATTAGCCAAACAGTGTGGGCTAGCATATACGCCGAGCCTCTTGGTGGCCCAAACCAAGGCGCAGAGTTCGTTCTAATGCTGAGTATCTTTGCTCGCAGTCCGTGAACTTTTGCTAAGATAGTAAATAGCATGTTCCTCTTTCCGGTGTCGTCTCGTTGGCCCAACATACAGCCCATGGATTCTTCTAATACGGTCAAGTATAGAATTAAAGGTTTACCTGGGACTACTGGGACAAGGACTGGTGGATTTTTTAAGTATTTCTTGATCTTTTCAAGGCTTGCCGGGCATTCGGAGTTCCAACTGAGTTCATGGTTCTTGAGAAGTTTGAAGATAGGGCTGCATGTGGGTGTTAGTTGAGAGATGAACCGAGCTATGAAGTTCACCCGTCCTAAGAATCCTCGAATTTCTGCTTCTGTCCCGAGTTGGCATTCCTCCGATGGCTTTAACTTTGTCTGGATCGACCTCTATGCCCTTCTCATTTACTATGAAGCCGAGAGCAATTTCCCGCCTTTACTCCGAAGGTGCATTTAGTCGGGTTGAGTCTTAACCTATATTTGCGGAGTCTAGTGAACAATTTCTGCAAGTCCTCGATGTGTTGTTCTGGGGTCTTGGACTTCGCGATCATGTCGTCTACGTATACTTCAATCTCCTTGTGCATCATGTCATGGAACAGTGTTACCATGGCCCTTTGATATGTTGCCCCCGCGTTCTTAAGCCTGAAGGGCATTACCTTGTAGCAGAAAGTACCCCATAATGTGATGAAGGTCGTTTTTTCTAAGTCCTCTTGAGCCATGAGGATTTGGTTGTATCCTGAGAAACCATCCATGAAGGAGAAGAATGCATGTTGAGCGGTGTTATCATCGAGCGTGTCGATGTGGGGCAAAGGGAAATTGTCCTTAGGACTAGCACGATTTAGATCCCTATAATCGACACACATACGAACCTTCCAGTCTTTCTTTGGTACAGGTACGATGTTTGCCACCCATTGTGGATATTTTGAGACTGCGAGGAATCCTGCGTTCCACTGTTTTTCAACTTCTTCTTTAATTTTTAGGGCTACCTCAGGCTTCATCCTTCTTAGTTGTTGACGGACCGGAATACAGTTAGGGAGTAAAGGCAACTTGTGTTCTACAATGTCGCGGTGCAGTCCTGGCATGTCTTGGTAGGACCAAGCGAATACGTCGGCGTATTCTTTCAGGAGTTCAATCAAGCGTGATCTTGGCTCCTGTGGCATTAACTTGCCCACCTTTACTTCTTTCTTTTCTGTTTTTCCCCCAAGTTTATATTTTCAAGCTCCTCTACAAATGGTTGGAATTTCGGTTTATCCCATTCCATGCGTTTCTCGATCTCCATTAGTGCTTCTGCTTCTGCGTTTGTGTCTTCGATTGGTGCGTTAGCCAGATCGTGGTCTTCGAGCGTAGATTCTGTATTGTTTGAAGGCGCGCTATTATTATTTTTGGTTCATTTTTAAAAGAGATTGTGTTTTAGCGGAGGTTCGATATATACACGCAAGCAGTATAGGGGAGAAAAGAGAGGACAGAAGAAGTGAGAAGAGAGTATAGGGGAGAAAAGAGAGGACAGGAAGAAGTGGAAAGAGAGTATAGGGAGAAAAAAGAAGTGGAAAGAGAGGTTTAATATGCATGTATGCATGAATGTCTTGCTTGTGGATCATTTCATAAAAATTGGAAAGAGAAACCTTTTATTAATTCGAACTAAGATTTACATCGAATATTATACTCCTGAGGGCACCAGTGGCATTACAAAAATCCCTATTATGAAAATTCTAAGAAGGCCCACGACGCTTACAAAATTCCCTACAAAAATATTTCTACGGACGCCCCTGGCGTTTACAAAAATTTCCTACTACAGAAGTCTAAGTTTTCGAAGAAGTGCTGGTGGTGTCGCGAAATTCTTCACATAGTTCCAGAAGTTGGGCTAGTTCCTTTGAAATCTTGGAGGAATCTTTGGTTGCTTGAAGGGCTTTGAGGGCGTCAACCATGTGTTGGGCTATCTTAGCCGTTGCTTGGGCTTTGCGTCTCCCATCTTCTATGGTTGTTTGTAATTCTTGGATGGTATTTTGGGCTTGTGTTTGGATTTCATAAGCTTTAGTCCGGGCTTCGACTAGCTTAAGCAAGCTCTGCCATCTTTGCTCTACCTGGCGTTCCATAGCGGTTTGAGCTTTTGATTGCTCGTCCTCCATCTGGTGAATCTTTTCCTGAAGGGATCGAAGTTGCTTGTCTTTTTCTGTTTCGCTGGTTTTGAGGGCGGTCAGTGTTTCCTTCAAATACTCATTTTCTAAGGCTACCTGGTCTCTTTCCATTCTTCGGAGGCACATTTCTCGATCGGCAGCCTGTAGGCAGCTAGCCATCTTTGAACGGTGTTGTTGCTCGCCTCGTGCTTTCTTGATGCTTTCTTCCTTCAGTTGTCTTTCTTGGAGGACTTCGTCTTGCGCTTCCTCTAGCTTCCTCTTGAGAGTTCGTTGCTCGACTTCCATTTGGTTTAAAACTTGCTTGAGCTCCTCGATTTGGAGAGTCTCTTGGATTTCGTACTCTCGAGGTCCTTTTGATCGTGGGTAGGGGAGACCTCCGGCTAATCTGATTGCTTGTATCAGCTCGTGGAGCCAGTTCTTGTAACTTCGGGAAGCACCACAACTCCTGCTGCCGAGTTCGGCTCCTTTTCGTACAACACGTCCCCAAGCTTGTTTAATTTTTCTGAGATTACTTATTTCGAGGGCTTCCAACCCATGAATTATGAAAGGGGTCAAAGCTTCGTCCGAGGGAGGTTGCATTATAGGGTATCCTACTTGTCGTAATGTTAGTTGTGGGTTATAGTTGATGGCTCCTTGCGTTCCTAGCAAAGGGACGTTTGGGTATGACCCGCAGCTAATGATTACTTGTCCGTGTGCGTTCCACGTGGGGTACAACCGTATTGTTCGTTCGAAAGCTTTGTCTAAGAGCCGGATCCACTGCTTTTTGGGGGTTATCTTTATTCAATTCCCTCGGTAGTCTTGGTATGGGCAAACAACTTGCTCTTTATTGTGAAATAGGTAGGCGGTGATCCATAGATATAGTAGTGGAATGCAACACCGGAGACTTCCTGCCCCCTTTTCTCCGCAGTAGTTGAGGGTATAGTAGGTATTGGCGAGAATGGCCATAGTTGGGTTTTCTTGCCGATCTCTTTGAGCCAGGAATGCTTCTACTGTCGTTGCATCTATGTAATTCTCTAAACGTGGAAACAGTAGGACCCCAAAGGCCAACAATCCCAATGCGTCTATGAAGGTGGGCCAATTTCCCATTCTTTCGAGTTGTCCTAACCTTCCTTCTAGGGTGGACCTGCATATTCCTTCTATGTCGTTGCGGCTCCTTCGTATCCCTTCTATCGCCGTTTCCGGTAGTTGTAGAAGTTTGGCTATGGTGTTCCATGGGACCGGCTGCCTTTGCGGGAAGTAAAGGAGTGGTTCCTCTAGGGGGATACCTAATAGACGCTCATATTCTTCCAATGTCGGGGCTATCTAGAAATCTCTGAAAGTGAAGCAGCGTAACGGCGGATCGTAGTACTGGAACAGTGCCTAGATGACCGAGACTTGAGTGTCTACCTCAATGAGCTGTAGGAGCTGACCATGTCTTTTTTCGAATGTTCGACGGTGATATCCTTTTAGGTAACTAGCCCAACAGCGAAGTGAGCGGAGCTCGGGTTCCTTGACTTGAATGGGGCGCCAACATCTATTCCTAGAAGTTTCTCTTTCCATTTTTCTGAAATATCCATGATTAATTATTTTAGTTTTTTTTCTATGATGAATGCTAAGGTTTCTGAAGTATGCATGGAATGCATGTCGTGTGTGGGAGTAAAGTAGAATACGATAGAAAAGTAGGACAGGATGACATAGGAGATGACTTCATCTCGAGTTAAGGTTTTTTGACTAGCCGACTTCATGTTGGTTTCATCTTCGCCGACTCCATCTCGGCCAACATGTTAGTTCATTCAGTTAAGGCTGACTCCATGTCAGCCTCAGTTAAGTCTTAAATTAGGGTTTCACGGCTGACTCCCTTTCGGAGTTATGCCGAAATTTTTAACGTAAAAGATGAAGTTTCCCAAGGCGTGCCAACTCCATCTCGGAGTCGGCATTCATGCCGGCAAAAAAACTAACCTAGTGGTAAGAAGGATTTTTTCCCAAGAATTCTCACAATTAGGCTGCTAAAAGAAAATCCTCACCAGGTCCCTAGGTCTATAGACCTCCTAAGGAACGCAACCATAGACAGGAGAGTGTCCCAGAATATGATCGTTTCCAAAGGCTGTCAGCCCCCCTGGTGGAACTATCGTGATCACCAAAGATGAGGAAACCCTCCAAAGATGGTTCCACTACACATTCCGCACTCCTTAACTCTCAGGCCCGGGAATAGGACCCCACTCAAAAATTAAAAAAAATATTAGCCTAAGCACACCCAACGACTACCCCTTAATTATTAGAATCTTATGAAGGTTTGTACAAACGAAAGGGAAAACTACCTATGCTAGGGGGAACATGCATATTCGAGTATAATTGATCCTATGTCAAGAGGGAGGTTTTTTTTTTTTTTTTTGGCCATATGTAGCCCTAAGCTAAAATAAATACATATATAGTGCAATCTGAAGGGACATAAAGTAAAATGCATGAGCAGGCATGTACAATTTAGAATAGCGTAATAAGCAACAATTAAAATACTATATAGTGCAATCTAAAGGGACATGAAATGCATAAGCAGGCATGTACAATTTAGAATAGTATAATAAGTAACAATTAAATAACGCCAAAATTACAATGCTAGTCAATCTATTAAGGCTCAACTTTCTAGGAACCCGAAAACCGAGATTCTGGTTCGATCCCATGGAGTCGCCAACCCGTCACAACCAGATTTGTGACGGGCGACATAGGAAAATTTTTTAGGATGGGAGTCGCCACCGTTTTGATTAGAACGCCGGAAAACCAAGGATGGATAAGGCTAGGTTTGGAACCCGGATATATGGGTTCGGAAGTTGGTTCTGTCGTCGAGGCAAGGGTGCCCCCAACACATCTCGCCACTTGGCGCTTACCTAAGATTGAGCTAGAGTGATAAGATGTACACAAGCTATGCGCTAAAGATAATAATGTCTATTCCTAAGGGGAAGTCTAGGGTTTTTGGGTTGACGGACTCGCAGAGGCGTGTGTGCCCTCTCGCCTCACGCACCTCGAAGAGCGAGGATTCAGAGCTCACGTAGTTCTAGTCTTTGGTTGGGATGTTGTTAGAAAGGGCGAGGCCGGTCAATACCAGCTTGGCTATGGGAGAGGGTTGAGAGATTTGGGAGGCTTGGGAGAGGTTTGAGAGATTTGGCTTAGAGTTTTGTAGAGAGGGAAGGAATCTAACTACGGTTTCAAAAAAAGAGTTTATTACTAACCTGATACCCGACGTCTTCTTCTAGCTTCTTGGTCTTGGATGCTTCCTTCGACTTCCTGACTTCTTCTTCTAGCTTCCTGGTGGAGAGTCTCCCTCCACTCCCGTAGAAAAAAATGTCTGACCCTTGCTCATTCGCAGTAAGGTCTTATATAGGTTACGAAATGGGCTTGGACCTCTCTCTTGATGAGAGAATATTTTATTATATTTTATTTTGAAATTTGAATGTTTAGCAGATTTATCCCCTGATTCTCGAGAGAAGGGAATATTTTATTATGTTTTTAATTTTGAATATTTAACAGGTTTATCCCCTATTTGTTGATAACGTATAGAATCTTCAAGATTTTATTTGTTATCAGTTAAGGGAAAACCAGCATAAAATCTTCAAGGGTTTATTTATTATTAGTTAAAGGTTGTTTGGGCCGGACAATTTTGGGGTGCTACACTTGTAATGTTATTTTTTTAAAAAAAACTTAGGACTAAGGCCCTATTCTTCTATTTCTTTCATAAAATTTCACATTTCAAATATATATATATATAACAATTTAATATTTTAGTTAATCAAAATTATAAAATAATTAAACCACTTATTAATAATAATTAGTAAAATACAATATTTACATCCAAATATATATAAAGTAAAAACTGAGGTATTACAATCACCACTCTCAAGTCATAACATTTATTATCATCAAAACGTGTGAGGATTTGGACACATTCATATCTTGATCCAACAAAAGAAAACCAAAAATACACAAGAACTGACCCTGGAATTTTAAGAAACTAAGACTATAGAAATGTGCACAAACACAAGGGGAACAAAACCTTATGAAAAGATTCAGCAAAACATAAGAAATCAAGGTGAATTGAACCAATAAATCACTTTAGTTTGTGTCCCCAAAGTGAAAAAAATTCTTCAAATTACACCACTAATGTTGCACAAATTTATGTAGTTTTGATGTTAAAGATTGGTTCTGTATACCACATGATACAACCCCAAACAAATCTATATCTGAATATCACTAAGAACCAAATTAGGATTTTAAGAATTAACGGGGGATCAAAGAACAAAAATAAGTGAAACAAATGGAAGAGAAAGATATTGAAAATTGCCACAAGAAGATGATCTAGATAAGGTCAATACAAATTTGCCACAAGATTTTGAAGGATCTTGATGAGAATTTAGTGTTCTTCACTAAGAACTAGATAGAAATTTGTCTTATACTCAAGCATAAAAAAAATGCATTCATCAAAAGTGATTAGTACAAAATGGTTAAGAGTATTTATAAGGACTCTCTAATCTTAATTAACAATAAGCTAACCAAGGCCTACTTAAACCTAAAGGAGATCTAAGAGAAAGAGACTACTCTTTTCCCTTAAGGTGAAGCCCCTCCAAGGAGATTGTGGCCCAAAGGCCCTAATTTCTTTTGTGTGCTTCTCTTGGTCGAAATGGTCAAGTCACAAATGGGCCAAGTCTTGGCTAAAAGGTCTACACAAAAATGCAGAAAATAGAAGCCCAAAGAACCTAAAGTTACAAGCCCAATTAGGAGGCCTAGTATTGGCCCACAAAATATGAATTCAAAGTAAGTGTATGACTAAGTTCTTCCTTTCCGTTAAGAGTCAATAGTGAGGTCATCTTCTAATTCATTTCATCTTGAAGCTTCTTCAATATTTCCTTCATCATGGATACCCTCAAGTCCAAGTCACTCTCCTTAGGATTCTTGTCTTCCTTTTTATAGGCTCACTTCACTTAATGTTAAAGACTAGCTTGTGAGCTTGTAATCTAGGTTGTAGATAACAAGTGTATAAAGTTTGAAGAGACTAAGAATACTTGTTGTTGTAAGTCAATGAGACTTAGTGGAAAAATCATTTAATGGAAGGAACTAAACAAAACTCTAAGTAGTAAGTGAAATAGGATAAATACCTTGTGTTGTTCTTTTTATCCTTATCCTTTTATTTTGTCAACATGTTTTTGGACAATCAACTTGAAGCTTTTGTTTTGAACTTATATATCTTTACAAAATGATTCTAAAAGTACTTAAAATCATACTACAATTCAACCCTTCTTCTTATGTGTATCTTGTTTATTTCAATCTCACAAAAAATATCATTGTCATGCTTAAATCTATGTTTCTTAAACTGCCTATAGAACTTACCTTTCTACAAAGTACAAAATAAACTTTAATTTTAGTATATATAAATACATAAGAATAATATGGCAATGGTAATATTATTATATAAATAAATAAAGTTGAACTCATTGTGTAAAAATCTCCTTATGCTTTTGTTGTTTTAGGGGAATGATATATGTTGGTATTGGAATTCAAAAGAATAATGCATTGTTCAAAGCCAAGGTAATATAACAAGATTACTTTAGAAACAAAAAAATAATTGATTTAAGGATGAAATGAGAGATATTTTGTTTTATCATAAAGATTTTTTGTTTCATTTCAAAGAATTTATGCGATACACATAGAGTTGAACATAGTAAAATAAGAAATTGAAAATTTTCATAGAAATTGTTCATTTGGAAATTTCCTGAAAAGTTAATCATAGGTTCTTCTCTCCATCAGAACATAGGGCCATTATGCTCATTACTAAACTTGTTAAAGAGATAAAATAGAACCAAGATATATATTTTCGATTAAAAGTTGAATCAATCATTAGAAGAAGAATTAGGCTAAAAATTAAGATATATTCTGAGAAAATAAAACTTCCATTAAAGAGAGACAAATGAAAGACTTTCATAAAAACAAAGAAGAATTTTAAGGAACACCCACTTTATTAGATTCATAATCCTATGTAACTCATGTATGAGATAATAAAGTTGAAAATTCCAAATGTTCAAGGTATAGGCGATTAAACTTTCTCTTAAGTTTGCCTACACCAAAAGATTAGGGGTGATCCAAGTATCTTATGCAACTCATCATTTATATCTTTCCAAATTGTCATCTTAAATTTTGACCCTTGCAATTCCCGCTTGATCCTAAATTATTTCAATTAATGAATACCTTTTGTGTTTTGGTTTGTCCATTCTATGCTCTTCCCCTTCTCACTTTTTCTTTTGATCTTATGCTAATAATTTCATATTAAGGAAGTATATTATTAAATGTTAAGCATAATTGGCAACTAATATTTAATCACAATAATTAAATAATTTATAATATATAACATTAAAAATCTATAGAATATCTTTCATTCATGCCAATCACTAAATAATTTATAATATATAACATTAAAAATCTATAGAATATCTTTCATTCACGCCAATCACTAAATAATTTATAATATATAACATTAAAAATCTATAGAATATCTTTCATTCACGCCAATCACTTTATGACAGCATACTTATATAACGTGCATTTAAATATCTATATTGTTTTCATTCACGTGAATCACGTTATAATACTTTGGAATCATATATAGCATACTTGGCAACCATATTTAATCACAATAATATATATATATATATATATATATATATATATATATATATATATATATATATATATATATATATATATATATATATATATATATATATATATATATATATATATATATATATATATATATATATATATATATATATATATATATATATATATATTTATGCTTATATGGTATAGAAAAAAGACATTTGAATTCATATAACTATACATGAAAGGTTTAAATTAAATAAAAAAATCATATGACATTTTTCATGGTCATGTGAGTATTAAATAACTTTTAATCATAACTTTTCATGTATGATTGTATTGTATTGTTCAAATTTACTCATCTCATCCTCTCATTGTAAACATTTTTTTCACTTATTACGTTCTATATATATATACACACACGTCTTTCCTATGCAAGTTCATAATATTAAATAATAGATAATATATGATGTTAGTTGCATCACATGTGTAATATTAGTTATAAAACACCAAGACAAAAGATATTCATTACGAGAAATTTTTTTCATTTGATAACATGAGTCAAGGAACACAACAAGTAAAGAGCTCAATTTTCCTACCAACCAAATCTAGAGAAATACACAAGTTACCAAAAACATGAGGTGAGACAATGAATTTGAATAAGGCTCAAAGATGACATTACTGCTTTTGAGAAAAAGATAACAAAATTTAGAGTGAGCTAGATTATGAGCAAACCAAATAGAGAAAAAAAGTGTTGATGAGACTTTACATGCAATATATGATTCTCTTTATATGAATTATATTTATATAATTTCATCCTGCTTTGAGTTGTGTGGAGTAATGCTCACTTAGAAAATTTTTATTTGCTTTTAAGGCCATTGTTTTAATAAGGAAAGATCGATACACTCACTCATAATAAAGATAGAAAGGGAGTGATGAAACCTTAGGATTCACAACTATGACCTAGTTCAAGTAAAATCCAAACATTAGTTATTTCTAACATGAACTAGGAATTAGAAGAAGAAAGGTACAAAACGAATTGAGGAAGAGATGATTCGCCACTAATTCCTAAGAATTAGATAAGAATTATAGAGATTCGCCACAAGCATCATAGAAGCTTGATAAGAATTGATTTCCTTGTGCAAGACAAAAGTAGAGAGAAAATGCTCTCAAAGTGTTAAGACACATTAAATTTCATCAAAAAGTTCCTACACTAATTATATTAGAGGTTTATATAGTTCCTCCTTAATCCTAATTAAGGTTCCTAATCCTAATTAAGGTCACTTAATCGAAACTCAAAGCCCAACAAGCCCAAACACAAGTTGAATGGCCCAAAATGCAATCCTACATGACCCTTCTCTTGGCCCTTACGTGATGTGACTTTTGGAAGCGATTTTGGAGTTGAAAGAGGGTGAACTAGGTTAAGCTCTAAACATTAAAGTTGAAGATATCTTTCTTAGCTTTCTATAGATACCGTGTTTGTCCAATTCTAAGGTCTATAGCTTCAAATACATTTGATTTGGCCAAGTACGTCAAGGATGAAAGTTGTGACGGAAAATTAGCGACAAAAACTATGCTAGTTAAGAAAACGGTCCTAAAATGGGCTTTGGCCCAAGGCTAAGCTATCCTAATAAAAATTTACTCAAATTAGTATGAAAATACATGGAAAATAAGGTCACTCTAGCCTTAAAAAAGGACCTATTGCTAGTTGGAAACAATTATACAAGTTAGATGTTCACAGTGCTTCCTTTTGACCCTTAAGCATGGTCAACTTTTTGGTGCACTTCCTCTTGGATTATCTTGAGTCTTCCCCTTATCATAGGATCTCCAAGTATAGGGGTTGCTATACCTTTGAAGTCTTCTTCAATTCTTTGATCATTGCCTTCTAAGGGAAAGATCTTATCCCTTCTTGATTCTTCTCTTAACCTATCACTATGGTCAATTGGTGGCTCCTAAGAAACGCTTATGTAATGCATTCTAATATTTTTGAAAGTCCAATAGCTCCACTAAGTTCCTACCATGATCTTCCTCACATAAAACATAAAGTAATAACAACTTGGACATACAAAAAGTTGCATCTCTAGTTACATGTTTCCCAAGCCTATGAAATTCTCCTTGGATATCAAGATAATTCACATCACCCTTTTGTAAGTCACAAGAATGTACAATACTATTTTCAACATCAAGAGATGGCTTGTCAAGTCTATTATTCTCAAACAAATGTAAGCAATATTTAGGGATTGCATATGAACAAGATATATTTTTCCTACATAATTCAAAGAAATACTCAACAACAATATCTTTACACAATCTAAAATTCTCAAACATTCCCAATAATTCAAGAACTCTCAATGAATTCCAAAAATGAATGCCCTTACTCAAATATTTATGCAAACAATAATAGATTCAATATTTATCATATAAAAAATAGAAAAATTAGTAGGAAAATGAAATACGAGAAATTAGAATTATTTAACGTGGATATAATCATATAACCTGACCTGCAACTGTCATGTGGTAGGGGAGGGACCATTGGCATTTAATTCTTGGGAAATAGGGCCACCAACTTTTTCTACAAATATTTGAAGTCATAACATCATCTGTATGTAGTATATGTTTGGCGCCAAAACATACCTATTAATGGTGTCGGGGTTTACAAAAAAAAAAAAAAAAAAAAGTATCGGGTTGCTGTTCTATCATTGTATAACAAATAGTATTAATTAGTTACCGGAGAGTACAGTGAATTAAATTACTCACAACAACTCCAATGCAGTTAGAGTTCGATCTTAAATTAAACATCTTAAATATCATTAAAATAAATAATTTTTTATAATTTTTCTGTAGAAATTATTTATATAAATAATTATAAATAAAGTTGCTTAATTATTAAAAAATTAAATAAAAGTTGCGATTTTTGTGTAAATGAAGAGATAAAATAAGATCCAAAATTAAGAACTCAAATTAAATTTTACCGTTAAAAGTAAAAATTAATAAATAGTTTTAAATTTTATGTGACATAAAGAATTTAGTAAACCAGAGTTAATAACCTTAATTGAATTCTTGTATTAGAGAACCTCTAATGTATTGAGAAGATAATTTTTAATAAAAAAAATTAGTTATTAATTTCTTACCTTATACCCTAACAGCATTGAATAACAAGATTTTTTTCCTATTTTGCAACTTTGGTACCAAAATAGAACAATCGCAACATATATACATTCTAAAAGCATGTTGATCGAGAAATTCGTATATAAAAAATGGTAAAAATAGGAGGATGGCGAATTAAGATTTGCTTAACTGGTTAGATTAAACTATAATGTTCTGGTCTTTGTTATTTTTTTTATTGGTAGAAATCGAATACAGGAACAGAAAGTTTATAGCACTGCTATCTTGTTCAATCAACAGAATTTACTTTCCAGGTTCTCTAGTCTTCGTTACCATATAACCTTTCTACTTTTTTGATTTCTGGATACCCCAAAAGATTAAAAAAAAAAGTATGTTTGTCGTTTGAGGAAAGCTTATACTAAAATTTGAATTTGGACCTGCTTGGATACATTGATTGATTCATTTTCTTTCGGCGTGATTGTCCTGAGCTGTTACAAACTAGTACGCTGATTGTGATTATTAATCCAATTGGTTACATTACATAATCTAAAGTGCATTTTTGGGGTCTTTTCAATTTTGTTAATCCAATTTTCAAATTTTGTTGACATGTGTGTGGGGTTTCACTGAGTCGCGGAGATAGCCTAAATTCAACGTAACAGTTAATACAATGTTGTCTTTAAGTTTTTGTCCTTAATACAATGTTGGGTTGTCAGCAAGACTCTATCAATGAGTTTATAAACTTTTTGTCCTTAAGCCCGGTATCTGCGCTGAAATGGAAATTCATTTTATTAAAAAAGAAAAAGAAGTATTCGCATATAACTTAAATACACGAAAAGTTAGTTATACAGGGAAATATGTGTGGATTGTTGAGTTGAAAATGTTAAAAATTAATTATTTAATTAATTTATTTTGTAGATTAACATTAGTTAGTTATTATAAATTATTTTTAATTAGTAATATATTAATTGTGGTTAATGATTAACACCTAATTTATTAATAGATGTTATATTAAGTTTTTGTTCTAGATAGTATGTGATGGATTGGATTATTTAGTTGATATGCATTGAGAAGTTTCTACCTTCATTCATTACTTGGCTATTGCTTCATAAGATTATTAATCATCTTTGTCAAGTCAAGATAATGAAAAATAGTCTTTTCTCATTCTAGTTTTTTATTAATTGATTTGAATTTTATGAAGATGAAGACAAAATAACTATTTTTACTAGGTATACAATTTTTATCTATACTCACGTCATAATATACTATAATTTTATATCTATTTGATCCTTGTGTGTTTAGGACGTTTAAAATTTAGTAATTGGTATCCAAGTCTTATAGATACATATTATTGCTCAAACACTTTTTTAAGCACAAATAAATGGGTTCTATATTTATTATATTAAAAAATTAAACGTTAAAATAATAAATTTATTTATTAAATTTTTTATTTTAATTAAAAAAATTTATAAATTATACAAATTTATATAAAAAAAAGTGGCTTGTTTTTAAGAAAGACAACTATTATAATTTTAACTTTTTATAAAGATATATTATTTAAAATTATTTTTATAAGTGATTTATTTTTAAACAATTATATTATTATTTTATTTTTAAAATTAAAATAAGAAAATTTTAATATTAAATAAAAGATCAAAAGTACAATTAACAAATGCAACAATAATATATATAAAATATATTTTATTTATAAATCAAATGGCTTAGTGGTTTTATTGGTGGTAAAAAAAGGATGTTATTTAACATTTTTTATATATTTTTTTTAAATTTTACCCCCTAATATTAAAATTTTACATATTTTTTTCTTTATTTTTAAAATTTCATACATTTTGTTTCTAACAGTTAGCAATTCATGTTAGTGCAACGTGTATTGTCACACCAATATCATAATGTCACGTTGACAATCAACTAACAAATATAAACATTCAATTAACAGGATGGTAATATTGACAAAATTTTAAAATAGATGACAAAATGCATAAAAAAGAATGTGACAAAATTTAAGAAATTGTGAAAGCAAGGGAGTAAGATATGCAGATAAGCCCAATATCTAAAGGCAATACTAAATTTTAGTGTACATGTTTTATCTCTTGAGAGACATCTATTAAGCACTTAATGAGTTATTTTCGTCTAACAAAACTTTTTGTACATGTACCAGTTAAAATTCGTAATCATATATATATGTATAACAGGAACCTAAGTCCCGTACCATTTGAATTTGATTATTCTTTGCAAGGTAAATTATCAATATATTGTAACTACACATTCTCGAATTTCATTTATTTTAAAATAATCCTGCATATAAATTAATTTGTCTCCTATTCTGTTTTACTAAAAATGAAAAATATGAAAAGCCAGACCTGTCAAAGGCACCCCATTTTAATTGACACTTCTTAACTTTTGCCTCATCTTCATGGAAGGACCGCGGACCAGAAGTCGGTCCCACAACATGCACAGTTTGTACTAGTCCTTATACGATAAAATATTACAACATATCATCATCCCAAAAATCAAATACAATTATGGGTTAAAATTAGGTTTTGGATTTGGGTAAGTTTTATCATTAAGATATATAAGTTTGACTTTTAATTTAAAATTTGATTTATATTTATTTAATGAGTTTAATGATCATGTATCAATAATAGTCTGTTGATAATTTGTAATTGGATAATTATGTAAATTATTTTAAATTGTCATTGTACAATTTATTTTCTCATATTTTATATGTTTGATATTTTTAATAGTTTGACTAGGACTATTTAAAAGTTTTGTTATAAAATAACTTTTAAATAGACTAATAAATTCATGGTTTAATTACTCATTTGGTCTCTACATTTAGATCATCTTTATGTTTTGGTTTATATACTTAGAAATTATCCATTTTAATCTTTATACACATATTTCTTATATCATTTTGTTCCATACATAGCTAATGCATTCTGCTTTTTGAATAGGGTTTTATGGTCGATCCACGACTCCTGGATGCCGAAGGCGTCCATGGGATGATCTTGTAATTCCTACGGGGTGGAGACGATGAGGTCGATCCATGGATTTTTTTTTCCTTTTGCCGCATTTCACTCAAAGGGTTGAAGGGGGATAGTGCATCAAGTTGTTCGCGAGGGCTAGCTTGATCCTCTTCCCTAGGATCCCAAATGAGGAAACCCTAAGAGAGCCACCGACTCTAACTACCGTCCATGTACGATCCATACTAGATCTGACCAACTGTCGATCCTACCTCCTCTACGTTCTTGACAGCCCATCTTTGTCTCAATAGAGTCTTTTACTGGCATGTTTCGGTCCTCTTTCTCATTACTTAGAAAAAGTGAGCCACCGGTTCAGGTACAAGATACTATCATTACCACATGGACAATTAGACATCCAACCTATAATCACAACGACCCAATGACCTAATTGCAAGAGCGAAGCTCTACCGGCTCAATTATATCCCCCGAGCCAAGTGGAGCATGCATGAAGGAGTCAAGTCAATTTTCTATTATTTTTCTTGGAGTAGCTGGGTCATCTTGGACTTGAATCAGAGACCTTGCCCGTGAAGTAAATCATACACCTATAGTCCAAACAATTGGGAGAGAATCAATAGATTTCTTTTTGGGAGCGATTCATCTTTCCTAAAAACAGCATACAACTATCCATTGTATTGCGCTCTCCAAGTGTGTTTGTTCCCCCTTCTTCTTTACCATGTCAAGTCTTTGTGAAAAAACTCCATGAGAAGAAAAAAGGAAGGTGTGACTTAAATCCATTAAATAAAACTACAACAAAATGAAAATTGACTATGTAAAATCATCAAAATTAGTCTCATAAAATTAAAGAAAAATACATACAATTTGTGACATTTTTACATCCCTAGATAATTTATGACAGATTTACTTGTGAAGACACACTTGATGGTAGGGAGCAAAATGATATAAAAAATACATGTAAAGAAACTAAAACAAATAATTTTCAAGTATAGCTACCAAATCATAAAATTAATTCAACTATATATGAATTAAACAACTAAACCTAGATTTATTATTAAATAGGATGTCAAACCTAAATTATTATGCAGTAATGGATATGAACTTTAAAAAATATTGACGGGTATATAGTGTCAAAAAATTATAGTAAATACTCACATTATTATTATTTACTTAAATAAGCTTATCAATAGGTCTTAACAATTTTTAAATTAATTAATTAATTAATTAATTAATTAATTAATTAAATTTTTAAAAAGTTATACCCTAACTTATTCAATAAAGATCTAGTCTAACTTAGACTTATCGTAGGTTAAGTCACATATCCTTAATAAGTGAAATGTCATATTTTCATTCTTAAATGTAACATGTAATGTTTTATAAATGATGAAAATTGAATTAAAAATCTAATATTGACATCTAAATAAATTATAAAAATTGAATAATTAATTTTTTATGTTATTATATTTAGTCAGTTTGTGTTTTTTTTATTCTAATTTTGAAAAGTAGTCTACCCTTATCAATCAAACAAAATTTATATTCAAATATATCTATTTTAGGTACAAAATTGCAAAGATAGCCATATTTATTTTCTTATTATATTTGTAACACTTGAGATTAATATCTAAGTTTTATTATTAATTATCATAAAATATAAAAATTGACATTATACAATTAAAATAAATAAAAATTAATATATAAATTTTAAGGAAAATACTAGTATAATAAAAAAAATATAAATTATACATGCACACATATATATTTATATCAAAAGATAAAATGTTTCCACATAGAATATCAATATATGAATGATAAAATTTGTCTCTAAAAGTATCATTTATAATGATAGATATTTTTAATATTATGAAATATATATATTATTCTTAAAATTAATATTATCAATTCATTTTATTTTTTATATTTAAAAAGTAAAATTAAAAATAATATAGTCATGAATTTTGGTGTATAAACATAAATTGATTCCTAATATTAAAATTAATTTAATTAATAACTCTAAAATTTATAAATTAAATTGATTCTTAATATTAAACTGTAAATTGATTAAAAGTGTTAGTTTTAGGAATTAAATTAATTGATAATTATTTTATTAAAATAAATATTTTATAATAAAAAAATACTAAATTTAAGGACTAAATGAATATTTTATTATATAATATAATAATTAAAAAAATAAACACCTATACAAAATAAAAATTATAAAAGAAATAAATCATACATATGTATAAGATGTGAAAATTAAGATAAGATCTACGTGTCTATCTTAAATTAGAAAACACAAAAGATAGATATCAATCAAATGGTAGAGTTAAAATATTTTTCTAGTACTAAAGAGAAAGATAGATTTATATGAGTCAAAGTTAAAAAAATATTTTATTAATGAATGTACAAATGAAATTAAAATTTTGAGGTGTCATGGGCCTAATCACACATGAGGCACCTCAAATTACTTGCCATTTAAAACTTAAAAAATTAAAATAATCTACCCAAAAAATTAGAGACTATAAAATTTGAAAAGAAAAAAGAGAAAAGGATACATAATATATAAAATAAGGAAAAAAAATATATGATAAGAAGAATATAAATTTTTGAAGAGAAGAAATAATATTTGAATTAATAGTAATAAAAGAAAATAAAAATAAAAAGATCAAAAGATAATGATAAGATGTATTTTTGTATGAAATTTCATTAGATTAATTTTTTAATTGATTTTAGTTAATATGACGAGGTTTTGGAAGAGGAAAGAAGAAAATGAGAGGTGAGATGCATCAAAGGAGAGAGAATTCTGTATACTATGTAAAGAGAGTAAAGTACTTAAATAATAATAGATATGAGGAAGAACGAAAAGAGTGAAGTTTTTCAAAGCTAAATAGACATGCTCATTAGTATAAATAGAAAGAATATAAACTAATAATTTATCATTTATATTATACTATAAATTGAAATCTATAGTTATAAGTCAACAATTATTGCTATGAAATTCTCTATGATCAAATATTTATTAATTTTTTTATATAATTCATTCACAAATTTTCCAAGAGTTTAATGATCATTTACTGATATTGTAAAGTAGTTTTTTTTATACCATTATTTAAATACAAATTACTGATAACATGAATTTTAAGATATGTATTATAAAATTTAATAAATTTATCATAATTAATAGTTATAATTGAATGAAAGTGTAAAATTAGTTTACATTGTCCATGCATGACTTATTTTTTTTTTCATTTTTAAATAAGAAAGTAGAAACAAAAAATAAAGGTAAAATAGTTTTTTTTAACTAGAATATTGTTCATAATATATTTTAATTTAAATATACTAGCATTGTAAATAAAATCTTTATTATCATTCAATAATAAATTACTATTTATGATAAAATTGTTAATTTTTAAAATAATCGCTTTAAAAATTATATTCATGACAATTTTTACTTAGTTGACAATACATATAAAAATTAAATCTTTTAAATTAAATATTATTTTTATTTGCGTAAATAATAATAATAATAATAATAATAATTATTATTATTATATAGTAAGAAAATTTAATTTATTGGCATTTTTATTATGATTTATTAAATATTATAAATTAATTATTATTATTTCTAAATAGTTTTAAATAATATTATTTGAAAGACTTGACCTCACAAAACTTAATCTAATCCATTTTCACTCCAACTCTCAACAAAGTGTTAACCCCAAAATTAGTAAGGTAAAAACAAAGTCATTAGCAAGCACGACACGGAAAATTCGGAACTCATTTCTTCATGCTCTCGTAGGTTTCCCTTTCCGTTGCTTTTTTGTATGTCTCATCTATCAGGTGCGCCAATTTCTTCCTAAACGTAGCGAGGCAAGGGGGGGAAGGTATCTCCCTACCTAACCTTAGTGTGGGGAGAGTACCTATGTTGAGGACAAGGTGTGTGAATGAGGTTATTTTATTTGATGTGAATGAGACGCAATTTGGACAAACAATTGTACTTGAACCTGCTTATATTTAAAGGTTTTCATTTTCTCTATGGATGCTTGTGCTGGATTCCCAATCCACTTCATATTTAACAAGGATTCGAGTTTCACGTTTTATTATTGATATCAAAATTTGGTGGATAATTTATAACTATTTTTGAAAGATTTTTTTTAATCTCAATATTTACTTAAAAATATTTTTTTATATACTATTAAGTCAATTTATTAGTATATTTAATAGAACTAAATATATACTGATAGTCTTATAATAATCTGATAGTAAATAACTCAATAAGATGAATAATAATTGCTAAAATAAGAATTTGATAATTTTAAAAATATAAATTAAATTCAATTTTATAAAATTAACTTAACAACTAAAAGTTACCATATATATATATATATAAAATATCCATCCCATATTAGTTTTTTGCGTGAGAATCTTCATCCATTACTCACTCACTTGATCTATGTTAATTAAAAAAAAAGTTTGTATTGAGCTGTTAGCAATACACTTCCCGAAATGGTTATTATTAAATCAAGTCACATTTACTGCCTAAATTACGAGTTCAGCTATTATCTTTCCATTTTCTAACGCTGGTTGGTGTGATTCAGTTGTGATTTGGCCCATTCTTTTAGAAATGTTTTTCACTGATTAGCGGAGTTCACCTAAATTCAACCTAATAGTTGCACAAATTTGTCTGTTTTCAAGAAATTGATACTACCAATAATGTACAACTTTTGTCTCTATGCCCAATTCCTGCGCTGAAAGGATTTCTTTTATAAAAATGCTTTTGTACGTCACTTAATATACACACTTTATATGAAAATGATTTCTTTTTTATTCATTTAATGAACGTATTCTTTCAGCCTCATTCAATCATACCGTATTGATTAATATTTTTAAGAAAAGTAATAATAATAAAAGTGTCAATTGTAACTTAGATTATATAAAAATTGAGTTAATAATGATAATTTTGAAAAAAAAAACAAAACAAAAATTGAACATCAATATAAGAAATCTCATTTATAGTATAAGCATAGAAAGATAAATTCATAAGTAAATGATAATATAGAAAGAAAGTTAAAGAAAGTTTGACGCTAAATTTTAATTCATAAATAAGTTCGGTTAGATATTAAGCGATATCCATATGAAATTTACTTCTCTTTGATTATTTCCAATTTATTTTTTTTCTTCATTATTTTTTGACTTAAATATTTTTAATTGTTTTATAATTTTTATGATTAATAAATAATAGATATTATAAATTGATAAGATAAATTTATTTTCTATATTCTGAATATTGAAATTAATTAAGTAAAAAGTAATTAAATAAAAAATAAAATAATAAGTTTCAATAATTTTAAAAATAAAATAAATTATTAATAAATTTAAGAAAAAATAGATTATACAAAATTATTGTATATAAATTTAATGACTTTTATAATTATTATTTTAAAAATTATATCAATAATGATTCTTTATTAAATAAAAATATAAAACTGTTTTATATTATTAATACTTGATTAAATTTAATACTATTTACCAAATATTCTTAATAGACACTTATGAATTAATTACCTTTCTTTATGAATTAGTAGATCAAGATTCATCACCTTTCTTTATATAGTACAAGTAAAAGTTACGAATGTATATTGCGACTTGACGGTGACAACCATTTGAACGAAGTTAAAAGGCATATCAGTCTTCTTTTTTTCTCTTGCCTCATATTTTTCATTCCTTTCTAGATGTGTCACGAAAAACATTCGACTTTATTGTTTGACATTAATGTCAAGTTGCAAAACGACTAATCAAGTTTTTTTTTTTTTTTAAAGATCAAGAAACAAATCAAGATTTCCAATAAATAAACATTGACATCACCTTAGAGGTAGGTTCCAATTTGGCCAATAGCTGTATAATAATAAAATTCAACTTATGCAAACTAGACGCGTTGAAAAATATACTACCACGCCCATTAAGAATTAAATGTCATAATCAAATACCAAAGAACCTCTTCAATATCATCTTGTTTAAATATCCATGCTCAAATACCTCGTTTTTCTCACAACCACAGTCATGAAGCTGAATCGCCTCTGCATAGTTTTACCACCAAAATCTGGTGAAATGGTGCTACCACTTGAAGAGGGTGTCCAACAAGAACCCTTTCAAACAGCAAAGAAACAAGTTAAGGCCCAACAGCCTCACAGGGCTTGTGGGGGACAAGTTTATGCTTTGCTTCGTGATTCTTTGGGCAAGTTGTATGACTCAGGGTGGTGGAGAATTTGCCAACAGAGAGACCACAAAGAGAAGAACAACTCTGGTGTGTTGTTTCATGACATGGATGGCGTGCAGTTTTCTGTCAAAATTGGCAGGGAGAACCCCAGAATTTTCAGCTATGCAGAGCTGTTCATAGGCTCAAACGGTTTCAGCGAAGACCAAGTTCTAGGGAGTGGAGGGTTTGGTAAAGTGTACAAGGCTGTTTTGCCAAGTGATGGAACTGTGGTTGCTGTGAAGTGCTGTTTAGCAGAGAAAGGGAAGCAATTCGAGAAGAGTTTTGCAGCAGAGTTAACAGCTGTGGCTGATCTTCGCCACAAGAACCTTGTGAGGCTGAGGGGTTGGTGTGTCAACGAAGATCAGTTGCATCTTGTTTATGACTACATGCCTAACCGAAGCCTTGACCGAGTACTATTTCGCCGGCATGAGAACTTGAAGGGTGAGCCTCTTAAATGGGGACAAAGAGTGAAAATTGTAAAAGGTTTGGCAGCTGCCTTGTACTATCTCCATGAACAACTAGAAACTCAAATCATTCATAGGGATGTTAAGACCAGCAATGTGATGCTGGATTCCCATTATAATGCTCGGTTAGGTGACTTTGGTATGGCAAGGTGGCTAGAACATGAGCTTGAGTATGAGTACAACACTAGGAAAACAATATCAACCAGAAGTGGCCATTTCAGGTTGGGAGAGACATCAAGAATTGGTGGCACAATTGGGTATCTTCCACCAGAAAGCTTGCAGAAACCAAGCAATGCAACCTCCAAATCTGATGTCTTCAGCTTTGGAATTGTTGTGCTAGAGGTGGTGTCTGGAAGGAGAGCAATTGATCTCACATACCCAGATGATCAAATCATTTTGCTTGACTGGATCAGAAAGGTTTCTGATGAAGGGAAGCTTCTGGAAGCCGCTGATACTCGGTTACCAGATGGATCCTACAAGCTTTCAGAGATGCAGCATTTCATTCACATAGGCCTCCTATGCACACTCCACGACCCACAATTGAGGCCAAGCATGAAATGGGTGGTGGAAGCTCTTTCTGACATTTATTTTAAATTACCATCACTCCCTTCTTTTCTCTCCCACCCTTTATACATTTCTGTGTCTTCACCATCTGATACTAGTCACAGTCCTAGCAGCACAAGTGGCACTGGCTCTACCACAGATAATGCTAGCATAATCACCAACTATACCTCATCAAACTATGTCACAGCCGCTGGTGAAACTGTGTATGTAACTGCTGAGCACAGAAACAGTGAAATCATCTCTTCTAAGATCCTGCACCATCAGCAACCATTCCCTGTGGTTGAAACTCCAAGGGAAATATCATACAAGGAGGTTGTTTCTGCTACAGATAACTTCTCAGATTCAAGAAGGGTGGCTGAACTAGACTTTGGAACTGCTTACCATGGCATTCTTGATGACAAGTGCCATGTTTTGGTGAAACGCCTCGGGATGAAGACTTGTCCTGCATTGCGCGACAGATTCTCAAATGAACTCCGGAATCTTGGAAGGCTTCGTCATAGGAATTTGGTTCAGCTTCGCGGATGGTGCACCGAGCAAGGAGAAATGCTTGTTATTTATGATTACTCATTAAGTAGAATTCTCAGCCAAGTGCTTCTGCATCATAGCAATGGAAGTAGAAATGGGAGTTCTGTCCTCCAGTGGCATCACAGGTACAACATAGTGAAAGCACTGGCCTCAGCAGTTCTCTATCTACACGAGGAATGGGATGAAAAAGTGATCCACAGAAATATTACCTCTTCAGCTGTTATTCTTGAAGCAGATATGAACCCAAGACTCAGCTCTTTTGCTCTAGCTGAATTTTTGTCAAGGAATGAGCATGGTCATCATGTTGTCACTGACACTAGAAAATCGGTTCGAGGGATTTTCGGCTACATGTCACCAGAATACGTGAAATCAGGTGAAGCAACCACTGAGGCTGATGTTTATAGTTTTGGTGTGGTGGTGCTTGAAGTTGTCAGTGGACAAATGGCAGTGGATTTCAGGCAGCCAGAGGTGCTTTTGGTGAAGAAGGTTCATGAATTTGAGATGAGAAAAAGACCATTAAAGGAATTAGCTGACACAAGACTCAATGGAGAGTACAATGACCAAGAATTAATGAGATTGGTAAGGTTAGGAATTGCATGCACCCGTTGTGACCCGCAGGTAAGACCAAGCATGAGACAGATAGTAAGCATTCTTGATGGCAATGACAAATTACTTGTCCAGAATGACAAGGAGAGCAGGGAAGAATGGAGACAAATAAATGATTGTTCTTTGTCAATGATTAAGAGAATCCAAGCTCTAGGAATACAGTAAGAAGTTGTAGAAGACATTGGAGCAACCTAATGAATGGGCTGAAATTTTTGTAAAATAGAGAAAGATCTTTCTTCTTTTTCCTCTCCATGTTTTATCTATTTTGTCTGCTTATTATCTATACTAGGTTGTATATAAAAGAAGCTTAATGTATCAGTGTGTCTTTCTTCTGAAGCATGGCAAAAATTATGTACTTTTATTCATACTTCAATTTTTTTAGTTTTCAATTCCACAAGCAAAGTGGCTCACAACACAATCTTAAGAAAATGAGAAAGCTCAAGCTCACACACATTCAACACAATGTAGCTTCAGTCACTCCTCTCTGCAGTATAACTTCTTTTCATGCATCTATTCATCATCATCATCATCAATCCCAACCCAATTAATGAAACCAAAGAGGAACTCCCTGAATGTGACCTGACCATTCTTGTCCCAGTCCATTTCTTCTGCAAGGAAGACAAAATCACAAAGGGAAGTCAAATAACAAATACAAATAAGGATGGGGAAATGAAAGATGAAACAACAGATCATGCTATTGAAGAAGCATTGAAGTGAAGTAAATAATACGAAATCGGCGTTTAGAGATGCGTGCCGGCGATCTTTCCCGAGGATTAGTCTCACTCAGTGTCCTGACCATGTCCTTTTGGTTAAGCTTCCCATCACCATTTTGATCAAAAAACACAAAGGCCTCAACTATGGTATTAAAAATTTCTCCAACCTTTGCTAACCCTGCTTTGGATGACTGAGAGAAAAATATAATCATTATATGTGATTGCAAAGTTTAAGCACATATATCAATTTATCAAGAAAGCATGAAATTAAGTTTCTGAGAACTACATTATCAGAGGATGAAGGTTCTGCTAGGAGATGGATGAGGCATAGAAGAACTATAAACTCATTGAACTGTATGCCCTTGCTTCCATCAATGTCACAGTACTGAAAAAGATTCTCAATCTCCTGCTCTTCAAGATGAAGTTCTAGATGTTCTAAGAACTTTTTTAGTTCATTGGGTTCTAAAGATCCGTTAGAATCCTCATCTGTGAAAGATACAACATAAAGGATATCACTTTTCAATAAAAAATTAAGAGCTGTGGCTTATGAAGAAAAGAATATTTGGGTTTTTTTGTAACTCACCATACTGTTCAAACATTCCTCTTAATGTTTTCAGTCTCTCCTTGAACATAGGGAACAACATAACTATACTATCAATTGATTTCAATCTGCTTTCTGCAAATTTATATCTTTTCATTTCAGCTATTTTCCTTTCAAGCTTCTCATCCAAGCACATTGTCTTGCTTGACTTACCAATACAACACATTGCTGCTCCCATTTTGCTGGGAAAAAACTTCACAAGAAAGCAAAAGGTAAGACTAACATTCCTTAGAAAGAGGGACAAGGAAACAAAAAAGGAATTAATCATGTGTTAATTTTTCACCAGTCACGGAAAATAAATTGTTCTACTCTTGATTAATCAAATTTCAGTAATGATCAAGGATCAAAATGAATAATTTCAATTTGAAAACTGTATGATACTAATCTAACAATAGAGACTTTGATATATTTCACTTGATAAATATCAAAACAACAACAAAGGCTAATCCCGCAAAATGAGGTCAGCTACATAGATCATACAACGTCTTCGGCTCAGAGAGGACAAAACAAATCCAGAAATTGACATGGAGAAGTCACACAAACAAGTTATTATTTTTTTAAAACCAACATCAATATGAAAGTACAAGGTTCACCAGAAATTCTCAATTCTTATAATCTTTCAAACCATTGTTATTTGATGTTCTGGTAAAGTACAAATTCCAAATGTTCTCCAGTCCCCATTAAGATATGAAGTAGGTTAAACAAGAGAAAGGAATATGTAAAGACAAGCAAAAGAAACTTACTCTCAGATTTCCAGGTGCTTGGCTTATAACAAGCTAAACAAATAGTTTTGGTACAACCAAAGGGTTAGAAGGAAGTTCTATATATGCAAAAACTTGAAGACAAGATAAGCACCTCGAAATTATAAGGGAAAGAAAAAGATGAAAGTAGAAAAAGAGTGGAGTGGATTCCAAACTGGTGATGCCATCTTTGCTTTGAGTATTAGTCCCTTTCTCTTCAAGTATCCAAATTCCAAAGGGGTAATTAACGAATATGTTCCATTGACTTAAAAAACTGCAGATAATGCTAATTCACAATTTGTTTTATGGTGTTTCCAATAAACCATAAAGAGAGAATCGTTTACAACATACTATACTTTAAATCGTCTCGAATATGAATAAATTTTAATTTATTTTGTTTTATTTAATAAAATTATCTTAAAAATATTATTTATTTACAAGAAGTTCTGTTTTCAATAATTTATTTTATTCTTTGATATGAAATTTCAACAAAGAATAATTTAGAAAAAATATTTATTATTAAATGAGATTATATAATTAAAGCTGTTCACATTTTCACACCATTATGTTAGGCCCTCATTCAGATTTGTCTCATTTTGATTTCCATATACTTCCCCGAGCATATAGTAGGATTATGACCCAAACTGGGTATAATGAATTAGGTATAAAGAGCCTCTTCAGGGTGCATAGTTGCATAGATTCATAATTTTAATATGATTCCTATATATTATCTTTACGTAATTTAAACAATTGTTTCTCCTAATGCTGAAATTTTATTAGACCGTACACATCACTTCTTTTTTGGGTTAACCAGTGTTGCTAACATAAGCAATCCCTCATATACAACTATCATCTCTAATGGTGCAACTCAATTTGGTATTGTTGCTTTTGTTAAAATAACTTCAACAATCCATCTAAGATGCTCTAAATTACTCAACCCACAAGAGCTTGAAAGATTATTGACAAAAGGGATAAAACATTGGCTAGCAAACCCTTTGTTTTTGGAAAAATCTAGCAGAGGTGACTATGTAGGGTAGGGTTGCATTTAGAAATTCTAAGGTCTAAATGCAAAATTTATATTCAAAGTTTAATTTTTTTTATAAAATTAAAATACAATAATGATAGTAAGACTCAAAAAATAAAATCTTGTACATAATAATCAAATTTTAACAATAACAATAATTATAAATATTATTTTAGAATTATCTCGTATGTTTGGAAAGGAATATAATTTTTATAAAATTTAATATTTTAATGAAGTATAAATTTCTTTTGTTTAAACTTTGGATAGTATCTTTATTTTTAAAATAATTTAGGATATTCAATATTAAGACTACGTATATAGACTTATTAATAAAATAAACAAATTACATACAAGAAAGAATTGAATTATTTGAGTGCTAGCACTCTTTTTTTCTTTTTAGCAAATGATATATAAGTTTACAAAGAGCACAAAGTGAAAAGTGTCCAATAAAATAAGATAACGAGAAAGGATCATACAAGATGTTTATCCAATCTCTTCTATTGAGAGATTTTTTCTACTAAGTCAACCTAACTTATAACAAATATTATCACAACCTCTTTAGACTTTACACATTACAATATATTCTTTAATTTTAATCCTCTTAAGGATTTCAACAAAGATAAAAAAAGATTTTACAAGATAATTAGACAGAGTGAGCATAAAATGTTTTAGATCATAAAATGTTTTAGATCAGAAACACAACTTTTTTACACAAAGAAATATGAAAAAAAAGAAGCATCCAAAGAAATTTATATAGTTTTTGACCTTGTGAATACCTTTTACATGAGATCTTGTTTTTCTTCGCTTCAAGATTGTTTATATAAGTATGAGATGATAATAGTCATTGATACATATGGTCCTTTGATAACCTTTGTAATAAATGCACAAGATATCTTCATGTTTTTTCTTGCATAGTTTTGTTTTTTTTTGTTGGAGAGAGAAAAGTTGCAACAAACTTTGTACTTTATGTTTTTCTTAATCGTGCATCGAAAAACTTTCTACAAAGTAAAGTTCTTTTGGTTTATCTTTCTTTCTTTGTAAGACTAAACAACGAGGACATTTTGTTACATTGACTTGCCCTTGTAAAGAGATAAAGCTGAAAAAAAAAATATTAGTCCATTTTCTTCTACCAAGGTGTTCGCAGAGTCACAGAGACAAGATATGAACGTTAGAAAATAACTAAAGCGTGTGTATAATTGTTTCTTTATAATATTACGATAAGTACATGTGAATATATATATATATATATATATATACACATGTGAATATCAAAATGAGATAAGATAAGATATTGATGTTATTAGCGTTATTGGACACTTCTATACCGAAACATGTTTGGATGCACGTTTCCAAACATATATTGCACAGTAACTCTTATCCTATAGGTGAGACAAACTTGAATTTTTATATATCTTCTTTGAAAGATATGCACATGTAATACATAGTTATTGTAATATTTGTAATAATTTTGTTATCATCAAAATATTATACGAAATGAATGCTTAATACCTTTGGTTCTAACAATTAATCAATATAATAATAAATTATATATCATGTTATAAAAAAATTTATTATCTAACCATTTAAACTAATAATAAATAATTTTAAAAATATACATGAAAAAAAATTTAAGACCTTAAATAATTATGAGCTAGACACAATTATCTCATTCACTTTACAGTTGCCATGGCCCTGCCATAACTAAGAAGACCTCATGATCATTTGGTCATTTCAATTTAATGTTACATCTAAATTAATAGATCTTGTAGCTATCACTTGAGAAGCCGACGATAGATAATTGAATTGGAGGTTTTTTCATTTACTTGTTTACATTCTGATTTCATAGTTAGTTTAGATGTCGCTAATCCTAATCAAACAAATTGAAGATATTTTAGCATAGGAGTATACAAATTATTGTAGAGATTTCAATGACTCATGGCTGAGAGATTCGATTACCTTGGTCCCTACATCTTAAAAAATCACCTAAACTACCATCAAAATTCAAAACATTCCCAAGTTCACCTCCAAATTAAATTGAACACAACTTCATCCACATCATCAAAGATCCAAAACCCGGTGACCATGTGCATCTAAATGATAGGAAATAGTTTTGACAGAAAACAGCATGCAAGAAGAAAAACTTTTAGAATTTAAGTACTACTTTTATTTATTGATCAATTTGTTTAAATAAGGGTGAAAAAGTAGGTCTATCCCAGCATATTAACTCACCAACCTGCTATTTTTTGGTGGAGTAGTTTATATAGTTAAACAGCTAACTCGTTCAACCTTCTCCATTTTACCCGTTAACCCACAAGTTGGAGTAGTTCAAGCAGCAAGTTATATAAATTTTTACATTTCTTGTTAATCAATATCCATTTACAAAAGAATTATCCTCATTTATATTTAATTATTTTTATAACTTTTGAATTGAAAAATATAATTTTTCTCATATAATTATTTTTACATAAATAAAATTATAAATAATAATAATAAATTTATATTTTGGTTTTTGCTTGTGGTATAATAACACTAGGGCTTGTCGTATAATAGCACTAGAGCTTGCCTTCCCATTTGTAACTATAAATCTATTAGTATAAAAAATTATTTAATTTAAGTAGTGCTTTTTCATTTTTTGTTCCTGTAAATTTTCCTTTTCAGAATAATCCTTCTAAGTTCAAATTACTCATTTTTAGTTTCTGTTGTCAATCTTTTTTACAAAAACATTAAGTTGTTGATGTCATCACATGTCACATCAATAAAATATGATGTTACGATTATATGATTAGCGCCACGTCACAAAAAAATATCATGTTAGAAACATAGACTAAAAATGATTTTTTTATAGAGATTAAAAGTGAATTATTTTTATAGAGATGAAAATAAAAAAAAAATTGCATGGACTAAAAAAAAGTGACATATTTGCAAGCACGAACAAATATTTAAGCCCTAAATATAATGTATAAAATTAATTTAAAATTAATATAAAGTAAAGTTGTAAGAAAAAATAATTATTTAAAAATAGAGAATGCATCTTAGTTGATCTAAAACTAATATCACTTTATTATAGTTTTTGTTGACCTAAACACCCTACATATTAACCAAGACTTTAAGACTTTCATTAAAACTCATTACCTAAGTCATCGATTAACTAAGCATGAAAGGTGAGAAGGGAATAGAAGTTGTGATTGTAAGTGAAAAAAGAGAATGTTATGCACAGTAGAAAGATATGAACTTATGTGAATTGTATTATTAGGGATGAAAATAAGTTAGGTTAGGTCAGACTTCGCTAGGATTGAGAATAACCTTAGTTAAAAATATAAAGTCTAATATGACCTCTTTACTTATCATCAACTTTTTTTATATAAGCCTAACTCGACATGCATAATCATGTTGCTTACAACAATTACCTTGCTTGGTACAATTAGCACTCAAATAATTCATATGTTAGATTTCTTCTTTATATTTTGTACAAGAGACTTGTTAGGTATGCCTATTAAGTTTTTATTAAGAAATGTTCACCTTTGGTATGTTTTCACTTGGTCTGTTATCTCCCTTATCTACTATGAATGATTATACAAGAAACAGGAGATAGTGTAAAAAAAGTGAGAGTGTGAGAGTGTTGAGTGAAATAAAAAAAAATCGTAAATGGATGTATATTTTTTTGTGAGATATGTGTGTTAAAAAAGGATGAAATTGTTTATATGGTGAATGATAGAGCCTAAAATGTTTATGCAATGAGAAATTATATTAGTTTTAAGTCAATTAAGATAGATGTTGAGAAATTATATTAGTTTTAAGTCAATTAAGATAGATGTTGTGTTTATAAATAATGATCTTTTCTTGTTATTTAATATTCTTATTTTATAATAATGTTAAATTAAATTTATTTATTTTCATCTCTATAAAAAAAAATCATTTTTAGTCCTTGTAAACATTTTTTTCATTTTTAGTCCCTATTGTTGACGTAACACTAATGACATGATAATATGCTGACATGGAACATGATGATGTCATTGTGGCATAATCTTTTGCTGACGTGGCATGTGATGACGTCAACAACTTAACATTTTTGTAACAGAAATTGATGACGTAGACTAGAAGTGAATGGTTTGGAACTTACAGAGATTATTTTAAAAAAAATTTACAAAGAGGAAAAATGAAAAAGTGCTAATTTACAAAGATGAGAAACTTAATTAAACCTTTAATTTAGCTCAATTAGTAACAAAAATATTGGGCGGTAAATAACACTTGAACCTATTGCGCTTTCCCAATAACAAAATGTCTTAACATGTTTTTTTTTTTTTATAAATTTGGATAGGTTGAAAGAGAGTTAACCCGCCAATCCACTATTTTTCTGACTCGTTGACCTACTTCTTACCCCTTAGCAAGCCAATTTACCAACTTGTCACTAAATGAAGATAGTTGTATTTTTAAACCCATTTTTCTTTTGTGACTCATCCCATCCTACCCTTTTTTAGTACAAAGTGTATATGTTCATAAGGACATTTGCAAAATCCTTCTTTGACAAAGTAAGCATCAATGCAATTGTACCAAGCCTTTGGTTCTTGCTTTAAGCCATATAGGAGGTTGATTGTTGTACATTTCTTCTTCTAACTCCTTGTGCAAAAATGTCGACTTCACATCAAGTTGATAATCTAGCCAAGAGTCCTAAGCAACCAAGCACAACATTAAAAGCTTCACTATTGGCACAAACACTTATTTGTAACCGACACCAAATTTTCTCTTATAACCTTATACAATGAGCCTAGATTTATACTTGTCAACTTCCCCATCTTGCCTTAACTTTGATTTAGAAATACACTTCACACTAATGGATTGTTGGCCTTTTGAAAGATATGTCAATTCCTATATTTCTCAATTGAATTTATCTCTACATCTATAGCTTTTCTCCACTTTGTTTCCTTAGACACTTCTTCAAATGTTATCAAATCACAATAAGAAAAAAAGGCTAAATAGGCAATTGCTTCATCATTTATTAGCTTACTCTCACTCTTATAATCGTTTATCCAAGCAGGTATCTACCTTTCACATTGAGCTCTTATTAGTTGGATGTCACTTTGAATTCTTGCTACTATAAGTGATGGACTTTCATTTGATGTTTCTAACTCATGGTTTGCCTCACTTCCAACTCTTCCCTCATCAAGAATTACTAGAATTTGTGGTTGTACAATACTATTCCAATCCCATGAATTCTCCTCAATAAAACATGACATCATGACTAATAATAATTTTCTTGGTAATAAGGTTAAATAATCCATAAGCTTTAGATTCTTCATTTACCCTATGAAAAATGCACCTCACTCCTTTGTCATCCAACTTCCTCCTCTTATCTGAAACATGAGAATATGTTATGCATCCAAACACTCTAAAATAATCAACTGTTGATTTACGATCAGTCTAAACTTCTTTATGTTTCACAACAACAATTAGGCTACAATTAAGTATATGAACACTCCAATTCACCATCTCAAGCCAAAACTCCTTTGGAATCCCATTAGTCTTCAACATACTTTACACCATAATTAGAATAATGTAATTCTTTCTTTCAGACACACCATTATGTTTTGATAAATACGTTATTGTTAGTTGTCTAAGAATGCCATAAGAAGCACAAAAACTCATGAATATACTTGAGTTATACTCCCATTATGATAAAACCAAAAATCTTAATTTCTTTCCCAAACTCTTTTCCATTAGAGTTTTAAACCTTTTAAATATAGCGAGAGCCTCAGACTTCTGCTCCATGAAGTACATTCACACCTTCCTACTAAAATCATTAATGAAAGTAGTAAGTTACCTTTTGTTCCTATTTGATGCCAAATTAATAGGGCCTTATATGTCTAAAAGAACAAATTGTAGTAACTTTTTAGCTCTTTCCATGCTCTAGCTTTCAAAAATAAGCCTCGATGTTGCTTTCCAACTACATACTATTCATAAGCTCATGTAGGATAATTAATATGAGGAAACCTTCCACTAATCTTCTTTGTTGTAGTGTCTTTACCATTGAATTAAGGTGAACATAGCACAAATTCCATAATCATAGCACATTTGAAATTTGCATAATATAACAAATTTGAGTATCATATTGGATGTGTAGAGGAAACATACGATTGGTTGTCATAGTAATTTAAGCTATCATTCTTTTCTTTGGATGCATGATTTTGTAATGACCTTTCCTCATAATGATCATGTATTCCTCTTCTTACAATTGCCCAATACTAATGTGGTTGCTCTTCAATTTTGAGACATAAAAAACCATAATTTTTCGAAACATTACCTCCAATTTTTAACTTAATGTTACCTTTCCCTACAATAGTCATCTTGGCATTGTTTCCAAGCTTTATAGTATCTTTGAACAACTCATAATCTGAAAATAAGTACTTGTCATCACACATGATGATTTCAGTAATTGGAGTCCAAATAACACAAATCTTTATTTGTATCCTTGTGATATGCCATCAACAAAATTTTCTCCTCATTTTTTTTTTGCAAAATTTGACTTTTCTCCTTTGCCATAATTCAAATTGGAAGGGCATTCAAATTTGAAGTGGTCATACATATGACAATAATAATATTTGATATTTGACTTATAGAAGCCTCCTTTGCCGCCATCAAAGCTTCCTCTATCACTTCCCCATCCTTTACGAAATCTTCCACAACCTTTACTAGTGCTTCTCTAATTTGTGGATACTTCAATATTTGCTCCTTCGTGTAATTTCTCTCCATTCTTTGTTCATACACAACCAGTGAGTTATGTAATTCATCTATGGACATTTCTTCAACATTCTTTGATTCCTCAATAAAATAGACCACATAATTAAATTTTGACGTCATGGACTGTAGGACCTTTTCCATTATTACTACATTCTCAAGCTTTCCTCCATGAACATTCATTTTGTTGGCTATTGAAAATGTTATTAAAAAAATACTCATCAACGAACTGTCTCTCGTTCATGTGTAGAATCTCAAATTCCTTGTGAATGGCTTGTAGTTGCTTCTTTTTCACTCTTGTGGACCCATGATATTTTTTCTTTATGCAGTTCCAAATTTGTTTCAATGTGTCATTTTGTAGAATAGTATCCAAAGGATTGCGATCAATTTCTTGAAACAAATATCTTTTTGCTTTAATATCCTTTAACTTCAGTTCCTCTAATTTCTTTTGATAAGCCTCTTTATCTGTGAAGCTATTTGTTCACTTACCTTGTTTTCAATAAATCACTAGTATTCCTTCAACTGCAAGAAGTTTTCCATAAACAAACTCCATTGATCATAATAACCATCAAACTTTGGGATTGCAGGTTGTGCAAAGTTTGACAAAAAACAACAAACAAGAAGAGAAAGTTTTGGAATAAGTACTACTTTTATTGACTGATCAATTTGCTTAAATAGAAAAACAATAACGTATATCAATCTAAAAAGAAACCAAAGACTTCAATCTAAAAAATAATGACACCATGACTCCTACATTTACAGGATACTCCTAAAGAATTGGTCAACTCAAACCAATTCCCTATAGAATAGGACATCCACACCTATTAAGAATAACATAACAACTATACATAAAAAAAAACTATTTCATTAAAAGACTAACATGGTTTGAAAGTCACCTCTAATAACTACCTTTTCATTTCCAAGACATTACTCATTTACTATGGACACCAAGATGCTAATTAAGACCCAACTAGAACATGGAAAAAATCATTTGCAATTAAACACAACATCCATGAGTAGTTTATGATTTTACATGTTACAATGATGAATACGTATAACATGTTCATAATACACCAAGTAGTATATAAAGGTTATAAATTACATGCACCCATAAAGGGTCCAAATTCATGTCTTCCATAAGATTCACTAGCAATAATTTGTGTTAGAGCTATTTCTATCTTAAGACTAGAGTTTTCACAATATTATATGTCACAAAGTGTTTTATGGGTCATGGGACAATAATTTCATAGTTTTTATGAGAGTGGAGTTCTCTCATTTGAACACTAACTAAGAGCCCAACTCGTCATAAGTTTATTCACATCATAAATCCAAATAACAAATCCATTAATATTAGACCCTAAAGTGTTTTGAAACATGTAAACAAACAAATTAAGAAAGATAATTGTATTTTATTATTAAGGAAAGAGAATGTTTTACAATCAACTCTCAAGCACAAGTAGATGCATGTAACCTTATTAGACGCTAAGAAGCCTTGATCATATGTTAGTTTTGTCTAACCCCATAAGACATAAGGTGCTAGTCTGTAATAAGTGCTTATATCTAAATGCAGCGTTTCACTTAAATGAGTTATATCTATGAATATCTTATACAAAACAATATTTTATGAAATCTTATTGTATAAGTTTTTTAGATAAAAAATGCTACTTTTTTTAATAATGCAAGTTTATCAGAAATCATCATTTGAAAAGACACATTTGTCAACATCTCTAATCATCATATCTTTCGAGAAAAGTAAGTCAGAGTTGTACAACCACTTTTTGACAAAAGCAGAGATAAGAGCACTATTTTATTATATCAAGATGACTAGCTCGTGAAAAGATTTTAATTAAATGATCTAACATCTCTACGGACTCTAGATTTTAAAATATCAAAGGATGAACTCTAAAACTCCTACAACGATTATCTTTACTAGAAGTTCTATATATACCCTTGTCTTAGAGAGTTTTAGCAAGTGTGCAATTCAAAACTTATTTATGATAAAAAAATCCTTTCTAGTAATATGTTCTTTCTTAGAAAAGTCCTTAGACTATAGTTCATATACATCTATAAGACGTGGAGTGTCACCCTCTTTTAAACAAACCTCACCTTGTAAAGTGGTTGAAGCCTAAAGAGGCTTGGATCAAAGAATACTTGGATATATTGCTTGGAGATACAATTGAAATATTACCTGGGACTAAGCCTAGGTTGATTTGGTTGTTTTTTGTCTAAAAGTGAAAGTGTTAGCTTATAGTGAAAAGCTTGGTAAAGTTATGAAGGATTGGGTATAGTATTTTAACAAATAAACTAGTATAAAAATTATATGTGGTTATCTCTTTTCCATATCTTTTACATTTATGTTTATTACTTCATAGATAAGTTAATCCTTTATTTTTACTAACAAGGTTTTTATTAAAGAAGTTTTCATCGTCTGATCTTGATAGATGCATCTTTAAGAAATAGATTTGTAATTTTTTTTAAAGAACACAATTCAACATTTCCCCTTCTTGTGTACATTTGATCTAATAATTAATACTATGTAAAATAATATTATATTAATTCCATTATCAATATTATCTAATAATGAAAATATGGGTTGACACAAGTGGTCAAGGATCCAGAGATAACTCATATCCTCCCCCATGGATGCAAGTTTGACCCCTCTGACATCATTAAAATCTCGCTTGGTGGACAACTCTCTTTAATGAGATCTCCTGTCACTTAGAGGCTAGTTGAATAGTCATGACTAGGTAAAGTTGCTAGCAGTTTAGGCATGTTTAGGTAGGTCTCTTAGCTCTTCCCTACCAATTGTAAAATCCCCAATTTTGGGATATTCTAAATAAATGATCAAGATATCTCTTTTATGATCATACCCTTATATTAAATGGTTAATGGTACTCTTAGGTATTATTAATTGTAGTTACCCTTGAAATTTATATGGATAGGATAATAGACATAGGTGGGACTGTAATCCCCAAAAATGGGTCGAGACCTACTAGCTCCCTTCATTCACAGACACACACAATTTATATAAAAGAAAGAAAGGGAGAGAAAAAAAAGAAGAAAAGGAGGAATGGAGAAAGAAAAATAGGATAAAAGAAGAGGAGGAGGAGCCTAGAGACTCCACACAACCCCAAAATGAACTATGATATTAATTGAAATAACAAATATTCTTATAAGAAGGGGGATTGATTTGTGTGGGTATACAAACTTTTTTTTTAAATATTTTCGCAAAAAGATATTTAAAAAGAACTTTATGTAAAACACATTGAAAGCATTCGATGAAAATCTTAAAAAAGAATGAAAAGGTGAGTTGTACATCTAGGTATAGAGAAAGTTCCTTTTTATTTTTGTTGCTTTGGCACAAAATGTGGGACTTATCGTCTAAGAGATTAATTTGTCTCCTTGAAATATGTAGTTCAAATGTACTTATAGCATA
The DNA here is from genome assembly GCA_025330945.1 of Mucuna pruriens. Taxonomy (NCBI): domain Eukaryota; kingdom Viridiplantae; phylum Streptophyta; class Magnoliopsida; order Fabales; family Fabaceae; genus Mucuna; species Mucuna pruriens. The sequence goes on along the minus strand of JAENHJ010000173.1, from coordinate 1,950,504 downwards.
ATATTATGATTTCAATAAATGTGGGATTTTTCGAAATGACTTAATAGTAGATAACAAGTACATAAACAATACTTAGCCAAACTTAAAAAACATTTCTTGCTTACATATATATATATATATAAAAGGTTGGAAGGAGGAGTTATTTTCGTGAACTTTATATATTAAAAGAATTTTTCTTTATGCAATGCAAAAGGTTTGTATACTATAGTGAAACTACACATTGAATACATTGTTAATAAATTCATAATTTTAATACTCTTTTGTTATCATCAAAACATATTTTTAGAGACTATATTTTTATTACGTCTTTGGTTCCAATGTATTTATCATTTTGAATTGAACTGAATATCTCATCATTTCCAAATATTTATCTAATCTTCCAATCCTAAAAAATAAGAACAATAGTTAATAATTCAATAAATAGAAAATTTTTCTTTAAAATTGTGTTAGAATTACATTAAAAATATGATGAAATGCTCTTTTATATTTTTTAATAAAAAACTTTTCATGCTATAACCATTGCACCCAATTAAGATGTTAATTGAGATTCAACAAAAAAAAACAGTAGACATCTCGACACAATAAAATGAAACTAAGCATTAAAGTCTTAAAGAAATTGTCATATGTTCACAAAAAAGTGCATAAAATTATATGACAACAAAATATATAGGTTAAATTATATATTTGATCCCTTTATTTATTTATATTGTTCAATTTGGTCTATTTATTATTTAAAAAATTAATTTAATATCTAAATTCTTAAAATTGATGCAGTTATCCTTTCCATTCAAAATAAAAAATAACACTAATTGGATTGTAATTGAATTACAAATTGTAGCGGTTTTTAACGACCGCTATAGTCATTTTATTTTTATAATATAAAATAGTATATTGTAATTTAATAAAAAGGAATTATATTTTTAGGATAATGGCAGTTTTTAACTAACATAATAATAAAATTATTTTCAAAATTATAATAAATAGAAAATATAATTTAATAAAATTTAATTTTAAAATAATTACAATTATTAACTGTTATTATAATAATTTTATTTTAAAAAAATATTATTATTTAAATATAAATAAATTTTTATTAATTTAATAAATTTTACTTTTATGATAATTTTAAAATATAATAATATTATTTAATTTAAAACTAAAATGTATAATTAAAAACTGTAATTTAATTTTTATTCTATTGAAATTTAAGAATTATAATAGCTTAAAATTTAAAATTATATAATATTTATCATGTCATATATATTACTATTATAAATTTTATGAAAATTATTATATTGTGTTATAAACATTTCTTAAAATAATAATATAAAGTTATAGTAAAATAATAATATAAAATTACATTAAAATAATAATACAAAATAAAATGTTTATAATATAATTTAAATTAGTTTTTTTATTATCATTTTATTTTGTTAAATTTGAAAAAAAAATCATTTAAAGTTTATAATATTATAAATAATAAAATTTATATTACTATATTATATTATTAGATATACTGAAATATTTTATAATAATTATATTTATTACATTAGTTTAATTAATTTTTTAAATATGGTTTTTGTACATTATGTTATATTTATTATGTTATATTTGTGATATTTAAAATTTTAAAATATTAAAAAAATAATTATTTAAAAGAATATTTATAAGACAATATAATAATTTTCATAGAATTTAAAATATTAATATATATGACATGATAAATATTATATAATTAAAAATTTTAATTTATTATAATTTCATAAATTTCAACATAATAAAGTTTAAATTACAGTTTTCTATTATATTTTTAAATTAAAAAAATAAAATTATTGTAATTTTAGAATCATTATAATAGTAAAATTGAATAGATTATTAAAATTTCCGCTTCCAGTTAAATAATAATATTTTATTTCTAAAATTAAAATTAATATAATAACAACTAAAAACTGTGATTATTTTAAAATCATAATTTTTATTAAACCATTTTTTTATAATTTAGAAAATAAATTTATTAATGTAGCAGTTAAAAACTGCCGCTATCTTAAAAATATAACTTTTTATTAAATTATTATATTTTATTATTATTTTGAAATTATAAAAAAAATTATTATAATGGTAGTTCAAAATTGTCATTATTTGTAGTTAATATTGTCACTGGACATAATCTTAACAACGTCACTACTATTTTTGGATAAAAATTATAACATTGCATTCATTCTAAGAGCTAGGAGACCAAATTCAACTTTTTAATAATTAAGGAACCAGATTAAATGTAAATAAATTAAATGATCAATATATAATTTAACTAAATATATATAAGTTCCAAGACACATCTATAACATCCTAACATTTCCAACCTTTCTAAATACCTACAAACCTACCCAAAGTTTTAAAATAATTTTTTTAATGATCAAATTGTGCTTGTTCATTTAAAATTATCTCATGTTTGACCCTAAAAAAGTATTGAAACGAAAAATATTTTATTAAAGATAATCACATTTTCGTAAGTATAAAAAATTATCTCATAAAAAACATATATAACACGTTTTAACTTCCATCTGGTCCATCATTGAATGACCCACATGAATAATTGCATGCATTGTTTGTTTGTAAAAAATTATTACTTAAAAGATGACATGCCTAAAAAACATCGTTTTATTAAATAAGTTACACACTCCATCAATTCTGATTCAATCATCTTTTAATGAAAAGTAAAGTAGGAGTAGCACAACTAGTTTAGGCAAGACAAAGATAAGTATAATACTTTTATCGCATCAAGAATTTAATGCAACATTAAATGATCCAACATCTATGTAGACTCAACATCCTTTATTTGAAAATTTACAATAGAAAGAAACTCTGAAAACTGACTGCTATTTGTCATTCAATAGTATTGTTTATGTACTTGTTGTCTACCATTAAGTCATTTAAAAAAAAAACCCACATTTATTAAAATCATAATGTTATGCTATAAGTACATTTGAACTACATATTTCAAGGAGACAAATTAATTTCTTAGACGATAAGTCCCACATTTTATACCAAAGCAACAAAAATAAAAAGAAACTTTCTCTATAACTAGATGTACAACTCACCTTTTCCTTTTTTCTTAAGATTTTCATCCAATGCTTTTAATGTGTTTTACATAAAGTTCTTTTTAAATATCTTTTTTGCGAAAATATTTAAAAAAAAAGTTTGCATAACCACACAAATCAATCCCCCTTCTTATAAGAATATTTGTTATTTCAATTAATATCATAATTTATTTTGGGGTTATGTCGAGTCTCTAGGTTCCTCCTCCTCTTCTTTTATCCTCTTTTAGCCTAAAGCATAGCTATCCGTTATTCAAAAGTAGATTTTACATATAAAGTGTCTCTAACCCTTAAATGTTTGTTTTAATGATAATAAAGATTATTAAAATTATGAATTTACTAATAATGCATTATTTGTGTACTCCCGCATATTCATTTAAATGCATCAAGAATGAGCTTATCACGTTCAACTTATACATGCTTTTAAAATAAGCATCCAAGGATCAGAGGGGTGTGCAAACAATCCAAACTAAACTGATCTCAAAAAATCTAAACTGATTTGAAAAAAATCTTAAATGAACTACTTTATAAAACAAAATTGTTAACATAAACCAAACTATACGTGAGTGGTAAATGGATAATCGAACTGATCAAAACCGATAAAAAATTTTGAACCATTTAGAAAAAAAATAAACCAAACCATTTTATAAAACCAGTTTGATAAATTGAACCATTTTTAGAAATTGGTTCATTTGGTTTAGTTCAATTTTTTGACGAAATTGCCTTTTGCACAACCCTACCAAGGATCTTTCAGAAATAGGCATTCACTTAATGTTTTATAAACAAAAGTCTCTTACTCGCTATGGACGATGTAACATTAAGTTTTCTCTTCTGTGTTAATTAAGTTATTTGAGACAATTACAAGAAGTATTAAATTTAATTTCATAAAAATATTTAATAATCAATGTTAGTACTTTTATTCTATTTATTATTCTTTGTAAATATTATTTTTTAATTATTATTATTCTAATTAATAAGTGATTGATATTTTAAATTGTCGCTAATTAAATAAGTATTATTTTGAAAAAATATATGTTGGGTTTTACATTAGGTTTTAACTAATTAAATGAAAAAAATAGTCATTTTGGTTAGTTTTATTAAAAAAAAGTTGGTTATGCCTATTAGGGTAAAAAGCTTACCTAAACCTTTTTATGCATTAGAGTCATTTTCTATTAGGTTAATTTTCACAAGTGCTCTCTCTAAAGGATCTAGGAGGAGAACCCTTGAAAAGGATGTCGAAGCAATAAGAGTGAAAACCTTAAGGGGAAAAAATCATATAGAGTTTTTACTTTCCGAGTAAGAAGGGGAGTGAGTTCTATCTTGTTGTTGGGTTTTCTTTACATAATGAACAGGCAAAAGGGTCATCCTAAGGACCCGAGTATTGTATGATTTTGGTAGTATCTGAAGGGGGATTAAACCATTGGATTAGTGTTGCATCATATGTGTGATTTTTGCATGGAATTATATGATATCTTTCTACTAATTGGTTGGATTGTGTTGTTATTCTTGATGTTAGGGTTTTGTTATTTAAGAATTCAAAAATTGGAGGCTTTTGTGTATTGGTGAATTGATGTTGTTTTGTATGTGTTTTTATATGCTAAATGCAAAGAAGTTTAGAGAACATAGAAATCCTAATTTTCCCCTTTCAATTTGGATGAAATTTTGTTGAAATCGCAAAATTGCAACTATTGTTTGTCCATTCTCGTTGGGAGAGAACACTTTGAATAGATGATTTCTTCCTCTATAGGCTTATTTGTTGGGCGATTGCAAGACTCATTGAGAAAATATAAGTCGTAGAATATGGCTCCACTTGTTAGGTGAGAGAGTAAGAGCTACAGTGTGAAACTTTCTATGACTCTATTAACTGAGTGAGCAATGGGTATTGCTAAGCGAAGAGATTTTTGGAACCTTGTTTGGGTCCATTTGTTGGGCGAGCTTGACACATGCTAGGTGAATGACACCACTAGAGCATTTGTGGCTCAATTCGCTGGGTGAGTAAAGGGTCTCACTCTACAAGAAAATGAGAGCTCAAAAGAAGTAACTCTTTATGGATCCATCGGTTGGGCGACTTCGGGATTCACTAGGCACTTTGAAGGTTTGGATTCTCTATAGTCTCACTCACTAAGCAAGCAATGGGACTCGCTAAGTAAGAGTGACCCATTCGTTGAGTGAACAAGTGGGCCGTTAATGAGGGTTAGTGAAAGGCTCTTTGTAATCCTCATTTGTTGGGTAAGCGTTAGGACGAACCAAGCGAGAGATATGAACCTAGTGAATAAATTCCCTTAATTGTAGACTTAAAAGGTGTATTTTCCTTATGAACCTCATGTATGCTATTATATATTATTTTATATGAATTTGATGAGATATAAATGTCATTGCATTAAGAATGACAATGAGAAAGAGATATGAGTTTGAATAATGGACAAGTGGTCATTGTAATGGGTTGCCTAGGTCAAAGAGTTGGCAAGAATAAAACTCGGGTGACATTTGTTAAGTGAGCTACCTAGGCCTATGAGAGGTGAGAATGATGCTCATTAGTTTTGGTGGGTCCAGTGAGATGAGGTACCTAACCTAAGAAAGGCGAGCATGGTCCTCATCAGCCTAACTTGAAAGAGAAATTGATGATAAATGAATTATTTGGCATGCATCGTGTAATGCAACTAATGTTGTAAGAAAGTAGACATGAGTCAAGTGGTAAGGTTACTAGACCTACTAAGGGCTACTTGGTACCAAAATCCCAATGGTTATGACTGATCCCACAAGTTGGGGCACACGATAAAAGCTTAGTAAGTCTTAACATACTACTAAAGGATTTCATGCTAGCATGGTATGGCTAATCGTAGAGGCAAAGATTAGTAGTGGTTTTCCTATCATACTTTTCTGAATTGAGTTGGTACTACATGCATACAAAGTAATGTGTAGGATGCATTAGTGTCATAGCATGATTAATGATTATTGTGGGGGTGTGAATGTTCATATATATGTTTATCTAGGGTTGTGTGTGTGTGCTACCCGGCTTTGCTGAGGTTTTCCTAATAGTAATGAGATGTATTCTCACTCTTCTATGTTGTATATTATATATTGTTTATGTTTAGGTTGAATGCTAATTGTAGGTGATGTTGAGAAAGATCTCAAAGATTGATATGTCGTTATTATTTTCTTTGATTGCTTCACTAGATTTGTATAGGGGACTTTTCTCTGATAGGTTTTAACATTGAAGCTATATATAAATTTGGCTTATGTTATGTTGTTTTTTAGGTTTTGAAAATATGGCCTTTGGAGTGCCATCATTTTGTTTCTAAACTTGTTTTCACATGTTTAGAGATTTTAGAATATGAACTCTTTACACGTCAATGAAATTAATGAATATTGTTTCATGATAATTTCTTTAATAAGTAAAAATGTTGGAGGGTAAAGGGTGTCACATTTAGTGGTATTAGAGCAGGTTGATTCATTCGACTTGTGTGTTATGAGCTTGTCTTGTTTGCTTTTGTGTACTCTAGGGAGTTTTTCTATATGCTTTGTTGTGTTGTAGTTGTTTGAATTAATAGTATAAGGCTTGAGTGTCGGTAGTACTTGCTATGTTTGGTTGAGGAAAGAAGTAATGGTTGCTAGTAGGTATGAGCAAGCTATTGTTGATGCTTTACTTATCGTAACTCCAGTTGAGAGGAATCAAAATAGGGATGGTGAAGTTGTTGAGTTCCAAGGGCTAGATAGGTTCCAATCAAACAACCTGCAAATGCTTTAAATGGAATACAACCTTATAGGTGCACAAAGTTATAAAAAATTGAAAAGATCTTCCAAGCCATTGTGTGCATGGATGCTCAGAAGGTGACCTTTGTCGCCTTCATGTTAGCTAAAAAGGCTGAGTGTTGATGGGAGAATAACTGCTAATGTTTAGAAGCCAAGGCTAGGGTAGTCACTTGGAAAACCTTCAAAGAGACATGCTTAGGGAAGTACTTCTTAGAGGATCTCCATAATTCCAAGTAGATGGAGTTCCTAAAACTTAAGCAGAACAACATTGGCAAATTATGTAGCCAAACTTGAAGGATTTTCGAGATACCTTCTTTAACATCAAGATGAAGTTAAAGAGCGCTCTAACTAGGAGAAGGTTCATGAACAATCTGCAACCAAAGATAAAACAAGTAATCAATTGTAAAGAAATTCGCCAATATCCCTTATTGGTGAATGGATGTAGGATCCTTAGCAAGGACAATAGAGCGAGAGTTGTGCATTACCAAAGTATGGACCCTATGAAAGACGAGAAATTTAGCAATTGAACTACGATAAGCCATATTCAATTCCATTTAGTTTTTCTGATAACTACTACAACAATCAAAAGACTATAACAAGCCAACTTGCCAATGATGGTAGCAAAGAAAGAGTTTTTTCTACTCTAGAAATGTAAGAAGTGTGGCCAATGTAGACACATTGCATGCAAATGAAAAAAATGAGACTGTGATTTGTTTCAACTACGAAAAGCAAGGATACATTGGAAGGGATCATCCTAATCCCAAGAAGGAGCTAAACAATAAGGATCAAAGTTTGTAAACTAGCTAAGCAAATAATTCTTGAGAAGTGTCCAAGTGTACATAATGCTAGTTTCCCTAAAGGTAGAAAACAAGATCATTGTTGTTGATGTCTATAGCTTATCCTCAGAACGTGGAGTTAATTTTCCGTAGACTTAGTACCTAGTATTGGACCTATATCAATAGCTCTTTATAAGATCCTTAGAGTTAGTCAAGTTTAAGAAACAATTAGAGGAGTTGCTAGAAAAATAGTCAATGGGCCTAGTGTTTCATAGTGGGGAGCACTAGTCTTGATGGTGAAGAAGAAAGACAAGAGTATGGGGTTGTGTGTAGTCTATTGTCAGTTGAACGAGGTGACAATTAAGAATAGATATCATCTTCCTAGGTTAGATGACCTTCTAGGACATGACCTTCCATCCCTACCTTGATAGCCTTGTAGTAGTTCCATGGAGGATATCTTAGTGTGCTTTAAGATTAGGGCATAACACATTGAGAATTTAAGAGTGGTGTTACAAGTCCTTAGGGATAAGTAGTCATAGGCCAAGATGTCAATTGTGATTTTTGGGTGGAGGAGGTGAGTTCTTAGGTCATGTCATATCACAAAGAGGTATAGTCGTTGATCCCTCTAAGATAGAAGTTGCAATAGAATGGGAAGCCCAAAGTCAGTGTTTGAGATTAGGAGTTTCTTGTGTTTAGCTGGTTACCATATATACCCATAGAGGGTTTATCTGGGATAGTCATGCCTTAATCTATGTTGACTCGTAAAGGTCATGCCTTGTGTGGGACACCTAGTATGAGGATAGCCTTTAAAACCTTAATAGGAGGTTAATTGTCGCACTTGTTTTAGTGTTTTCTAACTCTAGTGAGCCTTTATAATGTATAGTAATGCATCTAAGATGAGTTTAGGTGATGTGCTTATGCTAAGAAATCAGGTAGTGACCTAGGCATTTAGACAAATTGAGACCTATTAAGGGAATTACTTTACCCGTGATTTGGAGTTAGTGATTGTAGTGTTATGCTTAAGCTTTAGAGACACTAGTTGCATGGATCTAGATTAGAGGATTTTAGTGATCATAGAAATCTTAGGCACTTGTAATGGTTGGCACCTTGAGTAGGAAATCTTTGCATGTGTCTACTTGGACCACTAGAGAAATTTAAGGAACTTGAGCTTAGTATGTGAGGATACTCTAAAAAGTGAGGTTGGGTATGTTAAAGGTAACTAGTGGGTTGATAAAGATAGTACAAAAAGTCAAAGGGTAGGCTTGTATTAGCTAGATCAATAGAGTTGAAAACTCAAGGAAAGAGGATTGGTATTAAGATAAGAACTGATGAGGTCATGAGATTTCACAATGGAATTCATATATTAGATGTATTCAAGCTTAGTAAGTTGATTCTACAAGGAGGACATAGTAGTGGCTTGAATGATAGCCAAAAATCCCAAGGATGTATTAGAACCTTAAAAAGATGTTTAAGTGACCTAGTATGAAAGAGGGGATAATTGAATATATGTATGCTAGTTAGTTGTAGGGTTTAAGGTTTAAGGATTAAGCTTAAGATTGAATCTAAAATATCATTTGCGGTTAAAAAGCTTAACTGAGTGAACCATCCAATCCTTAGAGGATCTTCTAAGAGCTTGAGTGCTAGAACAAAGTAGTTGTTAGAAAAGCACCTTGCGAAGCCTTGAGAGGAAGTGTTTTGCTAGGAATATTTGGGGACAAATTTCTAATAAGGAGTGAAGAGTTGTAATACTTCAATTTTTATTATATTATTAGTGTTTGTAAATATTGCTCTATAATAATTATTATTATTATTCTACAAGTGATTGATAGTTTTATATTGTCACTAATTAAATAAGTATTATTTTGGAAAATATATGTCGAATTTTAAATTAATTAAATAAGAAAATAGCTATTTGGGCTTATTTTTGTCAAAAAAGTTGGTTGGGCCCATCAAGGTAAAAAGCTTACACAAACCCTTTTACATGTCGAAGTTATTTCGGTTAGGTTAGTTTTCACAAGTGCTCCCTCTCTAAAGGATCAAAGAGGAAAACTCTTGGAGAGGACGCTAGAGCAATAATTTAGAGAACCTTAAGAGGCAAAAATCATATAGAGTTTCTTCTTTCCAAGTAAGAGGAGAATGAGTTCTATCTCGTTGTTGGGTTTCTTTTATGTAATGTACAGGTAGAGGAGTCGTCCCTGGTATTGTATGATTTTAGTGGTATCTGAAGGGGGATTAAACAACTAGATTAGTGTCACATCTTATGTGTGATCTTCACATGGAATTATATGGTATCTTTATTCTAATTGGTTGGATTGTGTTTCTATTCTTACTGTTAGAGTTTTATTGTTTGAAAATAAAAAAAAAATTGGGGGTTTCTATGTATTGGTGAATTAAGTGCAAATTGGTGGTTTTGTTTTTATGGGCTAAATGCATAGGAGTCCAAAGAACATAGAAATCCTAAGTTTCCTCTTTCAATTTGGTTGAATTTTTGCTGAAATCATGACTGTTGTTCATCACATTCTCACAAGGTGAGAACGCATCAAAAAGAGGATTTCTTCCTTTATGGACCCATTCACTGGGTGATTGTGAGACTTGTTAGGCGAATATGAGCCCAGAGCTCACTATGGCTCTACTTGTTGGGCAAGCGATGCTCTTGTTGAGTGAGAAAGTGAGAGCCAAAAGGTAAACTCTCTATAGCTCTATTCGCTAAGCGAGCTAGGTCTCGTTGAGGGAGCAATGGGTCTTGCTAAGCAACGAGATTACTGGAACTCTATATGGGTTCATTCATTGGGTGAACTCAAGACTCGTTGGACAAATGACATTAGTAGAGCCTTTGTAGCTCAACTAATTAAGTGAGTAAGAGCGAGTATTATGACTCACCCTGTGAGAGACGTGAACCTAGTGAATATATTCCCTTAATTGTAGACTTAAAAGGTGTATTTTCCTTGTGAACCTTATGCATGCTTTTATGTACTGTTGTGTATGGATTTGATGAGATATAAATTTCATTGCATTGAGAATGAGAATGAGAATGAGAAAGAGATATGAATTTGAGTAATGGACAAGTGGTTGTTGCGACAGGTTGCTTAGGCCAAAGAGTTGGTAAGAGAGGAACTCGGGTAACACCTATCAAGTTAGCTACCTAGGCTTGAGTGAGGCAAGAATAGTTCTCAATAATTTTGGTGGCTTCAGTAAGATGAGGTGCCTAGTTTAAGAGAGGCGAGTATGGTCCTTATCGACCCAACTTGAAAGAGAAATTGATGAGAAATAAATTGTTTGACATGCATTACGTAATGCAATCAATGTTGTAAGAAAGTAGACATAAGCCAAGTGGTAAGGTCATTAGACCTACTGGGAGCTACTCAATATGGAAATATGAATGGTTATGATTGATCCCACAAGTTAGGGCACATGATAAAAGCTGAGTAGATCATGGCATGCTATCGGAGGATTTCATGCTAGTGTGGTATGGCTAACTGTAAAGGCAGAGATTAACAGTGCTTTCCTCGCCTATTTTTCTATATTCAATTGGTACCACATGCATATGGAGTAGTGTGTAGGATGCATCATTATCATAACATGTGCTTTGATGATTACTATGGGATGTGAATGTTCTTAAATATGTTTATTTGTGATTGTGTGTGTGCTACCCAACATTACCGAGGTTTCCCTAATAGTAGTGAGATGTATTCTCATTCTTTTGTGTTATATGTTGTTTGTCTTAAGGTTGAATTCCACTTATAGGTGATGTTGAGCAGGTATTGAAGATAGAGATACCATTATTTATTTTCCTTAATTGTTTCAATAGATTTGTATAGAGGACTTTGTTCTGATAGATTGTGATGTCAAGGCTAGATTATATATTTGGTTTATGTTTGACATTTTTTTGGGTTTCAAAAATATGGCATTTGAACTGTCATTGTTTTGTTTTTTTTAACTTGTTTTGTACATTTTGAGGTTTTAGAATGTGAATTCTTTACAAGTGAATGAAATTAATGAATATTGTTTCTTGATTATTTCTTTAATAAGTATAAATTAAAGAGGTAAAGGGTGTCACAAGAATTGTTTGATTTCACATTTATTGATGTAAGAGCATGCATTAAGAGAGTAAGTAATTTAGCTAAGATATATTCGGAGTCAATAACACAATATTATTGACATGTTTTCCCATGCAATTAGTACATTAGTTGAGATTACTCAATAATTGATTCATTTTTGATAAAAGCTAATCATACAATTTATAGTTAATTACCTTACCATTTATGAAATGAAATTCAAAAGTTAAATCAACCAAATATGGTAAAATGTCTTCAATCTATCATTTACTATTTTTTATCAATCTCTTTTTCCATTTTTGGCCTAATATATGATGTTGATATGGACTATTTGGAGTTGTTTGTTATGTTTTAAGTTGAGTTTATTTACATAAAAATTGTGTTTATATCTAGAAATGTCTATGTTCCTTTGCTAAGTGAAAGGAACTCTCACCGAGCAAGATTTATAGATCTAGAAATTTTATGAAGACTCACTAAGCAAAAAGTAGTTCTCTCTAAGTGCCTTGAAAGCTAAAGCATAAAATGTAGAAAATGATGAATCTTTCTAAGTGCAATGAACTTCACTCAATGAGGACTATAAACTCAAGAACTGGATGAGTGCTTGCTAAATGAGACAAGTATCTTGCTGAGCGCACTAAATAACTTAATACTAAAATCTGGAAAACATGATGAACATCACTAAGCAACATGAGTGTGTGTTGAGTAAGGATTGTGCTCGTTAAGCGCCTACATGGACTTTCAAACATTTAGAACTCTCGCTAAAGGCTCACTGTGCGAAAATATTTTTGCTAAGCACCTTGAAATGGAATTAAAAATATCCTTTTTCTGTAGCTATTTTTACCGATTGAGATAAATTTTTGCTAAGCATTTCACTGGGAATTAGAAAACACTACCTCTTTATTGCTTGACTTGCTAAGCATGTATGTACCATCGTTGAGTGACACTTCAAATCTTTGTAAGAGTAATCACGAGTGACTCGCTAAGTGCTCCTAGGATGCCCTTAGTGAGAATGAGATCAAAATGTTTAGGAATTAAGACCCTTATAAGGAAATAAACCATTAACCTATAATAAGTGTTTTAGCCCCAATTAATTAATTTATCTTAAAACCTAAAAAATTTAATATATCTTTGGGTAGAATTAATAAGCAAAAGGCATAAAAGAATTCAAGTGGAATATATGTCGTATTTTCATAAGATCTAAAAAAGATTATTACTAGTAGAATAGCGGATAATGAATAGATATGATTGATATAAGGTATACTCACGATATTGATAGGTAGGAATGGTGTAATCCATTTTCTCTTATGATATTGTTAATGTGTCATTACATATATGATATGTGGGTTGGTAGTAATAAACTACGTGGTGAGTAGCAATTAAGTTGGGATCGTTCATTGGACTTGATACTTGGACAAGACCTCCAACCACTTAACTCATAGGTTGGGATTGTTGATTATAGTTGATACTTAGATGAGAAATCCCATAGGTGACTATGGTTATTGCATACCTTGAGTCATGGTGAGCCAATACCCACACATGCATATATCCCAACGAACCACTAAACTCATTCACATATCAAATTTATGGCATTTTTCTAATGGTTTTTGGCTAATGTCTTGTTCTTATAACTTAGTCATGTTATACTATGCTAAGATAAAATGTCCATGTTAATCACTCAAATTTATGGAAGTCTTCATGGAGTAGGATTGGTATATTCTATATGATTAAGGTCTTGTGAATGTCTATAATTATCTAGTGAGAAAAATCTCTTTTGAATTTATTGCTCTTATTTCTTTATGGAAATGATCTAGTATGATATTATTTTACAAATGTTCGTAATTTCTTTATAATCTTACCTTTGTTCCATTTGCACATATGGATGTGACTATGATGATCTCAAACATTGTGTTTGTGGGGAGTAGATGTTGATGTTGGAACTCTATTGAAAAGAGTGTCCAATCTTTCAAGTTTTGATGATTACAAATATTTTTGTATCATTGACACTTGAAAGTCTAAAGTGTTTTAGATAGTTACTACTTAAAATATCTTTAAGATACAACATCTAATAGTTTTAGCAAAGCGTCCAAAGTATCAATGTTTAAGCAAACCATCCAAAGTTTTGTTGTTTGAATAAAGCATCCAATAAGAAGTGTCAGATCAACCACTCTATCTCAAAGAGTATTTTTTTAAAACCTTTTATCTTTTTACCTAGTGCATTTGCAAATAAACTACATTGACTTCCTTGTAGACCTTTACACTCTAGCTAAGAAAATCTCAGAAAAGATACTAGTCAATGCCATGTTCACAAAGAACAAAGTTCTTTTTGCTAGCTGTCTCTATTCTTGCACGTTCTCTACAACGAGAACATTCTCCTGCTTAGTTTTCGATATGCACCACATACGTAACTTGTTCTCTCTCTATTCCAATTATTTCCTAAAGCCTCTCTACCTCAATGGTCATCTTTTTCCAGCAAAAGATATATATACACCTAAAGAAGACCTCCTTCAACATGAGACATGTAGAAGATATAAAAGAAGTACAGAAAACAAGAACAATGGGAACTAAAAAAGACGAGATAGAATACAAGTGACAAAAAATCAAAAGAGAAAAAGAGATTTTCCAAAAAGACAAATTTGCAATCAAGTAGTAAAAAGAAAAGCTAGTACAAAAGAAAAGAATGACTAGCATTTAAAAGAAAAAAATGAGACCAAGCTTATCATTTATTCAAACTAAGTTCTGCTTTTAGGTCCTTGTGGACTCTTTCTGATAGAAAAGGCTTTCTAAAGCTCTATTTTCATTGTAAAACATTTTAGCTTAAGTCGTCTTGTAAGCTCACTCTATGAGTAAATCCATTTTTCAAAAGCTCTTTTTGTAAAGCCTTGAGAGGCTAAGTTAAGAATACTTGGAGTCTTGTAATTAGGGTTGTTGATTATAAGTAGTTGGAAACCTGAAGAGGTGAAGAAAACTTGTAAATCAGGTTGACTTAGTGAAATCCTTCAAAGTAAAGGGACTAGACGTAGCTTTGGGTTATAGAGTGAACTAGTATAAAAATATGTATGTGATCCTTTTGTCTCTATCCTGTTTATTGCTTTAAGGTATTCATTAAATGTGTTTTATCTTTTTGGACGCCTTTGTTAAAAGCAAGTTTCTGGATGTCGTCTATTCTAGACGTCTTTAGAAAAGTTTTTGGATGATCTTTGTTCATTTGTATTTAAACTCTTACCCTTTGGGAAAAAGTTATTAAGTGCTTTGAAAAATCACACGCACAATTCAACTCCCCCTTCTTGTGTTTAGCTATAATACTTCAGTCAAGGCCACCTAAGACGTTGAATACAATATACATGCCCTAAGGACAGGTGCATGTGAGTTAGGGGTGTTGTAACACCCTAGCTTTTATTCTATTTTATTATTATGATATGAATTAGGGGGACCAGGAAGAACACGAGAAGGACATTGAGCATCAAGCAGATGAAACTGTTTAGGGATCCATAACCCGAGGCAGATTGAAGAGGCTAGAAGCACATGTCCATAAGAATGCAAACCTCCTCAAGGGACAAGGGGGATCCAATGCATCTTTGTTTGTGTATTATGAATGTTCTCACATAGTTTAGGAGCTTGTATATTTTCTATATGTATCTTGTAATAAGTAGGAGGGTCTTGTTTAAGCCTTTGGACATGCAATGCCTTCTGGAGGTACTTTGCACTTGTGGATGCATGCTTTGGGCAATGGGCTATAGGGGACATATGGACATATGAAGCCTTCTGAGAGCCCTTGAAGCCTTTTGGATGAGGAACATTGTTGGACTCTATTTTGACGACACGTATGGACGTCGGGTCCTATGGACGCTCCTTATGAACGCAGACTGCCTTTAGATGATGGAAGGTGCCCTTTGATGGATGCACCTCTTAAGACATTTCCTTTCAGACGATGGCCTTTCGAGCCAACTCTGAGCCCTAGATGATGCCTTGAGTCAATTGGACATAATTGCTAGAACTTCTCGCCGATAGACCCACAGCCACTAGGCATGTCTTTGATGGAAATTTTGTGAGATTTCTTTCACAAGCCACAGCCCAAGGTCCAATTAGGCTTATTCGAATGCTTTGCGTGCCTTTTACATGTATATATATAGCTTATCTTAGGTTCCTTGTATCAACTTTGGCTCATTTTGAATGATATTTGTTGTTTAGCAATTGAGTTACTCTCGTCTTGTTCTTGAATTAGAACACTTAATTCTCATCAAGTTCTCCATGAGGTTTGTGGCAAATCTCGATTTTCTTATCTGATTTCCCTTAAATTAGTGGCACGCCCTTTCTAAATATCCATTTTCTATTTTCAATTCTCTTTATCCTATCTTTAAATTTTGCGATTATTTACTCTGAAAATCAACTAAGAATTGTTCCTATTTTTTATGTAGCAATGGAAATTGTGATAGGTGAAGGATCCTGGTGGAGTTAAGATGATCCATGAGTGCGATTCCAATCAAGTGATCAAGAGCCTAAGCTTTGGAATCCATATCGTAAGTGGTATTAGAGCTAACGAGTTCTGGTATCTAATTATCATCAGATTGCAATTCGAGCTTTTTACTTCACATATTGTTGCAATTGAAGTGCGATTTTCAGGTTCTACATCCTTCATACTCATGTCAAGAGGTAATCCACTTGGATGCATAATCTAGCTTCAATTATTCTTGCAATTCGAAATTTTTAGCTTAGGTTTTTCTCGCCTAGCTATTGTTTGTCATTTAATTGGTACAATTATCAATTTAATTGATGCAATTTCCTTTTTGTGGTTCAATTTAAAAAAAACAACCAAAAAACAAAGCATCATGATTGAGTTTTCATTTCATTTTTGTTGATTGTGAAATTGATTGCAATTTATGAAAAAGAATTATGGTAATTGTTTGAAAAAGAGTTGGATCAAAAGAATTGAAATAAATTGAGTAAAATAGGTAAAATCCATCCCTAAAAAGGTGGAGATTGTTAAACCAAAGATGTAAAAACATTCATTCCTTATATATTTTGATAATAACAAAAATTATTGATAAGTGTGAATGTGTGATGACTAATCTTTTTATGCCTACAAAGTTTGATGAAACACGCAAGTTATTTAAGACTTGTGTAAGTATTGTTTATGTTTGGAAAAACGTCTAAACATTTGGTTATTAAAAGCATTCATAAGAAGTGTGTAACAAAAACATGCATAAACGAAGTTATTTTATAATTTATCTTCCCTTACAAAAAGACTTGCGCTTACAAATGTATCCTTATCTATCTTGAAATTATGAGTATATGATCTCTAATACACTAACATTTATTTTCTCTCTAGTGTATTTTGTATTGTTTGTGTTAAACAACAAAGAGATAGTGTTCTTTTTAAGCTCCGCATATGAACGAAAGCAATGTTGAGTTATTTTTGGGCTCCCAACTATGTGGACAAAAGCTCAATACTCTCAAGCCCACTAGGTCTCTCTTTATAAAAGGAGAAGGGGTCAAATTGAATAGACACACAGAGACACATAGAAATAGAGATTGAGAGAGAGTGGATTTTCACAGTCAAAAAAGAGAAGAGAAAGAGAGAGAGAGAAAAAGAACAAGGTCTATGGTGTGAGACATCGTGCTCATACAATAGCATGATTTTGTGAGTTCTTTATTTTCTTGCTTCTTGCTTCTTGCTCTCCATTTGCAAGCTTTGCTGCTTGATTGAGTTCGTTGGTTGTATGCACAAATTTGTGCTCTTGATTGAACACTCTTGTACTCCTAATTGAGCATAGTGGATTAATTTCTTTGGTCTAGACGACCCGTGGTTTTTACTTCTCACGTTGAGGGGGTTTTTCCACGTTAAAAATATTGGTGTCTCTTATGTTATTCTTCTCATTGTTGCTTTCATTCTCATTTGTGGTTACTCCTTAGAGATTTTTGCAAGTTATGGGAATTTATATCCGCTGCGTTGTGGCATCATTGTATGTGCCTTATTGTTTTTTTCCCATCAGAGTGGTATCAGAGATCTCTTGTTTGAAAGGTGTTCTACTTGCCAGAATAATGGAGGGTAATACAAATAAAATGGTGAGTCTGAATGGTACTAATTATCATTTGTGGAAAGGGAAGATGAAAGATTTATTATTTGTGAAGAAAATGCATCTTCCTGTTTTTGCTGCTCAGAAGCCAGAATCTATGTCTGATGAAGAATGGGACTTTGAGCATCAACATGTATGTGGTTTTATCTGACTTTTTATGGATGACAATGTTTATAATCACATTACAAGTGAGATACATGCCAAGACTTTGTGGGAGAAGATTGAATCTCTATATGCCTCAAAGTGTGGGAACAACAAATTATTTTTGTTGAATTCTATTATGAGTTTAAAGTTCAAGGAATGCACTTCCCTATCAAATCACTTGAATGAATTTGAAGGGATTATTGATCAGATGTTAAGAATGGGCATCAAGTTTGAAGATGAGATTTTGGGATTACTACTTTTGAATTTTCTACCTGAGTCTTGGGAGACTTTTAAGGTCTCTATCACAAATTCGGCACATAATGATGTTGTCTCTTTGCAAATGATAAAGGGTAGCGTCCTTAACGAAGAGATGAGAAGGAAGGCACAAGGTTCTTCATCTCAATCTAAGGTACTTGTCACTGAAAATAGGGGAGAAGTCCAGAAAAAGGAAAGAGAAAAGAGTAGAAGTAAATCCAAGTCCAGATACAAGAATGTGGAGTGTCACTACTGTCACAAAATAGGACATATAGAAAAGCATTGTTATTTGTTTTTGCCTAATCTTTTTTAGTTTAATGTCGTAACTGTATGGTCATTTGTAGCACTTTGGATACTCAGTTTGGATGACAAAAATTTTGTTCATATTTTCCACATAATTGTCAGCGTCTTTAACTCTGAGACTTCATAATTTCTATTGTGATTCCTAATTTGAGTAAACCTTCTTTTCTATTACGTTTTTTTTTGCTTGTCTTCATTTGGCTTCTTAATTTTGTCTTTGAGTTTTTGTTTCTTATAATTTTCTAAGAGTTATCTTGATTCGACGACTTTCACTTGCATCATAGAACTTGATTAGTAGAAGCTAGGTTCTCTTTCAACACATATTCGTGAGTTGAGGAGAAAAGTTAGGAGAGCACATTATAGAAAAAGCCACAAAAAGTGTATACACAAGTGAAGAATGTAAACACTTAGTAGTTGTGAGATTTGCCTTTTGTTACTAACATTTTTTCATAAGAAAATTTCAGTATAAAGAAAGGTGTACAAGTGCAACTATGGCTAGCAGTAGCAATAAGGAAGTAAACAATTACTCCCCAAAATCTAAATGCATGATAAAGTAGATGGCCATATTGGAGGAACAGTTGGCTGGGTTGGGAGGAGAATTGGAAGCTGCCAAGGGTGGTACAACGAGTCCAAGCTAAGGTGGATGCACTAAGCAAAGAAAGAAGAAATTTGTCGTGTCCATACATGAAAGTGTAGGCAGCAGAGTTGGGAGTCTAAACGATTCGTCCATAGATCCTTATAGCTCACTTCACAATGAGAAGAGTAGAAGACAACATAGAGAAAGGAGGCATGAGGAGGAACCTCAAAGAGACAAAAGGGAGAGGAGGAGAGAAGAAGAGCCTCATAGAGAGAGGTGAGAGAGAAGATGGGAGGAGGAACCTTACGAAGAAAGAAGGAGGTACATCGAGTCACCACGTCAAAGAAATATGGAGGACTTCTGGAGTGCTTCAATGTGTGCTCTCAAGTGTCGTATTCCCCCTTTTGCATGTGATGGTGATGTAGAGGCGTTCCTAAACTGGGATATGAAAATGGACCAAGCGCTTGCATTCTTCAACGATTATGACTACGAGAAAGTCAGAATGGTCACGTCTGAGTTCACTGGATATGTGTTAGTGTGGTGGAACCAATTCTAGAGAGAGATTAGAGAAGGGAAGAGGGGGCATGCTAACATGTTGGCTGATCTCAAGTGAGAGTTGAGATCAAGGTTTGTGCCAGCATCCTACAAGGGACCTATACAACAAGTTGCATTGTATGTATCACGAGTCTGAAAGCATAGAAGAATATCACAAGGATATATGGAGGTCACACTATTAAGGGCTAATGTGCTAGAGTCTAATGAAACAACGATGGCTCATTTTCTAAACGGGATAAATAAAGAAATTTAGGATGTGATAGAGTTGTATCACTACACCCATATGGACGACTTGGTGCATCAAGCAACACAAGTAGAGGCTCAACAGAAGAGGCACTTGACCTCATAGAAGACCTACCCTAGTGATCCTAGCAACTAGAGGGGCAATGAGAAGGAGAAGGAAAGGACAAGATTCCAAATATTAGGAGCTTCCCACCCCCAAGGCCGAAAAGAAGAAAAAATGTTGCCAAATTCATCTTCAGCATCCAAAAGTAGCAACATAAAGTACTTCAAGTGTTTGGGTAAGGGGCACATTACCTCTCAATGTCCCAACAAGATGAGCATGATTTTGCAAGAGGAGAGGACTATAGACAGCTGTCACAACCTATTTGGTGACGATGCATACATTAGTTGGAATATGCCAAAATGAATTCGGCTGGAGATGGCCAAAACTGATTCGGCCATTGGGAGTTGCCACTAGCATTTTCTCTAAGGAATGCCAGGAAACCATGGATAAGGTAGGCCTAAGGATCAAAGAATTGAAGGTGAGACTTTGAGTCGGTTAATTTTGTATTCAATGAGAGCATGTAGATTATTGATAATGGTGCTACACTACATGTTACATTAAGGAAGGAGTTCTTTACATCTTACACTGCTGGTGATTTTGGAGTGTTGAAGATGGGTAATGATGGTGTGACCAAGGTGATTAGTGTTGGTGATGTTTGCTTGCAAACCAACACAAGAATGCAATTGTGGCTTAGAGGAGTCAAACATGCTCCAAATGTTCGCTTTAACATGATATCTGTGCATATGCTTGATGATGGTGGTTATGATAATCACTTTGGTCATGGAAAATGGAAACTTACCAAAGGTAACTTGGTTGTCGCCAGAGGGGAGAAAATTTCTAAACTATATTGGACAAAAGCTTTGGTTGCTAAAGACAGTGTGAATGCCATGGATATGGAGGCATCTTTGTGGCACCAAAGGCTTAGTCATATAAGTGTAAAAGGGTTGAATTATTTAGCCAAAAAGGACATGCTTCCAGGATTGAAGAATGCAAAGTTGGAGAAATGTTCTCATTACATGGCTGGTAAGCAGAATAGAGTATCCTTTGAGAAACACCCTCCCTCAAGGAAGTTAGAGTTGCTAGAATTGGTGCATTTTGATGTTTGTGGCCCATTGAAGGTAAAGTCATTTAGTGGTGCACTTTATTTTGTTACCTTTATTGATGATTGTTCCAGGAAGCTTTAGGTCTATACTTTGAAGTCAAAGGACCAAGTGTTAGAGAAGTTCAAACATTTCTAGGCTTTGGTTGAGAGACAATCAGGTAAGAAGGTGAAATGTATTCATTCTGACAATGTTGTTGATGAATATTGCAAGCAGCAAGGTATCAGACATGAAAAGACTCCTCCTAAAACTCCTTAGTTGAATGGCTTAGCAGAGAGGATTAATAGGACATTGATTGAGAAGGTTAGGTGCATGCTTTCTGAAGCAAAAGTTACCTAAGATTTCTGGGGTGAGGCACTTTACACAGCAGTGCATGTTATTAATCTCAGTCCTGTAATTGCTTTGAATATTGAGGTGCCAGACAAGATTTGGTTTGACAAAGATGTCAAGTTTGATCATTTACGAGTCTTCGGTTGTAAGGCCTTTGTGCATGTTCCAAAGGATGAAAGATCCAAGTTAGATATGAAGACTAGGCAGTATATCTTCATTGGGTATGGTCATGATGAGTATGGTTACAGGATGTATGATCTTGTTGAGAAGAAACTTGTTAGAAGCTGTGATGTGCAATTCATGGAAGACAAAATCAGTGAAGACATTGATGAGAATGGTGAACAACATAATTATGCTGGTGATCAGCAACTTGGAGATGATTTTGATGTTCCTCCTGATGATGATGTTGAAGAAGAACAAGAGATGTCACAAGATGAGAATCTGGGTGATACTCCTAAACCGCCTCCAGTTCAACTCAAGAAGTCTAATAGGTAGAGACAATCATCTACAAGGTATACTTCTGATGAGTATGTGACCTTGATAGATGGAGGAAAACCTGAATGTTACCAAGAACCCATAGAGGGTGAAGAGAGGCAAAAGGCTTGGCAATCTAAATTGCAGAAGTGTGTTGCTTTGTCCACTACCAAGGCAGAGCTTGGTTTTGTTCAAGACGAACATTGATTATCTTGTGATAGTCAGAGGTGCGACATGATGACCAAGGTGGTTCCAAGAAGAAAGTTTGAAGCTTATTGTGAGATCGCCGAACTAGCGATTACCTCCACATATTTGTGAGGGGGAGATATGTTGGGTTATTTTTAGGCTCCCAACTATGTGGACAAAAGCTCAATACTCTCAAGCCCACTAGGTCTCTCTTTATAAGAGGAGAAGAGGTCAAATTGAGCAGACACACAAAGACACATAGAAACAGAGGTCGAGAGAGAGTGGATTTTCATAACCAAAAGAGAGAAGAGAAATACAGAGAAAGAAAGAACAAGGTTTGTGGTGTGAGACATCATGCATGTACAATAGCATGATTTTGTGAGTTCTTTATTTTCTTGCTTCTCGTTTCTTGCTCTCCATTTGCAAGTTTTGCTGCTTGATTGAGTTGGTTGATTATATGCACAAATTTGTGCTCTTGATTGAACACTATTGTCCTCCTAATTGATCATAGTGGATTGATTTCTTTGGTCTGGACAACCCGTGGTTTTTACTTCTCACGTTGAGGGGGTTTTTCCACGTTAAAAATATTGGTATCTCTTACATTATTCTTCTCATTGTTGCTTTCATTCTCATTTGTTATTACTCCTTAGAGATTCTTGCAAGTTAGAGGATTTTATATCTGTTGCATTGTGGCATCATTGTATGTTCCTTATTGTTTTTTTTTTCATCAAGCAAATCAATGTAGCATGTGTTTGTGTGCTTATCAAAAACTTGGAAGAATAAGTAAAAAAGTAGGAAAACTTTCTATACACATATTCCATGTAATCAAGTTTAAGGAAAGAAGTCTAAACAAACATATTCTATGTAATCAAGTTTAAGGAAAGAAGTCTAAACTATTTGTTTTACCTTTTCTCCTTCCTTTAAAAAAAATAATAGTTCCAAAGAACTCATTCAGAAAGACATCTTAGGTATTTATTGTCAAAATTCTCTCTTATTCAAAGACCATTAACTACTTCTCAACATGCCTCTATATATATATATATATAAACTGCCTATATATATATATATATAAACTTTGAGAAGACGATCGTAAAATTTTTCATACTATAAATTTTCGTACCATTTAGCATCGTTCTTCAAAAATTAATTCAAGTTATTAATAATTTAGTTAGAAACTAACAATTCACTTTTCACATACTAGTTATGTATTAAATTTGTATAAATAATTAATTAATTAAAAATTAATATCATGACATTTATAATTTTATAATCTCATGAAATTAAAATAGATTTTTATTCTTTTATTTGAGAGCAAACTGTGTCTACAGTAATCATTACCCACTTCATATTAGATTTAATCTAACCAAGTGGTTAAATAGACTTTTTCTTATAAATGCAATCACCACCATAATTTTCTTTTTCTTTCTTCACTTCAACTATCAAATCAGATATCTTAATATAATATTATGACATAGTTAATATAAAAAACAAACTAATGGAAATCAGAACAAAGGGACCAAAATGATTACTTTTCAAGCTTAAATAACAGATAATAAAAAGTAAACCAATGAAATAGAAAAACAAATGAGAAATACTAAAATCATAATAAAAAGGACCAAAATACTTATTACGAGCTTACGTAGAGAATACAATCTATCAATCTAATATTCAAAGTCAGAAGCAATAGTATAATATTAATTTTAATTAATAGCTATAAATATTATTGAATTTAAAATGAGTTTTATATAATTAAATTTGGTTAGGTCAAATTCGTTAATATAGTTAAATTCGTTAAATATAATTAGGTCACTTAAATTTGATTGGTTTCTATCAACAACTCTTATATATTCAATTATCCATCAATAACTCAAATTAATTCAAGTATATTACCCATCAACATCAACTAATCTTATAAAATTATTCCTTTTAAGTAGATTGAGATATGTTTTTAATTCTTCAATTTTAATTATTTTTTAATTTAGTCTTTCAAATTAAAAAAAAATTATTTTTATTTTTTAATTTCAATTTTTTTTTATTTTTAATTCATCGACGTAAATGTTATTAAAGATTTTTTTTGGACGTGACAAACTTTTTCTGACTCACCAAAAGGCACTAAGTGAACACACATAATATTTTTGGAGTCAAACATCAATTATCACGTCACAAAAACCTTTAACGACGTCTACATCAAAGATTAAAACAAACAATTTTTGAAATTGAGAAACTAAAAAATAAAATTTTTAATTTTAAAGATAAAATTAAAAAATATCCTAAATTATTATTCATAAAATATATTTTAATAACTAAATTACTTTTAATTATTATTATTTTTGAAATATATTGTAATAACTAAATTAAAAAGTATACTAATATATATAATAATTTATTTATTAATTTCTATCATTAGTTATTAATTAAAATAACATATGATGGATTATTTTAAATTGAAATATATATTTATAAAATCATCACTTTTGATTATTATTGTTCATGAAATATACCTTAAACTATTATTTTAACTTGTACATTTCACATAATAAATATTTATTTTATATAATTAAATTTATAATAAATAATTTTTTAATATATAATTTATTTTATAATTAAATTTTATAATAAATTTTAAAAATATAAATAATATTTTAAATTTATAAAAATATTTAGATTGTGATATTTTTAATTATTGATAATTTTGTTAAAAAAAGCATATTAAAATATAATTTAGAATTAAAAATATTAAAAATGATAAATTTAAAGAGATAAGTTAACATGTTCTAGTTGAAAAAAATAACAAAAAAAAAAATCATTCAAGATAACTATTCTAATTTACATATAAAAAAGAATTTAATTATTGATAACTATTTTTTTAAAAATATTAAAATTCAATTTAAAACTAAAGATATTGAAAATGATAGATTAAAAATATAAGAGGTTAAAAAATCCCAAAAAACCAAATGTTGCTGGTACAAGTAATTTGACACTTGTGTTTCTTAACTAAGGTTCGGGGTTTGATCTCAATTTGGATATTGAATCTCAACTAGAGGTATTACTTTACTTTGTATTGATCAAAGGAGAGGGAAATTAGTTGGATGAAAAAGAAGTTTTAAATTTCTTCTTAAGTTACCAAAAAAACAATCTTTAAAATATTATTGTTGAAGAACAATAGGTTAAAACACCTTTATTAAATATGATAGTTAAAAATACTCTAGTTCAAGGTAGATATCCTAATTTATATCTATAAAGGATTAACTAATTTTAAAAAATGAACATAAGGAGTAATATAACTAGTATTTTAACTTGTGTAATTCACAAATAAATTTATTTTATATAATTAAAATTTATAAGAAAAAATAAGTTATACATTAATATAAGGATGGGCTTACATGCATTGGGGACTGCCCCTATTTTTTTATTCTAATTTTTTAATGTATATAATGTATAATATTTTAAAATTAAATTATTTTTATTTGAAGATTTTAACTATAAAAATAATAGTATTTAAATTTTTATTTTTATTTTTTACAAAATATTTTATGCCTATTTTATAATATATTTATTGTTAAAATATAATTGCATTCTTTTTTCTTTTTAAGAAAATATACTATTTTCTTTTTTCATAATGTTTATTGTAAAATGATTATATTTTTATCTTTTTAAACAAAACATTTGAGTATTTTTTAATAATTATTTTTTTTATAATTTATTACTGTTCTTTTAAAAATTATAAATATTTATGTTTGTAATCAAATGACTTTATTATCATTTCTTTTATATTGATTTAGTTATTATTGATTTGAGAAATTAAAGACTCTTTATTATTAATCTTTGCTTATGTGGTAACCTTACAAACATTGCATAAAAAATCTATCACTTGAATCTTGACACATCGTAACAGTATATTCTCTTTTTCTATCATTATTTTTTGTAATTATTTTTTTTATCACTACTATGTAAATCTTTTCTAAATATCATGTTGCATTGGACATTTGTTAGAATTTAATTTCTAAGCCAAGACTATTTGTCATGGTTCAATTTTTTTTTCTTTACTTTCTAATAATTTAAAAATAAATTATTTTCTAATGCCCGTTGATTATTACTATTGTAAAAAAAATAAACTAAAGAACATAATTTATTCTGATTTAATTAATTTTTAGAACATAATTAATAGATTTTTATTACAAAAAATATTATTCATATAAATTTTTTATTATAAATTATAAAAATTAGTTGATCCCTCCTAATATCTATATTTGGCTTTATCCCTACATTAATAGTGTAAAATAATTTTACACTTATAGTTAATCATGAATCCGTGTATGTGGTAAGTTTGCTATGATAGCTAAAGTCATATCAATGATTATCTTAATACATATAAATGAGTATAGTTATTTAGATTCAAAGAGCTTCACTCTCCCGAACTCCCTCACACCTATCCTCATTTAAATACTTCATTCTCTTTGCATAGTATATTACACTCTTAGGTGATGTGTTTCATCTTTTGTTTTCTTCTCACCTCCTTTAAAATATCATCATATCAATTGAAAATTTAATATAATGAAATCTCATACAAAAATAACATTTTATATTTTGTAATTTTTATCTTTATTTTATTTGATTATTATTAATTCAAATCTTTTTCGAAATTATGTTCTTATTATAATTTTTTTGGTTTAAATATGTTTTTAGTCTTGGTAAAATAAGCGACTTTTTATTTTAGTTCTTGTAAATAAAATTTTCTAATCGGTTTTCACCCCTCTAAAATTTGAAATCACTTACTTTGGTTCCTATAAAATGAACAAATTTTGATTTTGGTCCTTATAAAATATTTTTATTTTATTTTCATCTCTCTAAAATTTGAAATAACTATTTTTAGTCATTAATTTCATTTTAAGATAGATAAATAATATTTATTTTAGAGATCTTGAATTTTTTTTGAAGATGTCATATGTTAACATAATACTACAAACATTAAGGTATAAAACCCTGTGATGGTCATTTGACCTTCTGTTAAACACATAAGTAACTAATAAGTGTCACGTAATAATAAGGACAAAAGACAATTATTTAAATTTTAGAGGATGAAAAAACATGTTGATAGAATGATAACTAACAATATAAGTCCAAATTCTAAAAACTTGTTTCCAAATTCCAAATGTCCTTACACTTACGTTCTCTAGTATATACTTTATTTTTACACAAACTCACCACGTATTCTCATGCTAATACAACCATATGAGTAAGATAAATTTTCAACTTTCAAGGTACTAACAAACTTAAATCAAAGAGATATACTATCAAGGCTAAGCAATTGCAGAGTAAGTACATATCGAGGGAGAAGCATAAACTGATATAATGAATCTAATTGAACATTAACACATGTCAATCAAGAAAAATAGTAAGCAAAATTTTAAAACAACTTAATAATAATAATAAAATGTAATGTATTGTCTAACAAAAAAAAAAAAAGAAAGTCAATTAAAAAAATATAACTTAAAATAAAAGGAAGTGGGGAGTTTGAAAATTTTCATATACCTCATGTCTCACAATAGAAATCTCTTGATGAATTTTCTAAAAGTAAAAGACATACCAAAAACTTAGAAAAGAAATAATACTTCATCTTAAAAATTGCAACCTCATCATTAATTCAAAAAGAAAGCTAAATCATAAGAAAAAATCATACAAAAATGGCGACATGTGTAAAAAAAATTAATGATATGAGAAAACTTCTACTATCTTGTTTTTACAGATAATCAAAAGAGTGATAAAATTGTTATTTGTCATTTGAAAATTGAAAAAAGAAGAAAATAATTTATCTTCAAGAAATTAGAGTTTATAATATTTGAAAAAGATAAAGAAAGAGGATAAAGAATATAGATGAGAGAAGAAGGTAAAATAAGAAGAATATAAAATTTTGAAATGAAAAGTAATATTTGAAATAATAGTGATCAACGTAAGTAAAGATAAAGATTGTTAAAGATAAAAAAATTTTATTTTTGTACGAAATTTCATTAGATTAGATTTTTAGTTGATTTTATTTATTATGATGAGATTTTGAAGGAGGAGAGACAAAAATTTTAAAAAAATATATAACATAAAATCATAGAAGCCAAGAGTTCCTAAATTGAACAATAGAGAAACTTTCTCAATGAATTTTCTACAAAGAACCACAAAAAAGACTTAGAAAAGAAATATACTTCATCTTTCAAATTACAATCTCATCATTAATTAAAAAAGAAAACTAAATCATGCAAAAAAGAACTCATACCAAAATGACAACATGTGTAAAAAGAATAAAATATACAAGAAAATTTTTTCTATCTTGTTTTACAGGCAATTAAAATGGTGGTAAAGTTGTCATTTGCCATTTGAAATTTGAAAAAAATATAAAAATAATTTATCTTCAAGAAATTAGAAATTATAGAATTTGAAGAGATAAAGAAATATGATAAATAATACATGTGAGGGAAGAAGGTAAGATAATAAGAACATAAATTTTTGAAATGAAAAAGATAATATTTAAAATAATAGTATCAAGAAAAGTAAGATAAAGATTGTGAAAGATAAAAATAAGGTTTCATTTTTGTTTCAGATTTCATTAAATAAAAATTTCAATTGCTTTTAATTAATAGGATGAGATTTTGAAGGATGTGAGAAGAAAATTGAAGGTAAAACACCTAAAGGAAAGAGTGTAATACACTATACAATAAGAATGAGGTATTTGAATGAGAATGAATGTGAAGGAAAATAGAGCTCTTTCAAGATAGATAAATATTATATATATATATATATATATATATATATATATATATATATATATATATATAGATAAGGATAAGGAATATTTTTACACGGACATTGCATAAATAAATATTTTTTTATATAACTAATGTTTTTAATATAAATATTTTTAATTGTATAAATTATATTATAATTAAAATTTTATAATAATTTTTAATGTATACATTATATTTTACATTTATAACTGTTATTTTAATTATTGATGATTTTTTAAATATTAAAATTTAATTTATAATTAAAGATATTAAAAATAGATTAAAAAAAAGAAATTAAGAAAAATTTGTAGAAACACTCCCATTGAGAAAAATAAAAAAATGATCATAAAAAATATAGTTAAAAATATTTTTGTTCCAGGTAGTTTCTATAATTTATATCTAGAGAAAATAATTAATAATATAAATTATCATATAAAATAATTTTTAAAGAAATGTATCTTTTTGTTAGTGACAGACGGGATGTGAAATGCACAGTTATTTTAATTTAATTGAATCTTTCTTCAAGATTTTCTGACATATATTTAATTGAAAATTTTCAAATAATTTTAAAATTAGAGATATTTTTATTATTCAATAAATCTTTAAACTAATTAAGAATTTTGAAATAAATATCTATACTTGATGAGAGAATCCTAAATAGGAACTCAATTAATAATTTAGATGTATTAGATAAAAACATATCTAAAAATCTCCATAGGAATGATGTAAGGAGATTTATTTTGAAAGATGATTTATTTGAAAAAAAGTGAGTGAAGAAAGGAATTAGAATGAAGGGTATGTATCTAACTAATCAAAAGCGCGAGCGAGCGAGGCATCGAAGAAGTGATCTCCTAAAAAACCTACCCTTTCTTTTGACCACTCTAAAGCCTCACTCTTGACGAGTATTTTCATTTTTGTTACCACGCTTTCTCTCACTACACTCTTTCTTTCTCTCTCTCTCTTCCTTCCCCAAATCATCCTTTCCCCTTCTATCCGTCGCTCCCTTCGTCACAGATACACACACCACTGCGAAGCACCAACCACCGAATAATAACAATACAAAGAAAAGAAACCCTAATTGCACACTCTTCAGGTGCGTCACTCTCTTACCCAACTCCACTTTTTATTTTTCTGCGCGTGCGTTTTGATGTTGTTCCTCGTACGGGGTTCGTTGGGTGCGATGATGACGTGG
Source organism: Mucuna pruriens (assembly GCA_025330945.1). NCBI lineage: Eukaryota > Viridiplantae > Streptophyta > Magnoliopsida > Fabales > Fabaceae > Mucuna > Mucuna pruriens. The sequence continues at coordinate 1,920,579 of JAENHJ010000173.1, read as the reverse complement.
ATCTGCTTGTTTTGTTGCAGGGAAATTTGAGGAAGAAAATTCCTATTTTTTTCCTCTTTTTTTTTTTGTTTTTGTTTTTGGTTTCCCAAGAAACTGAATTTTGAGGAATTAAGGGTTGGGATATATGTCCTTCAATCAATCAAAGTCCGATAAGAGCGACGCTGTGTACCGAAAATCCGGGCGATCCGCCAGCTTCAATCAGCAGCGAGGTTCCTCCGGCGGTGCGTACGGCAAGGCTGGCGGCGGCGGTGGCGGCGCCGTGCCTTCTCCGTCGCTCTCCTCTAGCCGGAGGTGAGTTTGTTAGGGTTTGCAATTTTATGTTTCTGTTCCTCTTTTCTTTCTTTTTCTTTCTTTTTTGTTGAACTATTGCGTTTTTATGAATAGTGGGAATATGGAATTGTGATTTTTATTTAACCTTTATTGAATTGTGTTGTTTTCGGTGTGAGGTCGTGTGGATTTTGAAACTGGGTTTGTTGCGTGCTGACCTAGGGTTATATGATTTATGCGCGCTTGTGTTTTAACCATTATAAGTGGTTTGTTTTCGTTCTTTATTTTGTTTATGTTTTGTTATTGATTCTTATTGTTGCTTGTGTTAGTTTTAACAAGAAGTCTAATAATAATGCACAAGGTGGGCAATCTAGGGTAAACCCTACACCTGTCAATTCGGCTGAGTCTAATAGTACTTATGCAGCCCGGACTGTACCGAATGGTTCCCACGTACAGCCACAGATTCATGGTAAGCTTCGCAAAGATATATGTGTTTTTCAGTGCGTGGTTATGTTGTTGACTGGAACTATTTGTATTCCATTTTTCAATGAAAGAACCTGTGGATTTTACATATGTATTTTGAGCGTTTGGTAAAAATTGATTGTCTTTTATGGACACCATTCACCTATGTTGTATGATAGGAGGATCTGATGCACCAGTTACACATGCAACTGCCAAGCCATCTGAATCGTCAGCTGCACAGAGGAGCACCAGAGCTGTTCCAAAAGCTCCTACTTCTCAGCCTCCCGCCATGAACACTGATCCAGCAGCTCCTACAACCCCTGTTAAGGGTATGTCACTCTTGTAGGTTAAGTTTTTAATGCTGTCGATAAGTAGAGAATAAATTTTATGGTTTCTGAATTGTAGTTTGTGTCATAGTACAGTGACATGGTTTGAAACGACTTTTTGTCCATTATATCTGACTTGTGAGAGTGGCCTGAATGTTGTTGTATTCCTCAGCAGATGCATCTAAGGCATTCCCTTTCCAATTTGGATCTATTAGTCCTGGCTTTATGAATGGGATGGCAGTAAGTTTCATATCTGCGATTGCTTACCGTCCACCTGATGTTAATTTTTGTGCATTACTTTATGCCCAGAATTTTAGGGGGATTAAATCATGTTTTGTTTTGTTGTTACATGCAGATTCCTGCCCGCACAAGCTCTGCTCCTCCTAATATAGATGAGCAGAAGCGTGATCAAGTATGCACTTTATTCTCTCCTTCCATTTCCTTGTTATATGTACAACAGCATAGATATAGATTTACTGCCACTGCTTCTACAGAAGGAAAGAGGGTCTAATTGGTGGCCACTGATTCTGACCTCCTCTATTGTCTTTGAAAGTTCATTAGAAATTACTTTTTCAGTAATAAAATCTGACAAGGGGATGCATCTATGTTTTTGTGCTTAGTTTATTGAAGCTACTTTGCCTGTTTGCAATCCAATTAACTATTTGTTTGGTATCTAATTTCATAACTTGCAGGCTCGTCATGATTCTTTTAGACCTGCACCTTCAGTACCAGCACCTCCTGTTCCAAAGCAGCAGGCAGTGAAGAAGGATACAGGTGTTGCCGACCAATCTCATTCTGGGGAGACTCATACTGGGACTAGATCAAAAAAGGATACTCAAGTGTCACCATTACCCCCAGCAAGCCAGATGCAGAAGCCTTCTGTGATTCCTTTAACTGGAATTTCAATGCCAATGCCATATCATCAGTCACAGGCATCTGTACACTTTGGTGGTCCGAACCCACAGATGCAGTCACAAGGTATGTCATCGGCATCTCTTCAGATGCCATTACCAATGCCTTTACCGATTGGAAGTGCTGCACAAGTGCAACAACAGGTTTTTGTTCCAAGCCTTCAACCTCATCCTATCCATCCTCAGGGAATCATGCATCAAGGCCAAAACATGGGTTTCACTCCTCAAATTGGCCCTCAGTTGCCCCATCAGTTAGGTAACATGGGTATTGGCATCAGCCCACAATATCCACCACAACAAGGAGGAAAATTTGCTGGTCCTCGGAAAACTACTCCTGTCAAGATAACTCATCCCGAGACACATGAAGAGCTAAGACTTGATAAAAGGGCAGATGCATATTCAGATGGTGGGTCATCTGGTGCAAGGCCTCATTCTGGCATGCCTTCTCAATCTCAGTCTGCCCAGCAATATCCAGCTTCTCATCCTATTAATTACTATCCATCCAGTTCCTACAGTGCCAGTTCTCTCTTTTATCCAACTCCTAGTTCTCTTCCATTAACAAGTAGCCAGATAACTCCTAACTCTCAGCCACCCAGATTTAATTATGCAGTGAGCCATGGTCCACAAAATGTTAGTTTTGTAAATACATCATCTCATAGTTCTCTGCCTGTTAATAAAGTTGGCACTCCTATTCCTGGCAATACTGAACTGCCTAATCCAGAATTTTCCCGTGATGTGCATAATACAATCTCGTCTGCTCCATTAGGAGTAACTTCTGTGTCTATTAAGCCAAGTGTTGGATCTGGTGTTGTTGACTCATCATTTGCCAATTCCAGTGCTCAAAAGAGTGGACCTCCTAGTTCTTCATTAACATCTGGTGATGCTTTCTCTTCTGTACCACTAAAAGGGTCTGAAACAGTTGAAATCTCTTCACAGCAGTCTAAGTTGTCCCGTGATTCTTCAGTTTTGAGCTCATTGTCAAATGTATCTGCTGCAACTGCTGTGAAGCCTACATCAGCTTCCATGTTGCTTTCTACATCTGCTGTGAGTGAAGATTCTGTTTCAGTTGTGCCTAATAATGAAGGCAGAAAGAAGGAATCACTTAGTAGGTCAAATTCTCTGAAGGATAGTCAGAAGAAAATACAGAAAGGCCAATCACAGCATCAGGTACATAAGTGAATAGTTGTCTTTTTGCTAATTTGATATTGCTTTGGTTCAAGTACTGTAAACATTCTTTTACTTTTTTTTTTCTCACAGGTTTCTGTTCAATCTCCTGCTGTGGCTAATGTGTGTCCCCAAGCTGTTGATGGTGGTGTTTCTGATGGTGGTGTTTCTGATGGTGAAGTTTCTGAAACTGTAGGAACTAAAACAAACCATTCTGCAGCAATTACCAGTGAAGATCTCTCAGCTGCAGTTTCAGACACGTTATCGGCTACCAGTGAGAGCATACCTTATGCTGTTGAAATGAAAACTAATGATTCCACACAAGTTTCTGCTTGTGATTCAACTGAAGGATCTGTTACACAAGAGGTGGATAATTTGAACAATCATAAGAATGCAGAGCTAGATGAATTGTCACAACAGGATAAACTGTTACAGCAGAATATTTTGGAAACAGGTGGTAAAACAGAAATTTTATCTCTTCAAGAATGTAAACAAAATGTTAGTGATGGTGGAACAGAATTAAAACAACCTAAGCAAGGTGCTGTGAAGTTGAGTACTGAGGTAATAACCTCGAGGACTGTGCAGGAAGGGCATGATGAATCTACAAGTTGTAGTGCAGAATGTGACAGGACGGCTGATAATTTAGGCATGTCTATCTCTACCACATTGGATTCCAAAGATGTTTCTTTAAATAGAAGTGATAGTGTAGTTAGTAGTGAAGCTGTTTCTACAAATTCTGGCACATCAGATCAGCAGTCTGTAGATTTCCTAGAAACAACTTCAAAACAATGCAAGGATAGTTCAGAGAATTCTGGCAATGGTTCAATGTCTCTTCCAGCACCAGGTACCAAGGACAGACCAATTTCAGAGCCTAGTAAGGTGAAAACTACAAAGGGGAAAAAGAAACGAAAAGAGATTCTTCAGAAGGCTGATGCTGCTGGGTCAACATCTGATCTTTATAATGCATATAAGGGACCTGAGGAAAAGAAAGAAACTGTTGTAAGTTCAGAGAAAACAGAAAGTGCTTCTACTCCTGGAAATTTAGAGCAGTTGCCTACTGAAGCTGCTCAGTCAGATGCTGTAGCAAACGAGCAATGTAAGCAGAGTAAAGCTGAACTTGATGATTGGGAGGATGCTGCTGACATGTCTACACCCAAACTAGAAGTTTTAGATGAAACTGAACAGGTTGTTGATGGAAGTGAAGTTACTGCAAAAAAATACTCTCGGGATTTCCTTTTGAAATTTGCAGACCAATACACTGATCTTCCTGAAGGGTTTGAAATTATGGCAGATGTAGCTGAGGTTTTGAGTGCTAATGCTAGTTCTCATGTAATTGAACGTGATTCACACTCTTCTACTGGAAGAATTGTTGATAGGCCAGGTGGGATGTCTCGTATGGATCGTCGTGGGGGTGGTGTTATTGAGGATGACAAATGGAATAAAGTTTCTAATGCATTTCATTCTGGTGTGCGTTTGGATGGTATTGGAGGTAATGCAGGATTTCGACCTGGCCAAGGAGGCAATTTTGGTGTTTTAAGGAATCCACGCACACAGACCCCTCTACAATATGCTGGAGGTATTCTTTCTGGTCCAATGCAATCTATGGTAAATCAGGGAGGAATGCAAAGAAATAGCCCTGATGGAGAAAGGTGGCAGCGTTCTACTAGCTTCCAGCAGAGGGGTTTAATTCCATCTCCTTCTCCTCAAACTCCTTTACAGATGATGCACAAAGCTGAGAAGAAGTATGAGGTGGGTAAAGTGAAAGATGACGAAGAGGCGAAACAGAGGCAATTGAAGGGTATATTAAACAAGTTAACTCCTCAGAATTTTGAGAAGCTTTTTGAGCAGGTTAGAGCAGTTAATATTGACAATGTAGTCACTCTCAATGGTGTCATCTCGCAAATCTTTGAGAAGGCCTTGATGGAGCCTACCTTCTGTGAAATGTATGCCAATTTTTGTTCTCATCTGGCAGCTGTATTGCCTGATCTCAGTCAAGACAATGAAAAGATAACTTTTAAGAGATTATTGTTAAACAAGTGCCAGGAAGAATTTGAGAGGGGCGAAAGAGAGCAAGAAGAAGCTAATAAGGCTGATGAGGGTGAGGTCAAGCTGTCTAATGAGGAAAGAGAAGAGAAACGAACCAAGGCAAGAAGACGTATGTTGGGCAATATCAGATTGATTGGGGAACTATATAAGAAGAAAATGTTGACAGAGAGGATAATGCATGAGTGCATCAAGAAGTTGCTGGGTCAGTATCAGGATCCAGATGAAGAAGATATTGAAGCTTTGTGTAAGCTGATGAGTACTATTGGGGAGATGATTGACCATCCCAAAGCCAAGGAACATATGGATGCATATTTTGAAAGGAAGAAATCATTATCAAACAACATGAATTTATCTTCTAGGGTGAGGTTCATGTTGAAGGATGTCATTGATTTGAGAAAGAATAAATGGCAACAAAGAAGAAAAGTTGAAGGTCCAAAGAAGATTGAGGAGGTGCATAGAGATGCTTCTCAAGAGAGGCTGGCCCAAGCTGGTAGGTTGAGTCGTGGTCCAGGCAACAATCCAGCTAGAAGGACCCCCATGGATTTTGGTCCAAGAGGATCATCTATGTTATCTCCTAATGCTCAGATGGGTGGACTACGGGGATTGCCTACTCAAGTTCGCGGGTATGGTTATCAGGATGCTCGCATGGAGGATAGGCAAAGTTACGAGGCTAGGACATTGTCAGTTCCATTGCCTCAAAGACCTTTAGGTGATGAGTCAATAACCTTGGGACCACAGGGTGGTCTTGCTAGAGGGATGTCCATTAGAGGTCCACCTGCAGTGTCAAGTACAACTGGTCTTAATGGTTATAATAATTTGTCAGAGCGCACTTCATACAGCTCCAGGGAGGACCCTGCATCAAGATATACTCCAGATAAATTTGCTGGTTCGACTGCTTATGATCAATCTAGTGTTCAAGATCGTAATATGAATTATGGCTACCGGGACTTGAGAAATGCAAATAGGATTCCTGATAAACCTGTTATAACTTCACCACCTGCCAGAACACAAGGGGCAGCAGTCTCCCAGAATACTTCTTCCGAGCGACTGCAGGAAATGTCCATGTCAGCAATCAAAGAATATTATAGGTACTGCTCTCTCTTCATGGTGTTTTTATCCCCTTTGTTTCAGCTTGTTAGGACAATTGTGCTTTTTCTTCGAGGAACATGATTTTATAGTTTACTATTTTTCATTTTTTATAAAAATTATAACCCCCGAATTTCTCTAAATTTCTTATTGATAAATCTTTTGTTTGTTCTCACTTAAAAAAACCGTGATTCACTTGTAAGAAAGATTATTCCCATGAGGTTAAAGGATTTTATTCTTTTAGTTCATATTGTGTGTTGTATTATTTTGTTTCAGTAAATGGATTGCTTACAAAGCATATCACAATACTGATCTTAAAGGGGTTGGAATTGTGATATTTGTATTATTTGTAAACAATGAAATGATATGCTGGAGTTCAAAGTACAGGCTACTTTAGGTTCTATAGTGTTAGTAAATGTGAAGGATTGAATATGATTATTTTTTCATGGTTATGAAACCTGGCTTTTATGATTGAATGTGATTCCTCTCTTTTGGTTGCAGTTTTGCAGTATATGTTTGACTGGCTTCAGTTTACTGTTTTAGGAAAATGTTCTGATTATTTTTCACTGTTTGACCTAAATTCTTTTTCCAACCCTATGATTTGATAAAAAATGGAATGTGAAGATCTTAACATCCCTTCATTACTTATGTATCCATCCACATAGTGCAAAGTGATGACCAAACCATTGGGTTTACTTTTGTTTCTCCCTGCTTTTTTTATTTCTATTCCTTTGAGGATTCAAACTGTATTTGCTGCTACTGCTATAATCATTTTAAATTGTTATTTCGCCGCAGAATCCGGTAAACGTTGAAAATGTTTCATGATATAGATTCAGTAGTTTTTTTTAAGTACTGTCACAAAGAAACTTGATTTCTAGTTTTTGTAGTGTTACGGTGATGATATATTTTAGTTATTTTGTCTTGTTACATATTCTTCTGACTATTAGTTATTGAATCCAGTGCTATAGATGTGAATGAAGTTGTTCAATGCATCAAAGATCTGAACTCTCCAAGCTTTCACCCTTCCATGGTTTCTCTCTGGGTCACAGACTCGTTTGAGAGAAAGGATACAGAGAGAGATCTTTTGGCCCAGCTGCTTGTGAAACTTGTGAAATCTCAGGATGGACCCTTGGGTCAAGCCCAGCTCATCAAAGGGTGAGATGATGACTAATTGTAAGAATCTTGTATCATTCTGAAAATAATAGTTACTGATTCGTTTTTATCTTGGCTAGGTTTGAATCTGTTCTCAGTACTTTGGAAGATGCGGTTAACGATGCCCCCAAAGCACCAGAATTTCTTGGCCGTGTTTTTGCCAAAGCTATAACAGAGCATGTGGTCTCTTTGAAAGAGATAGGGCGGTTAATACAGGAGGGTGGAGAGGAACCGGGGAGCCTCTTGGAAGTTGGACTTGCAGCTGATGTTCTTGGAAGCACCTTGGAGGTAATCAAAATGGAAAAGGGTGATGCTGTTTTGTCGGATATCTGTGCAAGCTCTAACTTGCGGTTCGAGACCTTCCGGCCACCTGAACCTCTTACATCAAGGAAGTTAGAGAAATTTATTTAGGGGGATAGAGATATGCTCATAGAGGAAAATATATTTATTTATTATGTCTAGTGCTATTAGGAGGATACTCAAATTTGCCGAAATGGTTTTCTCCATGGGGTGGGGGCTGCTTGGTGCTTGGGTAGAAGAATTTTATATTCGGATTTCTGTCTAAATATTATTTCTGCCATATCTTCGCTGCAATTATAAAAAGGTTCACTTACGTGTCTGTCAGTCACCACTCTTGTATCTTTCAACTGTCCATCCATGAAAATATACTGCCATATTGATCTGAATAGTATGTCAACGTGTTTTAGTCAGGCATGGCGTTACTTACTAAAATTTTCTAAAATATACTAGCTGACCATAATTTATATTCAACTGTTACTCACTAGTTTTTTTTAGGTAAATATGCCCTGTTTACTATAATAATCACCCTAATCTAAATATATTCCATACGTATTGATGGATACTTTTTTGTCATTTAAAAAAATTATTGCCAATTTTTATCTTGTTCGTATATTCTATTATTCTATTAAATTGCGTGGATCATTTCATACATTGATGATGAGAAAGATGTAAATTACATCACTGGATTAAAGATTTACGTGGCACGCAATAAAAAAATTTACATAAAAATATTTAATACGTTGATTTAAATTAATACGTAAATATCTGCATTATTCTTGAAACTCTTGAAATATATATATATAATACCAGTTTTAATTTTAGTTTCTATTAAATTTTTTGATTAATTTTTATGTTTTAAAAATTTGTAATTATTAGTTTTGGTTTCTATAAAATAAGTAAATTTTAGTTTTATTTACTGTAAAAAATTTTATTTTTCACCACTTTAAAATTTAAAACATTTTTTTTAGTTCTTAATTTTTATTTTAAAATATATAAATATTCATTTTAAGAATTTAATTTTTTTAAGATGTCGTGCTAACATGATATTACATATACTAGTATGTATAATTTATGATAGTTATTTGACTTTCTTTTAAATATATATGTTACTAACCAGTGTTATATAATAATAACGATTAAAAAAAAATCAAAGAATGAAAATTTATCAAAAAAATTTTGTAGGAACTAAAATAAAAAATATTTTATAAAGACTAAAAACATATTTAACTTAAATATTTTACATAATTTTGTTTATAAACTATACAACATACTAGTCTTTTAAAATCAAGTGAAAGAGTTATTTAAAATAAAAAATAAGTGAATGAGATATATTTATATAATAATATAGTTAAGATTAAAATTGATGTAAAATCATATTTTTTATGTTTTATATTAATTGTTTATAGACAAGTCAACTTTTCTCTTAATACGATTCTATATGTATATTTAATATATAATTTTAGTTTTTTTTAATGACTTTTTAGCGAATTTTAAATCTCCAAATTTTTTTAATTCGTTTTATTGCTTTTTTAGTGTAGACTTTCAAATTTCTTTTTCTACGTAAAATCTTTATAATCTGTATCATGTCAATGTATATATGGGGCATGGCCATGGGCATGTAACCAAACATAACGGTACATACAAATTGTTTTGAATATATCAATATACTAGCTAACGATAATTTATTTATAAGTATTCACTAGTTTTGGAAAAATGGTTTTGTTTACTATAATAATCACCCTTGGATTAGGACGGGGAAAAAACTATAACAATCATCCTAATCCAAAGGCATCCATTATACGCTTAATAAATGTCTTTCATTTCATAAACTTTTAAATTGTTGTTGAACCTTTTATATGGTAAAGTAACTATTATATTAAGATATTGCCCATTTTTTATACTGTAATGTAAGTATTATATCAAGAGAAACACGCTGTTGTTAGGACTTTTTATTAAATGAAACTTTTTTTGATAAATTTATTAAATGAAACTTAAATGTAAGTTCAAGTTTTTTTTTTAGTTTTACTTCGTCTCTTGTAAATTTATTCAATAATAATTTAACAATAAAGTGTGTTAAAAACAATGTTAAATGAAATATTCACGCTTCAATAATAATAGAAACTATCTATTTATCTAACTATTTATTTCAACTTAATAAGTATTTTTTTTTAAATAGAAATGTTATTTCTACAACAATTTATATAATAAAGAGAGAGGAAGAGGAAAAAAGATAGAAGAGAAATGTGTGTGGTATAATTAATGATGTAGTGGAGAGAGATAGACATAAAAAATAATTTGTACTTATAATAATTGTTATATGTATATCATTTATCTTTTGTAATTATTTGTTCAATCTTTAAGCAATATTGAAAAGATATTAACATTGTCTAGAGGATCGACCCAATAATAAAACATCTAAAATTCAAGTATTAAATCTATTAAAAAAAATATTTGTTACTAATTTTTATAAAACAAAAAGGCAACATATGTTAACAAAAGATCCAATATATATGTCTCTCATTTAAAGTAAAAAAGTTTATCTCAAAATTTATTCTAGGTCTCACCCATTGTTGGGTTGACTCAATTTGTTAGAAAATAACCTTTGTTCAAGAATGATAAAAAAAATAAAAAAAAATAAGAAAATAGATCATGCACTAATAATATAAAATAATTAATAAATATCTTAAAAGTCATTCTAACGATGATTTGTGATTGAATAATAGTGTAAAATTGTTTTACACATTACCATTAAACTCAAAAAAAAAAAAAGAAAATAAAATGTTTACAACAAGAATGATAAAAAATAAAGATACTTAACTTTTCAGGTCAATAAAATTAGTTTATAAGATTTGAAATGACCTTAATAGCATTTAAATATCACATTTTTATGTTATTTAGCATAAGATATTAAAAGAAAATATAATAATGTTAAGTTACACAAAGATTTTCATAGACTTCTTATGAGACTTCTTGGAAATCTATGATAGATTTGTTGTATAAATACCTTTAATTTTTCAAGATTTTGTTTAGATTACTATTACTATTAACTAAGCCTTGATAATTTTATTTACTTTTTCTAAAAGATTTTACTTTTACAACTACCTTAGCATTACTTGGGACTTTAGCTTTACTAAGTTTTACAACTCATTTTTTAATAAATTTTTTTTGTGAACTTTTATTTTCTAAATCTTTTAAGTTTTTTATTTTTATTTTTAAATTTTGAATTCTCATTGAAGATGGAAAATAGTGTAATTTTAAAATAAAAAATACAATTTAAACATTTTTTTTTCAAAGAAATGTAATTAGATAATCAATCCAAACAATTAAAAAATTTAATGAAATAAAAGTTTGCTCCAACACTTCAAGAGCATGTGAAATCAATCAAAGTTAAAGTAAAAACTTAAGATAGAAAACAAATTTAAGTTAGGTTTTACAAAAGATATTCTTTTCTTTTCTTCAATTTTAAATTTTTATTCCAATATGTTTTTAAATATATAAAAAATTATATATGACATCTACATATAAATTATTAATTTAGTTTTTTATCGTAGTTTTCTTTTCTATGACATGTAATATAATATTTATGATAATTTAAAATTTACTTAACTTATTTTTCTTATAATTTATATTAATTTATTATTTAATATATTATACAATATTTATTTAATTATAATTAATTTAATTATAATTAATTTAATCTAATCTAACTAATTAATTAATCTTACTTTTAGAAAAAGGAAAATATTAATGGACACTTCGAGTATCTATGTCTTAAAGATGTGATGGATAAAAAAAATATATTTATGAACTATCAAATATTTATAATTGAATAAATTTTAATTTGGTCTTAAAAGTATTATTATTTTTTAATTTTTTAAAGTAATTAAATTATATAAATATTTATCAAAATATTAAAAATTATATTACACAATTTTTTACATATTAAATTTTTTTCATATTAATTTCTATACATTAATAAAATATATAAATATAAAAATTAAATTATTTTAATATTTTAGAAACTATTTATATAATTTTATTTTAAAAATTATGGAGAAAATAATAATTCAAATGATTCAAATGAGAACAAATTGAGGTACAAAAAAACAATGTATGCAGTAACAGTATAGAAATTTTGCATTTCCCTCAAATAAGAAATCATAACGAGTATTTATAGAGTCGTAGCTTTTAACAAACGCGCTCGCTACGAAACGAAGTCCCTAAACGGCGATGTCGTCTAAAGGTTCAACTCCTCCATATCCCAGTGCTGCCAGAATCGCTGATTCTCCGTGTTTTCCCCAATACACTGCTTCTCTCAAATGTCAGATAAATACTCTTATTGCTCTCTTTATTGCTTACATTTTCTGTACCTCACATATATATATATATATAAATAATAATTTAAGTGATTTCAATTGGGAATTAGCTGATTGAGTCAAGTGAAAATCAGGCAGTTATCTTTTCAAAGATGAAACAAGAAAGTAAAAGGTTTAGCTGATTGAGTAAGAACATTTAGTTTTCTTGACATTGGTAGATGAAATGGGAAATTAAATATTGTGGAAAATAATCTTGACCTTCGTCAGCATACCTTATGATCCTTTAACTAATTGCTCTGTGTGATGTGATGATGGTCTTGTTCGTTCTGGAGGCTTCATTTTTACTATGCTAAATATATTTATTGGTTTTTTCCTTTATTAAACTTTCATATTGTACTGTTTATTTTAATGAGTACCTTCTTTTGATTGATGGTTGAATTAAGCATAAATGTGGAGTAAATGTTGGTCCAGGGCAACTGTTGTTGGTATGCCTAAGGTGTGGTAGTTCATAGTTTATGATTCATTTGAATGTTGCACATTTCCTTAATGGGATCGTGTCGAGTGTCTAGTTTAAATTGTTGAAAATTCTATGCTACTGCTTGAGAAGCAAGAGAAGGCCCTGTAACTAATTATTGACCTTGGGCTATTCAGCCAATTATTTGTGTATCTTACATTGTTCTTTAAACATTTCCAGGTTTAGAAGAATTTAATTCTGATAAGAGTAAATGTCAAGAACATTTTGATGTTTACAAGGAGTGCAAGAAAAAAGAGGTACCGGAAATTTCATCACTTTTGTTCATTGTATTGTTTTATATTGCATATTTTGAAAGTGGCGGCATGGATCCTAGGAGGATTAAGAGTTTCAAATGAACCATTTATCTCTGCCTGAAATGTGATGCTGATATACAAAAAGAGAAGTTTGTCATGTTGACTGATCATTTTTGTTTTATGTCTGTAAAGAATTGTTCAGTTCTTAAGCATAACTGCTCCTTCCTTTGTCCATGTTCTCTCTTTCTCCACACTTCCTTCAGAATGTTTTCTGGGAAGCCATAAATATTTGTAGGTTCCCTTAAAAACATGGGAAAAATAGTTTTTATGGAACTTAGCTTTAGAGCAACCTGGCTGAGCTAGGAAAGGTTCAATCTTTACTTCAAATGGGGAATTTGCTGTGCCTTATCAAATATATAATGAAACTATTGGAATTTTCTGTATAAAAATAATACAGAAAGAGGTTTTGAGAACATCTTGTTACTCACGGTATTGATTATAAATCACAATTTATAACAAATCTCTTATTATTTGAATCAATATAACCTTCATCTAGCTGGGCAAGATTTTTGGCTATGATTTTTGTTATCTTGTTGGTCATTATTGTTTCTATATTAATTCCATATTTTAATGTGATTGTTTGAATCAGTTATATCATGGAAAGAAATAAATCAGGCTAGTTTACTATGATTAAGCTTTGGTGGCTAATAGATTGTGACATAGTGTTAAGGGAATTTGGTGTCTGAAAATAATGCATTGATGGCTAAATATGTCTCTCACTCTAGAGTGTACTTCTCTATGGTACTAGGTAATCTGTAGTAAACATGGTTTCGATCAGAATGAGCAGGAAATTCATCTCTCAAGGTTTTGCTTCTGTAAACCACTTGCCTTGTAGGGTTTGTATAATGTCTTCTAGATGTGCCTCTAATTGCATCTTCCACTCCACTGATAAAAAATGCACCCAACATAGCTATAACTGTCAAGTCCCTCTAATGACTGAATAGATGATCATATCCATTGCTACCTTTCTGACTGTTTGTTGATGCTGGAAAACTGCCTTAGGTCACCCTTAGCTCACCTTAGTTGCAGCCTCTTTGGGGGTTGCCTTAATTGTAGCCTTAAGGGTTGTGGTTAGTCCCATATCTACTAGATATGTGGCTTAAATAGAGCTTATAAAGCTTGGATAGTCCTCACTTTACAAGCTAGTTTTGAGGAGTTGAGTTAGGTCCAAAGTTACATTTAAGATGTTTTTGGAGCCTATTCTACGTCCATTGTTTGGCCACTCCTAACCCACCTTAGTTGTGGCCTCTTTTGGGGGCTTCCTTAATTGTAGCCTCAAGGGTGGTGGTTAGTCCCACATCAACTAGATAGGTTAGAATGTAATGGAATAGAAGTTTTATTTTATGTTTGGTACATTTTAAAATAAAACAGAACAGGGCATAAGGTTAAAAAAGTAACATTTTGGTTCTGCCAAAAATAGGGTGTGCCTTGGTGTAATGGTAAAGTTGTTTCCTTGTGACCTTGTGTCAAATTGTAGAAACAGCTTCTCTACTTGTGGGGTTAAAGTTGTGTATATCTACCCTCCTTAGACTGCTAGACCCCACTCGGTGGAACCTCATGCACTGGGTTGTTTGTCCTACTAAAAAGGTGGAATCTAAGTGAACAAAATAGGACAGACTGTCCCAAGCATTTTATCTGCATGCCAAATGCTACCAAGTTTTCCTGTTTGTCATGTGTACTCTCCCTTCTATTCAAATGTGCACTCTATATACATTATACACTCTACTTGCTAGAGCACCAAGATTGCTCTACCTCTCCAAAGCACGCCATCAAAATTAATGATTTTCACTCACTTGACCATCAAAGTCATTGTGTTCTAGATTCTCCAGTTGGTGTAAATTCGTTGTTGTCATTACTTGATCAATCTCCATAACAAACAGCCATTTGAGATTAGCTGTTTGATTAACATGTTCTTCAGTAAAACTATGATCAGTATGATCAAGTGACTATCTACAAATGGTTAATTTGTATGATGGAGCACCATTTTTTTTATCTGAACAATAGGAGAACTACAACATTTAAGTGAGTGAACGCCATTAATTCAGATTAGAAGCTTTCACGGAGAGAGATATCTTGGCGCTCTGGTGACTGACTAGCATTATTTGCTTTCCTTCCTCCCCCCACATTCAAATCCCCCTCCTGGTTCCCTCTGAAATTTAAATTGAGTTAGAGCTTGATCTATCTACCTTGGACACCACTACATTTCTTCTTCTTCTGCATACGGGTCTCATTACTCAGCTTATGGAAGAAATTATTGATCTTGATGCAAGTTCAATGTTAAATAGTTGTTTTGAAAATTGTAAGTTGAACCAGTTTCTATTCATCTTGATGGTGTATTCATTATCCATTACTGTTACAGTGTTACTGCTAATAAGTAATAACAGACAAATCTTATTTATCCTTTAATGAAGATAGTGCCTTATCTACATGTTGTAAATTATCAGTTTCTGAAAGTCCATTGGTTGAAACTATTGGGTGTCAACAAATTTTTCCATGTAAATTTTATCGGTTTTCTTTTGTTCTTAAGCCTTAAAAAATGCAAGTTTATGCCAATCACAAAAGCCAGTTGAGAGGGCCGATAACAGCATGGGACATTCCAACCTGTTAGATCATCATAACTTGCAAAGTATAGGTGGTCAATTCCAGTTTTGGTTTCGGAAACAAAACTCAGGCACTTTCTAGAATTATAGTTGGATAATGTCTGACATTGTTGTGAATTTGATTAGTTTGTAATCATCTTTTAATTATGATTTTTTGGACGAGACCTATACAGCTACAGTTTAGCTAAGAAATTATATTACTGTTATTTTGGATGCTCCACTGTTGTGTTCTCTTCCTTGGCCAATGTCCATCATGCCTTGGTATGCACTTAGCCTTTTTTAAGGATTTAAAAAGTCAATAGCCTTTTTATGAGAATATTATGGTATCGGTTGGTCTTATAGCCAAATCCACCTAGTGAGAAAAAGTTTGGTAGTTGTTTGTTGTTCTAAATTTCACATTGCCTGAATGTTTCCGTCTGGTTACACCAGATATAAAAATAAACACTAAACTCAAGGCTTTGCATAAATTAAACGGTCGTAAATCTCTCTTAAGCGTACACTGAATTTTGTTGCTGTACTTATTGTTAACAGCTTGGCATTGTTGCATTTGTTGTGATATAATCTTATTAACTGCACTTAAATCCATATTAATGCATTGGAACTTTGGCCAAGACTTCATGTGTGTTTGCTTTGACATATATATGTGCGGGGTAACTAAGATCAAATATTGTTTTTAAAACTATTTCTTGTTGTATTACACTGTTACCCATTGTTTAATAATGCTACATGAAATGTTTTCACTGCTAAATATGGTTTTACAAGTTTTGCTAATTAAAGTTTTCCATCTTATATATAGTATAAACATAGACAGCCTATATATATTTTTTGGAGCATGCTGTTATTATCCAGGCTGGTTGGATAATTCCTTCTCCTTGTTTAAACAGAGAGAAGCACGCTTGGAACGAAATAAAAATCGGTCCCTCTTCTCATGAAATCTTAGCTGGGATTTTGCTGATTGTACAAAGTAAAGAGTTCACCAGGATCACTGGTTCATGTATCATAGCTCTGAGGTTATGAAGTTTTCTGAAGCTCTGACAAGATGTTCCAATAAATGTGTACAATAATATTCTACACTATGTTCCTTTTTGTCTCAATTCTTAGTTTAGGTTCCTTTTCTTTCTTTTTTTTAGTACTTTGGTTGTTCCACAGGGCTACTAGTGCAAGATGCATTTAAGTGGGTTACCTCGTCTCTTACATTTAGTAAGAAAATTTAATTAAATTAGTGAGTACCAATGTTATTAATGGCTGTTGGCATCAATCCAACAATGGAATAGGGCAGAAACATGGAACTCCCTACTGTCTAACGTATAAGAAAAAAAAAAAAAAACAAACAAAAAACTGATTTACACGGGTTAAGGAAGTTAGTTAAGCTCCATTTAATTTGATCAATCTTATTTAATAATAAACATTTTTTCTAAACTAACTTTCATTCAAATTTGATATTAAAAATAAAATAGAGTCATTAAAAACATAATCTCTAATAAATGAAGAGAATTTTAGAGATAATTTTATTAAATGAAGTGAAGTAGTTGAAATTTGAGACTGATACTAATATCTTTTTTTTTTTTGCTTATATTCGAAGTTGAAGAGAGTAGCTATAAAAAAACTTAGGTGCAATAATATTCAATCCATATCTATTTAAATTGATTGGATTTAATATAAAAAATGAATTTGGATATAAAAATCAATCCATTAAAATAGATTTAAAGTAGTTTAGGTTTACGTGGATATGAATTGGTTTTATGTAACTATATATTTTGAACTGACTTACTAAAAACCATGAGATTTCCTTTAATAATTTGACATTTGATAGACGGATTTTATTTTTTCACTATGAGAGATTATGATTTTTAGGAACAACGAAAATTTATTTATTTAATCATAAATATTCTTGAGAATGTTTAAATATGTTTTCTAGGAATTAAAGTTTCTATGTTTGGTTTTAATAGAACTTTCTCAAATTCATAATTGATTCTTCCAAAAATATCCTTCTAAAGTAAAATAACTTCATTATCTACTTATGTAAAATTTATTGTAAAAATATTTTTACAAATTTTAAAATTATAAATATGTTGATATAATTTCTAATATTTTTTATTTAACTTTAACATAACAAAAATTTTCATTTTTCTACTTTAATTTTTTTAGTTTCTAGTAAAACATTTCTTGAATGTTGCAGTAATAATATTCTTAAACAATTTGTTAATTAATATTTTGACAATTTTTAAAGACTTAAAAAATATTTAAAAAGCATAATGTTTAATATATTAAAAAGATTAAAAAAAATTTATAAAATAGTTTTATTTTTAAAATTGTATTAAGTATACTAAAAATATTTATTAGTATTTATTATTTTTTAAATATAGTTATTTACCACATTTCATCAAATATTTTTTCTAAATATATAATTGTATTAAATGAGTTAGTGAGAATATCGTATTATTTTTGCATAGTTGAAATTTTCTATCAATTCTAAAAAAAAAAAAGTTAGATTCTCACTTCTCCATCAAAATATTTTTTATAAAAAACTCAACTAAAAACCATTTTCAGAAGCAATACTTCTAAGGAATTTTTTACATATCTAAATCATCTTAATTAAATAGTATCATGTTTTTTTAATATAAATGTTACATTGATATCTCCTTGTATAATCATTAAGTACTTGTGTGGTTATGTATTTATCTATAACATTTACCTTTCTAATACACTTCTGTTTTTGTGAACTCTTTAATGTGTTAACATTCATCACATCATGAAAGTTCGTTATCATAATTAATAATTGAAAATTTGTAATTAGTTAGTCCTTAGAAAAACAAAACTGTATGTTGTCTACTTGAAGCAGACAATTATTCAAGTTGTTTATTTTTATTAGTGTGTTTCGTATTTTGTCTATTTTAACATATAGACAGATGATTCAGGCCAGCGATATAATTATTTGTAAATAAGATACCTATCCTACCTTCAAACATATTTAAAAACGCCGCAAAAAGTATTAGAGAAGTTGGACTAGGTTCCCTGCATTTTAAAAGCAATTGCAGGGTCCTACAGCTACGATTCAACGGTTCAGATTTTTTAGTTATATTTTATTTTATTATTTAATGTCTAACAATTATTTTTTATGGAAAAATTGGAAAAGATCTTGAATGTAATTTTCTCCTTCCTAACATACACAGGCCCACCAAGCACGATCTCACTTGCCGTAACATACACAGGCCCACAAAGCATAATCTTGTGCTTCCCTTTTTAATTATTTGAAGAGTAAAAAAGACAATATTTTTACTGCATATGTGCAAAGACAAACCTTTACTTACATGCTTTACAGAAAATGGCTCCATTATAAATTTAAAACCTTCCAAAAAAATATTAACATGAAGCTCGAATAACTACAAGTTAATTTGTGGTTATGATAGTTTACGAAAGATAAATTCATAAAATAAGATTTAGAATAATATTTAAACGAAATATTTAGAATAAATTCCTATTTTTTAAATTTAAAATAATATTTTGAATTGCATGTTGCTAGTACAAGTAATGTGATACTTGAGTCCCTTAACTAAGGTTTGGATTTGATCCTAGTTTTAACATGTAATTGTAATTAGAGGTATCAATTCACCTTCAAATAAGCTGGTCTGATGAGAGGGAGATTAGTTAAATGAAAAATAAATTTTAAATATTTCCTAGCTTAAAAAAAAATTAAAAATAAAACCAAAATTTTATGTAAAATAACCCAAATATTCTCGATT
Source organism: Mucuna pruriens (assembly GCA_025330945.1). Classification (NCBI taxonomy): domain Eukaryota; kingdom Viridiplantae; phylum Streptophyta; class Magnoliopsida; order Fabales; family Fabaceae; genus Mucuna; species Mucuna pruriens. Next base: position 1,901,378 of record JAENHJ010000173.1, on the reverse strand, counting down.
AAATATAAAAGTTCAACTAGTATTTTTTAAACTATAAAATTTTAGACAAATATCTAAGTGATATTTTTACGTAAGGAATCATTTAATAAATTTATTTTGAAATTTTTAGATTTTTAATTTGATTTACTCTTTATAAAATAATATATAAATATATATGTATACAATAATATATATATATATAAAGTTTTTTTTTATATTTATAAGATAGATTCGAAATATCTACAACAGAAAACATTTACTTATTATTTTCGAAAACTTCATTATAATATACGTACATATGTAAACTTATATTTCTTCACTGTAGGTGTAAAACTTTCACGTTTTAAAATATAAAAATAATAAAAAAATGATTGTTGTATTGTTACAAGAGAAAAAATAATATGAAAACAAGTATATATGATTTATTTGAAAAAAAATATCTTAATTAAGATGTATAGATATTTATATAAATTTAAAGTGCTTAGTGCATTATTATATAACTATTTATTAGATATTATTTCATTATAAAATTAAAAAATCAAATCATGATTAAAAATAAATTAAAAATTTAAAAACTAACTAAATAATTATTATATTAATATTATATATATATATATATATATATATATATATATATATATATATATATATATATATATATATATATATATATATATATATATATATATATATATCACAAAATATTAAAAATAAAAATTATTAGTTACCATTTATCTATTTTAGTTTTTGTTAAATTATTAGTTTTTTTTAATATTAGTATATTTTTTATAAATTGAAAATGATAATATAACACAACTTGCTTTTCTAAGGATTAATGATAGCTCAAAATGACAATAAATTCATAAAAAAAAACATGAAAAATAGAACTGGCATAATTTTTACTTATAGAATAGTTTATGCATTGTGTTATATTATAATGTATTGATACAAATTGTGACAACTCTTATTAGTCCAAAAATAGAATAATAAATAAAAGTGTCTATCATATATCATATAGTTGTTTCAACTTTAAACTTGTAGTTTACGTTTATAATCCTCTACTAATGTGATTTCACATCCAAGTTTTTGTAGATAACATATTATTTATTTATTTATTTATTTATATATATATATATATATATATATATATATATATATATATATATATATATATATATATATATATATATATATATATATATATATAGGTTAGTGTAATTAATGACATTCTTTAGTTTACTTGAGTTTTGAACTAGATCAAATGTATAACATAACTACACATCATCAATGAAGCAAAACATTAAAATATAAGGTATTAAAACATGTGAGCAAGTAAAACTCCCTTGTTTTATATTCTAAAAGACCTCCTTATAAATGATGTTTGAAGCCATGTTGATAATGTTCCTTTCTTTGTCACAAATAAGTATATTTAAACTTATATGGGGTAACCCTTGAAATGGCAACATATAATTGTTTGTGAGAAAAAAAAACTATGGAAGATATATCCTACGTGTTTAAGATATTGATTTTGACTTCTATTTATTGACATTGCAAAACATACAAATATTGACAACTGCCTTTATTGAAATTTGAAAGAAATCCTACATTAGAAGGAGTTGACGATAATCTTGGAATAAATTTTTTCTGACCAATATTGCTTCCTAAAATATTTTGTGTGTGAAGAAGGTCAAATGCCTAAAACTATAAAGAAATATTACAAGGTATAGTCAACTTCATTACATCTTTAACAAGAAAAATATCACTACCTATAGGGGATTTATCCAAGATGTGTAATCTAAAGTCCTTATTATGAGTTAAAGAAGTTAGAAAATTTGCAACTCAATTAGTCTTTCCAAATACATGAGATATTTTTAACTTCCTAATCCTTGGTTAGCCAATCATGAATAATATCCATTGTCGATTTATATGGATGACAACTATTAGAACCTTCAATAACAAACTTAACAACAATCTTGGAATCACATTTCACCCAAATATGCTTAATACCTATATTCCAAGTTACTTGAAGGGTTGACAAACCCCCCAAAGTTCTGCCATAAGAACGTTAATGGTTCCCAAATCCTAAGGAAACCCAATATTCATTCACCAGATGGAAAATGAAACACATATGCACAAGAAGCATGTTGATCACTAGCTTTCACTGATGCATATGTATTCACCTTTGTCTAACCATTAGGAGGTGTATCCCATTTAATAAGCTGAACTTGTGAAACCCTCTTGACTTGATGAATGACACCTGCAAAAGGTTGAATATTTTGCCATGTTCTCTACAAAATAAGCATGCATACGTTTTGGCAATGGAAATCCTCCTCTGCAAACAAAATTTTATTTCAAGTTTACCATAAAACATTAGCAACAATAGTAAAAAGTTTCCTCCATTGTATACCACTTTGATTAATTTGTGTTTCATTCATGTTCTATATCAACCAATCAATTAGCCTACCTAAAAAGAAATAAACTGGAAATTTGGGAGAAATGTTTTGCCAAACCAATTTGGCATGCACACAATCCTTTAACATGTGAATGATGGTCTCGTCCTCCATGTGACATATAGTGCAAAGTGCATTATCACACAAACCTCGACTTTGTCTAAAAACATTAGTCAAAATGTCATTATGCACCACTTTCCATAAAGCAACTATCACGTGGGTGAATATCCTTGTCCCAAATCTTTCTTCAAATTTCATGTGCCCTAACACTATCATCCCCTTTTAACAACCTATAAGTTGTTTTTGTTGAAAAGTTTCAATTTGTTGTAAGTGCCCAAATGAAATGATCACTTTGTAGAAAATCATGAGGAGAAATGATTCTCATAATTTCTGAAGTGACTCACTTGGGAATAATCGGTTGAAGTCTTCCAAAATCCCATAATCCCTCAGTTGAAATGTAATCCTTCACACAGGATTTGACATTATTACTAAGTGGATTTTTCCTAACAACATCCATAATAATAACCCTTGAAAGTAACCAACAATCCCTCCAAAACTTGACTAGCCTCCCATCTCCAATAACCCATCTTCCTTCTAAGAGATAATATTTTCTTGTAGATGAGATACCTCTCTAAACTTTAGATCTATGATCAATACAATGCACTGAGGGAATAAATTGGTTAATACATCTATACTTACTTCAAAGTACACGCATCCACAAAGCATTTAGATTTGTAATTAATCCCCATCTTAGCTTTATAATAAGAGCATGGTTAAAAAGATGTAAATAACGAAAATTCATACCTTCCACATGCTTTGACAAGCAAAATTTATTCAAAGAAATAATGTGACACCTTCTACAATTCGATGACTCTCCCTACATAAAACTCCTTTTTGTACTTTCCAACTTATCGCAAACCTGTCTTGGGAGCAAAACAGTTTGCATGGTATAAGTAGGAAGAGCTGCAATAACTGCTTTAGCTAAAGTACATCTACTTGAAAAGGAAAGAGAATTAGCCTCCAATTACTCAGACGACGTTGGGTTTTCTCAAATAAATAGGCATAAGTCTCCTTTTTCTTCCTACCATGTAACATAGGAACTCCAAGATATTTTCCAAGATAGCTTGTGAGACGGAAACCTAAAATGTGAATTAATTTCATAGTTCTAGAATTATGGATATTTATAAAAACTAATAGTTGTGTTTTAATCACTAACACCTTTTGTCTAGATGACGAGAAAAACACATCCAAACAATTATTAATAATATCCATCTTAGCTATACTAGCCTCTCCAAACAATAACCTCATCTACAAAAAACAAATGAGATATAGAAGGTCATGTTCTACATAATTTGATGGGCTTCCAATTATTACATACAACTTCCCTCTCAATCAAATGGGCAAGTCTCTCCATACATAAAACAAACAAGTATAGTGAAATTGGGTCACCTTGCCTAACTCCTCTAGAAGATGAAGATTCATCAGAAGGTACTCTATTAAAAAGAACCTGCATACAGGTAGAAGAAACACAAGAAAGAATCAAATTGGAAAAATGATCAATAAATTCTACCTCCTTTGAAGTATCAATTAAGAAGTCCCATCTCAATCGATCATACGCTTTCTTAAGATCCATTTTAATAGCCATGAAACTACTTTTTCCCTTCTTCCTGTGCATGGAATGGAAAATTTCTTGAGCAATGACCACATTATCAATGACATATCTTCCAGGCATAAAGCTACATTGATGGGGTGCCAACATTATAGGCATAAACTTTTTTAACCTTGTCGCTATAATCTCTATAATGATTTTATTTGAGTAATTATAAGTCTAGTACCATTACAAAGTCCAATAGATTGATAAATATTTCTTAACAACATAATAGGGACACCACTTTTTAATTTTAGCTAATGACTTGGAAATCCTAAAGAATTAGTTGTGTTCAAAAACTCTAGAGTATGAACGCCATCTGGCCTATCAATATTTGCATTGCATGAACAGGTGATATCAAAACTTAAATAAATTTTTGCTTTTCTAGGAATATATGATAGTATATAATCATTAAGCATGTCGAAAATACCATTTTCAGGTGCCAAAATAGTATTATTTTGAAAAAAAAGATGGATAATTCGTATTATCCAATATTGACTGATAAGTGTTGTCAACTATGGAAGTAAGAAGGTCACTTAAATTGTTTATGATCATATCATTAGGAATCTGAATGGTTTCATATCCATGGTCCTTTCTCCAAACTTCCATCTTGAATGCTTAACACTTAATTTGAGAAATCCTTTAGGCCTTTGTTTTAGAATTTGACAATATTGCCAAAGATATGAAAAATTGATGCTAGCATGAACAATCTCTTGCCTTGTACCCTTTGGTATGACAGAAAGAATTTGTCTGAAACCACCTTCCAAAACAACAACTTTTCCTCCAAAGGGAAGGTTTAAGTTGTCATTATTATGGAATTGAAGGATATCCTTGAAAGTTCTATCGACATCTTCAAAGTAGTGTTTATAAGTCATAGGAACTTTATCCTACATAATAAGCCTAGACTTAGTTATTAACTCAATCAAAGAACTGCCTTGTTTAATGTTACATGTATAATCTTCATCAACGTTTATAGGGATAACAAATATGGAATGTGTTGTTCTATCACTAGGAATTAGTCAATATGATGTGTTGCATTTAGTCTATAGTTAGGATTTTCTGCATTAATATTTGCTTAGGTCTTTATTTATTTTTCATTTTATTGCATTTTACCCTTTTGTTGAATACGTTATTCCTTGAGTGTTTTTATGTGCACAAGAGTAATATTTCTTATATTTGGAGCTAAGCAAAATCTTCCCAATACATATTGAACTCTTAAGACAAGCATAATCATCAAGGACCCTGCTTTGAAAGGAAAAATAAGCAATTTTTGAGCTAGCACCAAATGGCACGAGCATGACACTAAATGGCATGGGCATGCCACTAAATGGCTGAGGCATACCATTTAGCATTTTTTTAGAACTTCGAAAATTAGGTCTTTTCAATAGGAAAAGAGGAGAGAGAAAATATAGTTTTTCGTTTTTCTAGAGCCAAGGGCAAGGATTCTCTTCTAACGTTATCTCCTTTAGTTTGTTTGGCATTTTTATTCCTTTTTTTATGACTCTTTTTGGAATTGCTGATGGAAATGTGTGAGTAATTCCTTTGTTTCTAGGACTGGGGTTTAGTCCTTATTGATGATTATTGTAATTTAGTTTCTTTGAGGTTCTTTCTATTCGCTCTTGATTCTTTTTTATCATTTTATATATGTTAACGATTAGCTACGGTTTAGCATAAATAAAAATGCACGAGGAAGAATTGAAAAGAGAACCTAGTGTGTTGGACCTATAATTGAAGGACCTAGGTGTTAATTCACAATAGTAGAATTAATTCTAAAAGGGTAAAATAAATTAGCAAATGTCTTAAAGAGTCTAATTGAACATTGTCACCACAATAGTAGGGATAAATTCAATTAGATAAATCTTCTTCTCTTGAAAAAGAAGAGAGATTACATAGGTTAATTTGCCTTCTGAGAAATTCTTTAGCACCTTGATCTAATCAAATTGGAATAGTCACAAGTCTAGGTACAAGATCAATGATCATGAAATCTTTCTAAATCTTGAATTATCTTTTAAATATTTTTCAAATCAAAATTTATTTCTTTCATTATTTTAATCTTTATTTTTAATTATACCTTTTAAGTTCAAAATCTTTATTTTTTATCAATTATTTTATTTTTATTAAATTGTTATAATTGCACAAGCCAAAAACACAGTCTTGTGGATTCAATATTTTTACTACTTGACAAAATTCGAACACTTGCAAAATTTTCACACCAAGTATTTGGTGTTGTTTAGGGACTATAGTATTTTGGCTTTATGATTATTAGTAATTCAAATATTTCTTTTTTTTTTACAATTATTGCTATTAAAAAATATTTTTTTTCTCTTAATTTAGTTTATTTTATAATATTTTATTTTCAATCTTCACAGGCTCTGTTTCTTTCTACACAAACTTTCTTTGTATGCTCAGGTCCTCTAAACTTGGAAAACCTGTTAAGGACGATCTTGAGATTGAGTGAACTTTTCATCGAAGAAAAAGAGAAAGAAGGTGAAAGATAGTAGAGATTGAGGAAGGCGCAATCGCCATGGTTGATAATCAAGAGAATAGGTCATTGAAGGACTATCCCGCTCCTATAGCCCATAGTTTTCTAGCAAGATCTACAACCATTGAACCTATAGTTCCACCCCTTTGCTTAACATGCTACAACAAAGCAAATTTGGTTTTGACATTGGAAGACCTAAATGACCATTTGGAGTCTTTCCTTGAGATTTATAGGATACAAATTACAATAATGATATCTTTAATGCAATGCATCTTTGCCTTTTCCCTATGACTCTAAAAGATAGAGAGAAAGCATGGATAAGACAAGTACCAAGGGAAACAGTTGCAACTTGGGTCACTTGCCAACAAGCATTATTGGAAAAATTCTTCCTTCTCTCCAAGACTAAGGAACTTAGAAAGAAGATCACCAATTTTCAGCAATATGATGGCGAATCAATGTATTAGGCATGAGAGTGCTAAAAAGGCTAACTTGAATCATGTCCTCACCATGGTTTGAGCAAACCAATAATTGTTGAATTCTTCTTGGAGGGACTCAATGGCCTAAGTCTGATGTCTTTAGATTCCGTAGTTGGGGGATCCTTCAGAAATAAATCTACTAATGAAGGCATATACATCCTTAAGATTGTAACTTCAAATTACAACTAATGGGGTGGTAGCAGAGGAAGTTCTTCAAGGAGGATAGCTAAAGGGAAGTTCAAAGTGAGTAATGTAGATATGTTGATGGCCAAGTTTGATGCCCTTATCCACAAGATTGATAAATTAGAAAAGGGAAGTGAAATGTGATGAGTGCCCAAAGCTTTTCATGTGACTTGTGTGCTATGATAGGACACATAACGTTGGATTGCAAAATTGTGATGTTAGATGACTAGGAGAATATGGTAGTAACCCACAAATTTTATGATCAAACCAAAAAAAAAAAGAAGTATGATCCTTACTCTAACACATACAACCAAGGGTATAAAGATCATCATGCTTTCTCCTACTGCAACAATCAAGTCAATTATGTGAATAATAAGCCACCAAATTACTAGTAGTCCTTAAACTTTAATAGGGGGCATGTGAATCAAGGTTCTTCTTCACAGGAAAATCCTCAACAATAGCAACTATGGTCCAAACTTAAGGGATAAATGGTGGATTTGTAGCAAACCAAAAGCAGACTAATGAAATTGTGAGCAATTTTTTAAGGAACTCACATATAGAATGGATGAGATGACACTTCAATATAAGACCTTGGAGACTTAGATTGCTTATATGAGTCAAACTGTTTCACACATGAGTTGTCCCTAGGGTAAGTTCCTAGGAAAAACAAAACCTAACTCGGTTGAACATGTGAGTTATATCACTACCAAAAGTGGTAAAGTTCTTAGTGACATTGTGCTTCAAGAGAAAAATGGTGAAGAAAAAGTAGTGGAGGAGACACTGCATAGTGTGGAAAAGGATAAAGAAACAAGTTTGTGAAAAATCGGTAGAACCCCTACTAAATTCTCCCAAGGTACACCAAATACTTATTCCATTTCCTCAAAGGTTAGCTAGGTCTCGTCTTGATAAACAATTTGAAAATTTTTTGAAAATGTTAAACAACTATACATAAATATTCCTTTTATTGTTGTTTCTCAATAAATTCCAACCTATGCTAAATTTCTCAATGATGTTATAATCAACAAAAGGAAATTGGATGGGTTAGAAACAATGACCTCGGTCCATCAAAAGCTCCCTCCAAAGTTAAAGGATTCAGGTGGTTTTTCTATCCCTTACTTGATTAGAAACACTAGGTTTGGTAAAGTCTTGTGTGATATTGGGGCTAGTGTTAGTCTGATTCCATTTTGTGTTTGTAAAAGGATAGACATGGGTGATCTTAAGTTCACTGGTATGTCTATTCAATTGGTAGACAAATCCATCAAACACCTAATTAGAGTTCTAAAGGATGTGCCTGTGTAAATAGGCAAATTCTTAATTTTGGGTGATTTTGTTGTTCTTGAGATGGAAGAAGATGCTTAAATACCTATAATTTTGGGTAGACCATTCTTGACTATCGTGGACATGATAGTTGATGTAAAAATAACACATTGTCTTTGTTTATGGATAATGAGGTCATTAAACTTAATGTTGCTAAGGTTGTTAAGAAACCATCTTTTAAGCTTTTTATTGCAAGATAGATTCCTCAAATCAATCCATGGAAGAAGAGAAAACAAGGGCATATTTTAGAGATTCGCTTAAGGCCTACTTGACTAGAGAGGTTTCTTTAGACCTTAGGGATGATGCAACAAAATATGTGAAATTGATTGAGATTACCCCTTTTCTCAATCCTAGAAAGACAACCATTGAGAAACTTGAGTTGGGAACAAATGAATGGGATGTGGAAACTTCTCCAAGGGTAGAGTTGAAACTTTTGCCCTCTATCTTAATATATGAATTTCTTGTCCTAAATTCTTCTTACCTAGTTATAGTGAATGCTAACTTGAGTGAAATAGAGACACAAAATTACTTGTAAAGCTATGGAAATATAGGAAAGTAATAGGGTATTCTATGGAAGGCATTAATAGGATCAATCCTTCATTATGTGTGCATAGAATCCTTATGGTAGAGGGTCATAAATCCTATTTCGACTATCAATAACGGTTGAACCCTAATATGAAGGAGGAAGTTGAGAAGGAAATTTTGAACTGTTGGATGCTAAAGTGATTTATCATATTTTTTTTTATAGTGAATGGATAAGCCCAATCCATATGATCCTTAAGAAAAGTGGAGTGACTGTAGTGAAAAATGAAAAAAATGAGCTTATTCCTACAAGGACCATAATAAGATGGCATATGTGTGTTGATTATAGGAGATTAAATAGTGCCACGCGCAAAGACTATTTCCCTTTCCCTTTATTGATCAAATGCTTGAAAGTTTGGCTAAGCATTCTTGTTTTTGTTAATTGGATGGTTCACCAAATCTCCATACACCCTCTTGATCAACAAAAGACCACCTGTACATCTCCTTATGACATATTTGACCACAAGAGAATGTCTTTTGGCCTCTATAATGCACTTGCTATTTTTTAGTATATGACTTTCATTTTTAGTGACTTGCTTGAAAATATTGTGGATGATTTCTTTATTTATGGGAATAAATTTAATGATTACTTGTTAAATCTGACCAAAGTCTTGTAGAGATGTGATAAAGTCAAACTAGTTTTAAACTAGAAGAAATATCACTTTATGGTTCAAGAAAGAATTGTTCTTGGATATTTTGTGTCCAACAAAAGGGGTTGATGTAGACAAGGAAAATTTGAAGTAAGAAATTGTCTCCACTAATAAATTCCAAAGCAATAAGAAGCTTTCTTAGGCATGTTAGCTTCTACAAGTGCTTCATTAAAGATTTCTCTAAGATCACTAGTTTGATGTCCAACCTGCTAGTGAAGGATGTTCTCTTTAACTTTGATTCTATGTGTTTTAATGCTTTTTGCAGGTTAAAGGAAGTACTTATCTCTGCTCCTATATTACAACTTCCTGATTGGAACTCTCCTTTCGAGGTTGTATGCAATGCAAGTGACTTTGTTGTAGGAGTTGTATTGGGACAAAGGAGGGACAACAAAGTGTATAGTATATATTATGCAAGCAAGACCGTGGACGAAGCTCAAGCAAATTATGCTACTATTGAGAAGGAGTTGCTGGAAATGGTCTATGCTTTTGAGAAATTTAGCGGTCTAACGTGATTATTTATACAAACCATTATGCATTGAAGCATCTCCTGAAAAAGAAAAGAATAATTTTTTATAGATGGTTCATTTCCAAATGAACAACTTTTGGTGGTGTCCATAAAAAAGGACCTATGGTATGTTGATATAGTGAATTACCTAGCTAGTAGAGTTCTTCCTCCAAATCTTAGCTACTAATAGAAGAATAAATTATTTTCTAATCTTAAGAAATATATTTTAGATGAGTAGAGAGGGAGCAATGGAATCCATAGAAGATGTACTGTTGAAGAATAGATGAAGGAAACTCTTGATAGTTGTCATTCCTCTTCATACCGAGGCTCTAGTACTTCAAGCCGAGTTCTATTGGCCTTCATCATTTAAAGATGCTTGGAGATGTGTTTTCACATATGATCAGTCTTAGAGAATTGGTAATATTTCTTTAAAATATGAGATGCCTCTCAATAACATTCTTGAGGTTGAACTTTTTTATGTCTGGTGAATTGATTACATGGGACCCTTCCATCCTATTATGGATACAAATATATCCTTTTATCAATTGATTACATCTCCAAATAGATGGAAGTAATTCCATCCCATACTTGTGATTCCAAGATAGTGATTCAATTGTTCAATGAAAATTATTTTTCCATGGTTTGAGGTCCTAAGAGCTGTGATTAGTGATGGAGGCTCTCATTTCAATGAACGATAGTTTAAGATGATATTGAAGAAGTATAGAGTCACCCACAAGGTGGCTACTCCTTATCATCCACAAAAAAGTGGACAAGTTGAGGTGTCTAATAGAGAGATTAAAGTTATTCTTGAGAAAATTGTTTCCAGTTCATGGAAAGATTGGTCCAAAAAACTTGATGATGCTTTTTAGGCCTACAAGACTGCATTTAAAACTCCTTTAGGGATGTCACCGTTCTGGTTGGTGTAGGTAAGTCATGTCATCTCCCTACCGAATTAGAGCATAAAGTCTTTGGGGGAGTGAATTTTTTAAATTATAATTTGAAGAAAGTTGGGGATAGAAGGAAGCTAAAGTTGAATAAGTTCGATCAAATTTGTCTAGACGCATATGAAAATGCAAAGATTTACAAGGAGGGGTGATAATCTGAATTTTAGTCGTCTTCCGTTTATCAAATAAAACTAGAGCCAATTATAGCATAGTGCAACCCTAGGTCATTCTTCTCAAGGACACAGTGTGTTCAAGTATGACTTAATGTGGAAATGAGAGTTTTATGTTGAACACTAAGGACACGTAGAATGTTGACTCAGACTCAGATAGAAGCAACTTCGGATGCCGACTCTATCTTGGACTCAAACTGGAGTCAGATTGAGATGCTGGACTCGAACTAGAGTTGGACTGACTCGGACTCGGACAAAAGACATAAATATGGGGGTTTATAGTGTTGGAAATGTAAAGTAAGGCAGAAAGTAAACTAAGTACGAAAGTAAATACGAACTAATTATACTATATGATATTTATTGTACCAACACAGTTTCATTAAGCAATCGGTTCTTGGTTCCTAGTTCAAGATTGTGATTCTAAACCAACCTAAAGTTCTTATGACAATCGCTGAACGTTCGTCCCTTGCCGATCGAGGATTTACACAATCGCTACCTCATCAATTAGTAGGGAGTATGCACGTGGTTGATTTTAGGTTCTCTTATCGATTACCTAATTAAGTTGCTAGATCGGTTCCGATCGGCCTAACCTAGCGTGATCTACTTTCACAAATGCACAATCGTGACACAAGTAAGAGAAGATTAATAACAAGATACACAAACAAAAATTAAGGAAACACAAACCAATAGCATTACTGGAATAGACTATTGTTACAATGGTTGACTGAATTCATGGATTCTGCCTTCCACAATGATCGCCATGGAAGAACGATGATGGTTCATCAGAGATGGCTAGAGCACTATGGGTTTAGTCCACCAGTGTGCATTAGCTATACTAAGTGATCTCCTCTAATAACCTCTGGCTTCCCAGACTCTAGACTTGCACCCCCTCGATCGACGAGACGTTGTACTGAAGCATCGTGCACCACTAATGGAATGGACGAGAGTGAGAGAACAAAGCATAAGTGATACAATTAGTTTCTGAATTCAACAACAACCACTTTTGCACAAGCTCTCGTGCTCCTTTTATACATGTTCCTCTTGCTTGCTCTGCACGCTTTTCCTAACTAAATCCTAACAGAATTATATTTCCTGATTTGTCCTATCATCTCCCTAATGGTTACGTGTCGCGTACGCGCCTCTAGAATGGATTGGGTCGTGAAGTTGGGTTCGGCTGGGAAGAGACGAGTCTGGTCGGGACGATTCTTCTTGGGCCGAGACACTTGTTTTGGGCTGAGATGTTCCCGGACGTGGCCTGCAAAAGAATCCAATCTTTTATGAGCTAAGATCCTTGTTTTAGCACATATTTATATTTTCCTTATTTCTAGGCCGATAATCTGAATCTTAGCTAAAACGTTATTCTTAGTTACCAAATAGTCTCAATAATATCCATCTTAAGCCCCTATGAGATGTGTAAAATATGACTCATCAATGGGACAAAGAAATGGCATGACAAGCACATCCATAGAAAGTAGTTTAAAGAAGGAGATCTTGTCCTCCTTTATAATTCTAGGCTCAAATTATTCCTTAAAAAGTTGAAGTCTAGGTGGTTTGGACCTTTCAAAGTTTAGAAGGTATTTTCTTATGGAGTTATAGAAATTAGAACTGAGAAAACTGGAATTTTCAAAGTAAATGACCAAAGAGTAAAAAATTACTTTTGTGGTGAGAAAATAGAAAAGGCAATGTCAATTATCCTTCTCGTCCTTACATCCAACAAATGATTTGCAAAATTAAAAAAAAAAGTTAAATAGCATGAGCATGTGAATGGACCTTCATCAAAACCCCCTTCGTCCATGCTACAAATGGCACAAACGTGTCTTCTCATCCTCAACTTAAATCTAATTTATCCTTTTTTTCCCATTTCTCTTCCTACCCAACAACAGCCACCCCCACCAACCATCTAAACTTAATAGTACCCCCCCCCCCCCACACACACACACATACACACCAACCTCTTCAATGCTCTAATCTCCTAACCCCAACCACAATCACTACCCAATGTTCCACTGAACTTCCCCATGTTGTACCAATTCCTCTCCATCATGTCTCAAAAAGACTACTAGAAGTTCTTCTACTTCACCATCTCCACCACCAACTACCACTTGTGGAGGCTGTGCAAATTAACAACCTTCAATACTAAACCTTATCTTCAATGATACTTTCCATCAATAATGCTATGATATTTTGAAATCCATACCCATTCATGCAAAAAAATATCTCAATTTTCCACTGTCGGCCATCTTGGGTCTTATTGATGATTTTTAGTTCAAGTTGACTAACATGGGTTAGACCCAATTCTCAACAATGAAAAAAAAAACAAGTCCACCCCTAAGTATTCTTTGAAAATTTTAGTTTATAATTCTCTAATGTTAATTATAACTAAAATTTTGCCTCAAATCACTTTCCAGCTTTTTAATACCCACCATGACCTTAACCTCGAATTAAATCATATTTTCGAATTTCCGTAAGGTGGTAAATGGCATGAGCATATACCTAGTTATAACATTGAGACTTTTTGGGTACAAATTGCCAACACACAAAAGACCCAACTTGGAAACCATCTTGGTGAAACTCTACATTTCCTGCATCCTTCTATATGCATTATGCACCATTTGGTAACTTCTACTATTCATAGTACAATAGGCTCAAATGGAAAAATCACCATGCTAGACTTGGTTCTACTATGGGATTTGTTAACTCCTTGTACTTACCAGGGTGACCAACGTGACATTGTCGCTTTCTTATCAAGTGGTTGCAACACATTGCTAATAGTTCAAGTGGTGTCATTGTCCAAAAAGGTTTCATTACCTCCATTAGTTTTATAGGTACCAATAATATTTTACCCAACTACATTCTCTACCAAGTCCTACTACCAATGACCTTGCTATGGTACGATCAACTAAATACATTAAGTGGGTTCCTCTAGCCTTTAAGAAAGATTCGAGACTATTATTTTATCATCCCAACTGTTGACAGATTTTCCTTAATCCTTCACCAACTACCTTAGCCAGAATATTCTTTGTGAAATTTTGCAACATGGAAATTCCCATTGAAAGGTAGTGACAATTTACCAAATGCTAATGAGTCACCTTAAGATGTAACCAACGCACAATTGCACACTTTCCTCCTCTCTATGGAAGAATGACAAACTCAACACTTCCACATGCTTGATATCTACTTCTGGGTAATGGAGGAGCAACATGCTCAACAACATCAAATGATTGTGCAACTCTACTGATGGAACCTTTTGAATCACCCTAGGACCTACCCTCCACCTCCATAGTGATAGATTCCTCCTTCCAATATGCTACGTATTGAATTACATTAGAGACAATGTAAGATTTGAGTTTGGGGTTGCTTAACACTTAATTTTAATTTTATCTTAGGAGTAAATTTTTTATTTGCATTTGACCATATTTACTGGTTTGTGTCATAACCCTGAGTTAGAGTGATAGCTTATGTTTTGAATAATGATATGTTGAATGATAATGAAAAATCAAAGATTCATTATGATAGACAGTTGTGATTTTTTTTGTAACTTTTATGCTATTGATTTGTTTTCAATTTGATTAATTAACATGACTTTCTCTAGCAGTGTTTACATTGACTTTAACTAGATTTGTGAGATTTGAGCTTAATAATAAGTCTATCTTATATTTGCATCTTTTTTTCTTGGTTTTGTTAAACTCTTCATCTTTTTATACTCTAGATCTTGTTTTGGAACTTTCTTAAGGCTACATACTAGTCTGGATGAGTAAAAATGATCAAGGCACTTAGGAAATTTCTTTCTAACCCTTGAATTAGTTGAAATGTTGCCCCTTAGTAGGCCATTTTGAGCCAAACACTTTTATTTATTGGGAGAGAGATCTTCTACATTAAATTCCAAAGTGGTGTTTTTTTTAGAGTTGTTGTAGAGGCATGTCTTCTTTTGAGAATAAAGAAAAAGGTATGCTAGAGAAAACTATTTTTCTCTCTTCTTAACCATGCTATCTTTTCTTGATAAGAAATGTTTATTTTTTTTGTTTCCTTAATTGTAAAAGCATAATCAGAACTCTCTTATATCAATGTTGACTTGTTTCATCATAGCTTGAAAAAAAACTTTGTTAATTTGAAAAACGAAGTATAGCAGAGCATAACACATATATAGAATATGGATATTATTTGAAGCTTTGAATAGAGATACGTTGAAATGAGTGTATAAGTTAAATAATAATTTACAAGATATAATAAACACATAAAACAAGAAAAACTTTATGCTCAAGAAACTAAATCTTTTATTGGACAAAGTTTCTCTTTTGTTCAAAGTCTTCTATGGACGATGAAATGTTTGGACGCAGATAAATAAACTCGTTAAGAGAACAAGTTCCTTTTATATGAGTGGAAGTAAAAGAAACTCTGTATTGATTGAATTGAATAATACAATTTCCAATCTCTCTTTTATATGGTAAAGACTACTAAAAAATAATCATTATAGATAAGCTACGATGTTCACGATCTCCTAATGTGATATTTAGATATTTGTAACCTCTTAATGAGTTACCAATCATATCTTATCAGATATTTATAATATCTCCAACACCCCCCCAAGTTGAAGTTTACTAAGGTTTCAACTTGTTACAAGAAGAAAAGTTTATTTTCCTACAAATACAAATAAAAGTTAAGTTTTATCGAACAAATAATAATTTGAAAGGCAACTCAGAGATGCTGGAGAAGTCGAAGAAAGTTGGTAGAAATATAACTTAACCAAAATAGCTAGAATGTCCATTAGCCAAAGAGAAATTTCTTGACAAGCAAAACAAAGTCCAACTTTCTGAAAACCATGTTTGGAAGCTTCAAATTAGTAAAAGAGTCACCACCGAAATAAACATCGATGAGAGAGAAGTCAAACTAATATGATTCATGTGTGAGAAAAGAATCTCCATCGGAATGATGATCGGTAGGAATAAAGCCACCACTAATGACTCATATGTGAGAAAATAGTCACCACCTAAAGGTAGAAATAAACCAAGAACAAATGCTTAACCACCATAAAGCAGAAGCAACAAAGCTTAACCACCAAGAGCAAAAGCCAAACACAATACTTAACCACTCAAGACAGAAGCAAAATATATCAATGTCTAATCATCTCTGGCAGAAGTTTAAACCAATGCTTAACCACCATATAGAGAAGCTTTCATCAAAGAAAATGGTAAGAATCAAAAGCACCACATGAGCAATGTAGAAACCATAACTGCAACTTAGCAAACTTATGGTTCAAAATCCAAATGAATTCAAAACATTTCATCAAATCGTTGGTGTGCACAATAATATTGTTCTAATTCCCTCTGTATTCTCCCTTGCGTAACAACAATGTTGATGGCTTGAGTCATTCCCTTGCCATATCAATTATGCTTTCACATTGTTATGAGAGTGAAAGAAGATATCAAAATCAAAGAATCTTGCAGCGAAAAAATCATGATGGGTGTCAACGCTCAGTTCATATATCTTGTAGATATGCACCAAAAGGAATGTGCTGAGAACCAACGATGAAGTACAATTCTTCATAAATCCATTATAACGGCCAACACCAAGCAAAGACACAATCGAGGTAACAAGCTTGACACGTCCCAAAATCACAAGGGTAAAACCAAGAGATTTTGTGGTAAAGTAAGACATACCAAAGTCAGGCTATAGAGTTGCTTGCTATAAGAAAATAAACAAAGTAAGAAGAAAAGCACTAGGCTGTCGCACAACTCATAACTGAATAATGCTCTATTTTAAGCTTTCCAAAACACTCTGGCTTGACAAAAAAAAAGATTTTTTCCCTCTTGTTGTACTGAACCTAGGTTGTTCTTTTACAAGAAACAAACTCTACCCCATATGTATCCATCAAAGATCCATTAAAGTAAGAGCTCACAATTCCTCCAAAGGCTGAAGAACCCCAACATAAAAACTGAAGAGATCTTGAGGTGTTTTATGACTCATTGTGTGCCCTCTCCACAACTATTGATCTACAACAACAGCTGAGAAGGCGATACAGAAGACAAAATAATATTATATTTGTTATCAAGAAAAGTAACCATTAAACTCCATGAGAGCGCATCGATCAACCTTGATAAAACTAGATATGACCTTCTTCAATAAGTAAAGAGGGGAACAAAATCACTAATAAATCCATATAAAGGTTTGACAAGTCATGCAATGCAGAAAAGGCAAAAATTACAACTGCCTCGACAAGGTCCAAATGCAAATCATCTTTTAAGTAAAAGTCCACAACCAACCTTGCAAGTCCTAAAACACCTTGAACAAAATATACCATTGCAACAACAACATTACCATGGGACAAATCTACCCCAAATAATTTGATGTTTCTTATACGACATTTGTGTGGTCACCGACAATTCTGACGACAACATGGTCAATCCCAAGTCAAGAACTCTCCATTTTGCCATTGTCCAACAAGGCCCATTGTGGATTATATTCGAGCACAGCATGATCATTAAGTTGAGGCAGGAGCACTTGATTTCCTCCAACAAGACCATTGAGGGTCGTGGTGTGAACATGCAAGAATGATGGTGGCCTCACCATGCAATACGTGAACAATGTCATCATCCATGGAATTCACATCAAGAAAATTGTACCCAAAGATGGTGACATGATTAAGGACTCTTACACCCACTTTGGGTTGATGATAAGGAGCGATGGTGACACCATCTCCATATTTGGATAGATCATGTTTCCCTCTTTGACTCCGTTGATGGTCTTATCGATGTCATCATGGACTTCATCGTCATCACCATCTCAAATTTCCATATGACTAAACATAACGATGTGATGCTATTTGGGCCTAATACCAACACCAAGTAATAATGAGCTAAGATCCAAAGTTACTCATCTTTAATCAGTATAGAGTTACCAAGGTCTTCAAGGAAGTTATTATCTAATAAGTTCCAAGACCTTGGACCACCTTGCCATTAAAAAAATGCCAGAACTTAGAGCCAAGAAATAAAAATGAGATCACAAGTCATGAAAGGGATAATGGTGACCAGAGTTGCAATGGTTCTTTTGGAAGAGATAATGGCGACCAAAGGGCAAAAAACAATCAACACTTACAGCAAAATGACAAAATAAAAGCACGAGTCATGGAGAACGTAATGGTTGGTACTGCAACCAAGGTTTCTTTCGCCCTCTTGATCACTTTGGTCATTATCATTCCATGCCTCGAGAACGGCATTGGTGAGTTCGATAATTTTCTAAAGAACCAAACTGAGGAAGCCTACAAAATTGCTCTCGATGCCTATGTCTCGACCCCTAAAGATGTCACTAATGAACTCAATCTCTATGTTTATTCAGCATAGGAAAACAGCACAGCTACAAGGAGATAAGGTGGCGTGGCGTATGGATTCAACTGTAATGGCATGTTCAGGGATTGCGCCATTAAGGATGGATTCATGGAGGTCAGAATCTGGGACTAGTAAATGGATTCTACCTTTCCCTTCGCCCTATTTTCAGTACTCGCTTGCTTCATTGCAATCCTTTTCTTTTTGTCCAAGCTCAAATTTGGAAGTTCCTTAGGTCCTAAGATAACGACTTTATCTTTTGCTATTATCATCGATAGTTGGGAATGACATAGAATACTTTAACTAGTCTCGCGTCGACGTGTAAGTCTCATCAAGATTTTGTATTGATTGAATTGAATAATACAATTTTTAATCTCCCTTTTATAGGGTAAAGACTACTTAAAGATAATATCAATAACAGAAAAATAAAGATGATCATTATAGATAAACTACGATGTTCATGATCTTCTATTAAGATATTTAGATATTTGTAACCTCTTAATCTAATGAGATATTTAGATATTTGTAACCTCTTAATGAGTTACCAATCATATCTTATCAGATATTTATAATATGTCCAACAATATGAATACAATCCATACTCCACACTGTGATGACTTTGTTGTTTTCCTAAAGACTAAGTACAGAATCAAAACATTAGTCATTACTCTTTAGTTATAATGTTTATTATCATCAAAGCACTTGGTTATTTTGGATGCATATAAAATATGTTCCAATAGAGTTTGTTCTTATGAGAACCTTCCTCTTCAAAAACTTTATAAGAAGATTCTTCAACTTGAAGGTTTTGCACATGATCCTTTGGGAGCTTTCAAGACCTCCAAGGTTATGGAAATCCCTTTCCTTTGTCCTTCATCTTCTCTTAGTTCAATCTCATGAACTTTGAGAGTTCTAAGAAGTTCTTCCATGGGAAGCTTCTTCAAGTCTTTGGATATTTTTTGATGCGATCCTAACAACCCTTAAAGAAGAACCTCAAGCAAGAAAGGAGGGCAAGGAGAACATGGACACCAAAGCACTTCAAGACCCTATGATTTAAATGGTAGGATGAGAAGATTGCAAGAATAAGTGTTTAAGGAGATGAGCCTTCTCAAGAGTCTAGAAAAGTTTGCCCAAATACTTTGTAGCTTGTACCTTAGACTCCATAATACTTTGTAGCTCTTTTTTATTAGCTTAGTTTCCTTTGTACATGTTTACTTTAGGCTTCATTAAAGCCTTAGCAATTGATATAGGATTTGTAGGCAAATCCTTAGTTATCCTAGTAAGTAGGCTTGTTTGGTTGCTCCCTTGCATGGATGGGGGCACCTTAGCCTCTTAATCAAACACCCTAACTTCTTTTAGCTTCCTTAGGACGTGAAGAACAATGGCTATATAAATCCTCTCTCACTCTTTGTAAACATCAATCTTTGAATGAATAAAAAACTTGTGTTGCTTGCAACTTTAAAGAGAAGACTCTATTTTGTTCTTGAGCAAGAACCTATAATTCTTATCAAGTTTCTATGAGGCTAGTAGCAATTTTCATTTCTCTTATTTTCCTTCCCTTTGGGTAAGTGGCGAGCTCCATATTCTTTTCTCCATTCCATTTTATATTTTTCTTCTTTTCTTTGTTCCTTGTTTCTTGTCATGATTTCCACCTTTTGGAGTTTCTAGAGATCTTGATGAGAAAATTGATCTGGGTATGCATCAAGTGGTATTCATATCATCCTTCCTTACATTGGTACTGTTCTCAAGTGGTTTATGAAGCTTTTTCACCATGGAAATGGCTACACCAAGCTCACGACATAACAAGTAAGTGCCACCAAAATTCGCTAGCCTTTCTTAGCTTCATTTAATGTGCTTTCTTGAAATTTCTTGTTAGGTTTTGTTCACCTAACAATGGCCTACCTTTCTATGGTTTCTTTTTTCATAGTTGAGTCTTGATTCACATTCTTGGAAGTGTGTTCATGAGGTGTTTATGCAAATTCCATGAAGAAAACCTTGAGTTCTTGATGAATCTTGTTGAATCCTTAAATAGCTTGCACCCATATGTCCATGGATTTTCGAATTGAGAATTGTATGATACAGTGTTACTTCAATGTGTGTTGTTATTTTGCACACCAAGTGTTTGTGGAAAAGTCCATGTGCTAATAATGTACATGAAGTTCTTGAAAAATGTTGGTAACTTTTGGGGGTTTTGTGAGAAAATTTGTGTAATTTATGGACTAAGAAAAAGTCTGTGCTAAAGTGAAAAGAAAGTTGATTTGTGGTATTTGAAAAGTGTTAAAAACAGTGATTAGCTACACACAAAAAGTAAAGAAAACGTGATGAATGGTCCAAGAAAAAGTTGTAAACACACCTAGCTAATAGTATGCAAGTTGCACTAGTTTTGAGCATAATTTGTGATTCTTGTGAAGTTTTTCATTATGGTTAGATTATATACTTCTTTTACATGTAGTTCCCTATATGTTCTTGATTTTTATTCCTTTCTTGAGTCTTCTTATTGTCATTGAAAATTCTAATTGAGTTTAGCTTTCTTTTTGTGCCTTTTTTTGTTTGTCATTTCTTGGCCTCTAGTTTTGTCTTTGGAGTTTTCTCCTTAGAATTCTTAGAGTTTTGAGATTTGATTTATTTCACTTGCAAATAAAAACTTGATTAAAGAATTTAGATTCTTAGCACAAGCCATAGTTAGAGAAAAGGCAGTAAAAGGCAAGAGAGAATATTAGAAAAAAGGTTCCAAAAATGTGCATATATGAGAGTAGATTGTAAACACTAAGGAGTGATGAGTTTATATTATTTTATATTTTTGGTTTTGTGCAGTATTGGAAATTTTAGTTGCAGCCCTTGGTTGAGTTTTGAGGGAGAAAAAAATGAACATTAAGCATGGGTAGTTCTAGTATAGATTTTGAGATCCTTTCTTCAAAAACCAAAATGATGGAGTATGTGAAGAAGTTGGAAGAAAAAATTGAGAAGTTAGGAGGTGGATAGGAGTTCATGAGGCTACATACGCAAAGTGTCAATGCCAACATATAAAAATTAGTCACCACACATATCAACAATTTTTATTATCACCAAAACATATAAATGATGAATGCTTTTACGATTTTGATTCAACAATCTCTCCTTTTATGATTGCCTACATTATTGTAAGAGAAAAACTTGTATAAGATAGAAGTTGTATATATCATAGGATAATATATCAAAACAATCATGATTACATCATAGCAAAATGCATGTATATGTATTCAGAGCTATATTACTAATATCATAGCATGGACCAAATAGTTTTATGTTGGTTTATTGATGGTAAAAAAGATTGTGTAAGGCATAGAAGATGGAGATAAATGATAGAAAAAAATAAAGGTAAAACATGAGAGAGAAAAATAGGGAAAATTTGTCATACTATAAAAAAAAGTGAAAAAAAAATGCTTCAACATTTTTAATATTTAATATATTGTATATAAAAAAATGTTCAATAACTCTCATCAAGGATAGCTTTTACCTATGCTTTTCAATCATATATTTTGAAAGGATTGGATATGTATTTGATTGAAATGCTTTAATAAAATGATTCAAATCATTCTCTACACATGTCCCATTTTCATACATTTGATTAAATCTATTTTATGAATAATTAATATTATTTTCTCGATGGTCAATGATAGATAGATAGCGACGCGGAATAACTACCCGTCCCTCCTAAAATGCTATAGTGTGATAGAGAATACCGAGATGTCTGCTATTCTGAATATATATATATTCTAAATTATTATATATATAATTTTTACTATATATGTTGTTTAATAATATTTTATTCTTTTTACTTATTATTATATTACATTTTTATTTATATATATTGTATATTATTATATGTTATATATTTGTGTCTATTATATTACATATTAATATTTTAAATATTATAAAATAATTTATATTTTATAATAATATAATTTGTAATTAATATAAAACGAAACAATAAAAAAAAACTCTATAGCAAAATAATATTTATATATGATTAATATTGTTTGAACCAGAAAGTGACTAATTTAAGGTGCAGGTCCAAAAATAATACTCAATCTAAAATTTTCTATATTTTAGAAATATTTTTAAATATTATAAATATTTTATATTTATAATAATATAATATGTGATTAATTATAAAAAAAAACAATAAAAAAACCTCCCTACAAAAATAGTATTTATATATGGTTTGGGGTACCCAATTTAAAGTGAAGACCTAATAATAACCACTTTGATCCAAAAAGTAATACTCACTAACCCAAAAAAAAAAGAAAATGAGAAATCATAATCTCTTTCTCCTATCAGCCGCCACTTCTCTCACAAAAAAATTACAATGCCTAATCTCTTCCTCTTCCAACTCTTTCTTCCTCACGAAAATCACAAAAGAAGCCTTAATCTTTCTCTTATTCTTTTTAACTCTTTCAACCTCATTGAAAGTTGCTGCCTCACCAAAAGTTACAAAATATCTCTGCCTCACTGAGAAAGTAAAAAAAAAAAAAAAACACTTCCTTGAAATAGCAATCACTTATGGTCATAGCCAGGGTAGAAATAAGACATACAATTGGTCAAAAATTTAGTAAAAAAATTAGTCCTACACCTTTTAAAAACTCTCTTTAGATAAAATGGTCAAATTTTAGACTTAAAAAAATTTATTAGGATTGATAAGCTAGTCTATTTATATAAATTATATTATTTATAAATTATATATTTATATTATATTATATAAAATATTTATATTGAAACCTAAATAACAACTCATCACATATTATATTCCAATTCTATGCTAAAAAATAACATTATTGTGCACCACTACGCTTCCGTGCACCTTTTTCACATAGAGGTCATGCTTCCGTGCACCTTTTTCACATAGAGGTCATGTGTGGCTTATTTGACTAGAAACATTGAGTATAAAGTACAATAAAGACATAACTACAAAACAAAAATGATAAATTAGTAACATGAATCCTCATCCTAAGACAACATCTATATTTGAGTTTAGTTTGAGTTTAGTTTTCATCTATCAATTTAGTGAGCTAGTTCCTTTAATCTCTTTTAAGTTTATGTTTGTTTACAAGTCTTATCTAAAACAACTACATAAATAAATTCTTAAAGTCAGGACAGACTTTTAAACAAATTAAATCACACATTAAAAGATGACCTGTAACATAAATAGATCTAGTTCAAGCCCGCCAAACCTGACTTGACCTGTTTCTCCTGTTACCCATAGCCACTGCAATTTAACCTCAAAATACAATCGCTTCTGCCACGACCAAAACCTAACCGCACCCAATGTGTAGCTAAAATTTGCTCCTCTTACGCACAATCATGTAAAAATTTCATTGAAACCTGTAAGTGATTCTTAAATTAAACCAACGAGACTCAATTAACCGTGTCAAAGACCAATTCAAGCATAATAACATTGGAGACTATCATCTCACAAGTCAAAAAATGATTGAAAGTTCTTAAAATAAATAAGGTTCCCACTGAAAATTAAGAATCACTTCTACCAAATAAATGAATAACAAACAAAAAAGATGAAGTATTCGTCAGTCTTCAAGATAACACATTTAAGAATCACTTTCTACCAAATAAATGAAAAATAAACAAAATTAAAATGATGAAGTATTCACTCTTTCAAGATTACAGTTGTTTGTACAAGCATTATTGATCAGCATTTAGATTTTTGTGCCAGGATAAAAGCACTCAATGCCATTTTCCTTGATCTTGAAGTGAAAATTGTGAGTCTTAATGGCTGAAATTCCATGTTGATGTTGTGTTTCCTTATCTAACACCATCAACTGCATAAGATGAATAACAAAACATAATCAACCGAAGTTGACATGATATTATTTAGTCCATAGTTACATAGAACAGTTGCAATATTAAATCGTCTTGAACAGAAAAGAGAAATGCAAGGAATTAATGCAAACAGTAGCCTGAGGTATTAGCAGTTGCAGTGTCACCACTACATAGTACAACATAGTTCAACAATGGGAAGATAAACAATAATGATTCTTCTCTTTTTATCTTTAATTGGTAGGGATCAGAATGCCTTATACATGGCCTGAGTACCATTGAACATAATAGATATTTGGATGTGGGTCAGATATGGTATAGAAGAAAAGATCATTGTGTTTAAAGGTCTGCAGATCAACTGTGTAAACAAGTGCACTGCTGTATTTTGAGGTGACCGGGGCAGGCCCATGAGAATAGAATAAGTTTAAGGTAGCATAAAAATAAAGACAATTTTCCTCGGCCATTGGGATGTAAAACGGAAGAACTTCGAGAAGCAGCCCTTGGAGCTCCTTGTATATATGGACTGTAAAATTTAATTATCAAGAAGATAAAAGAAAGATCAAATACAAAAAACAGATGGTTTGTGCAAGAAAAGTAGAAAACATCGGTCTTGTAAGAGTGATTTCATGAATTGCTAACATAATATTGTTTGAATTTCAGCTTCAATTCTTTAATTAACTGTAAAAATTGATAAACTTGAAAAGGGTACTTCCAATGGATAGCTCTAAAAGGAAAAGTCAAGTCATCTGATTAGTACCCAAAAACACCAGAAGGAATCAGCCGAAAACAAGCTCACCATATACCCTTCAAAAGAAACCTCATGGAGAAAGAGAGTTGTTTATGGACATTACAGAAGGGTAAAACTTAATATCAAGTTTCTTGGTAAAGATCAAACTCAGGACCTTGTGGCTGATACGCAAGGCCTATCAGTAGCCATGTTTGGATAGCCAAAGGTATATAGTGTCTAGTAAATTGACACTTTTTCTTAGCTTTCAAGGTCCCTTTGAAAACAAACCTCATGGAGAAAGGGAGTTTAAATATAAGGATTTGTTCACAGACATTACAAAAAGATAAACTTAATATGAAGTTTCTTAGTAAAGATCAAACTGAAGACCTTGTAGCTTTTTTTTTAAAGCTAAAAGTATATATTGTCTTTAGTAAACTGACACTTTTTCTTAGCTTTCAAGGTCCCTAAGACGGTGAGGATGTTCTGTAACAAGGGTCTATTTACTTGCCTTGAAGATTTTCTTATTCTGTATTCCATTGCAACAGAAAAGCAGCAGTGGCAGGGTATATTTAATCCACAAAATGAAATAATGTAAAATGACAGTTTTATCATAAGCTTAGACCTAGATGGAAAGATAGGAACTCCAGGTTCCATTCATGGTGTCGGAGTCGATCTCTACCAAATGGAAGTCAAAGGGTTAATCTCAGTAAGGTAACATTTAAAAAAATGTGGAATCATCATATAAACAGCTGCAGTATGAATTTATTGTACTGTAGATGATACAACTATACCTGCCCATGCACATCTTTTGCCAAACCAGTGGCCAATGGTTCAGCCTTGACCAAAATGTCAGCAAGGTACTCCATCTCTAAGATAACAGGAGCCCTGTCTCCATTCAAATAAATATCTTTATGGTCAAGTGCAATAAATGCACAACCCTGCGACATGAAAAGAGAAATAAAGAACTAAAAACATTGAAATAGATTTCAAACACAGTGAAGGTAGTATAATCTTACATATTCTGATGTTAACGTATGGCAATAATGCAGCAAGTTTAAAACATCATTTGAAGAGCCATTAGCAGCAACTTCAAGAAAAGATATATCATCTATCATGATAGAGATGAATTTCTTGTCTTGATGTGATGCAGTGATCACTCTTTCAATTTGCTCAAATACAGAAGCAAGCCCATCATGATTAGATTTTCCTTCATCTACCAATAAAATTGATGTTACTCAGTCATGTATATAATGCTTCAGACTCTCTAAATTTCTCAATTTCATTATTCTCCCTAAAGCTATGTTTGAATTGATAGAAATGAGATGGAGCAGAACAGAATGACACAAGATTCCAATTTCAAAATTAGGGGTATGGGATGGAACTAATTTTTTTCCTTATTGTTAAATATATTACCGTTTTCCTGTATCTTTTCTGATATGACTTTTATTTTCTCTGTAACTTCTTGATATAGTTTCCTTATTTCCTTTTTATAGGCTTAGATGTTTACCCTATAAAAGGGAGATTAGAAATTGTATTACATACACTACTCAGTTCAATATAGTGATCTTATTTACTTGGTATCAGAGCAGAGTTTTGCTTTGCCTCTGTCCTGTGCATCCGCCGCCGACCACCACCGACCGTTGCCGTCTTCCTCCACCTGCCGCTAGATAGTTTTGTCTCAGTATCCAGTGACCGAGAGTTGTCGTCTGCCGCTGTCGTTGCCACTGTCCGCCATTGTCTGTTGCTGTCTGCCCCCGTCAGACTGCTGTTCTCCACCACAAGCCCACCGTTCTGTTCGTTGGCTCATCTCCTACCTATTCCAACTCCCAAAAAAAAATTTGGTGGGAAGTACTGCCGCTGGTAGATCTAAGTTACCGTGCTACTATTTTTTATTGCAAGTGTTTAGAACTGTTACCTCTCCTCCTCTGTTCACTGTTTGAAGTTAAAAATGGTCCCTGTCAGTTCCTTCTCACAAGGATCTATTATCTCTTTTTCGGGAACCCCAACTATTACAACAGAGAAACTCAACTGAAAAAATTATAAAACTTGGTCAAAATCAGTTGAGTTGTGGTTTTTGGGACAAGGGTTTCATGACCATTTGGAGAAACAAGAGGATGAAATACTAGAAGAAAACAGAGTTCCATGGCTGAAGCTTGACTACCAATTATGTGTCATTTTGTGGCACTCTGTTAGTCCCCGAATTATTAGAAATCTTAAGGTCATTCAAGACCTACTATTCCTTCTGGACGAACGCTAGAGATATCTTCACTAATAATGTTCAACGTCTGTTTGATTCAACTCAAAAGATTGTTTCCCTTCAACAGACCAATCATGATATGGTGTCGCACATAGCCAAAGCCAGGACTGCTTTTGAAAAATTGAAAGGTTTACTTGTGTATAACTATGTTGAGGAAACAACAAAGCAAATTGATAAACTACTTATGGTTCTAATCCTGAAGTCTGCATCCTAACTATGAGCATGTTCGGGATCAAATCCTATCAAGTGAGCAGATTCCCTCTATGAATAGCCTGGTTACTAGGCTTCTTCGAGTTCCTACCATAACGAAAGGTGATGGTATCGCTGTTGAAAACTTTGCTATGGTAGCCTCTCGTGGTAGAGGAAGAAGCGGTCGGGGTACTAGAGGAATATTACGAAATGGTAAAGGTGGTCATGGTAGGCTTATCTGCTCACACTGTGGAAAAGGACACCTACAAAATAGATGTTATGATTTGACTGGTTAGCCAGACAAAACTGCAATATATCTTCGAGTGATACCCCTTCAAACGAAAGGACCGGTTCTCAATTAATCTCAGATGAAGAGTATCAAGAGTTCCTAAGGCTCAAGTCCAACAATCACATTCAATCATCGGCATCATCAAGTGTTTCAACTACATGCATTTCCCAATCCATGGGGAGTCAAGGTCCATGGATAATCGATTCAGATACTTCATATCACATTTCTGGTAATGAGTCTGTATTCTCCTCTATCTCCTCACCTAAGTTTCCGCACTTCATTTCATTAGCCAATGTTTCCAAAATGGTATCCCAGGGAGTTGGTCAAGTTTTTGTATCCTCATCAATTAATTTAAACTTTGTGTTATACATTCCAATGTCCTTACAATTTAATTTCTTTGAGTCAATTGACTCGTTCTTTGAATTGTTCAGTAACCTTTTATGTTGATTCCATTGTATACAGGACCGAAATACAGGTCAGCTAATTGGTAAAGGACATGAATCAAGAGGACTTTATTACTTATCCAACAATTCCTCTACGTTGTGTTTTCCGTCTGTATCCCCAAAACTTTTGCATAATCGTTTAGGGTACCCTAGTCTTGCAAAGCTAAAGTTAATGGTTCCTAGTCTCAATAAATTGTCTACCTTAGAGTGTGAGTTCTGTCAATTAGGCAAACATGTCAGATTCACCTTCCCTAACCAAGTCAACAAAAGATGTAATTTGCCCTTTTCTATTGTCCATTCAAATATTTGGGGACCAAGTCCAGAAACATCTTTTGGTTTTAACTACTTCGTCACATTCATTGATGAATACTCACGATGTACTTGGGTCTATTTGATGAAAGAAATTTCTGAACTTTTGTCCATCTTAATGTCCTTCTCTACCAAGAATTTGATCGCCGGGTCGTGCTAATTCCATAAAGTGGAAAATCAATTTGGAAAAACCATTAAAATATTGAGAAGTGATAATGCAAAAGAATATTTTTCTTCTGAACTAAACTCATATCTGTCCTCCAAAGGAATCTTACATCAATCCACGTGCCATCATACTCCTCAACAGAATGGTATAGCTTAATGGAAAAATAGGCATCTGGTTAAAACTACTCGCACCTTACTTTTAAGTGCAAATGCCCCTACTAATCATTGGGGTCAAGCTATTCTTAATACCTGTTTTTTAATAAATCGAATGTCATCTGCTTCACTTAAGAATCAAATCCCTCATTCAATTTTATTTTCTAAAGATAAAATGTATCATGTGCCTCCTAAAATCTTTGGTTGTGTATGTTTTGTTCATGATGTCTCTCCAAGTCGTGATAATCTTTCCGCAAGAATAATCAAATGTGTGTTTCTTGGATATTTTCATCTTCAAAAAGGGTACAAATGTTACTCTCCATCTACAAAAAGACACTATGTCAATTGATCTTACATTCTTTGAGGAAATTATGTTCTTCACCAAAGATGATTGTGACTCTATCCAACAGGCACTACCAATTCCATATCTTAGTCCAGTAGAGTCGTCATCCCTTGAAACACATAATCAAGACATACTCCAACTTTCCCCTTCTGTTCATTCTTAAGTTGAACTATCTCCACCTTTAATGTCTACATGTCAAAGCAGGACACAAGAGATGGGTACCCCAGTATGTGAAGATTCATTTGATTCATGTCCTCTATCCTCAACTGACCCCACACCGGATCCTCTTCCATCCTCACCTTCCCATGATTCTAACATTGGTTGGCCCATTGCTCTTCGAAAAGGTATTCGCTTCACTCATAATCCTCATCCTATTTACCTTAGTTATCATCGTTTATCTCCTTCGTATTTTTCTTTTGCTTCCTCTGTCCCGTCCATTACTATTCCTAAATTTGTCTGTGAAGCACTTGATCATCCTGGACGGCGACAAGCCATGATAGTTGAAATGCAAGTGCTGGAACAAAGTGGTACTTAGGAGTTAGTTTCTCTTCCCCTAGGCAAGAAGGTAGTTGGTTGTAGGTGGGTATTTGCTATTAAAGTTGCACCTAATGACACAGTTGATCGCCTCAAAGCCCGGTTGGTGGCCAAAGGATATACTCAAGTATATGGTCTTGATTATAGAGATACTTTCTCTCCTGTGGCTAAAATCACTACTAGCCACCTCTTACTTGCAATGGCTACTATTCGTCACTGTCCTCTTCATGGTGACTTGGATGAAGAAATATACATGGAGCAACCTCCTGGTTTTGTTACTCATGAAGAGTTTGGTTTAATATGCAAGCTTCGTAGATCCTTGTATGGACTTAAACAGTCCCCAAGAGCTTGGTTTGGAAAGTTTAGCCAAGTTGTTCAAAACTTCGAAATGACAAGTGAAGCATATCACTTTGTATTTTATTGTCATTCTTCTTCCTAAATGTGTGTATTTGGTTGTGTATGTAAATGATATTGTCATCACAAGAAATGATATCAAAATTTTTCAATTAAAACAATACTTATTTAACCACTTCCAGACCAAAGATCTTGGTCATCTAAAGTACTTTTTTGGCATAGAGATCGCTCAATCCAAGAAAGGCATTGTTATCACTCAGAGAAAATATGCTCTTGATATCTTGCAAGAGACTAGTATAAGTAATAGCAAGCCCGTTGACAGTTCCATGGATCCAAATATGAAGCTAATGGTAAAACATGGCGATCCTTACTTTGATCTAGAGAGGTATAGAAGACTAGTTGGAAAACTAGTTGGAAAACTAGTTGGAAAACTCATTTACCTCATTATCACTAGACCTGATATCTCCTTTGCAGTGGGAGTTGTAAGTTAGTTTATGCAAGCACCTTGTGTTGACCACTGGGCAGCAGTCCTCCGTATCCTTAGATATATCGAGAAGACACCTGGATAGGGTTTACTATATGAGGATAAGGGAGACACCCATATATCAAGTTATTGTGATGTTGATTGGGCAGGATCTCCAATTGATAGACAATCTACTATAGGTTTTTGCATATCCATTGGGGGAAATGTGGTCTCTTGGAAAAGTAAGAAGCAAAATATTGTTGCTCGTTCTAGTGCTGAAGCAGAATATCGGACCATGGCTTCAACCACTTGTGAATTGATATGAGTAAAACAACTTATTCAAGAATTGAAATTTGCTGATGTCCAACCAATGAAACTGTATTGTGATAATCATGCAGTTCTTCACATTGCTTTTAATCTTGTATTTCATGAGAGAACCAAACACATTGAGATTGACTGTAACTTTGTACGGAAGAAATTGTTGGCGAAAGAAATAAGTACATAATTTTTCAACTCAAGTAATCAATTTGCTGACATTTTCACTAAATCTTTAAAGGGACCACAGATACAAGTTATATGTACCAAGTTTTGAGCATATAATTTATATGCTCCAGCTTGAGGGGGAGTGTTAAATATATTACTGTTTTCTGTATCTTTTCTGATATGACTTTTATTTTCTTTGCATCTTCTTGATATAGTTTCCTTATTTTCTTTTTTTAGGCTTAGATGTTTACCCTATAAAAGGAAGATTAGAAATTGTATTACACACACTACTCAGTTCAATATAGTGGTCTATTTAACTCTTATAATTATTAACTTCTTGTTCTCATCAAATGAATTGCACGCACGAAGACATCACATCTCACATTTTGATCAATTGTTAATTTAGCATTCATGAGAAGTAATTTCAAAGGCTTAAATGGAATAGAACTTTCCGCATTACACCAAAATGAATGACGTTCACCTACCATTCTATTGACCCCTCACTACTCCGAGATAATTCATCAATGCCAAAGTCACTAAAACTTTGTGCAATATTACAAGTGAAAGAATCTTCGAGTGTAATATTTTGTTTCTTTTTTCCTCTCCTAGAATATGACCCATCATTTCTGCTATCACCAAATATATTATTGGAAAGAATAATAACAGGTCTAGAAGATGTCACATCAGTCATTAAGCTCTTGTCATGCTTAGAGTATGATATCTCTTGATATGAATTACTGTCTTTGTTCATCCTCATCTTCCTCATTAGTGATCATCACTTTCTTCAACTTTCACATTGTTACCACTATTGTTACTTAGTGATCTTAAACCATCATTTGTATCAATATTCAATAGGCAATCAATCAATTTTGTACTCCATCAAATAGTGCATTTTCTCTTTCCTCAATCAAAGGAGAGAACAGATCATCTTGAAATATATAGTCAAGATTAATTATATTAAAATTGTTTCTATTTCTTCTTGACTTCACATTTTATGTCTCATTCTTAGCTTTGTATTATAAAATGTGAAAACAATCTTTTGTGATTTTTTATACTTGACTTTATTTCTTTTCTTTGTATGGATGTAGTAAATGTGCTCTAATTTCTTTGACAAGTTGTGGTTGAAATTGTTTGACTGAAGACTTTTATTAGCATGTATCGAAGTTTAGAAGCACATAAACCGAATATCAAACAGCATTCAACTTTTAAGTAAACAGGCAAAAATTGAAATAATTAGTTATGCAAAAAGTGAAGTTTAAACAGAATAACGTGTACAAAATAGAGGAAAATGAATATTATTGTACTTAGATTCATTCTAGACCAACCACTTTGATCTTAAGATGTATCAAATGACTCCCTCGTGTTCCTTTTGAATTTGATGACTACTTTACCAGTTCCATCAAATTTTTTTAATAACATCAATCTCGTATTCAAGTCCATATTAGAATTGTGAGTTAAGAAAACGACCAAAAAGAAAGAAACAATAATTGCTAAGCATAAAACTATGAATGTAAAATTTTATGACGAAGACAAAAATATAAATTATATCAGCATACCAGCAAACATACATCTCCAAATCTTGTCAACTATATCATTGTATTTAGAATGATAAGGAGAGTTTTATCAAATTGATTGTTTAGCTCTATCAATGACTTCATCACATTGTTGGCTTCTCATCACCGAAAACTAGCCTCAATGCATTTAATATATGCTCAAATACTTTTGGTAGATCATTACTCTTGTCTAGAAATCACTACCCACAAAAATTTTTTGTGCTTCAAGCATTGGATTGCTGGTCCATTTTTCTCTTTCCAAAAATGTAGATCTTTATATTCTTAAGAGTTGAACATTTGCTTTTGATTCACCATTGCTTGAAGCCATTGAAAATCAAGTAACCCCAGGATGGATAATTTCTCTAGCTCCAATACATTTGTCATGAAATTTACAGTCCATATGTGCCTATAAACAGAAGTTGTCACTATTGTCATCTAATAACTTTTGCACATTTTTCTTTTCTGTTTATTATCCTCCAAACAAGGACCCAAACAATGACCTACACAAATATACCAATAAATTCTGCCTCTTTTCCATCAATTTTTACTAACTACTTTGTGTACTTTTAAATCATCTATATCCACCTGAACTACATGCTCTTCTACTTCTTCCAAAACTTTATTGAGAATCTGAAAGTAATAAGTTATATTTCTACTACCAACACCAAAAAGCATCAATAGATTTTAAGAACATATCCAGTTACTACAAAACATCAGAAAAATCATAATGTGTCTATGGTTTATATTGTCTATACAACCATCACATAGTATTACTGTATTACTCCTGTTTCCTTGTCCATTTCAACTTATTTATCTATTCTTACATATTTTTCTACTCAGCTTTGAAACACATTTGTAAATTTCACAAGGAATTTTGGACATTTAGCTCCTTCACCTACTTTAATAGCTACAACAATTAAATTATGTAACCAAGGAGAGTTAAGCAAACACTCATGAATAATAAACTTGCCTACTTTTTACTGAGTTTCCTTAGTGTTTTCATGTATCCACCATTAAGTTTTGGTTGCTTCATAATTGTACTCTTCATATGATTAACATTTGTAGACCTCAAAACAGAAGAAACATCTTGTAGCCTCACAGCTTCACTAACGCTCACACGAGAACTTAAACCTTGTTTACATATATGTTAGGATCCAATACCAACGTATGAGACTTGAGTCTCACATTGGAAATATGGAATTTCAGTGCGGGGTTTATAAGGCCTTGGGCTCTCCAATTACAACTAGCTTTTGTACTGTGGTTCTCCCAAGGTTTTATTAAATTGGTATCAGAGTCTTCCACAATCTCAGTTGCAAACAAGCGGTGCAGATGGTGATGCTGACATTGTAGTGTTTAGATCGATGCTTTTTTATTTGGCTGCTGTATGGCTCTAATATAATTTCTCTCAAACACTTTGTTTCAACAACATTAATAAATTAGGTCAAAGACACTAAGTATACGACTCAAAAGTATGGATTGTAAGGCACTAAAAGACCCAATGATACTAGACTTAGCTTAAGGCCCATGGCAGAAAATTGAAAAAGTACCATTGATCTTCTAGGATGCCAATGTGAAATTGGACAAGTTTTCGAATAAACTACTACACTTTTCCTTTTTTTATCTATTCTTTCAAAAAGGCTGAGATTTCTCAAGCTAACACATCCTAAATAAACCAATCAGGCAACTTCTACTGATCCTATAAACAGAGAATCATATATATAATACTGCTTACTTCAACACAAATACTCTTTTATGATGACTTGCAATAAAATCAAAGTAGAATAGTAAAAGGTTAAGTACATAAAGATAAAACTTACAAACTGCCCGCAAACAAAATAGGAGTGAAAAGGATTAAACGAGCTTCGTCTGTAGACTATCCCAATGCAATTGCAACCAATGTTTGATTAAACTTTCTGGTATTTTTTCTGACCAGTGATTTTGCACATATTTGAAGGAACTTTTGGATATACAACTTAAGAGAACTTAGACTTGGAAGCAAACAATTTGCAGTTCTTTGCTTCATGTGGTTGAAAAATGGCTGGACAAAGGTTTAAGAAGACACATGCCTCCCTAGCATATTAGTTGAAGAGAAATACAAGGTTCCTAATAAGAGGTCAAAAGCCCACCTAGAATCATCTTGGATATTAAATTCACCCAGCACATACAGTCCCTGCTCTGAACTTTATATATGGTACACTGTGGTACCAATCAAATTCAAATTATCACACCAAATCCATTCTTTCATCAATTAATTTGGTCAAACAAACGGCAAGAACAAAGTGTCAGCAAAATTTCGTAAAAAAATATCAATACCTGATTTTCTCACCTGGGCACTGCATCATAAGCATGTCAAGGAAAAAGAATCTCCCATTATCTCTTTGAGCAGCTAAATTGCAACCCTATTACAGGTACCCATGAAGATTGTCAAATACCACCAACGGCACACCAAGAAAAGAAATAAAACCACCGTAACATAATACAGAATAATCTGACAAACAATTGACTATCATGCAATGAAACCAAACTATGACAAAACACAAAAGATAGACAGGGTGACACCATCATAGTGCCTTTGGCACTATTATCATTAAAAACACCATTAAGTAATAGAAGCAAAGACATCAAATGTATTAAGACCTTATGTGGATAAACTTCCTCCATAAACACTTATTAAGTTTTTCTCATTAGTTTAAAATTAGCTTAGACATAAGTTAAAATCAACATTTTGAAGCTAAACTATTAGTTTCTCCAAAAAGCTGATTTTGACTTAACCGCATGTTTGGATGCGCGTCAATCAGACTTCCATCCACTCAATTGGAAGGTCCTCTATGTAGATTCTGCGTCTATCGGAATTTGGGGGCATATGTGCATTGCCCCAAACACACTTATACATAAGCTAAGCTAATTTTAGCTAATAAAAAAAAATATTTTATTTTTTATTTTTATTTTCTTTTAGTCTTTTAGTACTTACAGAGAAACTTATCGGAAGAGAAACTATAAATATTTAGTAACCTTATCGATCAGTAACAAAAGCAGTTTCACAAGAAACTAATTGCAGAACAAGACACTCAAGACCAACAGTCCACCACCAAATAAACATTAGAAAATAAATAACAGAACCAATAAAAACACATGCATAAATGAAATATTTAGATCAAAACACAAAAAGCTGGTTCCCGAGAAAAAAAAATAAATAAAATGCATAAATATAGGGAAGGGGAAATACAAGCTTTCGAAGGATGCGATCGTAGTGGGAAAAAGGATGTGAGAAAGCGAGGAAGAGAACAGCAGAAGAAGGGTGAGAAGAGAAGGAGCGTTTGAGGATGTGGTGAAGAACGAAAGCGGCGCTTGTGTCGACGCAGTCCTCAAGAAGCACGAAGCGACCACACAGAGGCCATGGCTTCGCATTGCTGTTGTGAAGCCCTAACGCTTCGTCCACAAGGTTCCAATCTTTCTGCTCCATCTTATTTTTCTTCTTCTTTGCTTCTGCTTCCGCTACTCTACCTCTGGTATTTTAGCTTTACAAATTATAAAACTTCGGATCCAACTGCGTCGGGTATGACCCGAATATTCAATGTTCTTGTTCTTTTGTTTTCTTGGCCCAACAATCCTACCCATTACTTAGTTACCTGACCCGGAACATTTTATATATATATATTTTTTCTGCTAAGGGAATAATCCAAAACAATTAATCTATTATTATTATTAGTACCAGCAAAAACACAAGCACGCATATTTGTATGGAGTTAAAATTGATAATTCAAATAATTTTGTTTATTATACTTTCACGTGTATATTAATTATATGTTTTATGGTAATGCGGTAATTTAATATACAAATATAAACAATATCATATATAAATAATATATGTTACATAAGTGTACACATACGTAGAAGTTGCTAAAAGATATTATTTATCAACAAATATACTTCCTTTGTAGTAATAAATTTTCTTTAGTTGGGAGACTAAACAATGATTGTAATTGAGAACGTTCTGTAACTGCAATTTTTAAAAATTTTTTTTTGAATATGTTATTATTTGTCTTTTAACTTGAAAGAAAGCATAGCAACGAAGATATTAGTCTCTTCAATATTTTTTCTAATAACCTCTAATCCTAAAAAAATATATGAAAAATAATTAAACATCATTAAGTCAGTTATTAGTTATTAATAGTTATTAAATATAATAATTTAAAATTTAAAAAATCTTAATAATTTCTAATTCAAAAGATATAAGAAATATTTAAAAATCTTTAAGTCGATTATCTACCAACCAAACATAATAATTTGAAATTTAAAAGGGGAGTTTTTTTCCTAATAACTTTTAATTCAAAAAAAATAGAAATATTTGAAATTTTTTAAATTGGTTATCAATAATTATTTGATTAAATATAATAATTTAAAATTTAAAAAATACTTTTTCTAATAACTTCAAATCCAAAAACAAAACATGAAAAATATTTAAAAATCTTTAAGTTGGTTATTGATAAACATTGTGTTAAACATAATAATTTGAAAATTAAAAAGTGATTTTTTTTCTAATAACCTCTTATTCAAGAAAAAAAATATGAGAAATATTTGAAAGTTTTTTAGTTGGTTATTTACAACTACATAATAATTTCAAATTTGAAAAAAATTATAACTTCTAATATGAAAAATAATATTTTTAAAAATTGTACGTTGGTTATCAATAACGATTGGACTAAACATGATAATTTGAAATTTAAAGAAAAAAGATTTTTTTTATAATTTCTAAATTTCTTTGGACACGTTTGTGAACAAACTTTGACTTTGATGAACATATATGGAACTCTTATTGGGAATGAATTGATCACCCTTCAAAAAAATGAATAAAATATTAATATCACACTTCAAAAAATGAATAAAACATTAAGATGAAAAGAAAATAGATAAGACAGAAAAACATGAGTTAGAGTACTAAAGAGAATCTTGGGAGAGTACTTGACTAACAACAAAACAAAAGAAAAAGAAATTTACCGTAAAACTACTCATTTGCCAACACTAAACTCACATCATCACCTTTTCTATATCTTCTATCCGTTGTCCTATTTGTCCTTACCATTAAACTTCTACAATTCAAACAAAGTTAATAATTGTGATATGAGGAGTGGATTCTTCTAATACCACATAAAAAAACCTTTGTCTACATTGAAATGAAAATAGCAAGGAATCATAAAAATGGTGATAAGATAAAAAAAAAATTGAAGATGTTACAAAAATTATAAAAAAATGTAGTAAAGAAAAGGCAAAGCAATGATAAGAAATAAAGATAAGAGAGAAGAAGCGTACTAGTGCGAGAGAAGAAGGAAACAATACAATCGTGAAAAGTGTGAAATTACATTAGTGGTGAGTTAGTGTATGAATGGTATTGATAAAAAAAGATGTAGTTACAAGTTTGGGTATTGCCGATAAAGAATAATTGGATAGTTTAGTATATTATTTAAGGGTAAAGAAGTCTAAAAAAATGTACACCAAAAGGAATGTATCCCCTTTATATATTATTATTATTATTATTATTATTATTATTGTTGTTGTTGTTGTTGTTATTATTGGAAATTATATAACTCATTTATTGTTCTCCGGAAATGATTGATGGGCTGTGATGTGGAAGAATCAAAATATGAAACATCCCTAACATTATTTATTTCTTTATGTATTATATTACATATTTCATTTCCACAAATTTGGATCTTGCTAATAATCTAGATTCATATCAAGATCTGTAAATAGAAAATATAAAGAAAAAATTTCAATAAAAAAAAGACTTTTTTTGTTTATTGATTCCATTTTCAATACATTTGGCAATAACAAACGGATTACCAGTAATCTACATCGATCTCACTAAAGTGCATATCAATATAGATTTCAATATAATATATACAAAAATACAAAAATCCGCCTCTTTCATTTACAACAAAATGGTTCGAATTCGAAATAGAAAAAGAAAGAGAAATCGTAAGATTATTATTATTATTGTAGTTGTTATTGTTGTTGGTGTTATTATTATTATTATTATTATTATTATTGTTGTTGTTGTTGTTGTTGTTGTTGTCATTATTATTATTGTTGTTGATGATGTTATTATTATTGTTGTTATTATTGTTGGTGTTGTTTCTTCTTCTTCTTGTGGGCTCTATTATAAGAGAAAAGTCAACATAACATACTACTAACTACCATTAGAATATGCAAACAAAAACTATTGACCTACCCCCTATATATGTACTATCGAAATAAAAGGGACTAGGTTAGAATAATTTTAAAAAATATCTACATATTACTTTCACTCATATCACTTATAGGATACTCTCCAAATCCACTAAATTGTAGTGTTAGCCTCCGAGTAATCAAGATGTAAAGAAAAGATGAAAGAAGTGAGGTATTTTAATTTATAAATCATATTCACAAATAAATTTATAGAATATAATTATGCATAGAGCCGACAAATGGGCTAGCTCAGCCCAACCAGACAATCCAAGAAGGAAAAATGGGCTGGGCTGGGTTGACTTTATTTTCATATGGGTTAAGATTTTGCTGACTAGTAGTTTTTTTTTGTATAAAATCACTTAAATTTTTTAAAGACTTTTTTTTAAAGAAAATATCAAGCAAATGGACCCAATTTATTTTGGTTTAGTTTTTTTGAGCTCGGCCTAGTCTATGAGTTTAGTGAGATAAGCCAAATTTGATAGGGAAAAGGTAATGAGGCACATGCAATGATGCAACGACACAATAGATATAAATTCCACTAACTTGCAAAAATCTCTAAGGAGTAACCACAAATAAGACTCACAACAACAATTAAAACAGCCAGGCAAGAGACACCAATATTTTTAAAGTGAAAAACCCCCCTCAACGTGAGAGGTAAAAATCACAGGTCGTCCAGACCAAAAAAATCAATCCACTATGATCAAATAGGAGTACAAGAGTGTTCAATCAAGAGCAAAAATTTGTGCATGCAACCAACCAACTCAATCAAGCAACAAAACTTGCAAATGGAGAGCAAGAAATGAGAAGTAAGAAATGAGAAGCAAGAAAATGAAGAACTCACAAAATTGTGCTATTGTACGAGCACGATGTCTCACACCACACACCTCCAAATTAAGATCCAAACGATATTGTGATTTTGACATCGTGCTGATCTATGTATAAATGAAAGTAGAACTCTTTCTTTCTCTTTATCTTCTCTCTTTTGGTTGTGAAAATTCACTCTTTCTCAATCTCCCAATCTGACTCTTTTTCCTCTTATAAAGAGAGACCTAGCGGACTTGAGAGTATTGGGCTTTTATCCACATAGTTGGGAGCCCAAAAATAACCTAACAAAATTGGCCCAATTCTATATAGGCCAAAAAAAATTTAGTACAATCCAACGAGCCAAGCTCATTTTTCCAAATCTAACTATGCATATAATTCACAACAATTAATCGTCTTATAAACTAAATGCATTAATCGTCTTATAAACTAAATGCACGGGTGTCTAAATTTTTATGAGACACATTTGGATCCATATTTTAGTTGATGCTCACCTTCAGGAAACCAATTGATTGGGGAAGTGATTGAGAATACATATTCCTTACCATAATAGTATTAACATTATTTTGTTCTCGAGAAGTAAGTCACGCTAAGGATTTTTCTGGAATACTCTTAACCAATCTAGGTGAAGCTTAGCAATTGTCAGGATTATCAAGTCAGTTACATTATTTTTTTGGTCCAGGTTGTAAAGCCTAGTCATTGGAATTTTCACAATCCGATGCCTTATCCCCAAGACCTAATTACAGGTTCCTACCTACAATCCATAGTACCAAATTGTCAACTTCCAAAACCTCACCACACCTCATGCGCATGAATTTTCAATCTCTTGACACTTAACAAAAAATTTTATCATTTTCACAATTTCTCTTCGAAAATTCCTATAGAGTTCTCATTACTTTTCCACACATACTCACTTACAAGTATGATCAACAAATATCAAGATCCTCATCAACAATATGTGTGTGTTAAGGGATCAAATGACATCGATATAACTTACATCAATTATTACACCATTCAATAACTTCATATAGAACACAAAATTTAATGATCCAACTATTGAATTATAACTTTATGTTACCTTGATTATTTGTATCAAATTTTATTAAAATTGAACATAATAAGAAGGTAATCAAATGATTCATATTTTAGTATATTTTGAAATGTATATATTTCATTAATTTTGAATAATATGAATGAGGTATCAAATAATTTTGAATTAATATAAAAATGTGTATATATGATCTATGTATACATTTCTAGAGTTTGGTCTTTATATTACATATCATAAACATTATAAGTAAGAATTCATTATTATTGATTCCATATTTGAATTTGACAAACATCATAACTTAAGTTGATATGGCTACCTTCAACTCTCAGAAAACACAATGTACAAACTTATCTATGTCTTTGGGAAACAAGCAATCCTTATTTCTTGAAGGCAACAATATTATTTGTAAACTACCCTCTCAAGCTAAAGATGTTTAGGCCATTCCATTCTCAATTGTAACTAATAGTATCATATTTTTTATTAAATTTATTTCCTTACATGTGTTCATGGTTTATTTTAATACCTTCGATATATATTTTTTTGGTTGAGAACACTAATCCATGTGATTCTCAATAATTTGGTTCATTTAGAAATACATAATTTAAAAGTCGGTATATGAGGTATCAAACTACCCACATTCCATTATCTAACATTACTAACAATGGATTAAACCCTTATGACTTATTTTATGTGTCTTTTTGTTCTTTTATGCATCATAAAAGGAACATTGCCTCAACTTGTGATATATTTATTTTTGATATTTACCATTGTTGGTGTTATGAATGGTTTTCATATTCAAGGCCCTAGCTACAATATCATTCTTGATAATTGATAAGTCATATTTTATACACCTCACAAGGGCTTAAGATGAGTATTATTAAGATTGTTCAGTAATTAAAAGTCTTGTCTTAGTTAAGATTTGAATTATGGGTCTAGAAATAGGAAAAATATAAATTTGTGCTAAAATGAGGACTTTAACTAATAAAAGAGTGAATTTATTTTGCAGACCCAAGCTAAGGATGTCTCGGCTCAACCAAGAGCATTCCGACCCAATTGAAGTGTCTCGGCCAGTAGAGGCGGTTCTGGCCAAACCAACCTCCCAGCAAAAGCCGACTTCAATGGCTAAAATCACTCCAGCAAGAATGTAGATATGATTATGCTAGAATTAAGGAATTTGTAATGCATATATGATTATGCTAGAATTAAGGAATCTGTAATGCAGGTATGATTATGCTAGAATTAAGGAATCTATAATGCAGATATGATTATGCTAGGATTAAGGAATCTGTAATGCATATATGATTATGTTAGAATTAAGGAATCTGTAATGTAGATATGATTATGATAGGATCAAGAAAGCTGTAATCTCCTAGGATTGAGGAATCTGTAATCTTCTAGGATTGAGAAATTTGTAATCAGTAATTCAAATTTGTAATATGTTAAGATTAGGGTGCGCCACAGCTGCCCAACTTGTGTATAAATAAAACAGACCAGGCCACGTCTTCGATGTGGAAAAATAGTGAAGATCTAGACTTAGCACCGACAGTGATTATAGTCATTCTAGCTAGCACGGTGGTACACAGAACTTTAGTAAGGTGTCTCTCTCGATTGAGGAGGTACAGGACTAGGATTTGGAAAACTGGAAGCTGTTGGAGGTGATCGCTCGGTATAACCGACGCACTCCGATGGATGGAAACCTCAACGTTTGACCATCAGCGGTGCACCATCACCGTTTTTCCAAGGTGATCGTCGTGGAATGCGGATTCTCTGAAAACTCTGAATTTCTCACCTTGTACTCGAGTTTGTTTTCAATAATATAAGTGGTTTGCATTTATGTCTTCTGATTATAATTCATGTGCTTTTAATTCGCTTCAACTTTGTCGTGATTGCACATTGTTAGGAGTAGATCACATTAGACTATGGTCAATTAGAACTGGTTTAATAATATGGTTTGGTAGAGAACCTAAAATCAACCAAGTACATACTCCTTACCTGAGGTAGCGATTGTGTAAATCCTCGGTATGGCAATGGACAAACGTTTAGTGATTGTCGTAAGAATCTAAGGTTGATTCAGAGTATAATTTTAAGTAAAGAATCTGTAAACTACTAATTGTGTGTTGAATTCAGATTTGGTATAGTAGTTAGTTTAGTGTAGTTTAGTTTACTTTTAGTACTTAGTTTATTTTT
Organism: Mucuna pruriens; assembly: GCA_025330945.1. NCBI lineage: Eukaryota > Viridiplantae > Streptophyta > Magnoliopsida > Fabales > Fabaceae > Mucuna > Mucuna pruriens. Next base: position 1,858,318 of record JAENHJ010000173.1, on the reverse strand, counting down.
CTGCACTTAAACACAAAACCCCCTTATTTATTGTTCTTCCCAGTCCGAGACGGAGTCTAGTCCGACTTCATCGCATTTGTCTGAGTCAGAATCATATCAGTAGTTCTAGTCGATCTCCCACCGAGATCATCCAGTCGCACTTAAGTCAACCGACAATAAGTCGACATTTCACAACATTTAGTGGTTTATGCATAATTTTATGATTTTTACACTTAGCCATAATAGAATACATTATGTCCTTGAGAGAATTCGACCTAGGGTTAGCTATACTATAGTTAGCTTTACTTTATTTGATAAACAGAACACGACTAAAAATGAGTTATCAATAATCAATGTCAATATTCATGTGATAAGGAATATTTGATTGTTGATCATACACAATATAAAGATTGTGAGTTTATCTTAAATATCAAAATAATTACATAATTTTTTTATTGAATGTTTGAATTTTATAAATATTGTTGTGTTATTATACAATGTAACTTCATGCTTCTTCAGCTTAAACACTAAAATACAACTTAACTCAAGTAAGTCAAAGTCCCTCTTCAAGAACCAACTTCATAAGTATTGGTCATCGTAACAAATTTGAAGTAAGAAGATTTGTTTTGAGCAATAGAAGACTTAAACAACCATTAAATTTTAACATCTACGATTGTGATGATTGTTCCCATTCTAAAGATGCAAATATTATTTTATTGTGAAGTACATTATAATATCTTAATTTAGTGTTTTGTTTAGTAAAGTAATTTTCAAAAAATTGGCCCATGTTTTCTATACTTTTGTTTTATTTCTATATTTTTGTTTAAGATGTATAAATGATGAAGATAAAGAAGAACAAAGTGCATTAGTTAAGACAAATGTCATGGTTTCAAATGTTGTTTTAATAACAAATGATGAAGATAATAACAATAGAGCATATGACCAAACTTCATCATTGAACTTATGCAATGGTGATAATTCTTTGTAGAACAAAGATGCAAATAAGCTTCATTATCAGATATTATACAATGATTGTTATTCTTATATGTTATTTCATATGCATGGTGAATTTAGTATTACAATATGTTATATGTTTGGTAGGTGTAAATATCAAGATGAAGTAGACCAAAGTGGTTTAGTGAGTAAGGATGTTGAGCTGTCAAATTATGTATTCATAACAAATGATGTTGAATGCATTAACTTTCCTTTTTTTTTCTTCCAAATTTTTTGTCAATCGAATGTGTGTATACTAACATTACAAACAACACACAACACATTGATGTCTCCCTTGAATTTTTGGACTCCAATATTGTCTCAAATGGAGGTATGTAATGTCTTAATTGTCTTGGTTATTTATTTGTTTGTTTTTGAAATATTGATAATGGTGATTGAATTTGTAATAAAATAGTATTTCTAACAATTGAATTTTTTTCCAGAATATCTCAACATTTTGAGAATTTATCATGGGAGTGTGAATATTGTAGTGCAAAGATGTGGTACGCAAAAAGGGTACAAAAGCAATGGAATCCTACAAAACCAAAGTTATATTGCATGCAAGGAAAAATTAAACTTCCTCATTTAAAGGGTCCTCCTTACCTTTGAAGGATTTATTTTATAAGGACAAGATAAACAAATTTTTTTTTGGATCATATTCAATCATTCAACATGATGTTCTCATTCACATCAATGCGTGGAAAAATTAAGAGGTTAATGAATGACAAAAATGAACTTTGGTTTTTGTTATGCAGGGTGAAAATTATCATCAAATTGGAAGTTTACTTCCAATTCTTGGATTGTAGCCTAAGTTTGCTCAATTACACATGTGTGACATTAACAATGAGATTAGTAACAAAATGTTTGCTATGTGGTACACCAATCATCTTGTTTACTGAGTAATCTTGTTAGTTATTAAAACTTTAACTATTGACATAAAAATTATTAGTTCATAATAATTTATTAGTTCTCATTGCTTCTAAAGTTGTTGTACTTATTGTGGGTGATTTTGATGCAATTGATTCAGAGAAAGATCTAATTGTAGAAGCTGGGGTAATAGACTTTACTAAAACTTTTGCATCTATTGTTAGATTATAAACCATTCACATCTTATTATTATTTGCTACTCATAACCATATGAGAATCCATCAAATGGATGTTAAGAGTGCATTTTTAAAAGGCATAATACATGAAGAAGTTTATGTGGAACAACCTCTTGGTTTTGAGAGTAACTTTTTCCTAATCATGTTTTAAACTTAAGAGCTACATCTAGTTTCTTCAACCTAAAAGATTTTCCACTAAGTCACTCTTGACTTACAAACACCAAGTATTTTTAGCCTCACTAGACTTTTGCTCACTGGTAATCAAAGATTTTACTTGTCGCTTAGCCTCTTCAGGCTATCACATGAAAATAAAAGATTTTACAAAGATGACTCATAGAGTAAGCATATAATATGAAGATAAAAGCTACTGACTTTGTAAAATAAAACTTAAGAATTACAATAGAATCAAAGCTATAAAAAAACCTCAACATAAAGTTGAAAAACTTCTTTGAAAAAGATTGTCCAAATGGACTAAGATAAAAAAAAATAGAGCTTAAATTGGATATAGAGCTTTGCAGTTCTTTTATCTTTTTTTTTTTCTTTTTTTTTGTATGCTTCTTTTCAAATGCTTTTTCTTATTCTTTCCTTTCTTTTGTTCTCCTTTTTCAGTATGCTCTTTTTCTAATACATTCTCTTATGATGTCGTCACTTCGTCAAATCTTGTATATGTTTCTTTATATATTCTTATCTTCATGAGGGGTATATATGGGAGTCTAAGATAAGACTATTAGATTAGAGCATTTTTCAGTACATTTGGTAGAGCATACTACATTTTGTAATTTGTATGAACGTTTTGGATCTTACGAGAGCAAAGAGAATGTTTCCATATCCTTTTTGAAACATAGCATAGAATGTGCATTTGACCCTTTGTCCTTGTACAATTGAGCTTTCATGAACGTATAAAAGATTCTTTTGAATTTCAAAAGATTAGAAAATAGAATCCTACAAAGAAGTTAATGCATAACAATACATTGAATTCAAAAGCAAGAATTTAAATATTAACAAGTGAAAGAAGCTTTTTACTGAGAATATAGTGCATTTATGGACACTTTCATGTTTCCAAAGTTGGTATGTTTATGGTATGGACAGTCTTTGTTAAATTTTATGGATTGTCTCCATAAATCAACTTTATGGATGATTTCTAATAATTCATGTCATTTGCTTTGCTTTGATACGCTTGAGTACTTTTCTAAAAAATTAGATACTTATACCAATATTAGTCAACATAATTATTTGTTATTGTCAAAATATTTTAGAGTTTGAATGCTTTCTAGTATCTTGATGCCATAGCCTCTCTAGGCTTTAATCAAATTCACAAAGAATAAGATTTAAGGATAAAATTTACAGACTCTCTATATCATCTTTTAGAAGAGATATTACAATGAAATATAGTATTTTCACTTGAAGAATTTAGATCAGATGACCTTTTAACAACAATTTGCAGAGAAATGATGAATTGTTATTTGTAGAAAGATTTTTAGTCTAAGTTCTTGTGTGTTGTTGTAGTCTTTAATCTTGTTTATATATGGTACCTTCATGATATGTCCATTGTGAGGGTAGAAGATCATCCAAACATCTTTATTTTCTTCTAGAGAGAGAAAGTGTCTATTAAGGTATTAAATGTTTTAATAAATACATTTCACCAACTCGTCACATTGATAAAATAAAATATTTTGTTTATCTTTCTCTTCTTGTACTTGTGTCTTGTAGTAGGTAGCAAAGGTACAATCAAGTGCAAATTTCTTCATTTTTATAGTGACACACTTTTTTAATGTTGATATGGTATAATCAGAATTGCGTTTTGACCTTTCATGTGAGACTTCTTAAATATGTTGATTGAAAGGATGCATTCAAAAATAAGTACTTGCATAGTCAAAGCATTATAAATATATAGATCTAATTTGTCTATATGTAACTCGTTTTGTCTTTTGTTTTAGAAAATAGTCTTTTTGCCAAAAAGACACTTCCACATATAAATACGATATCCTTTTTTTATGATGATTTATATCATCTTTCATTCTAGAAAAACTTGTTTATTTGTTATCAAACAAAACCCTTGAGAAAATCATCCTACGATCCAACATAATCCTATACTTAGATCATTTTTTAAATATGTCAAAACCTTGTAAATTGCCTCAAGGTGTTTTTCATGTGTTGAATGCATGAATTGACTCACTAAACATACTACAAAGGATTTAAGGTATGAGAGTTTATATCCACTAGATTTCCTTTGTCTTCACTTCGAAGTTTTTTTTATTAGGATTTATAGGATTTTTAGCTTACAACCTAACATTCCAATTTCCTTGAAAAGATCTAGAATATACTTTCTTTGTGACATAATAGTTCCTTTCTTTGATCTTGCAACCTCTATCCCAAGAAAATAGTTTAAGGATTCAAGGTCTTTAATCATTAACACAATTGCAAGAGAAGTTTTCAACTTATTTATATAATTGAAATCATTTCTAGTAATCACAATGTCATCACTATAAACAATTAGCACAACCATTTTTCCTCTAGAAGATTTTTTTTACAAACACTTTTTATAATGAAATACCTTTTTTTCTTAACAAACTAGGAAAACCTCTTAAATCAAGTACTAGGTGATTGTTTCAATTCATAGAGAGATTTGTGAAGCTTGTATACTTTTTTTGTTAAAATGTGATTCAAAACCTTGGGGTGCATCCATGTAGACTTCTTCCTCCAAATTCCAATTTAAAAAGGCATTCTTCACATCTAGTTATTGTAACAATTAGTCTAAATTTGTAGCTAATGATAAAAGAACTCCGATGATGTTCAACTTCGCAACTAGGGTAAAAGTTTCCTAGTAATCGAACCATAAATTTGAGTGAAGCCTTTAGCAACTAACTTGATTTACATCTGTCAAAAAGATTCATCTACCTTATATTTGATGGTAAACACCTATTTATACCACATGATTGTGTTTCCAAGTCCAATTCTTCTTTAGGGCTTCATATCATCCAAGGCAACTTCCTTCCACCTAGGAACCTCTATAGCAACCTATATATCTTTTGGAATTTCCATTTTTGTCATATATAAAGTAAAAGCCTAAAACAAGGGGAACAACTTTCCATAACATAAAATTTGAGACAGGAAGCTTTGTGCATGATCTTATACTTTTTCTAATAGCAATATGAATGTCAGAATCATTTAAGAAAAAATCAACTATAGTTTGAATAGGTTAGACAAAATTAGGAAAAATAAAGTGTTACCCAATAGGTCCTTGGATGCATGGTAGTCTTGAAGATCATTTGGCCTTATTCTTTGAGAATTTTCTTTCTAGAATAAATAAGATGAAAGTGTAACACTCTTTACCTTGAAAATATTTATTATATAACTTGTGTAAAAATAATAATTTTTCTTTGTGGAATAAAATACTAAATTTAAAAACTTTTTTTTGCACAATAAAGAACATAACTTCATAACTAAAAGAGAGTAGTTTGTGCTCAAGAATAGTCAAACAAAACATTCAAAGGAAAAATGGTACGAATTATAGTATGTAAAAGTTTGAAGTAAAATCAATGTAAAGTAAATAATGATTTTGACCCTAATATAACACTATCAAAGTTGTACAATCCCAAATAAAATGTAAGTAAATAAAATAATAGAAAAAAGAATCGTTATCACTCCTCATTTTCCTCCTAAGCGCCTTTTACATCCAAGAAAATATTAGAAACACATACAAAAGGGAAAAAGGAGTGAGATACATCTCACAACATTCAAATGATATAATAGTAGAGGCAAAAATAACACACTCACATATTCCATATTATCATAATACAACATAATTCAACATCTCATGTAGTAATAATATGCACATGTAATGCCATGCTCCTCATTTATACTTTATATACATGTGATACCAATATACTAACTTAAGAACTTAGATTACGAGTATATGCTTAACATAAAGAGAAGCACATCACCTTATTGGTTGCCTTCAATGCTAGCACTCTTACTAATATGATATTGCCAAATGACTAGTTAGGATTGTCAAGCTTTATAAGTATGCCCTACCTTCATGAGATTAACATAAGGCATTAGGATTTTCCACACTAGACACTACCTCAAAGGTTGGATCAACGTCCTCTTAGGACCTTCATCATCCTAATTTATAACTACTTTGCCATCACAAATATTTCTATATATTGTCACAATGTATGTCTAATCATTTCAATGCACACAAATGTATCTATAGACTTTTATTTCATAATAAGGTGGATGTCATCCTTACCTCTCACAAGCAAGGCCATTTATGACTACAATATCTCCCAAGTATTATCTTCATCTCCCATAGACTAGGTTGCCTACCATAATAATATCGAGTCATAGTTATGCATCTCATAGTAGGATACATAATTCATAAACATAAAAATCAAACACTTTTAGTTTTCTCTTTCTCATCTTTCAATCCTCCAATTACTAAATAAATAATCTATTAAACTAGAAAACATAAAAAGGGAAGTTGAATTGTGTTTTAAACAATTTTTTGTAACTTTTTTTGTAAAGTAGTATCGATTAACAACTAAGTAAGACAAATCTTTAAACTTGATTACAAACAAAGTTATTAAGTGGTAGAACTTAATAAAACTTTTTTCTTAATAAAACTTTTTTCTCTTTTTAACTATGACTTTAGTTATAAAAGCAAATAAAGAAATAATGATAGAAATAACCATTAGAGTTTTATATTGGTTTGTCTTATCCTAAGACTATGTCCAGTCCTTGACAATCTGCAAAGATTTTCACTATAACAAATCTCTTATTACAAGTATTCTTTGCACAAGTTTCTTCAAGCTCAACCGAGTATTCTTTATACTTGCTTCTCTAAGCAAACAACTCAAATATTTGTTGCAACAAAGCCTTTCCATGTTTCAACTGCTTTGTAGGAGAAAATGTTTTAGGCTAAAGTTCTCTAACTTACAACATCTTATACAAATGAAGCTTAAGTCTTCAAGACTTTGAGGAGATACAAAGTTGACAAAGCGTATAGATTACAATAGTTTAGAATGATCAACAACATTACTCTAATTCTTCCAAGTCTTCATATATATAAGCTTCAAAAAATATAGTCTTTGAGAGATAACTTTAGCCTTTGTCTTCTTATTTCTTCACTGAGTCTGAAGTGAACGTTGGAATATTTAATGTAACATTAATTTTCTTTTCACCAACTTATCACTTTGATAAGATAAAACATAATGCTTATCTTGTTTTTCTCGTACTATTGTCTACTTAGAAAAATCTTCCTATATCTTTTATAAAGGCATGTTGTTCTCTTTAGGGTAGACAAACAAGTTTTTTCAGATGACGATTTACTTGATTTTTTTGACTTTACATATCTTTATTGATCTGCTTGAAAAAATCATGTAGATGTATGTGCATGAATTTTTTGAAAGATGTATTTTGTTTGCACAAGTATAGATAATGATAAATGCAATCACCTAAGTTATAATGATGTATTTAATTTATTCGTCTGGCAAGATGATTGAATAGTCTATCATAAAGCGTCTTTGTAAAATGACTTTGTTATATAAGACAATTGTAGCTTTTTATTCTTTTATAAAACATGATTAGTTTTTTTTAATTTATTTGTAAATAACTTCAAAACACTTAAGGCTTTAACATAGTCCAATTACTAGTCATTTAAATTAGGTGTAGATTTCCAATTCACTCACCCTTAATCTCTTTTTATTTCTGCATTGAATCTTACCTTTCAAGGATATGCGCAAGTGTATAACTCCTCGTATGTTCAAGTTGGCTAGCATAGACCATATACGAAGTAGTAATTTGCAACCTAAGCACATGCATGCTTCCTTGCATGCAAAAAACTTGAGATGCTAAAATGAAAGTTAAGCACGAGCATGTTCCTTGTAACACAAGCGTGCTCATCGTTTTATAGAACGTAGAATGTAATTTTTGAGTATAGAGGTCCTTAATGTCCTTCATAAACTACCAAATCTTAGGAAATCATATTTCTATCGCTTCATTATTCAATTACCTCAACATTTTACTCAAAATAGGGAATTTCTATTCATCTAGTCTTTCTCATGTAAATTTAATTATGTAATTCATTATCCAAGCCAAGAAAATCTCAATTTAACCTAAACCCTCACAATACCCTCAAGCAATCACATATCAAATGAATTACATGGCTTCATATTGAATTCACCATAAGGAAAAGTCAATTATAGACAACATAAGTGTAGGACCCCAAATCGGTCTGACCCAGCACTGACTCAACACAAAGAAAGCTCCCGAGTAGGCTGATCGGATCACGTCCACCCAAATGGGGCCTAGAAAGCGAGAAGAGTTGGACTAGCCCATTAATCAAGGGAGCTTGGCCGACTCGACTTGCCCATACCGAGAGAAGGGCCTAGGATGGTGAAACAGACCAATCATGCGAAGGAGGTCTAACATCAGTCACCCACACAGATTCGACCAAACTCTCGCAAAGTGCGCTACGACTGCCTAAACCGGATCTAGGAGCTCCAACCTAGCGTTGATGGAGCCAACCACGTCAGCAGAATCAAGCAAAGTCAGCCATCCTAGAGGAGGAATGCCACCTCATAGTTTCCAAGCCATTGGATCCTTTAGGAAACAAGGATGAGGCCACAAAAGTGAACCCAGGTCCCACATGCCAACAGAATTGAGATCCTCACCAATAACAACAAGGGAACACGCCACGTCAGCCACTACCCACGAAATGCACTGCGATTTTAGGGAGAACGTGCCACGATTGGGCGCGGGACCCAACGAGCATCAGCCTAGGGATTGTCAAGGCTAACTGACTGAATTAGGAAGTTTAGGTAGTTCCACGTGGCGAGGTCAGGTGTGCCTTCATCACCCTCTTGAAGGCTATAAAAGGCCTTAGTGCGAAGAACTCAAGGCCAAGAATTCAGGAGTATAAGATACCGAGCGAAAGTGTTGGAGAATAGTTGCGTAATTAGCAAGTCAAGGTTCCAAAAAGATTTTCGACTACGAGCGAAAAGCGCCGATCAGCTCTCTGGAGACTAGGTAAGTCCCTTGGCCCAACTCCAAGCATGCAATAGATAGTGCCCCCTCTGGTCTTTGTAACCACACTTCAGATGGCAAGCGCGTAGCCAGCCTAAACCAAATCGAGTTGGGCAAGCATGTAGTCGGCCTCAACCAAACCGAGTCTAATACACTTTAGATGACAGACATGTAGCCTGCCTTGACCTGAGACCGGGTTGGCCTCGGTCTCATGTTCATGATATGCCATGCATTCCACTTGACTCCAAGTGAGTAGGCATGTGTCCGACTCATTCTAGCATACACACTCACAAACTTCACCCAGCATTGAGACGAGATGCCTAATGGATAGTTCTAGCTCTAAGCTCAAACCTTCGGGGATTGAACGCCAAGAGAAAGTTCAATCCCTATGTCTCATAATTTGGTGGACGCCTAAAGGAAAGTCCGACCACATCAAACCAGCACCATGCACTTGTAACCAGATTCCTACTCAAGAGGAAGGACGCCTAATGGAAAGTCCGACTTTGTCCCTCACTACATGCATCCAGAACTATGTGAACTTTGACTCCTTTGCGCTAAGAGAGGTACGTAGGAGCAAGAGGCCTACTCTTGTCAAGTTATGCATCCCAAACATTCCAGGTTTGTATAAACATAGCCCCGTAGTTCTAGTTAGTTAATAACAATAAAGGTAAAGGTTACATTGCATGCATTTCATAGGGTAACTACCAGATGGTAGGCGGATGGGGTGACTCCCATGTGTTACCGACTCCTTACCCATACTCTGCTTCTGCAGACTTGCCTTATCCACCCCAAGCTCCGACATGCCTTTAAACGTTGGTGGCGACTCCAGTCTGAGTCAGATCAGGTTTGATCAATCCCCCTGGATTGGCCGAACCTGTACCAATTCGTTGAAGTCGACTCTGTCCTAGAGATGGATTCGGCTCCCCTTCAAACTTTCAACTAAAATCAAAATTTCATTCCAAAACAAAATATTTCTTTCTAAATCGCCCCAGCGCGATTTAGGTCGCGTCAACAAGGCATATAATTCATATGATGACAACAATCACAATTTTCATTTCACATTATTCACATTCTCTCTCACAATCATCAATTAACAAACAAGAAGAAAATCAAACAAGCAAGGGTTTAAAGCCAACTCCTCTATCCACGACTATTCCTATATATATGAGCAAAATAATTTCACCCCCTTTTATCCTAAAGTAGACTTCCACAACAAAGAGAAATGAGAAAGGTTCCACGACAAAAAATATATATATATATGTAGGGACAAAGTCATATTCAACATGAAGACTTTAAGAACATGAAATCCATTGTACTAGAAAATCCAATGACTAGAGGAAGACTAAGAAAACTTCAAGAAGTGCACTAAGAAATGGGTCTCCTTAAGGGCCAAGGAGGGCCCATTAGTGGCTTAACTTTGTATACATTTTTTAAGTGTAATCATGGTCCTTTGTGAACTTATTTTTAACCTTTAAATCACTATTTGTAAGTGCTATTTGCTTATAATAAACCTTGTTGGGCTTGGAAACCCACATACTCCTTTTCAGCTATAGTGACACAAATTTCGATCACTAATGGCAAGACTTTCATAGGTTGCATTTTAACTTAAGCTTTGGGCCTTACTTCTTGGGCCTCTTAGGTTAGTTTAGGATTAGATTAAGCTTCTTAATCATGATTAGTGCAGACCTATATAATTTATAATTAGCTTAATGACTTTTTGATTGAATAAAATTGTGCATTGCACTTTTGAGAATTTTTTTCTCTTCTCTTGTTCTTGAGAAAGAACCCTATTCATATCAAGTTTCTAATAAGTTTATGGCAAATTTCACTCTTATCTAATTCTAATGGAATTAGTGGTGAAAACACCATTTCTTTCTTCTCCATATCTTTATCTTTGATTCCTTCTTTCAATTTACATTCCTAAATTCTAGACCTAATTTTGTGTAGTCTTCTAACTAGTTGTTTGTGGATCCTTGAATTTAACACAAAGCCCCATTCGATAAAAGAACACGATGATGACTCCTACTTTTGTGACGACTCTAGAGAAGGTACAAAGAAAAGATACAAAACAAGACTCTTCAAAAGCGAGAAAGAAATATATGAGATAGAGTTTTCTAGAGTGTGTGAGTTGAGTATGACAGAGACAAGAATGTAAACAGCACACTTAAAATATCTCTGTTTGCACCGACTACACATTTCTAAAATATAAAAGTTTTCATATTAAAATACGATAACATAAATTTTAATAATTATTTACTAAATAAATAACATTAAAATTATAAAAATACTATTATATATATATATAATAAAAAATTATTGGAGTGCTACATAAAAGAGGTATAAACCCTTGGTATCTATTATACTTGTCTTATTTTATCTAGTTTCAATATCTTCATAACTTAGCACAATATATAAAATTGAAATTTTAGTTTCTAAAATAGGTTCTGAAATTAAAATAATTTCTGAAATGCTATTTTTGTTTTGTTGACTTGGTTAAACCTTGTTTTTAGCCTTCAAACTTCCTTCTTTGTACATGAAAGCTAAAACTAATAAATTTGAATTTTGTAAAACTGGAAATTTTGAATTTTTTAGAGGAAAAATAAAAGATATTAATTGTATTATCGACTTGCATTTTATTATGTGTATGCACACTATTTTCAACATTTTAATCATTTTAGAAGTTTTGTTTTCCCACTAAAATTATAACATTTTAATCAACTTTTGGATTAATAACCTAACACACGAAAACTTAAGTAATGCTATATATGTCAATGGATATTCATAGACTTACGATTTATTTTATACTATGAATTACCAATATTGATCTAAGATAATCTAACCGGTATGTAAAATAATAAAATTATTTGAACTTAAAAATATTTCCTCTTTTCAATAATAAAATAAAGTTCTGATTTTTCAAATATACTTAATCAATCACACAATAATATAATATAAACTGAAGTTAAAAGAACTTCTGAGATCAGTTTAGTAGTGGAGTGTTTAAATACTATATACAAAATCTTAAATTTAAGTCTTGTTGGTATAATTGTATTTCTGTACTTTAAAAAAAAGTTGAAGCTAAAAAATCACATAATCTTATTGACAGTTAAGGAAGACATTAACTTTATTAACAATTTTAATATAATATTTTTCTATTTCATTCAACATATATCTTTAAACTAAACAAATTTTTAGCATAGACATAGTAGTGAATAATGCATTGTTTTAGAATTTTACTTATCTCTAAATAACTAGCTCCCATAAACTTTCAAGCACATTAGCATTATATTATATGCAGGGAAAGAAGAAGAAAATTGTTAGAAGGGACACAAAATTATTATACGATAAACAAAATCAACAATGACTAATTGATATTATTAATATTTTTAAAAATTTAGTCTAATAAAAAATAAAATGTTATATATCCTATAAAAGTATATATAACGAAAAAAAAAAAAAGTAATAAAACATTTTTTTTCAGCCATCAACATTATGATATCCTTGAATCCTTCTATTCTTAATTTGATAAAACTGGCAATATATAGATGAAGTACTAAAGTTTGACTTTGCTGCAAAAAGCACAAGAGTTTATGCATTCAACTATCCAGGGTGTCCAATCAATATTTTTGTCCGTTGATCACTCTTATTCAAAGGTCATTTGGATTGAAAGCGTCTAGTTGCAAACTCTTAAAATTTGTCTGATTTTAAAAAATTAATAAAGTTATTTTAAATAATTGATATAGAACTTGAATATATATATATATATATATGTATGTATAGCAGTAACTTCAACAAAGAAGCCAATATAATTTGGTATGTAGATAAAAAAAAAATAGTATGTGATATATATAATGTATTATTACTGCTATGTGTTGATTCTTTAATTCCTTTATTGTTATCCAAACAATTTTTATTATACTCAAATAACATTCGATAATGATTATCATATATTTCATTAAATAATAATTAATATAAGAAGTAGTTATTTATGTTTTTAATTAATGAGTTATTATTTTTTTTATGAATATTTCATACTTAGTCTATATAAAAAAGTGATCAACGTATATTTTAGGCGTAAGAAATAATATATGATGAATACCGTAAACTGATAATTAAATTTTGCTTGTTAAAATTTAGATTGATATGATAATATACTTTTAAAAGAATTTGCTATCATTTACCAAAGCACCCGAAAGCAAATCTTTAAATTCCATCTCTAATTATACGAGAAGGGATCATGAGAAATTTCTTGAGCATCGTAATTTTATAATTATTTTTTTCAACATTATCATTTATCAAAATTAACAAATAATAAACCTATACGAAGTAAGATATTCATGACATATATTATTTTTTCATAAGACTAATTTTGGTAGTAATTAAGTAAAGTTATTTTCAATTTATGGCTTAGTTTTGTTATAACTAATCATGATTAAACGTGAAGAAAGAAAATCAAGAAAAAAAATATAAATTTTCATAAGAGTACATTTGTTTGAAAGACCCAAAGACATTAATTAGGAGAAAAAGAAAATAGGAACGTGGGTTCCACGCCGCAAAATTTTCAAATACGGACGGAGAAGAAAAACACAGTCAAGGAGAGAGACCAAAAAAATAAAATCATCATCTCTGTATTATACGTTGTTATCTTATAAATATTTAATACTAATAAATATTGATTTAGCAATAAAGAGACATAAGTTTGAGTTTTCTCATTGGTCAGTCATATATAAGTTATTTGTAAGTGTTTATTCAACCTAAAAACTTATTATGATTTTGATAAATCTCAAAATTTAATTTATCTAATTTCTTTTAAAAATAATATTATATATATATTTTCTTCTTGAATAATTCTGTTTCAGATATATGTCGTTGTATTTACATTTTTTTAAAAAGATTTTTTTTCTTTGATACTTATATAATATAATTTTATTTTATCTATTCAAATATACATATTATTTATTTGATTTTCTTTTATTTTTATATATTTTGTCATTTAGTTTTGTTTTGTTTTGCCGTATCTAATAATCTAATGACGCACCGCCTTAAACTAAGTCTGAAAAAATGAAGTAAAGAAAAAGAAAAAGGTGACCTTGAAGTTAACGTAAGGACAGTTCCAAAGTCGAAAGAAATATGGTTGTTCTTTAATTTAAACTCTAGTGTTGGATTTTTCAATTATTTTCCTATTGTCATTTTCCACTCATAATTACTACCGTAAACTCTTGCCACACTCCGATTTTCAAGCACAAAACATCATCCGTGGAGGTACCCCGAGAGAGAATCGCTAAACCCACAATTCCCCACCCTTCCGATTGGCAGAAAATAAAAAGTGGCAAAAAAAAAATCAAGAGAAAGAAAGAACCCAAACAAGCACTTGAAAGAAGATTTCAAACCTGCGTGAGAAGAGAAGAATTGGTGGAGAGAGGAAGCAAGCGACTTTCGATTTCCTTCCCATATGTAATGCATCAGAAGAAATCAGAGGTTCAGATCGGAAAAGAAAGCGTAGGCGTCTCTTCCGATTTCAATCCGTCGCCCCCGCTCCAATATCAGAAGCACCCCTACCACCGCCACCAATTCTACCCGCAAATCGAAATCGACATTTCCCCGCCGCCACCGCGCGACGCCGCGCCGCAGCGAAGCCCTCCGTCCCTCTCCAAACCGCCGCTCTTCAAGTCCCACAACGCTGCCTTCTTCTCCGTAACCGTCGCCGCGAAGAGCGCCGCGTTCCGCGCGCTGAGGCGCGTGAGGCGGCAACGCGCGCTGCTCCTACTCGCGGTCCCGCTCCTCTACCTCTACTTCCTCGTCTCGCGTTCCTTCCTCTTGGACCTCCTCTCCGCAATCGCGTTCTCCGCCGCGCTCGTGTTCTCCCTCAACCTCGCGTTCCCACTTCCGCTCCGGTCGATTCGGCTCAAGGCGCCGTCGGCCGTGGTGGCCCGTCCCGCGCCGCCGCTGCCGGTGTTCTGGACGATCGGGTCGCGGCCGAAGTCGGAGAAGCGGGTGGCGTCGGGGTGCTGGGTGCAGGTGTTCGGAAACGGCGACGTTTACGAGGGGGAGTTTCACAGAGGGAAGTGTTCCGGGAGTGGGGTGTATTATTATAGTAGGAGTGGGAGGTACGAGGGGGATTGGGTGGACGGGAAGTACGATGGGTATGGGGTGGAGACTTGGGCACGTGGCAGTCGCTACCGCGGGTGTTACCGGCAGGGGCTGAGGAACGGGTTTGGGGTGTATAGGTTTTACACGGGGGATGTGTATGCCGGGGAGTGGTCCAACGGCCAGAGTCATGGCTGCGGGATTCACACGTGCGAGGATGGGAGTAGGTACGTTGGGGAGTTCAAGTGGGGGGTCAAGCATGGTCTTGGTCATTACCATTTCAGGTTAGTTTCTCTTCCAATGCTTTCCTGACCTCTCAGCCTGTAACAACGAGCGACTAATCCAAAGTTTAAGATTATGATTGTGTGTTTGTGGTTGTTTCATTGTTTGGTGTTGCTGTTGGAGGGAGTTTCTGTTATTGAGTGTGTGCATCTTTCTGGTGTCTTCTTTCTTTCGCTAGCTAGAATGATGGTATTGCAGGTTTTATTAGATGTGAGTGGTTATGTGTTTGCTGTGTGCTGGCTAGGTTGTTAGTAGGGTTTGTGAGTGGTTGAATATCATTCCTTTTTTGCATTTATTAGAGTTTTGAGTGTATTTGTACTAGATGGATTCATGGAACTTACAAAATGTCAATATTTTGGTCCATTTGTAGTTTCAGACAAAACACCTGTTTGAAAATGTTACAGTTTCCCTTTGGTTTGTCTACCTATTGATGACTAGTGTTTAGCTGAATATGTCACTATTATAAAGCCCATTTTTTGGGGATGTTCAGTTTTAACACATTTTCAACCTTTAGATAAATTGGATTTCTTCAATTCCAAGCTGGTAGATTTTGGCACTAATATGTAGTGATTGTGGATTGTATTTGTTAAGAATTAAGAAACAAATATAACTACTAAAATGCAGAAAACAATGTATGAAAATTTTATATAAACTATAATGTGTATATGATACTTTTCTTTGCATTTGTGTGTTTAGAAAGGTTCATTCAATATATTCAAGAAAAACAGCCAAAAACAAAAGATAGTTGATTCCACCACTTTCCCAATATTTGTTAAACTTTAGTTGCACATTTCCTGTCATCCTTTGTAACGCTACATCATCACTGTGCCTCCACTTATTTAGTGATTTCTGAATACCAACTAGATCCTTAAAGAAAGTGTTAGAGAAATTCACAAAAACATGAGTACGTTCCCGATCAACCTCTTTAGGACATCCTCTTCCTTCACTAGTAAGAAGAGTTAGTACACATGCAGCCAAAGCATAGTCAAAGCATAGTGGTTAATAGCGGCTGTAGCGGTCGCTCTAGTGGCGGAGCGGTAGCAGCATGTGACAGAACTTGCGTAGCGGTGCAGTTCAATGCCGCGGCGATCACTGCCGCGATAGCAGTGGAGCGGAGCGGCTGCTATAGCGGAAAATCGCGTACTGTCCACAAGAAGGAGAAAAGTCGAAAATGTCTTCATGTTTAAAACATTAGTGAGGGCATTTTTGACTTTTCGTATTTTAGGGTTTCAGTTTAAATAATTTTTCAGTAATTTTAAGTAATTTTCTTTTCTTTAGTTTTTTTTTTTTCTGTTTCTACCTACTGTTTTTACCTATACCAGAACTCCTTTTCCTTCTCTGTTTCCAACAACTCAATGTTTTTGAGCTTATATATAATATATATATATTAATAATTTTTTTAATATATATATATAATATTAGAATAGCGGCTATCCCGCTATCCGCTATCTCGCTATCCCAGTTCGGGAGTCGGCTGCACCGCTCCGCTATCTAGGATTAACTACTGAGTCGAAGTGATAAAATGTCTGTTCATATTTTTCAGCAACATCTAGCATCAGGTTAGTGGAGTTCCACCTAGTTGGTACATCAAGTATTAACATTGTTTGAGTAGGTATATTTCTTCAGCACTCCTCTTAAAAGTTGCCAATCTACTTGGAGGAGACCTCACAAACTTATATGCAGCTCTTATTTTACTAATTGAGGGGTCAATTTCCTTCAACTCATTGCCAACAATCAAGTTCAAAATGTGAGTGGAATTGATTTGTGATGTTGACTTGTCCCAACCATCTGGGATTGGTTTGTGACTATGCTGTCATAATAAACTAGCTATCTTTCCCTCCTTTATTCTGCTTATTGGAAATAGTTGGGAGAAAAAAAAAAAAGAAGACTATGTTAGCAAACCCCCTAAGTATAAGGAATAAGAATGAGAGAAGAGGAGTAAAACGTGGGTCAGTTCTGTTGATAACTGTATCTACTATCTAGTTAGAAAAGATAGCTAGTTGTGTAAGGATCATAGAAGTAACTAGGTATAAATAATAGGTAGAAAATAATTGAGGGGAGTATCTAATTTTTGAGTGGCGGTTGGGAGGGACTGTCAGACCTCTCAAATTTCCTGGAGCTGTTAGATATACTTCTCTGTATCCCTTCCTTTTCCATCTTTCTCTTGATTCTGCGGTCATCTTGATTCAGAATCAGGGAGAATATGCTGTTCCATAAAAAGCTTGGTTCAGTAAACATGAAAATAATCTTCAAGAAATGATCTGTCGTTCCAATTTCAGATGGACTAGGGAATCCAACAGATTCTTCTGGAAGCAGCAATGCAGCTAATAGATTTGATCAAAAGAGCAGGAGATGGATATGGGGTTGGGTAATGGACCAAGTGCAGTTCAAGATTGGAATTCCAGTAAGATGGCTAGAGGAAGCTTGCCATTTTCCTGTAACGGGAGAAGATGCTTGTGGGTGGGTTAACTGAGTTGGGTGTTATTTTGGGCTGAAAGTGGTGTCAGCTGGGGACAGATTGCAAGTTGTGATGGTTATAATGGGGGTTCTAGTCTTTCTTGGCTCCAATGGTAGGAATTTTGTTCACAGATTCCTCTTTGGCTGCTTTCTGTATAACAGTAATTAGGATTAGGAGATTTCAACCCTTCATGCTGCAGAATCCATATAAGTTGCTGCTAGGTCTAAAACTGATAACATTTGTTGAAGATTACAGAGAACAGTTTGAAATTGTATATGTAGGTCCTTTGCATTGCAAGGATCCAGAATACCTGAGTGCTGAGAGGTATATTTTTTAATGAATTAAAGGAAGAAGTCAAGGATGAATCGAAGTTGTACCAGTAGAATCTTTACCAGAGATGCTGTATTGTGCTCAACAGATTAATTAGAAAATTAAGGTATAAACAAAGGAGGGGGTTTCTGAGACAGTAACAGAAGGGGAACTTACAAGACTTGCCCTTTGTCTGAAACAAATGCATATGAAATTGGGTCTAGGCCACCTGCTCATTCTAACCGACAAGGCTGAGATTCAGTGATGGATTCTGCAACTAGCAGACTCAATGCTTCTTTTAGAAGCCAAGAAAGGGGGTTCCCAAGACTTTCTGATGTAGAGTTACTGGAGAAAATCAAGAGTTGTGTTTTAGGTGTGATGTGATCTAACATCCAGATCATAGATGCAAGAGCTAGCAATTTCAATTTTCAAGTAATGTTGATGCCTGATGATAAAATGTTCAGAGGAGAAGGAAAGTTTTCCTGAGGGGGTGTTATTGTTAGCATACCCCAAGGGTATGTGTATGTTAGGAAGAATAAGGACTGGAGCTTAGAAATAGAATGACTTAGTTTTGCTGACAACAGTATAGTTAGATAGTTTGGGAGGGAGGGGAAAAAGAAATAACAGGGTATAAATATTGGAAACAATTGAGTGGAACTTTTGATTTTGGAGTAGAGGTTGGAAAGGAGCATCAATGCTCAAATTTCCTGGAGCTGTGAGAGATACTTGTCTATATTTCTTCTTCTCTGTCTTCCTTTTTTATTCTGCTATCATTTTGATTCAGATTTGGGGAGAAGAGCGATATTCAACAAAAGTTCATCCTTTTTTTATCTATTGCTTGGTCCATTCAGATTCAGGGAGAAGAGTGATATTTTATAAAAGTTCATCCTTTTTTATCTGCTGTTTACCATTTTTGGTCCAGTTTCTGTTAGAGACTATCTGTTCTCAGATGATTGCACTTCGGTAGATAGTGTTGAACATCTGAAAAGATACCAACTGCATTTTCCCCTGCAAATCTAACATTGTTTTTAGTATCAATATGTTGGATATGCGGCATGCAACAATTGGTTCTTAAAATCATGTTATGCATTAGTGCTTGATTTTTTGACAAATGTTGGATGCCTTTCTCCCTAAGAATAACTATTAGGGCCTTATTTTTAACTTGAATTATAAATGAAGTTGTCTTCATTTGCCCTTTATCTATGCCTGCCACGAGAAGTTTATATGTTGCATTTTTGTGGGAACTAATTATATCTGTTCAATTAGATGGAGATTGTTGGAATTAATTATATCTGTTCAATTAGAAATGGAGATACATATGCGGGTGAATACTTTGCAGACAAGATGCATGGTTTTGGCATATATTGTTTTGCAAATGGCCATCGTTACGAAGGAGCCTGGCATGAAGGCAGAAGGCAAGGACTTGGAATGTATACATTTAGAAATGGCGAAACCCAATCTGGTCACTGGCAAAATGGAGTCCTTGACATTCCAAGCACACAGAATGCCACTAATCCAGTTTCTCCTGTTGGTGTCTGTCATTCCAAAGTACTCAATGCAGTGCAGGTACATTCTTTATGTTTGAGTTATTTCCCTTAATTCTTGTTAAATGTTTCTACATGGTTATATATAAAGAAAAGTGTATATAATGTTGAATATTTTATCTATTATCTACACAGTGTCCTAGGTATAACAGTCTGTAATCCAAACAAGTCTTTCATTTCTGGTTGCTATAAATATGTTATTCCAAAGATTAGGATGATGTTGCAGTCTATTCTCTGTACTAACTTTGCTTGGGCAGTATTCTTAATTACTATTACATGATTCATTTCATATGTGTGCTTTGACAATTCTAGTTGTTGGGAATTCAGATTTTGGTTATCCCTTGTGTTTTGATTTTAATTTTTGTAGTAAAATTACTTCATTGTTATATTTACCCCTTGAGTTTGATGAGGGAGGAGTGATGATGGTTGAGATATAAGTTAAATATTTGTTGCCATTAGCATATGTTTAATTTAGAATAGGTTTTAGTTAAAGTATTTGTTGCAATTTGAGTCTTTAGCTTAGAATTGCTGGAAGAAAACGAAATTTTATAATATTGAAGTTGAGCATACAGAGAGATTTTTGACATCTTGTCTTGTATGTATAAAATTAGCACAGCCTTGTAAACGGAAAGAGACAAAACGAATTGCAGACTTTACAGCATTATGAGTCAATTTGCATTATAAATTTTCTGTTTATTTGTTAAACAAATAGGAAGCAAGACGAGCAGCAGAGAAAGCCTATGATGTTGCCAAGGTAGATGACGGGGTGAACAGAGCTGTGGCAGCTTCTAATAGAGCCGCCAATGCAGCTAGAGTAGCTGCTGTCAAGGCTGTGCAAAAGCAGATGCATCATGTTAACAATGAAAGCTTCTCAATTCCTGTGGTGTAACTGATTTTATATTAGTGGGGAAGCTTGAGATTGTAGAATATGATGGTGGCTACACGAGTTTAAACAGCTTCATGCCCATTGCAATAGTCCCTTTGGCATTATGCTTTCTGATAATTCGCTCCTAGAACCTTACCAACCACCAGGTAGCTGGCTGAAAGAAGGCAGATTTGTTATCTATATCTGCTGCGGTTCTTGTATAGAGGGAGGAAGGGTGATGGCATCCATATGGTAAAACTATTTTATAGATAACTTTTCATTTTTTCCCACTTTTTTGTAAATTTATGTAAATGCTGGTGTGCAGGTGAAACCTGCAACCAGCAACTGTTGTATTATCGCTCGGTAAAATAAGGAGAGGAGAAAACATATACAATAAAATATTTTTTTCCCAACTTGTTATTTGCGCCACACTTGGGAATGATGTGCTGTAAATTTAATTAACTGAGAGAATAGTTTGCCGTTAGTTAGATACCAATCTTAGTAAGTTAAATGGTACAGATAAATAGTTAATTACTTTTTATGAATTATTTTGTACATGACTGGAAAGTTGGATGTTCTTGATTATTGATTCTTTTGGGTTGACTTGAAGCATATTCCCGTGATCTATATGTCAAGAATGCCACGATGTGCACAAATTAGCCATAGGGTATTTTCGGTTTACTGTAGTAATAAGGAGGTTTAGGAGCTATTTTGTGTGTGGGTTAGATAAGGAGAAACAAGATGGGAGAGTGTAGCCAAGATTGGAGGTGAACTTTCCTCAAAGTCCAAATACATGATAAATTTTACGGGAGAGTTGCAAGAGAAATTGGAAAAGGTGGGGAAGGGGCTGGATTTAGTTTAAAGAGACACTTAAAGTGTTGATACTAAGGTAGAGGCACTTGGTAGAGAAAGGAATGAGAGGCATAGAGTGATTTCATTACATGAGAGTGAAGGAAGCCATAATGAAGGTCATGTGAGTGAAAGGAGTGTGTCTTCTAGGTCTCAACAAAATGAGAGACAAGAGAGGCATGAGAGGAATGAAAGGTTGGAGAGGCATGAGAGGAATGAAAGGTTGGAGAGGCATGAAAGGCCAAAGAGAGTTAGGGAAGATTCTAGGAGGGAAGAGCTTGATAGTGGGAAGTGTAAAATTCTACCATTTTTTTTGGAAATTACAAATTGGATTCTTATCTCAATCGGGAACTAAAAGTGGATCAAATACTTAAATGCTTTGACTATAGTGAGAGAATGAAGATAAGGCTAGTCATCCTTGAGTTTAGTGACTATGCCCTTGTGTGGTGGGATCAAGTAATGAAGGACATAAAGATAGGAAAGAGGGTTCCTATTGATAGTTGGGGAGCATTTGAGTTTAGTGACTATGCCCTTGTGTGGTGGGACCAAGTGATGAAGGATAACGATAGGAAAGAGGGATCCTATTGATAGTTGGGGCGGGCGCATTGAAGAGGCTAATGAGGGAGAGGTTTATGCCATTTTGTTATACTAGGGACCTCTATAATAAGGTCCAAAGAAAGCCTTATCCTAGCAGTAGTTGGAAGGGTAAGGAAATGGAAGAAGATAGGCTTAGGAAGGACAAAAGTCCTAAGAAGGGGAATGAATCCTTGAGCGGTTGAAAAGAGGAGAGGACACCCACAACCTCTAGTGCCTCCAAATCAAGTAGTATTAAGTGTTTTAAGTGTTTGGGGAAAGGGCACATTGCCTCCCAATGCCCTAATAGGAGGGCTATGGTGTTAACGGAGGATAGAGTGGTGGATGATGAGAGTTCACACAAGGATTCTTCTTCTAGTGGAAGGAAGTCCTCTAGTGAAGATTCTCACTATAAGGATGACCTTCTCATGGTGAGGAGGCTTATGAGTAACTTAATTAGAGAGGAAATTGAGAGCTAAAAGAAGACTATTTTTCATTCTAGGTGCTTGGTTCTTAGTAAGTTGTGCTCTCTCATTATTGATGGGGGAAATTGTGTGAATGTGGCTAGCTTGAGACTAGTGGTGAAGTTGGCATTACCTACTTTACCTCACCCTAAAATTTGTAATGGCTAAGTGAGAAGGGAGAATTAGTAGTGGATTGGCAAGTATCATTAGCCATCACCCTTGGGAATTAGGATGACATCTTGTGTCATGTAGTGTCTATGGAGGCAACACACATCCTTTTAGGTAAGTCATGACAATCTGATAGGAAAGTGACCTATGATGGGTCTCAAATAGGTTCTCTTTTGTATACTTGGGAGAAAACAAGAATTGGTCATCCTTAAGGGGCAATGAGAGGCCTTAGAGGGACACACTTTGTGTAACTTGTCCAATTGCTAAATTGGCCTTGTGTAGTCTTTCGTATATAGTATTTTTCTTGTATTTTCATATTGGAATAATTGTATTTTCATTGTATAACTTAGCTTTGGACCAAAAGCCCCATTTTGGACCCATTTTCTAGTACTTGTAATTTCCGTCACTAAAATCATTGCAAAATGCGTGGCTAAATCCGTTATTAGTGTCTAGAAGGCCTTTTGGGCTTGGCTAGCCTATGGGCTTCATTTGCTTTGCTTAATTAGGATTAGGGAACTCTTAATTGAGATTAGGAGAGGACTATATAAGCCTCTTTTGTAATTACCTTAATCACTTTTGAATGAATTTGAATTGTGCTTAACACTTTTGATAGCATCTTCTCTCTACTCTTGTTTTGAACAAGAAATCTAATTCTCATCAAGCTTCCAAGATGCTTGTGGTAAATCTCTATAATCTTTTATCTAATTTTTAAGAATTAGTAATAAGCTATCTTCAATCTCCATCTATTTTCTCCTTTTCTTTCTCAACTTTTTTGGTTAGATTCTTTACTATTTTCAACATTTCATTTGAGCTAGGTCTTGATTGTGAATCCAAGGTTGCATCATTTTAGGTATAGGAACATAGACATGTCTCTCATCATGTGTTGTGAGCATTCACTATTCAAGAACCAGTGTGAGTTCCTTCCTTTGCCCACCAAGGATATTTAAATAGGGAAAATATAAGATTTTGGTATCCATATCTTTTTGGGTCCTTTTTAGTCAGAATTCTTTACTATTCTTTTAAGTATCCTGATAGATTTACACATCTTTTCAGCATGTTTAGTAGAATTACATACATGACATCATTTTATAAGAGATTTGTTGTTCTTCTAATCATATCCTATTCTAGATTTGTTAAATGAATGTCTTTTGTTTTTGAAAAGCATGTATAGTTTAGATGATCTATCAACAAATTTGGCTAAATCATTTTTCAAACAAGTATCGCAACCAGGATCATGACAATTGGTGAATTTTTTTAAAGGAGAGAATGAGAGATGAAGTTGCTACAAATATTAAGGAAAAAGCACTGAAAAAACTTTAGACGAAAAGAATGGTCATTGAAACCATATATTGAGTTCGGGAGTCGATTACATGTATGAAAGATATCAGCATCTTACAACGTTCGTTATAAACGATTACTTCCAACTAATTAAGCAAATTATTCTTAAGTTTCAAAATATTTATCTCACCAAATAAATTCATATAGTTTTGATGAAAGTTAAAATTTAGTATCATTATTATATATAAAGAGAAAGTTAATTATAATATTTTTAGTCTTTAGCTCGATAGGAGTGGTCTCCTACTTCTACGTATCCCTAGGTGTAATGAGTAATCAAAGTTACGTAGTAGTTATTTGGGGTAGAAAATATTTATGTGTTGATTTTAATTTTTATCAGACCTTAGGATTTCTAAACTATCACTGGATGGTTAATCCATTTGAGTTTTTTAGTTTTGATTTCTTATGTTAGAGGAGAGTTTAGGGGCATTTAGTTGTTGCTATTTGTGACTCAAAACTTTAGGATTAATAAGATGTCACATCTAATTCATGACTTCCTTATTAAAAAAAGGCTGTTATTATCAATAATTACGTTTAGAAAAATAATTTCTATTAATGCAAATAACTATAAAGAGTTTTTAGGACTATCAAGTTATACAACTCCCATCTTGGAAAATTTTGAAGATTGAGAAGATGTTTCATTTAGTCAACCCTTTTCAAGACTAACATACAGTAAAGTCGAAAAGTAGAGTAGGAAGGAAGAGTAAAAATGAGGAATTGCAGACATGAAGAAAGGAAAGAAAGTGGGGTGCATCCTTTTTGGATGCTTAGCCACAATGCAGGAAGGGGAGCAAAAAAGGTTGTTCTGGCTCTTTTGATGCTTGTTTAATGGGTTTGGCCTTTTTTTAGATTTTGCCCTTTTTTTTTTGCTTAGTATTGGATTGGACATTTGAAGAGGCCCAAATAGTCCAAAACAAATGTAAATCAATGACAATGGAAGTTAAAAGGGTAGGATAAAATCAGGTGTTCACAATAAACAATCTTTTTCTTTGAGTTTTTCAACTTTAGATGATTGCTCCATTTGACCAGATTTTGATGATGATTAAGTTTGTTCGTCAAATCTTCTATTTCTTTTTTATATGATCTTGATTCTAGAGCTTAGGCTCTTGATTGCACTTGATTAGAATCACACTCTGGATTGTCTTAGCTCCATCTGGATCCTTCACTTTTCACCATTATCATTGCTACGCAAAGAATAGGAACAATTTTTAGATTAAGTAATCATGGAATTTAAAGATAGGATAAAAAGAATTGAAAATAGAAAAGTGGATAGAGTTTAGAAAGGACTCGTCGTTGATTTTAGGGAAATCAAATATGAGAATCAGGATTTTCCACAAGCTTGAGAAATTTAGGATGTGGTAGAACTATACCATTATACCTCTATGAACGACTTAGTACATCAGGCCATGAGAGTTGAGTCTCAATAGAGGAGGCGTTTAACCTAAAGGATATCCTACCCAAGAAGTTCTGATCGTTAGAGGGGTAAGGATGACGAGAGGGAATGACCCCAAAAGGACAAAAGTCTAAAGGAGAGTTCCCCACCACAAGGTCAAAGGGAAGACCATGCGCAACCGGATCCTATTTCATTGTCCAAAAGTAGTAGCGTAAACTCTGTTCAGCCTGTGTAGGAAACGAGCCATAGTGGCTTCATTAGACTCTATAGTGGCTTCATTAGACTCTAGTACATTGACTTTTAATAATGTGAACTCCATGTCTTTGTGATATTCTTCCACACTTTTGGATCCTTGGTAGATCCTTTGCAATTTGTTGTACAAGTCCCTCGCGTATGATGTAGGCACATGAGTTCAATCCATGTATCAACATGCTTCCTCTTGCCTTCTTTAATTTCCCTGTAGAATTGGTTCCACCATACCAATGCATATCCAGTCAACTTATAAGTGACCATTAGAAAGTCATGATAGTTGAAGTAGTCCAAAACCTGGTCCACCTTCATTTCCCAGTCTAGGAATGCTTCTACATCTCCATCTCTTGCAAATTGAGGAATTTAGCATTTGAGAGCAACCAAAGGAGCTCTTCAATTATTCTCTGTGTTTCTTTGGTCTCGATGTGCGTCTCGTCGTACCTTCTTCCTCTTCTTTCTTCGCGGGGTTCCTCCTCTCGTCTTCTTTCTCGCCTTTCTTTGTGAGGCTTTTCTTCTCACATTCTCTCTCTTCTTTCTCTTTGAGGTTCCTCATGCCTTCTTTCTCTGTGTGGCCTTTCGCTCCTTTCACTATAGTGCATACGATAAGGCTATATGGATGAATCATTTAGACCCTTGGTGTTACTCCTTGCATTTTCGTGTATGGATGCAACATACTTCTATTTTGTTTTACTGAGTGCCTCCACCTTAGGTTGGACACTCACTATATCTATCTTGATAACTTCTAGTCCTCATCCCAGTCTAGGTAGCTGCTCCTCCAATTTAGCCATCTGCTTCATCATGTGTCGAGATTTGGGAG
Source organism: Mucuna pruriens (assembly GCA_025330945.1). Classification (NCBI taxonomy): domain Eukaryota; kingdom Viridiplantae; phylum Streptophyta; class Magnoliopsida; order Fabales; family Fabaceae; genus Mucuna; species Mucuna pruriens. Next base: position 1,831,824 of record JAENHJ010000173.1, on the reverse strand, counting down.
AGTAATTGCTTACCTCCTTACCACTATTGTTCGACATAATTACACATGTTCACCTTTCTTTATAGTGAACTTTTCTCACGAAAAAATCGTAGTAAAAAAAGGAAAACCTCATCACTCCTAAGTGTTTACACTCTTCACTCGTGTATGCACTCTTTGAGGCCTTTTCTATAATATGCACTCTTACTTTTTCCGCTCGACTCACGACTACACCTTGAAAGAGAACCAAGATTCTATTAATCAAGTTCTACGATGCAAGTGAAAGCCATCAAATCATAATAACTCTTAGAAATTTTAAAAGAAATGAAAACTCAAAGACAAAACTAAGAAGACAAATGAAGAAAAGTAATAAACATAACAAAAAAGAAAGCTTACTCAAATTAGGAATCACAAAAAAAATGCAAAGACTCGGAATTAAAAGACTAACATTTATGCAAAAAAGCGAACAAAAGTTTTCATTGTCTAAACCGAGCGTCCAAAGCATTATGGGCGATTGTTACAAGTTAACAACACTTAAGTAAAAATAGTTAGAAAAAACAATAGAAATTTTTTGGCATGTGGTTTGTCTATAGATCCATAACAACTTTCCATTATACTTATTTTGAAAACTTCTTTTCTTGCGTGATTTGTTTTTGTTGCACTAGGTTCGCCCACGGATCTAACCGATCTTACTCAATTCTTTTGATCCAACTATTTTTCAGACAATTATCACAATTTTATTTTACAAATTGCAACCAATAAAAACGAAATGAGAACTCCATCATGATGCTATACTTTTTTGGATTTTGTTGAAATTAAACCTCTAAAAGGAAATTGCATTGATTATATTGACAATTGAACCAATTAAATGATAGATAATAACTAGGCGAGCAAAACTTGAGCTAAAAAAATTTCAAATCGTAAGATTAATTAAAGCAAGATATGCATCCAAATGTATTACCTCTTGACATGAGTACAAAGGATGCATAATTTGAATATCATGCTTTAATTGCAACACTTTGTGAGGTGGAAAGCTCAAATTATCATATGATAATAATTAGATACAAGAGCACTTTATCTTTGATACCACTTATACGATCTTGATTCCAGAGTTTAGGCTCTTGATTGCACTTGATTAGAATCACACATGTGAATCGTCTAAGCTCCACTTGGGTCCTCCACTTATCACAATTACCATTACTATGCAAAGAATTGGAACAATTTTTAGTTGATTTTCAAAGTAAGTAATTGTAAAATTTAAAGATAGGATAAAGAGAATCAAAAATAGAAAAGTGGATAGAGTTTAGAAAGGGTTCAACATTGATTTCAGGAAAATTAGATAAGAGAATCGAGATTTGCCACAAGCCTCATGGAGAACTTGATGAGAATTAAACGTTCTAATCCAAGAACAAGGCGAGGGTAACTCTCTCAATTGCTAAACAACAAATTTCATTCAAAATGAACCAAAGTTGATACAAAGTGTCTAAGATAAACTATTTATACATGTATAGGGTACGAAAGCATTTGACTCAACCTAAATGGGCCTTAGGCCACGACTCGTAAAGGGACTCCCGTGAGACTTCCAATAGAGACTCGCTTAGTGGTCATGCATCTATAGGTGGAACACTTCAGTAAATGCGTCCAACGGACCCAAGTGTTGTCCAAGGGCTAGAGTTGCCCTAAAGAGTCATCATTCAAAGGGGAAAGGTCCTAAGAGGTCCATCTACCAAAGAGCGTCCAATGTTCATAGAGTGTGTCCAAAGGCATTGAACGCACCCAAATGATCCATCATCCAAAAGGGAATGTTCATAGGACCTATCATCCAAAAGGGGTCATCCAAAGGACCCATCGTCTAAAGGGGAATGTCCAACACAAAGTCATCGTACAAAGAACCCAGGGGCGTCCAAAGAGTGCTTGTCATCCATAGACTCTAGATGCGTCCAAAGGCCAAAACTAAGGTTTTGAATACAAGTAAATAAACTAAAAGGAATTATATAAAGTCCTACAACTACTAAGGAGACAAATCTTTCTCCTTTGGCCTCCATATGTTAAGCATTTCTTTCCATACTCTCCATGCCTTCCTCGATCATATCACTTTTCTTAGTTTTCCATTTTTAGAAAACACTTCTTTCCATTTATCTTTGCATTTTTGTATTCAATGGAAGTCTTATATGATTGAGCTAACAAGACATCATACGATATTTATTCTTCATCAGACATAAATTAATATTCATCAAACGATGAGTCACCGGATGAAGAGTTTACCTCAGACTTTTCAAGTGTTGTGTCTATCATGACACATGTTATCTTGCTCATCATCTTATGAGTTTCCATTGTTGTCTAAATCTTTCTAGGTAGCCATTATGCTTTTCTTTTTTTATGGATGCCACCTTTTTTGAGCTATGGACAATCAACTTTGAAATGACTAGGCTTCTTGCATTAAAAGAAAATCACATTTTTTTCTTCTTTTAAGTATTTCTTGTATTTTTCCTTTTTACCTCAAACATATTTATAACTACCTTTCTTCTTTAGCATTTTTTTTGAACTTCCTTGACGTCAAAGAGATTTCATCATCTATTGTCTCATTTGATGATCGTCTAAGGCATTAAACATTTAAGCTTTGAAAGCCTTGAAATGCTTTTCCTCTTTCTTTGTGCTAGTTTCTCCCGTCTTTCAGGCTAAAGGATCTTTTGAAGTAAACTTCTCTTTCTTTTGAAGTAAGCTTCTCTCTCTTTTGAAGTAAGCTTCTCTCTCTTTTGAATATGTACTTCATGGACTCTTAGAGCTCCAAAAAGCTTATCAAGAGTTAGAGTCTTCATATTTCTTGCCTCTTGGATAGCCTTGCTCTTGGGTTCCCATACCTTGGGAAGAGTGTCAAGGATCTTAAGATTGTTTTGTTGGAGAACTCATGACCTAAGGAGTTGAAGCCATTTAAAACGGTTTGGAATTTCCCAAACATTTCATATATGGTTTCATCTTCTTTCATGGTGAACATTATAATGTCTCATGAGAGTAACAACTTTTCTAAGTTGGACATCTTCTGTGTCTTCATAGGTGATTTGAATTGCATCCCATATGTCCTTTGTTGTTTTATAGTTACAAAATTTGATATACTTAGATTTAGATAAAGGACATGTAATAATATATCTTGCTATAGCATTGAGTTATAGAGCCTTATAATTATCTTGAGTATAATCCTTCTCTGGTTTGTTCACAACTTTACCTCCATGGGTGATGATTCCCCAACATTGTATTGAGTATATTTGATAACATTTCCATGTGATCTCTCCAAAATGAATAGACTTATGTGAAAATAGGGGGTCATGTAAGGGAGAATCCCTTAAGGTTGAACTAAGCTTCAAAACTTGCCATCACAGATCTTTTCCTCTAACACTAGAAAGTGCTTAACCCTTTAAAGGCTAAGCTTTGATACCAAATTGTTAGAACAAATGAACACAAGAGGGGGAGGGGTGTAATTGTGTTCTTTAAAAGATTTTCACAAATATTCTAAAAACATTGCTTCTGTCGGGCTTAGACGATACAAAAAATGTGTAGATAAAAACTTTCTTGAAAAACGCCTTTTGAAAAGAAAGGATAAAGGATATAATAAACAGAGATAAGGAAGAGATAACCACTTAGGATTTTATACTAGTTCGTCTATTGAAAGAATACGTCCAATCATTGGCTAAATCACCAAGATTTCTACTATAAGCAAATGCTCTTTTGCTTATAGACAGACTACACATAAGCCAATCTAAACTTATCCTAAGTATTCTTTCATTTTCTTTTCCAAGAAACAACCTAAGTATTCTTTGAATTGCCTCTTAAAGTAATCTCCCAAGCATTCTTTACAATAAACCTCTTCAGGCCCAACACTCCTTGTAGGTAAGTGTAAAAAGTGTTTGACTTTTTATTGTTTATTACGTATGAACAAGTAAGAACGAGTCTAAGACTTTAACTAAGAACAAATGAAGTTTTTTACGAATATACATGAAAGCTTGTTATATATTCCTTTTTTGGTGTCTCGTTCTTTGTTCTTTTATCTTGGAGGTGTCTATAGAACTTCTTCTAAGATGTAACCGTTGGAGATTTTCAAAGTTCTTTCATGTAATTTTAAACCTTCTTATAGAGTCTATAGAGATGTTGAATCATTTAATGCAAGCTTTAAATGCATTTCACCAACTAGTCACTTCGATATGATAAAGTAGTGTGCTTATATTCCTTTAAGTAACTTATGCGTGTAGTTCTGACTTTGTTATACCTTAAAAGGTATGTTGGTTAGAGTTTTTGGAGAAAGCGACTTGATGTGATGACTTTTGGTTTACTTTAAAAAGATATGCTTTGAGAATGCTTTATTAGTATATTAATATTTCAAAAACATATTTCATTTAATGAAACAATGTGTTTTGTCATAAGCTATCATATATTAATAATAAACAACATATATGGTGATAGACAATGTATTGATAAGCAAATTGTTCAGGACACATGTATCATTTGTTAGATCATACGAAGTGCTAAAAATCATGCTTGTTTAGTTCTTATAAAATCTTTGTATATAAAAACATGATACTCTTTTTATGTTTGTTTTTCAACTTCTAAACATCTTTTGAAGGTCTAATATAAATAAAAAAACATTGATAGAAAAAAGCCAAACAAGTAAGAAAATCAAATATACAAAGAAAAATACAAGATAGTAGTTTAAACTGATTGAAAGATTTTTCTTTTTGTTAATTGTGAGAATAGTATAAAATGCACATTCAAAGAAAAGAGAAAAAAAAAAGTCTAGACAAGAGAGTGAAGAGAATGAAGGTCTTGTTATTCAATTTATGTATTCTAATTTTTAATATAGGAGTAAATTATATTATTTATACAATAAATTTATATAACAACATTTATAGTGTAATTTTTTAACATATTATTTATTTTATCTCTTATTTTCTTATTTTTATATTTTTTTTGTATTTATTCTTATGTTATAAATTAAAATATATAATTTAAAAAAGCGAAAATAAGTTATATACTGACATTATAAACATTTTTACACTATTGTTGAATTACAACTCTTTATGTATGATAAATTTATTAACTTTTAAAATAGGTATTTTAAAAATTATACCAATGATGATTTGTGTGGGATGAAATGTAAAACTTTCCATTGTCTCGAATTACAACTCTTTGCCTATATAAATTTATTGACTTTTAAAATAGGTACTTTAAAAATTATACCAAAGATGATTTGTGATAGGATAAAATGTAAAACAATTTTGTATTGTCTCAAATCACAACTTACCCTATAAGATATGTTTATTGACGTACCTTAAAAGTCATACCAATAATGATTTTTGATTGGATAATAGAGTAAAATCATTTTACACTATAAGAGTATGACCATTAAATCATTTAGAAAAGAAAAAATAGACAATTTACTAAAAATATAAAATCATTTTATATTATCTTTGAATCATAACTCATCACATACGATAAGTTTATTAATTTTTAAAATAAATTATTAAAAATCACATAAATAATAATTTATGATTAGATAACAAGAGATTAGTCACTAGTGGATTGAGAGAAATCTATGAGATATAAAAAAAATCTCGTTACAATTTGATATTTTGAATATTATTTTTCTTCTTTATTTTAAATGTGTATTTATATGTTGTTTTGTAATTAATTACATTTTTTTTCTCAATCATTTTAAATAAAATAATTTATATTTTTTTTCTTCTGTGTGAAAGAAAAAAGTTTAGGTGAGTTGGTCATATATATATCTATATAATAAATTCATATATATATTTTAATATAATTTTATAAAAATTATATTATTATTTAAATTATTTATTATTTATTATAAATTTAAAATATGATTTATGTATTTAAAAATATTTATTTATTATAATTTTTAGTCATATAAAAATAAATACTTATCTATAAATACATAAACTAAAATAATAATATAAAATATGACTAAATAATTAATACAATATCAATTCCTAAAAAGTGATGTGACACCTAGAGGCTAGAGCCAACTAGCCAAGGTCAAAGCCATCTTCGAATCACATTCCAGGAAAATAACACGCTATTTCTTTCACCTAATAGCTTTACTCAGAAATAAAAAAAAAAAAAAACACGCTTTTAGAGTTCGATTTCCTCAGTATGTTTAACCTCTCACCAAAACAAAACCTCTGCTAGTGCGCTTCGACAATACACACCCTCCTCCGTTCAAACTCAAGAAAACGAAAAAATTCGCCCGAAATCCCAATTCTACCCCTAATCTCTTCCCTAATTTACCAACCCAACGGAACCTTTGTTGAAAACCATGTATGGCAACATGCCGGTGAACTGCTCCAACTGCCACACCCCTCTGCAGCTGCCACCTGGCGCGGGATCCATCCGCTGCGCCCTCTGCCACGCTGTCACTCGCATCGCCGACCCACGCGCCCTCCCTTCTCAGCCCCCGGCCTCGTACCACGCGCCTCCGCCGCCGTCCCCCTACAACCACGCGCCGCCCGGTCCCCCGCCCAACCCTCACGGCCGCAAGAAGGCCGTGATCGTAGGCATCTCCTACCGCTACTCGCGCCACGAGCTCAAGGGATGCATCAACGACGCCAAGTGCATGCGCTACCTTCTTATCAACAAATTCAATTTTCCAGAATCTTCCATCATCATGCTCACCGGTACGTCCATGATCTTCCGTCTCGATCGCTGCGTTGTCTCTTTGTTTCCCGAGAAAGTAACCGAGAGAAATTGTTAGTGTCAGAGATTGGGAATTTTCTTAAGAATGGATTTTGTTTTTATCAATAATTCAGGTTTAGTAATTTTTATTGGTTGAATCGTTTTAAGTAATTAATTCGTGCTAATTAAGATTGAGATGCAGGAGTGTTTTCTTTTTTTCTTAATGAATTTAGGCTTCACTGCAGGAATTCTTCTGTTTGTTGGATTTCAGAGTCAACTTTTTTTTTTTTTTTTATTTCGATTAGGTATTAGTTTACGATAAAACTTAGATGCGTTACTTTAAGTGCTTCGATTGCTATTCTCCTATTACACTCGAGTTCCCCTCAGAAAGTAATCCGCACAATAAAATTTTTCATTAAAGTTCAGCATAAATGATTGAGATAAAACTCTAATTATGAATGGAGAACAACACAAAAAGTAGATAAGAAACTAAAAAAAGTGTATTTATGTTTTGTCCATTAGTTTATTGTATTAGACTTATTCCAGTATTTTTAGTATGAGGAGTTCTAGTAACACTCTTTCTTAATACTCTCTTTGCTATTTGCTGAAATTGATTAGAAATCACAAAATTTTGCTTCATTAATTTCTATCTCGAAATTTCCATGTCTAACTGTTCTATCTATATTACCCTGGCTTAGGTAAAAATTTTCACCTTTCATTTTATTTACATTTCTTAAATAGAGGTGGAAGTAAAATGCTGGAATTGAGTAAGAATGGAGTTGTTTAAATCATGGCTGAGGAGTGAGGAATAGTCCTTGGTTTTCTTAACAAATTATTTAGAACATTGGGACCTAGGTCAATTGCAGCTTACCCCCTGCGGTTTGAAACAAAATCACTATGCCTGCCTATGGTTTATAAAGTGATACTGTCCCCCAGGCTTTGCTTGTCATCACTTAAGATCACATGGGAGCTTTTTCTGTGCACGTATAACAAAGAATAGGTGCTAAAGGTTTGAAAGTTGTTCTAGCCAAATCCCACTGTGATTGTGCATACTGCTAATTTATTTTATAATATATCAAAAGCAAAGCATTGCTGTTGAGACATGAGGAATCGATGGCAACTTGTTTATCTCTTCTTGACGTAGGATGTTATTCTTTTTTTATCTTTTGGTGATTGAATATTTCATGTTCTCTGTAAAAGTATTCAAGACAACAATGAAGATTTTTCATGACTAACACATTTTCTATTAAAAAAATGGACAGAAAAAACACGGTGGTGGTGAGGAAACTACATGGAGGAAAATTATAATTTTTCAAGTGTTTTTTATGAATTGTTTCTCTATCTGAAGTTTTAAATTAATTGTATGCTACTATGATATCTGAACTTCATATTTTAGCTCCTTGCTTGTAGATTTTTCAATGAATAAACATCTATTTTTAGGTACTCAAAGGTACAAATGACGTCAATCTGGTTGTTGAGGCCAAACTGCCAAAGAAAGTTGACATTTATTTATCTTTCAATATAGAAAGTGACATTAATTTAGTCCCTTGCTCAGAATCTCTACTAACAGTATTCATCCACTCCAATTTTGATGTTGTTTTTATTAATAGAGGGACTAAATGGATTTCAACTTTCTTTGGGGGACTGAAATTGGTGTCTACTTTTGTTCAATTGTGACTTCTGCATCTTCATCAAGCTTGGAATGAAATATCCAATGTACATTTTTTTACTAGACATTAAAAGAATATAATTGAACTGTTCATATTCTTGGGCCAACTAATTTATCAGATTTGTGTTGTTTTGTATTAAATTTGGTTCATATGTTAGTTTATATTTTTAGTGTTTAATGAGTGTTTCAATACTGTGAGGATATAATACTCATATCCATCACTATCTAGTGCTCACTTTGATTCTTTAACCAATTTACCTTAGATTCCCATTCTCAACCAATGGTACATACTTACAGTTTCTTTCAATAATTTTTTTTTTCTGAAATTCTTATATGGTTATGAATAAAGTAAATATAGAAATTTGAGTTAATTACAGTTTATATTGTAGAATGGCAAAATTAGATACATCTCCCTTTTACAGAAGTTACAAAACAACTTATCTGCTGGTAACTCAAACAAAGATTCATTAACTATACATGTGATTTAACTGGTTTTACCTTTTGGTGTGTTATAAAATTTTGATTTCTTGGTTATTTGTATAAATAGAGAAAATATAGAGTTTAGATATATAATTTTTCTCTCAATTTTCTCCTTATCATGCTAACAGTGAAGAGTATGTCTTATTCTTAAGTTTTGGTGAAAGAGCAGAGTAATTTTAAATAATAGAACATGGAATCAACACCTTTTTTTATATTTCTATCAAAGCTTTAGGGATGAGGAGACGACGATTCTGGTGCTAAATTTTACAATAAGGGGATGTTATATTACTTTTTAATCTTGAAGGTAGGTGGTGTAATTTTGTCATACAGAAGGAAGTTTGTGTACCTTACAATACTATCTGACCTAAAATCCATGTATAATATCTTCATTTTTGGTTTGTACTTGTTCAGACAACGGTCATGTTATTTCACTAAGCAACACTTGTGCCATTGAGAATTTGGGCAAAATCTTGTTACTACTTGCTTGTTACAATTTTACATGCATTTACATAGTTTGTTTAACTGTATGAGTTGAGCTTTGAAAAGTCACCAATGAGCAATTGTAAGGCATTTTTTATTATGCTTCTAACTATTAAGTAATTAAGTCAATCCTTTACAGTTTCCCCCTTTTAAAATACAATTTTAAGTAGTTGACTTCATTCATTTTCATGCATGTTTATCAATCCAAAATAGTGGGTCGTAGCAACCAACATTGAAACCACTATAGCGAGATAATGGATAGTGGGATAGCCACTATACTGAAGTTTATAAATCAAATTAAATAATTTATACTATACAGTATACACTTGTAAATGATAAAAAACAAAAAAAGAAATCCAAAAATTAAAGACATATTCATAATTAATAATCAAAATTGATTGTGTTAGGATACTGGGTTCGGGCCTATGCTGAACAAATTGGCCAAACGAAAAATTTGTTACCATTGCTGAGGTGGACAGTTAGTTAGAGGAGGAAACATAAATATAGGGAGAGGGCATGACAAGGGGGAATCATTCAGTATCATTTTTCAGTTAGATCCTTAGAGGTTGGGCAGAGAGAGAATAATCTCTTCTCTGAGGAACAATAGCACTAGGGTTAGAGGGGAGATTTTCTTCTGCAATACATCTAGTTTTCCAATCAATAATACATTTTCTGTTTCTCTTTAATTTGGGTTCCTATCAATTTGTCCAACTTGCTGGATTCCTTGAGGGAGAGCCAATGTTGACAGAGATGAAGGACATGTGGGCGAAGAAGGTAGAGCTGCCAGATTTTACAGGGACAGACCCCATTTGGTGGACCGCTAGAGTGAAAAGTTCTTTGAGGATCTAGAAATTCACTTGTCGGATAAGGTACAATGGGCATTTATGAGCATGGAGGGTGTAGTGATGCTTTGGTTTCAGTCTTGGTGCCAAGAGGACCTCAATGCCAATTGGAAGTTGTTTCCACAGCTATGATAAGAAGGTTCAACTATATTAGTAGAATTTTTTATGGATGAACTACCTAAGATAAAAGGAATCACCCATTGATTACTTAGAGAACTCGGTTGAGAAGATGAAGAAGAAACAAAAAATGATTCGGGAGGAGAAAGTGAACAACCAACAATTTCTAGGAAAAATGACAAAGAGTGACGAGAAGTTGAAGTGTGATGGTGAAGGAATCGGTTCTTGGTCCATGAGGATTCAGGTCAGCACATTGCACTCAGCAACAATAGAGATACAAGTTGTGGGTGGATCAGCTATGCCCCTACCACCACCAATGTTGCTGGATACTAACCCACATGTGGGTGCCAGTGAATCATTATCAATGGAGCAAACAAGACATACGCTTTCTATGGGTATCACGAGAGTAGAGGAAAAGAAACGAGGGAGTGAAATCTGCAAACATAAATGACAATATTTTGACACTTTTGCTCAAGTTGAACCTTAATAAGTTATCATCTCACTAATAAGTACTCTTAAGGAAAATAATTTAATAATGCTATATTGACATCATAGACTGGAGGCAGAAGATAACTAAATGAAGCATCCTGAATAATGCTTTTGGAAATATAATTTTCAAAATTAGGCATTGCTAGAACAATAACCCAATGGGATACCTAGAATGACAAGCAGCTTGAAGATCTTGCTTGGAATTTTCCATGGCCATGAAGGAAGAGACATCACTTGAAAGATGCGCCATAGAAATTTCTTGGCAAGCAATCATACACAGCTAGGCATAAACCTCTCCAAATTCATCAAATGCAGCAAGAATAGCCTTAAGATTGTGTCTAGGAACAGAGACTCACTGATTTCATATTCACATTGTAAATTATAGTCAACCAAGAAGCAATCAAGAGAAAATTAGTAGCTAACTTGCTGATCATTTCCCGACAATAAACAATCATTGATAAATACAATGGAATAAATGTTAATATTCAAACATAACTCATGATTATATTGAAGTTCATCTTGGTACTGTACATTAAGGAATTTGTCTTCTCAAAAGTAAGAAAGTGTAAAAAGTGAGAAAGTAGGGGTACATTAACCCTTGGTTGAATTAAAGTACCTTGTGAACGTAACCCACTCTTTTTTCCACTTAAATCAAGGATGGTTACATCCTTTCTCATTTTTACTTTAGAGGAACCAAATCCAATATTAAAAATTTACATGCAATGCATATTTATGATTTAGTCTAAGCATTTAGAAGACTTAATTATCTTGTGCTACTTTTATTTTAAAAAGAAATTCATAAAGCATATATATTATATACTAGTACTCATCATTCAAATTCCAAAATGCAGAAGAAGAAGATCCCAATGGCCCCAAATTTCCATCCAAGCATAACATTAGAATGGCAATGTATTGGCTTGCGCAAGGATGTCAACCTGGAGACTCTCTGGTTTTTCATTATTCTGGTCATGGATCACAACAAAGGAACTATAGTGGTGATGAAGCTGATGGATTTGATGAAACTCTATGTCCTATTGATTTTGAAACACAGGGTATGATTGTAGATGATGAAATCAATGCAGCGCTTGTCAGACCTATTCCTCGTGGAGCTAAGCTACATGCACTAATTGATGCCTGCCATAGTGGCACTGTTCTAGATTTGCCATTTCTTTGCAGAATGAACAGGTTACCTTCTAAAGATAGTCTGTTGTAGTTTCTTGCATGGTTTAACTGCTGCGAATTTTGGCTTTGTTGACTTTAGCATTATGATATTTGATGAAATTTTTTTAACTTTGCATTGGCACTTCATCGAAAAGAAAACACATCTTTTGCTAAAACATAGTTAAATCATTAAGAATACTTCTAAATCCATATACAACATCCTCCTCCTTATTATTATGTTTGTAGGATAATAAATGTATATACATTTTTATTTAATATTGTTGAAAGAGAGAAAAACAAATGCAAGAGATATTGAAACTATATGTTTAAACTAAACAATGGAGTCTGTTTTATACAGACTGATTGTAATAAATACAAATAATTATAAGAAATTTTATTCCTATATACATGATATGATGTGCCTATAAATCAAATTCTAATAAGATATGCCTATAATTACAATGATTCTAATTAAACATGGAAACAAATTATAAAATATAAAAGAAGAATAAATCCCAAGAGATCATCTAGGATACTCTAAAATATTTTAGGATATAATCATCAAATATTTCTTAGATTTTCTAACACTCTCCTTCAAGCTGAAGCTTACTAAGCTGTAAGCTTCAGCTTGTTACAAGAAAAACAATCCATTTTCTTGCAAATAAAAAGGAAACATAAAAATTGAGCTCCACCAAAAAAGCAATAGTTTGAAAGGCATCTTAGGGATGTCGGAGAAGTTGGAGAAAATTGTTAAAAAGGATAGTTTAGTAGATAGTTGGATTGACGATTAGCCTGAGAAATTTCTTGCCAAACAAAGCAAAGTCCGATCTTCTCAATACGACATTTGAGAGAGAAGTCATCACTAATATGCATGTTGCTAGAAAAATCGGTGGTGACGAACGAAGATGGCTTGGAAATGTGGGCGGCTGATGACGGAAGCAGTTGTTTGAGATGATAGATGAAAGGGAAAATAGGATGGGGAACACACTTTGACAACACAACCAAACAAAGGTGACTAGTTAGTGTATTGAATTTGTTTTAGGAACTCGACAATAGAGTAGCGATGGAATAGGTTATGGAGGATGATATTGCTTTAATATCATGTTGAAAGAAAGAAAAATAGATGTAAGAGATGCCGAAACCATGTATCTAAATTACACAATGAAATCTGTTTTATAGCTGATAGCAATAAATAAAAATAATTATAGGAAAATTTTACTGCTATATACATGATATGATATACTTATACATCAGATTCTTAGAAAATGTGCTTACAATTACAAAGATCCTAATTTAATAAAAAACAAATCATAAAATATAAAAGAATAAATCCTAATAGAGATCATACACTAAAATGTTTTAAGATATATTCATTAGATATTTCTCTGATTTTCTAGCACTTTGTAAAGTATTATGAGGATTGATAGCACACATGAGAATATGGAGGTGGATGAATGGAAATATAATTTGAGATAAGTGTAGGAAATATTGTATGGCGGAGAAAGTTGGAGCGTCACATATTGAGTAAAAAATGAAAGACTCACCTAAGGTGGTTTGGTTATGTGAGAAGGCAAATTGAGAAAGATTTGATACCAAAGGTTCCATATACATTGTGTTATTTTATTCTTCTTTGGTTACCTGCATTTCTTCCTTCAAAAGTAGAGTCCAACATGGGAGAAGAGATTAGATGAAGGAAACTAAGATATTTATTTTGCATTTTCTTTATTTTTCCTGGATGTTTTATGAATATAATTTTTGCTTTGTTTTATGATTAAATTAAATATATGCCGTAGTCTTTATTTGCATAGAACATGTGTAGTTCTCTGGTACCTTGACAAAAACCCAGAGAAAATAAGATGGAAACTAGAGAGAAAGAACCAAAAGAACGAACTTTATTGAGGAGCATAAAAGAAAATGAAGAATAGAATTCTCCGCAAGGGGTTTCCCCTTCACAAAGGTTCCCTCCCTTTTATGACCAATCTCTTCTAGCCAACAAACTAACTAGTCCAACCAACTGACCAACAGCTGTCCTTATCGACTTTCACTATACATCCTATCCTTCTATTCACACTTTGCTTCTATCTTCGTAACAGGAACGGACAATATGTATGGGAGGACCATCGCCCTAGGTCTGGTATATGGAAGGGATCTAATGGTGGAGAAGTTATCTGCTTTAGTGGATGTGATGATGATCAAACTTCCGCCGATACATCTGTAAGTTTCAGCAAATTCATATTGATTTGTCTCTTGACTGTTTCTATCTAGACCTGTTGTCTGAACATATGGTCACTATTCCTGTAAACAGGCTCTATCGAAGATTACGTCGACTGGGGCAATGACATTTTGCTTCATCCAAGCCATAGAGCGTGGTCATGGGGCTACCTATGGCAGCATTCTTACTGCAATGCGCACTGCCATCAGAAATGTTGGTGGTGGTGGTGGAGGAATTGGGGGTGGTGATGTGGTAACATCCCTTCTCTCCATGCTTTTGACCGGAGGTAGTCTTGGCGCTGGTGGATTGAGACAGGTAAATATAGTTTGATTTGAGATGTCTTGTCATATTACAGACCAAGTTTTAACTGTTTTCTTTCTATCAGTTACACGATGATCTGAACTCATTATTTCTTGTATACCACCTATAACAGTTCTTTTTATGTGTGTTCACTGAGAAGTTGTTTTAATTGAACTGACTTCTATTTCTTGTTTTTCCTTCCTATTTCCTTTGGTTTCAACAGGAACCGCAGTTAACAGCTTGCGAACCATTTGATGTGTATAGTAAACCTTTCTCATTATGATATTCAATATTCTTTATACTGCAATGTGTTTTCCTCGGCGCTGCCCTTGTACAAGACTACATTGATTAGAATGATAAATTAATGTATTATAAAGTAGATAGGATAATTTTTTTTTTCCAGAAATCACTGAGGACGTGTTTGGATGAATTTGTCTATCCTTGAGAATGTGATATGCTTATAATAATGACTTTGGATGCTGCTGCAATCCTTGGATTAATATGCTGATTGGACTCAGCTCGCAGTTGCACACGTAATTTGAATTTCACATCAGAGGTGAGATCATACCCCTTGTTAAATTTGGTGTATTTGTGACATCAAATTTACGACGTGAAAAGTGTACAAAATAATGATCTGAAAGTGATTGTCTCGTTTGATCATTCGTTATCTATTACAATATACATAGGAATATTTCCAGTTTGGTTTCCATTTTTTTTATTTTTATCCTTTTATATACTTAAAAATTACAACATATTTTTATTTTTTAATTCACAGCAATTTCTGCAACTTATACTAACTTCTTCCTTTATTTTTTTATTTTATTTTTAATTTAAAAAAAACATAGAAGCATAAAGTGCCGTTTTTTCCTCTGGTAGAAATAACTTTGTTTGCAAAATTAGCAGTTATAGATTTATTTTATTTTATTTTTAATTTAAAAAAAAACACAAGCACGAAATGTCTCTTTTCCTCCGGTATGCATAAATTTGATGTAATTATTTTTATAGTATGTTTGGAACAACAATCTTAGGAATTGATTTGATAAAATGTATGAAATAGGAATTAATTTGATTAAGGTATGTGCACAAAATGATTATATTTTTTATATCCATGGTTTAAGTAAAGTATCATCGTTAAAAATAGTGATTAATTTTTACCAACAAATTAAATAGTAGATATTTTTTTAATATAATTTTTTTTATATCCAAGACCAAGACTAAACACCTGATATTATATTATAGTTAAGGAGTTCATGTAAGTATTATTTGTATCAACGAATATTGGTTGTGTATTTAATTATTGACTTTACTATGATTCGGTTGCAATGATTTGATTTTTACTGTAGTTTAAATCTTTTAAATTGACCATTTTATCTGGCACCTGTATTTTAAAATAAAAGTATTATGGTATGTTAATTTAATATTGTAAGTTTCATCCATTTAATTTATATTTAAATGCGATTCCAAATGCGTTGTCACTTAATTGAGCTGTTCTTGATTTATGTGAAGATTGCATCCTGGAGAAAAATGTCCGTCTAAATAAATAGTTAATGTGCAACAAATATTAAGTATTGCATAAATGAAAACATTCATTTAGGTTGCGTTTGAAGCAAATAATGAGGTAGGACTGTGAATTGGATAGGGAATTGATAAAGTGGAATGATAATTTTAAACAATATGAAATAAAATCTCATTCATTGAATCATAGTTGTGTTACAATATGAATACAAAAGGGGCTTTAGAACGTTAATTGTGTTCCAATTCGAATATAAACAATTTCAAATTGCAATAACAATTACCGTTAATGAGAAAAAAGAAAAGAAAAGATGATCTTATTAATGGAAACAAAACATTTTATAAATTTGTTACTAAACTTTCGAAGACATGTCTACAAAAGCATAGATGATGCATTTGCTGTTATGGTGATTTCATCTTATAAAGTTAGATAGTATTGATATATGAACATTACTAATAAAATTATTGTACATTTATTTTCTTGTATAAATCTTTATTGAAAATAATTTATAATAAATAAAAAAAAATATTTTTTTTTTCTACTTCTAACTTAGGCTAGGTTTATCAAAGAAAAATAAATACTTTGTTTCTTATTTATAGATTTTTTTCCCCTAACGGTTGAACTGTAAAATTCATACATGTATACAACTGCATAAGGTTGACTATCTATGATGTCACCAACTATCTTGATTTGTTCCCTCTCGATAACTACTTGAAACTATGTGTCAACAATGTGTAATTCACCCACTTGTCACTTGATTTAAATCCCCATGCCTTCAAGTGTTTTTGTATCTACTAACTTCCACTTCAAAAACAACTTTGAGTAATTTAACACTTAGTAATTTTCTTTCACTTCATCATGATGGAATCAAAGACGTATGAAGTATTTAATAATGTTATTAAAATTATGATCACTAACTAGTGACAGATCCAAGAATTTTAAATTGCGGGGAAAATACTTATCTATGTAAATTAAAATTTTAGCCTATGTATTATATATAAAAATGTTTATTTTTATAGAATTAAAATTTAAATAATAAATAAATAATTTTTAATATATAAACTGTTATAATTTAAATTCATAATAAATAAATATATTTAAATATATAAATTATATTTTAAATATAATAAACACTTTAAATTGTATATATAATTATTTTTTATTATTGATAATTTCTTTTGAAAACAACTATTGAAATTTAATTTAGAGATAAAATTAAGAAAGTAGAGTGGGGATAGACACTTAAAATTATATATATAAAAATGTAGTTTGAAATGGTTAAGAGGGAATTTTTTTGCTAGTTGCAAGGATAGTAGTTTAGATTATGAAAAATAATCTAAATATTCTTCAAATATTTATATGTGACTAAAATGTTTTTACAACAATATTTTCATTTAATGAAATGAAATATCTCTATGATCTTATTATCCTCAAGCAAAAGGAACATGTTAATGTATCAAAATTTTTTTCATTTATCATGAAAAAAATCAAAAAAGAAAAAGAGAACTTTTTTTTTTATAGAAAGGTAAAGTATACCTTTTAGGTATACTAAAAGTACATTTTCTGTCAACAGTTTTCTCCCCCTTCAACTCCTTCAAAAAAGGGAAAGTTCTATATAAAGAAAAAATGAAAGATATCTCATGCGTTTAATGCAAAGATCATTGCAAATCTCTTATCTCTAAATAGTTACTTTCTTTAAGCTTATAAAAGAATATTAACTTTCATATTTCTTTGTATTTATAAACTCGTACCTCTCATCTTAAAAGTTTTATATCCTCACTTGTGTGAATTATATATTATAAAAACTCTTTTTATTTGTGGCACCTCAAATTTGTTCACGTGGACATAAGGGGACAAGAATCCTGCATATCTTGCATCGTGGGGCCCCGTGTCTGGTAGACAAAAATCCCAGATGAATCTTCTGACCTGATTCAATGCCTGCTCGGAAGCAACCAAAACGTGGAAGAAAGCAACAAGGAGCTAGGCCTGATGTTTGAATGTGCCACGACCCGACATATAGTTTAAAACACACGGTTTAGGGACCCTTGACATAAGCAAAATAAAGAAGGAAGAATCAAAGGGCTAGGGTTAATACACGTGACCAAATCTGATGCACTGATGACCTCAGGTTTAGCCTATAAAAGACCTCAAGTCAAGAGTTTGTGGTGGGGAATTTGAGGTCGAAAGTTTGAGATCGAAATTGGCAGAAAGGTTAGAATTAAGAAGAAGAGAGTGATTTTCTGGAGCACCCTGCTACCCTAGAAATCGAAGAGCTGTCGAAGCAAGCAAAATCATTTGTGGAAGTAGAAGAAAAGAACGTTGTCAACTCTTGGATACTAGGTAGGTCATTGAAACCCGTAGACATAACTGTCCATAGGAAATAGCTTGCACATTGAAAGTTATAGTCTGCATCCCTGTATTACGCCTTCCATTCCAAGTACCAGTTACAGATACAGATTAGCCAACATGTAGTTGGTGCTTAAAAAGACCGAGTCAGTCTTAGTCCTCCCTATGAACTGCTACATCTAAACTCAACACATTCCTTCATTAGATAGATTCTAAATTGATACTGGCTCCATATATAATTTGCATCCTTATTAACTGATGCACTGTTTGGTTGACTCGATCTTGGTTTCCTTTCTGATTCGGTTGACCGAGTCAGTCTCGGCATTCGGATATTGTCAAAGTTGAGTCGGTTTTGGCTTCTTCACTACATTTATCCTATCCTCGAGCTTGCTTATTACATGTTTCTATAAGCTCCCATGGATGCCTAAATTTGTATAGATGAATGTTAGATGATTATCTAATGAATCTTGGGTTGATATGAATTTGCTTCCTTATTAGAACTGTGATAACAAACTGCATAATTGAATCCTTGGATTGATGTTCTATAATTCAATTACATTTTGTTTTCGCTCTACATTTCACAACTACATAATTTTGTCATTCATAATTTTAGTTTTCTGCATGATTTTGTTTTATAATACAAACCCCTCTTTTACATTTTAATTTGGTTCCTATTCAACAACATTAGACATTACATGATTGTGTCATTGAGAGGTTTGACCTAGGTTAGTCCCTACATTGCAAAATTAAGGGAAATCTAGCACTTTTGGTAACAACATTATCGATGTCCCTACTATACTATACACATAAGAGGAATGGTCTAGGAAGGAAATGATACCAAACTATTTTTAAAAAAAGTTCTAACACAACAATGACATTATATGTTGTATTTATGATTTTCTGGATTTTTGTGATTTTTAAAAATCATGAAAAATTGAAAAAGTAGTTTAAACAATCGAATTTGGCAAAAGTAGTAAGGCCCCCACCATGTTTGTCCCTTATAAGGTGACTTATGTTAATTTTTTCCATCGTGTGGCCAACCTAATCTAAGATATTGACTTTTTCTGTCTACTACTACATTTCACTATTCTAAGATTTCTAACAATACCTTTTTGGATTTCCATTACTACGCTACCTCCTAGCAATGCTACAACACAAAAAATGTAACAACTACACACATACAATCTATATATTAAGAAAGCTGTGGTATCAACAAAATTAGGACACAACAGCTTATGTCCCCAACAGTGACGCTAGTTTAATAATGTTGTCAAGGCACTATTAAAACTACAAGATTTCCTTATATTTGAGTGCAGAGACTAATCTAGGTCGAATTTCTCAATGACACAATCTTATAATGCCTAATCCTATTGAACAGAAATTGAATTCAATACAAGGGGGAGTTGCAAGCATAAAATAGAAACATATAAGAAGAATTGTAGAATGGAATAATGCATCAATAAATAATAGAATAATAGAATTATGAAACATTAATTCAAGCATCCAATCATGAACTTGAATTATCAAGGTTTCATTAAAGATGCAAAGTTATATCAACTCAAAATTTATTAAACAATTATCTAACATTCCTCCATACAAATTGAGATCATAATCATAGTCCCTAATTAGCATAGATTAAAGCACAAAAATTGGTGGATTTAAGTTCTCAATCAATTACCTAACATCGACTATATTGGATTAATCAATCCTAATCTAACACAATCTAAAATCTCAAGCGAAATCATAATTATGAAAACGGATCAAGATTCACATAAGAAAGATTCAAGAACTCAAACCTAACAAAAATAATGGAACCTTGAATTGATAAGAGAGTCTAGCCTTCCATGGAAATCACCACAGAAAATGCAGCACAAGAACAGAGAAAATTCATAAAAGAAGAGATAAAAAAAGGAGAAAGCTTGTGATCCAAGAAATCTCCAAGTATAGCGTATAAAGTGTCTTCAAAGTGTTTAATCATTTTTCTAACTAGCTAAACTAACTAATACATGCTTAGAATGCTAAGGAAGGTGCTCTGGACCAAAGGCTTTTGTGGCTCAAAGGCCACTAAGAAAAGTTCCAAAATTGGGTTGGAATCTAGAAGGGGAGGCCCAATAAAGTGGGTGCAGAGGCCGTAACTTAAAGTAGACTTTTGACAATGAAGGATATTGAACTATGTTGATCCCAAAAGAAAAAAGTTGTATATCTTCATCTTAGCTTCTAGGGCCACCATGATTTTCCATTTTGGAGGTCTATAGCTCCAAATATTGGCAACATAAGGCAACAACGTCATAATGAAAAGTAAATATGAAAATAAGCAATGATTAGAAACTAGGGCCAATTAGGTCCAATAACCCAAGACTTAGCAAATGTGTCAATATTAACCATAAAAAATGTCAAATATGTTCAACATAAGTCACCATTGAGTGTTTAAAAAATGCTTTATCATGAACTAATGCACAAAAGGTGATGTTTGGCACCTATGTATTGGTGGAGGAGGGTAAGTTTTGGTGGGAGAACACCTATGCTTGCTTGGAAGTTGAAAGACATGTTTTTACTTGGGAAAGCTTCAAAAAGGTATTCATTGAGAAGTACTTCCATAAGAAATACTTCTTAGAAGACATGATGAAGAAGGAGATGTAGTTTCTTAAGCTAAAGTAGGGTAGCTCGACTATGGCTAAGTATGCAGCCAAGTGTGAGGATCTCTTTACGTACTATCAACACTACCAAGGTGAGGCAGAAGAGCACTTGAAGTGTATGAAGTTCATTAATGGCTTGTGCACTAAGATCTAGCAAGTTGTTAATTACCAAGAGATTCACCAATTCCCTATTATATTGAATAGATGTAGGATCTACAATGAAGACAACCATGCTAGGGCTGCATAATAAAATGGTGGTATGGGGTTTATGAAGGGGAAGTAGTTAGGAAGTCAGAGCAAGAGTAGGCTTTACTCAACTTCATCCTTCAAGTATGGAGGCAATTGTCCACGAGGTCCGGGGCCTACACAATCTTATGGAGCTAGTGGTGGAGGAACTAGTTCTGTCACTTAGAGTAGGTTCTTGAAGTGTGGTTGTTCTAGTCACCTTGTGTGGGAATGTGCAAACAAAGTGGTGATTCGCTTCAATTGTGGTAACCAAGATCACATCGTGATAAGTTGTACATTGTCCAAGAGAGAGTCGTCTAGTGCTAAAAAGTGTGCCCAAAATAGTCGTTCCAAGACCATTGGAAGAGTCTTTGCTCTTAGAGGTACTAAAGCCTTAGAGTTTTAGAACCTAATGCCAGGTACTTGCTTCGTAAATTGTTATCCTTTTGTTGTACTCTTTGATTGCGGAGTAACTCATTCTTTCATATCACATGACTATCTGTTTAAACTTAAATTGTTTGTGTCTTCCTTAAAGTATAAGCTTGTTGTTAAAACTCTTGCAAACGGTTATATTGTTACTTCAAATGTTTGTTTGTAGTGTCCTTTAAAAGTGCCTTGTAGAGATATTTTGGTTGATTTAGTTTGTTTGCTTCTTAGTCAATTGAATATTATTCTTAGTATTTATTAGCCAATCATGTCCTTATAAACTATATAGATAAAATTGTTGTCTTTGGAAAACTTTGGGTAAAATGAGAGATTTATAACTACCAACCAAGCTAAGGCGTTTTTGAAAGAGAATGCCCAAGCATACACAATGTTGTCTTTTCTGAAGGTTGAGAAGAGTGTGGTAGTATGTAATGTGTCAATAATGAATGAGTTCCTAGAAGTGTTTCTTGAGGATGTAAGTAGTTTACCACCTAAGAGGGATACTGAGTTCTCTATAGACTTAATCCTAGTGATAGGACCCATATCTATAGCACCTTATAGGATGTCACCCATAAAGTTAGTTGAGCTTAAGAAGCAATTAGAGGAGTGTTTCTTCATTGGGAGCACTAGTCTTGTTAGTAAAGAAGAAGATGGTAGTATAAGGTTGTGTGTAGATTATCATCAAATGAACAAGGTGATGGTTAAGAATAGGTATCCATTGCCTAGGACAGATGACCTTATAGACCAGAAAATGTTTAGTAAGATAGACTTGAGATCAGGTTACCATCAAATTTGTGTGAAGTTTGAGGATGTCCCTAGGTCTACTTTTAGGACCCACTACGGTCACTATGAGTATTTGGTTATGCCTTTTGATGTCACTAATGTTCTTGGTATGTTCATGGACTACATGAACATGATCTTTCATCCCTACCTAGATAGCTTTGTATTTGTGTTCATAAAAGATATCTTACTGTACTCTAAGAGTAGGGAGGAGCATCCTGAGCACCTAAGAGTTGTATTGCAAGTCCTTAAGGACAAGCAATTGTATGCAAAGATGTCAGAGTGTGACTTTTGGCTACAAGAGGTAAGTTTCTTAGGTCATAGTATATCTTAGGGAGGTATAGTTGTAGACCCTAGTAAAATAAAAGTTGTGTTAGACTGGGAAGTGCCTAAATCCGTGTTAGAGATTAGAAGTTCCTTAGGACTAGTCAGATACTATAGAAGGTTTATAGAGGGTTTTTTAAGTTACCTTTACCCTTAACTAGGTTGACCTACAAAGGTCAAGTGTTTGCGTGGGACTTAGAGTGTTAGAGTAATTTCCTTGAGTTTAAACAAAGGTTAACATTAGCTCCTATACTAGTGTTTCCTAACCCAAGTGAACCCTTTGTGGTGTACTGTGATGCATCCAAGATAGGTTTAGGAGGAATGTTGATGCAAAGATGCAAGGTTGTAGCCGATGCTTCTAAATAGCTTAAGGCTCGTGAGAGAAATTATCCTACACATGATCTAGAGTTGGCAACTGTGGTGTTTGCGCTTAACATGTGGAGACACTATCTTTATGGCCCAAGGTTTGAAGTCTTTAGTGACCATAAGAATTTGTAGTACTTGTTTGACTAAAAGGATTTGAACATGAGGTAGCGAAGGTGGTTAGAATACCTTAAGGATTTTGATTTTACCCTTAGTTACCACCCAGGTAAAGCCAATGCAGTGGTTGATGCCTTGAGTAAGAAATCTTTGTATATGTCTACATTGATGGTTAGAGATAGCTAGTTTGTGAGGTGAACCCTAAAAGTGAGTTTGGGTATTTTTAAGATAGCTAGTAGCATTTTGAATGAGATTAGGGTTAGTTAACAAAAAAGACCCTTTTCTCGCTAGACAAGTAGAAGCCATAACCCAAGGGAAGGTTAGTAGCTTTAAGATAGGAGTAGACAAAGTTGTGAGACTCTAAGGTAAAGTATGTATTCGTAGTGTTCTGAATCTTAGGAAGCCGATCCTAGATGAAGGATATAGGAGCAATCTAAGTGTCCACCATGGTACCACTAAGATGTGCCAAGATCTTAAGAGGATATTTTGGTGGCCTAGTATGAAGAAAAAGGTGGCTGAGTTTGTGTATGCATGTTTGGTTTGTCAGAAAGCTAATATAGAGGATTAGAGACCATCAAGATTTTTGCAGCCTTTGCATATTCTTGAGTGGAAGTGTGACAACATCTTTATGAATTTCATGTCTAGTTTTCTTAGAACTTAGAAAAACACAAATTCCATATGGGTTACTGTAGACAGGTTGACCAAATTTGCTCATTTTATCCAAGTCAACACAAAGTATAGCTTAGAGAGGTTTACTAGTTTGTACATTCAGAATATAATTAGGTTGCATGGTATGCCTTCTAAAATATAGTTTCAAATAGAGATCCCAGGTTTACCTTTAGATTTTGGGGGTAGTTTGTACCAAGTCTTAGGAACCAAGCTTAGGTTGAGTTCAACTTATCATTCGCACATGTATGGTCAGACTAAGCGAACAATCCAATCCTTAGAAGATATCCTTAGAGCTTGTGTCTTAAAGTAGAGAGGTAGTTAGGATAGCCTGTTGCCCTTAGTGGAGTTCACCAATAACAACAATTATCATTCTAGTATTGGAATGACACCTTATGAAGTCCTCTATGGAGAAATGTGTAGAACTCCTTTGTGTTGGTTTGAGTCAGGTGAGAGTGTGGTGTTAAGACTTGAAGCAATTCAGTAGATTATTAAGAAGGTGAAGTTTATTCAAGATAAGATGAGAGTGACACATAGTAGGCAGAAGAACTATCACGATAAGAGAAGGAAAGATCTTAAGATCAAACAAGGGGATCATGTGTTCTTGAAAGTCACTTCATGGTTGAAAAGGCTTTAAAATCTCTTAAGCTTTCTCCTTGTTTCTTGGTCCTTACCAAATTCTATAAAGAGTCGGCGAAGTTGCCTATCAAATGGCCTTACCACCCATTCTTGCAAATCTTCATGATGTTTTCCATGTATTTCAACTTTGAAGGTATGTTTTTTCTCATTCCCATGTGATTGAGTTGGACGATATACAAGAAAGAGATAATTTATCTTATGAAGTACAAACCTTGTGGGTTGAGGGTTGAAGGGTTAAGTAGTTAAGGGGTAAAGAGATTCCCTTGCTCAAGGTTGTCTAGGGAGGTACTTTTGAAGGTATTTCTATGTGGGAGTTAAAGGATCATATGACAATTTCCTACCTGGAGTTATTTGCATCAGGTAAATATTTTGAGACAAAAATTCTTCTAAAGAAGGGGAGTTGTAATACCTTAGTTTTTCTATTATTTATTATTTCTTGTAAATATAATTTTTTATTATTTATTGTTATTAATAAATTGTTTGAATACTTTATATCTGTTATTAGATTAAAATAATGTTTATTTAGGAATTATATGTGCAAGGTGAAAATGGGTTTTTAATTAAATAAAATAGAGAAAAATAGTTTTGGGTTGTCTAATGTGTTTGGCCCATTAAGTTGAAAGCTAACAAGACCTTTATGCATCAGAATTGTCTTTCACCTAAATTAGTTTTTTTGAAACCTCTTCTTTGCAAACAAAGGGAGTAGAAGGAGAACCAGTGGAGGGAGCATTAGAGGATCACCAAGAAGAGACTTGAGGGTTGCTTTTTTTGTTGTTGTACGAGGTAAGAGGGAGTAAGATTGACTTTCTATTGTTGGGTATCCTTTACATAAGATGGGGAGTGGGTCATCCTGAGGACCTTGTTTGTATATGTTTTTGTATGGTTCTTGGTGATATTTGAATTCCCATTAAACCTCTAAATTAGTCTAAGTATCATGTCAAATTGCATGTTTGATTACTATCAATTGCTTGATTTTTGTGGCTATTATGATGTTAGAGTTCTTGGTTATTTTGGGGTTTAATTTGGGGCTTTCATGTGTATGGATGGAATTGCATATGAATTGATATTATTTCGTGTGTATTTCTATGTGCTAAACTCATTTATGTAAAAGAACTTAGATTGGTTAGACTTTTCTTGTTCAATTTTGGATTCTTTGTTGGGTTTTGTTGTAGAATTTTCAAATTGTGACATGTTGTTCATCACTCCTCACTAGGTGAGAATGCATAGAATAAAGGAATTCTTCTCTATTGGGCCTATTAGCTAGGCAAGTGCGACGCTTGGCGAGTGAATCAAAGTCCTAGGAGCATTGGCTCATGTTTTTTTTAGAGCTTTGTATGCTATGCTTTTGAGTTGTGATGTGAATTGATTGAGATATATTGTCATTGCATTAAGAGGTGAACACGAGGAATGATATGAGAAAACGAGTAAAGACAAGCAGTTATCGGACAAGCTTCCTAGGCCAATAGTTGCTAAGTAGGGAACTATGGTGACCTTTGTTAGGTGAACGACCTTGGCCTATATGTATGGGTGAGGATTATGCTTACTGTGTCAATTGTGAGGTGGGGTACCCAGCATTTATCAAGCAAGCATGGTCCTTATTGACCTAGTTTAAGGAGACCCTAACAAGAATATAGATTGTGCAATATTTGTCATATAATGTAACTAAAGTGAGAGAAAGTAAACATAAGCCAAGAGGTATGGTCATTAGGCCTACTTGATGAACCCCAATGGTCATGCTTGATCCTACGAGGTGGGGCATACTGTGCAAGTTGAGTAGATCCTAACTTGCTACTAGAGGATATGATGCTAATGTGGTATGGCTTAACTCTAGAGGTGAAGTCTAGCAATGTTGCCCCTATCTTACTTTTCTAAGAAGATTTGGTACCACATGCATATGGAATATTATGTAGGGTGTATACTATCATAGCATGTGCATACATAATAATTGTGATTCATGGTTGCGTATGTTCATATGTTTAGTGGTGGTATGTATGTATATGTTGCTTGACCTTGCTAAGGTTACCTTGATAGTAGTGAAATGTATTCTCACTCCTCTTGTGTTGTCTTGTGTTGTTTTTCTTGGGCTAAACGCTATTTGTAGGTGAAGACAAGCAGACATAGGACAATGAGTGATGCTATTGTTATGTTGTCTTTTTCTTTGGCTTTAATGTTGGGTTTGTTAGCTCTAATAGGATTGTGACATTAGGGTTGAACATGTTGTTGGATTATATATGTTTATGTTTCTAGTACTTAAGTAGTTTGAATTGGCCTTTTGGAGTTCTAGTAGGTTTATGTTGAGCAACTTTCATATTGAGATTTTAGTGGATGTTGATTATAGACAAGTGAATCTTTTACCCTTTGATTTAAGATATTTATGTCATAAATTTTTAGTTATTATCAATAAGTTGTATGATGTTTCAAAGAGTTATGTGTTTTTTTCCTTTTATTAATTTCTTAAATATTAGTAAATAGATATGACGTAAAGGGTATTACAAGAAAGGTATAGATTTCAGTGAAACTTTTACTTTTATTGCTAGATTAGAAGCCATAAGAATTGTATTTGCTTTTGTTGCATATAAAGACATTAAGGTTTTTCAAATGGATGTGAAAAGTGCTTTCTTAAATGTTTTATAAAAGAGGAAGCTTTTGTAAAACAACATCTTAGTTTTGAAGACACAAAATATCCTGACCATGTTTTTAAACTCAAAATGGCTTTATACAGTCTTAAACAAGCACCTCGTGCTTGGAATGATAGACATAGCAATTTTCTTATTTCAAATAGTTTTTCAAGAGAAAAAGTTGACACATATTTTTAGAAAAGAAGAAAATAAAGATTTTATCATAGTACATATATATGTACATGATATCATATTTGGTGCTACTAATAAATGTTTGTGTAAGAATTTCTTTGATCTTATGCAAAGCGAATTTGAGATAAGTATTGTGGGAGAGTTCAAGTTATTTTTAGGAATTCAAGTGAAATAAGAAGACAAGAGCATCTATATTCATCAACAAAAATATACAAAGGAACTTTTAAAGATGTTTAAGATGGAAGATGCTAAACCTATAAGCAACCCTATGCAACCATTGATCACCTTATCAAAGGATGAAGAAGGTAAACCAATAGATCAAACAATCTATAAAGGTATGATTGACTCTTTACTATACTTAACTACTAGTAGACCTAATATCATGTTCTTTATGTACTTATGTGCAAGATTCCAATTAGATCCAAGGGAATCTCAATTGAAAGTTTTTAAGAGGATTTTTAGATATCTTGTTGGTACCACTAACTTAAGTTTGTTCTATAAGAAAAATCAAGATTTTAGTTGGATATTGCAATGCAGACTATGTTAGAGATAGAATAGAAAGAAAAAGTGCAAATGGATGATGTCATTTCATTGGACCATGACTTATGTCATGGGAAAGCAAGAAGTAAAACCCCATTGCACTATCCACAGTAGAAGCTGAATACGTCAAAGCAGCAAGTTGTTGCTCACAAATATTATGAGTAAAATATCAACTAGAGGATTATTCTAGGCT
Organism: Mucuna pruriens; assembly: GCA_025330945.1. Classification (NCBI taxonomy): domain Eukaryota; kingdom Viridiplantae; phylum Streptophyta; class Magnoliopsida; order Fabales; family Fabaceae; genus Mucuna; species Mucuna pruriens. Next base: position 1,803,839 of record JAENHJ010000173.1, on the reverse strand, counting down.
TTGAAAATTTCCCATATTTTTTTACAATACTAGTGCTATCAATATGTCTAAGAATCCAATTCAACATTCAAAGGAAAAACATATAAAAATAAGACATCATTTCATTAAAGACTATGTTCAAAAATATATATTTGATATCAAGTTTATAGATACAAATCATCAATGGGCTGATATATGCACAAAACCTCCATCTAAAGAAAATTTTGCCTTTATAAGAGAAAATTTGAACATACATTCATTAACAGACACATAGTACATCGTTTAATATGCATCATTTGATGAACATCGTCTAATAAGTACTATCATACATCATAATAATAATATTTATTATGACTTTTGAACTAGCCATCTGATATGTTGCAAAGAAAAACAACTTTTATAATCATTACAAAACTAATGCCTCAAATTTTGGTTTTTATTTAAAATTAATGATTTCATATTTATGCCAAGTCCTATCAGCTATAAAGTTTCTTTGTCCTCAATTACTTTTTTATATTACAATAGAAACTATATATGTTCTTTTCAAAAATCAAAACCCTTATGCTACCTTTTTCCGTAAACTCTTAGCTCTTCCTTGAAACCCTGCTTTTTTTGAAAAAAAGCAAGAAGAATGACACTAAAAAGGACCTCTAACAACCTTGAATGTTTTCCCCTTAAGGACTTCTTTATGGGAAAGTGGGTGAATCTGATTGATATAAAGAAAGATGGAATCAATGCCAAGACATATTTCACCTATGCTGGATAGTTGAACTATCTAAAATTCAGAAAGACTTGGTATCATGCTCATTATGCCAAGTTCTAGGTTGAAGCAAAAGTGAAGAACGAAATCCTGGTAGGAAAGGTGGATGATGAATCAATCATCATCACTATTGATGTTCTTATGATGACTACCAATTACAAAGATGAAGGACAAGTGCTCAATGAAGATTAGGACAAGGTCATCACTCTATGGAATGTTGACATAGCGATCTATGAAATTATAGGACCTATTCCATTTGATAAGGTTGAAGCCAAAAAGTACATATCTAGCATAAACTTGAAGCCCATCTGCATGATCTGCATAATGTGCTCTTCCATAGCATCGTGCCCAAGTGTAGAGTAAGGGACCATGTCACTTCCAAAGATAGGTTCTGCTTATACTTCATAATTATAGGTAAGAATATTAACCTACCGAATTTGATTTCGAGCCATTGGATTTCTACCTTAACCTCTCCTGACAACTCTATGGAGAAGGTCAAAAATCCAATTTCCTACGGTATGTTGTTCATTGATATGCTCAACGATATGAAGATTATAAAATATGGATGGGAAATCTCACCTCGAGGTTATGAAATGAATATAAATACATTGAAAAATGGGATTCCACATTCTCTTTCCTTCTTTTGTGGAGCAACCTAAAGTCAAGGTTGAAACCTTTAAAGATCACATTGTAAGCGCTTACAAGATTGGATCATCTATTGATCCAATAATAAATTCTAAAGCTAGTAAGCTTTAATCCACCATATCTATCAAACCCTTATCTATATTTTATTCCAGCAAACCCATAACTCCAAAAAATAACCTGATCCCCAAACATAAGCTCAACTCCAAAAACGACTCTCAAAACCTCCTCAAAAGAAAACAATCTGAACTAGCCTTTGAACTAAACCCTACACCACCTCCATCTCAACCTTCAACTAGGAAAAAAACTCAAAATTTCCCTTAAGCATAGAAACACCAAAACCCTCCTCACTTGTGGAACCCCCACTATCTGATGCTTCTAATGATGATAATGATGATGAGATGATAGCTCAGTACTATCAGAAGAAAAATCAGTCTAAGTACTTTCGCCCTTCACCTCTTTGACTAGAAGAGCAAGAAGAATATGGAGACAATTGTTCATGTACCTTCATTTGAAGTACAAGTTGAAGATGTTGCATAAGCATCATTTGAGCCCACTTAAATGATCCTTGAACCCTTGACTAAAAGTTCTAAGAAGAAAGAACTACAAAAGGTTATTAGTTTCTAAAAGAAACAAAAAGAAGAGGAAGAAAGGTTAAGACAAAAAAAAGAATCTACTTTGGTATAAGCACTAGTCAATTCTGAAGCTCTTCAAGCTTCTACAACAAACGAATGCTCCTTAGAAGAGATTGATCAAATGCTGGAAGTTATCCCTTGTTAGATGATTTCTTCGTTTGGAAAGCCAACTATTGAATTGCTTCTACCAGTTTGGGAAGCAAAAGCTACTAATGACAACTATTAGCATAAGTTGAATCTTCGTCTGCTGGTTTTTGTTCATGGTAAGTTTCCTACCATTGAACAAGTAAATTTGTTGATTGAACTTGGTATACCCTTTCTAAATCCCACCACCTTTGTCTCAAGACAAGATGATCCAATAACACATACACCAACCTTATCCTATAATCCACACTTCGCATCTACCTAAGCATCAGTACCTAAACACCTCTACGTTCAAATCAAATCTTTCTCTTCATCCCCTTGACAAATGATACCCTTCCAACCTTGATGTATGGATCTTTTGTGATCTAAAGATCAAATTTAACCACTCTTACCTCTCTTTCACTCACATACAACATGTTAGAATATATCGCTAAGTGCATTTAAGAGCATGTAGGGCCCAAGTAATGGGGACCCTACCCTGCATCGTGACAACTTGTTAATTTGGCCTTTTGTCCTAAAGATATTCCCAATTTTGATCAGTGGAATGGCACATACTATGATTGGGAACTTGAAAGAGTTCTCAATCTATTTCAAGCATAGAAGAAGAAGGTGCAACACTCTTACTACATGATTAAGCACAAGTGTGCCAAGTTTGATCATATTGTGCTTTTCATGCTTAGTGGGAAGTTTGAGTGTAACATCCACCTCTACATTAAGCTGAAGCTAGGCCTTGAGTCTAAGGTAAAATACATCACTCAGTATGTGTGCAGGGGCAAGATATATATGCCCAAAACATGTTTTGTTTGTGTCAAACAAAGGGTCATGACTAGAGAGAAGTTCTCTACTCTAGCTGCCAAGCAAACCATAATAGAAGTAGAAGAACTTCATTTGTCCCAACACTTTGACACGCTTCAACATAACTTAGGATTAACACTTGAAGAGAATGAAATTGACACCATGCATCAATGTCTTATCCCTAGTCATCACATTACATGTACCCTACTTGTTATTCTGATTCCTCCAACCTCCAAAACCAATTTGTGCCAATTCAAATAGCGCTTGTGTATCCATCTCCAACCTCTTTTTCTTTTTATATTTGCCCTTTTCAACTTCCAGGTTTGAGGTGCCCCCATTGCCAACCTTTATTGAAGAATTAAGAGCTGAAGTCGTCTCCTTAAGATAGACAGTTTCTGCACTTCAGTCTGAAGACTCTTATGAAGCTTTTGAAAAAGGTCTTTAAGAAGATAGACCTTAGCTCAAGTTTAGATTCTGATGCTTGATCCATTTTATATTATTCCAAAAAGGGGAGAACATAAATTATGAAGGAGAAAAAATAGAGGAAGAAGAAGATCAAGAAGAAAATCTTTGTTTTTATATGTTTCTTCGAGGGGGGAGTATAAAAAGAACTTAAGTTTTTTTTTATAACTTTCTTTTATATATCATTTGATTATTTTCTTTAGCTTTTATTTTATAATGCTCTCATATATGCTTATATATGCTTTGATTTGATGAAACATAAATGCTTTTGTTTGAAAGATATAATATGATATGATATCATCTATTTTTTGACAAACTGTTTATGAAATGGTTATATGTTTGTTTGTCATTCTAAAAAAATGGAGATTATTAGACCCCTAAAGTTTTGATAAAGAAAGTTTTGAAGTTGAAAAACAAACATAAATGAATTAATAAAAAGAATCATGTTTTTCATGTAAAGACGTTTTATGAAAAGATACAAACATGTTTTATGCACATTGATAATGTTGTCAAAACACTATCAAAATAACTAGATACCCCTTAATTTTATAGTATATGGACTAACCTAAGTCGACTCTCTCAAACACACAAGCATGCAATGCCTAACTTTGTTGAACAAAAACCAATTTGAATGCAAAAGGGGAGATTTGTATGTAAAATAAAATTATGTAGAAAATAGAATTATGCATAAACAAAATAAAGTTGAAAATAGAATTATATAACAATAATCTAAGGATCCAATCATGTAGTTTTATTATCACGGTTCTAATAAAGAAGCAAATTCATATCAACCAAAGATTCATTACATAATCATCTAAAATTCATCCATACAGATTGAGATCATAATCATAGTCCCTAATTAGCATGGATTGAAGCACATAATTGGTTGATCTTAGGTGATCAATTGATTACTTCACCTTGATTAGATTGAGATTAGTCAATCCTAACATAAAATCCAAAATCTCATACAAAATTATAAACATGAAAACAGATCAAGAATTGGAAAGAAAAGAAAAGAAAGACTAACAGAATTTTCATAATAAAGAATTCAAGAACTCAAACCTAACCATAATCATGGAACCTTGAATTGATAAAAGAGCTTAGCTTTCCATGATAATCTCCATAGAAAATGCAACACAAAATACAAAGAAAACCTAGAAGAAGAGAGAGGAGAGAGAATGAAGAGGAAACTTGTGATCCAAGAAACTTCCTAAATCTAAGTGTATAAAATCTAAAAATGTCTTCCTTAATCCTACTAATCAACTACTATTTATTACATGCTCTAAATGTCAAGGAAGATTGTTTGGGCTAGAGGAATTCTCAGCCTAAAGGCCCCCCAACCAAGATCCCAAAATTGGGCCAGAATATATAAAGAAAGGCCCAACAGAGTTGGCGCGAAGACTGCAATGACACTATACACAGTCAAACTAGGTTGTGTTTAATAGAGAGTAGGCTAGAGGAATTCTCAACCTAAAGGCCCACTAACCAAGGTCCCAAAATTGGGCCAGAATATATAAAGAAAGGCCCAACAGAGTGGGTGCAAAGACCGCAATGACACTATACACAGTTAATCTAGGTTGTGTTTAATACAGAGAAGTTGTAGATCTTTGTATTAGCTTTACATAGCCATCAAGATTGTCAAATTTGAAGGTTGGTAGCTCTAGATATGGCCTATATAATATAGCAACATCATAATGAAAGTTAAGTCCAAAAATAAGCAAAGATTAGCAACTAAACCCAATTATGTCCAATAACCCAAGATTCAACCAATGTGCCAATATTAACCATAAAATGATGTAAAAAATTTCCAACATAAATTACTATTAAGTACCTCAAAAATGCTCTATCACACATCCTCTGTTCCACTAGACGATTCTAGTATTTACTTGGTTAGATCATCAACTTTCAAACATTAATGATCTCTTTTATAAACAAATGATAGCTTATACTAAAATATGGAATTTCATTAAATATTTCTTTGAGAATATTAATATTTTTTTAAAGAATTTTCAAGACATATATTTTTGAAGCAAAATGAAAAATGTCATAGTAAGTCACTTTTCCTAATTATTGAGTAACGTAACTTTTGAGGAATAACAAAGTCAGAATCGCAGAGCTAAATTACTTAAAAAGGAGATCAATGATAGTACACAGTCTATACCCCATAGTAGATCTTTTAGATGGGAGAAGTAGAATATAACTAATGGTTAAGAATCAAGTGTTAATTAAGATTTAGATTTCCTAAGTTTAACTAAGGAATGAACAAATCTTGACTAAGTTTTTGTTGTTAGCTAATACAAGGCAATTCTTGTTGTACAAGTCAAAGGAGAAGACTGAGATGAAGTCAAAGTCAATGAGGAAGTCATCTAGGCTAGAAAAAGCCAACTCCTCCGAACCGACTCCATGGCTGACCTCAAAGCAAAAGGTCAACTCCCATCCGGAACTAGATCCATCTCGGCTCCAAAAGGTCGACTCCACCAAAAGCAAGATCCAAGCGCTTAGAGTAGGAAGGTCGTTAGATCTATTATTTCTAGTAATTTTGTTAGGTTAGGTAGTTAAAGTCGTTATTTCAATTAATACGATTATGGAGTTAGTTAGGAATACATGTATAAAAGAGACGTGCGTCAACATCCGTTGGTTAGCGAGATCGATCAGACATAACTACACTTAGCCTACACACTTTCTATTCACCAAGCCTAAATTCCCTTCATACCTCTTTGTTCCACAACACTTCAGTACTGTGGTCACTTAGGCTCAAGCGAACACAGGACCAGGAACCGAGTATTGGGTTGATTGTCAAGAGGGGACTATCAGGGCGCACTGGCACACTATTTGATAACTCTCCCCTCCGTATCCTGGCCATCACAAGTGGACACTACAGTACTATTGACGGTTGTCGAAGGAAGCCGGTCATCATCTTTCCCTTAAATCCAATTCTTGTATCGATACTTTGACTAATCAATGAATGCATAAGTTTCTTTACACTTGTATGCTTGTAATTCTTGGAAATTCAATCTACTCTTGATTTGTATGTTAGTGCATGTTAAGACTAGATCACGCCTAGATTAGGGTCTGGCTGGAAACTACCTAGGTAATAATATAGATAATCCTTAGATAATCTACATTAACCATGAACTTAATCCCTACTCACTTGAGCCTCTAGATTGTGTAAGTCCTCAATCGATAACGGATGAACATTAGGTGGTCGTCCTAGGAAATAAGTTGGCGAGAATATACTGTTATGACTAAGAAATTGGAACTGAACCATTCCTCGACCTCATTGTATCTGATATCTTAAATATACGTTTAGAAGACATAAATTGCAATTCTTTACTTTTCTATCAATTCTTAGATAGCCTTTACCTTTCGTGCAATCTACATTATCGCCAAAATCCCTTTACAGTTTTTCTTGTTAGTGTCCGAATCCTACCTACCCAGTCAATAATCTTTACCGATCTTGAACCTTAGAAAATACAAGAACCACGTGTCCTTGAGAAGAATGACCTAGGTTGACCATATGCTACTTTAGCTTAGGAAAATCTAGTATTTTGATAGAAGAAATGATGACTAACCCCTTCGAACCTATCAATCAACATAATACTTTATTAGATCAAGAGTGACTAGTTGGTGAAAGGAATTTAATGATTGCATTAAATGATCCAAGATCTCTATAAACCTTAGAAGAAAGATTCAAATTCACAAGGAAGAACTCTTAAGATCCTCAACAAATATAAAGAAGTTCTATACCTTGATGATAGAAGAACAAAGAATGAGACACAAGAGATAAACATTTTCCACAAAAACATTCTCTTAAGCTTTCATTATAGATTTTTTTTTTTTCTTTGTAAAGTCCCTAACTCGATTTTAGTGTCCATATGTCTTAACAAATAATAGGAGTCAAACGCATTTTTTTGTAAAGGGTGATGAGTTTAAAGAGGCTTATTGTAAAGAATACTTGGAAGATTGCTTGAAGAAGCAATTTAAAGAATAATTTGGCATTACTTGGAGAAGCAAGTGAAAAAGCCCGAACCATTCTTAAGACCACCAAGCTTTCTCGAATGAGTTCTATTTTTTCTGCTTTTGAGATACACTAGGGGCAAAATCTCCTCCTAATACTTGGGATAAGCCTAAGCTGGCTTGTTTTGTTGTTGTGTTAGTAAGCAAACGAGTTATTACTTATAGTGAAATTCTTGGTGGTGTAACCAAGCACTGGATGTAGTCTTTTAACAGAAGAACCAATATAAAATCTTTGTATGCTTGTCTCTTCCCTATCTCTTCTTACTTTATATTATCTAATCCCTTGCTTTAAAGAAAAGGTTTTCCTCAACAAGTTTTTATTACACACATTTTGTATCGTCTGATCACGACAAAAGCAATACCTTGAAAATGATTTGAGAATTTTTTACAAAGAACACAATCCAACTCCCCCCTTTCTCGTGTTCATTAATACTAACTAAATACCAAGTTTTATAGGATAATACTCATATTATAATTTTCTTCACAACTTCAACATTTTTTATGTGAATAAATGCAAAGATAGATTAAAACCGTCTAGGGAAAGTCATACAAGCTAAATCAACTCGTAAAACATTACAAATGAAATAAGGCAATATAAAAAGTTTGATACTGCAATGGAATCTACAAACCATGTTTTGCTAATCTATTTGTAACTTGGTTAACCTCACCAAGAATATGAACCTAAGTGACTTGTCCTTTGAACTGATGGATATTGTAAATACCTTTAACCAAAATTTAGCAAGGATGTTTCAAACAACACCCTTTGGATAAGAGATTAATTGTAGCTTGTGAATCTAAATATACTCTAATTTTACGAAAACCCTTTTCCCAAGCCAACCTAATCCCATATAGAATGCCCCACAACTCAATAGATAAAATTGAGCAAGCTCCAAGATTAGCGCAAAAACCACAAATGAAAACAATACATTTATCTCTTAAAACTCCTACACAAGCTTACTTACTACTTGATTCAATTACCAATCCATTCAAATTTGAATTTATCTCACCATGATCGACGAGATTCCACTTGCTTACCAACTTAACATGACATCACAAAAAGTTGTTATGGATTTCCAACTAACACTAATAGAATGAAACATATTAGTTTCCTTGGGAACCACCTTTACAATTGATCATTGTTTATGGTTAAAATGAAATCATTATGCCTCCATCATATCATGTGAAGAGTTAGTCCACTTCATATCCTGCCACTCCATAGGCAGGAAAAATGTGTCTCTTATAGGTCCTTGTAAGAAAAATTCCCAAACTACTTTGATTGCATTGCAATCCTGAAACAAGTGAAATAGATCCTTAACATGTGTATCACATCCTTTACATAAGTTTGATTGGGATAAACTCAATCTCTTCCTTCTGGAATTAGTAAGTAAGTCTCCATGATTTAATTTCCAAAGAAAGCGTCATATCCAATCAAGTCCTTGCCATCTAGAAATTACTTTAAAAATGGATTATCAAGAGAAAACTCATAACATTGGAGAGACTCATAAGTTGACTCAATAGTAAAATTTCCATCATTTATTCTACTCCACGCTATTGTATCCATGTCATTAGGATGGTAAGAAGGAAGCAAGGCACAAATTTTATTGGTTATAAACTTTGGAATAAATCCATTAAATGTATCCACTAACCAATGTCCATGAATACTAGGACTCAGTAATTGTTTTTCTATCTTTGAAGGTGGAATTATTAATGAAGTCATCTATACTAGCAAAGCACATCCAACAATCCATTAGCCTTGCCAAAATTTAACTAAGGTCCCATTGCCTAACCTTCATACAAGGTTATGATTAAAATGGTGATGTGATGCACAAAATCCACACTAAAGATTACTTTCATGTCTACATTTATCAACTAGTGGTTGTTGACTTACTCCACATCTATACTTACTCCTAACAATATTAAACCACATGGTAGAATTAGTTGTAAGATGCCAATTAACATGCATCATGAAGGTTAAGTTAATATCTCTTTGGTCCTAAACCACCAAAACACTTAGGAGCACACACACAAAGAAAAATATTCATATATATATATATGCTTGACGTGGCCTAAATGGCGTCGGGGGCGATTTATGAAGGAAATTTGTTTTTTTAAGGGATTTTAATTTTTGTTTAAGGTTTTGAAAGGGAGTCGGATCTACCTCCAGGGAGGAGTTGGCTTCTAACGAGTTGGTATTGGCTTGACCAATTCAAGGGGATTGACCAGGCCAGATTCAACTCGGACTAGAGTCGTCACCAACATTTAAAGGCACGTCAGAGCCCTGGGGTAGATAAGGCAAGTCGACGGAAGCAGAGTTTGGGTAAGGAGCCGGTTACGCATGGGGTTCATCCCATCCGCCTACCATTTGGTAGTTACCCTACAAAATGCCTGCAATGTAACATTTACCTTCAATATTATTAACTTATTGGACTCGCAGGGATGGGTTTGCACAAGACTGGAATGTTAGGGACACACAACTTGACAAGAGTAGGCCTCTTGCTCCTACGTACCTCCCCTAGTGTGGAGAATCAAACTTCACGTAGTTCTCAATGCATGTAGTGAAACATAGAGGCAGACTTTCCCTTAGGCGTCCTCCCTCTTAGGTAGGGATCTGCCACAAGTGTGCAACATTGGTTTGATGGTCGGACTTTTCTCTTGGTGTTCGCCAGAGTCAGAGACTTAGGGTTTGAACTTTCCCTTAGGCGTTTATCCCTCACAGGTTTGAGTTTAGAGCCGGGACTATCCATTAGGCATCCCGTCTCGGTGCCAGGTGAAGTGTTTGAATATGAGTGCTAGGCTGACCCGGACGTGAATCTATCTATTAACGTGAACCAATGGAAAGCATGGTGTGTGATGAGCAGGTTTTCAATCATCTTACACGCCTCAAATAAATACTAAAGCTAACTATAGTATAGCTAACCCTAGGTCGATTCTCTCAAGGACACAGTGTGTTAAATTGTGACTAAGTGTAGAAATAAGAGAATTATGCAGAAACTGCTAAATGTTGTGAAATGTCGACTTACTGTCGGTCAACTTAAGTGCAATTGGGATGATCTCGGTGGGAAACCGACTAGAACTGTCGATATGATTTCGGCTTAGACAAATGCGATGGAGTCGGATTGGACTCAGTCTCGGACCAGGAAGAATAGTAAATAAGGGGGGTTTTGTGTTTAAGTGTAGAAGAATAAACTAAGTATTGAAAGTAAATTAAACTACTCTAAACTAACTACTGTACCAAATCCGAATTCAACACATAATCAGTTTACATATTCTTTACTTAAGATTATACTCCTAATTAACCTTAGATTCTTAAGACAATCGTCGACGTTTGTCCATTGCCATACCGAGGATTTACACAATTGCTACCTCATTAGTTGGCAGAGAGTATGTACTTGGTTGATTTTAGGTTCTCTACCTAACCAGATTATTAAACCAGTTCCAATCGGCCTTAGTCTAACATGATGTACCTCTAATAATGTGTAATCGCGATAAAGTTAAAGCAGATTAAAAGCACATGAATTATAATTAGAAGACAGAAATGCAAACCACTTATATTATTGAAAACAAACTCGAGTACAAGGTGAGAAATTCAGCATTTCCAGAGAATCATCCTTCCCCAGATTGCCTTGGAAGGACGACGATGGTGCACCGCTGATGCCCAGACATTGAGGTTTCCGTCCACCGGAGTGCGTCATCTATACCGAGCGATAACCTCCAACAGCTTCCAACTTTCCAAATCCTGGTCCTGTACCTCCTTGATCAAGAGAGACACCTTATTGAAGCTTTGTGTACCACCATGCTAGCTAGGACACATTGAGATTGTTGACGGCGATAGGTATAAATTCTGCTGAAATTCCACACCGAAGATGTGGCCTAGCGTGCTTTATTTATACACAAGCTAGGCAGTTGCGATGCAGCCTAATCCTAATAGATTACAAATTTGAATTATTGATTATAGATTTCTCAATCCTAGGAGATTACAAATTCCTCAATCCTAGGAGATTATAGATTCCTTAATTCTAGAGATTACAAATTCCTTGATCCTAGCATAATCATATCTACAGATTCCTTAATTATAGCATAATCATATCTACATTACAGATTCCTTAATTTTAGCATAATCATATCTGCATTACAGATTTCTTAATTTTAGCATAATCATATCTGCATTCTTGCTGGAGTAATTTTAGCCACTAAAGTCGGCTTTGGCCGGGAAGGCTAGTGTGGCCGGGACCGCTTCTTTTGGGTCTAGATGCTTCAATTGGGTCGGAACGCTCTTGGTTGGGCCGAGACATCCTTAGCTTGGGCATGCAAAATAAATCCACTCTTTTATTAGTTAAAATCCTCATTTTAGCATAGATTTATATTTTCCTATTTCTAGGCCCATAATTCGAATCTTAACTAAGAAATGATTCTTAGTTATCAAAGAGTCTCAATAATACCCATCTTAAGCTCTTATGAGGTGTATAAAATATGACTTATAAGTGTGCTATGGCTACAACTCCGAGACTGACTCAGATTTCGACTTAGGTTGGCAGCACACTTACCATCTGAAGTGTAATGGACTCGACTTGGCTAAATCGGCCACGTACCTGCCATTTGGAGTGTAATTGACTCGGTTTGGGTTAAGCTAGCTACATGCTTTCCATCTGAAGTTTAATTGACTCGGTTTGGGTTAAGTTGGCTACATGTCTACCATCTGGAGTGTATTTGAGCGATGATAGGGAGGTGGTGTTTACCGCATGCTTGGAGTTGGGTCGGAGAACTTACCTGGTATCTAGAGAGCTAGTTGGCGCTTCACTCGTAGTCGGAGATCGACGATCCTCACCTACTAGTCACGCAGCATTTCCTCAGCCCTTTCGCTATTCTTCTACTCTTAGATTCTTGGCCTCGACCTATTTGCACTGGGGTCTTTTATAGCCTTCGAAGGGGGAAGAAGGTGCTCTTGATCTTGCCACGTGGAATCACTCCAGCCTCTTGATTTAGTCAGTTAGCTGTGGCACTTCCCTTGATAATTCTCGTTGAATCCCACGCTCAATCGTGACACGTTCTCCCTAGAATCGCAGTGCATCTTGCGTAGTAGCTGACATGGCGTGTTTCTCCATTGTGAATGGCAAGGATCACAATTCTGTTGATGCGTGGGACCTGGGTCTGTTGATGTGGCCTCATCCTCGCATCCCCTAAAGAATCCAATGGCTAGGGAACTATGAGGTGGCGCTCCCTCTCTGAGGGGATGAGTTGACTTGACTTTGTTGACACAGTCAGCTTTGTCAGCATTGCGCCGGTGTTCCTGGATCCAACCTGAGCTGGTTACTACGCGTCTTGTGAGGTTTAGACCGAGCCTGCATGGGTGACTGACGATGGACCTGACCTGTTGACTCGTGCCTGTCATCCTAGGCCCTTCTCTTGATAGGGGTAGGCCGAGTCAACCAGACTCCCTTGATTAACGGGCTGGTCTGACTCTCCTCGCTTTTTGGGCCATGTCGTGATCCAGTCATCCTGCTCATGGACTTCTTTATGTTGAGCTAGACCAATTTGGGGTCCTACAATGCTAATTTAAATAAAAATAAAATTTTAAAAATGAATAGAAAAGTATGAAAGGGTGTTTTGTATAAACGTGATAATTATTTTGCACTAATAATGAAAAATCAGAAGTAGTAGCCAAAGACTCAAGAGTAATTGCAAGACTCTTTTATGAGATGGACAGACTAACGAGTTAAGAAATCATGCTTTCAAGGAGAGATGATGACACAATAAATAAATAAATATTGAGAAAAGAAGGAAATAAATAAATAAGAAAACAAGAAAATAAGAAATATGTGATCTATCTCTTATATTTTATGATAATAATAATAATAATAATAATAATAATAATAATAATAATAATAATAATAATTATTATTATTATTATTATTATTATTATTATTATATACCCATCATAGATAATTTTTGTAGGTATCACTGAGTTCATTGTCATCTTTAATAGAAATAAGTTATTGCAAAACTAAATAAAATCATTTACTTTTATTTAGAATCTATTTCGATAATTTTTTTTATAAATACTTATAAAAGAAATAAATAATAATAAAAAATAAAATAAAATTTTGCATAAATTAAATTAATTTATGTATAAGTTAAAAATTAATTTTAAAAAAAAATACATAAGAGAACTTCTATAAAATAACTCATATATTGATGAATTTTAACTTTAAATATTATATTTTTTATTCTTCGATAAATATTTAATAAAAATTTATGATTAATATTTCTTGTGACTCTATAATGTTTTAGAAGAAGATGCCAACTAGTATGGTATAATTTAGGGGGTTAATATGAGTGATCTCCTCTATAGACACTATAATAAATTTTAAAGTCTACTATAAAAAAATCAATTGCTATTTCAAAACTAATTTCTAATAAAAATAATTAGCTACAAAATTAATATAATATTGATAATAACATGAAATAAATAGTAAATTAGCTAAAAAAATAATCTTAATTAATTCATAATAATTTTTTAAAATTTATAATTATTTTTTAACTAATTTGTAATGATAAGAAATATAAATAAATATAATTTAAATTTAGGTAAAAATAATAATATACTAACTAACTAATAGTTAATTGGTTAAAATTTAACTACTAATTTAAATAATGGTTAAAATTAATAATAAAATTAAAAAATTATACACGTGATCGACGTGCTTCACTAGAAAAATGAACAAAAATGAGGAATGACAAGTCGTTTGTCTATGGTTTAATGCTTTAATTAGGGTAGCCAACGAGCCACGATCACGAAAGGGGTATGGTAGTATAATATTACGTGGATTGAGATGGGTTCTATTTAATATTATGGGGATTGAGATGGGTTCTATTGATTGTTGTTATACGAGAGTGACACGCTTCACTAGAAAAATAGCAAAAAATCCAGAACCGTCGAGGGAAACTTGCTAAAAGCTGGCGCAAATTAACATCACATTCGGGGATCGAAATATTTGTTTCTACTTTATCTCTTACCAATAAAAATTTTACACATTAATTAAATATCTATATATATTTTTATTGTTCACACATTTTTTCCTTTGCATCAGCATAGGAATTATAATTATTAATTAGAAAATACAACTTTAAATTTAAAATTTTATATCTCCAAATTTTCATAATTTATTTATATACGATTTTAACATTACTTTAATTATTAAATTTCTAACAATTAATTTTATTTTCAAAAATGTATTTTCATTTCAAAACTAAAATATGTATGATAAAGTAGTATAATAACCTATTTAGTTCTTAATAATTATATCTATACCTATTTAGTGCTTAATAATTATATCGATACCTATTTAGTATTTATAAATATATAAATAAAAAAATCTCCTTATAGAATATTAATTAAATTTAATATATAACTAACTTCAATAATATTATTAAATAATATATTTATTAAATTTATTAAATAAAAATAATTATTTCAAAATTGAATACCTATATATATATAGAGAACTTTATCATCTTTAACATATTATAAAAATAGTTTATAAAAAATATTTTTCAAAAGAAAAATTCAAATCTATACTAATATAATAAATATAATATAATAAGTTGTTATGAATTGTTTTCAATTGAACTATATATTTAGAAAAGATTTATATATAATTATTATTGTTTATATAATATTTTTTAAGAAAAAAAATTAAAATTCATATTAATATAAGTTTAAAATTATTTAATTTTTTATATGTTAGAAATTAATTTAATGTAATAATATTTTATTCATTTTATTTTTATTTTATGCATATAATATAGTTTCTTGAATTTAATTTATTTACTACAAATAATTAAATGAACAATTAAACCTTGCATGTTAGGTAAATCATACGATACTTTTTATATCAGATAAATTACATATAATGAATAAAGTAATGTGAAATTTCTAATTCAAAATCTTTTATTTATTATTGAAAAATATAATAAATACAAAAAACTTTCTCAGTGCATAAAGAGTCTCTCTAGGACGATTTTGTATAGCCTTTCACTAGATGATTGTTACTGTATCTTCCCGTGCATTAAGATAAAATACGTTTGCATACAAAACCTTTATTCATAACATTGATATCTAATAAAACCATTGGTTAAATTGTCTTTTCTTCACCAAAATGCATAAGAAATTAAGAGATTTGTGCTAATGAGAATGATGTATGATATTGTGTTGTTATATAAAGTAGGAGAGGAAAAGAAGATCTGTGTAGAAAAAGAAAAGAAAAATATTGAGTGAAATTTTGTTAAATCTTAAAAAGTATTTATCCCCTTAATTATGTTACAGGAAATAATAATTTCTACAGGGTAAACATGGAAAAGTTAAAAGTTAAAAAAAATGTTACGTCATGGAATTTCTGGTCAGTGCTATGAATTTCTTATAGTATATAACTTCTATTTGTCCAGGTGCATAATTTAATTTGCAATCATGCCGGTCGGTTTGTTGTCTTACTTGAAAAAATTGACACAATAGAATAAAATATAGTAAAACTATATGAAGTTAAAAATAAATAAATTCTATTGTTACTTGATTATTTTAATGAAATGAGGTAAATTAATTTGTATAAATTGTGATAGTAAATATTGTGTCACTATATGCCACCTTTTGTAGTGTTATTTAGTATTTAAAAACTAGACGATAAGATAAGAAAATTAATGAATAATAAATTGTGTATAATTTTAAATATTCCAAATTAGAAAAATAAAGATAATGAATAAAATGAAATAGAATACATTCATTAACTTTTATTTTATTTTATTTTAAATAATTTAAATAATAACCAAAAAGATTATTATATTTTAAAACAATAGTTTTTAAATATCCAATTTTTAAATATTTTATTAACATTCACTATTTCTTTCAATATTTCTTCCTATCATATTAGGTTACCTATCATACTTTATTTTTATATATATAATCACTTTCTCATTAAGTGTTAAATAAGCTTTTGGATGTACAAAAATATCTGTGTATAATTTATCGTAGTCCCTTTCATCCTTTTTCACATGTTTAATAATTGTGTTATGTTTATTTAACATATTCCCCGTCCATAAAAAATTGGCCTCATCACGAGGACGTACGTCTATAAATGGATTCTCCCAACTTGGCTTATTCACACAACTTTTCTGAATAATCAAAAGCCTTGATAACCAAGCTGGCCAAGAAATGAATAGTACTATATTGTTTGGTCTCTTCCTACTTTGTGCCTTCACCTCATACCTACCTTCAACCACTGCTGAAGGTGTGTTCGATACAAATGGTGAACCGGTAATAAATGGTGGCACATACTATGTGTTGCCAGTTATAAGAGGAAGGGGCGGTGGAATAGAACGTGCCTTAACAGGAAATGAAACATGCCCTCTCACTGTTTTGCAATCGCCCAATGAGCTCTCTAAGGGCCTACCAATAAGGTTTTCATCCCCATTCTTTTTTCCCTATATCGCCCAAGGCTTTCCTTTGATCATTAGCTTCACCTTTGTTCCATTTTGTTCACCCATTCCTTCTTCGTGGACTATTGTGGATGGTCTACCAGAAGGACTCGCTGTTAAACTTACTGGTTACGAAAACACAGTAAGCGGTGTGTTTACAATTGCGAAATCTTCCCTTGAATTAAATAGCTATAAGCTTTTGTTCCATGCATCTTACTCTGGCTCGAGTAAAGCTATTGGGATTCATATTGATGGTGATGGAAACAGGCTTTTGGTAGTGAATGACAACAACCCATTCCTGTTTCAGCTTCAGAAATATACAACATCTGCTGAGTGAAGCGCTACAGACACGTGTAACATGATGATAATAAATAAATGCTTTGCTTGTAATTACTGCAAGACTAAATAAAATATCAAAGCTTATCTCTTCAGTTGGTTTTCTGTGTTCATATTTTTATAGCCAGAGTATATGTAATACAAAACTTCATGGAAAGAAATTAAATTGGAAATTAATATAATTTCTGACAAGGATATATAGATGCGGATATATATCTACCAAGGCCTTAGTTTGAACATTGGATTAAACTTACTGGTTACACATACAGTAGCCTGTTGGTTTATCTTTTGGTCTCACGAATGGATATTGTTTCGTTCTACAAGAACTAGGTTGTCTCCTGTTTGTCTTGTTGTTCTCCTTTTTATAGAAAACTAAATCTTTTCTTTTTGGCGCTAATCCCCACAAAGCCTGTTAAAGTCAATAGAAGGAAGCTTTCTTGGTGGGCTCCTTTTTATTTGTGTCAGGGTGGTATTGCCTCTGTTCTGACAGCCTTGAGAGAAGTGATATACGTCTTTTGTTCTTTTTATTCTCGAAAAGACATCCGTCCAGTTGGACGGGATGTGCAGACAATTTGTTCGGTCGAACTGATCGGACGGATTGAGAAAGTTTCTCCTTATTATAAAGACCATAAGCTTTTGTTTTGTGCACTTGCCGTTAACTAGCACGTGTGAGGATATTGGGATTTATATTCATCGTAATGGAAACAAGCGTTTGGTGGCGATGGAGAACAATGCATTAGTGATTCACTTTCAGAAAGTTAGATCTTCAACTGCGTGAAGCACGTTGGTGTCCCTAAAAAAATCATGTGCTTTCTCGTGGTCAGAGACAAGTACAAGTGTAGACTAAATAAATTCTTTGGTTGCAATAAATTATTGCAAAACTAAATAAAATATGTAAAGAGCTAGTGGTGCTATTTACATACGGAAAAAAAAAACGAACATACGTATTTATGTTTTATTGGAGAAAAATAATAAACTAAAAAAAATAAAAGAAAGAAATAGAACCGAAATCAGGTGATTAGAGTACATATGCGGTTTTATGTGTAATTTTTCGTACCAAATTTTTTTTAGAAAAATTAGTAAGTAGCACTCCTAGAAAATTTAAAATTTGCTATAAAATAATTTTGTGGTTAATTTTAAAATCAATAGTTATTTTGTAGTTAATTTCTAGTAAAAATAATTAATTACAAAATTACTATAATATTGAATGGTAGCATGAAATAAGTAGCAAATTAGCTAAGAATATAATCTTAGTTAAATTGTAGTAAATTTTTAAAATTTATAATTATTTTCTAGCTAATTTGTAGTAATAAGAAGTATAAAGGAATATAACTTAAATTTAACTAGAAAAAATAATATTCTAATTTATTAATAGTTAATTAGTTAGGATTTAGCTACTAATTTAAATGATAGATAAAATTAGTAACAAAATCAAAAATATCTTAGTGTAAATAGTGAATGATAATTTTCATGTGATATATATTTATATTTTTAATTTTTAATAAAAAATAACAATACTCAATTATGTGTTATATAAAAATTATCATTTTCTTTTGAGTATATGAATAAAATAAAAAATAAATAGAAAATAAATAAATGAAGAGAGAAACTAAAAGATGTGATAAATACTGCGATGAAAATTAAGAAAAAAATAAGACGTGTGAATGTATGTTTAGTATTTTTCATATTGTTTAGTATTTTTCATATTGTTTTGCAATATTTATTTAATTTTTTATCCAATCAAATATAAACATGTGACCTTCGTTAGAGAAATATTTCGTTCAAAGTAGCAATTCTCATAAAATAATCAAACTTCACATGCGCGTATATGTTTTAGTAATGATATATATATCAACATTAATTATTTCTCTATTATAAATTTATAATTGTCTCATTAACATCACTTATATGCGCATATTCTTTTCTCCCTCTTCTGTATCTTTCTCCCTAAGAGGCACCATCATCATGATGCTTGAGAAGAACGGCTTTTAGTTGTCCAAAATAGACCATTTAGTGCAGGGTTAAGTAGCTTAACACTGTTTGTGGGGCCAGGAAAATTAAATTAAAAATAAAAATATAATAAAAAAAATAATTAATTGTTGAGAAAGATTTATAGGAAGATAGCCGATGCTGATTGATATATATATATATATATATATATTATAAAAATGTGACCAACATTAATTTATTGGGAGAGAATGAAGTGGTGGCGATGGGAGCTTTCGAAAGAGTCTTCCTCCATAAGTGATAATGACTCATCTAGCAAAGATTCTCATTATGAGGAGGATTTTTTTCATGATTAGAAGACTCTTGAGCAATTAAGTTGTGGAGAAGGTTGAGACACAAAAAGATAATATCTTTCACTATAGGTGTCTTGTAATGGAAAAGTTGTATTCTATCATCATAAATATGGGTAGTAGTGTTAATATGGCTAGTCTTAATCTAGTAGAAAAATTATCTATTTCTACCTTTCCTCGTCCCAAACCTTATAAGTTATAATGGCTTAGTGAGAAGGGAGAGTTGGTGGTAAATAAGCAAGTGGTCTTGGTTTTTAGCCTAGGAAAATATAAAGATGAGGTAGTTTGTGATGTGGTTCCCATGGAAGTCACTCTCATATTGTTGGGCAGACCTTGGCAATATAATAGGAGGGTGACACATGATGGGATTACCAATAGGCTTACTTTTGAACACAAGACAAAAGGTAGTCCTCAAACCTTTGTCTCCAAGGGAGGTGTGTGAGAACCAAGTCAAAATGAGGGTGAAAAGAGAAGAGGAAAGAAAAATAAGAGTGAAGGCCAAAAAGAGTAAAGAGAAAGAGAAAAAGTGAGAAAAGAAAGAGTGTGAAAGAAAATAAAGTAATAAAAAGTGAGAAAAGTAAGAGAGAAAAGGAATCAACAAAGAGAGGCAAAAGCAAGAAAGAGGAAAAAAGAAAGGAATTTTACTTGTTAGCCATAGGGAGGTAAAGAGAGAGCCCTTGCTTTTGATGCCAACTAACATGACTTTAAATGCTTCTTCTCCTTTGATTTCTCTTTCTACTTTTGGTGCTTTTCTTGAAGAGTTCAAGGATGTATTTCCTAAATAGATGCCTCATGGGTTGCCACCCTTGAGAGGTATTGAGCATCATATAAACTTGACTCTTTAAGCTACTTTGCCCAATAGGGCTATATATAGGACCAACCCTGAGGAGTCAAAGGAGATTCAAAAACAAGTTGGCAAGTTAATGAAGAAAGGTTGGGTAAGAAAGAGCATGAGCCCTTGTGCCATGCCTGTGATTCTTGTGCCCAAGAAAGATGACACTTGGAGAATGTGAATAGATTATAAACCTATCAATAATATAATTGTTAGATATAGACACCCCATTCCCTGTTTGGATGATCTTTTGGATGAATTGCATGGTTCTAATGTGTTTTTAAAAATTGATTTGAGAAGTGTATATCACTAAATAAGGATGAGGGAATGGGATGAGTGGAAGACGACTTTCAAGACCAAATTTGATCTATATGAGTGGCTTGTCATGCCTTTTGGCTTGACTACTACCCCTAAGCACTTTTATGATATTGATGAATCATGTTGTGAGAAGCCTTATTGGCAAGTGTGTGGTTTTTTTTTTTATGATATTTTGATATACTCTACTTATGTGAATGGTCATCTCTTGCATGTTAGGATTGTTTTAAAGATTCTTAGAATGGAATCCTTGTATGATAATTTAGAAAATTGTATCTTTTGCACTCATGAGGTTGTCTTCCTAGACTTTGTGGTTGGCTCCCATGTAGTCGAGGTAGATGAGGAGAAGGTTAAGGCCATCCAAGAGTGGCCTATACCTAAGACCGTGAGTGAAATGAGGATTTTTCATGGGCTTGCTATTTTTTATAGGAGTTTTATGAAACATTAACACACTTGCAGTTCTCCTCAATGAAATAATTAAAAAAAGTGTTGGTTTAAATGGGAAGAGAATCAAGAGAAAGTTTTCCAAGTCTTAAAGGATAGGCTCACTCATGTCCCATCCTAACACTCCCAAATTTCATTAAGTCTTTTAAGTTGGAACAATTCTCATATGTCATTAAGCATAAGCAACGCAAATTGAATATAATGGCAAATGCGCTTTCTAAGAGATATGCTTTGATTTCCATGCTTGAAACTAAATTCCTTGGTCTTGAATGTATTAAGGAATTGTATAAGAATGATATTGATTTTGGTGATGTCCTTGCCTTGTGTGCTAATTCGACCAATGGTAGCTATTATAGGCATGATTCTTTTTGTTTAAAGAAAAGAGATTATGTGCACCTAAAAGTTCCATAAGAGAATTACTAATGAAAGAGATACATGAAGGTGTTCTAATAGGCCACTTTGGGGAGCTTCAAACTTATGAGGTTTTTGTTGGAACATAAGTTTATGTGTCTAAAACAACCCAAGAGTTTTGATGATAACAAACATTATGATTAAAGGATGATATCTTATGTTTAACCAGTGTTCTCTAGCTTTTAGAAGAACAACAAGTTATTGGACTTATGTTTGGTACGCATCCATCAAGAGCTTGTCATCCAAAGAAGAGCTCACCGTCTAAAAAAGAGATTGTCCAACACAGAACCAATGCACAATTATATATAGAAAGCATCTCTCTTTAAACGTAAAGAGTTATTTAACATACTTATCTTATCCCATGAATCCTTTCTACATATATGAGCTTGTAATCATTACACAACATTCAAAATTTTCGTTGTATCTAATGCATGTTAATTTTCAGATTGATGAAAGTCCAAATATTTTATTATCACAAGTCAAGTTTGATAAAAGGAAGCTCATATCATGACTCCTCTCAAAAGGAACCAAAAAGAAGCTTCATCGCATATTAGTAGAAGAAAGCATGTCAAGTTCAGAGAAAAATAGCTTTCTTTAACACAACTTTTCTTTATCTTTAAAAAAAATGAGTCTTTGTAGAAGTACAACAAAAAACAAATCTTTGACATGTAATGCTGACGTAACCACTCCTCATACAAGAGCAACGTTTGTCTTTCTACATGCTTATAAAAGGGATTGATTAATCTCAAAGAAATCAACCAAGTGAATGAAAACAAAAAACATTTTCTTATGCTTTTTGGATGACGTTTTGTAAAATCTTTATAAAGCTTACTTTGCGAGGATTAAAACATAATTTATTGAGCATAAGTCAATTGTATGATAGTAGATATAATGTATCATTTAACAAGGGAGAATGCATAGTCAAAGATTGTAATGGTTCAATAATATTTTCTGCCAAGAGACAGAATAATCTTTATAAGATTGATCTGACTGACCTGACAAATCAAAATGTAATTTTTCTGGTGTCTATAAACAATGATCAATGGACATGACACAAGAAACTTGGTCATGCAATCTTGAGACTTATCTCCAAGATGAAAAAGCATAACCTCGTGAGAGGACTACCAAGCCTTGTGTACAAAATTGATCTATTATGTGACACTTGTCAAAAAAGGAAATAAGTCAGAGGATCTTTTAGGTCCAAAAACGTTGTTTTTACTTCTCGACCTTTAGAAATTGATTTGTTTGGGCCTACTAGAATTGTCTCATTGGATGGAAAACATTATAGACTACTAGTAATTGATGATTGTTTTAGATGGACATGAGTCATGTTCCTTGCTTACAAGGATGAGTCTTTTAAAGTCTTCTTTGTATTCTATAAATGTGTTCAAAATGAAAAAGATATTAAAATTGTCTCTATCCGAAGTGATCATGGGAGAGAATTTAAAAATGAAAACTTTTAGCAGTTTTGTGAAGAACAATGAATTCTTCATAATTTTTCCTATCCAAGAACACCTCAACAAAATGGTGTTGTGGAAAGGAAAAACCAACATCTTTAAGAGATGGCTAGAACAATGTTAAATGATTTTAACTCTCCCAAGTTCTTTTAGGTAGAAGTTGTTAATACAACTTGTTATTTACAAAACAAAATATATATTAGACTCATTTTGAAAAAGACTCTCCATGAATTGTGGAAAAGTAGACAACTCAACTAACGATTGCAAGTTTGATAAAGAATTACCAGAGCTGGATGATTCTTTTGCAAATTTAAATTTAAAAGATCTATAGATGTTGTAACCTAATTTGGACAATAAATCAAAAGAAAATAAAGCTAAGACTTGTTCAAGGAACTGGTAAAAAAACCTACAATCCAGAGTAATAAATCCTTGGAAATATTCAAGACAGAGTCAAAACTCAATCAACATTCAATGATCAAGCTCAAATTTCTTTGCTCTTTGAAGTTGAACTAAAGAGCGTAAAGGGTGCTCTTATGGAAGAAGGTTGGATCAAGGTCATGTAAGAAGAACTAAATTAGTTCTAGAAGAATTATAACATTCATTATGAAATGAAGTTTAAAAGTCTACAAATTAGTATGTGTGTCCATATCATGTTCGTCCATAGCATGTTTGTCTATAGCATAATTGCATGATAAGTAATTTTCTTTTTTACTCGCTGAGTCAATTGTTTTTAACTCTCCCTTTCGTAAAACGTTATTTATCGTTGTAAATTCTTAATGGCTATGTTTTTCACTATTTAATGTTTTTATTACCATTAGTTATAAGAGTTTTCTTAAATCAAAATTTCTCACAAAACTTTCTTGTTTCCGAATTGCTATTGCGAAAATTTTCTTTCTGGCTTGCTCTCTTTTTGAGTTCTTCCTTTCTCTTTAAACACTACCTTTAATCCTTATAAATGACTCGCAATGCTGACCCTTGCAACCTCGATCCTCTTGACTACTTTTGTAGAGGACAGAATCACAAACCCTAACTGTTGGGTTATTTTTGAAAACTCGTATGTGAATACAAAGTCTTCTGTTCCTCACTGGTGCCTCTTTTATAAGAGGAGAAGGGTTAGATTGAGTAGACATATGGAGAGAAAGTGAATTTCACAAAGATTGACAGAAAGTAGATTTCTCAAATATAGAGAGTGAGAATTTAAATATAGAAAGAGAGAATTTTTCCACATAGTGGGTGAAAAATAACTCTTGTCTTTTAATTGTCATAGTGGATTAATTTCTTTGTGCAGACGACCATGGTTTTTTCCCACTTTGAGGGAGTTTTTCCAATGCTAAAAATATTAATCTCTTGTGTGATTCTTACCATTATTACCGTTATTCGTTTTGCGTTTGTAGTTCTTTCCTGGGATTAACTTGTAAGTTAGGGAAATATTTATCCGTTGCATTGTGTCACCACCACATTGGTGATGCATTACCTTCCCATCATCAAAGTGATGGCCTTTTTTCCATCACTAACTAACTGGTAGTATATACAAAATACTTTTTTGACATCCTAGCTACCGCTGAAATGGGGATTGACCTCACCTCCGATTTAAACTCATGTGGATTCTTCCCATCTTTAAACTTGATTTTCCATGCGGCAAAGAATTAACATCTTCCTCATAACTCAATTTTGATGTATAAGTTTTTATCTTTTTAAAATAAAATTTATAAATATTTGTTTAATAAATGCTCTTGCGGTATGGGGTGAAATGAAAAAAAAAAAAAAGTTATTTAACAAGATGAGTGATAGGAATTGCTACTCCTAGCCAACCCGTGGCATTGCCAGCCCTGTTTCCTTACGATTCTGGAATTTTTTTTTTTCGTGAAGAATGTTACGTCTCGTATATCAATTAATATTTTTTTTTTATTTTAAAAAATAGTAGAACGAGGAGGCGCCCCTACCAAAAAGCACCGGAAACTTGAATTCACTTTTGTAAAAGATGAAATTCTTACTAAATCTTTAATCATATGTACTAACGCAATATATCAATCAATAGTTTGATGACCCATCTCAAACCAAATAATTAATATTAATATCTATAATATTACGATGGAAGCGTTAGAAGACAAAAATTACTAATAATAAAAGAAAACTAATATTTTATTCTTACCATTGGTATCACATGTGAGACGATCTAATGGATATCATTGACGGGCTGGTCATACGCAGAGTGCAACTTTCCTATTCACACAAAATAATTATTTTTTTTTATACATTTTAGTGATCCATACGGTGGACGATATTAATGGGCTATTATAAAATATTATTACAGGACATTATATTTAAATATGATATTTTTATATTTAATAATTATATTTAAATATTTAAAACGTCTGAAATATAATCAAATCACATGACCATTTTACATTAAAATGAATAGAAAAATTAATCAATCAAAATTTAATATTTTAAAGATTAAGTTATAAAATATAATTAATAAAAAGATATATCAAAGCATATCATTATTTCATTACTATAAACATGATTATCTTTAAAACTTGATATTGATGTATTGATTATCTTTTTTTTTCTTTTTTGGTGTATTCTGCGACGATTATCTTTAATTAATAGTAAAATAACTCTTGAAAAAAGTTTTTTTAATAATTAACTTTGTTTTTAATTGTTATCAAATGATATTTTTATACTCATTAAATTTCAACAATATCATCAACAAAAACATTCAACAGCAGATACTTAATAATAATAATAATAATAGATACTTAACCTAAATAAATTGATCTTACAATGCACTTAATATACGGTGACAATATAATCCATTAAATTCATTTTTTTCAAGTTTGAATTTATTTCACAAACAAGATAAATTATATGCAACAAATTGCACCGGTTGAAGAATTAAATTTGAAAACATGTTAATCAAGAATGCAATGTTGGCAAGACATAGAGTTTAAACTTTTTAAACGTTTATTAAAAATTACACTTTTATAAATAATTACTCGTCTCGTTTATAAAAAATTACACGTTTAACCAAAATAAAAACAACTAAACTAATTCCAGTAGCAAAAATAATGCATTCGATTAAGTAAGACATAAATTTATGTACCCAAAAAACAAATGTACCCCAAAAATAATTAAGACATAAAATTAATCAAAGACTTTGGTATTAAGGAATCCTTTATGGTGCTATTATTGTTAACAATATTGGGTGTAATGTGTATACTCCAAGAATAAATTAAGTATCATCTTATCACGACTTCTTAGAAATCCCAAAAACGTCAATTTCCACTACCTGTGTGTTTTCCTACGACTATAAAAAAAAATTAAGGACAGACTGTATACATGTTGTAGTTTTTTTTTTCTTTTTTCTTTTTTTTTCTTTTTATAAATCTGATACTTCTTCATAATCTATTGTAGGTTGCAATTTCTTGTGTGAAAAGTAAGTTAGATATAAAGATTTTGATTTATGACAAAAAAAAAAGTCAAAA
Source organism: Mucuna pruriens (assembly GCA_025330945.1). Taxonomy (NCBI): domain Eukaryota; kingdom Viridiplantae; phylum Streptophyta; class Magnoliopsida; order Fabales; family Fabaceae; genus Mucuna; species Mucuna pruriens. The sequence goes on along the minus strand of JAENHJ010000173.1, from coordinate 1,777,360 downwards.
GAATTTAATTATTAGAAATATTGTATATAAAAAAGTGTTTTATAAGATACAAAAAGTATCAAAGGTTTGGCTTTGTACAATTTTATTTATTAATTTTTACTTTCTATTTTGCAGTGGTATCAATTTTTTGTTTTCTATAATATTTAATAATAATAAAAATGTCAAGCACAAATTATAATTTTATGATATTAATTAGTGCCCATGAGCAACTAGTTATACAACATCCACTTAGTTAAAGCCTTAAATTAGATGGAGGACGATTCTGCTTTTTGTTCATTTTTATAATGAAACATGTCACGTGTATAAATCAATAGGTCGCCACCTATGTTTTTCTTTTGTTCATTTTTCTAGAGTAGTTGAGCCATATCAATCCACATAATATTATACTACAGTATACACTTATTGGACGTTGCTAGTTATTAATAAGTTAGGCAGATCAATAGGACTGTTAATAGTTAGGCCGATCAGTTTGACATAAAAAAATGAGTAAGATAACTAAAATTTAGGTCTGAAATCTGCTAACCTGTGGGCTAACTTGTGGTTGGTCGCGTAATATGCTTATTCAAAATTAAAAAAATAGAAAATATAAAATTTATGTATAATACTCTACCTTCTAGGACATGTTTTTCTTTTATGATTTAATCAATTGATATTACGTACCGTTTTCAGTTTCTCGTTTTTTATCTATCAAAAAAGGTATTTGAATCTTTAAAAGAATATTGGAGAATTGTAAGTAGAGGTGAGAATGCCAATTTAAGTTTGATTCCGGTATAATTTTTTTTTCTAAAATATCTAAATTTTTAAAGATAAAAGTACCAAATTAAATAGATCTAGTTCTTTTTTAACCAGTTTTTTTTTTTTATCAGTTTGATTTCGTAGGAAGACTTAACTTATTTTATCACATCTAATTATAAGAAAAAGGTATTTTATAAAAAATTTTAAATTTTTTTTATTATATTGAGCTCATATTTTGTTTATGACCAAACTTGGTCAAATTTTGAATTTAAAATATATGATAACATTATCATTAATAATTAGAATAGTATAATATAATGAGATGGAGAGAGATTTATTTTACATAAATAATATATAATTAAAAATTAATATTACAAAATTCATGTTAAAAAAATAAGAAAAGACTTGAAAAAATGATGGGTTTCCCTATTCGCCCCTCAACATGTAGAGGATTGAGTAAGAATAGAAAAAGTGCTATCATAATTAAATTGACTTAGTTCGGCCAGACCCAAAATTATAGTCGTTTTATTAGGTAAGTTGGTAGTAAATTAAGGACTAAGAAAACCATTACCAAAATGTCAAAATCCTAAAAATAACTAAAGATTTTGTGACAATCAAAATTAGAGATATGTGTAAAGACTTAAAATATATTTAAGTATATATATATAATTACATTAATTATATATTTTAAAATAATCTAATTATCTTAATTTAAAATTTTTTATTTATTAATTTCTTATTCAATGATTTTAAAAATACTCATTAGCATGATCCATAAAACATTTAGTAAAGTGTATAATATTTTCACACTATATATTTATGGGAAGTAAAAGTAAATGATAACATGTGTTTTAAGAATATTGGTTAAAAATATAAAAATAAAAAATTATTACAAATATTATTAATGCACTTCAATATGATCTTCAATACATTCTCAACAAAAATTTTAATAAAAAAACTCTCTATTATCAGTCCTTTATCAGTGCTTTAAGGATACTAATTATAAGAGCGTTATACGAATATTGAATTAGAGAATGCTAGATAACAAATAACCTTACTATATGATTAAGAAATCAAAAGAGATAATAATTTTATTATGAGTGATACCAATACATTCCTAATATGATTCCATACAAAAAGTATATATTAAGATTGAGTTCTTAATCAAAATCGTTACGAAACTTGTTAGTATGAGCTATTAAATTAAAAATATATTACTTTCAAATGTTACAAAAATTTTTTTATGACAAATTACCGGAAGTTTAATGAAACTATATCCAATATTCTTTTCTTTCTCTACACTACTTTGATCTGCGTTTATCATATTTATATCTATACATATAAATATATAACCACATAAAAAATTAGGAACTGTCTGTGTTAGTATGGATCCGGAGAGTATATAATATTTAGTTAATATATAAATTAAGAGAGATTTGTGTTGAATAAAAAATGGAATATTTAATGAAATTTTATTAACCCTCAAGAGAAATATGAATATAATTTTTATAAATAATTATTCTACAAAAAATAATAATATCGAAAGGATAAAGGTTGAAAACGAAATGAAAAACACGTGCGTCGTGGAATTTGTCAAAGATTTTAGAAATATTGTAATTTGTGGTTTGTCTAGTTGTCTTGTATTCTACAAGAAATAATAATATCGAAAGGATAAACGTTGAAAATGAAATGAAAAACACGTTCGTTGTGGAATTTGTCAAAGTTTTTAAAAATGTAATACGTGGTTTTCCTATTTGTGTTTAATTATAATTAATTTGTAAAAAAATTATTATATTAACTTATCTAAAAAAAAAATTAATCTATGTATAGGATAATTTTAGCTAATGTAAAAGTCCATTTTATTTTTTCTTTTTATTTTCTCTTCTAAACCAAATATTATATTATATATATTTTTATTTGTCCTCGTGCATTCATTGAATTTACCATCATACTTTGTTTGCTCTTTGTTTCGACGGAATGGAATAAAATATAATAGAATTATATGAAAATAAATAAAATTATTGCATTTTTATTTAGCTATTTTATAACGAAACAAAGTAAAATTTGTATTTATTATTTAAAAAGTATGATGATTATGAATAAAATGAGATCAGATGCATCCATATTCCTACATAGTCTTGGCATCTTAAAAAGTATAACGAAAATATAAAAAAAAAACATTATTAATTTTGAAAATATTTTAATAAATATTATATTTCAACTATATCATACAATATTATTAATAATATATCATATTTATTAAATATCAGTAAAGATATAAAATAAATATTACTAATAAAATATAAAATAAATTACACCACTATTTTCTGAAATTTTATCAAATTTTACTCTATATTTTTCTATTTTTATTCCTACATTAATCTCTTTAATTATTTAAAAATATTATTGTAATATTTTATATATATTATACTAACTCATCTTAATTATTTAAAAATATTACTCAATATAATCCTATGAAAAAAGTTGCTGTAAGAATTATGTGCGATAAAAAAATCTAGAAATACGAACGTAATTTACTCTAAAGTATTTGATTTCACCGTTCGTGTCCATATTTATCGAAAACTCGCTTTATAACCAGCATGATAGTCTATAAATAGATTCTTCCAGCGTTGCTTAATGACGCAACTGAACAAGAAAAAGGCTTGCACAGAAATGAAGAGTACTACATTGTTGGCTCTCTTTCTACTTTGTGTCTTCACCCCACATCTAGCTTCAAGCACCACTGATTTTGTGGTGGACACCGACGGTGATTATCTTCGAAATGGTGGCACATACTATGTGTTGCCAGTTATAAGAGGAAGGGGTGGTGGAATAGAACAAGCCTTAACAGGAAACGAAACATGCCCTCTCACTGTTGTGAAATCTCCCCTTGAGGTCTCCAAGGGACTACCGCTAATAATTTCATCTCCATTCCGAATACTTTATATCTACGAAGGCCTTATTTTGAACATTAGGTTCACTTTTGTACCGTCGTGTGCCCCCGTTCCTTCTACGTGGACCATTGTCGAGGGTCTACCGGAAGGACTCGCTGTTAAACTTACCGGCTACGAAAATACAGTACCCGGTTGGTTTAAAATTAAGAGAGCTTCCCTTGACTTTAACGACTATAAGCTTGTGTTCTGTGCACGTGACGATAGCACGTGTGGGGATATTGGGATTTACATCGATCGTCATGGAATCAGGCGTTTGGTGGTGACCCAGAACGATCCATTATTGGTTCGCTTTCAGAAAGTTACATCATCAACTGCATGAACCACCACTCGCCCTGAAAAATCATGTGCTAGCTTTCTCGTAGCGAGAGAGACAAGTGTAAGAATAAACACATGATCTGGTTGTAAACTTGTAATAAATTATTCTAACACTAAGATAATGTTTTACTTTACGAATTCCTGTAATACCTATGTGTACACACATCATTTCTGTCAAACGTGATATTGTTCAATTATTCGTGCTACGCACTAACTCCAACTTCCCAATTCGATCGGCATCGGTGACCCAAATCGGAGTTTTACTGGTCTTTCTCTCAAACATCTAGAGTGTGTCAAGGTCTACAAATATTTGATTTACTTACAAAATTTCTTGTATGTAAGTATGTATTGTGTGTATCTTTCCTCAACTTAATTTTTCTTTTTTCTTTTTGTAATTTAATACATTAGTTGTTGGTGAAAGAAAGGCGGCTCATTTTTCCTTTGAGTTGCTTGCGTGCAGGCCTAGAGGGGCTCAATTATAATATACACCATCCGAACTCCAAGTAAAGAAATTCTAAGAATGGTAGACTTAAATATAAATTATTTTTATTTTATTTAATAATATTATTTTTAAAATATTTTTAATTAAAATTCTTATTTTAATAATTTTTTATTATTAATATCGAGTTTTAATAAAAAATAATTTTAAAAATATTATTTTTTAAATGAAATCAATAATATCAAATAATGTTAATTAAATTTCTTAATTAATGTAAAATTTTTACTCATAATTGAATTCAAAAGCCATATATTTTTTTCTCAAGAGATAAAACAAAACGATAGAAACTAATTCTCGTAGAAACTAGTCCCCATGGAGTATGTTAGGAGAGGAAGTCGCAAGCTTAAAGGTATAGGTCCAAAACAACTAATTAAAGACTCAACACATCTTGCACATAAAATGTTTGCAATTGATTCCTTCTCAATAGGTATGATAAAGTGTGAAATCTCAATCCTTTCACATCTACATTCAAATAATTGAATATTCATTTGTAAATAGATGATGATGCAAAGTATCTCTTAAGAAATCAATACAAATCCTTGAGTTAGAATAGCATCTCACTTTCTTGAAATCCAACTCCTAACACATGCACACACCTTGAAGCAAAAGTAATATATGTAAAAAGAATGTTAGAAACTCCAACATTAATTCCATAGAAGTCTTTGACAGAATGTCCACTAAAATCCATGCAAAGTCCTCCAAGCCTATCATTCCAGGGACAAATAGGACACTACCATTCACATTCAAAACAAGAATATTCATGTTTGGCCTTTATCACGAGACCTATTAAGTAATATTCTAAAGTCATATATGACTAAGAAAAAATTATTTTTCTATTATTTTTTTAAGTTTTTAAGATGAAATTTTTTTTTTCTTAAGAAAGGAAGATGTGATTAACGATAAATTAAAGAGGAAAGCATTTATCAATTCCAAAGAGGATTCTACCAAAGAATAATATGAACCTAGGCCAGAGAGGCAAGTAGACGAACAACTTCATTGAACATTCTACCAAAGAATAATATGAAACATAGTTTTTTTATCCAAATAATATTAAATTAGTCTATTTAGTTTATATTTAGTGTAATTATGGTGTTGAAATTTATTTTAAGTCAAGTGAAACTATTTAATTTTAAAATAACGTAATTTAGTATTTTTATCTTTAAATTTTACATTTTTTTTTGTTTTTTATCCAAATAACAGTTTTTTTAAACAAAATTAGACTTTTCAGCTTATATTTCTTGTAACTATGATGATGAATTTTCTTTTAAGTCAAGTGAGATTATTTGTTTTGAAAATAAAGAAAATTTAGTATTGTCTTTAAATTTTAGATATTTCGTTTTTTATCTAAATAATAGTTTTTTTTTAATTAAATTAGTCTTATGAGTTTATATTTCGTGTAATTATGGTGTTGAAGTTTATCTTAAGTCAAATAAGTCTATTTATTTTTAAAATGAAGTAAATTTATTATTTTTTGTCTTTAAATTTTAGATATTTTCGTTCTTTATCCAAATAATAGTGCTTTTTTAATTAAATTAGTCTTTTGAGTTTATATTCGTGTAACTATGGTAATGAAGTCTATTTTAAGTCAAGTGAGACTAGTTATTTTGAAAATAAAGTAAATTTAGTATATTTGTCTTTAAAGTTTAGATATTTTCGTTCTTTATCTAAATAATAGTGTTTTTTTTAAATAAATTAGTCTTTTGAGTTTATATTTCGTGTAATTATGGTGTTGAAGTTTATTTTAAGTTAACAAATTCTATTTATTTTTAAAATGAAGTAAATTTAGTATTTTTATCTTTAGATATTTTCGTTCTTTATCCAAATAATAGTGCTTTTTAATTAAATTAGTTTTTTGAGTTTATATTTCATGTAATTATGGTGTTGAAGTTTATTTTAAGTCAACTAACTCTATTTATTTTTAAAATGAAGTAAATTTGGTATTTTTGTTTTTAAATTTTAGATATTTTCATTCTTTATCTAAATAATAGTGCTTTTTTTTTTAACTTAAATTAGTCTTTTGAGTTTATATTTCGTGTAATTATGGTTTTGAAGTTTATTGTAAGTCAACTAAGACTATTTATTTTTAAAATAATGTAAATTTAGTAATTTTGTCTTTAAATTTTAGATATTTTCATTCTTTATCCAAATAATAGTGCATATTTTAATTAAATTAGTCTTTTGAGTTTATATTTAGAGTAATTATGGTGTTGAAGTTTATTTTAAGTCAAGTGAGACTATATATTTTAAAAATAACATAAATTTAGTATTTTTGTCTTTAAATTTTAGATATTTTCGTACTTTATCCAAATAATAGTGCTTTTTTTAATTAAATTAGTCTTTTGAGTTTATATTTAGTGTAATTATGGTGATGAATTTTATTTTAAGTCAAGTGAGATTATTTGTTTTGAAAATAAAGTAAATTTAGTATTTTTGTCTTTAAATTTTAGATATTTTCGTTGTTTATCCAAATAATAGTGTTCTTTTAATTAAATTAGTCTTTTGAGTTTATATTTAGTGTAATTATGGTGATGAAGTTTGTTCTAAATCAAGTGAGATTATTTGTTTTGAAAATAAAGTAAATCTAGTATTTTTGTCTTTAAATTTTAGATATTTTCATTGTTTATTCAAATAATAGTGTTTTTTTAATTAAATTAGTCTTTGAAGTTTATATTTAGTGTAATTATGGTATTGAAATTTATTTTAAGTCAACTAAGTTTATTTATTTTTAAAACAAAGTAAATTTAGTATTTTTTTCTTTAAATTTTAGATATTTTCATTGTGTATCCAAATAATAGTGTTTTTTAATTAAGTTAATCTTTTGAGTTTTTATTTCGTGTAATTATGACATTGAAGTTTATTTTAAGTCAAGTGAGACTATTTATTTTTAAAATAAAGTAAATTTAGTATTTTTGTCTTTAACTTTTAGATATTTTAATTCTTTATCCATATAATAGTGCGTATTTTAATTAAATTACTCTTTTATGTTTATATTTTGTATAATTATGATGTTGAAGTTTATTTTATGTCAAGTGAGACTATTCATTTTCACCTTTATTTTCTAGCATCCCACCTTCATTTTCAAAATTTCTCACCTTCTTTTTCAAATATTTTTCACCCTCACTTAAAAATTTCCAACTTCAACTCTCATTCTCTCTATCTTACTTTCCCTCTTCATCTCACTCTCTGACCACCATCACCGTTGACCACCGCCACCTACCCTTCCTCTCTCTTTTCCCTCCCTTTACTCTCTCCCCCCTCCTCCCTCCCTGCTCGCCGCCGCCCTCACTACGCAAAACTACTGCCCTCATGTGCCTTCCCCCCGCACTCAGGTCGTGGTCCATGCCCCACCCTTCCCAGGCCAGATCCCCCTCCTCACCATGTCACACTGCCCCACTCACTCGTCGTTCGCCACCTAAGTCGTGCCCCTCGATCCCCGTGCACTGCCTTGATTTGCACACACACCATTTCTCGTGCCTCCTCGATTTGCATGCAACCATTTAATTTTTTATTCTTTTAGATAATTAGTGACCGGTTTAATGACCAAAATTTTTTTAGATAATTAGCAACTGATTTAGCGACTGAATATTAAATTTTTAATTTTTTCAAATAATTAGCAACCAATTTAGCAACCAAAAATTTATTTATTTTTTATTTTTTAGATAATTAGCAACTGATTTAAAGACCAAATATTTAAATTTATTTTTATTTTTTCTCATAATTAGCGAACGAATTTTTATTTTATTTTTTGCTTTTTCAAAAATTAGCGACTAAAATAGACACCTCCCTTTGCTGTCGCTATTTCTAGTGCCTTTAGTATGGTAATCGTCAACCACTAAGTTCGTTAGCGATCGAAATTTGGTTGTAGACACCGAATCAAAAAGTCGGTCGCTAAATGTTTTAGCGACGGAAAATGTCGGTTGATAAAGAATTTAGTCACCAATTTTTAAAATTAGCATCCAATTTTTAAGTTTAGCGACCAATTTTGCTGGTAGCTAAACTTCAATTATTTGTAATGTATGCTCAGATAGCAGGATGGTGTTGAGAGATCAGAGATATGAGTAAGAAGAATGTTGAGCAAAGAGACGAGAAGAACACAATGTCGCTTGGGTAAAATGAAGCAAAAAACTATTACAAGCAGCTAGGGTAAATGTACATTAATTTAGGCTCTTGCATCATGGGCCTCGCACTTTCTTGTTATGTCAAGTTTAGTCAGGTTCAATTTTCACTAGGTTTAAAAATACAAAACCAAATCCACCTTATATAATCCATTCTAAAGCAAAAAATTCACTTGCGGTATTTGATAGTACACAGTTTATACCCCTTAGTAGGTCTTTAAGATGGGTGCAATGGAATATAAATTGTGGTTCAGAATTATGTATTAGCTAAGATTTAGATTTCCAAGGATAAACTAAGGAAAATACAAACCTAGGCTAATTCTAATTCATTGATTTTAGCTAACAGAAATATGAAGTCTTGTTTTGCAAGTTAAAAGAGAATCCAAAAGAGGTCAAAGTCAACAAGGAGTATCTCGGCCAGACAAAGACAACTCTACAGGACCGACTCCATGGCCAACCACAAAGTAGAACCGACTCCCATCTAGAACCGGATCCGTCCTAGCTCTAGAAGGTCGACTCCGCTAAAAGCAAGATCCAAGCAAGTGAGAAATAATTAAACACGTGGGAGTTAGGAAAGTAGTTAGGATTGTTATTTTTGGTATTTCTATTTAGTCAGGTAGTTAAATTTGTTATTTCAGTTATTGTGGTTATAGAGTTAGTTAGGATATGAATATAAATAGGAATGTATGTCAATGTTCATTAGTTGGCAAAAGAAAAACAAAGAAATACACACACTTAGCATTCCACATACACCTTCCTTTCCAAAACAACCAAGTTCACTTTACACCTCTTTGTTTCACGATGCTTCAGGAAGTGCCTAGTCAATTGAGTAGGTGCAGGACCAAAGTTTGGGTAGTGGTCGGTTGCAAAGAGGAGAATGTCAAGGCACATTGGCACACTGCTTAGTGATTTAACCCCTCAGTACTTGGCCATCGGAGGTGGAACACTGCAAACTACTATGGCAATTATCACAGCAAGTTGATCCATTCACCATCAAGAACCTTGTTTTTCCTTGTATCACGATCTAAGTTGAATCAATGAATGATTGTAATGTTTTTGTTATTATGTTAGATTTCTATAGTATAATTTGTTCTTGCATATTCACAATTGTGTTCAGTAAGAATTAGAGCACCGTTATTCTAGGGGCGAATGGAACCATTCTAACAACAAAATAGATAAATTCTAGATAATTTACATCAATCAAGCGCGTATTCTAGATAATTTACAGTGAGCAGATAAATATGTCATAAGTGTCTTACTAATCTTAAATAATCTTAGCATTCTAGTTTTACATTCTTTAGTTAGATCTTTACATTTCTTGCAAAATTTAATATTTTCCTATAAAACCCCCATTTCCATTTCTCTGTTAGAGTCCACATTCCACACAATCAATGAGTAATCTTTAGTAGCCTTGAACCTTAAAAATATAGAAGCAAAATTGTCCTTGAGAAGAATGATCTAGGTTGAACCTGTGCTACATTAGCTTAGGAAAATCTAGTAATTTGATAGAGGAAATGACGACTAATCCTTAGCACTATCAAATTGGCGCCATTGTCGAGGATACATGTTCTATGTTCCTAAGTGTGTTGAGTCTGATAAAGAACAGAACCCGAGTCTCTAGTATGCATGTTTATAGGATTTTTTTTTCTTTCTTTTTACTAACTGACTGATTTTATTTTTGTTCAATAACTACTGCATTTGTCTGAGTCTGTTTTCTATGATTTTATAGCCGAGTTTATTGTGCTTATAACACTCTGTTAATCTTGCTTTTAGTCAGTGTCAGAGTCTTGTTTTTTTGCGTGCCGAGTCCGTTTTGAGGTCAGTATGCATGCGAGTTTTGAGTTTTTTTTTGTTTGTAATAATTGGCTATATGTGCCGAGACTATCTACACTAGATTTTGCATGTACTAGGATTTGTATGCGTAGGGTTAGTATAGATCGAGTCTTTATGCATGTTTATTCAAGTCCATGTTTGTCATATTCAGTGTAGCCGAGCATTTTTGAGTTCCCCTTTCCCGCATATTTTGTTTTTAGTAAATTTTGTAATTGTATAATATTTTTCGTCTGCATTTTTCCTTTTTGTTGATATTATTGCGGTATCTTGCATGCATTTCTCTGTCTGCACAACTACCATTTAGACATTTAGGTGGAATTCTGCATAGTACGTATAATTAGGAAAAGGAATTTTGGTAGTTTGCATCCATTTGATCCTAAGATAGAAAAGAATTTGAACAGTATCAGGAAATCTAAAAACATGCATGTAGGATATGGTAGCAATAGTTTCAGCTCTATACCCGAGACTGACCATTTTGAAATTAAGCCTAACTTTGCAGATAATCCATTGTTTGAGTCGGAACCAATAGAAAACAATAACAGGACATTGAAGGAGCTGGCGATGCCAAATGTGTTGTACCAGCCATGGTGCATCCAATATCTATAGCTGGAGCCGGCCTAGTCATACGAATTGAAGTTTGAACACATACACTTGTTACCCAAATTTCACAGTCTTGTAGGCGAGGACCCACACAAACATTTGAATGAGTTCCACGTGGTCTGCTCTATGATGAGATCGCAGGGGATACCAAAGGATTACATAAAGATAAAGGCGTTTTCGTTCTCCTTCGATGGAGCAGTGAAAGACTGGCTATATTTGCAGACGGTTATGTTCAACACATGAGGAGATATAAGGCGAATTTTCCTCGAGAAGTTCTTCTTAGCATCCAGGATAGCGGCCATCCGAAAGGAGATTTGCAGAATCCATCAACATTCAAGGGAAACTTTGCATGAGTACTGGGAGAGGTTTAATAAGTTATGTGCCACATGTCCACATCACCAGATCAATGAACAACTGCTATTGTAATACTTTTATGAAGGTTTACTAATAATGGACAGGAACATTATCGATGTGGCAAGTGGGGGATCCTTGATGGATAAAACCCCAGCGATAGTAAGGCACCTAATCTCGAACATGGCAAGCAACACGTAATTGTTTGGGGTCAGAGAAGGAGCCAACACCTCAAAGATAGTAAGCAAAGTTAGCACGTTTGACAGTCAGAGATTGGAAAATCAGTTGATGGAGCTCACATCTTTAGTGAGGCAACTCGCTATCGTCCAACATCAACAAGTCGTGCAACTAGTATGTGGGATCTATGCCTTAGTGGAGCACCCCACTGATATGTGCCCCACTTTGCAGGAATCAGAGATGGAAAGTACAAAATGTGTTGGAGCATTAAGAGGCAGGCACCAAGGCAGGCATATCTGAATCGACAGTTCGATAATCAACAATTTTAGAGGCAACAGTACCTGCCAAATCCAAATCAGGCGCAATATACAACACCAAGGTTTGGACCAACTGGGATCATGCTGGGTCTGAATCAAGCCAGTTATCAACAGTAGGGACCAAGATACCAGGCACCACCATTCTGTCAACAACCGCATCAACAAATGCCACCGCAGGAGAATAATCCCATAATGGAGGACTTGATTTTGCAATTTCAACAAAACATAACTACGACCACACATGACTTGAAAATACAGGTAGGACAACTGGCCGACACTATGAGTTAGATGCAATCGTCCAGTTTCGGAAGTATACCCTTGCAGACAATTCCGAATTCGCAAGGGAGAGGAGTCAATACTGTGCGCCTACAAAGCAGTAAAGAGTTACCACAACCAGATGCACCTCAGTCGAGTTTGGAACCAGCCGAAGCCAAGACCGAACTGAGAGTCAACTCCCAAGTGCAAGAATTGGCCAGAAGTATTCCACTGCCATTCCCTAACCAAACAGTCTGGGCAAGAAGATACGAGATCAATGAAGACTTCCTCAAGTTGTTTAGGAAGGTGGAGATTAATATTCAACTTCTCGATGCCATAAGACAAGTTCCCAGATACACTAAGTTCCTCAAGGAACTCTATGTCCATAAAAGGAAGAAGAAGGGAGTCATCAAGATAGGGGGAGTCGTGTCAGTGTTAGTCAAGCATGAAAACACCAATGTTCAACGGATCTTACCAAAGAAGTGTCAAGACCCAGGCATCTTCACGGTTCCATGCACCATCAGTAGTTGTACGTTCACCAATGCAATGTTGGACCTTAGAGAATCAATCAACGTCATGCTAGTGTCAATATACAAGTCACTCAACTTAGGGGACTTAAAGCCAACAAGAATGGTGATTCAACTTGTTAATAGAAGCGTTGTGCGAACCCTAGGCATTCTCAAAGATATCGTCGTCCAAGTTAACGAGTTAATCTTCCCAACAGATTTCTATGTGCTAGACATGAAGGACAAACCATCCGGGGAAGGATCTGCTCTAATTTTGGGACGACCCTTTTTGATGATGGTAAGGAGAAAGATTGACATTCATGTTGGGACCCTCTCAATGGAGTTTGGGGATACTTTTGTGAATTTCAACATTTTTGAAGCACTAAAGCATCCCGTCGAAGATCATTCCATCTTCAGCATTGACACCATTGATGGACTTGTCAAAGGCTATTTCCAAATAGGCATTGGCAATGTTAGCCTAGTTAATTTTGTTGATATTTTTGATGTAATCAATAAATTTTATACTGAGGCGGCAAAAGCCGATTCTGAAATGCTATCTCTCATATTTCCTTTTTCATATTCTGAGGATTTTATTTCTTATCTAATTCATTGCAGGATTGATGAAGTCCTAGGAAAATCCCATTATGCTAAGTTTCCAATTGCTAGCACTAGCGAGCCAGGAGTAACAGGAGTAGCAACATTAATAAATATCGAGTCCAATTCTGGGATCAAGTGCCAAAAGGCCAACCAGGCTGAGTCCAACTCTAAGAGGGAGAGGAAAGTTGAGACCGACTCCAACATGCAAGAGCCGGCCAAGATCGACTTTGACAACCTGGAGGAAGTCGAGACCATTTCCAACGGCCAACCGGAAACCGGATCTGACTTGAATAAAAGGAGTCCCAACAAGTAGAGGCCAAGTCTGACTCTAGACATCTAAGTCCGCCTTCGGACAAAGTTGACCAACCGACTCCATCAACTCAAGAGCAACATGTCTCACCTCAAGTGATCATAGTTGGGGGATAACCAGCAAAATCTAGTGATCATAACTCATAATCTCAATAGAGAATAAGAAGAGAAGTTGCTATAAGTACTCAGGAGGCATAAGAAATCAATCGATTGGACACTCGTAGACCTTCCAAGGATAAACCCCTCCATTTGTATGCACAAAATCCTATTGGAGGAGGATTCCTAACCGGTTAGACAATAGCAGTGGAGACTAAATTCAACTCTACTGGACGTCGTCAAAAAGGAAGTTACAAAGCTACATGCAGCCGGGATCATTTACCCCATTTTGGATAGCCAATGGGTAAGTCTAGTTCAAGTAGTGCCTAAGAAGTCCGAGATGACGGTCATCAAGAGTCGCCAAGACGAGATGGTGCCGGCCAAGATTCAGAATAATTGGCGAGTATGCATCAATTACAGGAAGCTGAATCAAGCAACTTGCAAGGACCACTTTCCACTGTTGTTTGTCGACCAAGTGTTAGAAAAATTAGCAGGTAAATCCCATTTTTTCTTTTTGGATGGTTTTTCAGGTTATATGCAAATTCACATAGAACCCATGGATCAACACAAGACTACCTTTACATGTCCGTTCGGAACGTTCGCATATACAAGGATGTCGTTCGGACTCTACAACACTCCTAGCACTTTCCAGAGATGCATGATCAGCATCTTCTTGGACCTTTTAGAGGATTGCATGGATATTTTCATGGATGACTTTACAGTCTATGTGAAATCATTTGAAGCCTGCTTGGACAACCTTTCAAGGGTATTACGTAGGTGTATAGAAGTAACCTAGTATTAAACTTTGAAAAGTGCCACTTTATGGTTACTAAAGGCATTGTTTTGGGACACCTTGTCTCAACTAGAGGTATCGAGAATGACAAGGCCAAAATAGATGTTATCTCTTCTCTGCCTAACCCTGCCTCTGTGCGGGAGGTTCGTTTGTTCATTTCTTGATCATGCAGGTTTTTACAAGCAATTCATTAAAGATTTCAGTAAGATTGCCCTGCCACTGACCAAGTTACAACAAAAGGGCGCCGACTTCGTCTTTGACCAACCTTGTGTGGATGCATTTCAAGAGCTGAATAGGAGACTTACGTCTGCGCCCATCCTCCAAGCACCAAATTGGGAATTGTCGTTCGAGCTCATGTGCGACACTTCCAACTCCATGCTAGGAGCAGTCCTAGGCCAACAAGTAGGAAAGTAGCCGCACGTAATTGCTTACACATCTCGAACAATGGATACAGCCCAAGTCAACTATACAACCATTATAAATGGTGGTAGTAATATCAATGTGACTAGCTTGAGGCTAGTGGAGAAGCTAGGGATCCCTACACTTCCTCACTCCAAACCTTACAAGTTGTAATGATTAAGTGAGATGGGGTAGTTAGTAGTAGAAGGCAAGTGCTAGTAGATCTTACCATAGGAAATCATAGTGATGAGGTGATATGTGATGTGGTGCCAATGGAGGCTACACACATCTTATTGGGTAGGTCGTGACAATTTGATAGGAAAGTGACCTTTGATGGTGTCATTAATAGATTTATTTTGAACATATGGGACATAAGGTAAACCTCAAAACTTTGTTTCCATAAGAAGTATGTAAGGATCAATTAAAAATGAGGAGAAATAGAGATGAAGAAAAGAAAGAAAATAAGAAAAAATGAAAGGTGAAAGGAAATGAACAAGTGAAAAAGAAAGACAAAAGTAAGAGTGGAAGATAAAAACAATAGTTGAAAGGAGATAAGAATGGAAGAGAAAATGGGAGGATAGGAGAGAAAAGAAAGAGATTCAGGGAAGAAAAGAAGAGTCTTTGTGTAAGTGTTAGAGAGATTAAAAAGAGTGATGTTGGTAAGGAAGAGTCCTTGTTTATTAACACCTTATGAACTATATTTGTATTCTTTCATTTTTTTTCTATTTTCAGGTGTTGAGAAATCTATGAAGGAGCTTGGAGATTGGATTCCTAGAGGAATTCCTCTTTTTTTCCACCTTTCATGAGTATTTATGTCTCCTAAGGAACCTTTTATGGTTATACCAAGTGCAAGTGGCTTTTTGTTTAGTGCTTATATTATCTTGTTGTATGTTACCTTTAAATTTCTTGGACTTTATTGTGTATTGATACAAGATCAATACAACATTAAATTTATTATTAAATTTATTATTAATGTCTTATTATAAGGACTATCTTTTGCTTGCATGCCTTAATGGTGTGAGCTCAGAAATGGTAGGAGTTTATATAAAGCTCGTTTGCTTAATAGGAAGCATAATAGTCTCTTGTGTGGACAAGAACAAGAATTTCATCCTTTTAACCTTGATTTTGGCCTAAGGATTCAAATTGGGCTGCATATGAATATGGAATACTAGTCTCTTGAAATGGATAAAATGTTTTTACATGGTTCTGCTAATGGAGAAGTTGATGGGAATGAACTATTATGACTTTTTGGATATATAATGATGCATAATCATTTTAATTTGTATTCCCTTTTGTTGAAAGCTAGTAATAAGTCTTTTCCATGTATGGTCCTTATGCATTCTTTGAATATCTATGAGCATAATGGAATTGTCTCTAAGCATATTTTAGGGGTAAAGAGTGTGGGCATGATATGGCCCTTCAGTTTGGTACATCCATATATAGAGTTAACTCTTTTGATGTTCAATCATGCTTTGCATAACTCTTAACTAGATAGAAGTAATGGATAGGGTTCCATAGAGAGGAACTTCTCTTTCCCAAAGCCTTGGAGGTCATTACATGATCATTTTTATGACTCTTTTTTATGACACATTATGACTAATGCCTTTCATAGCCACTTACTATGTAGGTACCATTGTGTGCCATTTGGAGGATTTATTATTCTTCCATTTGACCTTGGAGGAACATGGATGATCATGGGGTAAGACCCTATTTCCAAAATCATGGCATATGCGTAATCTTTATCTCTTTTATTGTAGTTACCAATGATCAAAATTTGAGATCAAATTCTCTTCAAGAAGAAGAAGATGATGTGGGCATGGACATGAAGAGGAGCATGAAAGACATGGAGACTAAAGACTTAAAGGGTCTTATGACTAAAGGGAGACTAAGAAAGCTTCAAGAGGAAGTCCAAGACATGTTGAGCTTACTAATAGCTCAAGAAGAACTCAAGCCTACACATACTTTGTACTCTTAGTTTGAAGGCTAATTTGGTCAAGTGTAATCCTTTGTAATTAGGCTTGTGACTTGTATTTTTCATTTAAGTCTTCATATATTTAGGCCATGTAGCCTAACTTTTGCTGCTAAGTTTAGTGATAGGAATTTCCATCTTTAAACCTATGAATCCCTTGCTAGAGATGTCTCTAATGGGTCATTGATCCATGGTTTAGGCTCTTGGCTCTTGGCTCATGCATTGGGTTTAAGCCTTATCTTAGTTCTAATCTAAGTTTAGGTTAGTCTAATCATGATTAGAGTAGTCTATAAAAACTTTATGTTTAATTAGTACTAATCATTTTTAAATGAAATTAGTACTAATCACTTTTGCTGTAAAAGCATTTGAGAGATTCTCTCCCGTGTTCTTACATAAGAACTCATTCTCATCAAGTTTCTAAGGAGCTTGTGGTAAATTTATACACAATCTTATCAAGATTTGCTAAGCTTGTGGTGATTCCATTTCTTCTTCTTCCATATTCTTTCAATTTCTATTTTCCCAATTCTTTCTTCAAATTTCAAAAACCTAATGTTCTAATGCTTAGTGTTGTTTGTTTTCAGTCCATGGAAGCTATCACAAGGTCTCATGTTTTATTCATTAAGTCTTAAAATAGCTTCAAAGTTTATGGCTTTTAGGTGTAAACCACTATGTATCATCACCGAATCAAACATATATAAAGACATATCACATTACACATTAGGATTGCTAACAAAATATCATAAAGCACATTTTAAAGAAAGTAATTCATCTAGATCAAGAACCAAACTTGAAATACCAAGAACACATATTTTTGCAATTAACATCATATATAGGGAAAACTCTTGGAAAAGAGTCCATAAGTCTCCATAGACTTGTTGTGACACCCTTCTACCCCAAATACTTAAATTGCCTTAATAAAATAAATAAAATGAAGACAGGGTAATAGTTAAAATCAAAAAGCACAATTGTATTAAGGATAAAAGGTTCACATGGTAATTAAAAGGTAGGCATAAAGTTTTCAAGGAGGTTTTAGATCTAAACATTATAATTGAGAAAACTAAAGTCATCATCATCTTTAAAATAAGTCATTCAAACATGAAGGCATAAAGCAACTATTCTAACTTCTAGAACCCCGATGTCACACTAATCAGAGCAAGACCCCGCCTTTTCAAAACTTGGCACCATGAGTGCCTTCAACGTTACCTAAAAGAAAACAACAAGAGAAAGTACGGTGAGAAATCGCATTCAATCATATATAAAGGCAGATAATACCCCAAATCCCACCCATTACCGTACTCAATTACTAATAGTTAACAAATGCTCATGTATCAATCACATTTCATTCATTCAAAATCAATCACAATTCATTCATGTTTACAAAATGCACATGCTCGCACAATGCATATGCTCATCACCACAACTAAGAGTCTCAAGTCGGAACTCCACACCATGGGCGAACCTCCTCAATCCCCTTAGTTATCACTAATGATGGTCACACCGTTAAACATCCCGTATGGGTTGGTGTGTTGTACAGTTAAACACCACCCATGGCCCGTGCGAAGACATTCCACACAACCGTTCAACACCACCTATGACCGGCGTGCAGCATGGTTAAACACCACTTATGGCCCATGCATATGAATGTCCCCCATCATTAGTCCACCCTGTTAAACACCATTTTTGGCCAGGGTCCCTTGTTAAACACCACATATGGCTAGAGTATTATAGCAATGTCTGGATTTTCATGCATTTCATGCCTCTCATGTCCATGCTCAATGCATTCTCATCCACACTCTTATTCTCATGATTTATACATCATTCGCACAATCCATAGTCATACCCAACCATATTAATTTAACCATCATCATTATAAATCATTTATCAAAAAGCACAGAAACGCACGTAAACACCATTGAATTTCACCCAGTTTCATCATTGCACACAAGAGCCTCAAATCATGAACAACCATAAACAACCATAAACAACACAAGAATCAAGTAATTAGGTCAATTAATCATACAGTTTCCCAACAAAATCACATTAGGACAAGACGTTAATCAGACCACAGAGCATATTGACAAATCTTTTCTATCAATTAAAATATTTTTAAAACATAATAATCAAACAAAATTGAGAATTTAGATCCTAGAAGGACTTAGGGATTGCCCTCACTACCCGTACACTCCCGCATTCATATATGATCAAACCCATCTCTCCGTACCTTAGATGCGAAGAATAGTGATGGTCCGATGCGGCTCTAGGACGGTCTGAACACCCTAGCTCCTCTTCCTTGCAGGTCGGCGTTCTCTCTCCTCTAGGTCTGGCTGTCTGACGCGTAAAACACTAATTAGGGTAAACTGATTACCCCTTGTCTATTATTCTAGCTGGGTCGGGTCAACCCTGACCCGCCTGTCAGCCTCCCCCATTAATTCAATTAATTAAATTAATAAATGAAAATAATTTAGATAAAGCCTCATCAGTTTATAAAATCATTAACTCTTCTATTAAAATAAAATTGATAATAATAATAATAATGTAATTGATTTCTAAAAATAATTAAATAAATTTTAGGATGTTACACTTGTGTTTTTGGACTTCCATACCAAAGTTCCAAGCTTTAATTTTTTTTCTCTATTCCTTTCAAGAATGCCACCAATCTCACGAACCCTCCTCCAACAACTTACAATATTTGGACTCAAAATCATGAATGGAAGAAAAAGATGAAGAAAGGAAGAGAAGAGCATTTTGTGCTCTAAGAAGAAGTTAAAACAAACTTATTTTAATGAAGAGGTGAAGAGAGAATAGAGAACTTGAGCTTATAGTTCCCTTGGATGGTGGAATACGTGATTAATTTTTGTTTTGATTAATAAACTTGGAGAAAAAATAGTTTGTAATGGGAGTAAAGAAAAAATGAGAAAAACTTGGAGTAAAGAGATAGAAGATTGGTGGTAAAAATGACTAGGTTTTAGGGTTTCCTAATACTTAAAACTAATTTACAATTTTTGAATTTGAATTCATAATGAAAATAGACTAAATAAATTATAGTTCTATCCTAAAATTCTCTAAGGCTAGATCGCGCATTTGGATAATCAATCCTATCGGTGGATTCAAATCTTATCATATTAGGGCAAGTCTTAAGTATTTGACCAAGTATGTAAGTTTTATGTTTTGGCATTTTAGTGAAACATCCACATTAACTAAATTTAATGTGATTATCCTATAATGTCATACGATATAAATAAAGGGTAAACTAGTAATTTACTTAGCATAATGAGTGATATTGGGTGTATTTCTACTTTAGAATTATTCCTCAAAAAACATGAATTTAATATCAAATATTTTATTGTAGGGTGTCAAAATCATTTCAAAATTTTCCACAAGGTTAATTATGATTAATAAACACTAATCATATTAGTCTCTGTGGGAAATTTGACTATCTGATCACAAAATTCAGTAGAATCTTTAATTGTCTGATTCACAACATAGTCTAAGTTTTATATGAATTAATAACTTAAACTCACACAAAATCACAAAACTTCCAATTAATTGAATTTTATGATATAATTAATATTTTCACTTACAAATTACGCAAATCAAGTTAGTTAAGGAAATACATAAAAATCATGTTACATTGAAAGTTGTTTTCTTCTTTAAAAATATGAATGTTAGCTAGCATTAAATGTTACGTTAAATGTCTTGTCTATTCTGTAATGTATAATATGATAAAATAATTTGCTTATCTCTTTACTTTGTACTTTTATTATGAAACAGGTAAAACTTTATATGTTTGTGCTTCAAGTATGTTGCCACATTGTCTTGTAACTCGACTTTTGTGTTTCTCACTTTATTGGTGGTGTGAAAGTAGTAAAGTTTATTTTTATCACTTCTGAGAAGGACAATATGCTTTGCAAGTTTCTCATATAAGCTTCTTAGTCAAGATGATGCACCCTCCTACATTAAGAAAATCCTCTTCAAACAAAGGTTTGAGATAACTTGATAAACAAAACTTTCAACATAATGATAGTTTTCTTAGTAGGATTAACTACTAGGATGATCTATTATATAAATATTATCCATCTTTATCACATAGACTATTATCATATAAGATTTAACAAAAGGAATGTTTTAATTTTTAAATAAAAAATAAAAAATAATTATTATAGTTGCTCTTATTGACACCACTATATTAGGTTAGATGAAAGACCTATTATAGAAATTCATATAAGAATCACTATGTTGTTATGCTATAAATATTTCTTGTATTCCTAATAATTTATTTCTTCACTAATTCTTCAACTTCACACTCTTATTTCCAAACTTTCACAATTCTTTACCTTTCTTCCTCATTTACTTATTCCCTTAATCTTTCCCTCATTTTATTTTTACTTTCATTCTACCTTTTTCTCTCACTCCCCATTTAGATCTTCCTCTCCTTATCCCACTCATAGTTGAATTGTCTTGGCATGCATTAACTCACATGTGCCATGCAACCGACCCCTCGTTAAACGACTTTAGAATAATGCAAGCTCAATCTCGTGTGACCTTAAATGCACACAACCCTAGTGAGTTATTTTCTTTTTTTCTTGCATTATTTAATCTTAGATGCTTATGAGTACTTAGTTGTGATGAACTTTATATGATTTTTGTTTTAATTTGAATGTTTCATATTATGTTGTGAGTTGAACCTTATAATTATGATGTACTTGAAACTAGGTTCAATGTAATTGATTTTTACGAATTCACACAATCATTGTATTTATAATCATTGAATGAATCTTAAACTTAGATTTTAAATCCAATTTATAAGACAAAACATGAGTTGTTTGATCTTCATCAACCGACTATGAGTTGTTGAATGCATGAATGAATGTAAGACATCTAAATCCGATCCACTTGAAAGTTTGACTCTTTTTATGAATTGAATTTGACAATTTTGATTACTTTTTGGTTTAAAATATGCATAGTTGTATATTTTTTTGTTTGCTATTATGGATAATTTAATTATTATTAAATGTGTGACAATTTTGGTAAATTTTTAATAAAATGTAGGAACAAAATAATGTATTTTTTTTTCCATTGAAATGTAATTTTTACTTCAAGTAAATTTGGCTTCTAAACATTTATGTAATTTTAATATACATGTGCATTCTTATGGACAATGGATTTTTGGCTTCTAAGGATCCTGTGGCATAATAACCAACCTTAATGCCAATTTATTTGCTTACTATCTTGGCCTCCAAATGCATGGGAATTTTGGGTATAGGTGTGTCATTTGTGAGCCTGAATTTATGATACCTTAAACTTGGTGATGAAAGAAGTCCAACTAATGAATCTTATGCCCCGTAGGTACAACAAATTTGTTCTCCATGTCAAATAATTGGGATTTTAACTAATAAAGGTTAGTTCAATTGATAACAATCAAGTTTATATCCGACAATGACATTAGTTTAAGTTATGTTCAAGTTTATATCCTACAATGACATTAGTTTAAGTTATGTTGTCATGTGAGGACTTTATTTGGTAGAAATCTAGAAATACCTTTGTAAGCTTTTGTTGAGCCTAAAGACCTACTCTAATTTTGATGAACTCTCAAGACCCAACTCACCTAAACTTTTAAATATATAAAAAATAACTAGACTTTGAGTTTCCAATGTAATGACCAGTTGCCGCTACATGACATTGAAAACTACCCTTATATCAAGATCAATTAGTTTAATCTAAAACATCTTTAATTATTTTCTTTTTATGTGTGAAATTTTCTTTTGAAAGAAGATATTGAAAATCTACATATAAAAAAATATTTCCTTTATTATAAGGATAATCCATCATAGTCAAACATCTAAACAAATACTATAATATAATTATCAGAGTCCTTTGAGTTCTTACAGAATTGAAGTCTTATTACAACTAGAAATATCACACATATAAATAGAGAAAACTACAACTGGTCGACACTTAGGATAGCGGCGAGTCTTCATATCCTATGGCATCATCTTTATTCTCTTGTTTATAAATCAACTTTGTCCAACAATCTGCTCCTATGAATGCAACATCATGATCATAGTAGTCACATACACATAAACACGCAAGCAAAGGTAAACTTACTTGAATAAAACTTAACCATAAGTTCTTAATCACATAAAGTAGTAAGGCACATAAAAGAGAGTCTTCTCTCACCCAACAAGCTTTCAATAGAAACCCAGAAAATGGGCATTCACCTAGCAAGTTGAGAAACTTGCCTAACGAGTTCCCTTGAACAAGAACATGTAAACTCATTGAAAATCATCAAAGTTCAATCAAATCAATCCATAAAATCACCAACAACTTCATAAAAACTCGTAAACACAATCTAAACATAAAACATAACCACATAAACAATATGCATTCACAAAATCATCACCATCTCAACATTTCTTCAAAACTAAAAAAACTCATGAAAATTGCTATCAAGTATAAATAGATCCTTACTCAAGCCATTCTAAACATTCAACAACGTATATAATAACATCTCGACCATATACAAAATCGAAGAATACAAAAGGAAAGTTTCCCTTGTTGAAGTACTTAAGGATAGGAAAACTTTAATAAAGGCTTGAAGAATTTTGATCAACAATGATAACTCTTCTTGGCTTAAAAGGGGTGATGAAAATGGTAAAGCAAGAGTATAGAAGTGTTCTGGAACATCAACCAAAGTTGGCCTAGCATGGTTCTATATATAATGTTTTGAGTGAGTCTTTAACCATTGGATAATAAGGGTTTGTGGACCAAATGTCCATGGAGTTTTAACACCCATTGTACAAAAAGAAATCTTTTGTCCCTTGGACAAGGCATCATCGCAATGATGACCATAGAGTTTCTAAAGTTTTTACTTGGAACTCAAATTAGCCAATTTTCTACTTTGAAAATTGTATTTATGACACTTTCAACAAACTATACTTCGGATGTGTCAAGAAAAATAATCCCTCAACTTAAGAAGACTACGCAATTGAGCTACTTAATCGTTCAAGAAAAAAATTATATTGATATAGATTCTTTTGACTGTACCGATCTCTTTTAAGATTTTCTCAAAAGACATATGACACTGCTTAACAACTTATTATTAATTATTTTTCATTCAAATTAAATTTAATTACTCTTGAACAATCACTTAATTATTCATACATGAAAAGCATAGTGTTATATCCAACATATTATCATAAAACTCAACAATTTATAAGTAGTTATTAAAAAGCTTGTTGAAATAGAGCCAATATCTCCTGCATCAATATATCTTTCTTACTATTGGCTGATGTCACGGGTGTAAACAGAATTACGTCATAGTTGCTTTTCCATAATATTTCTTATTTATTAAAAAGAAAGTACAGGTGCATGTGTGGGGTTCATTTACATGACTTTTCCTTGTGGTTGAGATATGAACAGGTATAAAGGTTTAAAATAAAGAATAGATACCTATTATAACAGTTCTTTCATAAAATTGTTCATATATATAATTTATTGATTTCACGTAGAATTACTATATAGTTGGATTGGTATACAAATTTATTTTAATAGTTTTAATTTATTTTTATAAGCTATTTAAACTGATTTATAAAAATAAATTAGTTTATAAATTAGTCTTTTTTATTTTATCCTCGTTAATTTTTTAAATCTCTTTTAATTTTTTTAATTTATAAATGAAATAATTAAATATATCTTTTTATATCGATTTATATTTATTAACTAATTTTAAAAAACATTTTCAACTTAATAAATTAATTTATAAGTTTTCAGTTGGTCACATCCTAATTTATAATTTATAAGTTTTAGTTAATTTATAGTTTATAAGTTAGATTTATCAAATCCATTTTATGATTCATTTGAAGTGGTAGAGAGTTGTCATTTTTAATTTTCAAAACACGTTTGTTTAAAATAAAATTGGTATTATTTTTAACTTAATTTAAAAATATTTTTTATATTTATTTTTAAAATTAAGATTTTTTTTAATTTGATTTTAGTTTAGAAAAAAGAAACATCCTTTATATCTGATAATGACTTTTCTTGTTATTATGGCCACCCTTACCTCCATTTTATCACCTATACCACTGCTATTGTAATTATTACCATAAGTATTTTTTACTTGATTGAAAATTTTTAAATTAAGTTTATTTTAAAATTAAAAATTAGATGAGAAAACTACAATTAATTTTTTAAATATTGAAAAAATATAATAAATACATTCTTATTTTTTTATATAAATTTATTCTTATTAGACCTTGATTGAAAAAGTGAAAATATGTCAGGACTACAAAAAAGTTGGAGAATGACCCCGCTTTAACGGCATTATGGTATGGTTTGCTAGGCTACAAAACATTAAATTCTATCAAAATAATAAATCCCTTCCGAATTCCATACAATATTTTTTTCTTTACATTTCCAATTGTCAAATTTATTAGGACGACTACTTCCCTACAATTTTAATTATTAATTTTTTAATCAATAATTATAGTTATACTTTATTTTCTTAACCATTTTTTTAATTTTAAAAGAGTCAAATAATAAGAGACTAAACAAATTACGAAAATTTTAAAACTTATAATTATGATGACTATATTGGTCATTGTATTGTTTTTTTATTATTATTTAACTACAATTAATGAAAAATTACAGATTAATTTACTGCATCATCTTCAATGATTTTTTGGTACATGTTATATGATCAATAAGAGAATTTCCCCAAAAATGGAAGTTCCAATGAAAGCGGAAAAAAATGTAGAAGGAATACCAATGTTACGAATGAATTCACCCGCAAGGGTAGAAAATATTCTCATTTATAAATGTTCCTGAAAAATAATAATAATTTAACTCAAATATTCATGTGAAAAGAACTCAAAATGTTCCGAGTCATGTTAAAATTTTTATGAAGTAATAATTATATTAACCATTTTTCTTACCACTTGTAAATTCGTTTCGCATAGTTAACAACTTAAGTTATACAAGAAATATGAAATATTAAACAAAAAATAGATTAATTGTAATTGGTTATTAAACTAGGCTGAATTTTTTTAGAAAACCTAATTTAAGATACGATGCCATGAAACAAGTCATCGTCCAGAAATTAAATGTTTCTTTATATACTAATACTTCTGGTTCTAAATATATAAAAGAAATAAATAACAATATTTTATCGTAATTATAAAAAACAAACTAATTTTTTTAATATATTAATTGTTAATTCCTTTTTATAGTATTTATTTATTATAAATTTCATTGATTAGTCATCAATCTATTTTCTATTAAAATGGATATCTTCGGTGAGTATTTTTAGTCATTAATTAATTCAACTATTTTTATTAATTTTTATGTATGTAAGATTGAAGGTAATATTAAATGTAATATTATAATGGATAATAAATTAAATTATCTAAATATTTAATTGAAGAAGGTGAATAATATATTTTTAAATTTTTTTAACATAATTAATGTTTATTATTAAATAAATTAAATATGATTCCTACTAAATATATATTGGGTTTATGTTATTTAATATGCTTAAATATGTTTTAAGTATTTGTAAATATAAATTTGTCTAACTTTATTCAATACAAAATAGTTTGTTCTTTTTAAATCTTTGATTTTTTTTTAGTATTTTTAATTTTTTATAAATAATTCTAGTTAGTTCAGTAATACATGCACAATACAATAAAAATATTAATTAAAATAAATAAAATAATAAAAATATTTTAAATTAAAATAATTAGGTTAGTTTTAGATACGTAATTCAACAAAGTAATGTATTTATTATTTTATATAAATAAGATAATTATATATAATTTATTTTTATAATCTATTTTTAATATATTATGAGTAGTAGTTATTATTATTTTAATATTTTCTTATTATACAATCAACTAGTTTTCTTTTACTTTTATCGTTTTTAAAATATAATTTAATTATGTTCTTATAATTTATTTTGATATATTATTTTTTATGTTATTTTTATATTTCAATTTAATAATTTTGATATATGATAATATTATTTATTTGTGAATATATTTCAAGTAGTGATTTTGTCTTTAAAAAGAAAATTAAATTGAAATATAATATATTAAAAGTAAATTATGTTGCAATCGATCAAAATTAATGAATTCAAATAAAAAATAATATACTAAAAAAATTATAAAGATATAATAAATTATATATATATATATATATATATATATATATTAATTTATAATATTAAAAATAAATTAGTGAATTAAAAGATAAGAATAGTAAAAAAAATAATATAATATATTAAAAATAAGTTATAAAAGAAAATTATATGTAATAATCTTATTTATATAAAATAATAAAGACATTACGTAATTGAATTGCATACCTAAAAATAATTTACTTATCTTAGTTTAAAATAATTTTTTCTACCTTAATTATCTAAATTAATATTATTAATTTTATTAAGTATATCAACATTGTACTAACTAGAGTTAGTGGTAAGAACTAAACAAAACACAAAGAAAATGTCAAAAATTTTAAAAAAATGTAATTAAGGACTAAAACCAGACACAACAATATTGGTAGGTACTTAAAACATACTTAAGCCTATTTAATAACTTACATGAAATTTACATAATAATTACTTCCTTAGTTGCATTTTATATGACGTTTTAGCAAAAAAAAAATATTATCTTATTTTAATTGTGTTTTACAATGTTAATGAATTATTAAATATAATTTTATATTTTATCTTTAACCATTTATTGTGAAGAGAGAATAATTTTAGTTAGAGACAACTATTTTTTTTTTTTTTTGGAAAAGATTTTTAAAAAATTGTAATTAAAGACTAAAACCAGACACAATAATAATGGTGGGACTTAAATCATACTTAAGCCTATTTAATAACTTACATGAAATTTACATGATCCCATTTTATATGAAGTTTTAGAAAAAAATATTATCTTATTTTAATTGTGTTTTACAATATTAATGAATTATTAAATATATTTTTCTATTTTATCTTTAACTATTTACTGTGAAAAGAGAATTTAATTAGGATAAAAGGTAAAGTGTGTATTAAAAAAATTATGAAATTTAAAATATTAATTATATTTTTTAATTCTTTATTCAAAACCTTAATGAGCGTATTTAGTTGGGAGGGAATGGAATGGAAAGAGGGAAGCGGAAGATATTTTTAAACCTTTTTTGTTTGATTTAACTTTTAGGAGACAAATATGGGATAACAAAACTCTTCCTTATCACACTTTTGCTCATTTCCAATGTTGAGAGAATTTGGAGTAAAAGAAAAGAATTTAAAACATTTTAAATATAATGACTAAAATATCCATATTTATATTTTAAATTTTAAAATTATAAAATTATAAACACAAATTAATTTTTAAAATCTTCTTTAAATTAAATCAACTCTAAACCTCAAAATAACATGCAACGGAAGTAGCATGAAAGATAGTGCATAAAAAAAAGTGTAACTAAAGTTGACTATTTATATTTGTTTGATCAACTAGAAGTCTAGAAATTTTAAACTAATCCTTTGACCTTCTTTTTCAAGAGAATTGAAAAAGAAGAAGAAAAGCAATTCAAACAAGCACTTAATTGTGATTTTAGTTAGTTCCAACAAGTCATGAGCATTGGTAAGGAAAAATAGTTAAACTAGACGCATTAACCATTACTTCCATAAAAGCCCTTGCCATTGTTTTTGGTTCCTGGATATCATCCAACTCTTAAGTGCAGTACTCACCTAAGGTTTTATTCAGACTCATGGCTAGTAAATTTCTTCACAAGCATCAGGAGAGGCCAATTCATTTTTTCAAGATCATAACGGCTTCCAATCTTCAAGACGGAAAGCTAGTAAGCACGAATTTAAATTTTGATACCCTCATAAAAAAAGAATTCGCGCTTCAATCCTACCTTGTTAACCTTATGTTATATTTGTTCAAGTGTTTTATGTTTTTATCTCTTATGTCTGATGTTACTTTGGGTTGCACTAAGGAAAATGAGAAGATGCAAACCTTTGATTATGAGCCTAGATGCAGCAGGTCTAAAGTATTAGTTCGTTCGTGGGTAAACTTTTTCATTTTTAAAATTAATAAAAATTTAATAAAGTGAATAAAATTTTGTTAAATTAATTTATACATTTAACATTTTTATTGATTTTGTTTTCGTATTTCTTCTCTAGTTCTGAGATTTTCGAACACCCTTTTAACCAAAAGGCAAGTAATTTAAATTTAGACTGATACATAACTGTATATATATATATAAAATTGTTAGAGATGTTGCTTAAATTAATGCACTATACCACCTTTCTGCGGTTTATCATCTTACTAATCTGCTGGTATTGACAGATGATCCCAAATAAGTTTGTGGAGAAATATGGAGAAGGCTTACCGCAAACTCTATTTCTTAAGCCTCCAAATGGTGCAGAATGGAAATTGAGTTTGGAGAAAAGCAGTGGTAAAATATGGTTTCAAAAGGGTTGGAAAGAATTTGCAGATTATCACTCTTTAGCTCATGGCCATCTTTTGTTGTTTAGATACCAAAGAACTTCCCTTTTCCAGGTACACATCTTTGATAGCAGTGCCTTAGAGATAGACTACCCTATCGAAAACGTACAAGGTAAAATTGCCTCAAATGATGAGAATTTGAAATATTATAGACTCAAAACAGAAAATATAACTCGTCATTGGAATTCCTTCAACCAGGTATGCGAAGTGGCATATGTGCTAAAGTTGATAATACCGTGAAATTGACAGAAGTTTCTCCACATCATACTGACAGAAAGCGCAAAGGTATAAGATTTTATCTGTTTCTAAGTCTCAAAAAATGCTTCACTTACAAGTTAATTAACATAGATTATTATTTTCTGCTCGTCTTTATACCTTGCAAGGGATAATTTTATTTCAAAATTATCAATATAGGTAGATTTTGAAATTCTTTTTGAATAAGAGTCAAATTAAGTATACATCTATCAAAATTATTCTCATGTCACTTTAATATAATATATTATGCTGTTTGTATTATATCAATTAATATTATTTATTAAATTATTTTTTCTTAAAGTTTTGATAATTTTATTATTTAAAATTTATTAATTTTTTATTCTAAAATAGTTTATTTTGCGTAAAAAATTAATTCCCAACTTTTTTAAAAACGTTTAACATGCAAAAATTTAAACTAAAACTAACTTGCTATAAAAAAATAAAAACAAAACTGAAGTCGCAATTAAATTGATGAATTTATTAAAATAATATAAGAAAAAAATTTAGATAGGTGAAGTCGTGATATATTTTGTGACTTCACTAAAATTAATTAAAAAACTATTTTATTTTAAAATCTAATTTGTTTCCGGTTGCTTAAAATTTTTTATTGAGGTCATATATGATTGTACAACTTCTAAAAAAATCGAAATTGTCCTTAATTTCGTGACTTCTACTGTTGTACAAATTTATTTATTTTTAAATAAAAAATTCAGAAATTGTAAAAATTAGTATGACTTTGATGGGAGAATTTGTGTTTTTATTCTTACTCCCCTGTAAGATAAAAAAAAAATGTCTTTGTCCTCCTTAATTTATTTCTTTCATTTTGTATTTTTCCATAGCCTGCACTTCGAATAAGTCTAATAAACCATTTGGAATTTTGCAAACGTTTAAGCTAGTTTAGATGATTTGCAGCCTTAAACTAATAATGTTGTTTCCAAAAAGAAAAAAAAAATGGTTGTCTCTAACTAAAATTACTTTTGTTTCTTAAAACACCTTACGACGGTTTGATTCAAAGGAAAATAAAAAGTAGGAGAGGAATTTTGATAGAAATGGAGAAATAGTCCTTTTTTTGTTTGATTTAAAATGTAGGAAAATTTTTTAATATATTCTTATAATTTTGGATTTTAGCATATAAGTAGTAATATTTTATTCAACATAAATGTTATAAATTTTCTCTCACCTCCTCTAAATATCGGAATAATGGATGGGAACAAAAATTAAATGGGAGAGATTTTTTCTGCCTCTATTTCCCTTCTCTCTTTTGATTTTTCTAAAAGTTAAATAAAAACATTATTATTTAGCATATATTTTCTCACTTTAATTCCAAAAAATTAATCGCTTTTAACAAAAGTTAATTTTGTAAAATCAATATTATTTAGCATATATTTGTTTTAATTTATTTTAGAAAAATAATCGTTTATTTATTTCATATTTCTTAAAAAGCATTTAAAAAGTACAGAATTATTTTTATAATTGAAGCTAATCTAAATATGCTATAAAATTCAAACTCTTAACCAATAAAATATTAGTGTGTCTCAGTCTTTAGTAGCACGAAATTAAGACTATAAGAAATGACTGGCTTACAAATTTCTAATTTTGCAGGAAAATTAATCACAACTAGTAAGCAAGTTACGGCTTTTGATAGAGCAAGTTGTTTCAGACCTTGTAATCCTTCTTTTCTGCTTGTCATCTGTCCATCGTATGTCCGTTCTCGGCACCCTTTGGTAAGCTGCTAAGAAAATTTTGGCTTCTACTACAAATGATTTATTTTCTAATTAAGATTGTTGAAGTGACTAATTTCCATGAAATTAACTCACACGAAGACAAATAAATGGTTAGATAACTATTTTTCTTAATTTAATTCCAAAGGGTTTGTTTGGCTATTCTTTTAAATGTAAAGTTTCAACAATTTAAAAATAAAGAAGTTATTTGATTGTTTTTATTTTTTATCTTAATTAAAAGATACGATGGAGAGAAAACAGGAAAAAAAAAGAGAATAGGAAAAAAGAAAAGTCATTTTTTAAAGCTCACTCACAATATTTTACTTAATAACAATCTTCTTTCTTTTCTTTTATATAAAACAGTGTTAAAATTCAACATTGTAAGAAATTTTCAAAAATTGGGTTAGTCTAACACTTCTTTTTCAGGAGGAGAGAAATTCAAAACAAATAAAAAATGGATGAAATACTACTTTACAAAAAATCACTATAGTCCTAATCACTTGATGAATAAAATACTGAATCTTTTGTGTCTCTATATATTAATATTTTTTTTATTTATCATTATGCACATGAGGGAAGGAAGAGCCATATGAAATGAAAATCTTATGTATTTATTCTATCTAGAGATTTTTGGAACCAATTGACAATAGTAATGAGTGTTGGCAATAACATAATCTGTTTCCTTTGACAGTATTTTCCATCTAAGTTTTCTAAGAGACACATTGATTTGCACGAGAAGAGGGGAGATATCAATCTTAAGATGTTAAGTGGGAGAGTTTGGCCTGCAAGATACCAAATACGGACAGTCGCTGCAAAAATAAGATTTGAACTCTATAGTGGATGGAAGACATTTGCCGAGGACAATAACTTAAAAGTAGGTGATGTTTGCATCTTTGAGCTCATTCCTGAAACAAAACTCACATTCCAGGTTCACATCTTTAGAGTTTCAGACAATTCAAATTGTTAAACATTTCAAGGTAGAATTGATATGTTTTTAATTTAGTTTTTCAAACAATTCCTCGTATGTCCAATAAATATATTCTTCCATCATCTGCTGCAGACTCTGGTCAAATGGTAGCGGTTTACAAAAGACAGAGAAAAGAAATGAAAATCGCCACTACTACCAAATCGTCATTACTATCAAACCCTAAACCCAATATTGGGCATTTTTAGAGTTCACTTGAAACATGTATGAATCTTATAATATAAGTACTTTTTAATTTACTCTAATAAATTTCATAGTCAAATGTATGACATATAACTGATGTAATAAATGAGAGTCTACGAATTATTAAATCATGATTGAGTTGTTTATTCAATTGCACCTTTATTGTCTTTCCTTAACTTTTGGAAAGTTAGAAGCTACGTTTTGTTGGCAATTTTTTTTTTATAGATTGTTGGCATATATATTGTCGTAGAAGTTATCTAATACCGAAATGTTACTGTTATGTATTCTAATAAAATACCAGTGCGTTTGCACGAGTTGCCCTCGTTTTCACGCATGTTCAAAATATACATGTTTATAAAATTTAAAGTTTATATTGACACAAATATATTTAGTGCCTTAATTTTCCAAAAATGCATAAAGTCAATGAAAATATATTTCACTAGAATTAAAAGAAAAATATTATTGAACGCTATATCAAAATTTGTAATTTTACTAAAACGAGTAAATGCTAAAAAGAATTAGACAACAACTAGAAAAGCCAATGTGAATAAAATGTAAACTAATTCAAGATCACCCATAACAACACCATTTGTTATAAATATGAAAAGTATAAAACTGGAGAAGACATATCTTATGCACCAGTCAAAATAAATAAAATATATGAATAATTTTTCACATATTGATAAAAATGTTTCAATAGCTTTTAATCCTATAAAAAAAAACATTTGACATCACAAATAATCTTAAAATCATTAATCGTAAGGCTTTGATTTGCTCAATTGATTATCTCTCTACATACATGAGTTATTATGACTCATTGGTGGCCTATGATGCATAAAATCTACATTTTTATATACACAATTATTCCAACTAAAATTCTGCATGTACACCAATTATGCTAGGTAAATTTTGAAGTTTCAAACATTACTATGTTGTCACGGAATGGATGTGTGCCTATGCGAGTAGATATAAAATACAACTTTCAAATCCATATTGTTATTTTGTAAAAGGGACTATTATCTGAAAGATTATCATTTTTATATACAATTATTCCAACTAAAATTCTGCATCTACACCAATTATGCTACGTAAGTTTTGAAGTTTCAAACATTACTATGTTGTCATGGAATGGATGTGTGCTTATGCAAGTAGATATATATAAAATACAACTTTCAAATCCATGTTGTTATTTTGTCAAAGGGACTATTATTTGAAAGATTATCATTTTAAAAGACTTTGATGTGTATTGAATTTTGACAGTTGGGGATGTTATGAAGCCTGTAGAAGAATTTGCTAAATGAGATATATGAGCTTTATTATTGTATGTTGTATGACAAAGAAAACAAGGACTTTTCTGTTTAATATGTGAACACCCACGATTCAAGCCAAAGGTTAGGCATTCAATGAAGGAAAAGGATGTGCCATACTCAGTGTAATGATATTTTCCCATCATTCCAAGACTTCAACGCTTATATATGGCCAAAAGTACTACACAATATATGTTTTGGTATGCACATGGTGTGTGTCATGATAAATTAATGATCACAGATCTAGCTGATGCTATAGCTTGGAAACAATTTGACACCACATATCCAATGTTTGCACAAGAGCCTCGAAATGTTTGTCTTGGCCTTTGCACAAATGGTTTTAATCCATTTGGTGGTTCACCTACTCCATACTTATGTTGGCCAATTTTTGTTACTCCATACAATCTTCCTCCAAGTATGTGTATGAGAAGGGAATACATATTCTTTAGCCTATTGATCCCAGGACCAAAATCACCAGGTAAAAGTTTATATGTTTATCTTAGACCTCTAATCGACGACCTAAAGATATTATGGGAAGATGGGGTGAACACTTTTGATACAAGGAAGAAGAAAAACTTCAACATGAAAGTGGCATTATTATGGACAATAAGTGATTTTCCAGCTTATGGAATGCTAAATTCATGGAGCACTTACGGAAAACTTGCTTGTCCATATTGTAAGGAGCATAATAAGTCATTTGTGCTAAAACATAGTAGGAAATGTTATTGGTTTGACTATCATCGTCAATATCTTCCTCTTGAATATTCATTTCGTCGTGATCAATACTCTTTTAAGAATTCAACAATTGAAAGGTCTTTACCACCACAACGACTAAATGGAATAGAGATCATGAGTAGAGTTTCTCAACTTAAGGATTTCATTTTTGGTTTGAATTCACATAATGAAAAACAACATGGCTTTGGGGAAGTTCACACTTGAGTGAAGAAGAGCATATTTTAGGAATTGCCTTATTGGTCCACTAATCTAATATGACATAATTTAGATGTTATGCATGTTGACAAGAATGTGTTTGACAATATTTTTAACACAATTATGGACATAAAGGCAAGACAAAGGACAATGCAAATGATATGCATGTTAGAAAGTCGCACATCGCCTACCTCAATCCTTGAGGTACAACTTATATAGTTGTTAGACACCCCCATTTATCGCCAATTGACTTCAAGCTGAAATTTGACATGGTATTAGAGCCTAAAACCCATCTTAGTTAATCACTTATTCTAGTAGGCATCTTGGCCATTACCTATTTTGGCAAGCATCTGTGGAGGGAGGGTGTTGGAAAGTCCCACATTGCCAATGTCAATCCTTGGGGTACAACTTATATACTTGTATGCCATCTTCTAAAGATGTGTTAGTTTTTTGTCTTTTGTGTTGATTTTTGGTTTTATTTTAATATTGACTTGAACCATTAAATTTATTTTTGTTCTTAAACATCTTCGCAACAACCTAATTCTAATAAGAGTCAAAGTACTTGTCATAATGGTAAGATTAAAGTTGCTACTTCAGATTTTGTTCCACAATCTTTTGAACCATGAGCTAAGGATCTAATAGAGACCCAACCAACAAAGCCAAAGACTCTTTGCGTGACACTAGAGGTTGTTTGACTAGGCCCAAAACTAATATGATGAAGCAATCTTTGCAAGACTTAAGTGTGGAAAAAAATGGAAAATTTGATAGCTGATGGAAAAATGGAAAGTTTGATAGTTGGTGGAAAAACAGAAAGTTTAATAGTTGGTGGAAAAATGGAAAGTTTGATAGCTGATGAAAAAATGGAAAGTTTGATAACTAGTGGAAAAATGGAAAGTTTGAAAGTTTGATGGTTGGTGGAAAAATGGAAAGTTTGATAGTTGGTGAAAAAATGGAAAGGTCATTTATGATGGGAAATAAAAGGTTGGTGGGAAGTTATAACGGATGATATTTTATGTCATTTAAAATATTAATAGGCATTAACTTCAAGGCTGTCTAGCTAAGCTTATAAATAAACTCTTGTAAGCAACTAGAAGGACAAAATTTAGAATTTGAATAAAGTTGAGTTTTCTCTATTGTGAGAGCTTTTCCCTTTGTTGTTAGGTTAAGAAATTTTATAGTGTTGGTTCTACCGGCAGGTCGCGATTAGGGTCACACTCTTTGATAACTTTAGTTATTTCGATAGGTCGCAGTTAGAGTCAAGTTCCTCTTTTACCTAATTTTAAGATGGTCCTATGGGCATTAACTTTAAAGCTGCCTAACTAAGCCTATAAATAAATTCTTGTAAGCAACCAGAAGAACAGAATTTAGAATTTGAATAAAATTGAGTTTTCTCTGTTGTGAGAAATTTCCCTTTGTTCTTGTGTTAAGAACTTTTATAGTGTTGGTTCTACCGACAGATCATGGTTAGGGTCACGCTCTTTGATAACTTTGGTTCTACTGGTAGGTCGTGGTTAAGGTCAAGTTCCTCCTTTACTTAATTTCAAGATGGTCCTATTTTAAAATCATATCAGTATCCAACTTCGAGTGGAGGATCTCATGTAGAAATTGATAAGAAAAAAGTCATATCTATTGAGGCTACTAATAACCCGTAAGTAATAGTGATTTTGAGTAAACAATTTTTAGTTTTATCTATCGAGTCATTTGATAGGATGTGTCAATTATTTTAAAGGTTAAATGTGATTACTTGGAGTTTAATAGGAGGAGGTTTGTTCAGCATGTGACACATGACATTATTTTTATTGTGATCACGCAGATGCCTACTTCAATTAAGAAATGGAAAAAATATCCAATTAGTGTGAAAGATGATTTATTTAAGGACTTCATGATAAGTAATTATATTTTCTAGAATCATTTATTATTTTTTGTTTATGAATAAATATATTTCTATTATATTGTGGTAGGATAACTATAAGTTTATATATGATTTTGATAGTAACATGACAATTTCCTAATCCTTTAAAGAATGAAAGAAAAATGGCCTTAAAATGAGTGAACTCAAAAAATTTAGCCAACTAAGAGATATTTATAATAGGAGGCAAAGTTGAATCATCTCATTTCTTATAGAGATGTTTACGATCATGTTCATAAGAATAAAGATGGAGAATATGTCTCTCAACACTCGAATAACTTCATTGTAAATCATGTTACATCTTTAAATTTTACTTATTTCAAAATTTAGATTGGAGAAGCATTTGATAAGTCATGATGTCTTACTTTTCTAGAATAATGATGTTTACCCACCTATGTTGAACTTAGAAAATGCAAAATGCAAAATGATAAGTCATGCAAGTGATTCGGATAATAAATGATAATAAAATATTCTTCTTTCAACATTATCTTCAACATATAAAGGCCTAGGTATGCATTTTGGTATAATAACTAAGAAGATATGGTAAATGCTTTGGCATGTCATGATATAGTTATTTTGGTTGCTTGCATAATGGAATAACTAGAAACTTATGATTTAGTTGTACCGTTGGTTTTATAAAGATTAAGTCTTGGTTATAACTTTTTGCAAGACTAAACAATTCTTTTACACAATCTTTTAATTACTATGTTAATCTATTAAACTATATTAAATAAACCTTTAAGTAATTATTTTGTATTTATTATTGTATTAGATTGAAAGGACTACTTATTATATTCCTTTACTAATTCCTAATATATTTTTGTAGGAGTTACATGACACCATAATGTTAGAGAAGTATGGAGAAGATTTTTCAATACATCCATTGGTTGATTCTATAGTATGGACATAGGTGTCAAGTTTGAAGAAGAGATGAGTTTTTGGAGCTTCATTTTTAGAAGTCACAAGTCATTCTCATACTTTAGCTTCTACGTAAGAAGTTATTAAGGAAATGATAAATGTTGCGATGACTTCTTTTGTTGAAAAGCATTTGACGCCAATGTTGAAGCCTATTATATCTCTTAAATGACTCCCAAGCTAAAGCAGTTAAAGAGGATCGTGATGACTCATGTTGATGGTGGAACATGTGTGCTTTTGATTTTCTTTATTTTTTTCATTCCTTTAACTATGTCACTTCCATGTGTTGTTTCTATTTTCTTAAATAACCCATAATTATGTCTATATCAAATTTCAAATCATGTTTCTACAATGGATATTGACAACATCTTTTTATGTGTTAGGCTTTATAAAGTTTAATATTTCAATCTTATGTTTTGTGAATATATACTTCGGAGTACTTAGTAAGTATTAACATTACTATAGATATTTGTAATGCAAAAAAATTAGTCATAAATCAATGAAATAGTTTTGGAATGAAATATTTAGATTAACTTGTATAAATTAGCTAGAACTTAGTTGGAAAATATTTGTTAAATTGTTATAAATATGGGATAAATTTAACTATACATTAATTATGAAATTACTATGAGAATATCCTAGTTATATAGCTAAAAAAAATGAAAATTAAGCAATATAATAATACAAATTAGCTAGAAAATAGATAGATTTTTTAAAAAAATTTACAACGAATTAACTATGATTATTTTCATAATTAATTTGCTACTTATTTTATGCTACCACCAATATTATAGTAATTTTATAAATAATTTATAACTAATTATTTTTACTAGA
The DNA here is from genome assembly GCA_025330945.1 of Mucuna pruriens. Lineage (NCBI taxonomy): Eukaryota > Viridiplantae > Streptophyta > Magnoliopsida > Fabales > Fabaceae > Mucuna > Mucuna pruriens. The sequence continues at coordinate 1,739,007 of JAENHJ010000173.1, read as the reverse complement.
AATTAGTTACAAATTAACTATTGATTTTGCTATAATTAATTTTAAAATTTCTTGTAGTAAAAAAACTAATTTAAAAAATTATTTTTGAGGTCAAAATAAAAAGAAATATATATATATATATATATATATATATATATATAAAAGAACCGAACATGAAAAGTATAAAGTTTTCTCATATATTAGAAGTCATGACAAAATTATTTTTAGCAGTGTTATGAAATGAGATAAATGCAGTAATCAATCATTTCGAAAACATTTTCTCTTTAAGGAACTCAATTTACAAACTTCTTCCTATGTGATGGTCAAATTAAAAAGAGATTAAAAAATATTTAAACTTATTATTAAATTAGTTTTGTTAATTGCACGTTTTTTTATCTTATTTTAGATTTAGTTAATGACGTTTCTAAGTTAAAGGATTATTTCTCTAACTACTACTGTTCAGGTGGTTAGAGTTTTTGTAAAGGTACAATAGCCTTATTTTTCCTTTGATACAAAAGAACAAGTAGTAAAACTGTAAAAGCAACCAACAAAGTGGCAAAGTCCCTTTGGGGATATCCGATATTGTCAGAAATGAAGGAGAAAAAATAGTTTTATATTTTTTAATTTAAAAATAAACTCAAATTCAAATTTTAATTATATAAATACTGTAAATATTAAAAATTAACTTTATCATTTATAACCTTCCTCTATTTAAATTGGACTGTCTCAAATTTTTTCATGTAATAATTTCTCAATTGAAATCTATTATTCATGTCTACATATTCACTAATGTGGTTTTTAAAACTAAAAATAACTATTTTTTATTATAAGAACTAAAATTGTAATTATTTTAATCTAAAGATTAAAAAAATCAATCACTTAAATATTTTTACTTATATTCATTCGCCACATGAACAAGTTTATTATTATTATTATCTGATTTGAGAGACTAAATACAATTTTTTTAATTACAAAATTAAAAAATTATTTTTAATTTAAAAGACTAAAAATAAATTCATTTCAATTCAATTTAAAAGACGAAAATCGCAAAAGAAAATTACCAATCCCATCCATATAATATTAATGCAAGTTATGTGACCATCTTAATCACAAACAACTGTGGGGTCATGAGAACAGCAATATTTAGGTAGCATTACGGCTGACATGCCAGAAACGTGTTTACTATACTATGCATAAAGTAGATTTGTTTCACTAATTTGTAATAACTTCCGTAAAATTATTAGATAAGTAAAATGAAAGTTGAAAAGCTAATTAGAAATAAAAAATGATAATTAATTAATTAACTAATTAATTTAATTAAAACTATTTAATAAAATTATTTATTGAGTAGCTTGTAAGTGTAAAATAATATATTTAATTAATTGATTAAAACTTAAAATTTTATAATTATGTATTTAAAATAATTATCACTATGATATTATCTATTTAAAATAATTTATTATCTTAAAAATTAAAATAATACGTTTTTAGTTATATTCTAATTTTAAATATTTTATAAATAAAATAAGATAATATAATTAAATTTATATTATAATTTTAATTTTTTTTTACTATAATAAAATGATATTTAATGAAATGAAAAGGATAAAGTAATATAAAAAAGAAAAAAGAAGGAATTTAATAAGACAATAAGGGTAAAAATGAAAAAATAATCATAAATTAGGAGCATATTTTTATGCTACATGCATCAATTTATATTTCACTACCAATACACTTAAGCATGGGTTTAGCGTTGGATGAACCATTTGAGTCTGTTTCTTGTTCGGAATTTGAATAGTATACGCAAGCTATTAAATTTTAATTATTATTGTTACCATTGTATTATTATTTATTATTATTATTATTATTATTAAACCTAGAAGGTAGATAAGGTTTTTCATATTTTCTTATTTTCTTGAATTTTTAATTTTTCTATTTATTATGTCATTGTCGTATCATAGCAGCATGATTCTCTAACTCCATAATCTATTTAACTCATAAAAAGTTGAACAAATATTCTTAAATTTTTTGGCAACTCCTAATTCTTTATTATTGGTGTAAAATAATTCTCAGATTTTTATAAAATATCATTTCATAATTTTTTGTCTAATTTGAAGATGAAAGCTTTCAATTATAACTCGTCGATCACAACTAAAAAATTGTTGTTAAGATTAATGCTCAATTAAATACATTTTATAAGATTATCATTGTCACTATGTTCACCACCACTAACATCATCGATGTTGCCAACGCCACTACCAACCATCATTTTGTTGTTACTATTATCGTTGTCCATATTTGTGTCATGGTTGTCTTCTTCACTATTACTATCACTACTACCATTATCTCTGCCTCCACCTCCATCCCTACTATCACCAATGTCAAATGTAGTGGCATCACTAGAGGTAGTGAAGATGGTAATCATGGTGATGGAGGCAATGACAATAATAGTTTCATAAGAAGTATTTAATTGAGATTTAATCTTAATCACAACTATTTTTATTCGTGATCCGATTATAAGTGAAATTTCTCATTTTTTCACTATAAAAGTTTTTCATTTAAATTGTTCTTTATATGTATAAATATATAAATTAAGGACCAATAAAGATTTTTCTAATTGATAAGAAACGAGTTTATATCCTACAAGAACATGAGTTAGTCATTTATTACCGATTTGATGACGAACTTTTTAGTAAGTCATTGGAACTTAATTTACCTAAATTTTTTTGAAAAAAAAAATATAAATTGACGGAGATTTGTGTAGGATAAAAATTGGGAAGGATATTGAGTAAAATTTTGTTAAAATGCAGTATGAGTATAATTTGCCTTAATAATTATGTTTCAATAAATAATAATTTCTATAAAAGATAAAACTTGGAAATTAAGTTAAAAGTTTAAAAGAAAAAAAAAACATGGGTAGTAGTTTGTCAGATTTTTTCACTATTTTGGCTAGTCTTTGTCCTTATGCATAATTGAAAAAGTAGATGACGGGATAAGAAAATTAATTTGAATATTAAATAATTGATATTTTATTAACTAATTCAGGTCTGGAAATTAGAGAAAAGAAAAATAAAGATAATGGATAAGGTAAAATAAATTACATCCATTCTCCTCCTTTTTTTATCCCTTTTTATATATGTTTAATAATTAGAAATGTTTGGTTTATTTTTATTTATCCAAAATTTGTTTTACCAGAGGACGTCTATAAATAGCTAGCTTGTGAGTTTGAATAATCACGGAAAAGCTTGGAATAACAAAAGCCTTTCATAGCCAAACCAACTGCCCAAGAAATGAAGATCACTGCCTTGTTTGCTCTCTTTCTACTTTCTGCCTTCATCTCATACCTACCTTCAGCCACTGCTTTACCCGTGTTCGACACGAATGGTAAAATGCTTACAAATAGTAGCACCTACCATTTGTTGCCAGCTGAGGCAGGAGACGGCGGTGGAATACTAGCTGTCGCAACTGGAAATGAAAGTTGCCCTCTCACTGTTGTGCAATCTCCCTCTTCGTCCTCTTTGGGGCTCACCGTAATGTTTGAAATCGAATACTCATTACCTTATATCTTCGAAAGCCAACCGTTGTACCCGCGGTTCCTTCATGAGCCGACTTGTAAAAACACTTCTTATTTCTGGACTATTGTCCCGGATCAACCAGAAGGATCTGCTGTTAAAATTGCTGGTTATGAAAACACATTAAGTGGTTGGTTTAAAATTGAGAGACTTGTCTTTGGATATGGGCTTGCATTCTGTCCATATTCCTCTTACGAGTGTCAAAAAATTGGGACTAGTATCGATGAGTCTGGAAACAGGCGTTTGGTACTGAGTAAGTATCCATTATCACTTACCTTTGCCGAAAGTGCATCATCTACTGCATCAGCATGAAGCACTGGCCATGAAAACCCATGCACTTTCTCCTAACGAGAGACCGTGTTTGATGATGATAAATGCTTTGGTTTTCTTGTTACAAAATTAAATAAAATAATCAAAGTGTTTGGTTGTATTGCTAGACTAAATAAAAATAATGAAAGCTTATGCCTTCAGTTGCATTGTGTTCATATTTTTAGTTCTAGAGTATATATGTTTTTATTTTAACTTGTACTTTCTTGAAAGCTATTGGTTTGGGTATATATATATATATCTTCCCTTCTAATCTGGACCGAGGCTCTACTTTAAATATAGAGGCACGCGAAGCTTGGAAGGCAGATCAGCTGTGGTTATAATATATATTTAAGGACAAACAGAAGATAAACTAAGAAATATGTGAAAGGCAAAGATACGGAAGAATGAAATTTATAACAAGCACACATATTACAAACATGTTAATTTCCTCCTTGTCTTAGTTGTCGTGAAACTCCAATTTGAATTTCATACATTCAAATCTGGATCGACAGTGTGCTTCAAACTGTATTAATTGTCATCTCTGACAAAAAAAACTGGGATACACTTTAGCTAAGGCTAGATCCAGAAATTATTAGGTTGTAATTATTAGGTATTCTTGTACTACCTTAATTCATTATCCTAATTAATTTCTGTCTAATATATAATTACATGTTATTAATTTTTTATAATAAGTTATCTTGATGAGATTAGTTGGAAATCATATACATGTGGTAATCAAGAACTAACTAATAATTTCTCGTTCTCACACAAGTCATACACTTTTTTCGCATTGAGGAAGGTGGGTAATTATAATGTGTTCTCTCCAAGAAAAATATTCTCTCTTTTGGAGGTCTTGGCCTTCCTACTTATAGGGAGGGTTCACCATTTAGTATATTTGGATGGCTCGCATTCTAACATAATTTTTTGGTGTCAAGGAAAAAACTTTCTTGGTAGGTTACTTTTCAGTCTGTCAATGGTGGTACCTACACTTACTCTAACTCTTGTGAGTTGATATCACGTCACATCAATTCTTACTTCTTTTACCCTCTTCTTTTGATACGATCGGTAACTTGCTTAGGACTTACTCCGATTATTTGACCGACTGATTTTACACTCTTTTCTTTAAGTCGGCCGGCCGATACATAATGGTATGATCATTGGACGACCTACACCCATGTGTGGAAATACACTATGCTGCTATAAGTGAAGGATATTTTCTATAACTCTCCGTGTCACTTAGAAAGACTTGCAACACTCCTACCACAATATATTACATATCAGGTTACATATAGATTTTAAAGGTTAGATGACACTAGTGAACCTAAAAAAAAATAAATAAGAATCTAAAATAGGTTAATTGGAGATGACTTAGAAAGCAAATTTTTAGTTTGGTTTGAATGTCTCTTGAAGCAATTTCCAATAATGTTCTTAAAACTAGACAATTGTGACGACACGAGTTTAAAGCTAAATAATTTAATAGTTTAATTGTGGTTGAATCAATTAATAAAAAATAATAATAATTAAATAATGTATAAAATAATATTAAATAAATATAATATCTTAATTTTATAACATTAAAATTTAAAATAAAATATTATATTTTAAGTTTTTAACAGTATACGTAAAAATTTAAATCGAATATATTATAATACTTAAGATTATATTTTAACAAAGCATAATAAAGTTTATTAACAATAATAAGTTTTCATCTACAATCAAAACAATGACAAATTAATATAATATAAAATTATAAGAAATTAATATATAAAAATTATAAATGACTAAATTATATATTTTAAAGAAATAAATAAATGATAAAACAATTTATTTCTGTTCGTAATAAATATGTGTTTTCATTTATCTTAAAAACATTTTATATTAAATTTAAACAATTGATTTAAAATATCGATTATCAAACTGGTACTTTACATTTTTTTTTTATTATCAATTTAACTGATATTTTGATCGATTTGATCTGTTGGTAACTAGTTTTCGCTAGTTCCAAAATGGCCAAAACATTTTTCTGTTCATTTAAGTAGCAGATGCTTCCTCTCTAGTTTTGCTTCTTCATTTTATAGGTCAAAATTCATCATGATCAAATTTGCTCAATCTGCTTATGTATAATACCCATGGATACACTAGATAAACTAAATAAAAAGAATTATATATATATATATATATATATATATATATATATATATATATATATTGCTCACTTCAAATTTACTATCAATGTCAACGTATTTATTATTGTCGTTTGGATTGAAGACTATAAATAATATTTTTTAATTACAAATGCTAAAAGTATAATTTTTTTAATCTAAGAATTAAAAACAAATTTATTTTAGTTCAAAAAGCTAATCACTTACACAAATATTTTGACATGATCATTAACAATTTAAAATATGTCAGCAAATTCATTAATACTATTTGAATTGAAAGACTAAATATATTTTTTTATTATAAAATTAAAAATTATTTTTAATTTGAAAGAATAAAAATAAGTCCACTCTAATTTAGGATATGAAAAACATATTTATCACGAAAAATAAAATACGACAAATTAATGTAAGTTATGTAATATCTTATTCACAAACAACTGTGGGGTCCATGACAGTTTTAGCTTTGATTTTACCGATCATCTGGCCCCACATTACATACTGCATTTAGCGTCGGTATTATTTGTGGACCATCAAACTTGACTACTGCAATATTTAGGTAGCATCACCACTGACATGACAGAAACGTGTTTATTGTCCTATGCATAAAGTAAATTTAGTGAATTCATAAAATAAAATAAAAATTAGGGAGGTAATTAAATTAATTTCTATTTATTCACAATAAATCATTTCTATTTTATTTGATTATTTTGAAAGTTGGTTTAATTAAAATTTATTTCATTAATTTGTAATAATTTCGGTAAAATTATTAGATAAGTTAATTAAAATAAAAGATGATAATTAATTAATTGGATTGAAACTATTTAATAAAATTAGTTATTGAGTAGCTTATAAGTGTAAAATAACATATTTAATTATTTTTTATAACTTAAAATTTTATAATTATGTATATTTTAAATAATTATCACTTTATGATTTTATGTATTTAAAATAATTTATTATCTTAAAAATTAAGATAATACTTTTTTTAGTTATATTCAATTTTATTTATTTTATAAATAAAACAAGATAAATATAGCTAAATATATATTATAATTTTAATTATTTTTTACTATAAGGAAATGATATTTAATGAAATGAGAAGGAGAAAGTAATATAAAAAAGATAAAAGAAGGAATTGAAGAAGACAATAAGGGTAAAAATGGAAAATTAATAATAAATTAGGAGCATATTTTAATGCTACATGCATAAAGCAGATAAATTTAAATTTTTTTGAAATATATATTTACTTTTATAATTTTACTACCAATACACTTAAGCATGAATATTCATAATAATGTTGGATGAACTATTTGGGTTGCTTGACCGTAGGAAATATGAATAGTATATCAGTTTTAACTTTATTATTACCGTGGTATTTATTATTATTATTATTATTATTATTATTATTATTATTATTATTATTATTATTATTATTATTATTTATTATTATTATTATTTTGTCATTGTTGTTGTTATCGTTGTTGTCATTATTATTGTTGTCGTTGTCGTTATTATCGATGTCGTTGTCGTTGTCGTTGTCGTTATTGTTGTTGTTGTCGTTGTTGTTGTTGTCATTGTTGTTGTTGTTGTTATTGTTGTTGTCGTTGTTATTATTGTCGTTGTCATTGTTATTGTTGTCATTGTCGTTGTCATTTTTGTCATTATTGTCTTTGTCGTTGTCATTGTTATTGTTGTCGTTGTTGTTGTTGTCGTTGTTGTTGTTGTTGTTGTTATTGTTGTTGTTGTCGTTATCGTTGTTGTCGTTGTTATTGTTATTGTTGTCATTGTTGTCGTTGTCATTGTTGTCATTATTGTCGTTGTCGTTGTCGTTGTTGTTGTTCTCGTTATTGTTGTTGTTGTCATTGTTGTTGTTGTCGTTATTGTTGTTGTTGTTGTTGTCGTTGTTGTCGTTGTTGTCGCTTTTGTCGTCGTTGTTGTTGTTGTCGCTTTTGTCATTGTTGCTTTTGTCGTTGTTGCTTTTGTCGTTGTTGTCGTTGTTATCGTTTTTGTTGTTGTCGTTGTTGTCGTTGTTATCGTTCTTGTTGTTGTTGTCGTTGTTGTCGTTGTTGTTGCTGTTGTCGTCATTGTCGTCGTCGTCGTTATTGTCGTTATTGTTGTTATTGTCGTTGTAGTTGTTGTCATTGTTTTTGTTGTTGTCGTGGTTGTCGTTGTTATTGTTGTTGTCATTGTCGTTGTTGTCATTGTTGTCGTTATCGTTGTTGTCATTGTTGTCATTGTTGTCGTTGTCGTTGTTGTCATTGTAGTCGTTGTCATTGTTATTGTTGTCGTCGTCATCGTCGTTGTCGTTGTTGTCTTTGTCATCGTTGTGGTCATTGTTGTCTTTGTTGTATTTGTTGTTGTCGTCATTGTCGTGGTTGTCATTGTTGTTATTGTTGTCATCGTTGTTGTTGTCGTTGTTGTTGTCCTCGTTGTCCTCGTATTCCTTGTTGTCGTCCTTGTCGTCATTGTTGTCATTGTGGATATTTCCCGCAAACCTCGTGAAGAATTTGATGAAAATTAAGTATTCTTGCTCTTAAACAAGATGAGAGAAACTCTCCAATTATATGCAATGCAAGTAATAGATTTCATCAAATGATATAGGTCAAAATACAAAATGAAAAGCTAAGTAATGATATTGTGACAATCCCACAATGTAAATAGAGTGGCACATCCTAGTAGATATTTTCTAACTAATTTGTAATAATATAAATACATTTATATAATCTCATCTTATAATTTAATGAAAATATTAAAATAAAAATATAACTAAATTAATTATTATTTTAAGGTAATAAGTTATTTAAAATTATATAATTATTTTAAAAATATATAATTATCAAATTTTAAATTATAATCAAATATATCATTTTATACTTATCAATTAATTTAATAATTAATTTTATCAATATTTTTAATTCAAGTTGTCAATTTATTAATCCCTTAAAATATATTTTTTTGTCTAAAAAAATTTAGGTCAATTTTAGTTTTTATCCTCTAAATTTAAATTTTTAAATTTTTATATATTTTTTTAAAATAGTTGGTTTTGATTTCTTTTCTTATGTAAGAATTATTTATCATATAGATAATTAGAATATATAAGGACTAAAACTTACTATTTTCAATAATGTAGAAAAAAATAATTTTAAATTTAAAAGACAAAAAAAAATTATTTAAATTTAAGGGATAAAATACATATTTAATTTTTTTGTTAATTTTTAACTTTTTATTTTGCTTAACTTTTCAGCATTAATTTAACGTATATAATAATTTGACCAAAAACTCTTCAAATGGATGAAATAATATTTTTATCAGATAATTTTAATTAAATTAATAAAATTTTAAATTAATCAAATAAAATAGAAAATTGATTTAATTTCCTCCCTAAATTTACTTTATGCGGGGACAGTAAGCACGTTGTTGGGATGTCAGCTGTAATTGTCCACAAATATATATACAGAGGAGCCAACTGTCAACCTGGGATGCCATAATAATATTGCATTAATTGTATCACATGAAAATAGGCAATTAATGTTCCTTTACAAAATCTCTGATAGTACTGATTGGCGAAATAACACATATATTTGGCAGAAAGGAAAAAAAAAAAAAAAGAGAACTAGAATAAATAAAAATAAAGAAAAAATAGAAATAGAGTAATGAAAATACAGAAAGAATTAGAGTAATAAAAATAAGTGAGAAATAAAGAAGAAATTATAAATACTTAATTTAGAAAATAAAAAATTATATTTCAATCTATCAAATAAAAATTTCAATGATTAAATTCGATTTTAATTAATTAAATTTGCCTCTAAAATCATCGTTAAATGTCTTTTGACACAGTTTTTAATGGCATAACAAAACTGTCACAAAATTAAGAAGCTGTGCTTTTTGCCCGTCCCTCGATTCTTTTCTTCCAAACACCCTTTTCTATTTCTCATTTATTTTTTTAATTTATCTAATTTCTTCACCATTTCTCTTTTACTAAACAAAAAGGTATTCTAGAAATGTATTAAAATAAAATTAAAATTGAAAACGTGGCAATTACCACAATTAATTCAATAACAAGGTTATGTTTTTAGATTTAAAGTTTATTTTAAACTAAAATGTGTTTGATATTTTTTAATTCACTTAAAACTAATTACCTCATCAAATAGAAGAATATAATGATACAAAATATTATTTAAAATTAATTTAATCAGTATAAAAATATATATTCATAAAATTTTTAATTTAAAATATCAAAATGACTTTAATTAATGAAAAATAATTATAAAGGTGATTTAAAAATATATTCTATATAATATTAATTAAATAAATTTAATTATTATTTACAAAAAATATATTTAAAGCTTCTTTACCATTGTTCAATAATATATAGTTAGGAGATAAAAAATAATTTGTTTAAACAAAATTTAATAATGTCAATATATATTAAAACAATTTAATAAAATAAAAAGTACATTTATTAAATATATTGTTATAACTAAGAATTCTAAAGCTTAACTACGAATTAAAAATTTTAAATTGATTTAAATACATTTTTCATTTTAAGAAAGGACGCTAACAACATCTATTTTGAGAAACTAAAAATAATATTTGTAAGTACAACACTAACACTTACAAACCATGGTGGTGTGAAGTTTCTTGAAAATGATAATTATTGATGTGGATATAGATTTGTACATCTTGAGGGATATGAAGGAGGAGGTTGTCCTTACACCTCAAGGAAAGGGTAGATTCAGGAGAATGGGAGAAGAAGTCCATATTTTTCTTGTATTTTCATTTTAGTTTGAATACATTTTCAATAGGATAGCTAATACATTTTCAGTAGGATAGCTAATACATTTTCAGGAAGATAGTCTAGCCTTGGGCCAAAGCCCTTTGTAAGACCATATTTTTGTTTTTGTGACAAACAACTCGCACCATCCATCACCAAATTAGTCACTAGTCCAAGGTTGTCCGAAAATCGATCGCTGATCCTAGGTTGTCCATCGCTACTTTTATCACTAACATGCTTTGCCAAATCAAGTGTATTTGAAGCTACAAACATTTGAATTAGACAAAATTAGTGTCTTAAGAAAGCTAAGAGAAAGATCCAAAACTTTCCTGTTCAAACCTAAATCCATTTTGCATTCCTTTAGTTCATAAAATGCATCTAAAAGTAACATCACATAAGGGCCAAAGAGGCTTGTGTTTTTGGGTCATTTAGCTTGTGTTTGGGCTTGTTGGTCCTTGGGCTTTGTTAAGTGACTTGATTATGATTAGGATTTTCTAATTAGGATTAAGGATTATCTATAAAATATCTCATTGTAATTAGGATAATAACTTTTTTATGAAATTGAAATCATGGTTAGCACTTTTGAGAGAATTCTCTCTTCTCTTGTCTTGAATAAGAAATCTAATTCTTATTAAGCCTCCAAGATGATTGTGGCAATTCTCTATAATCTCTTATCTAATTCTTAGGAATTAGTGGTGACTCATTCCTTTTCTAATTCGTTTTATCTGTTCCTTTAATTGAATTTTCGGTTCTTGATGTTCTTGATAAATTTTCTATTGTGCTTGAACTAGATCATGATTATGGATCCTAAACATGCAAAAATTGGTATTCAGAGCTTCCAATCATCATCTAGAGCTGGAATCAAGTGAGAATTTATGAGCAAAGTTGCAGCAATCAAGAAGCTTGGACGTTCTTTAAGAGGTAAGTTCTTGATTCCAACTCTTGATCAATTCTCAATCGTTTTGCTTGATCTTGGTTAGGTTTTATTCGCCTAACTATCCTTGAGGTTTGTATGGTTGGAATTGTATTAATTTCTTCTCTAAGTTGTGATTTTGAATTATAAGGTTCTTAGGTCCAAAATTTGGAGATTTTCAATTTTACTAGTCATATGATGCAATTTTGTTGAATTGATGCATTGCTTGAGTTTGTTTGTTCGATGTCTATGCTTGAGACCTTGAAATTGATTCAAATTGCATCATTTTTGAAAATTAACCTTGCTGTTCTATATATGCAAAGGTTGAACCATGTGTTTGATGAATTTTCTTATGTAAATTGTGCTAGAGATGGCTAAAGTTGCCGAAAAAATTGGTGGACTAAAATGATTATGAAAAGAATTCAAGAACAAAAAAAAATGGAAGGTTCAAGTGGCTAAAAGAGTGCAGTAAAAATAGAGTGTAGCCATATAAAAATAAAAGAAAAAGTATGAAAGAAAGCGTATTTTGAAGTTCCAAAGGCAACATTAGTGACATAATTACTAGCAAAGTATTGAGCTAGTTTTGGTGCGCTAGTTCACCCGAGAAGGTTGAGATCCTATTCTTAGGTTGTCTTCGTAACACCACCAAACTACTCAACGATCGGCCGATATTCTGCCCACCTCCTGTCCTACCAGGTACTTCATACACAAGTGTAGTGTAGAGATTATCTCTCCCAACTTGTTTAGGGCTGGCCTTCCCATGATTATGTTGTAGGATGCATCTACGCCCACCACCATGTATAGTACTAGAATGTTGTGTGCCTGAATGTGTTCTCTAAATGTGGTCTCCAACTCTATGATTCCTTTCATCATCACCTGTTCGTCGACGAATCCATACAATGTGCCTAAGCATACCTCTAGGCTGGTCGCCAAGAGCCCCAACTTCCTATAAGTAGACCAATACAAGATGTTGGCCGAACTCCCCGATCAATCAAGACCCTTTCAACCTTGTATTCCACGATTATTACTAATATCACCATGGGTTCGTACTGTCAATGTGGCTTATACCTCATGTCCTTCTCGCTAAATGTGATGAACAGAGGGTGGTGTAGTAGCGGCCTTCATGCTCACAACTAGTACATCACGTGCTCCTTATCTTTGAATTGAACTCCCCTTGGCCATGCTAGAACTTCCCCATGAAATGGTGGTGTTGACGCCCCAGTGTCAAGTATCAACTCTTTTCCCTGATCTACTCCTCTCCCTCTGTCTCTCCTCTCGCCTCATATCATCTCAACCATTTCCATGCGTCTCATCCTCTACCTCATTTTTTAGTGTTAAGTCCATTAAGTCATCATCCCAAATATGATTGATACCATTAAACCAACAGAAGATCACTCCGCCTTTTAACAGAAAATCCATAAAAAAAACACAAAGAAGATGCCAAAAAAATCCATTTCATTAATAAAGTCATAAATACATCACAAGCCTATTTTGGAAGAGAATCCAAGAAAGAAATAAGTTTTCCATCTTGGACCTCCTTGGTCATATTGTATGGACTAAGGTCAAAATCTAGAGCCAACAAAGCTATTTGCCTAAGGGTTTTATTGAACACATCTTCATGTTGTTCTACAATGGCTCCCTCCAAGCAAGCCACCCTCTTCTTTCAACTTGTCTGCCTCAGATTCTACGTCGTAGTCTTGGCTTCCACAGTCTTCAAGGTCTCCTTATTAGAAGCTAGAATAGCCTCCACCTCCATCACCCTTGATCAAGATTCCGCAAGAGTGGACTTCAGCGATGCCACCTCAACTTCTAACAAGGACACCTTTATTCTCAACGAGGCCATCTCAACTTCCGACGAAGATACCTTTGTCTTCAACAAGGATGATTCGACTTGAGAAGCAGCAAGTTTGGCCTTCAAATCTTCTATCTCAGCAGTGACCTTTTGACTAGCATCCTTCATTTTCCGAACCTCAACTAAAGAGTCAGCCTTGGCCTTCAGAGCCTTCTATAGTTCCTTCTTATTGATGGCCTCCTTAGCCACAATCTACACAACCTTCCTCGCTAAACTTACAAGGAAGCCATAGAATGCGCCATGTAGACGATCATCATATCAAACGAGTTGTCAGCTCCAATAGACACTAACAGCCCTCGGTTATGCTGAGATATGCGGTTGGAGGAAAAAGACCTCAGGCATCAAATCCAGGGCCCCATAAGGAATTGGCAGTAGGATGGGCCACGTAGCAGGACAAGTCGCTAGGGGGTAGATATAGCCTTGAAGTCACCACCACTTTGCCCTTGGGTTGAATAGGCAAAGGTGGGGGAGGAGGAGGAGCAGTGGCTTTCCCCTTCTTAGCAGCCGTCTCCTCCGCTGTAGTAGAGCTGACCTTCTGTTTGCTTGCCTCCTTGTCGAACACAACTAGGACCATCAGCTTCTTAGCCATCGACCAAGCTTGTGGCCGACTTCTTCTCAATAGCAATTGCAACAGTGTCGGCACTAGGAGCCTTTCAGCCAGTGCTTTTGGCATCATTGGTCAAGCGAGCCTTCTTGATCAACTTAGCCATGTCCACACCCTGCTTCTTCAATATACCTGCAAGCCAAAAACACATGTTAGCACTTTCGGCGCAAGGCCAAGTTTGTAGAAAGCAACCACTTAGAAACACTCACTCTTCAGGCGAAAGGTAGTGTTGTTTGTGGAGATCTAGGACATTATGTCCCTACAGTTCATTCCTCTCAGTAAGCTGTCTAGTATTTGCAAATCAACCTTAGCCTCCAAAGAGAGTTAGTCCCTCACCAACCCCTTGAACTTAGGGGGCTCCCGCCATAATAGCGGCAAAGACCGAGGGTTAAGGCAGAAATCACTCGCCTCTTATGCTTGAATCTTCACGAACCGGCTCTTAAAACCCATGTAAGAAGCTGTATAGGAAGTGAAGAGCCCCGTGTTTGGCAGAGGCATCAGCGAGACCCAGCCCACTGACCTCAAGTGGTGTAGTGGCTGAGGAAGACTAGCGCAGACGGTAGCATCCCCAACACCAAGCAAACCACCTTGAATGCTTGAATGGCGGCCTAACCGTTGGGATGTAGTTGAGAGGAGCTACTCCCCAACATTCTCAACACATCCCCCTCAAAAAAATCGAAAGGGAGGGTAACCCTAAATCCATCAGCACCGTCTCCTACATAAAGACAAAGGACTCTTCTCCCTCCTTGGCAACGTCACATACGTGCTCCTTTTTGCTACAGCACGCTATTGTCAAAAGACGGGCATGGGTACTGCGAACCCATTTCCCCTCCTCCATGGCTCACAAGGTTGCAATCAATGAGCACAAAATCTGATTGACTTAGCAGCACTAGTTCTTGTTGAGCTTCTCCAACCTTGAATTGGACTTGACTAGCATTTACTCGAAGGACAGTTTTTGAGGCACTTAACTCTTCATGGCCAGGGACAATGCAAACAACATAGCCACCAGTTTGGTGTGCAGCAGTGACCGACCAGTGCTAGTGTAATTTAATAACTCCTGTTGAAACCAACCAATTAAAATAACTACATGAATAAATATAAATGATAAAGAAACATCTATAATAGGATCATGTGTGAATTAATGGTGAATATTAAGCAAACAAGTTGCATGAAGTGTAATTTAAAGATTTAAAATATACGTTTAACGTTTTGCATCTCGAATCAAATCTTTGGAAAGGAAACAAAGAATATTATGAGCTATAGATAATGCTTCTGCTTTTTATGCAGTTGATTGCACTTTGGTTATGCGCCATGCCTAAAGTAATCAAATACAAAGGTGATTCTTCTCTGGATTAAGCCCCCTTTCTTTTTTGTTTGGTTTTTAGTGGGGGAAGTGGCTGTCACTTACCTTCTTATTATGTATGTCAAATTTTCAATTTGTCTGCAATTAATTTATTTCAATAACGAGTGAAGTTAAATGTGGCTTATTTTGCATGTTCATAAAAGGATGTTACGGTATTATATATGTTTACCAAAATTAAACATACTGATATACGATATATCATGTTCCAATTAGGTAGTGTCAATAAATTTTTTAAATTGATTTTTGAAATCTACTGCGAATAAACCTGTGAAAGCCCGCAAACTTTAGGACAAGAACCATGCCGATGATTTATGGAACAGTGTTAGTTTTGTCAAATGTTGAAATGGAGGAGATTTCAAAGGAACATTCTTCTTCAGAGCAAATTGATCTGCTTAATATAGTTTCATTTAAACGAGAAAATTTTGTTTAGAGTCGACACCCACCAGCAAAACACTATGATACAATTCTTTGGTCGGTAAGTTGCTGTTTTTGTTGTTTTCCCCTCTGTTAAACTTCATAAAACATATTTTTTTTAAAACTTTTAAGGGGTGGGAGATAGAAAGTTGTCGTGCCACATGCCCAATAGGAAAAGTCGTGTTTAACATTGTATGGTTTTGAATTTTTATTTTTGTCCTTTCTAGTCCTTTTTATGGTAAGAGATAACTAGAGTTAATTTGTATTTTTCTTTTTTTTAATTGTCTATTTGAAAAGATAATGGGCACATTAATAAGTTTGCTCGTCAAAAGTAATTGTGATATTTAATTTGGTGAATCGTAGTGATTAAAGGCTAGAAAGATTTCTACTTACTTAAACTTTAGGTACTCGTTCTTTCATATATTTAACTATTTTATTTTCTATAATCATTTGGTTTTAGCATTAAACATGTATATGAATATCTACAGATTTTAGCAAGCATGAGAGCTGAACGGAGTTGGATGATACAAAGAAAAGATTGTACTGACCAAGAAAGTAAAGAATTTAAGAATGGAGTTGATGATTTCATTAAGATTTCTAAAAAAGATCCAACAGTTGTTGATGTATTAAGTCATATTCCTTACCCATGTTCAAAATGTAAGAATTATGTCAAGAAGGAGACATTTTGGGTTGAGAAACATTTGTATCAATATTGATTTATGGAAGATTACATAAATTGGACTGTTCATGGAGAGGATCGATGGAGGATAAAGTTCAACATCAATTGTCCATGATGAAGAGGTAGATATTAGAAATCCATATGTCGATATGGTTATTGATGTTATCGGTGATCAACTAAATTCAAAAGATTAAGATTTAGAAGAGGATCCTAATCTGTTAGCTTTGAATTTTTATTCCTTGCTAAGAGATGTTGACAAACTTTTATGGGATGGATGTCATAAGCATACAAAATTATTACCTGTAACTCAACTTCTGCATTTGAATAAGTTCAATAAGAGTGAGAGTTGTTATGATTGAATGATTGTCATAATTAAGAGCATGCTTCTAGAGTCAGAAAAGTTACCTGAAAATGTTTATAGATCACAGAAAATGTTAATGACTTGGGCTTAGGATATGAGAAAATAGATGCATGTCCTAATCATTGTATGTTGTATGACAAAGAAAACAAGGACCCAAAAGTATGATCAATCTGTTTAGTATGTAAACACTCATGATTCAAGCCAAAGGTTGGGCATTCAATGAAGGAAAATGATGTGTCGTACTCAATGTTATGATATTTTGCCTTCATTCCAAGACTTCAATGCTTATACATGGCCAAAGGTACTGCATAATATATGTTTTATCATGCAGATGGAGTGTGTCAGGATAAATCAATGATCACACATCCAGTTGATGCTATGGCTTGGAAACAATTTGACACCACCTATCCAGTGTTTTCACAAGAGCCTCGAAATGTTCATCTTGGCCTTTACCTAGATGCTTTTAATCCATTTGGTGCTTCAGCTACTCCATACTCATGTTGACCAATTTTTGTCACTCGATACAATCTTCCTCCAAGTATGTGCATAAGAAGGGAATACATATTCCTTAGCCTATTGATCCTAGGACCAAAATCACCAAGTAAAAGTTTAGATGTTTATCTTAGACCTTTAATCGGTGACCTAAAGATATTATGAGAAGATGGGGTGAACACTTTTGATACATGAAAGAAACAAAACTTCAACATGAAAGCAGCATTATTATGGACAATAAGTGATTTTCCAGCTTATGGAATGCTAAGTTCATGGAATACTCATGGAAAACTTGCTTGTCCATATTGTATGGAGCATAATAAGTCAATTGTGCTAAAACATGGTAGGAAATGTTGTTGGTTTGACTGTCATCGTCAATATCTTCCTCTTGAACATTCGTTTCATCCTGATCTATACTCTTTTAAGAATTCAACAATTGAAAGGTCTTTACCACCACAACAACTAAATGGGATAGAGATCATGAGTAGAGTTTCTCAACTTAAGGATTTCATTTTTGGTTTGAATTCACATAATGAAAAACAATATGACTTTGGGAAGTTCACAATTGGGTGAAGAAGAGTATATTTTGGGAATTGCCTTATTGATCCACTAATCTAATATGACATAATTTAGATGTTATGCATGTTGAAAAGAATGTGTTTGACAATATTTTTAACACGATTATGGACATAAAAGGCAAGACAAAGGACAATGAAAATGTAAGAGAAGATATGAAAATGATATGTAAACACCATACATTAAAGTTAAAAGCTGAGAATGAAAAGTACAAAAAACCAAATGCAACTTAGATGTTGAATTCTAATTAGAAGAGAACGGTGTGTGAGTGGATCAAACAATTAAAATTTTCTGATGGATATGTATCTAATATTGCACGTTGTATCAACATTGATGATGGGAAAATATATGGAATGAAAAGTCACGACTATCATGTTTTTATGCAAAGGTTAATTCCTTTGGTGTTTCGTTACATGTTGCCAAAACTTGTATGGGGGGCACTAACAGAACTTAGCATATTTTTTTAAAGAAGTTTGTGCAACTGAATTATGTGCTTGTTATGGAGAATGTAGATCTTTCAATTGTTGAAACACTTTGAAACTTAGAGAAGATTTTTCCTCCAACATTCTTTGAAGTGATGGAGCATCTAGTTATGCATCTTCCATATGAAGTTAAGGTTGCAAAACCTATGCAGTACAAGTGGATATATCCATTTGAGAGATGTATGTTTTATGTGAAAAGAAAGGTACAAAATAAGACAAGAGTTGAAGGCTCTATTTGTGAAGCATATATTTTATAAGAGATTTCCAATTTTGCTTCTAAGTATTTTGATCCAAAATTACAAACAAGGTGCACTCAAGTTCTCAAATTGATGATGGTAGGCATGATATGATTAATAAATGCTTATCTATTTTCAAATACCCATGTCGTCCTATTGGAAATGGTAGCAATAGATTCTTAATAGACATGGAGCTTCAAATTGCTGAGACTTATGTGCTTGTAAATTACAAAGAAATTGAACCATTTCTTTAGTAGGTTTACTCTCTAACTTTTTAATATATTTTTTTAGTTATTTTATATTTAATATTAATTTTATTATACTTATTAGACAATTTAAGGAGTCTCTAAAACAAATATACCCTGGTATCACCAATGATCAAATATTAGAACTTCAACATAAAGACTTCAATTGATGGCTAAAATAGTTAGTGAGTATTTTTATTTACTACTAAAAATAAAATATTATATTAATTTATTTTTTTAGATATTATGACCAATTATTGTCTTGTAATGATTCATAGGTAAATGTTGGTCAAGTGGAGGATTAACTAATTCAACAAATGAGTAATGACCCATCTAAATGTGACTTCTTATAATGGCATAATAGTTAATAGCTATAAGTTTCATACTAAGGAAAGTGGACAAAATAAAGTTACAATAAATAATGTTTATGTGTTCGAGGAAACATATATGGTGAGAATGACGTAGACTACTATGGCATAATTGAAGAGATATTAGAGTTATCATATTTAGAAGTAAAAAAAAAAGTATTTCTTTTACAATGCCAATGGTTTGACCTAATTAATGGAGTTAATGTGGATGAGAGATTTTAGTTAGTTGATGTTAATCGAAAATCAAAGCTTCACTCATATGAGCCCTTTATATTAGCTCCACAAGCACAACAAGTGTATTACACAATGTACCCCAAAAGAGGGATAGAGTTAAGGGAGAATGGTGGGCAACTTGCAAGGTTAGATGAAAACTCTTCATAGTTGGGACCATCAATGATGAAAATGATGAATTGAATGAGTTAAATGCTAATGATTATTACCAAGATGATGTATCCTTAGGTGCACAAAATGTCATCCCAAAATATGAAGTAGTTTTCGTACTTGATACAAATCCCCCAATTGAAGAAGTATGCATAAATGATATATACAAGCCAATGGAAATTTCATTCGGTGTTAAATTTATTAGTGATAATGAATATAATGAAAATGATGAGTTCCTAGATTAAGATGAGGAACTTAATGATTCAAGTTGAAGTACTTCTATGCTATATTTTTTAGATGTGTTTTTGTTTATCAAATCCATTTTAAACTAGTAAATGAGCATTTTTCAAACAATAACATTTTTTTCAAAAATAAGACTAAGTCGTACATAAATATCTTAACATAAGCATCTAAGGTAGAGGAACTAGACGTGGTCAAGGAAGAGGAAGCAATCCACCACAACTTGATTACTCATATACTAGTCCACCACCACCACATGCTTTTCTTTCCCAAGATATTTATTGATTTTTGCTAGTATGTTTTCTTTTTTGTCTACTTATTGTTTACTTTCTCAAGGTGTCAAGAATGATAGGAACAAAGGGATGAAGCAAGGACTTGTTAAGGAACATAAGACATTAAAAAATTAGCATACTTTTGAAGAGAATGATGAATATTATGATTGCATTGATGACGAAAATAAAGAGTTACGACTCATTAAGAAGATAGCCAATCAACATCAATTACTTAGACAACAAGAACTTGATGTAAATGACGAAAAAATGTATAAGAGTAATTATTAAGGCTATTGTTTCATAATTATATTACATAATTTCTATATTTATAATTGATTAGTTGAAAATATCTTTAAATTTAATTACTATATATGAATTTTAATTAGGTGAATTGGAGGCATTTTTAAGAAGGAACAACTCATGGCATGAACTTCATAATAACCTCTCTAGGAATAGGTCTTTAGATGATGTGTCATCTTCCAAAGATATGGTTAGTCTCCTCACATTATTTTCCAATTGTATTCCTTGTCTTTTGTTTTACTTTTTGGTTCAATTTTTATAATGACTTTAATCATTGTATTTTCAGCAATCTAATTTTGAAAAGAGTCAAAGTTCTTCTAAAGATGTGGTTTGTCTCTTCACACTATTTTACAATTGTATTTCTTATCTTTTTTGTCACTTTTTTGTTCAAAATTTAGTGACTTTGATCATTAATTTTTTATTCTTTCACATTCTATCTTTGCAACAACTTGGTTTTGAAAAAAGTTGAAGTTCTCATAATGGTAGTGCCTCAAAAAGACTTGGTATATCAAGCACCAAACCAAACTCTTATGTGGAACCTAGTAATAAAAATAATGGTAAGTTAAGCTTTTTTTTTTTTTGCACTCAAGCTATAATTTGGGGTTTAAACTAATTGTATTGAATATGATAATTAAGCTTTATTTTGTCACACTAAAGCTATATAATAGAATGGTAGAATATACCTTATTTATAGTTTAAAGAATATATAGTTTGAAGGGTGGTACAAGCAAGTAATAGAGGTACTGTAATTATAGAGACATGGAAATAAAGTACCATAGAAGACTAGAAGTTATTATGCTTATACACCTCATCTATGTATGTTATATACCTATATCATTATAACTCTTATAATTTTATTTGGTGCAATGGAGACATTTTTAAGGAATAACTTTGGGTAAGGAATGCATAATGATTTCTCTAGACATAGATAATTGATGATGTGTCATCTTCTTAATATGTGGTTAGTTTCTTTATCTTTCTTATTGCTTTTTGGTTTAATTTTTATAGTGACCTTGACCATTAAATTTATTTTTGTTCTTTAACATCTTTGCAGGAACCTAATTCTAATAAGAGTCAAAATACATGTCATAATGGTAAAATTAAAGATACTACTTCTGATTTTGTTCCATAATTTGTTGATCTACAAGCTAAGGATCCAACTTCAAGTGGAGGATCTCATGTAGAAACTGATAGGAAAAAAGTTATATCTATTAAGGCTACCAATAACCCATAAGTAGTAGTGATTTTGAGTAAAAAAATTTTAGTTTTATCTATCAAGTCATTTGATAGGATATATCAACTATTTTAAAGTTTAAATGCAATTACTTGGAGTTTAAATTTCATTTGTAGGAGGAGGTTTGTTCCCCAAGCTGTGACACTTGACATTATTTCTATTGTGATCATGCGGATGCCTACTCCAATTGAGAAATGGAAAAAGTGTCCAATTAGTGTAAAAGATGATTTATTTAGGGACTTTATGGTAAGTAATTATATTTTCTAGCATCATTTATTAATTTTTATTTATGAATAAACATATTTATATTATATTGTTGTAAGATAAATATAAGTTTAGATCTGATTTTGATCGTAACATGACAAGAACGGTGTGGAAAAAAACATGCATGGATCTTTTTCCTGATCGTTTAAAGAATAAAAGAAAAATGACCTTAAAACGAGTGAATTCAAAACATTTAGCTGACAGTAAAGGTCGTAGACCACTTAGAATTAAGTCAAAAGTATAGGATGGTTTGGTCGACACTAGAGTGGGAGAAGAAGTCGAATGCTAATCAGAGTAACAGGGCTCTAGTACCCGATTCAATGTTGCACATTGGAGGCTGAATAAGTTTTACTGAACATAAGAGGAGGACAGTAAATATATAAGTTTTATATACTTCCGTATTTGTATTTATTATATTCTAATAGATATTTATAATAGGATGTGAAGTTGAAGCATCTCATTTCTCATATAGATGTTTACGATCATGTTCATAAAAATAAAGATGGAGAATATATCTCTCAACACTCGAAAATCTTCACTGTAAGTTACTTTAATATCATTAATCATGTTACATCTTTAAATTTTACTTAATTCTAAATTTAGTTTAGAGGAGCATTTGATAAGTCATGATGTTTTACTTTTCAAGAGTAGTGATGTTTACCCACATATGCAGAACTTTAAAAATGCAAGATGATAAGTCATGCAAGTGATTCAGATAATAAATGATAATGAAATATTTTTTTCAGCATTATCTTCAATATATAGAGGCCTAGGTAAGCATTTTGGTAAAAAAATTAAGAAGATATGACAAATGCTTTTGTATGTAATGATATGGTCATTTTGGTCACTTGTATAATAGAATAACTAGAAACTTGTGATTTAGTTGCATTGTTGGTTTTATAAAGATCAAATCTTGGTTATGATTTTTTGCTAAACTAAACAATTCTTTTATACAATTTTTTTATTATGGTGTTAATCTATTAAATTATATTGAACTATTATTGTGTTAATCTATTAAACTATATTAAATAAATCTTTAAGCAATTATTTTCTACTTATTATTGTATTAGATTAAAAGTATTGGCTATTATATTCCTTTACTAATTCTTGATATATTATTGCAAGAGTCATATGATACTGTAATGTTGGAGAAGTATGAAGAAGATTCTTCAATGCAACCATTGGTTGATTATGAAGTATGGATACAAGTATCAGGTTCAAAGAAAAGACGAGTTTTTGAAACTTTATCTTTAGAGGTCATAGGTCCTTCTTATACTTTAGCTCCTAAAGAAGAAGTTATCAAGGAAGTTGTAAATGTTGAGATGACTTCTTTTATTAGAAAGCATTTGATGCTTATGTGGGAGCCTATTATATCATTATTAAGTGGCTCTCAAGCTAAAGCAGTTGAGAATGATCATGATGACTCATATTAGATCAATATTCACCTTTCCATATCAAAATCATCTCCCTTCCAACAAAACTATGACACTACAGTGGAGTGTGTTCTTGGCTAGTGAATTGAGCTTAGTAATGGAGTGAAATTGAGACGGTTGATGATGTATCTTTGATCAAAAGTTTTAGGATGTGGGACTTCTAGTTGGACTTACTTTATGGTTTTTTACTTCCCTTGTTTCTAGTTTGTGTTTTTTTTCACATGTTCTATGTTGGGTTTTCTGGTTTATGTGATCTGGACTAAATTAAGTGTTGGTTTTCCTAGTTGCATATGTTGCTTTTGAGTTGTGTTCTTCTATTTTTGGTCCTCTGTTATTCCTTGTTGGCATTTGGTTTGTCTTTAATAGTTAAAACTTAGAAGCATTTGTTTTGATTAAAAGCTTGTAATAGATCTGTTTTCTATCCTTTAACTTTCTTGGATAGTTTTTATTAGGGAATTTTCTGTTATGTTGTTATATATTTTATTGGAGTTTGTTGTTTGGTAGTTTATATTATCTCTATCTACATATATAGGAGCCATGTAACCTATTATATCCAATCAAGAAGTTTATTTGATTGTGCATCCTTTTATTCTACACTGAATGAGCTCTAGCTTTTGTGTGGAAAATGTACGGAAATCAATAGCTTTTGTGCGGGTTAGGATAACTATTATCTGAATTCCTTGTTTCTTTTATGCTATAGTTGATTAGCATATATCATATATATAATGTGTTCCTATTTAAATATTTGTCTAATTTATATCTAAGTTTTCTTATGAGGATTGTATTTTGGAATCCTACTGAATTGAAGATCAAGTTGCTTTGGTGTCTCTGTATTAACTCTCAAATCTCTATGTACTAAAAGCAACAACATATAATGAATTGAATAAAATTAGTATATAAATTAAAAATTAAATTATAATTAAATATGATATAAAATTTATTCGATGAGAATACAAAATTAGTCATAAATTATCTATAGAATAACTTTGGGATAAAATGTTTGAATTAATTTTTATCTATGAATTAACTAGGGAATAAGTATAAAGTTATTATAATATGTTTGAAAAATTCTACCTATGTATCTAGGAAAGAGAAAAATTGAATAATATTTTGCTATATATTAACTAGAAATTTGCTATAAATTTTTACAATATAGCTACAAATAATTAGGATGATTTTCCTAGTTAATTTACTACTCATTCTATGCTACCAACAACTTTGTAGTTATTTTGTAACTAATTTGTAGCTAATTATTTTTACTACCTATTAGCTACAAATTAACTATCAATTTTGTTGTAGTTAATTTTGTATTTTCTTGTAGTGAATGTGTTTTTTAATTTTTTTTATTTTTTTCAATAAAATGCGATCACTAAATTTATTTTTTAATTTTTTAATAAAAATCTAGTTGCTAATTTGGTGGCTAAATGTCTTTTTTTATTTTTTATTTTTTAAAATAAAACTTGGTCGCTAATTCAGTGTCTTTTTTCTTTTTTTCTTTTTTTTAAATCTGATTCCTAAAATTTTGTTTTTTAAATTTTTTTGATTAACTTTCTTTCACTAATTCGACATATACATGTGTTTTCAATTTTTTATTTTTTTAAATAATATTTAGTTTCTAATTTGATGACTATTTTTCTTTTTATTTTTAATTTTTTAATTTGAAATTTAGTCACTAACTCGATCATGAAATTTTTTGTTTTTTTTTTAAATTAAAAAGTCGATTGCTACTTTTGTGCCTTAATGTCTTTTTATAGGTTTTATTTTTTAAATAAAATTTAGTCGCTAATTCAGTGATTATTTTTTTATTTTTATTTTGTAATTTTAAATGTGGTTGTTAATTTGGTTAAGTCATTTAGTGACAGAATTTTCGGTTGCTATTTTTCTTTCAAATTGCCCTAACCGATTTGTTAAGTTATAACATGTTTCCGTCACTAATTTATTAATATAAAAATAACACAGTTTTGATCTTTAATTCGGTCGTTAATTATGATTTTTTTAATAATGTTACCCAAAAAAGAGATATTCAACCAACATGTTAAAGTTGACTATCATGCACACACGATGATTAAAAAGAAAAAAATTGTAGTCAAAACGTAGTTTTCATATACATCCATGTTAGTAGATGCGCCTACTATGCAGAACTAAAGCAACAACAACAATCATATATTATTTTAAAGATAAAACTTGGAATTTAAGAATTCAAATAATATTATCAAAACGGCATGTCATACAATCTATCGACGTAGGATTGTAGTAGACGATGTTTGAGGTAAATTCCACACGGTAACCTAGCAAACACAAATTCATAATTAAAGTTTAGAAATAACAAAATTACATAGACATATTTGTTGCTAATCCATTTGTGAGACACTTAGATGTTAGAGATTTTGGAAAACCTTCTTAAAGACAACATATGGGAGTGTTAGATCATTTTCCCTCCTTATCATATATCCACTTCTATAAAATTCAAATTTTGCTACTAAATAATTTTATGATTAATTTTAAAATCAATAGCTGTTTGTAATTAATTTCTAATAAAAACAATTAGCTACAAAATTATTATAATATTAATGATAGCATGAAATAAGTACCAAATTAGCTAAGAAAATAATCTTAATTAATTTGTAGTAAATTTTTAAAATTTGTAGTAATAAGAAGTATAAATAAATATAACTTAAATTTAGCTAGAAAAAATAATATTCTAGTTAATTAATAGTTAATTAGTTAAGATTTATCTACTAATTTAAACGATAGTTAAAATTAGTAATAAAATAAAAAAAATCTTTTAGTGATCAATATTTTTAATCCTAACTTGTTTTGTGTATCTGTTTATGTTTATATTTTTGTAAATGATTATAAATTGTTATGTATTTAGGATTGAAGGTTTATATAAATATTTATATATTATTAGAGATTCAATTTGACTCATAATGATAGATAATGTTTATATTTAAACTTTTAGTAATTGTTGATTGTAAACAAATAATAATAGTAGTAACTAGTTTAACTCAAAATAGGGTGAAATAAATAGTAAAGGTAGTCTATAAATTTAGGAAAAAATATATTTAACTTAGAAGAATAGTAGGAAGGTGTAAAAATGAATTTTTATGATCTCTTGAATAAAAATTAAAATAATATAATAATAAATAATATTAATAGAATAAAATTTAGAAATAATTCCTAAATAATTTAAATTTTCTATAAAACTATATTTTAAGCATATCAAGGAAGCACAATCAAACCTTCCCTTTAAAATTTCTTTCACATGTCACCTCAGGAAAGCAATCAAGGAAGAAAGCAACCTCTACTGTACTGTGTGGGACAAACCTATAAGTCCTCTTATGCAGAACCTATAAGTTCTGCATAAGTGGTTGGGATCTGTTATGAGGAAGCTATAGATCAATTGTAGATGATAGCAGTTAATAAATCTCCTCTTTAATTGATTATACTTGTTAGAAATTTTTGTTTTGAAAAAGATATTTTTTTAAGCTGAGAAGCAGTGTAGTAAAAGATGATATGCGCTGTAGCTCCCTATTGTTTGCAGTTTCTCAATCGTGATAGGTAAATTGATTTGCTGGTTAACATGGTCCATGTGGAGATTTATTTGGTGAAGAGGTGAAAGTTTAAGTTTGTGAATTTCTCTCTATAGCTGACAATTCTGAACCTTAAGTTAGGGGCTGAGTTTTGTATAATTTTTATACTTACTGCTTGTGGTTGTGAAAGAATACACATGACTCCCACGAAGAGCTTTGGAAAACTGTGGTTGTCAAATGACAGTAGCATGAGTGCACTAGAGCTAAGAGTGGTATGTAAATAAAGCCTTAGCAATATAAATAGGACAATAAATATGACTTTAAGCCCAACGAAAAAAGAAAATTTGAATTCATATTCTTAAAAAAAAAAAATTTTAACGAAATTAAAACGAAGAAAAACTTGGAAAATATTCACAAATCTAGTGTTGGGCCATGATACCTTCTCCAAATTTTTTTTTTCCTTTACCCTACTAGCAAACCATTCCTAATGTTATAGAATTATAATACATATGCGTACTCAAAATAAGAATAATAGTCATTGTGTAATAAATATAATAATAATAATTATTATTATTATTATAATGGATGAGATCTTTTAATTATATTACAAGGGTAGGATGGTCTTTTGGGATAAAGGTCGAAAGAGTAAGAAATGGATAAAATAAATATTAGAAAAACGTTTATAATGGATTAATAATTGTGAGAAACATCGTGTGATGAAATTCCTAGTAAAAGTGAATCGGATTGTTACTTGGATTTAGATCTCCAAGAGATAAATTAAGTAAAATAATATAGTGTATGTTACTATTATTACTAGACATAGTGCTATTTTTCTATGAATTTTGCTCAAAATTTCGCAGAAAACGTGTTTTCTGTGAAATTTCCTACTATTTTAAATTCGAAGGAAAATTGTTGGTGAATTGGCAAGAAATTTATCTGCGGATATACTTCGTAGGAAAATTTGCAAGAAAATATGTAGGAATATTCACATAAATATTTGTAGGAAAATTCGCAAGAAAATCTGTAGGAAAATTCGCAGAAAAATTGGTAGGAAAATTCACAGGAAACATGCTATTTTCTTGTGAATTTTCCTAAGGTTTTAAATTTGTAGGAAAATTGTTGGTGGATAACTCTTTCTTACCAAATATAAATCAGCAAGAAATTTATCTGTGGATATAATTCGCAGGAAAATCTGTAGGAAAATTCATAGGAAAACTTGCAGGAAAATCTTATAAAAAATTCACAAAAAAATTCGTAGGAAAATTTCCCAAGAAACATTTTCCTACGATTTTAAATTCGTAGGAAAGTGTTTAGATTCCGCGAGTAAATTTGCAGGAAAATTCCTAGGAAAATTCACAAAAAAATTTGTAGAAAAATCAGCAAGAAAATTTGGAAGATGATATACAAGAAGTAGCATTTTTTGTGAAAATTTCCATAGAAAAACCCATAGGAAAGGAACATTTCCTACAAATATGTCTGTAGGAAAATTCGCAGGTATATTTTTATCATGAGCATTTCCTGCGAATTTTTTGTATGAAAGTTTGTAAATATATTTTTTAAGAATTTTGTTATTCCTAAATAATTTTCTTGCACATTGTGATTACGTAGAAAGTTTTGCATAATTTTTAATTAAAAATATAATATTTTTTAATTTAATTAATATTCATATAAATTAAATTTTATGTCATGTCAGCGGTGATGCTACCTAAAGATTGCAGTAGTCAAGTTTGATGGTCCCAAAATAATCCAGATGCTAAGTGCTGTAGGTAATGTGGGCCCAGAAGAGGGGTAAAATCAAAGCTAAAACTGTCATGGCCCACAGTTGCTTGCGAATAAGATATTACGTAACTTACATTAATTTGTGGTATTTATTTTTCGTGATAAATATGTTTTCATATCCTAAATTAGAGTGAACTTATTTTTATTCTTTCAAATTAAAACTAATTTTTATTTTTATAATAAAAAAATATATTTAGTCTTTCAATTCAAATAGTATTAATGAATTTGCTGACGTATTTTACATGGTTAATGACCATGTCAAAATATTTGTGTAAGTGATTAGTTTTTTTTGAACTAAAATAAATTTGTTTTTAATTCTTAGATTAAAAACATTATATTTTTAGCATTTTTAATTAAAAAATATTATTTATAGTCTTCAATCCAAACGACAATAATAAATACGTTGACATTGATAGTAAATTTGAAGTGAGCAATTATATATATATATATATATATATATATATATATATATATATATATAATTTTTTTATTTAGTTTATCTAGTGTACTAAAGCATAGCGATAAGGTAAAGAAAGGGTGTAATAATAAAATAAAATAAAAAAACAAGTCATCAATGGGTATTATACATAAGCAGATTGAGCAAATTTGATCATGATAAATTTTGACCTATAAAATGAAGAAGCAAAACTAGAGAGAAAGCATCTGCTACTTAAATGAACAGAAAAATGTTTTGGCCATTTTGGAACTAGCGAAAACTGGTTACCAACAGATCAAATCGATCAAAATATCAGTTAAATTGATAATAAAAAAATGTAAAGTACCAGTTTGAATCGATATTTTAAATAAATTGTTTAAATTTAATATAAAATATTTTTAAGATAAATTAAAACACATATTTATTACGAACAGAAATAAATCGTTTTATCAATTATTTATTTTTTTAAAATATATAATTTAGTCATTTATAATTTTTATATATTAATTTCTTATAATTTTATATTATATTAATTTGTCATTGTTTTGATTCTAGATGAAAACTTATTATTGTTAATAAACTTTATTATGTTTTGTTAAAATATAATCTTCAGTATTATAATATATTCGATTTAAATTTTTTATGTATACTGTTAAAAACTTAAAATATAATATTTTATTTTAAATTTTAATGTTATAAAATTAAGATATTATATTTATTTAATATTATTTTATATATTATTTAATTATTATTATTATTATTATTATTATTATTATTATTATTATTATTATTACTATTATTATTATTATTTTATTAATTGATTCAACCACAATTAAACTATTAAATTATTTAGCTTTAAACTCGTGTCTTCACATTGTCTAGTTTTAAGAACATTATTGGAAATAGCTTCAAGAGACGTTCAAGCCAAACTAAAAATTTGCTTTCTAAGTCATCTCCAATTAACCTATTTTAGATTCTTATTTATTTTTTTGTAGGTTCATTAGTATCATCTAAACTTTAAAAACTATTATAATTTTTTGTTCTAAGATAATCAGTTCTTGATTTTTTTTATGCTCCTTTCCAATTAATTTGTGCAAAATAAAAATATTATAACAAATTAAGAATCAATTTTTATAGAAGAATAGTTCGTACACGTATAAAAACTATGTCGAAATTCTAATAATAAAAATTTATAGAACTGAATCTTGATTAAGAACGCAAATAACAACATGCATTAGAAATGACTTAAGGTATAATCTACCTCCATTCTCTGCCTAAAACGATGAAACACCAGACTTGGTAGTGTATATTCTGTTAGTATTTATTAATTGCCTTCCTAATCGTAGCGTATTTGATCCAGGGGTTTATGTGGAAATGACATGACCGAAGCTCCTGATCTGTAATATATTGTGGTAAGAGTGTTGCAAGTCTTTGTAAGTGCCACTGAGTTATAGAAAATATCCTTCACTTATAAAGTACAAGTTAAAATAAAAACATATATACTCTAGAACTAAAAATATGAACACAATGCAACTGAAGGCATAAGCTTTCATTATTTTTATTTAGTCTAGCAATACAACCAAACACTTTGATTATTTTATTTAATTTTGTAACAAGAAAACCAAAGCATTTATCATCATCTTACACGGTCTCTCGTTAGGAGAAAGTGCATGGTTTTTCATGGTCAGTGCTTCATGCTGATGCAGTAAATCGTGTACCTACGGCAAAGGTAAGTGGTAATGACTCCTCACTCAGTACCAAACGCCCGTTTCCAGACTCATCGATAGTAGTCCCAATTTTTTCACACTTGTCAAAGTAATTTGAACAGAATAGAAGCCCATAGCCATTGTCAAGTTTCTCAATTTTAAACCAACCACTTTTTGTGTTTTCATAACCAATTTTAACAGCAGATCCTTCTGGTTGATCCGGGACAATAGTCCACAAATAAGAAGTGCTTTCACAAGTCGGCACATAAACGAACCGCAAGTTCAATATATCGCTTTCGAAGATAAAAGGGATTAGGCGTGAGCTTTGAATCAATACGGGTAGCCCCGAAGAGAACGGATAGGTAGACAATGTGAAGACACGAGTTTAAAGCTAAATAATTTAATAGTTTTATTGTGGTTGAATCAATTAATAAAATAATAATAATAATAATAATAATAATAATAATAATAAATACAATGATAACAATAATGATTAAAACTTAAGACCTTGGGTATACTATTCAAATTCACAACAAGAAACAACCCAAATGGTTCATCCAACATTAATATGAATACCTATGCTTAAGTGTATTGGTAGTCATATATATATTAACAACGACCTAAATAGCGCCGTAGGTGATTTAGAAAAAAGATGAAATGGTTTATGGGTTTGAAAATTTCAAGGGAAGTCGAATCCATCTCTGCGAGAGAGTCGGCTTTAACGAGTCCGCGGAGGCTTGACAATCCGAGGAGATTGGTCGAACTTGATCTGACTCAGACTAGAGTCCCCACCAACGTTTAAAGGCACGTTGGAGCCTGGGGGTGGATAAGGCAATTCAGCGAACGCGGAATCTGGGTAAGGAGTCAGTTACACATGGGAATGTCGTGTTACCACATCCGCCTACCATTTGGTAGTTATCCTATGAAATGCATGCAACATAACCTTTACCTTTACTATTAATGGCGAGCTGGAACTAATGGAATATGTTTGTATAGAGTTGGGATATTTGGGATGCATAACTTGACAAGAGTAGGGCTCTTGCTCCTACATACCTCTTCTTAGCATAGAGGAATTAAAGTTCACGTAGTTGGAAGTCCTTTTATAACACTTTCCTTGAGTCATTGGTCGCGCAACAATTCTCCAACAATCTTGTTGTGTATGTTGTACTCCTCCATTCTTGGTCCCAAGTTCTTTGCATTGAGGCCTTTATAGCCTTTGAAAGGGTGATGAAGGCGAGCCTAATCCTGCCACGTGGAGCTACCCCAACCTCTTGATTCAATTAGTTAGCCTTGGCGATCCCCAGGCTAATGCTCGTTGGATCTCGCACCCAATCGTGGCACGTTCTCCCTAGATTCGTGGTGCCTTTCATAGGTAATGGCTGACATGGTGTGTTCCTTTGTTGTTATTGGCGAGGATTTCCATTTTGTTGGTAGGTGGGACCTGAGTTTGCTTACGTGGATTCCTCGCGTCCTTAGAGGATTTGATGGCTCAGGAACTCCTGGTTTATGCAAATTGGGATCTTTTCTACTAAGGTGGCTAATTCTGCCTGATTTTGCTGATATGACTGGCTTCGTCAGTGTTGAGCTAAGGTTCCCAGACCCGGCTTGGGTTGTGCCTTGACTAACTGGGCCATGTTGGTCGATTGGTCCACGTTTGGAAGTCTCTCCCTATGTACGTGGCGCTGAGCTCTTCTCGAGTAGACTGGGTGTAAGCTACTTTGGGCTTCTTCTTTATCATGGGCCAAGTCAGGACACATTCTCCATCCAATGAGATGGGTCGGCTCTCCTTATGCTTTGGTTTGGGCTATTTGGTCGAATGGGCTAGCCTTATGATTCTTCTCTACACTGAATTATTTATTGGACCAAATAGTTCTAGAGTCCAACATATATTTCACAACAAATATTTAAATCCATGCATGTAGCATTAAAATATGCTCCTAATTTATGATTTTTTTCCGTTTTTACCCTTATTGTCTTCTTAAATTCCTTCTTTTCTTTTTATATTACTTTATCCTTTTCATTTCATTAAATATCATTTTCTTATAGTAAAAAATAATTAAAATTATAATATAAATTTAGTTATATTCTCTTATTTTATTTATAAAATATATAAAATTAGAATATAACTAAAAACGTATTATCTTAATTTTTAAGATAATAAATTATTTTAAATACATAAAATCATAAAGTGATAATTATTTTAAATACATAATTATAAAATTTTAAGTTTTAATCAAATAATTAAATATATTATTTTACACTTACAAGCTACTCAATAAATAATTTTATTAAATAGTTTTAATTCAATCAATTAATTAATTATCATCTTTTTATTTCTAATTAACTTTTAAAGTTTCATTTTACTTATCTAATAATTTTACGGAAATTATTACAAATTAGTGACACAAATTTTGATAACTAAATTTTAATTAAACCAACTTTTAAAATGATCAAATAAAATAGAAATTATTTTTGTGAATAAATAGAAATTAATTTAATTACCTCCCTAATTTTTTTTTATGAATTCACTAAATTTTTTTTATGCATAGTATAATAAACTCGTTTCTAGCATGTTAGCCGTGATGCTACCTAAATATTGCTTTTGTCATGACCCCACAGTTGCTTGCGATTAAGATGGTTACATAACTTACATTAATATTACAGTGATGTGGTTGGTAATTTTCTTTTGCGATTTTCGTCTTTTAAATTGAATTGAAATGAATTTATTTTTAGTCTTTTAAATTAAAAAATAATTTTTTAATTTTGTAATTAAAAAAATTGTATTTAGTCTCTCAATCAAATAATAATAATAATAAACTTGTTCATGTGGCAAATGAATATAAGTAAAAATATTTAAGTGATTGATTTTTTAATTAAGATGGATTTATTTTTAATCTTTAGATTAAAATAATTATAATTTTAGTCTTTATAATAAAAACATAGTTATTTTTAGTTTTAAACCCAAACCGCATAGTGAATATGTAGACACGAATAATAGATTTCAATTGAGCAATTATTACATGAAAAAAGTTGAGACAGTCCAATTTAAATAGGGGAAGCTTATAAGTGATAAAGTTAATTTTTAATATTTACAATATTTATATAATTAAATTTTGAATTTGAGTTAATTTTTTTAAAATAAAAATATAAAACTATTTTTTCTCCTTCATTTCTAACTATATCGGATATCCCTATAGGGACTTTACCGCTTTGTTGGTTGCTTGTACAGTTTTACTACTTGTTCTTTTGTATCAAAGGAAAACAAGGCAATTACTGTACCTTTACAAAAACTCTAATCACGTGAACAATAGTAAGAGAAATGTATCGCGCGGGCTTACTGTTATGTTATATTGTATTTGTGTAGTTTAGATACGTCTATAAAGTAGTAAAAATTATTTTTTTTTTATTTTCTTTTTGAGTTTTATTTCTATTGTAATAGGACATTTCACGTCGAGACAATTATAATAGATTTTTATTTTTATAAGATTTGATTTGTGGACCTAAATGTTATTAGTCTAAAATCATTTATTTTAGCTTTTTGGTCCCGTATTGTAGGGTGGATCTTGAAAGATATGAAAGATCTCCCTCCAAACCGTAATACGACTTTAATCGAATACGGTTTTTCACAGAATTCTATATGTATCTATGATATCGAGTATGAAATTCTGTTTACTCACTTGAAATTGAGTATCCGTTTCCCTTCCTTTTCCTGCTAGGATTGGAAATCCTGTATTTTACATATCCGTACGATTGAGTCCTTGGATTTAAAAATAATGTAAAGTGCTTCGAATCATTGCTATTTGACTCGGACCTATTCTAAAAAAGTGGAGGCATTTCGAATTGCATTTGAAGTTCTAGTAGGATTGTATCTTATTTTCTATATGACGAGTGTTTATATATGAATCATTTACCAGATGTGCGATGTTTAAGATTTGAAATTGTTGTTTAAAAATTATTAATTAGTAGTAAATAAATGACACGACCTAAATCGCGTCAGGGTGATTTAGAAAAGAAATAAGAACTAAAAGGAAATAGTGTAATGGATTGGAAATTGGAAGCCAAATCCGTTTTCTGGTTGGAACCGACTCTGCAAAGTCGGAGTCGGCTTGGCCAATCTGGGAGGATCGGCCAAAACCAATCCGACTCTGATAGGAGTCGTCACCGACGTTTTAAAGGTAACATTGGAAACCAAAAAAGGATAAGACAAGTCTATGAAATAGAGTCTAGGTAAGGAGTCGGTTACGTGTAGGGGTGATTTGTCATCCCACTCGTTTACCATCTAGTAGTTACCCTATGAATTGTATGAGGTAAAATAACCTTTACTCTTACTGCTTTTTCAAAGAGTAGTTTAACTTACTAGAGGAGACGTATGTACAGAGTTTGAGTGTTTGAAATGTATAACTTGACAAGAGTGTGTCTCTTGCTCCTACGTACCTCTTCGTAGTAAAGGAATCAAAGTTTACATAGTTCTGGATGAATGAGATGGATGCTGAGACGGACTATCCATTAGGCGTCTTGACTTGAAATGACTGTGATAAAAGAATAATGCGAACTATCCATTAGGCATCCACGTGGAGGTATGGGAATTGAACTATCCATTAGGCATTTAGCTCCCAACTAGTTCTTGAAATGAAGTATGGACTATCCATTAGGCATCTTGACTTTGAAATGACTTTAGACTAAGTGTTTGGATGAATATACATGCTAGGCCGGGACTGAGACCAACTCAACACCAGATGCAGAGACCAACTCGGAGTCAAATGAGATAATTGCAGAATGATTTACAGAGAGGAACCAAGATCGACTCGGTTCCAGATCAATGCATACTACATATATGCAAGTTGGTTTACTACTTTGAATGAACAATGTGAAAGGGTGTTCCCTACAACATGGTTACCTAGTATACAGTGATGCTATTGGTACTTTCACTTTCAACTTGAGCTCCACAACTTAGCAATGAATATCCTCAACAACTCAGCTTCTCCTTAATCCTCACAACACAATTCCTCAACAATTCAACCTAAAGCTTCCCTCGCGAATTATTGGTCCCAAGTTCTTCGCATTAAGGCTTTATATAGTGTTTGGAGGGTGCCATGGACGCGTCAGATTTAGCCACATGGGGGTGTCGCATCCCTTTGATCTAGTTTGTAAGCCTTGTTGATCCCTAGATTAATGCATACTGGAACCTGCGTCCAAACGTGGCATGTCCCTCCGATAGCCACTTCAGGGGTGGCTAACCTAGCGAGGAAGTTGTCCCCTTGTACTGTTGTGATTTTGGAGAGGAATTTCACATCATTGGGAGTGATGAGATCCTTGTCCCTTCTCTTGCTGTCATGGCTTCATCCAAGGGCCCTCCTTAATTCTTGAGTGATCTGATGGCTCAAGGCCTCTTGGATTATGTGAGGTCTTGTCCCCTTTACTAAGGTGGCTGATTCTGCTAATTCTCTACTAACCTGGTCGGCTCTGTCAACACCATGTTAGAACCATCTTGCACCTTTTGGGCCAGGTCTAAGTGTTTTTGGCATTGGGCCCTTTTTTGGCTGAAGTGGGATGCGTCTGCTATCTCTGTGTGCAGAGGCCATTTTGGGTCTTTTCTTGGTCAGACTAGGACGAGTCGGATGACCATTCTCTCTAGTGGACCAGTTCGGCTCTTCCTGTTTATTGGGTCAGGTTTGGATCTTTTTTGTTGGTCAGGCAGGCCCGTCTTGAAATTTTTCTTTTGTTGGGTTGATATTGGGTCAGACAGATTTGGGGTCCTACAATAAATCACAACATAAAGGGTGATAGATGTTTCATGCAACAACTTGCTATGACATTGATAGAAAAATAGGTGATGGAGGCTATAGAAATTGAAGAAGGAGGAGAAAATAAAATAGATGTTTGAGAGAATGTTATAAACATATTTTAATAAGAACTTAGTAATACAAATATGAGTTTAAGCCTAATAACAATTATTAAGATATGCTCTGATACCATCATAGAAAGTAGATTTTGCCTTAACTCAACCTTACAAAACCGACTTGTAAGATGAGGATTGTCCTTACTTATATACATTATTCAAGTCATTAAGCATAAAGTTTGCAAGACTGAACATTTTAAGGTGGGTTTAGACCTAACTCAATCATACAAAATCGGCCTTTAAGTCAAGGATTGCCCTTCATTTATATACATTATTCAAGCTTTAACATTGAGTGTGAAGTTTGCAAGACTAACATTTGGGTCGATAGTAGGTAGCTTAACAATGATCATTAGGATCAGGTATCATCTTAAAAAACTGGATTTTGATCTAATTCAATCCTCCAAAATCAACTCGTGAGATAAAGATTGTTAGATTATCTCACTAGTCGATGTGAAATCTTCAATAGTAATATATGAATGGAAATTTTAAAAAAGATATATCAAATCAGAAAGTAAGAGAAAAAAAGACTAACCTAAAAAAAGAATTGTTACTTTTTATAAATACTAATGTGTCAACGTGTTAAACTTCCTTAAAAAAAATTAAGGTGGCAACACCATTGTTAGCGTCTTAGACTTAATATAATATAAATAAATTTAAAATATGAAAGTCAATCCAAAAAAAAAAAAAAAATAGAGTTAAAACATGTAGATCGTATTCCACTTCACTAACGCCTTTGACCATTGATGGGTAACAGTATTAAAGCTGAGAGACGCATCTACAGGTCTCGGTAATAAATGAAGTGTTGAAAGTCATATTCTCTCAATTGTCCATATGGCATTTGAGTTTTAACTTTACCAATTGTGTTTATGGAAAACCATTCCTTCTGTAAAAGCTATTTCTATTGTTCTTGATTCCTGGCTATCGTCCAACCCTTCAGTGCGTCAGTACCACTTATTCAGCTCATGCATGGCTACTAAATATCCTCTCCAACCTCAGCCTCAGGGGAAGCTAATCCACTTTTTCAAGATCATAACGGTTCACAATCTTCATGAAGGAAAGCTAGTAAGCACATGCATTTCAATTTTTTATACCCACACAAAATGTAGCACTTCAATCCTTCCTAGTTAACCTTGTTTAACTATATTCTGTCTGTCATGAAGTGTTTTATGCTTTTATATCTTTATCAATGTCACTTTATGTCGCGCATAATTAAAGAAAATGAGAGCATGCAGACCTCCGATTGTGGACCTTGGTAACATTGCTTATACATGCATGCACACTAGTTTATCCGTTTATTGGCAATTTGAAGTTGAACCTTGGTAAACATGCTCCCGTGATCGCCGCTTCTTTTTTGTTATAATTTTCCTACTTTTTTAACAACAATAATGCGCCTATTTAGCATGTACCGAGAAAAATGGAGGGTAAAATTTGTATTTTCAGTAAAATATCAGACATGCAACTGATGCAAAAACCCTCTAACAAATTTTATTCGTGTCATACTTACTCTGTTGCTTCGTTAGCTCAACAAAATTAGCTACACTTCTTGAACAGATATATCAAACAACTGAATATTGAGGAATATATTAATTACGATTTAGGAATGCTAAAGATAATTTGTTTCGTAAGCTTCAAATATTTAGTATCGATTTGGTGTTTCTTTTTCTTTTTTTTTTTTTTTTTGTTAGTTGATATCATATATACTAATGACTATGAGCGTCCGATTAGCAGCTATAGTATTGGCGCCTGGTGCCCTAACTTCCTTAAGAAGCATTTGATATTAGATTCAATCTATATAATGAGCCACCCTTTGGACTTTATCCTTATTTGTGCCTACCTTACAATTTTGATAAAAGGAGGCAGAGTAATTTCAAATTTAGAGTGATACTTACTGTATAAAATTGATAAATGTTAGCTATTAGTGCAATATAACACCTTTCTGAGCTTTATCCTATACATTATATTGATGTGATTGACAGATGATCCCAAATAAGTTTGTGGAGAAATATGGAGAAGGCTTATCAAATACTCTATTTCTTAAGACTCCAAATGGAGCTGAGTGGAAATTGAATTTGGAAAAACGTGATGGTAAAATATGGTTTCAAAAGGGCTGGAAAGAATTTGCAGAGTATCACTCTCTAGCTCATGGCCATCTTTTAGTTTTCAGATGCCAAAGAACTTCCCATTTTCAGGTATACATCCATGATTTGAGTGCCTTAGAGATAGATTACCCTTTCAAAGAAATAGAAGGTAAAACGACCTCCAATATTCAAGGAAA
Source organism: Mucuna pruriens (assembly GCA_025330945.1). Classification (NCBI taxonomy): domain Eukaryota; kingdom Viridiplantae; phylum Streptophyta; class Magnoliopsida; order Fabales; family Fabaceae; genus Mucuna; species Mucuna pruriens. The sequence goes on along the minus strand of JAENHJ010000173.1, from coordinate 1,699,874 downwards.
TAAACCTCCAAATGATGAAAATTTGGAATATCACAGACCAGGTCAAAAGAGGAAAGATAACTCGTCGTTGGAATGTCTTCAACTATATCAAATGATGAGAAGTAAGTGTGCTAAAGTTGAGAACAGCTTGGTATTGCCAAAGAAGGCTCTGCATCATACTGATACAAAGTGCAAAGGTATAAGATTTCATGTGTCTTTAAGCATTTCATAAAAGGTTTCCCAAGTTAACACAGATTATCAGCTTTTTTTTCTCAAGTATGTCTAGCAAATATGTTTGCAATTTGGAAATTGCAAACAGTTAGTAGGTTTTAATTTTTAGCAGCCTGAAAGATGATCATGAAATGTCTGCCTCACACGGAATGGTAATTTTTCAGAAAAATCGAAAGTTGTTGCTAACCAAGTTACAGCTCTTGATAGAGCAAGTTCTGTCAAAGCTTGTAATCCGTTCTTCTTGGTTGTCATGCATCCTTCATATGTCCATTCCAATGGAGGTCCTCTGGTAAGCTGCAAAGAAAATTTTGGCTTGTAGAACATAAGTTGAAAAATAAAATAACTGTTTCTGTTTTTCATGGCAGAATTTACCAGCTGAGTTTTGTAGGAGACACTTTGGTTTACACAAGAAGCAAAGACATATCAACCTTCAGGTGTTAAATGGGAGAATTTGGCCTGCAAAGTACATAATCCAGAAAGGCAATACAAGAGCCAAATTTAGACTCTCAAGTGGATGGAAGGCATTTGTCAAGCACAATAACTTGAAAGTTGGTGATTTTTGCACCTTTGAGCTGATTGATGCAACTAAACTAACCTTCCTTGTTCTCATCTTCAGAGAGACAGACAGTTCAAATTGTTCAACATCTCAAGGTAGGATTGATGTTTACTTTTCTCTTCAAAACAATTCCTCGCACGTCTAGTAAATATATTCCTCTATCTTCTACAGAATCTGACCAACTGAGAACAGCCTATCAAAGACAGAGAAAAGAAATGAAAACCATCACTGCTACCAAATAGTCACACCAAGGAGTTTCAGTTCTCTTGTATGAAGCTTAACGTGGGATTCAGCACTTTTTTGGACCATACTACCAAATAGTTGGCATTTGTAGAGATTACCTGATACTTTGTGGCATATGCTCAAGTGTGGTGATAACTGTGGATAGTTGAATGAGTTTATTCTCTTTCCTTAACATCTGTAAAGTTAGCAGCTACTTATGAATTATTCTGTTGACATATTGCTTTAAAACTTGTCCTAGACAGAGATCTTGTTGCTAGGCTAGCAACGCTACTAGATATTGGCTTATATTAATTTGGAAAGCTTGTTGAAATTACTAATTTCTAGTTACCACATGAAGAGTCAATATCACATAATATTGCAAATATGTCAACAAGGCATTGTGCTACGGGAATAAAATCACAAGGGACAAATTACTAACAAAAAAAGTATAATAAAGGTGGTGAGAAAAATGGACTTACACGATGGTCAAGTGAGATTCTGAACCCTTGCCAATTTACTAGCACAAATAAGTGGGATTAAATTTTGAATTATAGCTTGCACTTTCGAAATATTAATTTAGTGTAAATTGATTTTCATCTACAAATAAAGTGTTCGGTAATTCCATTATTGAGGGTATGTTTGCTTTCTTGTTGAAATTTTGGTGGCACGGATTTCCATATACTTCAACGGAGAAGTAACAAATGAGTTATTTTGGTCAAACTTAAAACTATGTTTGGTTGTCTCCAACGCTAACCTAAACATATACAGAGTCGTGTTTGAACATGATTGTAGGTATTGAATCATAGTTTGAACCAAAGTGAAAAAAAATATCATTTTCCTGTTCAAACAAACCATGATTTACAAGCTACAATTTACTTTAAAAGATTTTTTCTATTAAAAATTTCTTTATCAAAAATAAAAGTCATTGCTATATTTTTTTAAATTAAAATAAGCTAATTCTTGTAATAAACTAAGACTAAAATTATACAACAGGCAGCCTAATTCCGAATAGATGTACCAATTGATCCTTTGGAAGATGGGACATTATTGGTTTTAACCCGGAGCTTGTATTGAGCTAATTAGTCAAGAAATGAAAGAACATACCAACACAAAGGGGCTAAGTAATAGTAATGGTAAAGGTGGTTTATTTGGCAGTTTACACTAAACTAAATAGAAATAAATGCTTTAATTATATGTGTAATTAGAAAAACAAAATAAATAAGAATTAAGTCAAACTTTAAAAGTATATATGAGAAGTTAGATGAGAAGAATTAAGTCAAGTTGTTCCTTGGCACCCTAAGGGATGTGACAATGCAATGATTGTCTAGCCTTCCTGCTCGAACCATCTGAACATTTAGTGATTTAGTCACCCTATTCATCTCTTAGTTTACAACAAACAAGGCAAAATGGTTGAAGGTGGATGACTTGTTTGATATTAAACAAATGAAGGGTGAAAACTTGAAGGGATACCTTGTCAGATTCAATAGCGTTGCGATTTGAGTAAACAACCCAGATCAGAAGTTCTTTGTCAAAGCCTTCCAAAAAGGATTGCACCTCAATCAGTTCAACAACTCATTAACGTTGAGAAGACCATCAAGCATGGAAGAGATAAGAGCCCAGACAATTACTACATTTTGAATTTAAGGCCAGCAATAATCAAGACAAATATGAGGCACTATTGGCCAGGATGACGCTGGCAGGGGAGCTAGGGGCACAGATTCTAACGGCCAAAAGTGATTCTAAATTAGCCACTAACTAAGTAAAGAGACTACCAGGAGAAGGACCCCCAACTTATCAAATACTGGGATAAGGTGACAAAGTTGGCAACGTCCTTTGAGAAGTTCATAGTCCTTCACGTCCCTTGAGAGAAAACTAGAGGGTCGATTTGTTAAAGCTAGTAAGCACTCAAACATATGGGAACAACCGCTCGGTCATCCATGAAAAGATTTGCAAACAGAAGATTGAAGATCCGAGCATATGTTGTGTAGAGATGGGACGAACGTGGATTGATCCACTCCTTGAATACCTTAAGAAGGACATAATCCTAGAAGACCCAAAGGCGGCCAAGAGGTTAAGATGGGATGCATCTAAGTACACCTTGGTAGGTGAACACCTATATAGAAGGGATTTCTCTTTCCTATTGTTGAGATGCCTAGACACAAAGGAGGCAAAGTACAAAATGCGAGAGGTATATGAAAGAGTGTGCGGATCCCATATAGGAGGATGAACTTTGGCAAAGAAGATTGCTAGGGCTAGTTATTACTAGGCGACACTAAAGGGTGACTGGTTAGAGGATGTTAGAAAGTGTGATAGATGTCAACGATTTGTAGATGTTCACAAGGCCCCATCAAAGCCATTACACTCAGTTATGTCATCATAGCCCTTCCATTAGCGGGGTGTCGACATCCCCGACCCTTTCCTTGTAGCAGCAAGACAGATAAAATACCCGATCATGGTAGTGGACCACTTCACGAAATGGATAGAGGTAGAGCCGATCACCACCATCTTGAACAAAAGGGTTGGACATTTCTAATAGAAGAAGCTGATATGCCATTTCAAACTCCCGACCATAATAGTCTCAAAAAATAGGACCCAATTTGCATCTCGGTTGGTGGTTGAGTTTTGCTCGTAATTGAAGATAAAATAGTCTTTCACCTTAGTAGAATATCCCCAAACAAATGGGTAGGTAGATTTGGCTAACAAGGATACTAAGAGGATTACGAAGAAGATTAGAGGAAGCAAAAGGGAGATGGGTAGAGGAGCTCATACTAGTGTTATGGTCATATCATACTACACCCCACTCCACAACATAGGAAACCCCCCTTTCGATTAACATTTGGGATAGAGGCTATCATCTTGGTTGAAATCGATGAACCATCTCCCCAAACCACCTTATTCCATCAAGGCTAGAATGAAGATGAAATATGAACAAACCTCGACCTACTATAGGAAAGTGTGCGAGGTAACTCACATCAAGGTGTATGCAACCAAAGTAAGAGAAGCAAGATGATATAGCAAAAAGGTGTCCTCCTAACATTTCAAAAACCAAGACCTTGTCCTTAGAAAAATCTACAAGAATACCGACGCCAACAAACTCACCCCAAACTGGGAAAACCCCTTCAAGGTTACTGAAGAAGTAGGGAAAGAAGTGTATAGATTGGAGCACTTGGATGGGCGAAAGATCCCCCATACATGGAATACGGTAAGCTTGCATTTTTACTATAGTTAATGCTATAAATATGTGTAAATTACAGTCAATTTCAATAAAATTCAGGACAAAGCAACATAAATCAAATACCATCTTAGCCACACGCAAATGCCCTAAGTGAGGCAGTTAAAAGACCCCATGGATGAATTGAAGTCATTGAGTGAGGCGATCAAAAGAACCCCTCGGGACGAACTGAAGTTCTTGAGCGAGGTGGTTAAAAGGTCCCCTTCCAAGATGAATTGAAGTCCCCAAGCGAGGCGATCAAATGACCCCTCAGGGACAAATTGAATTCCTTTAGTGAGGTGGTCAAAAGACCCCCCTGAGATGAATTGAAGTCCTTAAGTAAGACAGTCAAAAGACCCCCTGCAAGACGAATTGAAGTTCTTAAGTGAGACGGTCAAAAGACCCCCCCAAGGACAAATTGAAATCCATGAGTTAGGCGATCAAAAGACCTCTAAGACGAATTGAAGTCCCCAAGTGAGGTGGTCACAAGACCCCCCAAGGATGAATTGAAGTCCTTGAGTGAGACGATCTGAAAAACCCTCCCAGAACAAATTAAAGTCCTTGAGTGAGCCAATCAAAAGACCCCCTCTTCAGGATGAATTGAAGTCCATAAGTAAGGTGGTCAAAAGACCCCCCAGGGTGATTTAAAGTCCCTAAGTGAGGCAGTCAAAAGATCCTTCCCCACCAGGCCAAAGCAAAGTCTACCAAAAAAAAGAGAAGAGAGAAGGAGAGCAAGAAAGGAGGCTAACATATACTTAAAGCAAAATTCTATCAAATATAAACGAAGATACAAGGAATGGAGGATAACAAAGCTTAAAGAAATTCTATTAAGTTATAGCACAAGAGAACTAGGGGGAGTAATGACCTCGGCTAATCGATCATCCGCTACTTCTTTGAAAACCCTCGTCTCATACAGATCTACATTAGGATGCAAGAAGAAAACTTGCTCTAAAGCACGGACAAAGCAAGCCCCAAATTGTTCTACAATTGCTAAGTCCTTCTTGGGCAACTCTTCCCCCTTTTGTTTGAGAAGCACTTCCCCTTTTTGCTTCTTGGCCTCTGATAGAGCATTTTTGAGACACTTAATAGTGACTTATGTAGGACATTTTTTTATATCATTTTATGGTCAATATTGAAACATTGGTTGAGTATTGGGTTATTAGGCATAATTGGGTTTAGTTGTTAAGCTTTACTTATTTTCGAACTTAATTTTCATTATGATGTTGATATCTTGTGCAGGCCATATCTGGAGCTATAAACCTCCACATTGGACAATCTTGGTAGCTATGGAAAGCAAAGACAAAGATATACAACTTCTCTCTTTTGAGTGGAACCCATTTAGACCATCTTCAGTGTCAAAAATCCACGTGAATTTATGGCCTCTGCATCCACTCTACTGGACCTTTCTTTATATATTCTAGCTCAATTTTAGGACCTTGGTTGGTGGGCCTTTGGACTGTGAATTTCTCTAGCCCGAACTACCTTCCTTGGCATTTAGAAAATGTATAAATAGTAGTTGGTTAGTAGGGTTAGGGGAGACGTTTTTGGATTTTACACACTTAGATTTAGGAGGTTTCTTAGATCACAAATTTCCTCTCTATTCTCCCTCCTCTCTTTTCTTCTATGGTTTCTTTGTGTTTTGTGTTGTTTTTTCTATGATGATTATCATAGAATGCTAAGCTATTTTATCAATTCAAAGTTTCAAGATTGTAGTTCGATTTAAGTTCCTGAATTCTTTCTTTATGCAAATTCTATTATGTTCTTTTCTTTCCAATTCTTAAATCGCTTTCATGATTATGATTTCACTTAAAATTTTGGATTGTGTTAGGTTAGGATTGATTAATCTAAATCTAATCAAGGTTAGGTAATCGATTGATCACCTCAAATCAACCAATTATGTGCTTGAATCCATGCTAATTAAGGACTGCGATTGTGATATCAATCTGTATGGACAAATTTTATATAATTATCTAATAAATCTTTGCTTGATATGAATTTTCTTATTTATTAGAATTGTGATAGAAAACTACATTATTGAACCCTTGGATTGATGTTACATAATTATGTTTTCAATTCTGTTTTTTTTTATGCATAATTCTGTTTTACATACAAACCCCCCTTTTTACGTTCAAATTGGTTTCTCTTCAACAAGGATAGACATTACATGATTGTGTCCTTAAGAGATTCGACTTAGATTAGCCCATATACTACAAAATTAAGGGAAAACTAGTAATTTTGATAGTATCTCGACAACATTATCAACCTCCATATGGTGCATATCCGCTTCCAGGCATTGTTTCTCTGCCTTTAACTCATGCTTCTTAGCATCTAGTCATTGCTTCTCAGCCTCTAACTCAACTGCTCGATCCTTTAAAGATGACACCTCAACCATTAGCATTTCTTCTCTATCCTCCAGTTGGAATTTAATGACTAAGTTATCCTTGGCCTCAATGATAGCTGATAATAGTTGCGTCTACAAGTCATTTTCTAGTTGATGGTTGTCTCTTGAGCTCTCCTCGACAGCATGAAGAGCCTCCTTTAACTTCACATTTTCTTCCTTGGAATTTTGAACGAGCTTAGCCAACTTCTTTGATTATGACCCTAGGTTCCTATACCTTCGCTCAAGGATTAGAGCAAGGATGAGGGTGTAACTAGAGTAGGCTTGAAGCACCTTTAGCCTACCTAGAAGCCTAAGAATTTCCACCTTGTTGGTATCTGAAGACGCATCCATATGTTGATCTACAACATCAGATAGGAAATTTGCAATTCAAAATTAAGGGGTTGTTCGGTCAGCTAGTAATAATGGATCTCCAATCCCCAATAGCAGGCAAGGCTATGTCACCCAAAGACACCTCAAGAGATGTGATGTCTTCTTCAAAAGAAGGGGAATGCACCTTGATCACCTTCTGAGGCCGTTTCCTACTTGCCTCCTCGCAAGAAGTAGTGATAATGGCCAGTTCAGGGCTCCTAAAGCAGGAAGTCCTCAGTAGAGGTGGTCGGTTGAGGATTTGAAATAGTGACTGGTTGAACAAAAGTACCAACCAGTTGGGCAAAAGCTGCTTGGACAATAGGAGCATCAATGGTAACGACAGTAGGTTAGGCAAAGGAAGTTTGAGGTGCCTTCCTCCTCTTCATGGCTTTAAGTTCGCAAGAGTGGTAGCTTGTAACAAAGTAAAATAGCCATTAGTAAATAGAACAACAACCAAAAAAAAGGAAGACAAAAGAGGGAAATGTTACCCTTATTAATGAGATCAACACAAGAAAGGGCAGTAGCCCCTAAAGCTCAATTATGAGCTCATCCTTCCATTTCTATAAGATATCCCTCTCGACCCTTATGGATACGGCCGATTGCTTAGTCTAGGAAAGTGAAAAATGTGGCTTACTAGTCGAATCAACCAAGAGATTGGGGCCAATGTTACCGTAACAGATGCGAGAAAACCGATTCTTGAAAATTTTGTAACACTCACGAAAAAGATGCAATAGGGGGTGTTTCGGTCAGCTACTTAGGGAGGACCAGCTCACCGCGTTCGATCGACGGATAGAAAAAAAAACCAGTAAAAAACACCTAAAGAGGGTGCTTGCCTAGGTCTTCGCTCAACAGTTGAAAAGCCTGCACAAAAGCGTTGTTGGGGTGAAGTTAGGTGGGCGCAATGTTTAGTACGCAGAGCACTAACTGTTCGAACTAGGTAAAGAGAAGGTGTAATCTTAGTTTGAGGGGAAGAGTGTCATACAAGTAGAAGTAGGTGACTTCCCCAATGATTGGTTCCCTACAACGTGGGAAGCAAAGTTCACAACAAAGGAAGTTGTTCAAGAGACAAAGTGGGTTGTAGAGAAAGGAAGAAACTATACGAAGAGGAAAAGACTGATGGCAAAGGAAATGAAGCATCTTAGTTACACCACATCAGTTAAGTCATGAATAGGAGGGAGCAGGGAGTTACCAAGGACACGATCTAACATCTTAGATTGAAGTGTCGCACCTCACAAACCTACATCCAAGGGTGGAAAGCGGAAGCACCAACCATCCACAATAATGATGTTGACATGTCATCTCCATGCCAATAAAGCATAGCCAACGAGGCAACGCCATAACCACCAGATGTCGCACCCCCACTAATGTGTTTGGCATACACAAAAGAAGAGAATGGCTAAGGACCACTTGGAAGGTATGTGTAGCGGTTTGCCGAACTTTATCTTGATCCACCCACGTCAAAAGTTGGCCATAATCAGCAAGCAAACTTATAAAGCACCTTCACAATGATTAATGTTTGAGGGGTTGTGTATCAATCAACTGGGTGCACTCCCGGACCACTAGTTTACCTTGGCCGACCCTAAGTGACTGACATATTACATATAGCATTTAATGCTTGTAAGAAGTGCCACCTGACAGACACAATGGCAAGGACGTGTGACTCCATGCTTAGGGATTCGCCCACCACTTGCCGTAGCAGGATAGGGATTAGAAGTCTATCCCATCAGATCGTAGTGTCCCATCCTAACACAAACCCCCAACTAAGAGGCAAGTATCACCTTCCTTTATTGGGAACTATAAGAAGTTGAGCAAGAAAGGGGAGAAGGGATAAGCACAGAAAAGAGGAGAGTAAGCTTAGAATTACTATAGAGAGAAAAGATGACAAGTATGTTCACTCGAAAACCTTATTGGATCTCGACATGAACAATATATATATATATATATATATATATATATATATATATATATATATATATATATATATATATATATAAGTTCTCAAATATTATCTAAACAAACCGTCCAAAAAAGTGTAGAAAGTAAAACAAAGAAGGTAAGAGAGAAATAACAAAGGGAATGTATTCTATTTCACTCTTCCACAAGAGTTACGTCTCGTCCCTTCAACTCAAAGGAATTTTTCACTAAAGTTAATTAACTTATAAACCAAGTATTCTTAACCTCTTTAGGTTCTACCACACTTGTAATTTTCCTTATTAGAAGCGATATCAAGTATTCTTTAACATTTAGTTTTTTCAGGCTATTAGAAAAACAAAAGTTCTTTTACAAAATATAACTCACCAAGTGAGCATATAGAAATTACAAACACCATTATGAATTTTCTCAACAAAGCAAAATATACAGATTTTTCTCAAAGAAAGTATCTAAGAAAGTCGTTCAACGAGCACTAAAAGATGATCACAGTTTTCTTGTTTTTCTCTTGTGTATAATGCTTTCTCCTTTTCTTTTTCTTCTTCATCTCTACTTTTCTTGAAGGTTTGATCAACTAATATATAGACGAGAGCAAGAAGAACATTGTTTTGCATGAAGATGGAGATCTTTTGCATTAAATGCCAAGCGAATGCTTTCTGCAAAGTAGTTTTAGAGTCTTGTCTTCTTCTATAGTTAGAGAGAGGATGTTGTAGGGAAATTTTGTTTTCTTCTTTTCCTTACCAATGTTGACTTGATACGAGAAGCTTTGTTCTTTTTGTTCCCTTAAAGGTAGAAACATAAACAAAACTCTCTTATACCAAGATTAACTTGATTATCAGAGTTTAATAAAGAAACTTTTTATGTTATAAAACACAAAGCATAATAGATTGTAGCATGTATATAGAAATATAGATGTTGAAAGAAATGTTGAATAGATATATGAAAAAGAAATAGGGCATAAGCTAAAAGCAAGTTTCGAGATATGGTAAACACTACAAACAAGAAAGCTTTACGCTAAAAAACCTTAATCTTTTACTAGACAAAGTTTCATTCATTTGGATGATATTTCCTTTGGACGATATAACCTATTTGGACGTGAAACTGAACTTGTTTAAAGGGAAAATTTCTTTTCATATGGACGCAGTCCAAACTTTCATATGATGGCATGTTGATTACCTGTAGACTTAACGAACATTATCAAAACATTAGTCACCACTCTTTAGTCATAATATTTGTTATTATTAAAACTCTTGGGTTATTTTAAACGTATATACATCTTCTTCATCTTTTTCTACTTTACAAGTTATGTCTATCATTAGACATATGTTAGTTTCTTTTTCCTCATCTTCTGAAGAGGATAGGTCAAGATATTTCTATTTTGCCACAAGACCTTTCTTTTTTTTCTTGTTGAAGAAAGGTTTCTTCTTTTCCTTTTCCAAGGTTGGACATTTTGATTTGAAGTATTCAGGTTTCTAGCATTCATAGCAAACCACTTGACTTTTGTCTTTGTTTTCCTTTAAGTAATTCTTCCACATGGATCTACCTTTCTTTTTCCACATGAAGTGGGTATTTTTGAATATAAAGGAGAGCACATCTTCGTCAAAACCTTCTTCATCAGATATTTCATTAGAAGATTCTTTTGCTTTGAAGGCTTTGGACGATGATCCTTTATCTTCTCTTAACTCTATCTAATAAATCTTTAGAGTACCTTGAAGTTCAAAGAATTATAGGTGGCTTTGTTAGATCTTTTAAATCATGAAGAGCTACAACTTGAGTTTTCCACTCCATTGTCTAGGAAAACTTCAAAGAATTTTGATTATATGATCATAATTATCATAATTTTTATCCTAAGTGTTGGAACCAAAGTTGTATAAAATGTCTAACTTCTAAAAATATTTTGATAATAACAAAAGCTATTAAAATTGTGTTTACTAACTGTGTGTTACATGTGCAACCTTCTACATATATGAAATGCTTTGTTTTCATGAATATGTTTAACAAGAGTCCATATATATTTATTCTAAACATTCCTTTATAAAAATATGGTATTTTTTTATAAAATCATCCAAACATGCTTTCATGAAAAATGTCCAAAGTGATCTTTGGACAATAAATGAATACATGTTTCACCTTCTAAAAAGCAGTTACTTATGTACATATATCTTTTTTGAAAAGAAAATATGGTACATCCAATACCTTATACTATGAAAAATTGTCCAAATGCTCTTGTAACATTTATTTTGTGACTAAGATATTTTTGTAATAGTGCTTCATTTAATGAAAAAGGGAATATCTCTATGATCCTAGCATCCTCAAGCAAAGGGAGAAAATCAACATATCAAGAGTTTCCCATATATCATGAAGAAAAGGAAAAAGAAGAAAAAAGAACTTTCTATCTAAAAAAAGTACAAATTTTAAGTATACTAAAAACTTATTTCATGTCAATAGTTTTCTCTTTCCACTAGAAAAGTACAAGTTTTTTTTTCTAAAGAAAATGTGAAGTATATCTTATGCATTTAATGAAAAGATCAGTACAAAGTTATTCCTCTCTAGAAGGTCACTTTTCTTCTTGTTTATATAAGAAGATCATCATTAGCAATAGACACAAAGAACTCTACATTTTTTGCATTCAAAAGAATTGTTGAACGATCTCAGGTTTCATATTCCTTCATTTTTACAAAGTTATGTCTTTAATCTTAAAGTTTTATCCTTACTTGTGTGAGTTATATCTTGTAAAAAAAATTTATATCTTGTGGAAGCTTAAAAGAGACTTAGTTTTAAAGAGACTTAGTTTTAAAGAATACTTAGTTAAGTAATCTTGCTTGAAGATTATAATGTTGTAAGGTTTGAAAAGGCTATTAAAAATACTTGTTGTAGGTTAGTTTGACTTGTGAAAATCCTTTCAAAGAAGGAACAAGACATATCTTTAGATTATAGAGTAACCAATATAAATTTGTTATGTGATTCTCTCTTCCTGTTCTTGTATATCACATTTTCAACATTTGATACTTTGCACTGAATGCTTTGATTGTGAAATAGTAACAAAATACACATCCCTTCTTCTTGTGTGTACTTTTGTTATTTCAAAGAGATATAAGATTATTAATAATAGTTTGGAATTGTCCAAACATTAGAACAATAGTCTCGTGTTTTCTCATTTTAAACAATTCATATTGATGAACAAACATATTTCTTTTACAATCTTTTACCTAAGATGTTCCTTCATCAACAAGAGCTAAGTTATCTCACATTTTCTTAGATAACTTAGGATTATGAACATTTCCATACTCAAATTCAGTTCAAGCATACAAAATAAAGTTTCTAGCTTTGGAATTTAGTAGATACCTCATTTTATGTTCATTAGTCCAAGAGGCATGAGGGAAATCAAACCCATTTTCTCCTTTTGAAATATAATTTATATTTTCTACAATGTCCAACATATATATGTGACAAGCATAAAAAAAATGCAATCATTTCATGTTTCTAAAAATCATACTTTTGTCCTTTGTAGAGAGGAGGCTTGTTGACAACTTGTCCTTCGTTTTCATAGTGTTCTTTACGATTGTTTTTACCCTTGCATTATTAAATGTTCAACCACTAGAGACCAAGCTTTAATTCTAACTAAAATAAGAAATATACATATAAAAGGGGGTTGAATTGTGTATACGTGTGTTTTATATACCATTTCATAAATTTGATTTTAAGTAAGATAAGACACTTAGTGCAAAGTGTCCAATGTAGCAAACATGATAAACAAAGACAACAATAAAAGAATCACATAAACAATTTTATATTGATTTGCTCTATAATTCATAGAGACATTCAATTTCTTTTCCATAAGGTTTTCCATTAAGTAAAAAATGTGATTAACACAAGTATTTTTTATGCCCTCTTTAGACCTTACAACAATGTAATCTCCACACAAGATTACTTTAAGCAACTATTCTTTAATACTAAATTTCTTTAGGCTTTCACAAAATGTAAGATTGAATTTTATAAAAGAAAGCTCACAAAAACGACTATGTATGACCATAAGCAAGAAAAATTAAGTAGTTCTATTATTTTAAATGATTTTACAAAAGAAAAAAAACATGAACACAATCTTGTTTAAAAAGAGAATATAATTAAGATACAAAAGAGGGTAGGGTATGAGAAGAATTTTAATGAAGGTGATAGGAAGGGATGAGAAAGGAGAGATTTTGATTATATAGCATATTTGGTTGAGAGGGACAAATGGGAGAAATTTCAATGGTGAGAAAAGAAAGTAACTTTTTTCTTAGTTGGTTCATAAAGGGAAGGGAAAGATTATAAAAACTAATTTACTTTCATAATTTTAAATATTAAAATACAAATAAAAATATTTTAGTCTTTATATCTAAAATGTTTTAAATCTCCTATCCTCTCCTCCAAATCTCTTAATATTGAAGAAAAACAAAAATTAGATGAAAAGAGATTTTACTCATTCAATCTCCTCTCCTCTTCTTAAAAAATGAATAAACAATTTTTGAAAAAAAAAATCCCTTCCATCCCTTCTATTATCCTCCAACTAAACACACTCTAAATAAGAGTGAACTAAACATCTAATTAAACCACACCAATCCATAAGTAAAACATTCCAAACTTTTAAAAATCTGATTTATTGGATTAAAGCCATATTTATTTTATTTCCACGAAATGGAATCCATTTCATTTGCATATGGATTTTACATATACGAATTCAAAATCTAAATACAGAATCCGTGTTTATAGCTCACAAGGGCCTCCACTCCAAAATCCAAATTGAATTTGTGTAACTCAATTCTCACTAAAAGCTACAGGCCTCCACTCAATGCAGGTTAATAATTTTAAAAATATTATTCAGTTAAAAATGTATTTATTTAATTTTAAAATGTTATTTTTAACGTATATAATTACTCTTATATCTGGATTGATGAAACATATTAATATATTATTATTTAAAATATAAAAATATAATTAAACCTATATTTAATATTTTTATTCTTTTTAAATCAAGGAGAACAAATTATTTTTTTATTGATTTTATTATTATTTCTTAATTAATTTTTTTATTTCATAAAATATGTGAAATAACATTCTGGTAATTTATTTTATATTATTTAATATCACTCATGTTTGAGTAAATTAGAAAATTATTTAAACTAAAATATATTTTTATTCTTTATCCTATTATCAAATTTGTTTTAATTCTTTATCTTTTAATATATTTATTTTATTCTTTCAACTTTAAAATTGAGTTAATCTCGTCATTCTTAAAAAATAATAATTTTCAATTTTAAAATAAAATTTTAAATTTTTTATTAATTAAAAATATAAAACTTGTTTAATTAGATTTACTTAAATAAAAATTATATAGTCAAATTAATGTTAGAATCGGAAAAGTCACGAAGAAGATAAAAATGTATAAAAAATAAATTTCAATAATAACAAAAATTACAACAAAATTCTATCTACTTTTCACGTTATTTCAATATCACAAATAATAATTATTTTCATAGATTTCATACAGATAAATATAATAAAAAAAATTTTATATTTTGAATCCAATATGTAAACAAAAGTTTAAATTATGTCATAAAATAAAAAATAATTATTATTTTGAAAGAAGGACATTAATTATAATCTATGAATTAAATGACAAAAATACATTTTTGTAATAAGATAAAAAATAATAAATTATAAATCAATTTTAAAAATAATTTTAAACAATAGTTTTAAAATAAATTTTGAATTTAAAATTAGTTTTAAAAATAAATTGATTTTAAAACGGATTTTGAATCATAAATTCAAACCAGTTTAAAAATATTTAAACTTTTTTAAAATATAAATATAAATTTTAAATTCGATCCATCTGAATATAAGAATTTTAAAATTCAATGGATGTTGACATCCTTATACAGTGTTATACAAAAAAATATTTATTCAGTTGTCGCCCTTAGTGATGTACCCAGCTCGAGTAGAAGACCTGGTGTGAAGATTAAGGGGTCAATAAAAAAAAATTGCTGTGTTTCTGACATAGCTCCGACGGTTAATGAACATATTAAACGTTTATGAAAGTGGTATTGGTGTGCACAGTGCAGATTTTACCCTCAAAATCAATCAAAAGAGCTACCAGCAGTGGTGTTGTGCATAACTGAACTGAAACAGATGATACCAATTATCCACCTCCGCCGCCACATAGCTACTCTCACTCACCGCTTACGCCACTCCTCAGCCACCTTCAAACCCCCCTTCCTCTACACCGCCGACACAACCGACGATACCGCCACCCTCCAGGTCCTCTCCTGGGGCAGAGGCGCCTCCGGACAACTCGGCGGCGGCGTCGAGGAGACTCGCCTCTACCCTTCTCCGGTGGCTAACCTGGCGGTCCCCAAGTCCTCCTTCGCCCTCTCCCAATCCCCTGGCCGCCTCCCAAACACAACGAAGGGGGCCGTTGAAGTGGGCCTCTCGTGTGGGCTTTTCCACTCTTCCCTTATCGCTGATGGGGCCCTCTGGATTTGGGGCAAAGGCGATGGCGGAAGGTTGGGCTTCGGCCACGAGAACTCATTGTTCGTTCCGACCTTGAACCCTCACCTCGATAACCTTCGCTCTGTTGCCCTCGGTGGCCTGCATTCCGTTGCGCTTACGTCAGCCGGCGAGGTCTTTACGTGGTCAGAATCACTTCAACTTCGTCAATCTTTAATTAGTTACTTTTACGGAATTTCTGATTGGTGGAAGCGTCGTTGTTTCTAAAATCAGGCACATAACACATTGTGTGTTAATGTGAATTATAGAGTTAGTTGATCTTTTAATTTTACACAGAAGGTGTGAAGCTAAAATTGATTGAATAAAGTGATTGACGGGTAGTAATTGTGGCATGTCAACTAATAGTTCTTACATTGTCTACACGGTTTTTTTCTTTTAAGCATATCAGGTAAGAGATGACAATCTCAGAGGAGCAAATCTCAACTTTATAATTTAAATGAATGGTCTATAATTTTAATAGATGATTAAAAATAAAACAAACTTGACCAATTATGTATGGATAAGTGGTTGGTTTGAGTGACGATCGGCTCGGGTCCCTTAGGCAAGTAGTCATGGATTTGAATGTTGACTCTTGTGTTTGGAGAAAATCTGATTGGGAAGGGAGGGACAACCCACCTTTGAGTCTCTTTAGATCCCCCCAAAGGAGATTAGTCTTAGTGGAAAACCGGGGATACACTTTGCATGTGCATGTCCAAAATTTTGACCATTCATGTATAGGTGCATGATCAAGATTTAATCCTCTCACACTCTCACTAGGTATGTCTCCTGTTGTTGAAATACTAATTTTTTTGCTGTACTAGTCTTGGCTTGACTGAGAAATACCACAAAAGCGGTTGGACTTAATGCGTGAACTGTATTTATATAGGGCTAGAAATTTTGAATCCTTAATGAAATTATGCTTGGCTTAAACCTCAAGATATTATCAAATTTACCCTCCTGTGCAAGCATAATAGGCTCTAAAGTGTGTGGTGGAACTTGGAAGGGAGGAGGAGGGGGGGAAGCTGACATTACATGAGTAAAGATAAAATAATACTGTTAGTTAAAAGCAAAATCTAGATAGCAATTTAAGACACTATAAATAGCTCATGAGGTAATATTTTTTTCTTCTTGTTTTAAACAATATTTGAAGTTTGGTATGCAATTGACAGATTCAGAGATTAAAAACTTTCATCTTTTGAGAAAATTAATGCACGAATCGCTCACAGGAAGTTGTGATATTAGTGTTGGCTTTGGTGACCACTGACCAGTATGTTTCTCAATGGATTATCTTCTAATCAGACACCTAGCTTTCCTGCTTACGAAATAAACATAAGATTAAACTGAGGCTTTGTTTATCTGTCAGCAGCTACTTCAACAAGTGTACTCTAGCATTGTTAACATCTACATGAAAGAATAGATTTAGTTTGGTGAAATGGGGGTGTAACCCAGCATTTTGTGGGGGTGGGGGTGGGTGCAAGCTGCCTCCCTCATTCCTCACGAATTTCTGTAACAGCCTGTTGTTACCAGTTGCATGTGATGTGAACCTCTCAGTGAAACTTTCAGAATCTTAAAACTTAACAGACTTTGTTGAGGTTGGGAATATTTTTGTAATTTTAGGGAGTTAAAAAGTTCCTATATTTAATGATGAACATATAAAGTTTTATGTATTCATGCTTGCTTTCCTTTCAATAACATTAACTTTTATGAATGAAAATGAAGTTTGCAGGGGTTATGGTGGTTTTGGTGCACTTGGACACTCAGTATATCATAGAGAGCTGTTTCCTAGGCTGGTAAAAGGCTCATGGGAGGGAACTATAAAACACATTGCTACCAGTGGAACACATACTGCAGCAGTCACAGAATTAGGTTTGTTAGATGGCTGGAACTTTATTTTAGCATTGTTTAAAATAAATTTAGATTGATGAGTTGTAAGAAAAAATAATTACTGAATGTAAAACCAGGCTTATGACTTCAGTTATGTTTTCCTTATGTCAAATTGTTTCCCCATGTTTTCTAACTCTAAATTGTTTTTTCTTTCTTTTTTTCTTTGGAATAAGAAGAGAATCTTCGAGAGAATAAGACTATAAGAGAAGTACAAAGGAGGATAAAAAATCTTCCAAAAATTACAGTATCCCAGAGTCCCAATACACTTATTTTCTTCCAGAGTGATTGAATGAAGATGCACTTTTATTACATGTCAAATCAGATTGTTTGATGTATTGAAAGTTTTGCTCAGGTCTTATAAAATGTAATGCTTGGTGATATAGATTTCTATTTTTATGTTTAGCTTTTGCTTTACTTTTACTTATTTCGCTCATCTTTTTAACATCTCAAGGCTAGACATCCATTTCTCCTAGTGTTCAACTCACTGAAACCAATTTGAGTTGCTTCTTAGAAATGTCCTGTAACATGAACTAGATATCAAACGAAATGGTAGACCCTTTGAAACTGATGGCAGGTTTGTATTGGATGTAGGGGATCTTTATATCTGGGGTCGAGATGAAGGGGATGGTCGCTTGGGCCTTGGTCCTGGTCGGGGTCCAGATCATGCAGGTGGACTTAGTATCCCTTCCAAAGTAAAAGAATTACCGGACCCTATTGCTGCTGTTTCCTGTGGGGGATTTTTCACAATGGCATTGACAAAGGATGGACAATTATGGAACTGGGGAGGTAACTCACCTCCTTTATATGACTTTTTTTCCTACATTTTCTGTAGAAGACTAGCAAAATTCTTTTATCCAGTGCTTTTAGTTTTGGAAAATTGATAATGCTGGCATTTTCTCAGCCAATTCTAACTATGAACTTGGGAGAGGTGATAAGATTGGTGGTTGGAAACCAAGACCAGTACCCAGCCTTGAGAATGTTCAAATAATTCAAATAGCAAGTGGTGGATATCACTCCCTTGCATTAACTGGTATGTTGATGTGACATTAAGTAAGTAATGTTTCATTTTCATTCTCATGGATTATATCTTTATAGCTACTTCATTCTTCATTTACATTAGATGGTGGCAAAGTGCTCTCATGGGGCCATGGTGCACAAGGTCAGTTGGGCCATGGATCTGTCCAGAATCAGAAGATACCAGCAGTAGTTGAGGCTTTAACCCATGAGCATATTATATATATTTCTTGTGGGGGTTCCTCATCAGCAGCTGTGACGGGTAATACATTTCATTTCACCCAACACATTCTACTAGCTACAGAAATTTTCACTATATAAATAACTTTTATCCTTCACCATGTGGCCTCTAGAGTCTAGAGTAATGCCCCTCATCCAAGTATTTTACGATGCTCTTGTACGCTAAAGGTTGTGCCCAGAAGTTATTTTAGTTTTTACTCAATTTACATGTATGGTCAGTGACAATGGTGCTGAATAGTTAATAGTAGGCAGCTGGCTATGCTCCTCCATGTGGTGGATCAGAGCCTCCCAGCTGTCAAATGACAGTGATAGAGTCTTTACTATTACTGCATGAAACACCACAGTAGTGCCCATTCATGGCTCAAACTCAAACTTACATGTACGCTAGTGACAATGGTGCTGAATAGTTAATAGCAGCTACTATGCTCCTCAATGTGGTGGATCACAGCCTCCTAGTTGCCAAATGACAGTGGTGGAATGTTTTACTACATGAAACACCACAGTAGTGCCCATTTGTGGCTCAAACTTCTAACTAAAACCCGTATTCGATCTGACAGTTGTGGAACTTTTTCTTCTCTTTGTCTATCATTCTTAGAAAGGGGCTGCCACTAAGGTGGGCTATGGGTGGTCACAATTAAGGTGATTTTCCAACACCCTCCCTCACACCCATGGCTACTCGCCTGGAGCATGACAATGCAGATGACACAATAATGGATCTAGGATTGACTCTGATACCATCTTAGAATTTGGGCTTGGGGCTTAATTCAACCCCACAAAAGTAGTTTGTAAGGTGAGGACTATCCAAACTTTATAAGCTGGATTTAAGCCTGTAAAAGTGTTTACCGAATGTGTTGTGTGTCTTGTGTCCACACATACAATGTTTTATTTATAATCAAATAAAGGTATAACTAAGGATACAAATAATGATAGAAATTCCTAATTTCTAGCTATGGAATCTTTCCATATTTGCCTATTTACATATAATAAATGCATATCTTTGACACTTCTCTTCAAGCTGAAGTGTATATATTATATGAATCAAGCTTGTTACAAATGTAGTTGCCGGAGAAGGTGAACACAATGGAGGGATCGTCAAAGACAGGAGAGCATGGCAGAGGGATCACCAAAGTTAGGGAAACACGACAAAAGAGACACCAGAAAAAGGAAAGCACGACAAAAGGATTGCCGGAGGCAAGGGAGCACTACAAAAGGATTGCCGGAGGCAAGGGAGCACGACGAAGGGGTTGTTGGAGTCATGGAAGCACAGTAGAGGGGTCGTCAGAGCTGTGCTCTCTTAACTTTGGTGACCTTGTTGCACTCCTCTAACTTTTCTAACTTTGGCGATCTCTTTGCCGCACTCCTCTTTTGGGCAATGCCTTCACCGTGTTCTTTTGACTTCGGCAACCACTTCGTTGTGCTCCACTGACTTCAGTGATGCCTTTGCCGTGCTCCTCTAATTTCGGCAACCCCTACGTTGTGCTTCTCAAACTCCGACAATCCTTCCATCGTGCTCTTTGATTCTAGTGATGCTTCCATTACCTTCCTCTAACTCCAACAACACCTTCGTTGCGCTCCTCTAACTCTAGTTACGACTCTGCCATGCTTCCGCAACACGCCTCTAACTTAGGCAACCTCTTCGCGCCTCAAATGAAACATACATTTTGACCCATCAAGCAAAGGTCATGATGCATTTCCACATTTGTTACGGTTCCCATTTTTGGACCAGTCTGGACTTGTTTTCCTTTAGCAAAATAGTTATATCTGGTCTTACTATTTTTGTTAAATTTCTGTCCTTGCCCAGAATAAATGGTTTTCTTTGTCTGCCTGACTGAACATTGTGCATACTCTTCCATAATTCTGCATTTATTAACTAAAGCAGAGAAATCTCAGATCTCAAAAGCTCCAATAATTTGAATGTTAGACCTCAATCCCTTGTTCAAATTTTATTACTTTCCATTCCTTGTTAGGATTATACCTTAGATATAGAGAAAATTTGGTAACTCTTCAAATTTTGCTAAATACTGGCCTATAGACCATTTTTCTTGCTTCAACTGCAAGAATTTGGCTTCGATCTCATTTCTAAGGCTGTTAGGGAAATTTTTTTCTAGGAATATAGTCTGAAACAGTTCCTAGGTAATCTGAGCACCTTGAACTAGTAGGTGATCCTGTACACAGCTCGACAAGTGTTCAGCCTCTCCTTTTAACATACAGGGTCTGTTTGGTAGTCATGAGAAGATAGGATATGAAAGTGGTGTAGGTAAGATAAGAACATGATATGATAAGAGCTTCATAAACTTTAATCTTATCTAATATTTGATGCACATCAAGTAATGATAAGATAGGATATAAATTATGTTCAAATGACAAAATTATTATTTTGTGAAAATTATATATATTTTTCTAAAAGATAACTTTTTATTTAATTGTTTTTTTCAAATTATAAAAATTATATATTTTTTATAATTTAAACTAAATTATATAAAAATTATTTTATTTATGCATTTACTTTTTATAATTATAAAAAATTATATAATATTTTCAAAATTATATATTATTCAAATATATTTTTGAGAAATATTTGTAAGAAATTTATTTAAATTTTAATATTGTAATTAATAATATACTTAAATTTACATATCAAAATTATTATTAATATATATAAGATAATCTTCTGAATACAAATTATATATAATGTGTGCATATATATATATATTGTTATATATATTACCTTATATATTATATTTGTTATATATTTTATTATTTTGTATATATTATACTATTATATATAGTATATATTATATATAAATTAATATATATATAACTACATTTGTTAATTTTTATACAAATTATATTATTATATATTAAATATAAATTAACATATATTACTATTTTATTTTATATATTTTGTTATTATATATAATATTATACATTTTATAATATATTATATATTATATTATATATTATATTATATTTTATATAGTATATTGTATTATATATGGAGAGAAATAGAAATACTCTATCTTATTCTGACACTTTCTAACCCAACTTGTTTCTTTGGATAAGAAATATACTAAACCAATAGGATAGGAGAAGAGGTAGAATAAGATTATCATATCTGACTAGCCCAACAAACAATGAATTATAACATAATAGGATAGTTATCCTATACTTAGTGTGAAAAGCTACTTTTTGTGCATTAGGCACATCATAACTCGAAAAGTCCTTTCTACTACCCTCAGCAACTGTGGGATTATAATCACCGTGGAAAGAGGGTAGTCCAGTCTTTGTAAATGGAGAGTCCCAGGAAATTTGAATCTCCTCCTTGAGTTACATGTGCATGATTCCCATGGCCTTCATTGGTCTAGAATTTCCACTTCACATTCTAAAAGAATGAACTTCTTTGATACCGTGATGTAAGTGCCTAATTTGCTAACCAACTAACCTGCTTCTATAGGTATATCATTTGGTTTTGATAATAATAATTTTTTTTTCCATGGTACTTAGAGAAATAAGACAAAAGGAAAATATAGGCTTGCAGAAAACATACTTCAAATTAAGATTAGGGTTCCAAAATCCAAAATCCATACTAGACTTTAAGGGCAACTACCACATGTTAGCAATACATACAAATATAAAGGGGTAAAAAATCACAAAAGAAGACCCTTCCAAGTTCCAACCATGTTCGCCCAAGTCAATCTAGCTAATGAGTACGTAATACATTTATTAAACTGTTTTCATTCTACACGTAGACCCACTGTTGACCCGTATATAATAATAACAAGACTGGAATGGTTCTTCAAAGTTTGGGTTGATGACCTAGACACACTCCACAATGACTTGGATCCATAGTGGTTAATAGCGATCGGAGTGGCCACTATAGCGGCGGAGTGGCCACTATAGCGGCAGAGTGGCAGTGGTGCGCGACAGAACGTGTGTAGCGGCGCAGCTCAATGTCGTGGTTGTCGCGGCCGCGATAGCGGGAAATAGCGGCGGAGTGGGCTGCTACTGTCCACATGAAGGGGAAAAGTCAAAAATGTCCTCCTGTTTAAAACGTTAGTGAGGGCATTTTTGACTTTTCGTATTTTAGGGTTTTAGTTTAAATAAAATTTCTAGCCAATTTTCCCTCTTCCTACTCTGCTCTTGCATTTTCACTGTTGCATTTTCATTGTTATTTTTTTTTTTACCTTTGTTCTTCTCCGGTGACTTACTTTCCTCGGTGACTTACTTTCCTCGGTGACTTACTTTCCCGGCGACGTGTTTTCTCCGACGACGCGTCTTCTCTGGCAGCATCTCTTCTCTGGCCAGTCGTCTGTCCTTCCACCAGTTCTCTGGCGACCAACAGCTTTGAAGTAATTTTTTCTTCTTTAGTTTTTTTTTTTTTTTTTTTTTCTGTTTCTGCCTACACCACTACCCACTACCCCTTTTCTTTCTCTGTTTCCAGCAACTCATGCCCTGTTCCTGTTCTTGTTTTTTCTGTTTTTGTTTCTGTGCAGCTTAATTTTAAGCCTTTTATGAATTTTTATTATTAATGATACTTGTTAGTTTATGAATTTTGAGTAATATTTATGTTTTTGAGCTTATATATAATATATATATATATATTAATAATTTTTTAATATATAATAATATTAGAATAGTGGCTATTCCGCTGTCCGCTATCCCGCTATCCCAGTTCGGGTCGGCTCCGCTCTGCAATTTGGAATTAACTACTATGCATGGATCTCAGCTTCTTGGATTTTCTAAAGGGATCACTTGTGTCCTACAGATTCATCCCATCTCTTTCAAACAATTCTCTGCTGGTTCTTTTTCCCCTTTTCCTTTCTAAGTGTGTTGTGTGGTTGTGTTTTTACCAGTCAACACTTCTATGAAGAAACCAAAGAAGCTAAACAAAGATGCTGGAGATGATTTGCTACTCTAGTTTCCATTCTTTTGTGTTTTTTTCTTTTTTTTTTTTTTTAGAATAAGTGAACGCTTCACAGAAAATAATTTTTAATTGAAAACCTTTCCAAATTTTTCATAATCAAATCTACACCCCACATCATGGAAGATTTGTCTCCCAATGCCAGATTCTCCCTGTCCTTGTGACCTGTGTAATGCCTCATCCATGCAAAGGCCTTTCCCTCCATGGCCATTAAAACCAGTTTTGTTTTCTGACCCTCTGTAACTTCCTCCTATTCTTTTTTTGTTGCTGTTCTGGATTCTTTTCTTAGTTCCATCCACCAATTTTGGTTCTTCTTTGCCACTATGATTCTTTTCTTGGCTTTTGATCCCTAGAACTTTATCTTCCCTTAAGTTTTCTTCCTCCAACATGAAATATGGCTCACACTTGGCTCTCCGTTGTTGATACACATTCCCATCCAATATATTGGAAACAGAATCTTGGTGGGTTCGACTATCCACCTATTGACTGAAACTTCCACTTCTCATTTCCTTGGCCCACTGGATCATTTTACATGTTCAGCATCGCCTGTACTTTTTGGCAGCAGTTCTATCATCTTCTTCAAAGATTCCATTCCTCACCCCAGCACTTCAAACTGCATCTTGTTTGGCTGCTGCTTTTCATCATGCTGGTGCTGAATCTCTTCAATTCTGGTTTCAAGCCTCAGTCAGAAACCATGATGGACCCTCCACAAATTTTGACCAAGAAAGCTTCAAGAACCTGCCGATTCTGCACCCACACTTGGAGCAACTGCTCTAATACCAGTTGATAGAACTGGTATAAAAAACAGCAAGAAAGATTAAATTTTATCGAATGAATAATAAGAATGATCTTCTTATCATAATGATACAATGCTCTAGATGTTTCGAAAGGTCTGGACCAACTCCTCACAAAACTTTTAACTCACAAAACTTTAACTCACAAAAGTCCTCCCAAACTGTTTGCGGTTGTTCCTATTTATAGGCAGTTATTGGTTTGCAATTTATAACCGAAACCCACCCTTATGGGCCTAATTAGCTGCAGGCCCATTTCCTTTCTTTCTAACATATAATGTAACTATGTAAATAACTAATTATTTCACTATGGGTTATCTAACATAATGAGGTGATGATCATGATGGATTAAAGGTCTCAAGCAACATTTGTTTCAACACTTTCAAATGGACTTTGGCAAATTGTGATACTTGGGATTGAAGTAGCTCAATCAAAAATTGGTATTGCAAACTCTCAGAATTATGAGAAACTAGGATTTTAAATTCTTGGCCAATTGACACTCCTATGAAATCAAATGTTAAATGTCTACCAAATCAGGGGGAGTTTCATTCAGACCCTACACAATGTTGGAAATTGGTAGGGAAGTTGGACATTCTTATGATTACCAGACTCGACATATCCTTTGTTATAAGTTTAGTGTTTTTCGATCTCCCTGTTATAGCCATTGAGACACAGTACTTAGAATCTTGAGATACATATTCTCATGGATTAATCTGAGAATAGAGGTTGCACTTGTATTGCTGCATATATAGATGCAGATTGTACTTACTGTCCAAGTGAGACAGTCAACTTCAGGTTATTATGTACTTATTGGAGGCAATCTCATTTCATGGAAAAACAAAAATAAAAATGTTGCTAGAACGAGTGCAAAGGCAAAATATTGAGTTATGGCCCTTAGTGCATGTGAACTTGTATGGCTAAAACTTCTCTCAGAGTTGAAGTTTTGCACAATATGGTCTATGAAAATTATGTGATAATCAGGATGCTTTGCACATTCTCAGCAACCCATTCCATGAGTGAACTAAACATATAGAGATTGATTGTGATTCTATTTGGTAAAAGATTCTCTCCAGACTCCAAAAAATCACGAATTTATTTGTGAATTCTAATTGTCAATTAGATGACATTCATACCAAGTCTCTCTGATGTAAATTGCACTCCAAGTTTTAGGGAAAATGTCGAGAGTTCCTTATTTTCTAATTATCTTATTTCCTTATATATTCTCATATGATTGCTTGTGTAGGTTGAGATCAAGAAACAATGAACATTTCTT
The DNA here is from genome assembly GCA_025330945.1 of Mucuna pruriens. Taxonomy (NCBI): domain Eukaryota; kingdom Viridiplantae; phylum Streptophyta; class Magnoliopsida; order Fabales; family Fabaceae; genus Mucuna; species Mucuna pruriens. The sequence goes on along the minus strand of JAENHJ010000173.1, from coordinate 1,674,352 downwards.
GTAAATAGTTCATCCAATTCATGAAATATTGGAATTAAATTATGCAATGATGTAAATATAAATCAAAAGGCTGAGAGCTAATCTCTCAAGCAATTCATAAATCAATTTTAAAAGTGGTAGGTTGTTTGACAAAATTTCTTATTTTCTCTATCATGTTAAGTTGTTGCCCAACAAATTTTCAAATCATTGTAGTGCAGACTAACCATGCTCCTTTTGGTTCTGAACAGATAATGGAAAGTTGTACATGTGGGGAAATGCTAATGATTCTCAATTGGGAGTTCCTGGGCTACCGCCGGTTCAACCATGCCCTGTTGAAGTCAACTTCTTAATGGAAGATGATGGGTTAGGACCCCACAAAGTTTTATCAATTGCAATTGGTGCATCACATGCCATGTGTTTAGCTTTGAGGGAAAGTAGTTGATTATGTCAGCTGACATGGATATTTCTTTGACTGCAATGTCCTACTGGCATGGACATTGTTGATTTTCAACAAGGTAATTTCATAGGTGAAAATGCAGAAAGGTTTTCTTTTTATGGAATTGGATGTCAAATAATGAATATATGGTGACTACAGATGATTGTTTCAATGGATATAGATCTCGTCATCAGTGCTGCAGGCAATGTTTATTCCTCATTTGAGTTTGATGTAGCAGAATGTCTGAGAATTTTGATGTATTGAATGGCCAAGGTTTAGAATAGTTCCATCCTTCTCTAATCATTGTGGTTAGGGCACGAGAACATGATTGAATCAATGTTCTGATTTGAACTATGTTTCTGTTGCCATTAGGAAACCATCTTAAGCAATTCAATTCTGACAATTTTTTATTATTATAACTAATGCAACATGAAGACGAACTTGTCTTTGAAGGATCTCTTGCTAAATATCTGGGTCTTGCATTTTTTTTTTTTGAGGTAAGCGATATTGTAAGAACGTGAGTTCATTGAATGGCCAAGGTTTAGAATAGTTTCATCCTTTTCCAATTATCGTGGTTAGGGCACGAGAACATGATTGAATCAATGTTCTAATTTGAACTGTGTTGTTGTCATAAGGAAGCCATCTTAAGCAATTCAATTTTGACAATTTTATATTATTATAACTAATGCAACATGAAGACGAACTTGCTTTTGAAGGATCTCTTGCAAAATGTTTGGGTCTTGCATTTTTTGAGGTAAGCGATATTGTAAGAACATGAGTTCATTGAATTGCCATGAACATCACCCAACACAAAAATGATCTCTCACCAACCCGTAAAACAAGGTCGCATGGTACTACTGAACACCCTTTTAAATTGAAAACACCCCCAATCCACTTGTAAAATAGTTAACGTCTGTACATAAGCCCTTGAATAATAATTGCACGAGTTAACTTGAAAGAGATGTGAATGTTTCCACAGGTCCCAACATCTAAATACTAGGTTCACAAGTAGACTTTAGATTATACCATTTATAGTTAATTACCTTATTAATTATGATATAAAATTCAAAAACAAAACTTATCATTTGGGATAAAATGTACTCAATCCATTTCTTTACCAATTTTGGTAAAGAATACTTCCTTAACCATTGCCTAATGTATTAGTTAAAACCATTTCCCCTTACCTTAAGTAGTTGGTTTCCATAAGACTATATAATGCACCACAACCAACTGAGGCTTAGAGTTTCCACCACCAACCTTTGAAAATTCGTCCTACCCTAGAGTCACATTGTTCTTGCTAAGTTTAAGCCACTTCACTAAAGATTTCTTATCTCATCTTCATTTCAGGTAAGAGAAGCTTGTCTCTCTATGTTTTAATGATTGAGTTATGATGTAAGTTTTAGAAACAAAGTTTAATACATGATAATATGATATAGTAAGCAGAAACGAAGTATGTTGTAGAATTTCTTGAAAAATGAAGAAATATACATGATGAATTGTGAAATTTTGATTTATTGTTAAGATGATGTTTCTGATGGATGAAATGTGTTCATGATTTTATATGGTGATGTTTTATTAATGAAGTAATATACATGTTTATGTGTCTTTGTTGTAGAAGTTGTGCTAAGAAATGAAATAATTATGCTTTCTTGTTGAGCAAGTAACCCTACTCGCTCAACGAGGCTTGAGTTTTTGAGAAATTGATGAGTGCTCACTGAGTGCTCAAAGTAACACATGAAAAATCTAGAAAACAACCCCACTTGTTGAGCGAGGATTATAATCCTATGAATTTGTATGAATGCTCATTGGAGAGATGTCTCTCATTGAGCAAATAACACTTTGTAACTTAAAAATATGGAAAATAATGAACATTCATCATGGTGAGCCATGTTTTCGTTGGGTGAGGATCATAAGAAACTCAAAAACTCATATTTGTTGAGCGAGAGCCTTAGAAACCCAAAATACTTTGTTTGAGTGAGTCATCCATTTGCTAAGTGAGAGCCAGGCACTTTGAAGTGCGTAGCTTTCTTGCCATAACTTCCTAGGTAAGACTTGTGTCTCAATGAGTGACTAAAATGAAAATCAGAGAACACAAATCTTTATGGATCCATTCGCTAAGTGAATCCAAGACTCGTTGGACAAGTGTTAGTGTAGGACTCTCTATAGTCCCTCTCGTTTAGCGAAGGAAACCATTTGCTAGGTGACTATGAGTTATTCGCCAAGTGAGTCAAGTGGCTTACTGGGCAAGAAAGTCAACTTTGAAAAGTTATACTCTCTTTATGGGTGAGTTTGTTGAGCGATACCCACTTGGTGAGTGAAAATGTGAGTGATAAAGGAAGACTAAGAGTGAGTTGATGGGCAAGTCAAAGAGTTCATTGATTGAATACCAATGACTTAGAAGGATGAATTTTCTTTGGACTTTAAGCTAGTTAACTTCTTTTAATTCGATATTTAAGAAAATCTTAAAGATGAAAAATATACCAAATGGAATTCACAAGTAAAACCCTAAAGATCTACACTTGATAAGACTGAAGAAAATTATTGTTCACCGTGATGATGAATGATGCTAGAATTGCTTGATATGGCATATTGAGTATGCAAGTTGGCATTTGTATACTACGTTGCGAGTAGGCATGTAAACTTGATTGGTTGTTTGTATTAGACCTTCAAGCCTAATATCGGATAAGAGGTGGAAAGGATTAGGTCTTGGGAATAGGGAAATGAACGATTCCACAAGAGGCCAAGGTCATTGAAAACCTTGAGTTGTGGTGAGCCACTATCCATGTATACCTATCTTGACAAACCACTTATCTCATCTACAGACCAGGTTTTGGCATTTCCCCAAATGGTTTTTTGCACATGCTGTATTGTGATGACTTAATAGTCATGTATACTATGTTAAGGGAAAGTGTCCAACTAATCGCTCAAAAAGTTAGTTTCTATAGGATTGATTTAGTTTATTGATGGGTCTGTTAGATTAAGGATTTTCAAAGTTCTTCCTTTTGTAATTTCAAATAAGCTTATTGAGTTTGTAGAGACGTTGGATCATTTAATGCTTGCATTAAATGCCTTTCACCAATTAGTCACTCTTGATATGATAACGTAGTTTGCTTATCTTTTCTTTGGGTAAAGTAGTCATGTTTTTCTAACTTTGCTTTTCATCAAAAGATACGTTGATCATAGTTGTTGGAGAATGTGACTTGATGTGATGTTTTTAATAATCATGGATAGACTCGAGCATTATCACTCTTCGCTTTAAGGAGCTCACTGTAGGCTCAAGAAGGGCCTAATTGATTGATTTAGATCTCTAGAGGGTTCAATATTGAGCGGAGATGACATTAGAGATCATGACAGTTGTCACTCCATGGATTTCATTCACATTTTATGCCTCCCTCAATTTGTGGTTGCCAATATAAGTAATATAGAGTCATCCTCAATTCGGTGTGATGAATATTGTGGGGTAAGGTCAAACCACCATGAGCTTGAAGAATATGGAGACCACTATCTTTAAAGCTTCCATGACTAGAGGGAGACCAAGGAAACTTCACGAGGAAGCGCATAAAGAGAAGAGTCTCCTTAAAGGCCAAAGAAAGCCCAATAATAGCCTATCTTTGTATACTTTCATGGAGTGCCAATTTGGCCTTTTGTAAACTTGTTTCAAACCTTTAAACCATTGTTATTAAGTGGTTTTTGCATGTAACTACCTTTAATTTGATTGCAATTGGACTAAGAAGCCCAAATAGGACAATTCAACTTAGATTGAGCCTTTTGAGCCTTTAAATTAGTCTTAGGATTAGATTAAACTACTTAATTGTGATTAATAAAACCTATATAAGGCATGAATATAATTAGCTTAATCACTTTTGTTTTGAATGAAGCTTGTGCTAGAAGCACTTTGAGAGTTCTCTCTCCTTTATCTTGAACAAGAACCATTCACATCAAGCTTCCATAGAACTTGTGGAAAATCTCAACCATTCTTATCTAATTCAAGTGAATTTTCTTCTTTATCTCTTTAGTTTCTTCTTTCAATTTTTATTTCTAATTTCTAGACCAAGATTTTGCATGAATTTTCTAACCATGTGTTGTTTGTGGCTTCTTGGATTTATCATGATGTCAATCACCATCACCCTTCTCAAATAGGGCCCACCTTATTGCTTTCGTGTCAACCCTAAAGACACTCTGATACAAATCCCCTAAGCCTTGACTCTATGTGAAATATTTAGGCTAAGCCTCGATTACACATTTAATACAATTGGAAACACTAAGATTATTGTTAAAACAAAGTATTTAATACACCTCACAAGGACTTAAGATGGGTGTTGTTAAGAATGTTTAATGATAAAAGTCTTGTCTTAATCGAGATTTGAATTATGGGCTTAAAAACAGGAGAAATACAAATTTATGCTAAAATGAGGTTTTTAACTAACAAAAAGGTTAAGATTTGTTTTGCAGGCCTGAATTGCGGGAGTACCTCAACCCAACAATGAGAAGCACCTGGCCAGACTAGAATAAAAATTAGGGTGTTACACTCTTTCCTTTTTGCCTCGCAATGGGGAACCCCCCTCCCCTTCTTTGAACTTTTCTCCTTTTTAGGTTATTCTTTCTCTTCATTCTTACACTTCCAATGATCAAAACTATTGGGGCGGAACACTTTGAGGCTAGACTCCTTTTCTACTGTGACTTAACTCTAGTTGGTTGATGAACTAGGTCATCCAAAGAGGTGTAATAATATAACTCTCAAACGTCCAGTGTCTAAATTTGTTTAGACCATGAAAAAATCAAGCTATAGTGACTTCATTGGACTCTAGCACATTCACTCTCATCAAAGCAACTTCCATGTTTTTATAATATTCCTCTATGCTTTTGGACCCTTGGTCCATTCTCTATAATATGTTGTATAGGTCCCAAGCATAAGAAGTAAACACAAATCTTGTTCTCATCTCCCTTTTAAGAGTTAACCATGTATTTGAATACCTTCTTTTACCATCTATAACTTCTCTAATATATTGGTTCCACCACACCAAGGCACATATGCTAAATTTGTAGGTAACCATCCTTACCTTCATGTAATTGTCATAATTAAAACACTTTCGGACTTGGTCTACCTTTATCTTCCATCTCAAGTATTACTCTACATCTCCATCTTCAACTAATGGTGAAATTTTGCATTTGAGTGTGTCCAAAGGATCTCTCCTTGGATCTTCCTCATATCTCCTTATTTTTCTAGGTTCTTCTTCATACCCTTTTTCTCTCCTAGGTTTCTTTTCTTCATGCCTCATTTCTCTCCTTGGCCTCTCACTCCACTCACTTCAAAGTAATATGAGAGACTTATTGGACAAGATGTTTAGACTCTCACTTCAACCTCCCCCGTTTTCATGCATGGAGACACTGAACTTCCCTTTACCTCTGTTAAGGGCCTCTACCTTTGCATTGAAACTCTGTGTGTCTATTCTCATTGACTCTAGGCCTCCTCCCAGTTTCTCTAACTACTCCTCCAGCCTTTTCATATGCCTCATCATCTTTCGAGTCTTAGGTGAGTAGTTATGCATATCCTCACTATTATTTGTCGTTCTTTCTTCCTTTACGTCAACAACAACTATACTTTTTTAAACACTGACAAATTTGGACAATATGTTAGTCCAAGCAAGGAAAATCTTACCACTCCTAAGTGTATACTCTCTACACTCGTGTATTTACTCTTAGGGGCTTTTTTTTATAATGTGTATTCTTGCATTTTATCACTCTACTCTCAAACTACGCCACAAAATGTAACCTAGATTCTACTAATCAAGTTCTGTGATGCAAGTGAAAGCCACCAAATCTCATTGGCCTTAAAAATTTAAAGAAATGAAAACTCTGACAAAACTAAAGAAGCCAATGAAAACAAGTAATAAAAGAACAAGAAATGAAAGTTAACTCAAATATGAATTCACATAAGACAACACGAAGGCTCTACGAGACTAAAAGAAACTAAAGAAAAACCAAAACATGTAGAAAAAAATTGACAAAATAATTTGTTGTCTAAAACACTAGCATCCAAAGCACTATTGTCAAAATGTTGTCGTCCAAAGTGCAATCGTCCTAAGCGCTAATAGACAAAGTTCAACTTACGATGAAGCTTAATCAATGCTTAACTATAGTTAACAAATTAAACACTAACAAAAAAACATGACATTGTGAGTTGTCTTTGGATCTTCAACAAACATTTTATACACTTTATTTTTTTTCTATTCTAGTTGCTAATGTTCTATTTTTGTTGCATTGGTTTTAGGCCACGATTCGTACACTGATTTCACTTCATATTTTTTCACCATACTTGATCCACAATTATTTTTCAAGATAATAACCATAACTTTTCACCAACTTTAATCAATTTCACGATAACAAAATTTATCAATCCCAATGAAGATCAGATCATATAGAATTACTTTCAATTTTTTTCACAAATGAATAATGGAAAATGACAATTAAACCAATGAATTGATTAACAATAGCTAGACAAACAAAACCTTAGCTAAATATTTTAAAACGAACCTATAATTGAAGCAAGATTATGCATATGAAAATTTACCTCTTGACGTGATTAAGATAAATGCAAAATCAAGGTTGTTGAGCTTCAATTTGCAACACCTTATGAAGTACAGTGCTTTGAATACCACTTGATACAAATCGCCTAAGCCTCAAATTCACTTAGTTGATTTAGGTTAAGCCTAGATCTCACACTTAACACAATTTCCAATGCTATGAGGATATGAGCAAGATTATCGTTAATTCAAAGTAGATTCGCTAAAAAACACAAGATGGAAAAGGAATTGAAAATAAGAAAGTAGATAAGATTTAGAGATGGATTACCATTGATTTCATGGACAAAAAAGAGAAAACAAGATTTGCCACAAGCTTACAGAGAACTTGATAAGAATTAATTGTTCTAATCCAAGAACAAGATGGGAGAACTCTCTCAATTTTTTTTATGCAAGATTTCACAAATGAACTCAAATTTGTTACAATTCAGTTAGGATCGGGTTTATATATTGATCTTGCTTACAAAATAGGTGCAATACAAACTAAATAAAAAGGTCTTGGTCTTGGAACAAATGTGGCCTAAAAATAAGGCTTTGAACACTCCGATCAAGAGTACGTCTAAAGGCAAGTACATCCAAAGAACCTTGATTTTGTCCAAAGGGCCTGTCATCCAAAGGGGCCTAAGCGCCATCCAAGGGCATGTAGTAAAGAGACTCCATATGCATCCAAAGGCATTGAAGGTTCTAGAGATCTGATGTGCTAAAGGTGTCCAAAGTTCTAGATGCATCGATTGGGGCAAGCCAAGGTTTCTTTTACAATAGGGAAAGTAAACTAAAGAAACAAAGACAAAGGTCCTACAAAATACTAAGGAGGAAAACTTCCTCCTCAAGCCTCTTCATTGCTAAGGTCCTCCAAGCTTCTAAGCATCCCTAGCTTTTGAAGTACTTCTTCTTGTGATCTTCGTGGTCTTCCTCTAGTCATAAGACCTTTAAGTGCTTGACTATTGTTTTCATTTTGCTCCTCTTAAATGTCTTCTTAAGTGCTAACCAAATCTTATCAAATGTTATGGTTTACACCCTTTCTAGAAGGAACACATTGCTTCCCATGCTAAAAACCAAGTTGTTGGGTTTAGAAAGCCATAAGGACTTATATATGGATGATGATGACTTCAAATAGGCCTGTGAAAGTTGTGCTAACTCGACCAATGGAGGCTTCTTCAAGCATGAAGGTTCCTATTTAAGGAAAAAAGATTGTGTGTCAATTAGGGAATTGCTAGTCATTGAGGCACATGAGAATGGCGTAATAGGTCACTTTGGTGAACATAAGACATATGAGACCTTGCATGAGTACTTTTATTGGCCTCAAATGAGGAGAGATGTACATCATGTATGTGAAAGGTTCTTAGCTTACAAGATGGCCAAATCCAAGGCCTTATCCAATGGGTTGTATATCTCGGTTTCTATTCCTACTTCACCACAGATGGATATCTCTATAGACTTTGTGTTGGGATTACCGAGATATAGAGATGGTAAAGATTTCATATTTGTGGTAGTGAGTAGATTCTCTAAGATGGCTCACTTTATACCTTGTCATAAGGGTGATGATGCACATTGCCAATTTGTTCTTTAAGGAAGTGGTGAGGCTGTATGGTCTCTATAAGACCATAGTCTCAAACAGGGACTCCAAATTCCTTAGCCATTTTTAGAAAACCCTTTGTAATAAGCTTGGCACCAAGCTGCTATTTTCTACCTCTTCACACCCTTAAATGGATGGCCAAATTGAAGTGGTGAATAGAACTTTGTCCTAATTCTTGAGGTGTTTTATGGGAAAGAATATGGAATCTCTGGAAGAATATCTCCCTCACATTGAATTTACATACAATAGGGTGGTTAATGAGACTATGTCCCACACCCCTTTTGAGTTAGTATATGACTTTAATCCCTTGTCTCCTTTAAACCTACTACCTTTACTTGTGGCATCCATAACCAATCTAGATGGACTTTCTAAGGCCAATGGTAAAAGTTGCATGAGAAAGCACATATGTATATGGAAAGAAAGGGTAAGTAGTATGCTAAGCAAGAAAACAAAGGAAAGGAGGGAAGGTGTTTGAAAAAGGTAACTTGATTTGGGTCCACCTAAGGAAGGAAAGATTTCCTACCTTACGGAAGTCCAAACTTCTCCCGCGAGGGGATGGACCCTTCCCAATGTTACACACGATCAATGACAATGCTTATGTCCAGGACATGCCCCAAGAATATGGACGTAGTACTAGTTTTAATATTGCTGATTTATTTCGTTTTGTTTTAGGTATGGACGACTCAAATTTGAGGGCAAATCATTTTCAAGAAAGGAAGTCTTATATGAATCTGGGAAGACAAGTAGAATATGGGGAGGACACTAAGCATAAAGAGGCAAAAACCTTCTAGGACCTTTAACTAGAGGGAGGTTGAAGAGACTTGAGGAAGAAGTCCAAAAGAAGTTGGAACTTCTTAGAGGGTAAGGAATGTCCAAAGAAGGCTTAGCACTATTCACATTTTAGAAATGTGTTCTCGAGTAGTGTAGGAATATCCAAAGAAGGTTTACTTTCATTTGTAAAAGAAATTAGGATCTTTGGACATGTCGGGCTTTTCGATCCTTTGGATGACTCTTTGGACGCACATGGTTTGGATGGTGTCACGGTCCTTTAGACGACTCTTTGGATGCACATGGTTTAGAAAAAATTTGGGTGTTTGGATGACATCCACCTTTGGACACACTTTTGATAAATGTGCCTAAAGCCTTGTTTTGGGGTCATGTTTGTTCCAAGGCCTAAGGCCTTTTCAGTTAGTTGTTTATGGCCCTATTTTGTAAGCAAAATTAGTATATAAACCTGATCCTAGTTGAATTGTAACAACTTTGAGTTTATTTGTGAAATCTTGCATAGCAAGCAATTAAGAAAGTTCTCTCAACTTGTTCTTGGATGAGAACACTTAATTCTTATCAAGTTATTCTAAGGCTTGTGGTGAATCTCATTTTCTCTTATTTGATTTTCACAAAATTAGTGGCGAGCCATTTCTAAATCTTATCTATTTTTTCTTTTCAATTCCTTTCTATTTTGAGCTTTTTTTTTGCAAATCTACTCTAAATTAATGATAATCTTGCTCATATCATGTAGCATTGGCAATTGTGTTAAATGTGAGATCTAGGCTTAGCCTAAATTAATCAAGTTAACCTAAGACTTATGCGATTCATATCATGCCCCAAGAGTATGGGTTTGTAACACTTTTAATAGCTCTGATTTGTCTCCCTTTGCTTTAAGTGCATCACCACCAAATTTGAGGACAAACTCGCTCCAAGACGAGGAGCCTAATGTGAATATGGACAAGCACTTAGGAGAAACTCAAGAGAGAATTGAGGACAAGGAGAGTAGTGCACTACAATGTGTCCTAATAAGAGGTAGGTTAAAGAGATTGCAAGAGGAAGTATAGAAGGAATTGGGCCTCCTTCAAGGCTAAGGAGGGCCTAATGATGGCCTAACTTCGTATTTTTTGTTTGGTTGTCAAATTGGTCTTGTTAGTACTTTTTAGGATGTATATATTATGTATTTTCACTGTAGAATATTTTTATTTCCTTTGTATAGCTTGCTCTTGGGCCCAAAGGCCCAAATTAGAACCTTTCTCAAGCAACTAGCATTTGAGTTACTAGACTATGGTGACCGAAATAGACTACATCCTTTTAGGTTGTATTAGGCCTTGATATGAATCGCCTAATCCTTGACATCATGTGATAGGTTTTGGCTAAGCTTGGATCCTCACACTTAACATAAATGCCAACACTATGCAAATATGAGTAAGATTAGCATGAAAAAACACAATATATTTACTGGAAAATGAAGATTTAAAAAAAGGAATTGAAAAGGAATAATATGGAAAAGGTTCAAGAATGGCTCGCCACTAATTTTGTGAAAATCAAATAAAAGAAAATGAGATTCACCACAAACCTCATGGACAATTTGATGAGAATTAAGTGTTATAATTCAAGAACAAGTTGAGAGAACTCTCTGAATTGCTTGCTAAGCAAGATGCACAAATGAACTCCATAGTTGTTACAATTCAATTAGGATTAGGTTTATATACTAATCTTATTTACAAATTAGGCATGAAAACAAGTTAAGTGAAAAGGCCTTGGACCTTGGAAAAAGCACGACCCAAAAGTAAGACCTCAAGCTGACATCAGTAGTGCATCCAAAGGGAGTGTCAAAAGAAGGGTGCGCCCAAAGGACCTAATCACTGTCCAAAGGGCTAAAATTTCCAAATGCATCCAAAGCTTCAAGCTTCCAAAAATAAAAGCAAAACACAAAAACTATACAAAAAGGTTCTACAACTACTTGAGGGCACATTCCCAAAGTGTGAATAGCATTAAGCCTTCTTTGGGCACTCCTTCTTCTTGTCCTTTAAGGAGATCCATCTTCCTTTGAAGTTCCTCCTCAAGCCTCCTAAAACTCCCTCTAGTTATAGGACCTTGAAGGGCTTATGTCTCTTCATGCTTACTATCCTCCTTATGTTATTCTTGCCTTCCTGAATTCATATCAGGCCTTGTCTTAGATTATTTTAGGATTAGATTAAGTGTTAATTAGTAATTAGGAAATGATGATAAAAGCCCCAAATGTAATTATGCTAATGACTTTTACATGAAATAGAATTTGTGCTATAGACTTGTGAAGGACCTTTTCTCTTTTCTTGTTCTTGAATAAGAACCCTAATTTTATCAAGTTTCCGAGATGTTTGTGGTGAATCTCTACTTTTCTTACCTAATCCAATAGGATTAATGGCGAGTTCATCTTCTTCCTTATTCCATTTTCTTCTCCTTTACATTTTTAGTTTTCCTTAATTGTGTGTTGATTGTGGATCTAAGATTTCATCAGTATGATAATTATATAAACATGCATACACTTTTGAAATATTGAATATCATCACATATGATTAAACCAAGATAAGTTCAAGTAACAACTGTAATAGTTTGTATCCTATGATACTTAAAACTTATAATAAAACATAATCCTCAAAACCAATACATCAAAAAAAGTGGAAGAAGGATGCATAACTCACACACCCCAAAGCTAGTCAAAACACTACAACATAACGACTATTGAGGAGGAGCAGTGGAAGGTGGGAAGATCATGGGGAGGATACTAAGCATGAAGAGGAAAAAACCCTTCAAGGACCCGTAACAAGAAGAAGATTAAATAGGCTTAAGGAAGAAAATTCAAGGAAGATGGATCTACTTAGAGGGTAAGGAGCGTCCAAAGAAGGCTTAATGTTATTCATACTTTAGGAAGGACCCCAACATGTGTACGTTCTTTTGGTCAGCACGAGTTGGCACCTTGTGGCCAAGGGTTGGGGGTTCTTGAAACACCAAAGTTGCCTGTCTTAATGCCTTTTAAAAGGGGTTAATTCCTAAGGGTTCTAATCCTCAACCCTTAAAAAAGACTGTAGTTTTGGCTATTGTTTGTTGCTTGGGTGAAAATGTATGTATGTGCAATTAATTGTATGTATGAAAAGGTAGAAGAAATCATTGGTTGAGAATATGTGATGTATTAAGAATGGTGATATAAATGTATGGTTGAGAATGATGACTTAACATGTTGTATTAAGAACTATGATGTGAATTGTTAAATTGATAATGATGAAATAAGAATGATGGCAGTTGAGAATGATAATATGATGTCAAAAATGGTAAAAGGAAAATGAGAAGGGTGTCCTAGTTTATGGTAGAAATGGTTCGATGGACATTTATCCTATGGGTACTCAAGTTGTGAGAGTATGGTGGTTTGTGGGAGGTATTTAGAGAAAGGCCCTCACCAGCCCAAGTGGAGACAAGAGAAACTAAACAAATTAATTGAAGCACATAATGGATCATGTAATAAAATGGGTGTTGAAAGGAATATAGACGGAAACCCAAATGGTAAAGTCAGTAGACCACTTGGGGGCTGCTTGGTATGGAGGTTATCCTAAGTGGCTATGATTTATCCCACGTGCTAGGCCCGATGATGCAATTCCAAGTAGTACCTAACACGCTACTAGAGGGATATCATGCTAGAGTAGGATGGCTAACTGTATATGCAGATATTAGCAAGGGTGCACTTAACCTACTTCCTGAGTTATGATGATACCACATGGTGTTGAAGTAATACTAGGAATGCATAATTGGCATCATTCATGTGCATACTTTCTTGTTATTATATGCTAAATGTGGTTGTTCATTGTTTGGTCAATGTATGTTTCAAGTTTTCCTATAATTAAATGTGTGTATGCGTGTGTCCTACTTATGGTGTGCTCATACCATGAGCTAAGTGAGGAATATTTCTCATTCCCTTTCATTTACATTGTCTGTGCTTGGGCTAAACGTCACTTGTAGGTGATGACGAGTAGGAATGTGATGGTTGAGCTAGGGCTCCTTACTTGTTGTTTCCTTTTATTGCTTACATTTTGATTTCTTATTTTATTTGGATTATGCTCTGATAGGACATGTGAAATCAGGATACCTTATTTTTTGGATTATGTTCCATTAGGAGTATACACTTTTATGTTATTTTGAATTCTGTACAAATAATGTTTTTAAATCTTGAATTGTGAATCCTTTATTGCTTAGTGTTGTTTTTGCAGTATTACTATGTATTGGGGGTAGAGGGTGTCACAAAGAGACTATCCCATGATAAGGCTTTAAGTTGGTCTTGTCAAAATACTAGATTTTCCTAAGATAAAGTAGCATAGGGTCAACCTAGGTCATTCTTCTCAATGACACTTTTGTTCCTATATTTCTAAGGTTCAAGGTTGGTAAAGATTACTCACTGAGTGTGTGAGATGCGGACTCTAACAAAGAAATGGAAATGGGGGTTTTACAGGAAAATATTAAGTTTACAAGAAATGTAAAGATCTAACTAAAGAATGTAAAGCTTAAATGCTAAGATTATTAAGATGCTTATGACATATTTATCTGCTCATTATCCTGAGTTATCAATTGTTGATTTTAATCTGAATGCTTACTATGTCACTGATTTCTCATCAATCCAATACCTTTGACGATCGCCGAACATTCATCCCATGCTAACTGATGACTTACACAATCGCTGCTTCGAGTTTGGTAAGGAATACGTGCTTGATTGATGTAGATTATCTAGAATTTATCTATTTTGTTGTTAGAGTGGTTCCGATCAGCCCCTAGACTAACATGCTCTAATTCTTACTGAACACATTCGTGAATACACAAGAACAAATTATGCTATAGAAATCTAACATAGTAACAACAACATTACAACCATTCATTGATTTCACCTGGATCGTGATATAGGGAGAAACAAAATTCTTGATGGTGAATGGATCAACTTCCGACGATAATCTCCACAGTAGTTGTAGTGTTTCACCTCTGATGGTCAGGTATTGAGGGGTTAAATCACTAAGCAATGTGTCAACGTGCCCTCACAGTCTCCTCTTAGCAACCGGTCGCTACCTAGATTTTGGTCCTACACATACTTGATCGACTAGGCACTTTGTGAAGCATTGTGGAACAAAGAGGTGTAAAGTGAACTTGGTTGTTTTGGGACGAAAGGTGTATGTGGAAGGCTAAGCTAAGTGTGTGTGTATTGCTTTGCTTTTCTTGCTACTAACCATGAACGTAATCACACATTCCTATTTATATACGTATCCTAACTAATTCTATAACTATAATAACTGAAATAAAAAATTTGACTACCTGACTAAACAAAAATACCAAAAATAATAATCCTAACTACTTTCCTAAGTCCCACATGTTTAATTATATTCTACACGTGCTTGAATCTTGCTTTTGACTGAGTTGGACTACTGAAGCCGAGATGAATCCGGTTCCGGATGGGAGTCGGTTTTGCTTTGTGGTCAACCACGAAGTCGGTCTTGCAGAGTTGACTCTACCTGGTTGAGACACTCCTTGTTGACTTTGACTTTGTCTGGCTCCTCCTTTGACCTGCAAAACAAAACTTCATATTTATGTTAGCTAAAATTAATGAATTAGCCTAGGTTTGTATTTTCCTTAGTTTATCTTTGGAAATATAAATTTTAGCTAATACATGATTCTTAACCACAATTTATATTCTATTTCATCCATCTTAAAGACCTACTAAGGGGTATAAACTGTGTACTATCACCCCACTTGACCAAAGTTCTTTGTCTAAAAGCAATAACACCAAATACTTTAAGTGTTTGGGAAAAGGCATATTGCCTTCTAATGCCCCCAAAAGAGGAACATGATTATGAGGAAGGATGGAATTATGGAGAGTGAGAGTTCCCGTGAAGAATCATCATCCAATCCTGTGAAGGAACATGTGATATCCTTTTTAGTACAAGAATCATAAGCATGAAACATGGGTTCATGCTTCTCTTATGCAACCTTTCTCTAGCAATTTTTACCAACTTGTTTTTGGATCTCCTTGGCCTCTTTTGGATTCGTTCTATATGTAGTCTTATAGGGCAAGGTGGCTCTAAGAGCCAAGTCTATGTGATGTTCTATACCCATGAGGTACATCTTTGGTGAAGACATTCGTGAACTCCTCAAGCAAATTCTTCATACCTGTAGGAAAAGAAGCTAAAGAAGAAGAAGCATGTAAAAGCATGCTATTTGGCAATGCATATAAGGGTTCTCTTTTAGCCAAGATGACCCTTCTCACCTTTCTAAGGCTTACTAGGAGGGATTTCTTACTCTTTTTCTCTTTCTTGCTTTTTACTCTCTTAGTAGGCTCTTTCACTTTCTTAGTTTTTTTAATCTTTTTCTATCCTACTCTTGCTTTTCTCTCCCATTTTCTCTTTCCCTTTCTATTTTTTGGTTTTTGCCTCACTCTTCCCTACTTCTTTTTCTATCTTGCTCTCGGCCTTTCTCTTTAATTCTCTCTTCACTCTTATTTTGTTTTGGTCTTCATTCACCTCTATTAGTGAAAAAGGTTTAAGCACAATCTTTTTCGCTAAATGTACAAAAGTAAACTTATTGGTGACTTCATCATGGATCACCTTTCTATCATATTTCTCATGGTCTCCTTAGCAAAAGGTGTGTGGCTTCCATGAGAATCACATCACAAATCACCCTATCTTCATAGCTACCTAGTATAAAGGCCACCTCTACTTCCTTATCTATAAGCAACTCCCCCTTTCAACTTAGCCATTGTGCTTATAAGGCCTTGGGTGAGCAAAGGTGGGTAAAGCTAGATTCTCCACAAGCCTTCGGCTAGCTACATTCATACAACTACCATTTATGATCATGGAACACGAGTTACACAAGACTAGACACATAGAATGGAAAATATTCTCTCTTTGTGTCTTGACCTCATCACTAATGTAGCTATTCATTAACCTCCTCACCATCAACAAGTCCCCCTCATAATGAGATTCTTCATTAGAAGTCTCAGTTTTACTAAAGGAAGATTGTTCTCTATGGGAACTTTCACTTTCCACCTCCTCATTGTCTCTCAAAACCATGGCTCTCCTAGTGGGACATTGTGAGGCTATATGGAACTTTTCTCAAGCACTTGAAACACTTAATAGAACTTTTCCTAGAAGCATTGGGTGTAAGGGTGATGGCTAGGTCATTTCAGCCTTGAGAAGGCTTACTCTCCTTCTTAGGGCTTTTCTCCCTCCTCACCTTCTCCTTCTCCTTTCCCTTGCATCCACTAGACCCCTCATAGGCCTCCCTAGATGCACTCCTTCTCCTACTTTGCATTTCTACCTTAATGACTTTATGAGCTAACTCTCCTAAAGTATCACAGTGTTGTAGCTTTAAACCTTAAACCCTAAACCCTAAATCAAATCACTAGATTTCCCTTTCAACTTCCCCAAAGCTTGAGTCTCTAACAAGTTTCTAACTAACTAACTAACCAATCCCTCCACTTCCTAACTAAACTTCACAATGATTACATGCTTTAAAATTTCAATGAAATGGGCTTGGACAAAGGATTTAGAATCCCAAATAGACCACCAACTAGGGCCCTATAATCTAGGCAGAATCTACAAGGAAAAGCCCAATTAGAGTGGTGTAGAGGTAGCAAATTAACGTCCATTTTTGACACTGTAAATGATCTAAATGGGTTGAACTATAAAGAGAGAAGTTGTAAATATTTGTCTTAGCTTTCTAGGGCTACGAAGATTATCCAATTTGGAGGTCTGTAGCCCTAGATATGATTTGCACAAGATAACAATGTCATAATGAAAATTAAATCCGAAAATAAGCAAAAATTAGCAACTATCCTTAATTAAGTTCAATGGCCCAATACTCAACTAATGTGTGATTATTAACCAAAAAATAATGTCAAATATGTCTAGCACAAGTCACTATTAGAAGACTCAAAAATGCTCTATCAAATTCCCCCACACTTGAACTTCTACACTCCGAGGAAAATCAAGAAAATGTAAAATAAAAAATCTAAAGCATAAGAAATGAAGCAAATAAACTAAAGCAAGTATAATAAATTACGGCACCTTCCAATAAATTCTTATTTAATGAAAGGAATAAGAGTACAAATATCCTAGAATCAAGGTACTCAGCAATCTTTGAATTTACTTCTAACATCTAGAGTAAATAAGAGAGTAATAAAAATTAAAGAATAGCCCATAAATGATAGAACTCTCTCAAAATACATACTCTCAATCACTAAAGTGTTTAGGTTTATATTTACACTCAAGCACCTTAACTAGCACTACCAAGCTTTGACTAGCCTATAATTTCTACAACTTGAAACACATGCACAAATGATCAAAAGGGATTTTATTAAAGTTGTAATGTGGCCAAGGACAAGGTAGGATATAAGAAGTGATTTAAGATTGCACAACCAAAGAGGGAAGATGAGAAATGAGGAATAAGTCAATAAGCATGAAGATCATCCCAAAACAATACAAGTCCCTAAAAAAATTGTAAACCAATACAAGACAAGTAAGGCACACTTTGCCTCCTTTCCTCTTATACTTTTTCTTTTTTTGTTCTTTCTCACTTTCACTTCTCTTTTCGCACCACTATAACCTTTTGTTGCATTTTCTTCTTGCAACCTTTTTGTTGCTTTTTTCTTTCTTCGATTCATCATTTTTTTCCATACACTTTTTTCTTTTTTTTTTCAATAACCATTCATCACAACATAACAAGTATCACTTGCACATGCCAAACTATCAAGGTACCTCTTGCAAAACCTTTAGGGTATCACCCCCACACTTATTTAGAACCTATTCCCAAAATAATTCCAAAGCTCCTTTAACCCCTAAGGTTAGGGTGATCATGATTTTCCACTTTAGGCTTGTAATGAGCTATAATATCAAAGAAATGGTTAGATAGGCTCAAAAGGGGTAAGCAAGGGATTTAATGCAAGGTAAGTCAATTTGACTAGTGATTATAAAGAAAGAAGGCCTAAATCATATCACCAATGCATGTGAGACTAAAAACATAAAAGAGAATCAAGGGAAAACCTAGAGTAACCATCAACACATTTGCAAATCACACAAGAAAGAAGAGAATAGCAAGATGCAAGCCATCAACATACAAGACTTAAAATCTCACAAGGAAAAATGCTTTATCACCAATGATTCAAACTTTAATTTTTAAGTCCCTCATTACACTAAAGATGCAAAAAATGGTTCCATATCAAATTGTGAAACCTCTTAATCAAGGATGATGCAGCTATTCATAATTTATACAACCTAGAAATCTATTAAAAGTGTTAAAAACTACAAAATATATAATTTTCTTTTTTTTTTCTTTTGATAGTAAACGGAAAAATTGAAAAACAGTAAAAAAAATAGCAAAAACAACGAAAAGCAGCTGATAGAAAACTACAAAAATAGAAGAGAAGTGGAAAAACAACAAAAATGACAAAAACAACAAACAGAAAAATAATAAAAACAACAGACAAAAAACAACAAAAATAGCAAAAACAACAAATAGAAAATAGAAAAACAACAAAAAAAGTAACAAAATTTAAAAACAACACCAAAATTTAAAATAGTAGCAAGATTTTAAAATAATAGCTGAATTTTAAAACAGCAGCAAAATTTTAAAAAAATAACATAATTTAAAAAACAACAGTAGAATTTGAAAAATAGTAGCATAATTTTTACAAGAAAAGCAAAAGAAAATTATTTACAATGACAGCAAATAGAAATAGAAAAAATAGTAAACACAAGTAGAAAAATAGAAAAACAAAAAAATCATAAAATAGTAAAGCACTACTAAAACACCCCCCACACGCACACATACTTAAAAGAAGCATTGTCCTCAATGTAAGCATATATGAACATAACACAAAGAGAACACAAAAAGAAATAATCACAAAGGAAGGGGGGAAATAAGAAAAATAAAACTTCTCTCTAAAGGTTGAAAGAATGTACAAAATTTTGCATCTAATATTTTTGCTCCATTCCTATTTGTAGTTACT
Organism: Mucuna pruriens; assembly: GCA_025330945.1. Classification (NCBI taxonomy): domain Eukaryota; kingdom Viridiplantae; phylum Streptophyta; class Magnoliopsida; order Fabales; family Fabaceae; genus Mucuna; species Mucuna pruriens. The sequence continues at coordinate 1,654,997 of JAENHJ010000173.1, read as the reverse complement.
TGAGGGAGCCTCTTCCTTATCCATCTTGACAATTCCAATGCCACATCTACTGGTGGCTTCTTCAATAGGATTCTTAAAGTTGAATGCTTAACAAGGTGCTTATAGAAATCTCCCAGCTTCTTCAAATCCTGCAACAGCTCCTCCTTTTGCTCAACTTAGAGTTTATTGGTTGTAATTACTGGGACATGTAATGGCTGCACCATGGATGGCAATGGAGGTTGCGCTACTACAACCTTTACAACATCTGAAATATCTATGACTCCTGCACTTACATTAATAGCATCACTAATTTCTACACAATTAGGACACTTAGTTAATTTAGTACAGGTGCCATCACAATCAGTAGAATTCTCAAAATAAAAATTTTAAAATATTTAGAATGAAAATTTATTGATTGCTGTTATGGTAGCTCCTTGCCATTTCTCAAGGTTATGTCACTCACTTTTTCTTATGGACTGAGAATGGCCTAAGAAGGAATCTGTCCAAAACCCTTGGACTACGGCTGATTCACCATGGTGGTCAATTAACCAATCTATGTTTACAAATACTGAATTGTGACAAACACATTCTCTTGGAATTGAATGTTATTCGTGGCCATCTGCTTGACTTACTCCTCTAAAGAACTTTGTTGTATAGGTTGGATGGGTTGTTTTGGTCTGAATGGAGGTGGTGGTTGGTATCTTTGAGGTTTAATTTCTTGTAAAGTGGGACAAGCATTAGTTGGATGTTCTACAGAAGCACACCTGCCATACACTCTCAATGGTGGAATATTGTGATGTTGCCCAATGGCTAGCTGTCTAACAAGAGACATCAATTCAGTTATCTTATTTTCCAATCTTTGATTATCAGTAGCAACTACCTCATTCACTACTCTGGATGCAAGAAACCCCTTAATGCCAAATTGTTGAGTGTTACTTGCAAGACCATGAAACTTAGGCAACAAAGGGTTAGACCAAATTTATGCTCATATGATTGGGCTTGTTCCATTCAGGATATCGAATACACCAAGGTTGGTACATCATATCAGGTGTAGCCTACTCCTTCAAGATCTTGTCATTGTTAGCCATATTATTCTAGACTAAATGGGAATATATCAACACCAAAATTAGAATAGGAACCATAACCATATCAAAATCATCAATATCAAAATCAGCACTGTTAGAATCACAATCAATTTCTAGATCAAATGTAATATTAGCATGATCAAAATCAGAATTAGAACTAGAATTAACAACCTATGGAATCCTATCTATTTATGGGTCATAAGCATGCAAATTACCAGGATTACTCATAGTCATACACACAAAAAATAGATTGACGTGAAACTATAAGAACAACAGAAACAACAAAAAAAACAACAAATAGTGAAATGACAGGAATACCCCTATAATAATAAGCACATGTCAAGAAGGGTATAAGAGGAGTAAATTAATACCAAACAATTTTTAAAAAATTTTCTAACACCATAGTGACATTATATGATGTATTTATGTTTTTCTAGAATTTTTTTGGTGATTTTTAAAAATCATGAAAATAAAAAAATTGAAAAGTGGTCTAAACGATAGAATTTCACAAAAACAAGGCTACCCCACTGTGTTAAAACATAGTGGTCTTGATCTATGATTTTTTTCCTATCTATGAATTTTGAGTTACTCAATTTTTTAGTCTATGAGATTTCTACTAGTGCTACATGGGTTTCTACTAGTGCTGCAATGATTTCTACTACTACTTTTCCCCTAACAATGCTACCACACAAAAGAAAGTAAAGATTAACTCATACAAACAATCTATACACCGAAAGTATCAACTATCACAAGATTAGGAGACAATAGTTTGTCTCCCCCGCAACGACGCCAGTTTGTTAATATCGTCGACACACTATCAAATCACTAGATTTCCCTTAATTTCTATAGTGTAGGGACTAACCTAGGTCAATTTTCACAAGGAAAAAATCATATTATGCCTAATCTTGTTGATCAAAATCCAAAATGAATGTGAAAATGGGGGGTTGGATGATACAAAATTATGTAGAACAAGAATTATGTAGAATAAAATTTATACAAAATGGAATGGATCTAAAATAATTTGTGTAACATCAATTCAAGGATTTAATCATGCAATTAATTATCATGGTTCTAAGCAAGATACAATTTCATGTCAACCTAAGTTTCTTTAGATAATCATCTAACATTCGTCCATGCATGTTCAAATCACAATCGTAGCCCCTAATTAGCATGGATTCAGGATCATAACTGATTGGTTTTAGGTTATCAACCAAATAGAACACAATCCGAAACTCAAGTGAGATCATAATCATGAAAATGGATTAAGAATTAGAAAGAAAAAATAGTAGAAATTGAACAAAGAAGATGAAGAATCAAGAACTCAAACCGATTTGCATTCTTGAACCTTGAATCGACAAAGCTTAGCCTTCCATGACCATCGTCATAGAAAACTCAAAAAAAAATACAAAGAAGGAAAATAGAGAAAATTGTAGAAAAACACAGCAAAAGACTACGGAGAAGAGAGGAAAGCTTCCAATGCAAGAAACCCTTTCAACTTCCCCAAAACTCAAGAATCTCCAACAAGTTTCTATCTATATAACTAACTAACTAACTAACTCCTCCACTTCCTAACTACTTCCTAATGATTACATGCTCAAAAATTTCAATGAAAATGGGCTTGGACTAGCAGCCCAAAAGCCCACAAACTAGGGCCCCATAATCTGGGTCATAATCTACAAGGAAAAGCCCAATTAGAGTGGTGCAGATGTAGTAACTTCACATCCATATTTGACATTGAAAATGGTCGAACTGGGTTGAACTATAAAGAGAGAAGTTATAGATCTTCGTCTTAGCTTTCTAAAACTACTAAGATTGTCTAGTTTGGAGGTTTTTAACTCCAGATATGGCCTGCACAATATAGCAACCTCATAATGAAAATTAAGTCCATAAATAAGCAAAAATTAGCAAGTATCCTTAATTAAGCTCAATGGCCCAACACTCAACCAATGGGTAATTATTAACCACAAAATAGTATCAAATATATCCATCATAAGTCACGGTTAGGTGCCTCCAAAATGCTCTATCACACGTCCCTAATATAAAAAGGTGGGACAAATCTTTTCCACATTATCCTTTTCAAATCTACCTAACTCTTACAAGGATCTATCACACCTCTCCTAATAACCTCCAACATTTATGTCCACCATACTAAGGAATAGTCACCAAATTGAAGAGTGATAAGCTTTACCACCTTTCAGCCATGGAGGTTAAAATAACCCACAATTTGCTCAATCTTGAGCTCCCAATCCACATAGATTTTGAGCTTGCAATTTCCCAAGGATGGAGGGATTTTGCACTTTGTCATATCTAGCTTCTCCTCCCTTTGTTCCTGTCCTCTTCTCCCATGTCTTACTCTCCTTTCCTCCCTCCTATTTCTCTTCACCCTTACTTGTCTCTCACGCCTCTCTTCCAAGGAGAACTGTAAGCTTCTACTTTCCTCACTATAATTGCCCTCTTCAAAGCTCTGTTTACTCCCATGGTTAAAAGCCCCCTTAGGCCACTCCTCGTTACCCTTACTTAGAGATTCTACTTTGGTATTGAAACTTTGAGTGTCTTTTTGAATTGTATCCAGCCCCTTCCCTACTTGATCTAGACCTTTTCCCACAGATCTAGCTTCTTCCTAAAATCTTTCATAGCCTACAAAATATATCTAGACTTTGGGGAAAGGTTTCCCCATTCTTGGCTAGTTTCTTCCATCTTTTCTTCACAAGGTTTTCACTCCCCAAAACCTCCTAGACATCCTTAACAACCTGCAGTACCGAAAACTAATTCCTAAGGAAAAGGCTCACCCACTCTCTAAGTGTTTCCATTCTTCACTCGTGTTTCACACTTTAGTGGCTTTTTTCTCTAAGGTGCTCTCTAACCTTTTACCACTCGACTCTCACTCTAAGCTTGAACAAGAAACATATTTCTTTAATCAAACAACTAGCTGCAAGTAAAAGTCAAGCAAATCTCAACAAGCTTTAAGAATTTAAAGGAAAGAAAACCCAAAGACAAAAACTATAGAAGAATATGAACGCTTGCTAGGGTTGCCACTGGCAAAATTAGTACCATACTTCCACCAAGATCAGCCGCCCTCCTGGGCTGTGATAGCCAAGTTGCTGAAAACATCAGAGGAGGAAATGACCAGAGCTAAGAGCAATCGGAATGGGTTAGAAGGCTTTCCCAGAATATATTTAGAAGAGCAACTGGATCAGCTTCAAGGATAGAAGGACTCATGGGCGCCCTCGGGCTATTGGTGTACGGAATCCTACTGTTCCCACAAGTGGAGGATCATGTTGACCTCGTAGCTATGGGGGTATTTTTGGCAAAGAAAAACAGAGGGGAAAACCCCACTATGGATGTCCTAGCTAACACCTACTACACTCTCAACCAATGTGGCGAACAAAGGAGGGGAATCTTGAGGTGTTGCACTCCCCTACTATATCTGTGGCTAACAGCACACCTCTTCCATTGCAAACACAGAATTGCTTGTCCTGTAAAAGAATTCAAATGGAGTTGGATCCAACCCATGACCAAGGAAGAATGGGTTCGCAAACTGGACGAGGCATCCGAAAAGACAATCCGTTGGTATCCCCTATGGAATGAGAGGGAACACGTAATCATCAAGTGCGAAAGATATCCAAATGTGCCCCTATTGGGAACACAGGGCGCAATCAATTACAACCCAGAGTTGATAGTGCGACAAGCAGGGTATCCAATGATTATGCCTCCCCCAGATGAAGTCATGACACCTTTCGTGCTACATGGGCTAGAAGCGTACAAGGGAGCTCACTACCAGAAAATCCGACATGCCTGGAACAATACCATAAAAAAGGGAACCGCTGGAAAACTCCGAAGTTGCGGAGCCTCCCTAGGTTATAGGCGTTGGGTGGAGGAGCGAGTCAAAACTATAGGACTCCCTTGGGGTGAAATTCGGCCTCGAGATTCAGACACTCAATAGTATGAAATACAAGAGACCCTCAAGGTAGAAAAACTAAAAGCAACCTTGGAGCAGACAAAGGTCGAAAAGGCCCATTGGAAACGGAAATTCGAAGAGGCGATTGAGGAGGTTTGTCGTGAAAAACATCTGAACGTTGAAATCACCAAAAAGGCCCGGGTGAAGCTCGCTTAAAGATTGGTAGTTGCCTCAAAGTAGCAGAGAAAGAGATGTGCGCTAGGAGAGTTGAGCGTGACCAAGTGACCATTGAGAAGGAACGACTCGAGAAGACTCTGCTCGATGTTCGAAGAAGGGAAGAAGAGCAACAAGGACAGTTCTACCAGTTGCAAGAAAAGATGCGCCTTCTGGAAGAAGAACTCGCGACGGCTAACCTCTCTAAGGAACATCTGATAGATCAGAGGCGTAAGAGCATACTCGAAATGGTCAGGACTCGCACAAGAGCGGAAGAAGATGAAGCCCAACTCCGAGAGACCATCCAAGGGCTGAAAGAAGCAATAAAGGGGTGGAAGCGCAAGTGTCAAGATATAGCTGATAGTGCCTAGGAACAAGCAAATGTAGCCACAACAGACCTCATTCTGGAAAGACAGGTTCCTCAAGCTAGCATGGCTCGCCAACCAGGCTTTAAAGGATATCCCCAGAAGCCTCCGAACAGTAGAGGGCATGACAGACTTCATAAAGATGCCAAGGGAAATAACAAACTTCTTAGGTCTTTGTAGGGGGCTGTATGATCAGATAAAGGCCATGGTCACCTCGCCTTGACCAAAAGGGGCCATACTTTGTTTTAAATTTTTCCTATGGATTGATTGATTGTTTTGATAAAATCTATATGTATATGCTCTTTTTCTGAATGTTTCCATGATCAGAATAGTCCATCATGCATCATCATATACTAAAACATACCCCATGCATATCCTCATACTCCATGCATATCCTCTTTCTTTCCCTTGTCCCTTTTTGCATTGTCCGCTACATCTAAATTAAAAAGAAATATAACGTTTAACGCAACTCCAGGCAAAGGAGAACGAGCGCCCCCAGCCACCGATACCATACCCGAGCCCGAACTAGACACATGGAACAAGCAATAGACGAACTAGAGCAACAAAACATGCAGACAAGGGCTGAGGTCGGCCAAATGAGAGAACATATGGGGGAAATAAGAGAGAAAATCAATAGATGTTTGAACTCCTCACACGAAACACCATTCTTCTTGCTCCCGCTACTACTTTGGGGGCGGCAGCTTCTAACGTGGTGATAGAAGGAACTCCGGTGTATCCCCCAGGGATTTCCCAACAATACGGGATGTCACTAGGTTGGAATACCCGTACTGAAGCACAGGTGGTCGAAGAACCAGAACCGGCAGAAGTAAGCCGTCTAGTGCCCCAGGCCACGCAAACAACGGTAAACTTGCCTCACTACTCCTACCCCGTAGGTCACCCTAGGTAGACGGGGCCACCTTAAGGACTCAGGAGGCCTTCCCCGCACAGGATGAAAATATTAGTTCCTTGGAACAACGAGTATGGGTCATCGAAGGTCAGGGGGGTCATGGCCTAGATGCCACTGACCTTTGCTTAATGTCTGACGTGGCCCTCCCAATAGACTTCAAGACCCCCAAATTCGAAAAGTACAAGGTCAATTCTTGCCCTCGGGTGCATCTCGCTATGTACTGCCGGAAGATGGCCGCCTACATTCACCAGGACAAAATCCTGGTACACTGTTTCCAAGATAGCCTCACTGGAGCCACCCTAAATTGATACGTTAATCTGGAGAAGGGACAAGTAAGGACCTGGAGAGACCTGGCCGAGGCATTTGTTCGCCAGTACAAATATAATGAAAATATGGCCCCAAACCGCTCCCAGCTCCAGAACTTGTCAAAAACGGAATCAGAGGGGTTCAAAGATTACACCCAGCTGTGGTACGAATTGGCAGCCCAAGTCAAGGCCCTGCTGACTGAGAAGGAAATGGTCTCCATGTTTATAGAGACGCTTCCATCCCCCTTTTATGACAAGGCAGTAGGAAGTGTGGCATCAAACTTCGTGGACTTGGTAACGGTAGGAGAAAGAATCAAGTCCGGCCTAAAATGCGGAAGGATCGCCAGCAACCTTACTAGCCTTGGAAGAAAGCTCATACCCGAAAGGAGGAAAGGGGAGACCAATGCAGTTATCATCAACCCCTCCAAATCTTACAATCCCGGAGGAAGCTCAAGCTCCTCACCAATCACGCTCAGCCCTCCCGGAATGATAGTTTCGACAAACCTTCCAAATCCAAGCAGGGTAGAGGCGGCAAGTCCACCTAACGTCCAGAATGTCAGGCCAGCTCGGCTAAGGAGAATATTTATGCCCATACCAATGACTTACACGGCCCTCTTTCCGCAATTGCTGCAAAAACACATGATCACACCGATCCTGGCAAAGCCCATGGAGCCTCTATATCCCTGGAGTTACGACCTAATGCCAAATGCGACTACCACACAGGGGCCGTGGGCCACTCCACGGAAAACTGTTGCACCTTGAAACATAAAGTGTAGGACCTCATAGAAGGAGGGTGGCTCAATTTCAAAGAAGTCGGGTAGAGTGTAAGCACAAACCCTCTTCCTCCTCATGGGGGGGCATCTGTCAATGCCCCAAATCACGAGCCCACAGGACAAGGAACCTGGGGGCAAGTTCAGGTTGCAGTAATTGAGCAGGCTGAGACCCCATTTCAGAAGTCGCTCACCATATACTATGACCTAGTATGGGCGCCGCGGGTCCCTCTCACCATCGATGTCCCCGCCCAACCAGCATACCGTGACAACCACGCGGTACCATGGCAATATGATCTGACGACACTAGAAATGACCAAAGAGAAAGAGCCCGCTAAGGAAATCACCAACATTGTCGAAAGCGAGGGCATTACCAGAAGCAGACGCATTTACACTCCGGAAACTCTACGAGGCAAAGAGTCCCACGCCCCCATCGCAAGGAGCACACCAACGGCAAACACCCAAGTTCCAGCGCCAGAAAAAAAGCTGAGGAATTCTTGAAAATCATCCGACATGGCGAGTACTAGCTCCTCGATCAAATGAATAAGACCTCGGCACGGATTTTACTTTTGTCTCTACTTCTCAACTCCGAGACTCATAAGAATCTTCTCCTTAAAATATTAAAGGAAGCTCATGTAGCCCAGGACATAACTGTGGAAAGATTCGGCAGCCTGGTCAACAACATCACTAGCAAAGGCCATTTGACCTTCTTCGACAACAAAATACCAGTCGAAGGAAAAAGTCATAATCAACCACTCCACATCTCGGTAAGTTGCAATGGCTACATGATTTCTCGAGTCCTGATCGACAATGGATCATCCTTGAATGTCCTCCCCAAAGAAACATTAAACAAGCTGACGCTCGCAGACGCTCAGCTGGGAGCTAGCTCGATAGTGGTACGAGCCTTCGATGGTTCCAAAATGGAAGTCATGGGGGAAATTTCCTTACCCATCCTCATTGGTCCAACCTTGTTCAATATCAATTTCCAGGTCATGGATATACGACTAGCCTATAGCTGCCTCCTCGGACGACCCTGGATACACGCTGCGGGAGCCGTACCTTCTTCCCTACACCAATAGGTGAAATTCATCAACAATCACCAGATAATTAGCATCATGGGTGAAAAAGAGCTGGTTATCACCACCCTGCGCCCAAAGAGTATATTGAAGGGGGTGAGGAGGCACTAGAGGCCTCCTTCTAGTTGCTGGAGGTAGAAGGCACCGCCGGATTGGAGTCAAAAAGCACTACACCTACTCCCCCGAAAATATAGCGCTTCAGGTTATGATCAAGGAAGGATATCAGCTAGGAAAGGGATTGGGTCCCCGCCTAGGGGGTATACTAGCCCCGATCTTGGTACAAGAAAACCTAGGTCGATCTGGACTCGGCTACCGAGGAAACGACTCAGGGGGGAACACAACCCTCTCCAAAGAGGAGGCCGTTCTAGGGAAATTATTTGTATGGGGAGGCGTGGCAGCAATAGGAGGCGAGGCTACAGGCCATACAGGATGGGTATACGCTACGCAAGAAGAGCTAACCAACTGGACAGTTGAGATGCTACCGGACCAGGACTTTTTGGAAATGTAATTCGATCTTGTAAACCGCCCTTATAACTTAACAATCAATAAAGTTTTAGCATGCATTTTTCCTTTTTTTCCATTCGATGTTTCTCTGTTCATTCTCATTTTTCTTCTATTGCACACTAAAATGGGTCTTCTCTAATAAACCAGTAAAAATAACCCAATAAGCCCAACCGATAACCAAACTCTCAGGAACGAGGAACCTGACCAACCCAACGAGCTAGGCGAGGGCAGAAGCGCCATAGCTGAAGCCCTGGTTGATATAGAATGGTGGATAGACAAAGAAAAGCCGAAATTCGAGGCCCCGATGAAAGACCTTGAGAGCGTCAACCTCAGAGAGGGAATAGAAGGGAGAGAAGTCCGGATAGGTAAGCAGATGCTCCCTAACTTGAAAGTAAAGCTCATTGAACTCTTAAAAGAGTACACGGACATCTTCGCCTGGTCGTATCAAGATATGCTTGGCCTAGATCGAAAAATCGTAGAGCATAAACTACCCCTGCTCCCAGGGTCCACCCCGATTAGGCAGTAGTTACGAAGAATGAGGCCAGTGGTGGCCCTCAAGATCAAAGAGGAGATAGAAAGCAATGGAACGCGGGGTTCTTGGCGATAGCTAATTACCCACAATGGGTGACAAACATAGTGCCAGTTCCCAAGAAAGATGGGAAGGTACGAATGTGCGTGGACTACATGGACTTGAACAGAGCTAGCCCCAAAGACAATTTCTCGCTACCTCACATCGATGTGCTTGTAGACAACACCACGCAACATGCATTCTTTTCCTTCATGGATGGATTCTTGGGCTACAACCAAATCTTGATGCTCCCCGAGGACCAAGAAAAGACGACATTCATTACTTTGTGGGGAACCTTTTGTTACAAAGTAATGCTGTTCGGGCTTAAGAACGCAGGGGCAACATATCAACGGGCCATGGTAACCTTGTTTTGACATGATGCACAAGGAAATTGAGGTGTACGTGGACGATATGATCGCAAAGTCAAAAGCATCGGAGCAGCACATAGGAGATTTGCGAAAACTCTTCTTGAGGCTCTACAAGTATAAGCTAAGGCTAAACCCCGCTAAGTGCACTTTTAGGGTAAAGACAGGCAAGCTACTCGACTTCCTAGTTAACGAAAATGGCATCAAGGTAGATCCGGATAACGTCAAGGTCATTAGGGAAATGCCAGTCCCCAAGTCAGAATCGGAAGTCAGGGGATTCTTGGGCCGGATCAACTTCATAGCCCGATTCATCTCCCAATTGACGGCCACCTACAACCCTATCTTCAAGCTCTTATGAAAAAAGCAAAAGATGGAATAGGACACGGAATGCCCGGAGGCTTTTAACAAGATCAAGCGGTACTTGGAAAATCCCTCGGTCCTCGTACCGGCAACGCCATGGCGACTGTTGATACTTTACTTGACAATGTTGGAAGAATCTATGGGTTGCATGCTAGGGTAGCAAGACGCCATAGGGAAAAAGGAACAGGCTATCTACTACCTCAGTAAAAAATTTACTGATTGTGAGAAAAGGTATTTGACACTAGAAGAGACCTGTTGCGCTCTTGTTTGGGCCGCCAAAAGACTCAGGCCATACATGCTATCCCACACTACTTGGCTAGTAGCCAAGAACGACCCTGTCAAGTACATCTTCGAAAAGCCCGCCCTTATAGGACGAATCACACGTTGGCAAATGGCTTTATCCGAATATGACATTCTTTATGTAAGCCAAAAGGTCATTAAGGGAAGCACCCTGGCTGAACATCTCGCCTATCACCCTTTGACAGACCCGCAGCCACTAGGCTACGAGTTCCCACACGAGCATATCATGGTAACCGCCTCGGATAAAACCCAACACGTCGACGAGTGGACGATGTGGTTCGATGGAGCCTCCAATGTAGTAGGAAACAAGGTCAAAGTCGTCCTGATCTCACCCGGTGACCAATGCTTCCCTTTTTCTGCCAAGTTAGGGTTTGATTGTACCAATAATATGGCTAAATACGAAGCCTGCACCATGGGTCTTTTAATGGCCCTGAAATTCCAAGTAAAAAGACTCAAGGTATTCGGAGACTCGACCTTGGTTATTTATCAGCTCCATGTAGAATGGGAAACAAGAGATGCTAAGTTGATCCCATACCACGACCACGTGAGGGAGATAATGACAACGTTTGACGCGGTCACATTTTGGCATGTCCCCCGCGAAGAGAACCAAACAGCAGATGCACTCGCCACCTTGTCCGTGATGGTACAAGTGAATGAGGGACAAGAAATGACAATCCAGGTCCGACAGCAACCACAAATGGCCTACTGTCAGTGTCTCACTCATGGAACGACAGAACCAAATACGGAGCTGTGGTACTTCAACATAAAAAGGTACCTCAAAATGGGGGAGTACCCGGACGGAGCCTCTAAAAATAAAAAAAGGACCTTGAGGCGCTTGGCCTCCGGTTTCCTCCTGAGCGGCATCATACTGTACAAGAGAAACACAAATATGACACTCCTCCGATGCGTGGATGATCAAGAAGCCCAACAAATCATGGAAGAGGTACATGAGGGGATCTTTGGCACTCATGTAAACGGGCATGCTCTGGCTCATAAAATCCTTCGGGCAGAGTATTACTGGACACGAATGGAATCAGATTGTTACCAGCATGTCCAAAAATGTGCCAAATATCATATCTATGCCAACCACCTCAACGTTGCCCCATATGCACTACACAATCTCAATGCGCCATGGCCGTTCTCCATGTGGGGCATCGACGTGATCGGACCCATCGAACCCAAGGCGTCTAATGGGCACAGATTCATCTTGGTAGCCATTGATTATTTTACCAAATGGGTAGAAGCAGCCTCTTACCCCTCTATCACACGCAGCACGGTGGTACGGTTCATCAAAAAGGATATCATATGCCGATACGGTCTCCCAACTCACATCATCACCGATAACGGCACCAATCTAAACAATAAGATGATGATCGAACTCTGCGAGCAGTTCCGGATTGCCCACCACAACTCCACACCGTATCGTCCCAAGATGAATGGAGCAGTGGAGGCGGCTAACAAAATCTTAAAGAAGATAATACAAAAGATGGTGGTCACTTAAAAAGATTGGCATGAGATCCTACCATACGCGTTGCATGGATAGTGTACGTCTGTACGGACATCCATTGGAGCGACCTCGTACTCGTTGGTATATGGTACAGAAGCGATTCTTCCGATAGAGGTAGAAATACCCTCCCTAAGAGTACTGGCAGAAGTGGAGTTGGAAGAGGCTGAATGGGTCCAGCAACGGTTAGACCAGCTAAACCTCATTGAAGAAAAATGACTCACCGCCTTGTGCCATGGTCAGCTTTACCAAAAACGAATTAAGAAAGCATTCGACAAGAGGGTAAGGCCTCGCGTATTCAAAAAAGGAGACATGGTGCTGAAGCGAGTTTTACCTAACCTCAAAGACCCGAGGGGCAAATGGGCACCCAACTACGAGGGACCATACGTGGTAAAACAAACCTTCTCCGGAGGAGCCTTGATCTTAACCAACGTTGAGGGTCAAGATTTAAAATACCCCGTCAATGCGGACTCGGTTAGAATGTTCTATCCATGAAATGTCTCTAGGGTAAAACGGCGGAAGTGCAGAAACTCTTGCATGGCAAAGTGAAGGTCAGGGGAAACGCACCCGAGAACCAAATGGTTATCCATCACTAAGCCTGTAACACTAGAATCAAGAGGCCCTCCTAATTTGTAATCATTAGCAAAGCAATAAAACGTTTGTTTTCATTTGTTCCATATCTTATCTCCCCTTACTCCCTCAGTTTCTTTACATCCTATCGCATGCTAAAATTTAGGGCTAGACGAATAAAATACATTTCCAAAAGGCGCCAGGAAAAAGGCAGCCTTTAAAGCAAGGCCAAGTGGTCAGAATTTCAACCTAGCCCATGGCCTGCGATGACCTGGCATAGACGTTTATGGGACAAAGCGAAAATGGCAAAGGTAAAAGAAAAAAGGGTCACACGTACCCCCTTTATTCAATCAACCCACTCACACATCCATCCTTAAATTAGCAATCCTTCAATTCAGCATTCTCTTGTCCAAATTGTGCATATCCATTGAGTCACATTGTCTAACCCAACTCTAGAGAATGACATGCCTTTAGATCCTAGACAGCCATCAAACTGACTTTATCTCATAACCTAGAGAGCCGAGTGACACCTAGATATCGGAGGACCGAGTAGCCCTCAACTCTTGGGAAACCGAGTAGTATCCGGGCGTCGAAAGGCTGAGTGTCTCCCCCTGACTAGCTCTCAGATCCCCGAAAGGCCGACTCGCTCACTGCCAACCTTTTAAAGCACTTCCACTTCTGCCCAAGCTGGTTGAATAGCCGAAACAGACAGCTTAGATCCCTAACTCGTCTATAACCCAAGTTATCTTGGCTACCCAATCTTCAGAAGGATAGCCGAAACTAAAAGCCATTATATCCCCTAGTATTATTTCATTAAGCTATCATGCCCAAGCCCCGAGTCTAAATTAAAGCCACTATTTCCCTTAGTATTATTTTTATTAAGCCATCATGCCCAAGCCCCGAGTCTAGATTAAAGCCACTATTTTCCTTAGTATTATTTCCATTAAGCCATCATGCCCAAGCCTCGATTCTAGACCAAAGCCATTATTTCCCCTAGTATTATTTCCATTAAGCCATCATGCCCAAGCCCCGAGTCTAGATTAAATCCATTATTTCCCTTAGTATTATTTCCATTAAGCCATCGTCTAGACTAAAGCCATTATTTCCCCTAATATTATTTCCATTAAGCCATCATGCCCAAGCCCCGAGTCTAGATTAAAGCCATTATTTCCCTTAGTATTATTTCCATTAAGCCATCATGCCCAAGTCCCGAGTCTAGATTAAAGCCATTCGGCATCATTTCCACTAAAGCCATTATTTCTCTGTCTCCATTAAGCCGAATCCCCAACACACAAAGCGGCCGCCATTCTCTCTGCTTTTAGCCTTATTTCTTTAATAGAAAAATCCATAAAACTTTGCAAGGAAAAAGGAAACACAAGAAAATTTCATTAATAATCTCATGAATACATAATAAACATATTTTTGAGGAGAATCTAGGAGGGAAATGAGTTTCCCATCTCGGACCTCCTTGGTCATATCGTAAGGACTTAGGTCAAAATCAGGGGCCAGTAGAGCTATTTGCCTAAGGGCTTTGTTGAACCCATCTTCATGTTGCTCTACAATGTCCCCCTCCAAGCATGCCATCCTCTCAACAAGCTCTGCATTCTCTTCTTTTAACTTGCCCGCTTCAGATTCTACGGCTGCAGTCTTGGTCTCCGCAGTTTCAATGAATCCTTATCAAAAGCTAGGATAGCCTCCACCTCAGTCACTCTCGTTTGAGCTACAACAAGAGTGGTCTTCAGCAACGCCATCTCAGCTTCCGACAAGGACACCTTTGTCTTCAGCGAAGCTGATTCCGTCTGAGAAGCAACAAGCTTGGCCTTCAATTCTTCTATTTCAGCCTTAGCCTTCTCATTGGCCTCCTTCATGTTTTGGGCTTCGGCTAAGGACTCAGCCCTGGCCTTTTGAGCCTTTTCGAACTCCTTCTTATTAATGGCCTCTTTGGCCACAATCTGCTCAGCCTTCCGCAGCATTCCTCGCCAAATCTCTAGAGTGGCCATTGAACGTGCTATGTAGGAAGTCATCATGTCGATGGAGTTTTCGACGCCAGCCGACACCAACAACCCTCGATCATGTTGGGGTATCCGACTTGTAGGAAAAAGCCCACGGATATCGAACCCCAGGCCCCACAAAGAATTAGTAGTAGGAGGGGCCACATAGCAGGACAAGCCGCCAGGGGGCAGATCCGGCCCTGAGGTCACCACCACCTTGCCTTTGAGTTGAATAGGCAAAGGCGGAGGAGGCGGAGCAGTAGCTTTGCCCTTCTTGGCAACCGCCTCCTTTACCACAGTAGAGCCGGCCTTCCGCTTGCCCGCCTCTTTGTTGGACACGGCAAGGGCCGTGAGCTTCTCCACAACAGGGGTCGAGTCCTTCTTGGCCAAGCCCGTAGTTGACTTCTTCTCAGTAGCAGTTGTTGCGATGACGGCGTCAGGGGCCTTTCGGCCAGTGCTTCTAGCGTCGTTGGTCAAGCGAGCCTTCTTGATCAACTCGGCCATGTCCACACCTTATTTCTTCAACATACCTGCAAACCAAAAATATAGTACATCAATATATTTGACGCTAGGCCGAGTCTGAAAAATACCATCACCCAGAAAGACGCACTCTTCAAACGGAGGGTGGCATTATTTGACGAAACCCAGGACACTATTTCCTTGTAGTTCATACCTCTCGGCAGGCTATCCAGTATTTGCAAATCAACCTTAGCCTCTAGAGAAAGTTGGCTCCTCGCCAACCTCTTGAACTTAGGGGGCTCCCGCTAATACAACGGCAAAGGACGAGGGTCAATGCAGAAGTGACTCGCCTTGGATGCCTGAATCGTCACAAAACGACTCTTGAAACCTTTGTAAGAAGCCATGTAGGAGGTGAAAAGCCCCGTGTTAGGCAGAGGTGTTAACGAGACCCAGCCCACCGACTGGCCGACTCGGGTGGTGTAGTGACTGAGGAAGACGGGGGCAGTGGGCAGTATCCCAAGTGCCAGGCAAACCACCTTGAAGGTTTGAATCGCTGCCCAACCGTTGGGATGAAGTTTGGAAGGGGCTATTCCCAACACTCTCAAGACATCCACCTCAAAGAAGTCAAAAGGGAGTGTAACCCCCAAGTCCAAAAGCACCGTCTCATACATGTAGATGAACGGTTCTTCTCCTTCCTTGGCGGCATGGCACACTCGCTCCTTCTTACCACAACGCACCACTGTCAACTGACGAACATGGGAACTACGAACCCATTTCCCCTCCTCTATCAGAGACCCCACTTTAGAGCGAGTCATCTCGGATTGGTTCTCCAGCACATTCTTGTGGACCCACGCCGGTGGATCCACCTTTGGCACCGTAGGTACATGGGCCTGAGAAGAACCCCCCTCAGCCACAGCCACATGCATGGCCTTCAAGGCCTCACCCGACGAAGAAGAGGAAGAGGAAGAAAAGGGGTAGTTTTCAAAACTAGAAGTACCTGACATGGTGGCGAGAAATGTGAGGGTTGGGGAAGACGTGAGGAAGATGAAGGGTCGAAAGAACTTAGAGAATGCAAAGGCAACTGGAAACTTAGGTGCGAATGAAAATGGGAACAAAGCAAATGAAGCACAATTAAAACAAATAAAATGTGCGCCTCCCACAATAAATGCCTACCTCGGAACCCCGCGACGAATGATTACGGAATGTGCTTCTCAAAGGCGGCGTAATCATTGCGCCTCCTCCCATCAATGCGCCCCAAAAAATGAAGAGGCTTGTTTGAAGGGTGGCAAGGCGCGTCCCTTTACGCCCAACCCTTCAACTTCCCCCAGAAGTTCAAAAACTAGAGCCCACAAAAAAAATAAATAAAATAAAATAAAACAAAAAATAAAAATAAAGACAGGCCCAAATCACCGCAGCCCATTATCTCACTTTGACCTAGGTACAGGCCCATGTAGGACACCGCGTCTCTGTCATGGTCGTCTCTGTCTCGGCCCAAGAGAAGCCGTCATGACCCCGGTTCGACACCAAGGAGCACACACGGCGAGACCCCCAGCATGATCGTCTCAATGATAGCTTAGGAGACCACTGACCATGTTCCTTCAAAGAGTCTCTCTAGCCATCTCTTTCTAACCTGGATGTCAGCTTGTGGACATCCAGTATTTCATTTCGACCTGGATGCCAGCCTGTGGATATCCAGCCTCTCTTTCAAACCTGGATGCCAGCCTGTGGACATCCAGTTTCTCATTTCGGCCTAGATGTCAGCCTCTAGACATCCAGTCTTTCACTTCAAACTTGGATGCCAGCCTGTGGACATCCAGTTTGTCACTTCTAACGTCGATGCCAGCCTGTGGACATCCAGTCTCTCTTTCAAACCTGGATGTCAGCTTGTGAACATCCAGTTTCTCATTTCGGCCTAGATTCCAGCCTCTGCACATCCAATCTTTCACTTCAAACCTGGATGCCAGCCTATGGACATCCAATTTGTCACTTCTAACCTGGACGTCAGCCTATGGACATCCAGTCTCTCTTTCAAACCTGGATGCCAGCTTGCGGACATCCAGTTTCTCATTTCGGTCTGGATGCCAGCCTGTGGACATCCAGTCTTTCACTTCAAACCTGGATGCCAGCCTGTGGACATCCAGTTTGTCACTTCTAACCTAGATGCTAGCCTGTGGACATCCAGTCTCTCTTTCAAACCTAGATGCTAGCCTGTGGACATCCAGTTTCACATTTCGGCCTGGATGCTAGCCAGTGGAAATCCATTCTTTCACTTCAAACTTGGATGCCTGCCTGTGGACATCCAGTTTGTCACTTCTAACCTGGATGCCAGCCTATGGACATCCAGTCTCTCTTTCAAACCTGGATTCCAGCCTGTGGACATCCAGTTTCTCATTTCGGCCTGGATGCCAGCCTGTGGACATCCACTCTTTCACTTCAAACCTGGATGCCAGCCTGTGGACATCCAGTTTGTCACTTCTAACTTGGATGCCAGCCTGTGTACATCTAGTCTCTCTTTCAAACCTAGATGCCAACCTGTGGACATCTAGTTTCTCATTTCGGCCTGGATGCCAGCCTGTGGACATCCAATCTTTCACTTCAAACCTGGATGCCAGCCTGTGGACATCCAATTTGTCAATTCTAACCTAGATGTCAGCCTGTGGACATCTAGTTTGTCAATTCTAACCTGGATGTCAGCCTGTGGACATCCAATCTCTCTTTCAAACCTGGATACCAGCCTATGGACATCCAGATTCTCATTTCGCCCTGGATGCTAACCTGTGGACATCCAGTCTTTCATTTCAAACCTAGATGCCAGCCTGTGGATATCCAGTTTCTCATTTCAGCCTGGATGTCAACCTGTGGACATCCAATTTTTCACCCCTAACCTAGACGCCAGCCTGTGGACATCTAGTCTCTCTTTCAAACCTGGATGCCAACCAGTGGACATCCAGTTTTTCACTTTTAACCTGGATGCCAGCCAGTGGATAATCCAATGTCTTTCCCTTTCTACCCTGGACGTTAGCGGAAAAATCCAGTATCAGATATTATTCCATCAAGCCTGTCCCGTGTCTTTATTTATGCTCATCCGAAGGGATCCACTCCTCCCTTGGATAAGCACAAATAAAAAGGGGGCAATTGTTGCACCCCAAAACTGTCCAGGCCAAACCTGCCAGGCCCAACCCTCCAAACTGGGCCGAAACCCCTAAAAAAGTGGCCCCAAGACTTGGTCAACCCAAACCACAAGACTGGGCCGAGACCACCAAGGAGTCATCCCGAGACCCAATCAAATCCAAGACCGAGACCAGAAGAAGAGTCTCGAAACCGAGTCCACTCCAACTGTTACGAAGAGCGAGGATCAAGTCGCCTGAATATCAAGGAGAATCTTAACTCCCACGCAGAAGCCGGGATTGAGGATAGGCAGACTTGGTCTCCAATCCAACCACCACCACTATGCGGGGCCAAAGGAGGTTACTCCCTAGCAACTGGAAAACCCTATATAAACCTCAAACGTGAAAGGTAGGGGGCATGAAAAATTGGAGAAAGAATCAGGAGAATAGAAGAATGGAAAGCTGACGATTGCAAGGAACAAAAGAAGCAAGGACTCCAAGTCTAGACTAAAAGGCAAGCAAAGGTACTGGTCCACAAGAAAGGAAAGCTCCCCCGTTCCAAATTCCAGGTTGGTTCCTTTACCCCAAGGTTAACATACTTCATGCTTAGCATAGGGTGTTCTTGAAACCCGGATGGGAAATACCCCAATCTACAAACCATACTGCTAGGTAAAAGCCTTGACACAAACCTTCCCTCCTCGAGGCCGAGTCAATCTCGGCTGTAGAGAGATTGAAATTAGCTCATAGCCGATCCGACTCCCATCCAGCTCACCAACGCCCCAGAACTACGTGGACTTTGACTCCTCTAAAGCCGAGGTACGTAGGCACAGGAGGCATACTCCTATCAAGTCGTAAACCTTAAAACCCTAAAACACTAGGACACCTCACCTAAACCTCCTCCCTCTCGTAGAAACCAAAGCCCTAAAACACCTTACCTGACCCAAACACAAGCGCCTCCCCTGTTCCTTTGCAGCTAACCTAGGGTAACTATCAAGTGATAGACATATTGGGGGAACCTTGCGTTCCCGATGTGTAACCAACTCCCGAACCCACAACTCTGATTCCCAGACCAACCCTTTTCCCCTAGGTTTCTTGATGTTCCTAGAAAAACGTCGATAGCGACTCCCGACGGTCGTGGCCACCTCGGCCACTCTGAGGCAGAGACTATCTCGGCCCATCTCAGACATGATACGCTTACGTCACAAATTAGGTCGTGACAACGTGCACAGATTCTATATTAGCATGCACAACCTGCACGAGTTTTTCTTGATGAGCATAGTCATGCTCAACATCCTGCTATCGAATTTCATGGATTTTTGCCTATAATTTTAAATTTAAGAAAAGAGGAACTTGTGGCTTTCTACATTTCGCACACATACAACTAATTACACAATCGGTTTCACAAATAACAATAAAACAAACAACCTAATCTAGGGAGCTCAACCCCCTTTAGAGAACATCAAGGACATACAATTTGCAACTATATGATCACCAATAATCTTAATATTCAATAAGGGTACTAATCAAGGAGTTTAATCTCCCCTTCAGATCACCCAAAGCATACATTTTTGCAGTTTAGGAGAAAAACCCCTAGTCCATGACCACAAAGTTAAGAGTCTTGTACTCTATCAATTGACAAAGACAAGAAACCACAAACAAACAACCAAACACTCTACTAATCATAAAACTATTCAAACACAAATAGTCAACAAGAAAGTAACCAAACACTTGGTCAATCATAGGACACACAAATACCCAATAAGAAAACAACTAAACACCTCATCGATTATAGGACAGTTAAATACAAACAATAAACAGGAAAATAGCTAAACACTTTATCAATTAGTAGAGGCAGTCAAACACAAGCACTAAGTAGAAAAATGACTAAGCACTTTGTTGATTGGCAAAGGTAGTGAAATACAAACACTAAACAGGCGGTAGGGCCAACCTGTCTACTCATACCCTTGAGTGAGATTTCTCACTCCCCTTACTTGGAGAAGCGTAGACATAGAAAAAACATTCCTCAAGGTGGTTCTTCTTATTCCTTAGTGGTTTCCTCTAGAGGTTCTCCTTCCTCCGCTCTCTAGTTTGAAACCATGTGTTTAGGAAAAGTAACTCAACAATATAGTTTCTTTTCCAGTTCCTTTAGATCTTTTATATAGCCCCAAAATGGGCCTCGCAGCTCCCATTAACAACTCATGTGAAACCAAAACAAAGGGTCCTATATCTCTTGAGGATGCTCTAAGAGATGAGAAAGATTAAACTATTTGCATCAATGGCAATAATAAAATTATGCTTTGCATCAAACCCAACTTGTTTAAAGGCTCTTTTTTTTCCTTATTGCTTGGTATCCCACTTCTTATATAGGAAAAGGGGACAATGCATGAGCTCTTATTGCTCGATGTAGAACTTGAACTATCCTACTCCTTATATAGTAAACATGAGGTGATTCATGAGCTTATGTTGTTTGCTGTAGGACTTAAGCTTTTACCATATTTAAATAGCCTATATTTCTTAATTTAATTAGTTAAAAGCTAATTTAAAACCCAACATATATTTTCCAAAAATATTATTTATTTAATTATAAAACAATTAAACTAATTATTAATAATAATTAATAAAATACAATATTTACTATCAATAATAAAATAAAATAAAAACTAAGGTGTTACCCCACGTGTCAATATGACATGAATAAAAAAATGCTATCATTCTTTGTTTCCAATAATTTTAGTTTCGGCCTTTGAATAGTGGAGGTATGTTAACAGAATGTCCATCATTTTCCATTGCTTTATAGATCTTTTCCCCTGCATTGTAAAATTCTCAACCCATAGAAGATGAGATTTTATACCAATCGAAGAAATATGTAATACACACGAAGAGGGATTGAATTGTGTGTGTATAATTTTCAAAATCTTTTTGCAAAAACAAAGGATATATAACAACTTTAAATCATTGTCCATAGGAGTCATCCAAAGAGGTGCAGTAAATAAAAAGGGTAAGATAAGAGAGAAAGACACATAGAATTTATCCTAATTCACTCTTTCAACAAAACTACGTCTAGTCCCTTTAACATGAAAGATTTTCTACTAAGTCTAACTAACTTGTACCCAAGTATTACAACCCTTGTAATCTGCTTGATTACAAGAAAATTCGAGTATTCTTTGTCACTTCGCTTCTTCAAGCTATCCTAATAGCTATATAGAATTTTTACAAAAACTAACTCACAAAGTGAGCATATAGCAATACAAAGCAAATAAACTTAAATTTTCTTTGCAAAGTAAGCATTAAAAAGATTTTACAAACTATCATCCAAAGAGCATAAGAGAATATTTTTGTGTATGTTCGCTTGTTCTCATGTCTTGCTTCTCTTCGAGCTTGATCAATCCTTTTTATAGACACATAAAGAGACGGTCATTTCTCTTGTATGAGGAATGGTTATTTTAACAATAAATGCCAAAGATTTGATTTTGTTGTATTTCTGCATATGCTCCTTTTTTTCTAAAGATAGATAAAATTTGTGTCATAAAAAGTATTTTTCTCTATACTTGATATGTTGTCTTCTACTAATAAGGGATGAAGCTTCTTGTTGGTTTCTTCTGAATGAAGTTATGATTTGAGCTTCCTTTTATCAAACTTGATTTGTGACAATAAAATATTTGGCACAGACTTCTATCAAGTTGAAAGAGAACACGTTCTCAACATAGTGCATTAGGTACAACGGAAATTTTGAACGTTGTGTAATGATTACAAGCTCGTATATGTATGAAAGGAGTCATATGATAAGATAAGCATTTTAAATAACTTTTATTTTTAAAAAGAGATACTTCCTGTTCAGAGCAGTATATTCATTCTGTATTGGATGATATCTTCTTTAGACAACGAGCTTTTCTTTGGACAATGAGCTCTCTTTTGGATGCATATGATAAACTTATATACTAAATAAGTTTCTTTTAATGGACGCATACCAACATTAAGTCCAATAACATGTTGTTCTTCTAAAAGATAGATAACACTAGTTAAAAACAAGATATCCTTTAATCATAATGTTTGTTACCATCAAAACTCTTGGATTATTTTGGACGCATAGGCTTATGCACTAACAATCTAGACTCGTTGAGTGAACCCATCAGGTTTCTACCTCCTAAGAAGATGTGAACATAGTGAATAAGGTTTCCCCTAAGCATGATGTAAACTTAAGTTGTATGTTTTCATTAGTGAATTGTGTATGCATGTATATAACTACTGTTGCATTGGATAAATGAGAATGTACATGTTATTGCATAATGGATGAGAAAATGGAATGAAATTGAGTAAAAATAATGAGTGTCAATGTGACAAGTTACCTAAGCCAAGAGAAGACAAGAATAGGCTCAGGAAACACTTGTCAAGTGAGCTACCTAGGCTTGTAAGAGGTGAAAATGATGCTCACTGATTTTTGTGGGTTTAGTAAGATGAGTTGCCTAGCTTGAGAAAGGCAAGAATGACCCTCACCGAGCCAATCTTCAAAGACTAATATAAAGAGAAATTGTTTGACATACATCATGTATGAAACTGATGACGTAAGAAAGTAGATACAAACACAATTGGTAAGGTTATTAAACCTTCCAAGGGCTACTCAATAGTTAACCTCCAATGGTCATCCCACATGTCAAAGCATATGTGCAAAATTGAGTTGATCCTAACGTGCTACCAAAGGGTATCATGCTAGCATGGTATGGCTAACTATAGAGGCAGAGATTAGCCGTGTTGCTCCTAATCTACTATTATTGCATGCATATTGAGTAGTAATTATAGTGTATTACTATCATGGCATATGCATTGTGAAATTATTATTGATTATTAATATCCTTAATGTATATATGGTTGTTGTATGTTCTACTTGGCCTTGCCAATATATTCCTTTGTGGCAATGAGACCTATTCTCACTTCTCTTTATTTACATCTGTTTGTGTTTGAGCTAAACATCATTTGCAAGTGAGGATGAGTAGGAATAAGAATATTGAGTTGGGCTCTTCATTTACTATTTTTGCTTATTTTGTTTTGGTTTCTATTTCTACTCTAATAGGACATATGATTAGGGTGACGGTAATGGATTACCATTTTATAAGTTATGATTTGTAGACTTGAATGTTTTAGTTTTAAATTGGCATTTGGGTGTTAATAGGGTTTTATTTTGATTTTCAACATGATGATTAGTTATATGTGAATCCTTTCCAAGATGTATAATCTTTAATATTTAAACTTATCATGTAATAATTATTTAATTACTAGTAAATAGATCATGGGATAAAAGATGTCACAAAAGTCATACATGGATGGGATGCAAATTTTCATATTATAAGAACACGAGCTCTTACAATTGCTTATTACACTCTTTGATACATTTTTTTATTAGAGCCAAATTTGAACTATGCTTTGGTCCTTTCTATAAGAACTAGTTTAAAATGTCTCATACGTTAATTTTTTCACAAAATACTCTTAATTATAAGTCACTTTTAAGGTCAATAAATAGTAAGTGGAATATATTAATGTCTTAGGCTCTTTGAGAGTTCAACTTTATCTTCTATGAAAAGTATTTTAAGAGTCTAACTTGGTCCTTCTATAAGAATCAATCTCAAATTTGTCATGCATTAATTACTTTTCAAAAAAACACTCTTAATTATGAATAATTTTTTAAGGTCAATAAATAGTAAATGAAATACATTAATGTTTTAGGCTCTTTGAGAATCTAACTTTGTCTCTTAGTCCTTTTTATAAAAACTGATATAGAATGTTTCATGCATTACTTATTTTTTCACCAAATGCTCTTAATTATGAGTCATTTTTAAGCTCAATAAATAGTCTTAGATCTTTGAGAGTTTATCTTTATCTTGTATGAAAAATATTTTAAGAATCTTACTTTAACTCTTCACATGTATAGTCATTAAAAATTAAAACAATAAATATATTAATTATAAGATAGACTAAAAGAATTAAAATTAATAAAAGATATTTATAAAATAAATAAAAGTATGTCTCATTAATGTTAGAAGTGATTAAAACATATAAATTTAGGATAAACTCAATACTACTACCTAAATAAACTAATTTCGTTAATTTTGATAAACTAGTTAATTGGTTAAAAAGGATAGGAGGAAATAAATACTATTTTTGTTTGCCTTTTATCCTCTTTTAACATATTGAAATGCAGGTAAACCAAATTTCGATACCACTATCTCCAACATTTATTATTTCAAAAATAATGTGTAAAAAATAATTTTCAATCTTTTTTAGAAGACCGAATTAACTCATTCCCATCATTAAGAAAATTAGTTTATTTAGGTAGTAATATTAAATTTTTTAAAATTTATATTTTTTTCAAAATTACTCTTAACATTAATAAAACATGGTCTTATTTTTTTTTTTTATAAATATTTATATTGGTTTTAATTTTTTATTCTCTCATAATTATTATATTTATTATTTAATTTTATGGGTTATACATGTGAAGAGTCAAAATAAAAATAAGATTGTTGATATAATATAAAGTTAATCTCTCAGAGAACTTAAGATATTATTATTTTTTCACTTATTATTTATTGACCATAAAAAATAACTCATAATTAAGGATTCTTTTATGAAAAAGAATATATATATATAGATTGATTTTTATAAAAATATTAAGGTAAAATTTAAATTTCAAAATTATAAACAGTATCACATCACATTATTTAAACAAATTTTCTATCTATTTTGAGGGCATTTTGGAAATTAAATTACTAGGGATATTAAAATTCATTAATTAAGTTCAGCAAATATAGTTTATGGAAAAGGGAGCTGAACATGTTTATTGTGATAAATAATGGCTTAGAATACAATGATAATTAATGTTATCAATTAATTATGTTAGATTAATGGACAAGAGGTCCATGGAGATAGGCAATTGCTTTGGTTAGACCAAATCATCTTGGAGAAAGTTAAAAGTCTCCATTTTGGAAACCAATAGTATTTATAGTGATAAAAATTAAGAGGTGTTTCTTTATTATCGTCCTATTTAAATTTCGATTTCTGCTGCTTAACAATTGTTCTTTTTAAATTTCTTCAAATATTAAATCTCGATCTTTTTTCTTTTAAAATAGTTCAGTTTGTCCTTCTACTTTTACAATTTGGGGGTAATGGGTAGAAGACATTGTTTGACTGAGTTTTTATTCACCCTCCTTTTAGGTTATTTAACAGAGTTTACTTTCAAATTGGGGTTAATGGTTGTTGAATTGATTATTGATGCATATGTTCGTATTTTAACCTTTTTTGGGTTTTCTTTATTTAAAATTGGGGGTTTAATTCATGTGAATTAATGTGAACCGTATAGTTATTGGAGCATGGGTTGAAATATCATCCATCACACACCACCCACCACTGAGGTGTTGACTACGGATTTCCAATTTCGCATCTTATTTCAGTTTTGAAATATTATTGTGACAATTTTATTTTTCATGTTTGTTACAAAAATTTATATTTTGAATCTCGTATCAATGACTACAAAATAATGTCGTTTTCCTGAATTGAGTTCATTATATTAGTTGTACTTTTATAGATGGAAATTACCCTTATGTTTATAACTATTCTTTAGTTTTATATATAGAGATTTATGTATTGCTCTTGAGGTTCTTACACTCGTATCGTTGTGTATTTATTCTGCCTTGTATAAATTTCTAATTTTCTATATACTGATATTACGAATTTCTATTGCTGGAATAGGTTTCTTGTTCAAATATAAGTAAAAAATGTCAATATGATTATGTTTGTTCTTTTCAAATATGAATCACTTAGTTAGCCTAAAAAAATTATTTCCAAATGTTCATTTTTGAGTATTAATTAAGAATTTTAAAGTTTACACTTTACACCGTTATCCCAAGACGTGAATTTTTTAATGCACCATCCCAAAACCTATTGAAGGAACGCATTTTTTGAAATAAAAGCAGCAACTGGGAAGGTAAGTCATTCTTCTCTGCTCTATTTTTTTAAAGAATGAGAAACAAGTTTTATAAATGCTTTCTTAAAACTTTAAGCTTTTTTAAAACTTGAAGCTTTCAAAAATATCGTAAATGCTTTATTGAAATTGGGAATAGTTGTAATTATAAAATTAAATTCAAATTTATTAAATTTAATTATTTAAAATATATTATAAATATTTTCTTGAAATGTTAAACTTTTAACAATGGTATAAATGTTTTTATTGAAACTAGAATACTTAACATTAAATAATTAAACTCAAATGTTATAATTTTAATTATTTAAAATTGTTATAATTTTTTTCTTGAAATTATAGGCATTTAAAAAATGTTATAAATTGTTTCTTGAAATTGGGAATAGTGGGGTTAAATTAGTAATTTCAAATATACAAATTTTATTTATATAAAAATCATTGAAAATGCATTCTTAAAATTTTTAAAAATGTTATACTCCCGTAAATGATTTTTTAAAAAACTTATGATAGTTGGGATAATTAAATTCAAAAATTACTAATTTTAGTTATTTAAAAATTATTATAAATGACTTTCTGAAATTTTAAACTTAAAAAAAATATATTACTAACTTTGCTAATTTTTTATATATTTTAAAAAAATATAAGAAATTAACAAAATTATTTTATATATTTTTATACCTACAAAAAGTTACTCTCCCATCAGTTATCCATATGTCGCACAGGTTCACGCTCCAGTGGAATTAAAAATTTTCTATCTTTTTATTACATAATATGATAGATAATATATTTATAATTAGTATTATTTGAATATTTTATGTTATATTATTTATAATATTTATTTTATCATTTCAATATATTTTAAGATATTAATATTAATAAGTTATATGTTTATTTTATTTTCTTATATTATTTTGAAATTTTTAGTATTTATTTTAATTATTATATTATTTTTAACATATACTACCGGTAAGTAATTAATTTATGTTGTTTATGTCAAACTTCGCTTAAATAATTAAGCTCTTAATTGTAAATATAAAATAAAATTTGCTGAAATAGTTAATATCACCATACTAAATGTTTCAATTTAAATATAATGCAAAAGAAAAATTGTAGGCAAGAATTATCCAGAGTATTTATCGAGGTTGCCTAAGACAAGTTTATCAAACCAAGACAAAGCAGTTTGTAATTGCTATCAATCCTATAGCGCTATACTCAACGTAAGGTGGACCGAGTTATCTCAATGCATGCATATGTCTTCATCACAGAAAAAAATAAAAAATAAAAATGGATATATCTTCATAAATTTCGACATTTTTGCTCAATGTATTTTACCATGATATAAAATCTTTTGTATACTGTAAATTGATGGTACAAGACACAACATCCTATAAATTGCTTGTCAGAGATTTCTTTTATCACACAGACAAGAAATAGGGTTGGTAAACTGTGGTCCTGTACACATACCTATATATCCTCATTAATGAAGTTTTGGCATTTTGACGGGGAAATCACTTACACAACATCAACCAGTTTATCAAAGACAAATGTTATTTGTATAACCCTAACAAAAAATAAAATAACTATTTATACATTAAAGAGAGAGAAAGAAAAAAAATATAATATAATTAATAATAACAAATTATATATATACAATAAATTGTAGAACAAAAATTTCAACAAAGAAAAATTAAAAAAATGTGATATATAATAAATTCTACCACGATAAAAGATAAATATAAAAAAAATATGTATAAATTATTATATAAATAAAATATCTTTACAAAATTACTTTCTAAATTGAAAAGAAGAAAGTAGTGTATATTGTATATGAATAATATAGCTTTTTACGAAATTACTTTCCAAATTTTGCCACATTTTTACACTGTCACGATTTTTTTATTTTATAAAGTAAATGCTAAGTAGTGTCTCCCTATATTCACTTATTTTTTAAAAAATAAATTAATGAATTATTACTATGATTTTCGTAAAATATATTTAAAATAAAATTTGTTAATGTACTTCTGAAAATCAAGTGATTATACCTTAGTAAATCTTACGAAATTAACTAATATACAACCACTCATTTTAAAATTAATATTTTAATAAATTTTAATTTTAATTTTCTTAATACAATTAAAGTTTTCTTTTTGTGTGCGTGGGAATTAAAGTAGAACTTGTTTGTATAAATTATAATTGGATATACGTCACAAATTTTCATGAATAATAAGGGGTTTGGTGTATCTCATCATCGAACTATTATGCATACTCATTATTTGAGAATTGACTCATCTTGCCAAGATAAGGGGACAATAGCAGATATTGGCACTTTATTTTTTACAAAGTAAATGCTAATGAATGCATTTAGAACATTTAGAATACAAGTTAAAAAAAAAAAGGTATTTTGGAAAAAGTTGACTAAGGGTTTGACACATAGCACTGCGCAAAGGCTCAATAGCCTTGCCAGGATCACCCTCTTTGTCTAGAGACTTCCAACACTACTGACGACAAACAGACAAATAGTTGTCATCATGGTCCCCATTATGCATCTTACATATTTTATAAACTGACAGTTGTTAACATTTTCATTTTCTTCTTTTAAGGTAGTTTTTTAAAATAATTTATACTAATTTTTTAAAAAATAATTTCATAAGATTCAAATTAGAAATCTCTTAAAAAAAAATTTAGTACATTAAAGTAAAATTAGAAACCTCTTACATAAATGTATCTTACATATTTTATTTCATAGACTAGACCGGTGATTGCTACACATCTTTTATGACTCAACCTTAGCCTTGGAGTATATATTAATTGACTTAAACATTTAAATAATTTTTAGAGAATTTTATTTTTCCACCCACATTGGAAGAAGTTACTTTACAAATGAGACAAGCCTAACAAATAAAAAACATTTATTATATACAAAATATATAAATTATTTAATGCTTATTTTTTAATAATTAAAAGTATTTAATATGATATATTAAATATTTTTAAAACATCAGTTAGCAATACATATTTTATAAAAAAAAATGATTTGTGTAAAAAATAACTTATTATTACTTTAACTAAATAAATTTTGTATTTAAATATATTTTTAATTCTTAGAAATATTTTTTCTTAAAAAATATTTTCTTAAATTCTATTTATTTTATATTTAAAAATTATAAAATTAAGTTACGAGTTAGTTATTAAGAAGAAATTTAAAACATTATTTTTATTAAATAAAAGCATTAAAATAAAAAAAAAATTAAAACTTTATATTTTTAAATTTAGAAAAATTGTTTAACCGAATATAGTATATCATCTCCGCATTACAGCTTAGAAACTATACTAATGATTCATCCAAAATTTAGAAAGAATTTTTTTTCCAGTAAACTGCAAACTAAAAAAAAAAAGTGATTCTTTTATATTAACTACTTGTTGATTATTAACATAAAAATATTTTGAAAAAATAAAAATCTAAGAAGTCAATTTGCAGAAAAAGGAAAACTTCTCTTAACTTGTTTTCAATTATTATTTTTAATAAATTTCATTACTGTAAGCACTTAACATTTTAAGTCTAAATTTAACAATATTAGAAGTTTCGTGTATTATATACGCTATTTATAAACATAAGTGAAATATAAAAAAATATAAACTTTAAAATTTGGGAGAAGATTATTTAATTGATAATAAATAAAATAAAAATAAAATAGACGTTTGTGATTTTTAAATTTAATATATAATTTTCAAATTTAGTATAATTAATTTAAAATTATTTTAATGATGATTTGCAAATATCTCATTATAAAGAGATAATTAAGTTTAAAGTATGAAAAAATAATAAATAAATGTGTATGATTTTTTTTTTAACTTTAGTAGAGAATTTAATTGAAATTGGGTTTATGTTGTGGAAGTTAACTGTGTGAGATTACATTGTTGGAGTGAGCAAAACAGTCATAAGCTGCGTGAATTTAATTACGGTTAGTTGGTTCTTATCATAAATAAATCTCCCTACGAGTTTTATTGTTGTTTCAGTACTGATGATTAAAATAAAAGTATTTTAATCCAATCTGTTCACAAGTTTAGGAATTTATAAGAACTAATAAAGTTTCTTTGAACCATTTCAATAATTTTAGTATGCCTTAAAAAATTAGAAAATAGTTAACTCGCTATTTTTATGATTTTAAATGATCAAGTAATTACCTCGTTATGCTATTTATGTATCTTTTTCTATTGGTCTGTGTTTAAAGGGACTAAGTTTCAGTTTCCCTCAACTTCTTCACATGGATTTTTGTTCTGAGTGTGGGTGAGAGAACTCAAACCACACTCTCATTTTACCCAACGTATACACTCAAGCTCACTCATTCACCTTCCCTTTTTTTTTTCCTTGTTTGAAACGTACCCGACCCCCACTTATGTTTCATTTCCTTTCTCTCAAGAAAATAAAAAGCTCTTTTTTTTTCTCTTTGAGTTCTATTGGATTTTGAAGTAAGTTAGCTTCCTCTCATTAATTGAACCTTGAATCTATATTGGTTTTGGTAAGTTTATTTTCTTATTTTTTATTCTCCCCTCCACTTCTCTCTTAGTTAACCTAAAGTGAGATTTTCTTCCAACATCTAAATTAAAAACAATAGATACATACAAGAATGGGTGTAGAATTGTTTGTGTAATTTTTAAGTTCTTCAAAACATTTTTACAACAAATATAAAAGCATAAGTTATAGACAGATTATCTAAAAGGGTGTGATAACAAAAACTAAAAGAGAAGGAAAGAGAGATATATACAAGTTATTATCATGCTTCACTTTACAACTTAGAGTTGTGTATTGTTCCTTCCACTGAAGGATTTTCTACTAAGTCAACTGACTTATAAAAAGTATTCTTAACCTCTTTAGATCACATACTTGTAATTTACAACCTAAATTACAAGTGTAACAACTTGTTGCCACTACATTAGTTAATAAGGGTGTATGGGGTTGCGATTAACCCATGAACCTAATCAGCCTAACCCAAAAATATTTTAGTAGGTTGGATTGAATTTATTTTGTATGACCCAATTATAATTGGGTTAGGTATCGGGTTAGTAAATTCCAAACCCATCAATCCAACCCAACTAAATCATCTTATACTAATACTAATGAAATTATAATGATTCATTATTGTATTGGATTTGGTAGTTGAACTTATATTTTAATTTAGATATCCATTGAAATCTTTGGTAACATAACAAATTTTTTATTGTGCTTGAGTGAAAGTGGTATATTTGTTAATTATTATATATATCTTGCATAATATACACTATTATTTTGATTGTGGTATGATTTACATGATTATTGTTTAGCTATATTTTACATATTTAAATGCTATGATTTTAAATGAGTTGAATTAATTAGGTACTTAGTTTTTTAATTTTTTAATTTTTTAATTTTGAATTTTTTGAATTTTTAAATATATTATTATTTTATTCAAAATGAATATAACAAGTGATGGTAAATTTTAAGAGAAACATTGTATTTAATTTGCCTACTTTCATTCATAACCACAAAAGAACATGTTGAAAAATGTAAACAATATACATATCATTAGAGTTCAATTACATATGTGGGTTACACAACATCTATGACACCTAACACTTACATCATATTCTCCAAAGCATACAACAAAGGGAAGGGATACAACACTCACGCATGTGAGCTGGTTTACAATAACTACTAACAACTATTTATAATACATCTACTAGGGTGGGGTCTAGAGGAGGAAGTCCTATGAACACTCGAACCACAAGCATAACGCGTAGGTGCTATCTTCTTGGAGCCCTTAACATTTACTCCCATGAATATATCATTTGAGGTCATTACAACCATACGTGTATAACACACAAACATAAGGGTAAGCTGCTGCAAGATTATCCTTATATATAAACAATAAAGCAATAAAGCAATCATCATCATGCAAAAAATTAAAGCATTACAAAAATAAGATATATTAATGTAATAAAAGCCTCATCTCTCAATAGATACAACCAACAATTCAACAATATATCTTCATTTACATACACACACACACAACTACTCCACGGATATTTTTATAAGTCGAGTGGTCGTTCTTGACCCCATTACTTAACATAACTTTCAACAGCAGAGCTCCCCTAGACTCATGTTACATGTCATTGGGAAAAGTAGGACATGATCTTGTGGAGAGTTGTAAACAAGTGAAAATAATCGAAATAAGCGTACATAGGTAATGACTTTACCATATTCTAAGGTCTATAAATGTTAAACCCCCTAGATCCACACACTTTTACAATTACCTAAAGCTACAAAAATCGATAATTGATTAGCATAAACTGAATTGAATTAGGAACCTAGAATTTGAAAGAATTGAAAAGAAGAAAATGGAGAAAGATTTAGGAATGACTCACGACTAATTTCAAGGGAATTAGATAAGAGAAAATGGAGTTCGTCACAAGCCTCATAGAGAACTTGATGAGAATTAAGTGTTCTTGCCTAAGAACAAGTTGAGAGAAAACTCTCCAATTGCTTGCAATGCAAGTTTCTCCAAATGACCAATAGTTATTACAATGGGTTAGGATTAAGCTTATATACCTTATCCAAATTACAAGGTTAAGATCTAAATGTGAAAGGCCTTGGGCCAAGGTCCAAGTACAACCCAATGACCAAGGACTTTAGTGGAAAACAAGCTAGTGAGGGATTATTGGAAATTTGTCACTAAAATGATCTCTAAAGCCTAAAGTAATGGCTAAATCCAAGGTACAACAAAACGGAAAACAAATTAAAGAAGCTATACAAAAGGTCCTATAAGCTACTCAAGGACATTATGAACAATAACAAAGTGTGAATAGAGTTGGACCTTTAGTGTATCCTCCTTGCATTATAAGGAGACCCATCTTCTCTTGCACTTCCTTCTCAAGCCTCTTCAATCTCCCTCTAGTCATGGGTCCTTGAAGGGCTTTGTTATCCAAATTCTCAGTGTCCTTCGTATGCTCTTCATGCCTTCCTAGATTCGTATCAAACTTCCTTTCTTGAAAAGAATTCGTCCTCTAATTCGAGCCTTGAGTACTTGAAACAAAACGAGACAAGTCAAAAAACATTGAAAATAGCACTACCCTCATAATCTTGGGGCATATCCAACACATAAGCATTATCATTGATCCTTTGCAATACTTTGAAGAACCTATCGCCCCTAGGGAGGAATTTAAATTTTCTTAAAGTAGGAAATTTATCCTTCCTTAAGTGAACCTAAACTAGGTTACTTTTTTCAAATACCTTTCCCTTTTCCCTTATTGGAAAATTTGGCATATTGCTCACCCTTCTTTTCCATATGTGTGCACGTGCTTTCTCATGAAACCTCTTCACAAATTTGGCCTTAGAAAGGCCATCTTGGTTAACCATAGAAGCCACCCGAGGTAAGGGTTAAAAATCCAAAGGGGACAAGAGGTTAAACCTATACACTAACTTGAAGGGGTGTAGGATAAGGTCCTGTTGACCACTTTAGTTTGCCCATCAATCTAAGGATGGCAAGTGGTGGAAAATAGTAGCTTTATGCCAAGCTTACTCCAAAGGGTTCTCCAAAAATGACTAAGGAATTTGGAGTCCCTATCTGAGACTATTGTCTTAGGAAGACCATGTAGTCTTACCATCTCCTTAAAAAATAAATTGACCATATGACATGCATCATCAACCTTATGGCAAGGTATAAAATAAGCCCATATACAAGCTCAAAAGTAGAATGAGTTGTAGTAGTACTAACTACCCTATTATATGCAAACTCAATATGGGGTAGCCATTCCTCCCATGATATTAAACTCTTCCCTACAAAGTATGTCAATAGTTGGGACAAGGTCCTATTTAACACTTTAGTTTGTCCATCTATTTGAAGATGACAAGTGGTAGAGAAGAGTAGCTTGGAACTAAGCTTACTCCATAGGGTCCTCCAAAAGTGACTAAGAAACTTGGAGTCCTTATCAAAGACTATGGTCTTAGGAAGACCATGAATCCTTACTAGTTCCTTAAAAAAAAAGATTGGCCACATGACAAGCATCATCTACCTTATTATAAGGTATTAAGTGGGTCATCTTAGAAAACTTATCTACTACCACAAAGATGGAATCCTAGCCACCCTTAGATCTAGGCAACCCTAAGACAAAATTTATAGAAATGTTCACCTAAAAGGAAGTAGGGATAAAGAATGGAGTATACAAACCATGGGGAGAGACCTTGGACTTTACCCCCTTATAAACTAAACACCTCTCACATACATCATATACATCTCTCTTCATGTGAGGCCAATAGAAGTGTTCATTTAAGGTCTCATGGGTCTTAAGCTCCCCAAAGGGGCCCATTAGACCACCCTAATGTTCCTTTCTTACTAGTAATTCCCTAATGGAACTCTTAGGCACACACAACCTCTTATCTCTAAATAAAAACCTTTCATGCCTAAAGAAATCCCTATTGGCTGAATTGGCACAAAACTCATAAGTCTTTTTGAAATCATCATCCTCAATGTAAAATCCTTAATGTATTCAAATCCAAGCAACTTGATCTCAAGCATAACTAGAAAGACATGTCTCCTAGAGAGAGCATCTACTACAATATTAACCTTCCCTTGCTTGTACTTAATTACATATAGAAATTGCTCTAGAAATTCTACCCACTTGGCATCCCTTTTATTTAATTTATTTTGGACCCTTAAATATTTGAGAGATTCGTAGTCACTATTGACCACAAACTCCTTAAGAAGCAAATAATGTTGTCACACTTGCAAGACCTTGACTAAAGCATAGAACTCTTTGTTAATTAAGGTAGAAACTTTTAAGTTTTTCACTAAATTAAGCAATGAAGTGCCTTTCTTGTAACAAAACAGGCTTAACTCTCACATTGGAAGCATCACACTCCAACTCAAAAGATTTGGCAAAATTTGGGAGTGCTAAGATATGGGCATAAGTGAGCCTATCCTTCAAGGCTCGGAAGGCTCTCTTGGGACTCTTCCCACTTGAATCTCACATTCTTTCTAATTATTTCATTTAAAGGGGCAACAAGTGTACTAAAAATTTTCACAAAATGTCTATAAAAACTTGCAAGCCCATGAAAACTTCTCACATCATTCACGGATTATGGTGTTGGCCAACTTTGAATAGCCTTTACTTTCTCATCATCAACTTTGATGCCATGGGAGTCAACCACGAATCCTAAAAACACTATTTCACTTGTGCAAAAGGTGCATTTCTTTAAATTCACATATAATGACTCTTTTCTCAAAAGTTTAAGCATTTGTTTAACATGCTGCACATGATCATCCACACAAAAAGAATAAACAAGTATATCATCAAATTAGACAACCACACAATGACCTATAAGGCTTCTTAGAACATGGTTCATGAGTCTCATGAAATTTCTAAGGGTATTTATCAAGTCAAATGGCATGACTAAGCACTCATACAAATCAAACTTGGTCTTGAAAGAAAATTTCCATTCATCCCCTTCTCTCACCCTTATTTGGTGATAGCCACTCCTTAAATCTATTTTCAAAAAGATAATAGCACCATGCAATTCATCAAGTAAATCATCTAGTTGTGGGATGGAGTGTCTATATCTAATAATGATAGCATTAATAGGCCTACAATCCATACACATTTCTAAGTTCTATCCTTTTTAGGAACATGGATTAAAGGAATGACACAAGGACTTTTACTATCCCTTACCCATCGTTTTTCAAGGACTTTCTCAATTTGCTTTTAAATCTCCTTGGATTCTTTAGGATTGGCCTTATAAGAAAGCCTATTTGGAAGGGAGGCACCAACTATGAGGTCAATGTGATGCTCTATCCCTCTTAAAGGAGGTATTCCTTGAGGCATTTTTTTAGGGAAGATCCCTTTATACTTTTCAAGCATATCTTAGAAACTTGTAGACAAATCAAGCAAAGGAGAAGTAACATGAAAACACATATTAATAGACAATAATAGTAAGGGTTTTTTCCTAGCTAGGAGCATCCTCTTCACCTCTTTCCTACCTAATAGGAATGTTTATTTGCCCTCATTAACACTCTTGCTTTTTCCACTTCCCATGTTTTCTTTTCCCTTAGAACTCTTTTTCTTATTTTTTTCCTCTTTCTTTTCTCTCACATTATTGCTTTTATCTTTTATTTTCTCACTTTCTTTTCTCTTGGCCTTTTCAGCCTTTTCTATTTCTTTCTTTTCTTCCTTTTTCTTTTTTCTCATTTTCACTTGGTCTTCACTAACCTCTCTTGGAGATAAAGGCTTAAGAACCATCTTTTCTCATAAGTGTACAAAAGAAAATCATCAACAACTCTAGATCAACATATAATCAATATCCTAACATGAAAATAACAACAAATTCAACATGTATCCACAAATCATCATCAACTCAACATTTTATACAAAAGCTCAAGACACCTAAAAATGGCTACTAAGCTCTAACAAATCATTATCATACATTTCTAAGTAATTAAAAAACATAACAATGTAACAATATCATAATAACAACATATAATCCATGAAAATCACACAAGATTAGTGATAACTATTATTGATGAAGTCTCAAATAAAACTAGATTTTACTATGATTTTGTAACATAGGGGTACCTAGGTCGAATCTCTCAAGGAAACATGTATTCATGATGTCTAGCATGGGGATATGAAGATTATGCAGAAAACGGAAATGCAGAATGTAGACTCAGGCAATAACGAGAATGTAAAGGCAGGGGGTTTTGGCTTGTATTGGAAATATAAAGTAAATGCGAGATAGAAAGTAAACTACCTACGAAAAGTAATAATGAACAAACAACGAATATTTAACATATCTATCCAAAGTTCAGCAAGCAATCAGTTTTAGTTCTTAGTAATGGATGCAATTCCAAACCAACCTAAGATCTTAAGACAACCACCTAACATTTGTCCATTTCCGACTGAGGGATTACAAATCCGCGGCCTCGAGTTAGTAGGGATTATTGATAAGTCACATTTTATACACCTCACAAAGGCTTAAGATGGGTATTATTAAGACTGTTTAGTGAGTAAGAGTCCTGTCTTAGTTAAAATTTGAATTATGGGCCTAGAAATAGGAAAAATATAAATCTGTGCTAAAATAAGGATTTTTGACTGATAAAAGACTGGACTTGTTTTGTAGCCCTGAAAGCTGAGAGCATCTCGACCTAGTAGAAGCAATCCCGACCAAACTAGCCTTCCTGGCCAAAGCCGACTTCAGTGGCTAAAATCACTCCGGCAAGAATGCAGATATGATTATCCTAGAATCAAGAAATCTGTAATGTAGATATGATTATCCCAGAATCAAGGAATCTGTATGCAGATATGATTATCCTAGAATTAAAGAATCTGTAATGTAGATATGATTAGGCTAGGATCAAGGAATTTATAATCTCCTAGGATTAAGGAATCTGTAATCTCTTAGGATTGGGAAATTTGTAATCAGTAATTCAAATTTGTTATCTGTTAGGATTAGGTTGCATCGCAGCTACCCAGCTTGTGTATAAATAAAGCAAGCTAGGTCACGTCTTCGATGTGGAAAAATAGTAGAATTCTAGACCTAGCACCGTCAGCGATTGTAGGCGTTCCAAGCTAGTACGCTGGTACACGAAGCTTCAGTAAGGTGTCTCTCTTGATCGAAGAGGTACAAGACTAGGATTTGGGAAGTTGGAAGTTGTTGCAGATGATCGCTCGGCATAGCCAACGCACTCCGGTGGACAAAAACCTCAACGTCTGGCCATCAGCGGTGGACCATCGTCGTCCTTCCAAGGTGATCGTCATGGAAGCCAGATTCTTTGGAAACTCTGAATTTCTCACCTTCTACTCGAGTTTGTTTTCAATAATATAAGCAATTTGCATTTCTGTCTTTTGATTATAATTCATGTGCTTTTAATCTACTTTAACTTTGCCACAATTGCACACTATCAAAAGTAGATCACATTAGACTAGGATCGATTGGAACTGGTTTAATAATCTAGTTAGGTAGAGAACCTAAAATCGACCAAGTACATACTCCTTTCCAACTGATGAGGTAGCGATTATGTAAATCCTTGGTATGGCAATGGACAAACATTTAGCGATTGTCGTAAGAATCTAAGGTTGATTCGAAGTATAATCTTAAGTAAAGAATCTGTAGACTAATTTTGTGTTGAATTCGGATTTGGTACAGTAATTAGTTTAGTATAGTTTAGTTTACTTTCAATACTTAGCTTATTTTTCTGGCATTTACACAAAAAACCCTATATCTATTGTTCTTCCCAGTCTGAGACCGAGTCCAGTCTAACTCCATCGTGTCTATCTAAGTTGGAATCATATCGGCAGTTCTAGTCTCCCACCCAGATCATCCCAGTCGCACTTAAGCTGACCGATAGTAAGTCGACATTTCACAACATTTAGCGGTTTCTACATAATTCTCTAATTTCTACACTCAGTCACAATTTAACATACTGTGTCCTTGAGAGAATCTGTGACACCCTTCTACCCCGAATACTTAAATTAAAATAATAAAATAAATAAAATGAAGATAGGGTAATAGTTAAAACAAAAAAAAAAGCACAATTTGTATTAAGGATAAAAGGTTCACATGGTAATTAAAAGGTAGGCACAAAGTTTTCAAGGAGGTTTTAGATCTAAACATTATAATTAAGAAAACTAAAGTCATCATCATCTTTAAAATAAGTCATTCAAACATCAAGGTATAGAGCAACTATTCTAACTTCTAGAACCCCGATGTCACACTAATCAGAGCAAGACCCTGCCTTTTCAAAACTTGGCACCATGAGTGCCCTCAACGTTACCTAAAAAAGAACAAGAGAAAGTACGGTGAGAAATCGCATTCAATCATATATAAAGGTAGATAATGCCCTAAATCCCACCCATTACCGTACTCAATTACTAACAGTTAACAGATGCTCCTAAATCAATAACATTTCGTTCATTCAAAATCAATCATAGTTCATTCATGTTTACAAAATGCACATGCTCGCACAATGAATATGCTCATCACCACACCTAAGAGTCTTGAGTCGGAACTCCACACCATGGGCGAACCTCCTCAATCCCCTTAGTTATCACTAATGATGGCCGCACCGTTAAACACCACGTATGCGCTGGTGTGTCGCACAGTTAAACACCACCTATGGCTCGCGAAGACATTCCACATAACCGTTAAACATCACCTATGACCGGCGTGCAGCATGGTTAGATACCACCTGTGGCTCATGCATATGATTGTCCCTCATAATTAGTCCCCCCTGTTAAACACCACATATGGCTAGGGTATTATAGCCACGTTTGACTTCTCATGCATCTCATGCCTCTCATGTCCATGCTCAATGCATTCTCATCCACACTTTTATTCTCATGATTTATTTATACATCATTCGCACAGTCCACAATCATACCCAATCATATTAATTTAACCATCATTATTATAAATCATTTATCAAAAAGCACAGAAACGCACATAAAACACCATTGAATTTCACCCAATTTCATCATTGCACACAAGAGCCTCAAATCGTGAATAACCATAAATAACACAAGAATCAAGTAATTAAGGCAATTAATCATATAGTTTCCCAACAAAAATCACATTAGGACAAGACGTTAATCAGACCACAGAAGATATTGACAAATTGTTTTTACCGATTAAAATATTTTTAGAACATAATAACCAAAAAAAAATTGAGAATTTAGATCCTAGAGGAACTTAGGATTTTCCTCACTACTTCGTACCCTCCCACGTTAATTCAATTACTTAAATTAATGAAAATAATTTAGATAAAGCCTCATCAGTTTATAAAATCATTAACCCCTCTATTAAAATAAAATTGATAATAATAATAATAATGTAATTAATTTTTAAAAATAATTAAATAAATTTTAGGATGTTACAATTCTCCCCTCCTAAAAGAAAATTTGTCCTCGAATTTACGTAGAGTAAGTACTTCCCATACCCTTACAATTGCCCTCCCCTTACTCATTTAGTGTTTCTAACGACAGTCCTTACTCAATTTGCATTGGCTAAATAATCATCTCACCTCTCTAAACCAGTTAACCTTAAATCTTTCACAATTTCTAGTATCAATTCTCATACCTAGTCTTCTTTTAACCTTCAAACAAGTTAGTTCGATTACTTGCCAGAATAACAATGTACGTCCATAGTTGAAACATGTGCAATTATTGTGTACATGACACGGGTGAAGTGGTAGATTGAACCCAATCCAATTAGATTCCTCGAGTTTAACAAAATCTCTCCCCCAAGTTCTAAAATAACTCTAGGATTCCAACCTGTCAACCAAATAGGTGCTCACACTTATCCACTCTTCCCATGATTTAAGCTGCCAAAACATCTTCCAAAGATCCTCAGGCATCTATACCACCTCGATTCAATATTAAATCTACAGTACGATCCCCTTCTAAGACTTACTAAGTACATAACTCCATTTCTAAATTACTTAATGCCATCTAGAAAATCATATTCCCTTGTCTTATGGTTTCTCTTCTATCCACTAAAATGAGTGTTCTAACTAGTTAACAGATCATGCCCTTTAATCACATGAAAGGATGCGAAAGGATTTCCTATTTACGACATATTCTACTGTCTTGATTCTACCTAGCGATGGCTTCCTAAAACCTTGGTCATTTGGGAATTCCAATCACCTCATCTATTTTAGGTTCCTCTCCTACTAGTTGAATTTCCACTTAGTGTTTCTACGTCATCAAGAATATCAACTTAAAATCATGTAAGTGGTGTCTTCGAATCTTAAGAGTAGCCATTACTGCTACTACCTCCAAGCTAGTGGTCACATAATTCGTCTTACAACTCCCAGTTGTCTGTAAGATTAAAATACATCCTCACTTTCTAGTAACAACACTCTTCTCAATAACTAAGGTCAGGTATTACTAAGGTTGGCACGCTATATAATGCTTCTCCAAGACACTAGGAACTAATTCCAAATTATCAATCCACCTAAACCTTGCTCCCTTCCTAGATTCTTGAGTTAAATACTATGCTAACTTAAGGAATACGTCTAGTAATTCACCACGGTATTTGTCCAATCCCAGGAAAATTTATAATCTTACTCACTAATGCAAGGTTTTTAACTTAAGAGAAACTCTTACTTTAAAAGGCCGACTATTGGGTTCTCACACTAAAGATCACATAACTTAAAGAACTCATATCTTTCATTTAACTTTTATTAAACAACTATACCATGACTCATCTCAATAATACGGACTAGTATCCTTAGAGGCTACTCAAGCTTTTCTCAAACTAAACAATCATTAACAAAATCCGCTACGTCTCTTTCCATTTAGGCCACCACAATATCAAGAAGAGTTAAAAGAAATGCTTCAATAGCTCCCACCAAAAGAGTTCCTCTGTTTTCAAATGAAGTCAATGGGGAAAGCAAAATTGTCAAAGCAAGAGGTAAGGTTTCTAAATGCACAATGGCACACAAATATCGTACCTTTCTTACTGGCCTTGATTCTATGAAATTTAAAGCAATGACTGTTATTTCAGAAAATGTTTGATAGAGAAATCTAACTAGTTGTACTACTCTCTCTTGGGAATTTTCATCGTTGAGCTCTCATTCTTGCATAAATGGCTCCACCTGTTTGTGTTCACCCTACAGCAACTTTACTCAGTTTTCGATAGTGAAAATTGATACCCCTAATAGAAATACTTCTGCTTGCAATTGTTCCCTTATCAATCCATCTAACCACAGAATAATAACCAACTAAATCACCCCCAGAAAAATGTTATCACCCAACTTATTCATCTATTAAAAAGAATCGTTGTTGCATGTCACCTTCTGCATCGACTGATGGGTTCTCTCCAGCGTCATCAATGGGTGAAAGCAATGGTTCCCATGAAGATAAGGGAATCATGGCCATAAATCCTTGTAGTGGGATAAAGGGAAGAAATTATGTTTCTTTTGACACTTCAAGAACTTTAAAGCCTTCTGGTCTCCAAA
Organism: Mucuna pruriens; assembly: GCA_025330945.1. Classification (NCBI taxonomy): domain Eukaryota; kingdom Viridiplantae; phylum Streptophyta; class Magnoliopsida; order Fabales; family Fabaceae; genus Mucuna; species Mucuna pruriens. Next base: position 1,612,719 of record JAENHJ010000173.1, on the reverse strand, counting down.
TCTTAAGAATGAACACTACAACCGCCAACTCGAGATCATTGGTAGGGTAATTCCTCTCGTGGATTAGAAGCATAAGCTACCACTCTACCCCCTTGCGTCAGCATTCCACCTATACACATCCTAGAAGTATCACAATATACTACAAAAGGTTCACTAAGGTTTGACAATACTAAAACTGGTGCACTAGTCAACTTCTCCTTAAGGGTTTGGAAGCTATACCCACACTAACTATTCTACCCAAAACAACTCCCTTCCTAACCAACTCCATCAAGGTCAAGCTAACTTAGATAAACCTTCTCTCATGACCAACTAGTCCAAGAAAACTTCTATGCTCATTCACCGATTAAGGGATCTCCCACTTAAGAACAACTTCTGCCTCCGGATGATCTACCCCTATACTTCTTCTAGAGATTACATGACCTAGAGAACTCATTTCTTCTAACCAAAGGTCACACTCAAATAATTTAGCATGTTAATCTCTAAGAGCCTGAAGCACTACCCTCAAGTATCCCCTCTAACTCATTAATTACTTAAGGCCCTTGCCATGAGCTGTGAAACATGAATCTTCACACTCTCTTTATTGTCATCTTAATCTATTGAGATTAAGATAATAGTAAGCACCAAAAACACAATAAACAATAATAAATACAGCAATAAAACACATCACATCATCACTTTCCAATTTTATTAGAACAAGGATGAGGAACTCATTCCTCAAATTTCACAGACATCCAAAATAAATAGCTACTTAGGCTAGTCACAACAAAATGTTCATTCTTCAAAAGAAAACATTTCAAATCAATTGATCCACCGGCTCGCCAAGAGTCCTTTTTACCTTTAACAACATATTGAGGTGATCAGTCTCAATAGATCATAGTTAGCAATAGGGATTCTTGATACAACAACCAACAAAGGAACATCTATATTACCTCAACACTTCCTTAAAATACACTAGATTATTGTACTTGTACATCACACTTAACATAAATAAAAACTAACACATGGTAGACACATAACTCACTGGTTGAATGAATCACTCAGAATTCAACACAATGCAAAACAGAACAAACAATTTATTGTCATCTTTCAAATCAGTCCAACCATGCTAACAAACGAAATGCAAAACGTGTTAGACACATAACTCACGGCCGAATGAATTGACCTGCTTTGATACCACTAAATGTGACACCCTTTTACCCCGAATACTTAAATTAAAATAATCAAGTAAATAAAATGAAGACAGGGTAATAGTTAAAACCAAAAAGCACAATTCGTATTAAGGATAAAAGGTTCATATGATAATTAAAAGGTAGGCACAAAGTTTTCAAGGAGGTTTTAGATCTAAACATTATAATTGAGAAAACTAAAGTCATCATCATCTTTAAAATAAGTCATTCAAACATCAAGGCATAGAGCAACTATTCTAACTTCTAGAACTCCGATGTCACACTAATCAGAGCAAGACCCCGCCTTTTCAAAACTTGGCACCATGAGTGCCCTCAACGTTACCTAAAAGAAAACAACAAGAGAAAGTACGGTGAGAAATCGCATTCAATCATATATAAAGGTAGATAATGCCCCAAATCCCACCATTACCGTACTCAATTACTAACAGTTAACAGATGCTCATATATCAATCACATTTCATTCATTCAAAATCAATCACAGTTCATTCATGTTTACAAAATGCACATGCTCGCACAATGCATATGCTCATCACCACACCTAAGAGTCTCAAGTCGGAACTCCACACCATGGGCGAACCTCCTCAATCCCCTTAGTTATCACTAATGATGACCACACCGTTAAACACCCCGTATGGGCCGGTGTGCCGCACAATTAAACACCACCTATGGCTAGCGTGCAACATGGTTAAACACCACTTGTGGTCCATGTATATGATTGTCCCCCATCATTAGTCCCCCTGTTAAACACCACATATGGCCAAGGTATTATAGCCACGTCTGACTGCTTATGCATCTCATGTCTCTCATGTCCATGCTCAATGCATTCTCATCCACACTCTTATTCTCATGATTTATTTATACACCATTCGCACAGTCCACAATCATACCCAACCATATTAGTTTAACCATCATTATTATAGATCGTTCATCAGAAAGCACAGAAATGCACATAAAGCACCATTGAATTTCACCCAGTTTCATCATTGCACACAAGAGCCTCAAATCATGAACAACCATAAACAATACAAGAATCAAGTAATTAGGGCAATTAATCATACAGTTTCCCAACAAAATCACATTAGGACAAGACGTTAATCAGACAATAGAGCATATTGACAAATCTTTTCTACCGATTAAAATATTTTTAAAACATAATAATCAAACGAAATTGAGAATTTAGATCCTAGAGGGATTTAGGGATTGCCCTCACTACTCGTACCCTCCCACATTCATATATGACCGAACCAATCTCCCCCGTACCTTAGATGCGAAGAATAGTGATGATCTGATGCGGCTCTAGGACGGTCTGAACACCCTAGCTCCTCTTCCTTGCAGGTCGGCGTCCTCTCTCCTCTAGGTCTGGCTGTCTGACGCATAAAACACCAATTAGGCTAAATTGATTACCCCCTATCTAATATTCTAGTTGGGTTGGGCCAGCCCTAACCTGCCCGTCAGCCTCCCCCATTAATTCAATTAATTAAATTAATAAATGAAAATAATTCAGATTAATGCCTCATCAGTTTATAAAATCATTAACTCCCTCACTAAAATAAAATTAAATGTAAATATTTAAATACTAAATTAATTTCTTGCCATCATTAAGAATAATAACAATAATAATAACATTTTAGTTTGAAATGCAATTATTCAATAAAATAATTTCCTGCAACAATTAATAATTAAAATAAAATTGATAATAACAATAATAATGTAGTTAATTTCTAAAAATAATTAAATAAATTTTAGGATGTTACATCTCTCACTTCTCTCACTACAATATGATCTATGAGACCTATTGGATGGGTTGTTTGGATTCTCACTTCAACTTCCCTCACTTTCATGCATAGACGAATCATAGGACTTTCCTTTATTTCTGTTAAGGGGCCTCTACTTTGGTGTTGACACTTGCCATGTCTATTCTCATAGATTCTAGGCCTTATCTCAATTACTCCAATTTCTCCTCTAGCCTTATCATTTGTCTTATTATCTTTTGGGATTTAGGCAAGTAGCTACTTATGTCATCACTATTATCTACCATTCTTTCCTCTTTCATGTTCACAACACTTGCACTGGCTTTAAACATAGAAAAATCTGCACAATATGTTAGTTAAAACAAGGAAAAATCTTACCACTCCTAAGTGTATACCGTTTGCACTCGTGTATTCTCTCTTAAGGGCTTTTCTATGATGTGAACTCTCTTTTTACCACTTTACTCTCAAACTATGCCTTGAAATAGAATATAGATTCTACTAATCAAGTTCTATGATGCAAGTGAAAGCCATCGAATCTCACTAACTCTTACGAATTTAAAAGAATAAAAACTTTATAATAAAACTTAAGAAGTCAAAAAAAGACAAGCAATAAACGTAATAAAGACGAAAGTTTACTCAAATAAGAGTTCACATAAGACATCACAAAGACTCTACGAGGCTAAACAACACTAAAAAGAGACAAAAACACGTAGAAAATGGACAAAACTATTTGTCATCCAAACGCTAGTGTCCAAAGCACTATTGTCCAAACACATTATCCAAAGTGCTAATTGAAAAATTTTAACTGACGATGACACTTTAACTATACTTAATTACAGTTAGAAAATAACAAAAAATGTGACATGTGGATTGCCTTTGGATCTTCAACAAACTTTTGATACATTATTTTTGTTTATGTTCCAGTGACTATTGCTATGTTTTTGTTGCGCTAGTATTGGCCATGGATTGTACATTGATTTCACTCAATACTTTTCCAATTCTTTTCAATCCACAATTTTACAAGAAAATCACCATAACATACTTCAATCAATTTTGCAATAATCAGATTTCATTAAATCAACATGAAAATCAAATTACTGTGCTTTGTTTTCCACCTTTTATCGAAATCAAACCACAAAAAACAACAATTAAACCGAAGAATTGATTAACAATAGCTAGGCAAACAAAACCTTAGTTGAAAATTTCAAAACAAACCAATAATTGAAGCAAGATTATGCATAAGAGAATTTACCGCTTGTTGTGATTTTGAATAGATGCAAAATTGAGGTTGTTGAGCTTCAATTATAGCACCTTGTGGAGTGTAATGCTATGAATACCACTTGATAAGTTTTAGTTAAGCCTAGATCTCACACTTAAAATAATTCCAAATGCTACAAAAATACAAGTGAGATTATTGTTAGTCTCAAAAGTAGATTCATAAAAACTAAAGATAAAAGGAATTGAAAAGAAGAAAACAGATAAGATTCATAAATAGTTCGCCATTGATTTTGTGGAAATTAGATAAGAGAAATTGAGATTCGTCATAAACCTCATGATGAACCTGACGAGAATTAAGTGTTCTAATCCAAGAACAAGTTGAGAGAACTCTCTCAAATGCTACTACGAAAGATATCACAAATGAACCAAAATTAGTTAAAAATTAGTTAGGATCAGGTTTATATATTGATCCTACTTACAAAAAGGCTAAAAAGCTAACTAAATGAAAAGGCCTTGTGCCTTAGAACAAACATAACAAAAAAAAAAGCTTTGAGCACACTAATCAAGAGTGCATCCAAAGGGGGCATCTAGAGGCGGGTGCGTCCAAAGAACCTAAGTGCCATCCAAAGGACCTAGGTGCCATCCAAAGGACTCGTTGTCCAAAGGACCGAAGTGCCCATCCAAAGAACCCATTGTCCAAAGGACCCTTCTTCGAAAGGGCTTGGTGTCCAAAGACTCTAGATGTTGTCTAAAGGGGTAAACCAAGGTTTCTAATACAAAGTAAACAAAATAAAAGAAACTATACAAAGTTCTTACAAGCTATGAAGGAGGAAAACTTTTCCCTTAAGCCTCTTGAAACTCTCTCTAATCATAAGTACTTGAAGGGCTTTAGTCTCCATTTGCTTAGTGTCCTTTCAATAAGTTTCATGCCTTTCTAGATTTATATCAGAAACTAAGCTCTCCATTTACCTATGTTAATGAGGAAGATAAAAGTGTGTGAGATTCACCACAAGCCTCTTGAAAGATTGATAAGAATTGAAAGACTCTTGCTCAAGACAAGATAGAAAGAATTCTCCCAAAGTTGTAAAGCAACAAAATTTCATGTACTTAAAAGTTATCTTTACACTGGGTAGAGGCTATCTTATATAGGCTTGGCTCCCTCATGGTTTGGATGGCCTAATAGGAGTAGGGATGTTTGGTTATAAGAATTGGATTCTTATGCATGCAAGGAAGCATCTAAACTAGCTAATCAAACAAAGTAAAACTAGACTAGTCTAAGGAGTTAGGTGTAAAGGTGCAAAGGTAGCAACTTTCAAGTGACCTTTTGACACTAACTAAATTTTAATTGGGTTGATCTCAAAGAGTAATGTTGTAGGTCTTGGTCTTAGCTTTATAGAGACACTAAGATTGTCCAATTTAGAGGTATGTAGCTTTAGGTATGGCATATATGGTAAAGTATGTTTGGGCAGACTCTTCTAGACTCTTGAGTGCTTTTCACATTCTCCTTATGCTTTTAATATTCTTCTTTAAGGCTCATAAGGATCTCATCACCTAAAGAGAGACATACACCATATTTGTTAAATATGCTTATTTTTGTAGAATGGGTAAGTTTAAAGGTTCACTCGATGGTTTGTATACTCTTCTCCCTATGCCTACTTCCCCTTGGATTTATATCTCCATAGATTTTCTACTTGGTTTTCCTAGGTCAAAAGGAGGTAGAGAATCTATCTCATTGGTTGTATATAGGTTTTCAAAGATATCCCATTTCATCCTTTGCAATAAGGTTGATGATGCTTGTCATGTGGCCAATCTTTTCTTTAGGGAGGTTCTAAGATTGCATAGTCTACCCAATACTATAGTTTCAGATAAGGACTCCAAGTTCCTTGGACATTTATGGAGGGCCCTATGGAGTAAGCTAGGTACTTGATAACTTGCCTTTTGTCATATTGGCTTTTATCAAATAAAACTAAAGCTAACTATAGTATAGTCAACCCTAGGTCATTCTTCTTAAGGACGTAGTGCATTTAGTTGTAACTAATGCAAAATTAAAAAGTCATACAAAAAACGCTAAGTGTGTAGAATTTTGAATAGCTCTCGATAGAGACTGATCTGATATAGACTCGATTGAGCTATATCTGATACTGTCTCGGCTAAGTGCGAACCTAGACATAGACAAACATGAACAATCTCGGCCAGACTCGGAGTTGGACACGTACTTATAGACTCATAAATAAGGGGGGTCTATGTGTAAATACAAAATGGAAAGTAAAATATTCTATGGAAACGATAACAATCTAAACTATGAACAATTACTATACCAATTCACAGGTTCATCAACAACCAATTTTAATTCCTAATGATTTGTATACAATTCCAAAACAACCTAAGTCTTATGACGATCGTTGAACATTCGTTTGTTGCTTACTAAGGGCTTACACGATCTTTGCCTTGAGGAAGCAAGGATTACACTCTTGGTTTATCTAAGGTTCTCTTAACAATTACCTAACTTGTTGTTAGATCGGTTCCAATTGGCCTAATCTAACATTATCTACTACTGTTTCTCTTGCAAGCATTGAGTACAAAGCAGTTCAATTTGATAGGAATTGCACAGAGAGAAAATATTGGAAACATCACTATTATTAACGAAACAAGTTATTGATAAAAGGGTTGATACATGAAATGGATGAGAACACAAACTAACTCAGTTCACCATAACAATTGCCATGGATGAAAACTGTGGTGGTTCAGCCAAAGAAGACCAAGGAACATGAGAGGCAATACCCTTTAGAGCATGCCATGAAGATGAACGAATTCATCCCTCCTAGTCAATCATCTCTGGAAACTCAACTTAGCTCGAACCTTGACCTACGCTCGCTCGATCGACCAAGGGTCATTGAGGCACCGTGTACCACCAAAACGATGGAATGATAGCGAAGAGGATGAATTGCAGAATTGTAAAATGGAGTGTGTATCAACTCTTTTAACTATGACATGTGCTTCCCTTTTTATACACGTTCCTAGCTTCTAGCAGAAGTTTCTAAGAGAAGTTATAGAGAAGTTTCTAGAAGCTTCTAACTAATAACTAACTATCTTTCTAGAAGTTTCTAATTGATAACCGCCTACAGCTACTGCTTGCTTCCTTGAGACTCTTTGGTCAGGTGTCAGCTTTTGCTGGAGCTGGTCTTAATGGCCAAAGCATATCCGGTTCCTTAGGTTTAGAGCCGAGGCTGGTTAGGAGTTGGGCTCAGGTTTCGGCTTGGAGTTGGTCTCGGCTAGTTCGGGACTCTAGCTATGACCTGCACAATTAAGATGAATATTTTATTAGCTAATATCCTCAAATTAACACAAATTTATATTTTCCCTATTTCTAGGCCAATAATCTGAATCTTAGCTAATATGAGTTCCTTAGTTACAAATCATATTCAATTGTGACCATTTTAAGACCTTGTAAGGTGTTTAAAATATGACTTATCAAACCCCCACACTTACACTTTTTCACTCCTAAGCCAAATCAGACACGAAATTTTTAAAAAAGGTAGAGGAAACTTGACCGTAAGGACTGTATGTAGTCAATCAATTTTGAAATCTTTCAATTTTTATTGAAACAGAACAAGCATGCATTCATCCCAAAAATCAAGTTATTCAATCAATCCATGGAAGTACTCATTTCCTTATCCAAAGTCAATAAGCAACATAGGACTTAAAGAGCAACCAGAAGATGATAGAGCTTGTCACTGGTCATATGCTCTCAATTTCTCAAGTGTTTAGGGTGCTGTTTTCTCTCAAGCATTCTTATGTCCACCAACACTTTTAAGTTTTGACTTGCCTCTAACTTCCACTCTTTAACCCATATGCGAAAAATGATCAAAAGGACTTTTTAGGGGTTGTATCTTGGCCAGGGGTATGGTAGGAAGATAGAAGGTAAAGTGAGCTTAAGATCCGAGCGGGTTGTATCTTGGCCAGGGGTATAGAGACTATCCCGAGACAATTACAATACTTCCCCTTTCATTTTTCTTTCTTTTGCTTCACTTTTTGTCTTGCGGCTTCACTTTTTGTATTTGTACTTTTGTTCCTGCAGTATTTTTACCGCTGCCACTTCCCTTGTTTTCTTTTCTTTTCCTTTTTCATAATCCTCTTCTTTTCTTTTTACACCAACCCTTGTTTTTCTCAATATCCAAGTACTACTTGGTACACACCACTTTTCAAATAGACAACTCTTGTATGTTTTAGGGCCATCCCCACACTTGTATGAAACCTATTCCCAAAATAATTTCAAAGCTCCTTTAACCCCTAAGGTTTAGGTTAGCCATGGTTTTTCGATCTTTGGGCTTGTAATGAGGTACCATAGAAAGAATGGTTATATAGGCTCAAAGAGGGTAAACAAGGGATTCATTTTACAAGCTAGGTCTTATTTGGCTTAGTAGCTTGTAAAGAAAAGAAGGCCTAGATCATCTCATTAATGCATGTGCACCAAGGAGTGTAGAGAGAGTCAAGGCAAAACTTGGAGTAATCTATCAACATAGTTGCAAAATCACACAAGAAAGAAGAGAATGGCAAGATAAAAGCCATTTTGTCTATACAAGACTCAAAATCTTACTTGGTTAATTTTGCTCTATCACTCAAATGATTCCAACTTCAATCTTTTAATCACTTATTGATAAACTCATTTTTAGTCATCTCAACGTGTATCAAATAAACTAAAGCTAACTATAGCATAATCAACCCTAGGTTGAATTCTCTCAAGGACATAGTGTGCTCAATTGTGATTTTATGTGAAAACTGAAGTAAAACTGGAACTCTCAAGTTTAAAGTGCCGACTCACTCTCAACGAGGTGTTGAGTTGCTCTCGATAGAGACTGATCCGATACAAACTCAGTAGAGTCTTATCCAACATGGTCTTGGCTAAGTGCTAACGGACGCAACGCTCTTGGCAGAGACTTGTCTGATACGATCTCGGCAGAGAGTTATCCGACTTGGTCTCGGCTAAGTGCAACAGGCGCAACAGAGTCGAACTAACTCTGTTTTGGACGGAAATGCAGGAAACAAGGGGGTTTGAGTGCAAGTAACGAAAGATAGAAAAAAGTGGATGCAATTAAACTAAACTACTTCTAATACTACTATTATATTCATATCAAGTCTTAACAACCAAGTCGCTTCTGATTTGTTCACTCAAGTTCACGTTCCATATCAACCTTAGGTTCTCTTATGATGATCACCAAATATTCGTCCATTGCCATACCAAGGATTTACACAATCGCTACCTCATCAATTAGCAGGGATTAAGTTTAGAGTTGATTTTAGGTGCTTTATTAGGTTCACTAATTGATTACCTACTATAGCTGCCAAACCAGTTCCAATCGACCTAGTTCAACGTTTGTCCACATTACTATATGCAATCACGACACAGTAAGCGGATTAAAGTTTAGGAATCACAGCAAGAGATTAGAATCAGAAACTACTCATATTATTAAGAACAAAATACAAACACGGGGTGTGAATTCAGTGGATCCGTCTTCCACGACGATCGCCATGGTCGAATGACGATGGTTCACCTCCATTAGCTAGAACGTTGAGGATTGGATCCACCAGAGTGCGTTGGTAATCCAATCGGTTCCCTCTAACAATCTTCGGCTTCTTAGTTCCTGACCTGCACTTCCTCAATCGAGAGAAGCACCACTGAGAGCACCGTGCACCACCGTGAGCGTAGAGAACGAGAGCATGAGAATGAAACAATGGAAATGGAAAATATGAATTCAACCCCCAAAAAAGTGCACAACTCCTCCTATATATACACAAGCTGTGACCTGCTACTCCTAACGATTCCTAATAAAATTACAAACTGAATTGCCTATTCTACCCTTGCGAAGATTCCTCAGAGTGACGTGGCAGATTCTCTAGGAGTGACATGACAACTGAGGTGGAGTTGAGATGACCTCTAAGCTAGATCCTGACATGGGTGACACAATTGGGCTGCTGGACCGCTGAGTCAGCCAGCTGAGAAGGAGTCGGCTGGCTGGGACGACTCTCCTAGGCTGAGACTCCTTATGATGGCTGAGATTATCCCTGCTGATCCTACAAGAAGGAGGAATGATTATTTTATTAGCTAAGACTCTCAAATTAGCACATATTTATGATTTCTCCATTTCTTGGCCCATAATATGAATCTTAGCTAAGACTCAGTTCTTAAATACCAAATGATCTCTAAAACACTCATCTTAGGGTCCTGTAAGGTGTATAAAATACGACTCACCACTTATATTCCTAAGGATGAAAAAATTTCCTTCCATGTTAAGTTGAAAACTTGTTATCAAGGATTATGCATCACCTATGTCTGCTTTGTCCAACCTACAAACTTCTAATTGATTCTTTGCAGTACAATTTTCTCATGGTCAGAAAGCAGAGGCTTTGTAGGAAAAGCGAAGTAAGGAAAACGAAAAAAAAAAAATAGAAAATAGAAAAGGGATGTAAAATAGAAAACAAAAAGCAGAAAATAGAAAATAGAAAATAGGAAACAGAAAATAGAAATGGAAAATAGAAACAGAGATGGAATCAGAGTCATATCGAATTACAAACTTCTAATTGATTCTTTGCAGTACAATTTTCTCATGGTCAGAAAGTTGAGGCTTTGTAGGAAAAGCGAAGTAAGGAAAACGAAAAAAAAATTAATAGAAAATAGGAAAAGGGATGTAAAATAGGAAACAAAAAGCAGAAAATAGAAAATAGAAAATAGGAAATAGAAAATAGAAATGGAAAATAGAAACAGAGACGGAATCAGAGTCAGATCGAATAAACATGAAAATGAAATTTAAGCAAACCCTGGACTAACTATACTCGACTATCCCCCCAACACTTAAATGATGCATTGTCCTCAATGCATAACATGCTTGCAACGAGAAGGGGTGATGTCCACAAGGTGTGTCTCTCGATGTGATAAGTCATATTTTATACACCTCACAAGGACTTAAGATGGGTACTTTTGAGATTATTTGGTAGTTAAGAATCGTGTCTTAGCTAAGATTTAGATTATGGATCTAGAATTATGGTAAATATAAATTTGTTCTAATTTGGGAATTTTAGCTAATAAAAGATTGGATTTGTTTTGTAGGCCAAGCAAAGGATATCTTAGCCCACCAAAGTAGAGTTTCAGCCAAGAGAAGCCATCTCGGCCAGACCGACTCCCTTTCGGACTGGTTGACTCTACAGTCTAGTAGCCTAAAGGAGCAAAGTGGCCCAATCAAGTGGACCCATCCTAGGCACGCTCATTTTAGCCAAATCCAGCTCAACTGTCATGCCACTCCTGGAAGAAGCTTGTGGCGCAAGGAAGATCATTGGAAGAGTAGAATAGACAATTCATAATCTATAATTTTGTTAAGGAAGTTAATTAGGGTTACTGTGCGTCATAAGGAATCCACTCTTGTATATATAGGATCCTCATGCATGTCTTAGGTGTGCTGGAATTCATACCTAATTCCATATTCATTTACACTACATTCTCTCGCTCTCACGTCCAACATACATGATGGTGCATGGTGCTTAGCAACATCTCTCTCGATTAAGGAGGTGAAGGTCAAGAATTGGGAAGCCAAAGGTTGTTAGAGGGGACCGATTGGTTAGCCAAAACACTCTGATGGACCCGATCCTCGGCGTCTTGACTATTGACGGTGAACCATCGCCGCTCTTCCATGGTGATTTTTGTGGAAGACGAAACCATTGAATTCATGCCTTGTGTTTGCACTCTGTTTTCAATAATACAAGTAGTTTCTATTGCTTATCTCTTGATTATGGTTTTTGTATTTAATCTACTTGCTGTGTCGCAATTGCACATTTTGAGTAGACCAACATTAGACTAGGCCGGTCGGAACCGATTTAATAACTTTAGTAGGTAATCGATTAGAGAACCTAAAATCAACTTCGAGCTTAATCCATGCCAACTGATGAGGTAGCAATTGTGTAAATCCCTGGTATGGCAATAGACGAATATTTGGCGATTGTCATAAGAATCTTAGGTTGATTTGAAAATGTGATCTCGGGTGAAAAGGTGGAGATGAATTGCTTATTGGAACTCAGTATGAATGCAGTAGTAGCACTAGTGGTTGTCTAGTTTAGGTTGCATTTACTTTTATACTTAATTACCTTCTATGCCTTATATTTATGCAATACAAACTCCCCCTATTTCCTACAATTCAGTTGAAAACCGAGTCTAGTCTGACTTTGTTGCATCTGAGTCAACGCTTAGTTGAGACTGTGTCGGATCTGTCTCTGCCGAGATCAGATTGGATTAGTCTCTATCGAGAGCAAGTTGGCATTTTACACTTGGCATTTTCTGCATTAAATCTATTTCCCACACTAAGCCATAATCGAACACACTATGTCCTTGAGAGAAGTCGACCTAGGGTTGACTATACTATAGTTAGCTTTAGTTATTTGATATGCATAAGATGATTATAAACGAGAGTTATCAAATTGGCACCATTGCTGGGACACAAGTTCTTTTGTGTCTTTGTGTACCAAAGTTGAGTTAAGTTGAATCCCGAGTCTGTGGAATGTTGTGTCTATCAGTGGAGTTAGAGTTTTGAGTCCGTGTCTATTTCAATTTGGATCCTGAAATAATATGGCATACTCAGTGTGTGTTAATTTTTGTTGTGTGAGTTTCACTACTGAAAAAAAAGAAAAAAAAACATCTATGCATCATCAACCATATTTTCTTTTATGGATAAACATTTATTTCTTTTCCGCATAATTAATTTGCATTTTTTATCCATGATTTTTCTTATGATGTATGACTAGGAGTAATTTTGACCCATTGCATGAATTAGATCTTGAAATAGAAATAAATTTATGTAGGTTAAGGAAAGCTCAGAATACAGTAGTAAGTAATAGTAATAGTTCTAATTCTATTTCTAGTTTTGATAATAGTAGCCATGTTGCTAACAATTTTGATTCTTTTGAGTATAGTAGTACTAACAATTTTGCAAAGCTAGAACAGATGAAGAACAATGATTGAACATTAAAGGAGGTGGCCACGCTAGATGTGGTGTACCAACCTTGGTGCATCCAATATCCACAACTAGAACTAGCTCAAACATATGAATTGAAATCTGGTCTTATACATTTGTTGCCTAAATTTCATGGTCTTGCAGGAGAAGATCGCCACAAGCACTTAAAAGAATTCTCTATGGTTTTTTCCACAATGAGGCCCCAAGGGATACTAGAGGACTATATCAAAATGAAGGAATTTCCATTTTCCTTGGATGGGGCTGCGAAGGATTGGCTGTATCTGTAGCTGATTCTCTTCAACACTTGGGGAGATATGAAGCACATGTTTCTGGAGAATTTCTTTCTAGCATCAAGAACTATGACCATCAAGAAAGAAATTTGTGGGATAAGGAAACATTCGGGAGAGACTCTGCATGAATAATGGGAAAGATTCAACAAGTTAAGACTGGAAAACCTAAGACTGGAGAATCAAGTAACTGAATTGACATCACTAGTAAGGCAACTTGCTATTGGACAGGATCAACCAACCATAGCAGCCAGAGTATGTGGTATATGTACATCCATGGAGCACCCTACTAACATGTGCCCCACATTACAAGAGACTGAGTTGGACCATCCAAAAAGCGTTGGAGCAATAGGTGGTTATTAGTACGGGAAGCAGCCATATCAGAGTCGGTAGTTTGATAATCAATATGGAAAGCAACCATTTCAGCCAGGGTTGAGTCAAGGGCCATAACAATTCAGATTTGCCCCGAATGTACCTCAAACTCAAAGTGGTTATCGATCGCCAAGTCTGCAATACCAAGCGCCATCGTTCCAGCAACAACAATGGAGAATGCCATCTCAAGGCAACTCTCACCATCTCTAGAGGACTTGATGAAGCAGTTAGCAACGAGCAACTTGGAGTTCCAACAAAATATGAACTCCAACAATATGCAGTTTCACCAAAATATGAGCACCACTATCCAAGACATCAAGACGCAAATAGAACAGCTACCTAACATTGTGAGCCAATTACAGTTAGCCGGGTCTGACAACCTGCCCTCACAAACAATTCTGTATCCGAGGGGGAATGAGAGCGTAGTAACTTTGAGAAGTGGTAGAGAATTACAACAAATAACGTCGCAACAAGAGCCGAGACCGACTAATACCGACTTTGAGCTGGATGCTGACTCACAAGTACCGTAGCAAGAGAAGTATGTCTCATTGTCATTTCCAATCCAAACTCCTTTAGCGAGGAAACCTAAATTTGATGAAGAGCTGCTAAAGATGTTTCAGAAGATGGAAATTAACATTCCACTCCTAGATTCCATAAAGCAAATCCCTAAGTACGGAAAATTCCTCAAGGAGTTGTGTGTGCATAAGAGGAAGAAAAAGAAAGGACGGGTGGAATTGGGAGGCATAGTGTTGGTGTTGACCAGAAATGATGAATTCATTGCCAAAGCACAACAAGCACTGCCTAAGAAATGCCGAGATCCCAGAATTTTCTCTGTCCCTTGCACCATTGGTAACTGTACCTTTGCCGATGCCATGTTGGACTTAGGAGCTTCAATTAATGTCATGCCAACATCAATCTATAAATCCTTGAGTTTTGGTGACCTGGAACCCATTGGGATGACAATACAGTTGGAAAATAGAAGTGTTGTTCAACCCTTGGGCATTCTTAAAGATGTAGTGGTCCAAGTAAATGAGCTGATTTTCCGAGCCAACTTCTATGTGTTGGATATGGAGGATGAGACATCCAAGAAAGAATCCACCTTAATCCTGGGGCAACCATTCCTAATGACTTCCAGAACAAAGATTGATGTGCATGTTGGGACACTCTCAATGGAATTTGGTGACAACTTGGTGCAGTTCAATTTTTTTGAAGCTATGAAGCACCCCACCGAGGACCATTCACTCTTCGGCATAGATTTAATTGATGAGTTGGTTGGGGAGAACCTTCAACTAGATACCAGTAGTGATGATATTTCAATTTTTGCTGAAGACACTGATATAATTGACTGCTTAGGGTCTATAACAGATGAGGCCGATGATCATGAATCATGGGAACTACACAATCTTTCCAACTCTAAGGATGATATCACTAACCTTGCCGACTTGAGCCATGAGGTTGAATTGCTTGATTTATTGGACTAGGTATGCAAGTATGAAGATTCGAAATGTTCAAATAATGCAGAAGTCCATGTTGCCGAGATCGAAAAATAGTTATTAACGCAAGTGGCAACAATGTTCACTATCGAGTATGACTCGGCCAACAAAGGTCGAGATCCAAAGAAGGCCAAAGCCAACTCAGTTAAAAGGACAAGTATCGAGTCTGGCTTGATTATACATTCAAGAGCGGAAACCAACTCGGGTAGAAAAGATCGGAAATAAGCAGAAGCTGAGTTTGTTTTAGATGGCCACGTTTGGAACCTTGTTCCATCCCGATCCGACTCCAATACGAAGTAGAATGCTGAGTCTGACTCCAACCAGACAATAGCCAAATCCAACTCGACCATTTTGAGTTGGCCACGACAGCACAAGGCTGATAAGCGAGTTTTTAGTTGTCTTACACGCTTCAAATAAAAACTAAAGCTAACTATAGTATAGCTAACCCTAGGTCGATTCTCTCAAGGACACAATTTTAATTGTGAATAAGTGTGGAATTCGGAGAATTATGCAGAAACTGCTAAATGTTGTGAAATGTCGACTTGTTGTCGATCGGCTTATGTGTAATTGGGATGATCTCGGTGGGAGACTGACTAGAACTGCCAATATGATTCCAGATTAGACAGACGCAACGAAGTCAGACTGGACTCAGTCTTGGACTAGGAAGAACAGTAAATAAGGGGGTTTGTGTTTAAGTGTAGAAAAATAAACTAAAAGTACTGAGAGTAAACTAAACTATGCTAAACTAACTACTGTACCAAATCCGAATTCAACATACAAAGTTTACAAATTCTTTATTTAAGATTATACTCCGAATCAACCTTAGATTCTTACGACAATCGTCGAACATTTACACAATTGCTACCTCATCAATTGGTAGGGAGTATGTACTTGGTTGATTTTAGGTTCTCTACCTAACCAGATTATTAAACCAGTTCTAATCGGTCCTAGTCTAACATGATCTACCTCTAACAATGTGCAATCGCAGCAAGGTTAAAGCAGATTAACAGCACAAGAATTATAATCAGAAGATAGAAATGCAAACTGCTTATATTATTGAGAACAAACTCAGGTACAAGGTGAGAAATTCTGAGTTTCCAGAGAATCCACCTTACACGATGATCGCCTTGGAAGGACGGTGATAGTACACCATTGATGGCCAGACGTTGAGGTTTTCGCCCACCGAAGTGCGTTGGCTATACCGAGCGATCACCTCTGGAAGCTTCCAGCTTCCCAAATCCTGGTCCTATGCCTCCTCAATCGAGAGAGACACCTTACTAAAGCTTCGTGTACCACCGTGCTAGCTTGGAATGCTTGCAATCGTTGACGGTGCTAGGTCTAGAATTCCACTATTTTTTCACACTGAAGACGTGGCCTGGTGTGCTTTATTTATACACAAGTTGGGCAGCTATGACGCACCCCAATCCTAACATATTACAAATTTGAATTACCGATTACAGATTTTTCAATCCTAGGAGTTTACAGATTCCTCAATCCTAGGAGATTACAGCTTCCTTGATCCTATCATAATCATATCTGCATTACAGATTCCTTAATTCTAGCATAATCATATCTGTATTATAGATTACTTAATTCTAGCATAATCATATCTGCATTACAGATTCCTAAATTCTAGCATAATCATATCTGCATTACAGATTCCTTTATTCTAGCCACTGAAGTCGACTTTGGCTGGGAAGGCTAGTTTGGTCGAGACCGCTTCTACTAGTCGAGACTCGTCAATTAGGTTGGAATGCTCTTAGTTGGGCCGAGACATCCTTAGCTTGGGATTGTAAAATAAATCTACTCTTCTATTAGTTAATATCCTCACTTTAGTATAGATTTATATTTTTCCTATTTCTAGGCCCATAATTCGAATCTTAACTAAGACAAGACTCTTAACCACTAAATAGTCTTAATAATATCCATCTTAAGCCCTTGTGAGCTGTATAAAATATGACTCATCAGACCCCCACACTTACACTTTTGCACTCTTGGAAAAAATCATATTTGATCATTCAAGGAAATTGAAAGAGGAAATATGCTTTCAAATGAATATTTCAAGTTTAGCAAACAGATTAAGCATGCAATCATCCCATAGTCTAGAGTTCAAACAATTTATGAGAGTTACTTTCTTCATACCCAAAGCAAATAAGCAACCTGCAAACATTAAAGAGTAACTGAGAAGTGACTGAGCTCTTTGATGAGTCACAATTTGTACATCTTTTAGACACCTAAGAAGGAGGTTTGCAAGACTATTATGTGCTTAAGAATGGATTGTTAGCTAAGATTCATTCTATGGGCTTGAATACAGAGAAAATACAAATCTGTATTAATTCAGATTTCTTAGCTAATAAAAGTGTCACTCCTTCTTCTGCAGGTCAAGTCGTGTTGACCAGGGTCAACAAAAGGAGTCTCAGCCGAGATGAAGTCATCCTAGCCAGTCCGACTCCATCTCGGCTGGACCAGAGTCGTCTCGGCAACCCATGCCTTGCAGCCCAACAGCCCAGTAGAGAGGCTCAATTGTATTGACCATATCAGCTATCCAGCTCGGAGGCCATCTCAGCGTTAGCTCAGTTGCCATGTCACTCCTAGGAAATCTGCCATGTCACGTTAGGAGATCTGCATAGGGGTAGAATAGGATCTTCATAGTGTAATTCTGTTAGGATTCGTTAGGATTAGCATATCACAGCTCGTGTATATATAGGAGGAGCTGTGCACTTTTTACACGTTCTGTCTTTGAATTCACTTTAATTCCATACTCACTATACCCATTTTTCTCGCTCTCGCTCTCTCCGTTTTCACGGTGATGCACGGTGCTCATTGGCGTTTCTCTCGATTGAGGAAGTGCAGGTCTGAGACTGGGAAGCCGAAGTCTGCCAGAGGGGACCGATCAGACTACTGACGCACTCTGGTAGAGCTGATCCTCAGCATTCAGGCTAACGGAGGTGAACCACCACCATCAACCATGGCGATCGTCGTGGAAGATGGATTCATCTGAATTCAGAACCACTGTATTTGTATTCCATTTCTGTTAATCAATTTCATTCTGTAACTCTTATCTCCATTCTCTTCCTCTACTTTAATTCATGATTGGATCCACGATTGCAATTAAATTGTGAACAATGTTGAGCTAAGCCGATTGGAACTAGTTTAACTAATTTAGTGGGTAATCAATTGGCGATTGTTAACTGAGAACCTAAAATCAGCTCTGAACTTAATCTCTGCCAACTGATGAGGTAGCGATTGCATAAATCCTCAGTATGGCAATGGACGAACCTTTGGCGATTTCCATAAGACTTCCCAAGGTTGATATGGATTGAGAATTGGAGTGTGGGGCCTGGACTGAACTTGGATTAATGGGACTGAATATGAGCACAATTAGATAATAATAATAGTAGATAACTAGTAACAGTAGTGTATGTTTATTGCATTCATAGTCGTAGTCTATTTTCTGCATTATTTGCATTCCCAACCCCACTGTTTACTGCTTTTCAGTCTGAGACAGAGATAGTCCATCTCTATAGCGTCTGTCTGCACTCCACCGAGACCAAGCCGGATTATCTCTATTGGGATCATCTCGGCTCAGTCTCTGCCGAGAGCCGCTCGGCCAGTGCCGAGGGGAGTCAGTACTTTACACCTCAGATTCTTCGTCACTTCACTTAACACCAATTCACATCTGAACACATTGTGTCCTTGAGAAGAATGACCTAGGGTTAGCTATGCTATAGTTAGCTTTAGTTATTTGATAAGCGCGTAAAACGACTGTAAAAATACGCATCATTACTCTCTCTTAAGGCATATTCTCTCAATTTCTTAAGTGTTTGGGATTGTGTGTACGCTCAATCATCCCATGCAACCGGCACTATCGAACTTTGACTAGCCTCTCCTTCTGCACCTTGAAAATCACATGCAATCATGATCCTTAGGACTTCTTGTCATCTTGTAACATGGCCAAGGTTAAGGGTAGGATACACGATGGTAAGTGAGCTTTAGTAATCATAAGAAAGGGAGGAGCAATGGGGTATGAGTTTGCAGCATGGAGGGAATCTCCCAGGACCCTACTGTTATATTTAGATCATTCTTGCTTACCTCTTTTCTTCCCTTTTTCCACTTTTCTTTTCTTTTTCTCACTTCATGTTTTGTAGCTTTGTGTTGTATTTTTGCGGCAACTCTTAGCCTTTTGCTGTTGTTTCTTTCTTTCGATTTACCCTACACATTTTCTTTCTTTTTTTCAACTTCTTTACCATTATAGCCATTTTTCTTTGGGTACACCATTCTTGCTATGTCCTCGGGTGTCTCCCCCACACTTGAACGAGACCCATTCCCAACACAATTCTAAAGCTCCTCTATGCCCCTAATGTTGAGGTTGATCATGGTTTTTCGGCTTTGGCTTGTAATGAGCTATCATAATAGAAAAAATGGTTATTCAAGCTCAAAGGGGGTAAACAAGGGATAGAGTTTGCAAGGTAAGTCCATTTGGCTCGGGGCTTAATAGAAACATGGCCTAGATCATATCACTCCTGCATGCGAAACGACATGTATCCAGAGAGTCAAGGCAAAATCTAGAGTAACCAGTCATCATGAATGCAAATATCACATAATAAAGGAAGGAATGGCAAGATGTAAAGCCATTATGTATGCAAGGCTTGAAAATTCTCACACGGATGGTTGCTTAATCATTGAAGGTTCCTCTTTTTCAGTTTTTCAATCACTCAATGCCCAAAGATGTAGAAATTTCATTTCCTGTCAAGTTTGAAAAATCTTCCCTCCAAGCTCATGCATTCCATTTTCTGTTTCATTTTTACTTAAAGAAATCAATTTAGAAATTTTCAAAGTATTTTGTAGTAACCAATAACAAAAAATAAAAAGAACAAAATCAAAACAAAATTCGGGAAAACACCGAATTTAGTCTCGGTTTAGCTGGAAAACGCTTAAAAACTGAAAGCAAAAGCAAAATTATAAAGAAAAATTTGAAAGGCAAAATTAAAAGTCGAAAATTAAAAGTTGAACAGACGCCTTCCCCCACACTTGAAGGATGCATTGTCCTCAATGCATGACAGGAATATAGAGGGGGTTTGTTGACGTGTTGCTCAGGGCATGTTGGCCGTCAAGGCCAGTTTTAGGTGGTGCTGGCCGTCGTGGCTGGTTCTGTTAGGGAGATGCTGTCCACCTTGCCTATTGTGGTTGTTGGATCTTCATGGAAGATTTTGAGCTGCTACCCGTTGGCTTGGAAGGTGCTTCTTGTGAGTCCATCTTGTAATTCTACTACACCATAGGGCAAAGTTCCACCTGGAACGAAGCTTGCTAGCAATGAGCTTTAATCTTGAATTGAACAAGAGCACTTTCTGGCTGACTTGGATCTCCTTTCTCAAAATTCGACGATCATGGAATTGTTTGACTCGTTGCTTGTAGATGTGGGAGTTCTCATAAGATTCCAAATGGAGTTCCTCGAACTCTTAGAGTTGGAGCTTCCTTTCTTCCCCAGCTTGGTCGTAAGCCATGTTGCACTTCTTGACTGCCCAATAAGCTCGGTGTTTCAGTTCAACCAATAGGTGATAGGCTTTGCCAAAAACAATCTGGTAGGGAGACATTCCCAACAGAGTCTAGTATGCCGTCCTATGTGCCCAGAGCGTGTCTTCAAGGCGGCAGCTCCAGTCCTTACAACCGGGATTGGTCAGCTTTTGTAGAATCTTCTTGATTTCCATGTTGAATACTTTAGCTTGGCCGTTTGTTTGGGGGTGGTATGTTGTGGCAACCTGGTGCACCACCCCATACTTTTCAAAGAGGGAAGACATGGCTCAGTTACAGAAGTGACTTCCCTGGTCACTGATTAGAGCTTTCAGCACACCAAACCTGTAGAAGATGATAGACTTAAGAAAATTCACAACTACCTTGGCATCATTGATCTTGGTGGCCACTACTTCAACCCATCTTGACATGTAGTCCACGACCAACAGAATGTATGAGTATCCATTGGAGACAGGGAACAACCTCATGAAGTCAATTCCCCAAACGTCAAACACTTCACAAAATAGGATTAGTTGTTGGGGCATCTCATGTCGGTGGCTCATGGCCGTCCCTACTCTCTGACAATGTTCGCAGGCCGAGGCGAATTATGGGCATCTCGAAAAAATAATGGGCTAGTAAAACCCATAGTCTAGTACCTTTTGAGCTGTTCGAGTTGGTCCATGATGGCTGCCTCCAACTGCTGCATGACAAAAGTGGGGGATTGAGCTGATCTTAGAGTCTGGGATGCACCTACGAATGACTTGATCGCTGCCGTGCTTCCAAAGATACAAGTCATCCCATATATAATACTTGGCATCGCTCTTGATCTTCTCTTTATATAGTCAGGATGCCTCTGGTGGAAACTAAGATGCAACAATGAAATTGCATATGTGTGTGAACCATGGTGTAGATTTATCCATGTGCAATAGTTGCTTGTCCAGGAAATCGTATGGGATTGGCATCGGATCAGGTTCATGTTTAATCTGACTCAGATGGTCAGCCATTGCATTGTCAGTACCTTTTTGTCTCTGATTTCAAGGTTAAATTCCTGCAGGAGAAGCATCCACCAAATTAGTCGTGGTTTGGAATCTGGCTTCTTTAGCAAGTATTTCAAGGCGGCATGATCAGATAATATGATGACTTTGGAGCCAAGCAGATAGGAGCGAAATTTGTCAAAGGCAAATACTATTGCCAATAGCTCTTTCTCCATAGTCGTATAGTTTATCTAGGTTGGGTCCATGGTTTGAGATGCATAGGTGATCACGTGTGCAACTAGCTGACTCCGTTTCACTGGCCGAGAACGGCTTCGAGGGCCGAGTTAGATACATCGCACATTAGCTCGAACGGGAGCTCTTAGTTAGGTGCTTGAAGGATTGGCATAGATGTCAATCTGGTCTTTAACTCTTCGAATGCTTGTATGCATTCTTTGTTGAAAACAAACTCCACATCTTTTTGCATTAGTTTGGACAATGGCCAGGCAGTCTTGTTGAAACTCTTGATGAAATTTTCTAGAAATGAACGAACCTCTCACACAGAAGCGAGGTTGGGGGGAGATGTGATGATGTCAATCTTAGCTTTATCAACTTCGATCCTTCGACTTGATACCAGGTGGCCGAGCACAAATCCCCTTTGTTACCATGAAGTGGCATTTTTCAAAGTTCAACACCAGGTCGGTTTCTATGCACCACTTCAGTACTCGAGCCAGATTTCCTAGACATGCATTGAAAATGTCTATGTACATTGTGAAGTCTTCCATGAACACCTCCATGCAATCCTCTACTAAATCAGAGAAAATGCTCAGCATGCATCTCTTGAATGTGCTTGGGGCATTGTAGTGTCCAAACGACATTCTAGTGTAAGCAAATGTGTCGAAAGGACAAGTGAAGGTTGTCTTGTATTAATCTTCAAGCGCGATGTGTATCTGCATGTATCCAGAATATCTATCCAGGAAGTAGTAGTGGGACTTCCCGGCCAGCTTCTCCAAGGGTTGGTCTAAGAATGGCAAAGGAAAATGGTCTTTGCGGGTTGCTTGGTTCAGCTTCCTGTAGTCAATACAAACTCACCAACTATTCTGAACCCGTGTTGGTACTAGTTTATCATTCTGGTTCTTCATCATGGTCATCCTAGACTTCTTGGGTACTACCTGTACTGGACTGACCCAATTGCTATCTGAAATTGGATAAATGATTCCAACAACGAGTAGCTTAGTCACTTCTTTCTTTACTACATCCAGGATGGTTGGGTTCAATCTCCTTTGCTATTGCCTTACAGGGCGTGCTTCTTCTTTCATCAAGATTATGTGCATGTAGATGGAGGGATTTATTCCTGGAAGGTCAGATAATTTCCACCCTATAGCCTTCTTGTGTTGTCTAAGGACCTGTAGCAATTTCTCCTCCTATTCTCGGTGAACATTGCTGGCAATTATGACCAAGAATTATTGTTCATCACCTAGGTAAGCATACTTCAGATGGTCCAGTAATGGCTTTAACTCAATGGGTGGTTTTGGTGGAAAGACATCACCTATTGGTCTGGAAATTGTTTGGCTGACTCGACTGGAGTCGGGTACATGAGTTGCCAACATGATCCCGGCTTCTGATTGCTTCTCATACTGATTGACCGACTCTGTTTTGACTTTGATCCTGGCCTGTTTCCAGTCTTCTTTGGTCACATTGGTGTCGGCTCTTGTGACCAACGTGCTTTCGGTCTTCGTCCAGTCTTAACCCATGTTGGCCGGCTCGTTCTTAGCAAAAGTGTTTGCTATTTGTGCTGATTGTTATTTCATAGTCCTAGAAACGTAGACTTTTAAATGTTTTGAACACTCTGGTTTCTCATTCTTGCGAAATTGGTCAAATGAACCAATACTTTTAGAGTCGTGATTCAAGTGTGCAAGGGCAGTAGTAACTTTTGGGTCATGTACTTCCCAAGGTTCATCATAGTCAGGTTCCTCAAACACAAATCCCAAGTAGTCAAGTATATCAGTGTTTCCAGCAACTTGGAAGAATTCGGTATTGCCAATGTCCTCTTGCATGTGTTCTTCGATGAGTTCGTCGATCAAGTCAATGGCAAAGAATGAGGTGTCCTCCATAGGGTGCTTCATAGCTTCAAAAATGTTAAACTACACCAGAGTGTCACTAAACTCCATTGAAAGTGTCCTAACATGCACATCAATCTTGGTCCTGGTGGTCATAAAAAATGGTCGGCCTAGGATCAAGGTATATTCTTTTCATGGTGTCTCATCCTCCATATACAACACATAGAAGTCAGTTGGGAAGATTAGTTCTTCAACTTGGACCAAGACGTCTTCAAGAACACCTAGGGGTTGGACGACCCCTCTGTTTGACAACTGTATGGTCATCCTGGTGGGTTCTAGGTCTCTGCAACTCAAGGACTTATAGATTGACATCGACATGACATTTATTGAAGCTCCTAAGTCCAACATGGCATCGGCAAAGGTATAGTCGCCAGGGTTGCATGGGACTGAAAAGATTCTAGGTCTCGACATTTCTTTGGCAGGGCTTGTCTTGTGCCGGCAATGAGGTCGTCATTTCTGGTTAGTGCCGACACTATCCCTCCTAGTTCCACTCGTCCTTCATCTTTTTTCCTCTTGTGCACATACAACTCCTTAAGGAATTTTGCGTACTTGGGGATCTACTTTATGGTATCTAGGAGTGGGATATTGATGTCCACCTTCCAAAACATCTTCAACAACTCTTCATCAAATTCGGGCTTCCTTGCTGAGAGTGTCCGACTTGGAAATGGTACTAGGATGGGTCTAGCCTATTGTGGTTCTTGGGAGTCGGCATCCAGTTTTGACTCGGTGCCGGCGAATCTCAGTTTCTGCTGCGGTGCCGCTTGTAATTCTCTACGACTTCTTAGTGATACTATGCTCGCATTCTCTCTTGGATTTGGAATTGTTTGCAAGGGGAGGTTCCCGGATCCAGCTGATTGTAACTGACTTATAGAGTTGGCTAGCTGTCCCACTTGTGTTTTGAGATCTTGGACAATGGTGCTCATATTTTGCTAGAACTGTAGGTTACTTGCTGATAACTACTTTACCACTTCCTCCAACGATGGTGAGTCACCTTGTGGTGGCGTTTTCTACTATTGTTGTTGGAATGGTGGCACCTAATGTCTTGGATTTGGTTGTTGATAGTTGCCTTGGCTTTGAGGCATGCTTCGGTTTGAATTGAATCTTTGAGCTACATACAACCCTTGATTTGGATTTGGTCGGCATAGTGGCCGTCCAAATTGTTGGCCCTCAAACGACCGATTTTCATACGATTGCTTCCCGTACTGGTAGCCACCTATTGATCCAACACTTTCGAGATGATCTGGCTCGATTTCTTGTAATGTGGGGCAGATGTCAGTAGGGTGCTCCACTGAAGTAAATATACCACATGTGTTTACTGCTACAAAGGGTTGGTGTTGGCCGATGGCAAGCTACCTCACCAATGATGTTAACTTGGTCAACTGATTCTCGAATCTCGGATTGTCAATTGTACCTACTTTATTCACCATTCTAGGTGCTATGGTTCCTCTGGTTCCAAACTACTGCATGTTGTTGGCCATGTTCGAGATCAGATATGGTGCTGCTGTCGGCGTCTTGTCCATCAAAGCTCCTCCACTTGCAGCGTCAATCATACTTTGGTCCATCATCATCAAACCTTCATAGAAATATTGAATCAGTAACTACTCACTGATCTGGTGATGTGGACATGTGGCACAAAGCTTGTTGAACCTCTCCCAATATTCATGCAATGTCTTTCCAGAGTGTTGCCTAATCCCACAAATCTCCTTCCTTATGATCGTTGTTCTGGACGCTAGGAAAAATTTCTCTAGGAACATACACTTCATATCCCCCCAAGTATTGAAGAGAATCGATTGTAGATACAACCAATCTTTTGCAGCTCCATCCAGGGAGAATAGAAATGCTTTCATCTTGATGTGGTCTTCTAGTCACATTTGTGGTCTCAACGTGGAACAAACAACGTGGAACTCTTTTAAGTGCTTGTGAGGATCTTCACTTGTAAGACCATGAAACATAGGTAATAAATGAATTAGACTGGTCTTTCATTCATAACTTTGAGCTGGCTCTAGTGGTGGACATTGAATGCACCACGATTGATACACCATGTCCAGTGTGGCCAACTCCTTTAGTGTTCTATCATTGTTCTCCATTGATCCTGCCTCTTGGTGCTCAGAAAAGTTAGATTCAATAGTAAAATTACTATTCTTAGAATTCCAAATAGAATCAGAACTACTGCTATCAGGTGTTACAGTATGCCTAACTTTCCATAAACAATGCAAAGTTCTCTCTATCTTAGGATCAAAAGCATGCAATGGCTTGGAACTATTTCTAGTCATGCATCATTAGTTATGTAGAAAGAAGTAAAATGCAAGACAAAATGCATAATAGAATGCAGAAAAGATAAGATGCAGTATAAAAAAAATGGACTGGATATACCCAGACGACTCAAACAAAAGACACACCTTATAATTTAAAAAACAAACATAGCATTCCACAGAGTCGAGGTTTGGCTTAAACCAGTTTTGGCACCCAAAGACACAAAGAACTTGTGTCCTTGGCAATGGTGCTAATTTGATAGGCAAGTTTCCAGTCGTCTTACATGCCACAAATAAATACTAAAGCTAACTATAGTATAGTTAACCCTAGGTCGATTCTCTCAAGGACACAATGTGTTAAATTGTGACTAAGTGTAGAAATTAGGGTTTGTGCAAAAAACACTAAGTATTGCAGAATGCCGACTTGATGTCGGTCGGCTGGTATGTGAAAATACCGACTTGGCCTCAGCAACGCTAAAGCCGGCCTGCTCTCGGCAATCCAGTCTCGGCTAATAGGGAACTGATCCGGTTTCAGCCGAGAGTAACTTAGACGTGACGGAGTCGAACTAACTCGGTCTCGGATTCTGGAAAAATAGTAAATAGGGGGGGTTATGTTTAAGTGTAGAAAATAAACTAAGTGTTGAAAAATAAGCTAAACTAATCTATACTAACTAATGTACCAATTCGAAAGTCAACATACAATAGGTTACCATTCTTGCTTAGAATTATACTCAGAATCTAATCAAAGTCAGAATTGCAAACTAATTATATTATTGAAAACAGAATCGAATAGAAAGGTGGGAATTCAGCATTCTCTAGAGAGTCCGCCTTCCACGACGATCGCCAATGGAAGGAAGGTAGTGGTGCACTAGTTATGGCCAAATGTTGAGGTTTCCGTCCACCAGAGTGTGTTGGCTATATCGAGCGATCACCTTCGACAACTTCCAGCTTCCCAAATCCTGTCTTGTATCTCCTCGATTGAGAGAGACACCTTACAGAAGCTTCATGTACCACCGTGCTAGCTTGGAGCACCTACAATCACTGACGGTTCTAAGTCTAGAATTCCATTATTTTTCCACTCCAATAGCATGCTTTATTTATACACAAGTTGGGCAATTGCGGCTAAACCTAAATCTAATCCTATAGAATCGTTGATTCCTTGATCCTAGTAGATTTCTTTCTTAGTTACCTGAATTACATATTTCCTTGATTCTAACAGATTTCTAGCTGAGTTACTTGAATTACATATTTCCTAATTTACTCTTCCAATAATCATGTGTTATTCCTTGTTTGTTAGAGTGATTTCAGTCACTGATATCGGTTCTGGTCGGGACCGCTTCTTTTGGGCCAAGATGCTCTTTTTGGGCCGAGATACTCTCGGCTTTGAGGCCTACAAAACAAGTCCGATCATTTATCAGTTAAAATACTCATTTTAGCACAAATTCATATTTGTCCTATTTCTAGGCCCATAATTCGAATCACTAAATAGTCTTAATAATACCCATCTTTAACCCTTGTGAGGTGTATAAAACTTATCAGTGCACTATGCTTTAGAGGCGTCTCTTTCAATCGAGGAGGTGCAGGTCAAAAATTGGGAAGCCAAAGATTGTCAGACTAGACCGATTGGTCAGCTAATGCACTCTGATAGACCTGATCCTCAGCATCCTAACTATTGATGGTGAACCATCATCGCTCTTCCATGGCGATTGTTGTGGAAGGTAGAACCATTGAACTCATGCCCCGTGTTTGCACTCTATTTTCAATAATACAAGTAGTTTCTATTGCTTATTTCTTGATTAAGAATCCTACATTTAATCTGCTTTGTTGTGTCGCGATTGCACCTTGTTAAGTAGATCAATGTTAGACTAGGCCAATTAGAATTGGTTTAACAACTTAATTATGTAATTGATTAGAGAACCTAAAATCAACCCTGAGCTTAATCCCTACCAACAAATGCGATAGCGATTGTGTAAATACTCGGTATGGCAGTGGAGGAATGTTTGGCGATCATCATAAGAATCTCAAGTTAATTCAAAGACGTAATCTCAAATAAAGAAGTTGAATCGACTTGTTTATTGGGACTCAGTATTAATGTAGTAGTAGTAGTAGCCTAGCTTAGGTTGCATTTACTTTCATACATAGTTTAACTCCTATCTTTACTTCCTTGCCACCAAAATCCCCCCTATATCCTATAATTCAGCCCGAGATCAAGTCTAGTTTGACTGTTGCATTTATCCGAGATTGAGTCTAGTCTGACTCTATCACGTCTGTGTTTATGCTCAACCAAGACCGAGTCAGATCCATCTCTGTCGAGATCGGATCGACACTCGTCCCGCGAAAGCACGAGTCGGCATTTCACATTTAGCGTTTTCTGCATTAACTCTATTTTCCACACTAAGCCATGATAGAACACATTGTGTCCTCAAGAGAATTCGACATAGGGTTGACTATGCTATAGTTATCTTTAGTTACTTGATGCGTG
The DNA here is from genome assembly GCA_025330945.1 of Mucuna pruriens. Lineage (NCBI taxonomy): Eukaryota > Viridiplantae > Streptophyta > Magnoliopsida > Fabales > Fabaceae > Mucuna > Mucuna pruriens. Next base: position 1,584,079 of record JAENHJ010000173.1, on the reverse strand, counting down.
TAAGACAACTGTAAAACCACGTTATCACTTGCTAACCGAGAGTGACAAGACTTGAGAGTAGGGCTCTTTGTGATCCCACTTGTTAGGCGAGTAGTGGAGCTTGCTAAGTGAGTCAGACAAAGAGAGTTGGAACTCTCTGTTAAGGGTTTCACTAAGCAAGCTGGTGTCTAACTAAGCAAAGAAAAGTCTTGAAGTGTTGTGATCCAAACTCATTCAACCAGAAGTGGCCCTATTGAGAAAAATAGAGTTGTATGCACCTCATGTCTTGAGTGTTCATTGGGCGAGGGTTGTGCTTTTCTAAGTGAAGGTGAGTGTAGGACCCTAGAGTCTTGATTCGTTGAGTGAGCAAGGAGTCCCACTAGACAAGGGTGTGCATAGATCTTGGTGTGGCTCTGATTCGTGGAGTGAGAGAATATACTTGTTGAGTGAAAGCTGAACTTAGATCCCTTTATGTATGAGCCTAAGAGAGGTGTGCATTGATAGCTTGTGTATGTTATACTTTTGAGTTATGATGTAAATTGATTGAGATATATTGTTATTGCATTAAGAAATGAGCACAAGAAATAATATGAGAAAATGAATAATGATGAATGGTTATTAGACGAGTTTTCTTGACCAAGAATTAGGAAGAAAGGAACTTAGATAACCCTTATTAGGTGAGCAACCTAGGCCTATGTGTGGGTGGGAATGGTGCTTACTATATGGGTTGTGAGATGAGGTACCTAACCTGCGGCGAGTGAGCATGGTCCTTATTGGCCCAATTTAAAGAGAAATTATAAAAATATGAATTATGTGACATTCATCATATAGTGTAACTTGTTTAAGAGAAAGTAGACATAAGCCAAAGAGTAAGGTCATTGGATCTATTGGGGGCTACACAGTATGGAAACCCTAATGGTCGTGACTGATCCCACGAGCTGAGGCACACGATAAAAGTAGAGTAGGTCCTAACGTGCTATTACAGGATATCATGCTAGCATGGTATAGCTAACCGATAATGTTTTTTTTTGTCGTGGTAGCTTTTATCAAATAAAAACCAAAGCTAACTATAGCATAGCTAACTCTAGGTCATTCTTCTCAAGGACGCATTGTATTTGGTTGTAACTAATGCAGAATTAGAAATTCATATGGAAAATGCTAAGTATGTAGAATGGCGACTTGTGCTTGGCTGGGACGTGTATCGATTCGGTCTCAGCAAAGATGGATCTGACTCGGTCTTGGTTGAGCACAAACATGGACGTAACAGAGTTGGACTAGACTCGGTCTTGAACAAACGCGACAGAGTTGGACTAGACTCGGTCTCGAACTCGGTAAGGAAAACATAAATCTATGCTAAAAAAGAGGATTTTAGCTAATAAAAAGATTGGATTCATTTCTATAGGCAAAGCTAAGGATTTCTCAGCCCATTAAGAGCATCTCGGTCCAGGAGAAGTTGTCCCGACCAAACCAACTCTTTCTTGGACCAGACTGGCTCCTCAGCCTAGCAGCCTAATAGAAGAGCGTGTAGCCCAAAAGCTAATCATGCCAAGGCACTCTTTGAGTCTAGCTTAGTTGCCACGTCACTCCAGGAGAAGCTTGCAGCACAAGTACGATCACTTAGGAGGGTAGAAAGGTCAAATAAGAATCTATAATTCACTTAGGAAATTTGTTAGGATTAGACGTGCATCACAAGGAACCTATTCGGTATATATAGGGACCTATTGCAGGTTTTAATGGGTTGTTGAATTTATACTTTTATACATTACCATTTACACTTCATCTTCTCGCTCTTGCCCTCATTCTTACGGTGGTGCACGGTACCTCAATGGCGTCTCTCAATCAAGGAGGTGTAGGTTAAGGATTGGGAAGCTGACGATTATTGAAGGTGATCACTCGGTATAGCTAAGACACTCTAGCGGACTAGATCCTTAACATCCTAAGTATTAGTGGTGAACCATCACCAACCTTTCATGGCGATCGTTGTGGAAGATGGAGTCCATGAATTCACTTCTTATATCCATACTCTGTTTTAGTAATACGATTGGTTTGCGTTTCTTATCTCTTAATTATGAATCTTGTTTTTAATTTGCTTTACTGTGTCGCGATTGCGCATTGTAGAAGTGGATCAACATTACACTAGGCCGATCGAAACCAGTTTAACAATTTCATTAGGTAATCAATTAGAGAACCTAACGTCAACCATGTGCTTACTCCCTATCAACCAATAAGGGAGATTGTGTAAATCCTCAGTATGGTAGTGGACAAATATTTGGCGATTGTCGTAAGAACCTTGGGTTGATTTGGAAATGTAGTCTTGAGTGCAAAATCGAGAACCAATTGTTAGTTGAACTTTGTATTGATACAGTCATAGTTAGCATAGTTTAGCTTGCATTTACTTTCATGCTTAGTTTACTTTTTGTTTACTTTCCGCATTTCACTACAAAGCCTCCTATTTTCTGCATTTTAGTTTGAGATCGAGTCCAGTTCAACTTCATCGTGTCAATTTGTGTCCGAGTCCATGCTTAGCCGAGACCGTGTCAAATCTGCCTCTATCGAGATCGGATCAAATCAGTCTTTTCCGAGAACAAGTCGACATTCTACACACTTGGTGTTTTCTACATTAACTCTGATTTCCACATTAAGCATAATAGAACACATTGTGTCCTTGAGCGATTCGACCTAGGGTTACACTATGCTATAGTTAGCCTTAGTTTTATTTGATGCGCGTGAGACGACTAAAACATGAGTTATCAAATTAGCGCCGTTGTTGGGATAGAGTCTATTTTGAGTTTGAGAGTCTGTGAGTTTAAGCCGAATCCTGAGTCTATGGAATATTGCGTCTGCTATTTAAGTAAAAGAGTTTATTTTGAGTTTGTGAGTCTGTGATTGTTTTCTTTTCGGCCGCATTTGAAAATAATATAGCATGCTGAATAAGTGTTGAATTTTCGTTCCATGAGTTTCACTGTTGAAAAAAAAATAGCGCATACACCCTTATTTTTTTTCTTTTCTACACAATAGATTTTGTTTCTGCTTGCATAGCTGACCACTAATTCTCTACATAATTGACTCAAACCTTTTTTTACATATTTGACATTCATTTTTTTGCATATTTGATTCTGCAATTTTCTGTATAATTTTTTATGATGCATGACTAGGAGTAGTTCTAACCCATTACATGCTTTAAATTCTAAGATAGAAATAACTTTACGTAGGTTAAGGAAGGTTAGGAGTACTGTAGTAAGTAATAGCGATAGTTCTAATTTTGCTTCTAATTCTGCTTCTAACTCTAATAATAGTATTTCTGCCACTGATGAGTCATATTTTATACACTTTATGTAGGCTTAAGATGGGTGTTGTTAAGAATGTTTAATGATTAAAAGTCTTGTCTTAATCAAGATTTGAATTATGGGCCTAAAAATAGGAGAAATACAAATCTGTGCTAAAATGAGATTTTTAACTAACAAAAAGGTTAAGACTTGTTTTATAGGCCTGGCCCAAGTCATCTCGGCCCAAGCCGGGAACATCCCGACCAGTCCAGCACTCCCGGTCAAGCCGACATCAGTGACAGAAATCTTGCCTAAAAATCACTCTGGCAAGAATGCAGATATGATTTGCCAAGATTAAGGAATCTGTAATGCAGATATGACTTGCTAAGATTAAGGAATCTGTAATGCAGATATGATTTGCTAAGATCAAGGAATCTGTAATGCAGATATGATTTGCTAAGATCAAGGAAACTGTAATTCGGGTAACTAGGAATGCAGATATAATTCTGCTAGAAATTAGGAAACTGGGAAACTCCTAAGATTGAGGAGATTGTAATCTGTAATTCGAATTGGAATCTTTAGGATTTGAATTTCTGTTATTAGGATTAGATTTAGATTTATCCAGCTTGTGTATAAATAAGCATACCAGGCCACGTTTTCAAGTGTGGAATTTTCAGCAGAATCTAGAGCTAGCGTCGTCAGCAATCGTAGACACTCCAAGCTAGTACAAAGGTACACGAAGCTTCAATATGGTGTCTCTCTCGGTCGAGGAGGTACAGGATCAAATGTATTAGGCCAGATTTTAATTCATAGGACTGAGCTGGCTCAAGCTATGGATACTGGATACACCAAGGCTGGTAAACCACATCCAGCATGGCCAACTCCTTCAAAGTTCGATCATTATTCTCCATTGGGTTCGACTCTTGAAAATTATTTAAACCAAAACTACAATCAAGGTTAATGTTAGACCTACTGCACTCAGAAAAATCAGAATAGTTGGTGGCTGATAAGCGGGTTTTTAGTCATCTTACGCGCATCAAATAAAACTAAAGCTAACTATAGTATAGCTAACCTAGGTCGATTCTCTCAAGGACACAGTGTGTTCAGATTGTGCTAAGTGTAAACATCAGAGTTAATGCAGAAAATGCTAATTATTGTGAAATGTCGACTTACTGCCGATCGGCTTAGACAGACGCAGCGGAGTCAGACTAACTCAGTCTCAGACTCTAGAAAGCAGTAAATAAAGGGGGGGTTGTGTTTAAGTGCAGAAAATAAACTAAGTGCTGAAAGTAAACTAAACTATACTAAACTACTCTATACTAACTACTGTATCAATTCGGGAATCAAAAACACATCACAGCTTACTATTCCTATTGGGAGTTATATCTGCATTATAGATTCCTTAATATTAGCAAATCATATCTGCATTACAGATTCCTTAATCTTGGCAAATCATATCTACATTCTTGCCAGAGTGATTTTTAGGCAAGATTTCCGTCATTGATGTCGGCTTGACCGAGAGTGCTGGACTAGTCGGGATGTTCCCGGCTTGGGCCGAGATGACTTAGGCCAGGCCTGCAAAACAAGTCTTAACCTTTTTGTTAGTTAAAAACCTCATTTTAGCACAGATTTGTATTTCTCCTATTTTTAGGCCCATAATTCAAATCTTGATTAAGACAAGCCTTTTAATCATTAAACATTCTTAACAACATCCATCTTAAGTCCACATAAAGTGTATAAAATATGACTCATTAGACCCCCACACTTACACTTTTGCACTCCTGGGCAAAATCAGATTCGAGCATTGAAAGAGGGACTAGGATTTTCAAATAAACTCCTCAAGTTTGACAAAACAGCTTAAGCATGCATTCACCCCAGAATCCAGATATTCAAACAATCTATGAAAGTTACTTTCTCCACATCCAAAAAAATGAGCAACCTACAAACAGTAAGAGTAACCGAGAAGTGACTAAGCTCTCTCAAGACATATTCTCTCAATCTCTCAAGTGTTTAGGTTTGTATATACACTAGATTCTGAATTCAACAACCTTCTAAGGCGTGCACTAGGTCCCTAAATATACACGAATGCCCTAACAAACTTCCTAATAGAATTACATATTTGAATTACCTATTCTATCCTTTTGATGATTATCCTTCGCTGGAAGCTTCTTCCAAGGGTGACGTGGTAGTTGAGTTGGATTCAGCTGAAATGAGTGTGCCTAGGCTGGGTCAGTCTAATTAGGCCACTTCCCTCTTTAGGCTCTACTAGGCTACAAAGTCGATCGGTCTGGGAAGGAGCCGGTCTGGTCGGGACAGCTTCTCTTGGGCCGAGACTCTTAATGGGTTGAGACGTCCATTGCTTGGCCTGCGAAATGAGTCAAATCTTTTATTAGCTAAGATCCCCAAAGTAGCACAAATTTTCCCTATTTCTAGGTCCAAAATCTGAATCTTAGCTAAGATGTGATTCTTAACTACCAAATGATCTAAAAAATACCCATCTTAGACTCCTGTGAGGTGCATAAAATACAATTTATCAGACCCCCACACTTACACTTTTGCACTCTTGGGCAAAATCAGATTTGATCATTCAAAGGTTTTGATAGAAGAGACGAATTTTTTTCGAATGAATTTCTCAAGTTTTAACAAAATAGCTTCGACACATATTCATCCTAGAATCAAGATATTGAAGCAACCAACGAAAATTTACTTCTTTCACATCTAAGGCAAATTAGTAACCTATAAACATCAAAGAGTGATCGAGAAGTGGTAGAGCTCGCTCAGGAAGTATTCTCTCAGTCTCTCAAGTGTTTGGGTTTGTATATACACTCAAAACATCCTATGCCAACTGGCACTACCAAGCCTTGACTAGGCTTTCCTTCTACACCTTCAAAACATATGCAATATTGATCAAAAGGACTTTCTTTTCGGCTGGTCGACTAGGGTTAAAGGTAGGGTACAAGATGGTGAAGTGAGTTTGCTAACCATAGGGAAGAGAGGAGTAATGGGGAATGAGTTTACAATATGAAGGGTATCCCTATGGGCACTACGAGTCTTTTCAATAACATACTTGCTCATTTTTTTCTTTCCCGCTTGAATTTTTCTTTCTTCCTCTTCTCACTTTTTGTTTTGCAGCTTTGTGCTACATTTTTGTTACAACTTCTAACTTTTTGCTACTTTTCTTTTCTTTGTTTCGTCCTGCAATTTTTTTTCTTTCTTTTCTTTTTCAACTTTTTTAGATACACTACTCTTGCTATGTCCCCGGGTGTCTCCCCCACACTTAAGCAAGACCATTCCCAAAAAGATTTCAAAGCTCCTTTGACCCCTAAGGTTGAGGTTGATCATGGTTTTCCAACTTTGGCTTGTAATGAGCTGTCATATCAGAAAAGTGGTTATTCAGGCTCAAAGAGGGTAAGCAAGGGATTTATTTATGCAAGGTAGGTCCATTTGGCTCGTGGCTTATTAGAAAAATGGCCTAGATCATATCATTCCTGCATGCGAAACCAGGTGTATCCAGAGAGTCAAGGAAAAATCCAGAATACACAATCACCATGGATGCAAACATCACACAAGAAAGGAGAGAATGGCAAGATGCAAAGCCATTATGTATACAAGGCTCAAAAATTCTCACACAGATGATTGCTCTACCACTAATGGTTTATCTTTTTCAGTTTTTCAATCACTTATTGCCTAAGGATGCAAAAATTTCACTCCCTATCAAGTTAAAAAATCTTTCCTCCAGGGTTATGCATTGCCTCTTACCATTCCATTTAATCTTAAATAAATCCATTTAAGTTCTTTTTCAAAGCATTTTCTTCAACAATTAGAAATCAGAAATCAGCTAAGGAAAACAAAGTAAATAAATGAAAGCAGTAATTAAAACAGAACCGAAGTCGGTCCAAACCTAATAGAGATAGAACTAGAGCTTGCACAAACTCGACGAAAACAACTTAGGAAAATGAACTAAAACTAAAATTAAAGGAAAACGAAAATAGGGACAAAAACATAAAAACACAAATAGAAAAGCAAAATGAAAACAAAACGAAACCGCAAACAAAAGAAATAAAATGGAGCCGGCGTTGACTTGGTTCCTCCCCCCACACTTGAATGATGCATTGTCCCCAATGCATGCCAAGAATGTCGAGGGGGGGGGGTTATGAGGCTTTGCTCAAAGGCTACCATCCGACATGGTCGTGTTTGTCAGCGGGATGGTTTCAGCTTCACTTGACTAACTCGGTCTGGATTTGGCACTTAGGGTGTTTTTTTTAGGGTGGAAAGAATGTGCAATATCTAATATCCAGCATTTTTGCTCTGCTCCTATTATCTATAGCTTGGGGGAGCTTTTTCCTCATCCGTCTTGGTAAATTCAATATCATATCTCCTAGTGATTTCTTCAGAAAAAAATCTAAACAGTGAATGCTCGACCAGGTGGCCATAGGAACTTCTCGGTTTCATCAGAACTTGAAACAAGTCTTCCTTATGCTCCACCTGGAGCTGGCTCACTATAATTATTGGAACCTGGAATCGCAACACCCTGGATGTCAAGAGGGATTTCTCGATTACGACCTCGACAATATAATTAACAAGATTCTTAAAATCCAAATTTCCAAAGAATTCAAAGTGTTAAGTCAATTCAGGATGCAAATTGACTGCGACATGGAATGGCTGCACCATGGATGGTACTGATATTGATTCTGCTGCTAGTGAGGGAAGTGAAGGAGGTTCATTCGCGAATTCCTGACTTGACTGCTGGGAATGGATTCAGCTTTTCAAATGTAGTGTTGGATGGTTGAGTGTCATCTTGGTTGCCCGATTGTAGAGTCGGTTACTCTCGGCATCCGTCTGGTGTTGGCATTGGCTACGGAGAACTACCTCGACTTTCATTTGATATCGGCCACCCAGGTTGGACTTGGCTTTCATTTCCATGCTTGAGTCGGATTTGGATGGCGCTAGCTTGTGGACTCTATTGTCCGAGATGGAGTCGGACTTGTCATATGTCTCTTTGTGTGAGTCGATTTCGTCTTGTCTCGACATTAGTTGGTCGACTCGGTCTGGATTTGGCACTTGGTTTGTCTAGTCAATCTCAGGTTTGAATCGAACTTGGTATCTGCCTTATTGCTCGAGTCACTCTTGACTCTTGTCAGATGTTGGCCTTGGTTGGGTGAATCAGACTCGACAGTTAATATTGTTGCCACTTGTACTGGTAACGACTTTTTGGTCTCGGCTACTTGGACTCTAGGCTCTAAGCACTCTAGTTCCTCATCGTACTTGCATACTTGGTCAATTAAGTCAACAAATTCAGAATTGTGATCCAAGTTGGCAAGGTCAGAAATATCAACTTCAGAGTTGGAAAGATCCAGAACATAAGCCACAAAATTATTAACAGAGTCCGACACCTCAGTCTCATGATCCGAAACTTTAGTTATATTGACATTGTTAGAATTATCAACCATATCAGCAAGATTCAGAACTTCAATCTTATTAGCATGATCTAGACCCTCAACCATAAAGTCGACAATTTTAGACATAGTCACATGGTCCGATATATGACCCACAAACTCAACACTTTTAGTCATATTAACACTATTTGAGTTATCAACCATAGAATCAGCATCCTCGGCCCTTTCAGAAAGGTCAGCATCAGCATATCCAGGATCAACAATCTTGGCATCAGCACATATGGGATCAGTAATGTCAGCATCAACACTTGCGGGATCAACCATCTCGACCCTGTCAACAAGGTCCAACATAAGCAGAACATGATTGATAACCTCAGCCACCTTAACCGAATTATTAACCACGGAATTAGCACTCTTGTGCATCTCAGTAGAGTCAGACACATCCACCATTGAGGCAAAAACATTAGTAATCTCAATAGAGGCCAAAACATCATCTACAAAGTCGGCTACTTCAGTCATCTCATTGCCACTCTTTATAGTTGTGTCACTCATAGTTTCTTCCTGTGGACTGGGGATGGTTTGAGAAGGACTACGTCCAAATCTCTGGGAATGTAGCTGATTTATGGTGGCGATTAATTCGGAAATTTTTTTTTGCAAATCCTGTAGATCCTAGAGTGTGGTACACATATCCTCTTGGAATTCCATGTTGCTTATGGGAATTTGTTTGCTTATGGACACCATGGTTGATACATCATAGCATCAATGTGCAACTTATTCCCTTTGGTTCGAATAGTAGAATCGCTAGTGGAACCAGGATCAAAATTACCAAGATCTCAATAATTATAGTACTAGTATCAGAATTATCAAGATGAGAAGAATTAGGATCGGTACTAGTATCAGGATGCACAAGTGTTATTAATAAAATTAAAAACCAAAAAGAAAAACAAAAGGATAACAAAATTAAAACAGAAAAGAATAAGGAAAAATAACAGAATCAAAAATAGAAAAATAGAAAAATAACAGGTACATAAATAGAAAAATTAGAAAGAAAACGAAAATAGAAACATAAAAGTAGAAAGACAGAAATGCATCAGAATTAAAAATGAAAGATAACAGAATAATCATAAACTGGTCAGGATGTTACCACAGAAAAAATTATACATAAAATGCAGAATTGCAAAATCCAAAAATGCAAAAAAATTAAATTCAAATATGTAGAAAAGTTAGAGTCAGTTATGCAGAGCAGAAAATGTAATCAACTATGCAGAAGAGGAAAATAAGAGGTTATGCAGAAGGAGAATATGCACTATACTCTTTTTTTTCAAAGCAGAGCTCACGCACAAAACTTTAACACAGTTTCAGCATGCTATATTATTTCTAGACTCAACAAACTCAAAATAGACTCTATGACTCAATGATAGACACAACATTCCATAGACCTGGGATTCGACTTAACTCAAATTTGGCACACAAAGACACAAAAGAACTTGTGTCCTGATAATGGTGCCAAATTGATAACGTGTTTTTACAGTCATCTTATGCGCATCAAATAACTAAAGCTAACTATAGCATAGTCAACCCTAGGTTGAATTCTCTTAAGGACACAGTGTATTCTATTATGGCTTAGTGTGGACAACAAAATTTTTTGCAGAAAAAAGTTAAGTAAGTAGAATGCCAACTCGCTCTCGACAGAGACGGATCTGGCACTAACTCGACTGAGCTATATCCGACACTGTCTCGGCTAAGCGTGGACTTGGACACAAATAGACACGATAGAGTCGGACTAGACTCAGTCTCAGACTGAAAGTAGTAAATAGGGGGAGTTGGATTACGGAAATGTAAAGCATAGTAAGTAAACTAAGTATAAAAGTGAATGAAATTAAAACTATACTGATTAACTATTATATCAACACAAAGACCAATAAGCAATTAGTTCTTGGTTCTTTCCTCAAGCTTGTGATTCCAAATCAACCTAGAGTTCTTACGACAACTGCCGAAGGTTTGTCCATTGCCATACTGAGGATTTACACAAATACTACCTCATGAGTTGTCAGGGAGTATGCACATGGTTGATTTTAGGTTCTCTTAGCGATTACCTAATTAAGTTGTTAAACTAGTTCCAACCTGCCTAGTCTAACGCTGATATACTCTTACGAATGCACAATTGCGACACAGTGAGAGCAGATTAAAAGTAGGATTCACAATCAAGAGACAAGAGACGAAAACCAATTATATCATTAAAACAAAGTATTGATACAGGGAGTGAATTCATGGACTCCGTCTCCCACAACGATTTCCATGCAAGAACGGTAATGGTTCACCAATGATAGCTAGAGCGTTGAGGATCTAGTCCACTAGAGTGCATCGGCTATACCAAGCGATCACCTCTAATAACTTTCGCCTTCCTAGTCCCTAGCATGCACCTCCTCCATCGAGAGAGACACCACTAAGGTATCGTGCACCACCGTGAGAATGAGGGAGAGCAAGAAGATGGAGCGAGTGAATATGGATAAGATTCTGAATTCAACAACCTTCTATGGCATCCACTAGGTCCTTAAATATACATGACTAGGTTCCCTGTGACTTACGCTAAACCCTAACAAACTTCCTATTAGAATTATAGATTCTGAATTGCCTATTCTACCCTTTTGCTGATCATCCTTGCGTTGCAAGCTTCTTCTAAGGATGACGGGGCAACTGAGTTGGATTCAGTTGAAATGAACGTGTCTAGGCTAGGTCATTCTAAATTGGGCCACCTCGCTGTTTGGGCTCTATTGGGCTACAAAGTTCGCCAGTTTGGGAAGGAGCTAGTCTGGTTGAGACAACTTCTCTTGGGCCAAGACTCTTAATGGGTTGAGATGGTCATTGCTTGGCCTACGAAATGAATCCAATCTTTTATTAGCTAAGATTTCCAAATTATCACAAATTTATATTTTCCCTATTTCTAGGTCCAAGATCTGAATCTTAGCTAAGATGTGATTCTTAACTACCAAATGATCTAAAAAATACCCATCTTAGGCCCTTGTAAGGTGCATAAAATATGACTTATGAAGGAGCATTAATGGATAAGATGTTAGCAGCAATAAGGCACCTGATCTCTAATATGGCAAGCAACACACAGCAATTTGGGATCAGTGGAGCCAGCCCATCCCGGATGGTAAATGAAGGTGGTGCAATTGACAATCTGAGACTAGAAAATCAATTGACTGAATTGACATCACTAGTAAGGCAACTTGCTATTGGACAACATCAACCGAGTATGGCAGCAAGAGTTTGTGGTATTTGTACTTTTGTGGAGCACCCCACCGATATGTGCCCAACATTGTAAGAAACTGAATCAAACCATCTTGAGAGTGTTGGATCAATAGGTGGATATCAGTATGGAAAACAACCATATTAGAGTTGGCCATATGATAGTCAACAAATTGGAAGGAAATGGTACCAACCAAATCCGAGTCAAGGGCAATACCTAGCTCTGAAATCCAGACCTAGCCAGAATACGCCTCAAAATCAAGGTAGCTATTAGTCGAATCTGTCATAGATGAATTTGATTATGATAAATTATGGGAAGTACAAGATCTTTTCAACTCCAACGATAATGATATTGACGATCTTGCTTACTTGAATCTTAATTCTAAACTCATTGATTTAGTAGACCAAGTGTGCAAGTATGATGAAAAACCGGAGTGCTCAAAGAGTGCAGAAGCCCAAGTTGCCAAGACCAAGAAGCCCTTACAAGTGCAAGTGGCAACAATTTTTTCTACCGAGTATGATTTGGCCAACAAAGGCCAAGATTTGATGAAGACCGAAGGCGACTCGGTCAAAGAGATCAAGGCTGAGTCCAACTTGAATATACAGCCGAAAGCCGAAAGCTACTCGTATAGTGAAGACCAGAAGCAAGCCGAAGCCAAAGCCAAAGCAATTTCATACAACAGAGTTCAAAACCTAGTTCCATCCAGATCTGACTTCAATGTGAAGAGAAAAGCCAAATCCAACTCCAACAACTAGACAAGAGTTGAATCTAACTCGGCCAATCTCAGTCGAAAGTAATCAAAGGCCAAGATCATGTCGGCACACCTGGTGCCGAATCTAAACCAAGTCGGCTAGTTGAATCCAAAACCAACTGATAATACCTCTTCGTCTCCATCACCGCCCGCAAAGCTTAAGCCATTGCCAAGTCATTTGAAGTACGCCTACCTAAACTATGATCAACAATTCCTTTTAATAATCGATAACAATCTCCACCCAGAGTAGGAGCAAAAACTATTTCTTGTCCTGAGGGAACATGAGAAGGCAATTGGGTGGAAATTATTTGCCCTTCTAGGCATAAACCCCTCCATCTACATGCATAGAATTTTAATGAATGAGGAAGCCCATCTAATAAGGCAATAGCAAAGAAGGCTGAATTCAACCATCCTAGACATGGTCAAGAAGGAAGTGATGAAACTACTTGCCGTTGGAATTATCTATCCCATCTCGGACAGCCAATGAGTTAGTCCAGTACAAGTAGTACCCAAGAAGTCTAGGATGACCATAATGAAGAACCAACATGAAAAGTTGATACCAATGCAAATTTAGAATAGTTGGCGAGTCTGTATCGACTACAAAAAATTAAACCAAGTGGCTCACAAGGACCATTTTCCTTTGCCTTTCATTGACCAAGTCCTGGAAAAATTAGCAGGAAAATCTCATTATTGTTTCCTGGATGGATTCTCCATATGCATGCAAATCCAAAGAGCACCTAAAGATCAACACAAGACTACCTTTACCTGCTCATTCGGCACCTTCGCGTACACATGCATGTTGTTTGGCCTGTGCAATGCGCCAAGTACATTCCAATGTTGTATGACCAGTATCTTCTCGAACTTGCTATAGAACTTCATGGAAGTCTTTATGGATGACTTCATGATGTGTGCTACATCATTTGATACATGTCTGGAAAATCTATCCAAGGTGTTAACTAGACGCATAAACACAAATCTGGTGCTTAACTTTGGAAATTGCCATTTCATGGTGATTTAGGAAATTGTGCTAGGACATTTTGTATCCAGTAGAGGCATTGAGGCCGATAAATAAAAAATCAACATTATGAATTCCCTTCCTTACCCCACTTCTGTGTGGGAGGTTTGCTCATTCTTAAGAAATGTAGGGTTCTATTGAAGGTTTATCAAGAATTTCAGCAAGATTTCCCTGGCATTGTCTAAGCTGCTACAAAAGGATGTGGTCTTCAATTTCGATCAGCCCTATGTTGAAGCCTTCCAGGAGTTGAAAACCCGACTTACATCTGTACCTATTATCCAAGCACCCAACTGGGAATATCCATTTGAGCTTATGTGCGATGCCTCCAATTCTGCACTTGGAGTCGTCTTAGGCCAGAGAGCCAGAGTCGCCATACATGCACATGTGATTGTGTATGCATCCAGAACAATGGATCCGACTCAGTTGAATTATACCACAACCGAAAAGGAGTTGCTAACAATTGTGTTTGCCTTGGAAAATTTTCGTTGTTATTTGCTTGGCTCCAAAATCATTGTTTTCTCTGACCATGTTGCATTGTGATTATTGCTAAAGAATCTTGATGCGAAGCTGAGGTTGGTTCGATGGATGCTTCTTCACCAAGAATTTGACATAGGAATTAGGGATAGGAAAGGTGCTGAGAATTCAATAGCAGACCATTTGAGCCGAATTGAGAGGGAGAGCGATCTCATGCCCATCTGAGATAAATTCCCTAACGAACAACTATTGTAGTTGACCAAGATCACACCATGGTTTCCAGACATTTGTAATTTCATTGTTGCATCTTAGTTTCCTCCAGAGGATCCTGATTGTACAAAGAGAAACATAAAAGTGATCTTTATCTTTGGAGACTCTATAATGATCAAGTCATTCGTAGGTGCATTCTGGATTCCGAGATCAAATCAGTCCTCCAATTTTTTCATGCAGCATATGGAGGTGGCCACTATAGATCAACATAGGGAGCCCGAAAAGTGCTTGATTGTAGGTTCTACTGGCCCACCATTTTTAGAGACACTCATCAATTTGTCTCCACCTGCGAACAATGTCAAAGAGTAGGGATTGCCATATGTAGAAGGCATGAAATGCCCCAGTGATTGATAAGTCATATTTTATACACTTCACGAGAGCTTACGATGGGTATTATTGAGACTCTTTGATAACTAAGAATCACATCTTAGTTAAAATTTGAATTATGGTCCTAGAAATAGGAAAATATAAATTTGTGCTAAAATGAGGATTTTCACCAATAAAAGAGTGGATTTATTTGGCACGTCCAAGCTAAGGATGTCTCAGCCCAACCAAGAGCGTTCTGGCCTAATTGAAGCGACTCGGCTCAAAAGAAGTAGTCCCAACCAGACTAGCCTTCCTGCCGAAGTTGACTTTAGTGGCTAAAATCACTCCGACAAGAATGCAAATATGATTATGCTAGAATTAAGGAATCTGTAATGCATATATGATTATGCTAGAATTAAAGAATTTGTAATGCATATATGATTATGCTAGAATTAAGGAATCTGTAATGCAGATATGATTATGATAGAAATTAGGAATCTGTAATGTAGATAAGGTTATGATAGGATCAAGGAATCTGTAATTTCCTAGGATTGAGGAATCTATAATCTCCTAGGATTGAGAAATCTGTAATTAGTAATTCAAATTTGTAATCTACTAGGATTAGGGTGTGTAGCAACTGTGCAACTTGTGTATAAATAAAGCACGCTAGGCCATGTCTTCGGTGTGGAAAAACAGTGAATTTCAAGACCTAGCACCACCAGCGATTGTAGGTGTTCCAATCTAGCACGGTGGTACACAAAGCTTCAATAAGGTGTCTCTTTTGATCGAGGAGGTACAAGACCAGGATTTGGGAAGTTGGAAGCTATTGGAGGTGATCGCTTGGTATAGCCGATGCACTCCGGTGGACGGTTGCACTCCAGTGGACGGAAACCTCAATATTTGGCCATCAGCGGTGCACCATCACCGTCCTTCCAAGGCGATCATCATGGAAGGCAGATTCTTTGGAAACTTTGAATTTCTCACCTTGTACTCGAGTTTGTTTTCAATAATATAAGCGATTTGCATTTTTGTCTTCTGATTATAATTTCTGTGCTTAATCTTCTTTAACCTTGCCGCAATTACACATAGTTAGAGGTAGATCACATTAGACTAGAGCTAATTGGAACTGGTTTCATAATCTGGTTAGGTAGAGAACCTAAAATCAACCGAGTACATACTCCCTGCCAACTAATGAGGTAGCAATTGTGTAAATCTCGGTATGGCAATGGACAAATGTTCGGCGATTGTCGTAAGAATCTAAGGTTCATTCGGAGTATAATCTTAAGTAAAGAATCTATAAACTGATTGTGTGTTGAATTTGGATTTGGTACAGTAGTTTGTTAGCGTAGTTTAGTTTACTTTCAATACTTAGTTTGTTTTTCTGCACTTAATCAAAAAACCCCTGTTTACTGTTCTTCCCGGTCCGAAACCAAGTCTAGTCTGACTCTGTCGCATCTATCTAAGCTGGAATCATATTGGTAGTTCTAGTCGGTCTCCCATCGAGATCATCTCGGTCGCACTTAAGCCGGCCGATAGTAAGTCAACATTTCACAACATTTAGCAATATATGCATAATTCTCTTGATTCCACACTTAGTCACAATTAAGTACACTCTGTCCTTGAAAGAATTGACCTAGGGTTAGCTATACTATAGTTAGCTTTAGTTTTATTTGATGCGCGTAAAACGACTAAAAACCCGCTTATTAGTGACCAATTCTGTTTTGTGAAATTTCTTATGTTTGGGATATTGATTTTATGAGGCCATTCCCAGTCTGCAATGGATACTCTTACATTCTGCTTGCTGTTGACTATGTATCGCGATAGGTAGAGGCCATAGCCACCAAGACCAATGATGCTAAAGTTGTTGTGGATTTTCTGAAATCCAATATCTTTTGTCTGTTTGGTGTGCCGAAAGCTCTCATCAGTGAACAAGGGAGCCACTTCTGCAACAAAGCCATGTCCTCTCTACTCGACAAATATGGGGTGGTGCACCAAATTGCCACAACATACCACCTTTAGACAAATGACCAAACAAAAGTATTTAATAGGGAAATCAAGAGAACACTACAAAAGATGGCGAATCCCAACTAGAAGGACTGGAGCTGACTCCTTGAGGATGTGTTCTAAACACACAAGACAGCATATCGGACTCTGTTGGGGGTGTCTCCCTACTGGATTGTCTTCGGTAAAGCCTGCCACCTACCGGATGAATTGGAACATCGAGCTTATTGGGCAGTCAAGTAGTGCAATAAGGCCTACGACCAAGCCGACAAGGAAAGGAAACTCCAACTACAAGAACTAGAAGAACTCTGGTTGGAAGCATATGAGAACTCCTGGATCTACAAGCAAAAAGTCAAGCAATTCCATGATAGCCAGATCCTGAGGAGGAGTTCCAAGTCGGCCAAAAAGTACTCTTGTTCAATTCCAGATTAAAGCTCCTCGCAGGTAAGCTCTGCTCCAAATGGGATGAACCATTTGTTATCTCTAATGTTTTTCCCTATGGTGTAGTTGAACTCAAAGATGAAATTACAAACAGCATCTTCCAAGTCAACAAGCATCAACTGAAAATTTTCCATGAAGGTCCAGTACTGATAGTAGGCGAGATGGAGAGCATCTCACTAGTGGAACCGGCCATGCCAGATGAAACACCCTGAGCCAACCTCAGAATCCCCTTGATTTTCATGCCATGCATTAAGAGCAATGCATCATTCAAGTGTGGGGGCAAGGTTTAGTTATTCCGGGCTTGTTCAATTCTGTTCTTACAATTGCTTTGATTAGACTCCTTGACGAATCCATTTTGTTTCTTTCTTTGCTTTGTTTTTTCATTTTTTTTTCTATTTGTGTTTTATTATATTTCTGTTTCAATTCGTGTCTTTATTTTTCATGTTTCACTATGTTTTCCCTAGCTGATTTATGATTTCCGATTGCCGAGAAAATTGCTTTGGAAAAAGAATTAAAATGGATCTCTTTAAGATTAGATGGAATGGTAAAGAGGCAGTGCATAACCCTGGAAGAAAGGTTTTTCAACGTGACAAGGAGTAAAATTTTTGCATCCCTTGGCAGTAAGTAATTGAAAAGTTGAAAAAGATGGAGCCTTAGTGACAAAGCAATTATCCGTGTGAGAATTTTGAGCCTTGTACATAATAATGACTTTGCTTCTTGCCATTCTCTCCTTTCTTGTGTGATTTATACATCCATGTTACTAGTTACTCTAGGTTTTGCTTCGACTCTCTAGATACACCTTGTTTATCATGCATGAGTGATCTGATTTAGGCCATCTTTCTTTACTAGCTACTGGCCAAAGAGACCCACCTTGTAATTGAATCCTTTGTTTAACCCCTTTGAGCCTATATAATCATTTCTTGATATGAAATCTCATTACAAGTCTAAAGCCGGAAAAACCATGATCAACCTCAACTAGAGGGATCAAATGAGCTTTGAAATTATTTTGGGAATAGGTTTGGAATAAGTGTGGGGGTGGCACTTAGAGACAGTTCGAGGGTGGTACATTTGGAAAAAGAGTAGTGTGTTAAGAAAAAGGGTTGATGAGAAAACAAAAAGAAAGGGGTATGAAAAGATAAGAAAGAAATATAGGATGAGTCGAAGAAAAGAAAAAGTAGCAAAAGCAAAAAGTTTTGAAAAAAAAAATTGCAACATAAAGCTGCAAAATAAAAAGTGAGAAAGAGAAAAAAAAGAATGTAAAAGGGAAAAGAAGAGGAGTGAACAAAGACTTGCAGGTTCGAGGGGATAACCCTCATGCTTTCAGACTCATTCCCCATTGCTCCTCTCACCCCTCTAGTTGTCAAAAGCTCATTTGACCATCCTGAACCCTACCTTACCCTGTCCATGTTACAAGCCTGAGAAAGTCTTATTGATCACTATTGCATGTGTTTTTGAAGGTTTAGAAAGAGAGTCTAGTCAAAATTTTGTAGTGCTAGTTGACATAGGATGTTTTGAATGTATATACAAACCCAAACACTTGAGAGATTGAGAGAATATGCCCTGAGAGAGAGCTCGATCACTTCTTGGTTACTACTTGATGTTTGCAGGTTGCTTATTTTCCTTAGGTGTGGAAAAAGTAACCTTCATAGATCGCTTGAATGTCTTGATTTCAGGATGAATCCGTGCTTAATCTGTTTTGTCAAAACTTGAGAAATTCATTTGAAAATACATCTTCCCTTTTTCAAATTCCTTGAATGATCGAATCTGACTTTGCCCAGGAGTACAAAAGTGTAAGTGTGGGGTCTGATAAGTCATATTTTATACACCTCACAAGGGCTTAATATAGGTATTATTGAGACCATTTTGTACTTAAGAATCACATCTTAGCTAAGATTCAGATTATGGACATAAAAATAAGGAAAGTATAAATCTGTGCTAAAAAAGAGGATTTTAGTTAATAAAAAGGATGGGTTCATTTTTGTAGGCCAAGCTAAGGACGTCTCAGCACATTAAGAGCATCTCGATCCAAGAAAAGTTGTCCCGGCCAGACCAGCTCCTCAGCCCAACAACCTAATAAAGGAGTGTGTGACCCGAAAGCTGATCCAACCAAGGCACTCTCCGAGTCCAACTCAGCTACCACGTCACTCCAAGAGAAGCTTGTAGTGCAAGTAGAATCATTTAGGAGGGTAGAAAGGTCAAATCAGAATCTGTAATTTAGTTAGAAAATTTGTTAAGATTAGATGTGCATCACAAGGAACACATTCAGTATATATAGCGACCTAGTGCACGTTTTAATGGGTTATAGAATTCAAACTTTTATCCATTACCATTTACGCTTCATCTTCTCACTCTTGCCTTCATTCTTACGATGGTGCAAGGTACCTCAGTGGCATCTCTCTCGATTAAGGAAGTGCAGGTTAGGGACTGGGAAGCATACGGTTATCGTAGGTGATCGCTCGGCATAGCCAACACACTCTGGTGGACTAGATCCTCAACATCCTAATTATTAGTGGTGAACCATCACCATCCTTCCATGGTGATCATTGTGGAAGATGGAGTCCATGAATTCACTCCTTGTATCCATACTCTATTTTAGTAATACGATTGATTTGCGTTTCTTATCTCTTAATTGTGAATCCTATTTTTAATCTACTTTACTGTGTCACGATTGTGCATTGTAGAAGCGGATCAGCATTAGACTAGGCCAACCAGAACCGGCTTAACAATTTCATTAGGTAATCAATTAGAGAACCTAACGTCAACCATGTGCTTACTCCATGTTAACTGATGAGGTGGTGATTGTGTAAATCCTCGGTATGGCAGTGGACGAATGTTTGGCGATTGTCATAAGGACCTTGGGTTGATTTGGAAATGTAATCTTGATTGCAGAATCGAGAACCAATTGTTAGTTGAACTCTATATTGGTACAGCCGTAGTTAGTGTAGTTTAGCTTGCATTTACTTTCACACTTAGTTTACTTTCCGTGTTTCACTACAAACCCCCCTATTTCCTACATTTTAGTCTAAGACTAAGTCTAGTCTGACTTTGTCGTGTCTGTCTATGTCCGAGTCCACGCTTAGCCGAGACCGTGTTGAATCCGCCTCTACCGAGACTGGATCAGATTAGTCTTTGCTGAGAGCAAGTCGGCATTCTACACACTTGACGTTTTCTACATTAACTCTGATTTCCACATTAAGCATAATAGAACACATTGTGTCCTTGAGAGATTTGACCTAGGGTTACATTATGCTATAGTTAGCCTTAATTTTATTTGATGTGCGTGAGACGACTAAAACACGAGTTATCATACCTCATGTGGAATTTTCTTATAATCGGGTATTCAATACTACCACTTCTTATTCAATCTTCGACTTGGCTTATGATTTTAACCCCTTGTCCCCACTTGATCTGTTTCCTTTACTTGTTATACTTAACTATGGTAACGATGAAGGCTTGTCAAAAGCACAGTTTGTTAAAAAGTTGCATGATAAGGCTTGGTTGCACATGGAAAGGAAATAAGAACAATATGCTAGAAGTTCCAACAGGGGGAGGAAGGAAGTTCTGTTCAACGAAGGAGATTTGGTGTGGGTGTATTGGAGGAAAGAAAATTTTCCCCATCTAAGAAGATCCAAACTCCTACCATGAGGAGATGGCCCATTTAAAATATTGAAAAAAAAATGACAATGCTTATCTAGTACATATGACCTAAGAGTTTTAGGGCAATAATACCTTCAATGCCATTGATTTAACTCCTTGTGATGCAGTTGTAGAAGAGCCAAAAAGGGAAAATTATCTTCAAGTAGGAAAGGATGATGCATGTATGGAAAGGGAAAACCCTATACTTCAAGGACCCATCACCAGGGGAAGGTTGAGAAGGATCCAAGAGGAAGTTCAACACTAGTTGACCACTCTCAAGGACCAAGGAGAAGGCCACGAAGGTTTTATTGTATATTGTGTGACCAACTACCTTGAAGGCAATGTATAGGGCTGGAAATACTTTGTATCTTTGTACCTTCTTTTATGTAGCTTGTAGTATAGGATATCCTCAAGAAAAAGGCCATTGGATGGCCCAAGCTACTTTGCCATTTTCAATCTTCAAATCTGTGGCTAAGTCTATTCTTGTTTTGGTTACTAAGCTAGGGTGAGGGCTAGTTTTGCTTATTAGACCCTATATGTTCTAGACATTGCCATGGGCCTTAGGCATGATTAGTGAAGCCCTCTTAGTCACTAATCATGCTATAAAAGGATCACCCATGCAAGGGTGTAAGAAATTTTGATTCATTTTTTTTCCTCAAGGAATAGAGTAATGTCATTACACTTTTTAGAGAGTTCTCTCCTTCTTGGATTGCTCAAGAAACCCATTCTCATAAAGCATCCATCATGCTCATGGTGCATCCCAATTCTCTTACCTAGCCCCAAAAGCTAGTGGGGAAACCCCTTTCTTCCTTCACCACAGTTTTTGTTTTCTTCCTTTTACTTGTTTCTTGCTTCTGCATAGTCTTCATAGGCTTTCTTGGAGGATTGTTAACTGATTCTTATGAGTTCTGGTGGGAGGTTAAGTCCAACCCTATCAGATGGGGTGCATATATCTAATTAAAATGGAATCTATAGGTTTATAATCCATACACATCCTTTTTAGGAACTAGGATTATAAGTATTGCACATGACTCTTACTTTTCCTTACCAAACCTTTATCTAGGAGTTGTGTCACTTGTCTTTGGATCTCCTTAGATTCTTCAAGATTGGCCCTATATATAGGACGGTTGGGCATTGAAGCAATTGGCATGAAGTCAATTTGGTTCTCTATTCCACAAATAGGTGGCAATCATTTAGGCATCTCTTTTGGAAAGATGTCTTTGAACTCTTCCAGCATCCTTTCAAAAGCTAAAAGCAAATTTTTTAATGGAGAATTCAACATAAGACACATATCAGTAAGCCAAAGTAATAATGGTTCTTTTTTATTCAAAATAACTTTCTTTTTATTAATTTCGTACTTACTAGTATACTTTCATTTGTTACTTTTCTTTTCCTTTTTTCTTTGGTTTTGTCACCTTTTAATTTTTTTCTCTTTCTATTTCATTTTTTTTCTTGTTTTTGTTTTTTCATTTTAATTTGATTCTCTATAACTTCTATAGGAGTTAAGGGATTTGAAATTACCTTATATTGGGATTAATCAATCCTAACCTAACACAATCCAAAACCTCAAGTGAAATCATAATCATGAAAATGAGTCAAGAATTAAAAAGAAAAGAAAGGCATAACAGAATTTGCAAAAGAAAAAATTCAAGAACTCAAACCTGACCAAAATTATGGAACCTACAATTAATAAGAAAGACTAGCCTTCCATGGCAATCATCATAGAAAATGTAGCACAAACACAATGAAAACCTAGAAGAGAATAGAGAATATAGAGGAAACTTATGATCCAAGAAACCTTCAAAAACCAAGTGTGAAAAGTCTCCAAAGGTGCTGATACGATCCAAATTGTAGAGCTTAGGCTCTTGAACACACTTGATTGGAATCACACTCATGGATCCTTTTAACTCCACCTAAATCCTCAACCTATCACAATTGTCACTACCATGTAAAGAATAGAAATAATTTTTAGCTGGTTTTAGGAGTAAGTAATTCGCAAAATTTAAAGATAGGGTAAAGAGAATAAAAAATAGAAAATGGATAGAGTTTAGAAAGGGCTCACCACTAATTTTAGGGAAATCATATAAGAAAAATGAGATTCGCCATAAGCTTTATGAAGAACTTGATGATAATTAAGTGTTCTAATCCAAGAATAAGACGAGAGTAACTCTCTCATTTGCTAATCAGTAATATCATTCAAAATGAACCAATGTTCCCTACAAAATGCCTAAGCTCAACTATTTATACATGCATAAGACACGAAAGTACTTGAATAAGCCTAATTGGGCCTTGGGTCGTGACTTGTAAAGGAACTATAAAAAATATCACAGTAGAGACTCACCTAGTGGTCATACATCCATAAGCAGAATGCTCTAAAGTAGATGCATCCAATAGACTCCAAGCTTAGTCCAAGGTCTAGAGTTGTCCCAAGGAGTCATCATCCAAACAAAAATGATCCAAGAGGTCCATCCCTCAAAATGTTTCTCCCATCGTCCAAAGGAAGTCATAGTCCATAGACATTGAGTGCATCCAAAGGCATTAAGCACGTCCAAAGGACTCATCATCCAATGAGCACCAAGGACCATCCAAAGGATGCTACCGTCCAAAAGACCCATAGGCGTCCAAAGAGTGCCTTACATGCATAGACTTTAGATGTGTCCAAATAATGCCTACGTCCATAGACTCTAGTTGCATCCAAAGGCCAAAACTAAGGTTTTTAATACAAAGCAAACAAACTAAAAGGAACTATACAAAGTCCTATAACTTATATGGAGGTGAATTTTCTTCCTTGGGTCTTCGTAAGTTCAGTATCCCTTTCCATGCTCTTCATGCCTTTCGTAGTTCATAACAAGTGTCAACCAATTTCTAGCTATCTAAAACTAACAAATGCTCTGAATGATAAGGAAGTTGTTATGGAATAGAGGATTTTGTCAATACCATCTTATCTTACTGATTCTTCACGACCATCATCCTAAACTTCTTTGGCACCACTTGCACCAAACTCACCCGTTGATTGTCTGAGATGGGATAAATGATCCCAACTGCAAGTAGCTTTGTGACGGTTGGAAATAGTCTTAGCTCCCTCCAAGTTGACCAAGTTGGTCTCAGCCCCCTCCTCTATGTTGGAGTCTGTCTCGGCTCGCTACAAATTTCTAGAGTCGGTCTCGGCCGGCTTCGTACCTCTAGAGTCAGACTCGACTTTCTTCTTACCCTTGGAGTTAGACTGTCCGGTTCGTCTTTCAAAATTTGGTCTTGGAATCAAACTCAACATTTACTATGATTGTCATTCTTGTTGCTCCCGGCTTGCTGGTGTCATCAACTGGGAACTATGCATATTAAAGATACTTCGAGACTTCATCTATCCTGCATCTATAGTCAATTACATCAGAAATATAGTCCTCGGGGTTAGAAAAACATTGTGTGTGGGACAAGCTATCAAAGTCGACTATTGCCTCAACAAGTTCAAATAAATTGGCACTGCTAGTGTTAACTCGCATGTGCTCTTCAAAGAGCCCAATGGTGTCAATGTTGAAGATGGAATGATCTTCGGCGGGGTGTGATGATGGTCGTTTTTAGTCGTTTCAACGCGCTTATCAAATAACTAAAGCTAACTATAGTATAGCTAACCCTAGGTCATTCTTCTCAAGGACACAGTGTGTTCAATTGTGATTTAGTGTGCAGCAAACGGGAGTAGAATCTCAGTGTAAAATACTGACTCGTCTCGGCAATGGCCGAGTTGCTCTCAACAGAGACTGAACCGAGTCGATCTCAACAGAGACGATCCGACTTGGTCTTGGTTAAGTGCAAACAGACGCTACAGAGGTGGACTATCTCTGTCTCAGACTTAGAAAGCGGTAAACAAGGGGGGGTTGGAATGCAATTGGAATCAAAACAGAGGTTAACTATAATCAAATACAATTACGCTACTCCTAATGCTATTGCTATTACTGTGTTCATGTTTAGCTCCAATAATCAAGGTCTTTCTGGTTCAATCACTCCAATTACAGTCCTCATCAGCCTCTAGTGTTCTTATGGCAATCGCTAAAGGTCCGTCCCTTACCATACCGAGGATTTACACAATCTCCACCTCATCAATTGGCAGAGATTAAGTTCAAACTGATTTTAGGTTCTCGATTAACTATCGTTAAGTGATTACCTACTGAATTAGCTAAACCAGTTCCAATCGGCTTAGTTTAACATTGTTCCGTTACCAGGTGCAATCGCAACACAGTAATTGAACTTAAATTTGAGGAATGCAATGGAGTTCAGAATTCAGAGAGCGCTTATAATATTGAAAGCAAAATACAAACACAGGGCCTGGATTCGATGATTCCATCTTCCACGACGATCGCCATGGACGACGGCGATGATTCACCTCAGCTAGCTAAGACGCTGAGGTTCAGGTCCACCAGAGTGCGTTGGTGCTCTAATTGGTCTCCTCTGATAACCTTCGGCCTCTCAGTTCTTAGCCTGCATTTCCTCAATCGAGAGAAACGCCATTAACAGCACTGTGTACCACCGTGAGCGGAGGAGAAGAGAACGAGAGAATTCGAAATTATGAACGCGGCAAAGTTTGAATGCCAAAAGCCCCTATTCGTTCAGAGTTCTATCTATTTATACATGAGTGGACACAACTAACGATGCTAACAGAATTACATGTACAATTCCTATTCTACCCTTGATGTGACTTGCGTTGCAAGCTACTCCAAGAAGTGACGTGAGGCTGAGCTGGACCCAAGGTAGTTCTGATTGTTGACGTGGAGTTCCACCTGGATCTACCTGACTGGGCTCCCTGCATGGGTTGAGTCTTGGCCTAGCCGAGAGGCTCTCGGCCTGGGCTTCTAGTGGCGGGCTGAGTTTGGCTGGACCTGCAATGAAGAGATAGTTAGCTAAAAACCTTGATTAAGCACAGATTATGTTTTACTCAAGTTTAGGCCATTAATCTGGATCTTAGCTAACAGTCATCTTTTGAGCTCGTGAGTTGCTCAATGGTGCCCTTCTTAGGTCCACTTAAGATGTACATTTGATGACTCATCAGGGTGCTTTAGTGCTTCAAAAGTGTTGAATTGCACTAAGTTGTCCCTGAACTCCATTGAGAGGGTTCCGGCATACATGTCAACCTTCGCCCTTGCCCTCATCAAGAATGGTCGTCCTAAAATCAAAGCAGATCCTTTCCTACACACTTCATCCTCTATGTCCAGCACATAGAAGTATACTAGAAAGATCAAATTGTTGACTTGGACGAGAAAATCTTCGAGCACACCTATAGGTTACACAACACTCCTATTGGCAAGTTGGATTACCATCCTTGCTGGCATAACATTGATTGAGGCTCCTAAGTCCAGCATTGCATCGACGAATGTACAATTAATGATGGTGCATGACACAGAGAAAATGCTTGGATCTTGACATTTCTTCGACAAGATTCATTGAACTCTGGCACTAGCATCTTCATGTTTGATTAGTGTTGACACGATTCCTCCCGTCTTGACTGCTCCCTTCATTTTTTTCGTTTTGTAGATGTAGAGTTCCTTGAGGAACTTAGCGTACTTGGGAACTTGCTTAATTGCATCGAGAAGTGGAATGTTAATTTCGACCTTCCCTAAACAACTTCAGCAAATTTGCATCGGTCTCAGACCTTCTTGTCGTGACTATCCTAGTGGGAAAAGGTAGTGGGACGCTCCTGGCCAGTTTCTGTACATAAGAGTTGGCTCCCGGTTTGGTCTCGGCTTCGGCTAGTTTCTGATTTGGCTGAGGTGCTGGTTGTTGCGGCAATTCTCTACCACTGTGTAATGTCACAATGCCTAGTCCTCCCCCTTTCGAATTTGAAATAGTTTGTGAGGGGATGTTTCTAGAACTGACCGACTACATCTAACTTATAGTGTTAGCCAACTACCCTACCTGCATTTTCAAATCATGTATTGTGGCAATGAGGTTATGTTGAAATTGCATGTTACATTCAGACATTTGTTTCATCCAGTTTTCCATTGTGAAAGAATTATCTCTTGGCATTTTTTGTTGCTGCTACTGACGGAATGATGGTGCTTGGTATCTCGAACCCTGCTATTGATAATTGCTCTGACTTGGACCCAACATGCTCCCGACTGGTCCAAACCTTGGTGTTATATGTTGCCCTTGATTCAGATTTGGTTGATATGGCTACCTCTAGAATTGTTGATTATCATACTTCCAATTTGGATATGGTTGTCTTCCATATTGGTACCTGCCACCTACTGCTCCAACGCATTTAGTGCTCTTTGACTTCGTTTCTTGCAAATTGGGGTACATATCTATAGGATGCTCCACCGGGGTGCAAATTCCACATACGCGCTATGTGTTTTGTTGATGCTGCTCGACAACAAGCTGCCTCACAAGTGATGTTAGCTTCGTCAGTTGATTATCCAGTCTTTGATTGTCAAATGTGCCAACCTCCCTCACCACCCTTGAGGTGACTGCTCCTCCTCTGCTCCCGAATTGTTGCATGTTACTCACCATGTTCGAGATTAAGTGTCTTGCTGCCGCTGGGGTTTTATCCATCAATACTCCCCACTTGTTGCATCTACCATGTTCCTATCCATCATCAGCAAATCTTCATAAAAATACTGCAATAAAAGTTCTTCGTTGATTTTGTGGTGTGGACATGTGGCACATAACTTGTTTAATCTTTCCCAATATTCGTGTAGTGTGTTCCCCAGAGTGTTGCCTAATTCCACATATTTCCTTTCGGATGGTCATAGTCCTGGACGTCAAAAAGAATTTCTCTAGAAACATCCATTTCTTGTCTCCACAAGTGTTGAACATGATCGGCTGTAAATACAGCCAATCCTTCGCTGCTCCATCTAGGGAGAATGGAAATGCCTTCATTTTGATATAATCTTTTGGGATCCCTTGTGACCTCATCATAGAACAGACCACGTGGAACTCCTTTAGATGCTTATGTGGATCTTCACTTACAAAGGTGTGAAACTTGGGCAACATATGTATGAGTCTGAATTTTAGCTTGTATGACTAAGCTAGCTCCAGCTACGGATATCAGATGCACCACTGTTGGTATAACACAGCCAGTGTCACCAACTCCTTCAATGTCCTATTGTTATTCTCCATCGACTCTGGCTTGTATAAAGGGTTACCTGCAATATCAGGCTTATATTCAAAAGTATCATATTCGAATACAGGTTAAAACTACTGCTACTATTACCTAAGTGAATAATTTTGGTTTTTCTGATCCTATTCAATGTTTTATCTATTTTAGGATCTAATGAATGCAAACTACTAGAACTCTTACTCCTAGTCATGCATTCTAAAAATTTACCATGCAGACTAACAACATATGATTATAATGCATAAAATTTAAATGCAAAATATAGAGAAAATTTAGCAGAAAACTAAATGCAACCTACAATATAGATATGTATGCAAAAATTGATTACACACTACCGAAAAAAATTATGCGAAATTCTACCGAGATAACTAAAGAGACAATTATGTCGAACGATAGACAAATGCAAGGTACTGTAAACCGAAAGTTATGCAGACTTTAAATGTAAGATTACAAAAAGAGAATTATGCAAAATATGCAAGAAGTCAAAAAAACTTTATTGCAGAAAAATCATTTACAAAGTACAGAAAAGAAAATTACACAGAAACTACCAAATATGAAAACAAAATTATACTGAACATAAAACTTAGAAATGCTTGGCTGAGCAAAACATGTCACACATGGACTTGGCTATATACGCAAACTAAACCTGTCATACACTAACCTCACACATACAGATCTGGCACATGCAGAATTCAGTAATACAGACTCAACACATGCAAGAGATTATTACAACATAAGCAGAAACTCAAAATACGCATGCATACAAACTTAGACTCAACAACAGGACATACTCAGCATGCATTAAAACAAAGATTTTGACTCGAACTGGAGCAGAAACATGAATAACAAACTCACCATTAGAAACAACACAAAACTGCTAGCAACGAAACAAATTGATAATTAGCAAACTCTTAGACTCATCAACTAGTAAAAGAAAAACACTCAACAGTTACTCAAGAATAGATATGTCAATTATTACAAGAATAGACTCGGTAAGTAATAAAAGAAAACAAACCCAAAAACAAATATGTCAATTAGTGCACAAAACATAATCAACCAGTTAGTAAAAGAAAGAAAAACAAACTCGGTATACCTAAAGACAGGCATTCTATAGACTCAGGTTCGACTTCTAATCAGACTCGGCACTAGGAACACAGAACATGTGTCCCGAGCAACGACGCCAATTTGATAGGTTGATATTTAGTCATCATATCTACTATCAAAATACTAGATTTCTTATGTTATGGGTAGCATAGGTGTAACTTAGGTCGATTCTCTCAAGGACACGTGGTTCTAATGTTTTCTATTGTACAAAGCTAAAAAGGGTACAAAATTGGAAAAGTAGGATGTAGACTGACTCGATAGGGAGAGTAAAAAGGTGGTTTTAATTGATAAAGTAAATTGGCAGGAATTAAATTGTCTATCTAGGAAAGTAAAGCTACCTATTTCTATCGAAACAAATACTTATCATACTAGCTACAAAGGGGTCAATGAGATGGGTTTGATCCACTCCCTAGTATGCAAGTGATTCCTCACCAACCTATTTCTTAAGACAACCACCTAACATTCGTCCATTGCCAACTGAGGACTTACACAACTGTGACCTCAAGGTAGTAGGGATTATGCCCGTGGTTTATGTAGGCGATCTAATCATTACCTATAATATTGCTTGGATAGGTTTTGACCGGCCCTTAATCTAACATGATCTATTCCTATTATACACGACTGCAACACAATCAAGAACAAAGTAAACTACAAGAATTATGAACATACAAGTAAAGAGAAACATATTCATTCATTGATTAACCAAAGTACCGATACACATAGTGGATTCAGGGGAAAGGATGGTCTCAATTTCCAACGACGACCGCCAGTGGTAGTTGTAGTGTTCCACCATAAATGGCCAAGTATTGACAGATTGAATCACCAAGTAGTGTGCCAGCAAGCCCTGATAGTCTCCTCTTGGCAACGACTATGACACTGGTCCTGTACCTACTTGACCGACTAGGCACTCCCTGAAGCACCGTGGAACAAAGAGGATTGAAGTGGGAATAGAGGTGAATGATGAGAGTATAGTGCTTTGTTATTGATTATCTTCCCTAACCTAAAAACGTAGCCATATGTCTCTATTTATACATGCATAAGCTAACTAACTATATAACCAAAGTAATTGAAATAACTGAATTAACCACTTGACATGACGGTATTAACAGAAATAACAACTTCCTAAATGACCACATGCTAAATTACAATTGTGCACGTGCTTGAATCTACTGAAGTGGAATCGGTCTTCTAATGTCGGGATGGATCCGGGCAGATGGGTATCGGTATGTGCTTTGGAGTTGGCATCTGGTCACTACTGGGATGACTTCATTGTGATTGGGAGCCGTCCTGGAGGATTTCGTCTTGGCCAAGACGACTTCCTTGCTAAATTGACTTCGTCTGGTACTCTCTTCTGACCTATAAAACAAGACTACTCTTTTTGTTAGCTACAATCAATAACTTAGCCTATATTTATATTTTCCTTAGTTTAACTTTGGAAATCTAAATCTTAGCCAAGACATGATTCTTAATTATAGTTTATAGTCTATTCTACCCCTCTTAAGACCGTTGTAAGGGGTATAAACTATGCATTATCAAGGGGAAACATTAAGGCTTAAAGGACATGGAAACCACTATATTAAAAGGTCTTATTACTAGAGGAAAACTAAGGAACCTTTAAGGAGAAGTGCACCAAGAGTTGGGCCTCCTTAAGGGCCAAGGAGGGCCCAATAATGGCTCTATTTTGTATATATCTTTTCAATATAATCATGGTCCTTTGTACACTCTTTTTTAACCTTTAAACCAGTTTTTCTAATTTCTATTTACTTGTAATAAACCCTGTTGGGTTTGTACTTGGGCTTTGGAAGCCAAGCAACTCATTTTCGGTCATTAGTGATCGAAAATATGCATCGCAAATGCAAGGCTTTTCCTAGCTACGTTTTGGCTTAATGTTAGGCCTGAGCTCTTAGGCCTTTTAGGTTGGTTTAGGATTAGATTAAGCTTTCTAATCATGATTAGTGCCTGCATATATAAGGCTATTTTGTAATTAGCTTAATCACTTTTGATTGAATGAAAATTGTGCATTGCACTTTTGAGAGACTTTATCTCTTCTTTTGTTCTTGAGAAAGAACCATATTCTCATCAAGTTTCCAACATGCTTGTGGCAAATCTCACTTTTTCTTATCTAATTCCATTGGCGAAAACACCATTCCTCTCTTCTCTATATCTTTGATTTCTTCTTTCAATTTATATTCCTAATTTCTAGACCTAATTTTCTTGAAACCTTCAAAGTAGTAATTGTTTATGGATCCTTAGGTTTAGCAATACATGGGCATACCCTCCAAATTCTAGGGTAACCATCCTTAATTTTGTGCTTTCATCATAGTCAAAGAACTCAAGGTTTTGGTGTACCTTCATCTCCCATTCTAAATATGAATATGCATTGCTATCTCCTCATAATGGTGGAATTTTTCACGTCATTCCCTTAAGAGTACTTCTCCTTAGTTCCTTCCCATGCCTCATAATCCTTTTATGTCTCTCGTGCCCATCACTCTTCCTACTCTTGTAGGACTTAAAAGACCCACTAGATGGACTTTTGGGGCTCTCATTATGGCCCCTTTCATACTCATATGGAGACACTAGATTGCTTTTCCATTCCTCTACTAAAGGCATCTACTTTAGCATTGACACTTTGAGTGTCTATCCTCATTAACTCAAGCCCACCACCAAGTTTCTCTAACTTCGCCTCTCACCTTCTCATGTGTCTCATGACTTGCCTAGTCATAGGAGAATAACTTTCTAAATCATCTATGTTCTCTCCTATCCTTTCTTCCCTCAAATACTCACTCAAGTACTACACTTTCAAGTCACAAACCTGCAGAAAACCAAAGCCAAAATAGCCAAGGTAACATCACAACTCCTTAATGTCTACACTCAATTACTTGTGTATGCACACTTAAGATCTTTTTTTATAAGATTCTCTCTTGCCTTTTTCCACTAATCTCTATCTATGGCTTGTGCTAAGAACCTATATTCTACTAATCAAGCTACTCAAGTACAAGTAAAATACTTCAAATCTAAAAGAGTCCTTAGAATTCCAATGAAAGAAAACTCAGAGAAAACTAGGAGGTGAAATGAAGACAAGCAAAAAAGTAAAAGAAAAAAGCTCAACTCAAGGGGAATTAATATGAGACAAGTAAAAAGAATCAAAATAATAGAAAAGGAACTCAAAATGTATAGGGACATAAGAAATATTTCTGTCCAAACAAAATACACATCATAATACAAAGTTATGAACAAAAACTAGGCATACTAGAATTCCAAAAACTAGGTGTGTCACTTGTTTTTGCATAAGACCTTTGACAATAGTGTCAAAACACTATCAATACCATTAGATTTCCATTATATTTGCAGTGTAGGGACTAACCTAAGTCGAATCTTTCAAGGACACAATCATGCAATGCTTAAACTTGTTGATTAGGAACCAAACTAGAATGTAAAAAGGGGATTTGAGTATTAAATAGTATTATGCAGAAAACTAAAATTATGTAAAATAAAACAGAGTTGAAAGGTTGTAAAATACAAAAAAAAAACATAATGTAATTGAATTAGACAATCATCTAACAGTCATCCATACAATTTGATATCACAATCACAACCCCTAATTAGCATTGATTCAAGATTTAATTGGTTGATTTAGGTGATCAATTGATTACCTAACATAACGCAATCCAAAACTTCAAGCAAAATCATATTCATGTAAACGGGTCAAGAATTGGAAAGAAAAGAAACATAGTAGAATTTGCATAAGAAAAACATCATAATGAAAATTAAATCCGAAAATAAGCAAAGATCGTAATGAGAATTAAATATGAAAATAAGCGAAGATTAACAACTAAGCCTAATTAAGTCCAATAACCTAAGACTCAACTAATGTGTCAATATTAACCATATAATGATATCAAATATGTGCAACATAAGTCACTATTAAGTGCCTAAAAAATGCTCTATCCACCTTCCGCAAACTTTTCTTTTGCTTTCTTTTGCTTTTCTTCTATTTTCTTATTTGGCTATACTATTTTTCTTGTCATAACTCATTCTTACTCTTTTACTTTTATAACTCCTTTTACAACACTTCTGGTCCACACTTTTTACAAGACTACACCATAAGAATTCTCACAAAAACTATGAATAAAATCATGTATATTTCACTAATACAATTCATCTAACACTTGGTGTGTCGATATGATCCTAGATCCCTAAAGTTCAAATCTGATTAGACTTGTATTGGAATCTCTCTTATGGATTGTGTTCTACTTGGATCAACTACACTTCATAGTACCTTTGATTTTCGGGCATAAAAATCATAGAGATATTTAGAGTTTTATCAGAGTATTGGAAATTGCAGAAATTAGAAATAAAATAAAGGAATTGAAGTAGAAAAATGGAAAAAGTTAAGAAATGACTCACTAGTGATTTTGTAAGAAAATTAGATAATAGAAATTGGGCTGCAAAGCGTAAGTGGATCTTCACAACCCTTCCAAAAGATTCCAGCTTTTGTTTGCACATTTGTAGATAAAGTGGCTTTAGTAGCTGCATCCAAAGGTTTTTAGGCTTAGTTTAAGGTCCAAAGTGACTTGACGAGTCTACGTCCAAAGACACTTGGCCTAAAGGAATAAGAAACCAGAAGATAGCCTTCCTTTGTCCATATGCATGTTGGCATCCACAAGTGTGTCCATTAGACCCAGTGGGAATCCATTGGACTTAGCATGTCCATACGAGGCTTAAGCGTTCATCCTGCTTAGTGAGGCCATTCTACTTATGACACACCCGAACCTTTGATTCTCTACTTAGCCTGCATGTTCTCCAAGAACTCACCAAGAAACCTCTCACACCTCTCATGCCTCTCTTTCCTAGAGGGTCACTATAATTTCCTCCTCTAGATCCCTCCTATTTAGCTCTACATAAAGCCTCAACTTTATCATTAGTACTTTGAGCATCCTTTTGCACTACATCGAGCCCCTTTCCAACTAAGTCCAATTTTTCTCTCAACTCATTCATGGTATCTATGATGTACTTAAACTTAGGTGAAAGACCTTCCCAATTTATACTAGAACTTCCCATCTTTCTACACTCCCCAAGCCTCTTAATCCTCCTAAACTACTACAGTACCAAAACAACAAAAAGAACAAGCTCACACACTCTCTAAGTGTTTCCATTCACTCTCATGTTTCACACTTTTTATGGCTTTTTCTCTAAGATACTCTATCCTTTTTCCTCTCAACTCTCATTCAAAAATTGGCTAAGAAACCTATTATCTAAATCAAGTATCTTAACTACAAGTGAAAGTCAAGAAAATCTCAAGATACTCATAGGAAAGGAAAGGAAAGAATACTTAAAGACAAAATACTAGAAGCCAAGAAAATTGACAAGCAAGAAAAGCTAAGAAAGGAAAGCTAAACTATAAAGGAATTTAAAGTGACATATAATAAGACTCAAAGAACAACTAAAAGAGATTTAGAACTACAAAGGAATTAAAGACAATAGGAGAAAATTACTACACACACCATGCACCCCAAACAATGCATCAAAACTACTTTTGGACCTTCAACCACTTTTTCTTTGAAACTTTTTCTCTTTTTTTTAAGTGGCTAAGCTCTTTTTTGCTGTAGGAATACAATCACATAAACCTCTTTTTCTTTCACTTTTTTTCAAACCTTTTTTTTACAATAATTCGGTCCACAACTTTTTGGCAACACAAGCATCACTCTAGCATACTTTCTTGCATACTTTCTCATAGACATTTCCATAAACACATGGTCTGTTTTAACTCTATTTTTTCCACAAGATTCAGGAAGCTACACATTTTAACTATTTATTTCCACAAGATTCATGACAAACATCAACACAACACATGCTACACCAAATTACACAATCATGCATGAAGAACAAGCCTAATCGAGAATTTTCGACCAATCTTAACCCTAACGACTCAAGCTACCGAATCAAGAACTACACAAACTTAAGGAATTATGACAAACTGAAACCACAACTTTAATCTACACAAGAATGCAATCAAAACCTAAGAAGAACAAAACAAAATGGACATTAAATGAAGCTGAACATGAAGGTTAAACTTATATAAAGATGGCTCGCGTCACCACCATGGAAGCCATTGAAACCTTCACCTTTTGGAGTTGCAACTAGCTAGTCCAAGCATAGAGAATCTAGCTCTAAATGCCACTTGACACACCTGGATCTTTGATTCTATACTTAGGCTACAAGTTCTCTAAGAACTCTCCAAGAAATCACGCGGAACAAGACCCAAGAAAGTTAGAAAATGAAAATATGGCGGAGAAAAGGACTGGATTTGCCACTAGCTCAAGGAATTAGATAAGAGTAGTGAGATTCGCCACAAGAACTATGGATGCTTGATGAGAATATGGATTTCTTGAACAATCTAAGAGAGGAGAAAACGTTCTCACAAGTGCAAAGGAACATATGTTTCAATGGAAAAATGAATAAAAGTTCTTAGAACGTAAGTATAAGGGGTGTTTTTAAGCATGATTAGTGGATTACTAACCATGCTTAAGGCCTCCATGAGAAGGCCCAAGCATCAAGGCCCAAAAATGCAAGCCAACCTTGCCTTTGCCTTAATGATTGAAATTAGCAATGTGACCAATTTAGCAACCAAAATTGGAAACATCTTAGCTAGGTAGGAATTGGTTTTCAAAATGGGCCTTGGCCTAGGGCTAAATTGTACTACACGAATGTAGTGAAAAACATAAAGAAAGTACATGAAAAACTAAGTATTCCCGACCCTATACATTGCCTTCAAGGCAGCTCCATACATAGTACAAAGTGTAGCCTTCTTGGTCCTTGAGAGTGGCCAACTTGTGTTGTACTTCCTCTTGGATCCTTAACCTACCCCTAGTGGTAGGCCCTTCAAGTGTAGGGTTTTCCCTTTCCATATATGCATCAACTTATTACAAGGAATGAGAAAAAATGCTATACAAAAATCCCTAATTACACAAGGACAATAAAAACATATGGGATCCTCCTTTGGACGCTCTTTGCCCTCTAAGGAGTTCCTTGTTTCTCTTTAATTCAACTTCCTGCTTCCTTAGCCCTCCCTTAGTTAAGGGTCTATGAAGGATTTCCCCTTAAGTTTGGCCTATGTCTTTTGCTGGCTAATCTTTACCTCCCCAATTTGTATCATGTGTACAATACAAAACATATACTATAGTATCTTGAATCACAAGCTACACAAATCAATGCCAAAATATTACACTAGGAGAGTTTAACCAACACTAGTGCAACACAAAATTTCTAGCAAAATTTAAGAAACAAGATCTAACTCTTATCACTATTCCAAAATTAGACATGTAACCTTCAAAACTTAAAATGAGATTCAAGACATAGAAATAAAAAATTGAACCATAGGAATCATGAATAATTGTTAGGTGGAAAAAACTAAAAGAAAATCAAGAACAACCAAGATTGAAGCTATGAATTACAACCAAAAATGGCTATGGCATTTACTTGGATGACAAGCCCATAATGCTTGTAATTTCCATGAATAAAGCTTCAATTGTAGCACCTTGTGAAGTATGAATGCTCTAATATGACATAATAGAACCTTAGATCTACACATTTCAACAAGGTCAAGAACAACAAGGAGAAACCAAAAATTAGTTAGGGAAAAACAAATTGAAGAATGAAAATAGAAAGTAGAGGAGATCAAAAAGAACTCGCCACTAATCCTTATGGATTAGATAAGAGGATTTGAGATTCGTCACAAGCCTTATGGAAGCTTGGTGAGAATTAAGTGTTCTTTCTCAAGAACAAGATGAGAGAAACTCTCAAAGAAGTTTGCAATGCAAGTAATTGATTTAAAAAAAATGATTACAATAATTAGAAATTTGGCATATATAGCCTTCCATAATTACAAGGATTAACTAACTAGGGAATAAGGCCTTAGGCCAAGTCCAAAGGACTATAAAAATCATCCTAAAACGTTCATGAATGTACCTAAAAAATGCAACAAAATTTGATAAAATTTAGTGACCAAAAGTATGTCTCTAAATGGGCCTCTTGACTAGATTGGGTCGTTGGGCCCAAATGCAAGCTAAGCAACAAAATTAAAATTAAAGTACACTACACTTTACTATAGAGATTAATATGTCATAAAAAGATTTATACAAGGCCATAAAGAAATTCAAACAAAGTGTAAACAAATGGGCTATAATTAGGCCCTTGTTGGCCTACAAGGCGACCTATCCATAAAGAAAACGCAAACCAATCGTATTAAACAAGATTCTTAAGCTTGTGTGAAGTATGTAGATTTAGGGTTCTATTAAACAATATCCTTAAACACTTTCCAATTGAGTTATGTTGAATAGGTGATGTTAGCACATTTTTGGGTGTGAAAACATATTTTTTGAGATAGACCATCGATCTATTGAAGCTCTAGAGAAATCTCAAAACTTAATAGCCATCATTAACTGGAAAACCCTTAATATCTAATGGATAACAAATCCCCTATTACCCTATGATTTTTCAAATCTTATACCTAATGGTCCAAAGAACCCCTTTTGTGTAGTGGTTAAGACCTACACCTCACACCCTATATAAGGCCATGGCATGGTTGAATTTGGGACAATTTTACTTTAAAAACCAACACCCTCCTCCCCCTTTAGTTTGTCACTTCCTCCTCAACCAAGTTGATTTATCAAGAGTCTTAGCTCCTTTTATTAAAGTGTTTATATCCTAAACTTAAACAAGGGAAACTAATTAATAATTCATAGATGGGTATAGTTGACTCCATTTTGTAGCTAAGAATCACATATTATTTAAGATTCAAATTATTGGGCTAAAAATAGGGAGAATACAAATCTATGCTAATTTGAGGATTTTAGCTAACAAAAGGATT
This sequence comes from Mucuna pruriens, assembly GCA_025330945.1. Taxonomy (NCBI): domain Eukaryota; kingdom Viridiplantae; phylum Streptophyta; class Magnoliopsida; order Fabales; family Fabaceae; genus Mucuna; species Mucuna pruriens. The sequence continues at coordinate 1,546,216 of JAENHJ010000173.1, read as the reverse complement.
AACTCATTGTGCAGGTTGAAACTAGAGTCCTAGACCATCCCAGGCGAGACCGAAGGTGTCCCAGCCAGATGAAGTCGTCTTGACCAACTGAAGGCATCTCGACTAGATGAAGTCATCCTGGCCAAACGAGTTCCTTTCCAAGCCGACTCCATCTTCAACAACCGACTCTGTCTCCAATAGTCGAGTCCACTCCGAGTGCCGACTCTGACTCTAGTAGCCAACTCTGTCCCTAGATGCCGAGTTACCCTGTCTATCCAGATTCATCCCAGCAGCAAGACCAACTTCGCTCTAGAAAATTCGACACATGGTTATTTAGGGAAAAATCATTAGTCTGATAATAGTTAGTTAAGTCAGTTAGCTTGTTACGTGTCAATTAATTTTGTTAGTTTCAGTTATTTCTATTAGTTAGTTAGTGTTATGGTTAGTTAGTTAGTTAGCCAAAACATGTATAAAAGAGAATAGTTAGCTTGTTCATGTAGTTGGGTTGTTGTTGTTGTTCATTCCTCCGTTCAGTTTAACATACACTTTCGCCTCCATTGATTGGTGATTCATGGTGCTTTAGTATGGTGTCTAGTCGATCGAGTGGATGCAGGTTCAGAGTTTGAGTAGCGGCCAATTGCTAGAAGAGATTGACCAGTTAAGTTGGCACACTCTGGTGGACTAACCCCTCTATTCTCTAGCCATCTTCGATGGACCAATGTAGTTCTTCCATGGCGGTCATTATGGGAGGTTGAGTCCATGATTCCGCAACTACATATATCAATACAACCGTTTCTACAATAAATTGGTTTGTGTTTTTCTATCTTTCCGTATGTGATTCCTGTTCTATTTCTTTACTTCTTGCTTGTGTCATGGTCATGCATGTATAAGAGTAGATCATGTTAGGTTAGGAACTGATTGGAACCAATCTAACAACTTGTTAGGTAATCGATAAAAATCCTAGAATCAACCACATGCGTAATTGATGGAGGAAGAAGCACGCCCTGTAAGGCAACAACAAAGGAGACTGAACCCAACCATTTTGGATGTAGTAAAAAAAGAAGTGACTAAGCTACTCGCTACTAGTATCATTTATCCAATTTCAAACAGCAAGAGGGTCAATCCAGTGCAGGTAGTACCCAAGAAGTCTGGGATGACTGTGATGAAGAACCGGAATGATGAACTGGTACCAAAGCAGGTTCAGAACAGTTGGCGAGTTTGTATTGACTATAGGAAGCTGAACCAAGCAACCTGCAAAGATCATTTTCCCCTGCCATTCTTAGACCAAGTCCTAGACAAGCTGGTTGGGAAGTCCCACTACTTCTTCCTGGATGGATATTCCGGATACATGCAGATACACATCATTCCTGAAGATCAATACAAGACAACCTTCACTTGTCCCTTCGACACATTTACTTACACTAGGATGCTATTTGGACTCTGCAACGCCCCAAGCACATTCCAAAGATGCATGCTGAGCATTTTTTCAGATCTATTGGAGGATTGCATGGAGGTGTTCATAGATAACTTCACAATGTATGCAAACACTTTCGACGCATGTCTAGGAATCTGGCCCGAGTACTGAAGCGGTGGATAGAAACTGACCTGGTGTTGAACTTTGAAAAATGCCACTTCATGGTAACAAAAGGGATTGTGCTCGGCCACTTGGTATCAGGTCGAAGGATCTAGGTGGATAAAGCCAAGATTGACATCATCACATCTCTCCCCAACCCCACCTCTGTGTGGGAGGTTCGTTCATTTCTAGGACATGCGGTTTTAACAAGGGTTTCATCAAGAACTTCAACAAGACCGCCTTGCCGCTGTCCAAACTACTACAAAAAGATATGGAGTTTGTCTTCAACAAAGAATGCATACAAGCCTTTGAAGAGTTAAAGATCAGATTGACATCCACGCCAATCCTTCAAGCACCTACTGGGAGCTCCCGTTCGAGCTAATGTGCGACGCATCTAACTAGGCCCTCAAAGCCATGAGTCAGTCAGCCAGCACATGTGATCGCCTATGCATCTTGGACCATGTACCCGATCTAGATAAACTATACAACTACAGAGAAAGAGCTACTAATAGTATTTGCCTTGGACAAATTTGCCCCTATCTGCTTGGCTCCAAAATCATCATATTCTTCGATCATGCAGCCTTGAAATACCTGTTGAAGAAGCTTGATGCCAAATCACGACTAATTTGGTGGATGCTTCTCCTACAGGAATTTGACATAGAAATCAAAGACAAGAAGGGTGCTAACAATGCAGTGGCTGACCATCTGAGTCAAATTGAACATGAGCCTAATCCAATGCCAATCCGAGGCAACTTTTCAGACGAGCAACTGCTACACATGGATACATCTACACCATGGTTTGTAGACATATGCAATTTCATTATTGCATCTTAGTTTCCACCAGAGGCATCCCAGCTGTATAAAGAGAAAACCAAGTCATTTGTAAGTGCATCCCAAACTCCAAGATCAGCTCAGTCCTCCACTTTTGTCATGCAGCAACTGGAGGCAGCCACCATGGATCAACTCGGATAGCCCGAAAGGTACTAGACTACGGGTTCTACTGGCCCACTATTTTTCGAGATGCCCACCAATTCGTCTCGGCCTGTGAACAATGCTAGAGAGCAAGGACGGCCATGAGCCACCGACATGAGATGCCCCAAAAACCAATCCTATTTTGTGAAGTCTTTGATGTTTATGGAATTTACTTCATGGGGTTGTTCCCTGTCTCCAATGGCTAATCATACATTCTACTGGCCGTGGACTACATGTCTAGATGGGTTGAAGCAGTGGCCACCAAGACCAATGATACCAAGGTAATTGTGAATTTTCTTAAGTCTAACATCTTTTGTAGGTTTAGTATGCTGAAAGCTCTTATCAGTGACCAGGGAAGTCACTTCCGTAACTGAGCCATGTCTTCCCTCTTAGAAAAGGGTGGTGCACCGGGTTGCCACAGCATACCACCCCCAAACAAATGGCCAAGTCGAAGTATTCAACAGGGAAATCAAGAAGATTCTACAAAAGCGGGAAGGACTGGAGTCGCCACCTTGAAGATGCACTTTAGGCACATAGGATGGCATACTAGACTTTGTTGGGAATGTCTCCCTACCGGATTGTTTTCGACAAAGCATGTCACCTACCAGTTGAACTAGAACACCGAGCTTATTGGGCAGTAAAAAAGTGCAACATGGCCTACGACCAAGCTGGGGAAGAAAGAAAGCTCCAACTACAAGAGTTGGAGGAACTCCATTTGGAATCTTATGATAACTCCTGCATCTACAAGCAACGAGTCAAATAATTCCATGACTACCAGATTTTGAGAAAAGAGTTCCAAGTCGGCCAGAAAGTGCTTTTGTGTTCAATTCAAGATTAAATCTCATCGCCGGTAAGCTCCATTCCAAGTGGGACGGTCCATTTATTATGAGTAAAGTTTTTGTAACGTCCTAAAATTTATTTAATTATTTTTAGAAAAATAAATTATATTATTATTATTATTATCAATTTTATTTTAATTATTAATTGTTACAGGAAATTATTTTATTGAATAATTGCATTTCGAACTAAAGTGTTATTATTATTGTTATTATCCTTAATTATAGCAGGAAATTAATTTAGTATTTAAATATTTACATTTAATTTTATTTTAGTGAGGGAGCTAATGATTTTATAAACTGATGAGGCATTAATTTGAATTATTTTCATTTATTAATTTAATTAATTGAATTAACGGGGGAGGCTGACGGGCGGGTCGGGGTTGGCCCGACCCAGTTAGAATATTAGACAGGGGGTAATCATTTTGCCCTAATTTGTGTTTTGCACGTCAGACAGCCAGACCTAGAGGAAAGAGAATGCAAACCTACAAGGAGGAGAAGCTAGAGTGTTCAGATCGTCCCGGAAACGCATCAGTTCTTCTTCGTTCATCGTCTCTAAGGTACGAGGGAGATTGGTTCGGTCATATATCAATGTGGGAGGGTACGAGTAGTGAGGGAAATCCCTAAGTCCCTCTAGGATCTAAATTCTCAATTTTGTTTGGTTATTATGTTCTAAAAATATTTTAATCGGTAAAAACAATTTGTCAATATGTTATGTGGTCTGATTAATGTCTTGTCCTAATGTGATTTTTGTTGGGAAATCGTATGGTTAATTGCCCTAATTACTTGATTCTTGTGGTTGTTTATGGTTGTTCATGATTTGAGGCTCTTGTGTGCAATGATGAAATTGGGTGAAATTCAATGGTGTTTTATGTGCGTTTCTGTGCCTTTTGATAAATGATTTATAATGATGATGGTTAAATTAATATGGTTGGGTATGGCTATGGATTGTGCGAATGATGTATAAATCATGAGAATAAGAGTGTGGATGAGAATGCATTGAGCATGGACATGAGAGGCATGAGATGCATGAAAAGCCAAACGTGGCTACAATACCCTGGCCATATGTGGTCTTTAACAGGGGACCCTGGCCAAAAGTGGTGTTTAATAAGGTGGACTAATGATGGGGGACATTCATATGTATGGGCCATAGGTGGTGTCTAACCATGCTACATGCCGGCCATAGGTGGTGTTTAATGGTTGTGTGGAATGCCTTCGCACGGGCCATAGGTGGTGTTTAACTATGCGACACACCGGCCCATACGAGGTGTTTAACGGTGTGGCCATCATGAGTGATAACTAAGGGGATTGAGGAGGTTTGCCTATGGTGTGGAGTTCCGACTCAAGACTCTTAGCATATGCATTGTGCGAGCATGTGCATTTTGTAAACATGAATGAAATGTGATTGATATATGAGCATCTGTTAACTGTTAGTAATTGAGTACGGTAATGGGTGGGATTTAGGGCATTATCTGCCTTTATATATGATTGAATGCGATTTCTCACCATACTTTCTCTTGTTGTTTTCTTTTAGGTAACGTTGAGGGCACTCATGGTGCTGGGTTTTGAAAAGGCGGGGTCTTGCTCTTGTTAGTGTGACATCGGGGTTCTAGAAGTTAGAATAGTTGCTCCATGCCTTGATGTTTGAATGACTTATTTTAAAGATGATGATGACTTTAGTTTTCTCAATTATAATGTTTAGATCTAAAACCCCCTTGAAAACTTTGTGCCTACCTTTTAATTACCATGTGAACCTTTTATCCTTAATACAAATTGTGTTTTTGGTTTTAACTATTACCCTGTCTTCATTTTATTTATTTTATTATTTAATTTAAATATTCGGGGTAGAAGGGTGTCACAGTTTTGCCCTATGGTGTAGTAGAATTATAGGACAAACTCACAAGAAGCACCTTCCAAGCCAACGAGCAGCAACTTAAAGTCTTCCATGAAGGCCCAACAACAACAATAGGTGAGGTGGAGAGCATCTCCCTAACAGAACCGGCCATGGCAGCTGGCACCACCTAAGGTCGGCCTTGACGACCGGCATGCCCTGAGCAGAACGACAACAAACCCCTCTATATTCTTGTCATGCATTGAGGACAAGGCATCATTTAAGTGTGGGAGGTGTTCATTAGTGGGGTGTTTGTTTCTATTTTTCATCATTCTCTGTGTTTCGTTTGTTTCTATTCTTTTTTTGCTATTCTCTATTATTTCAATTTTCTAAAAGTTTTCCAATCGAGTCTATGCCGACTCCGGTTCCATCTCAGCTAGATCCGGATTGACTTCGGCCCTATTTCATAATTTGCTTTTAACTCTGATTTTTGTTTTGTTTTCCCTTAACTAAATTCTGATTTCTGATTGCCAAGAAAAACATTTTGAAAAAAAATGGATTTCCTTTTGGATTGGATGAAATAGTAAGAGGCAGTGCATAACCCCAGAAAGAAGATTTTTTTCTCAAACTTGACAAGGAATAAAATCTCTGCATCTTTGAGCATTGAGTGATTGAAAAACTAAAAAAGAGGAACCTTTAGTGATTGAACAACCATCCGTGTGAGAAGTTTTTAACCTTGCATAAATAATGGCTTTACATCTTCCCATTCCTTCCTTTCTTGTGTGATATTTGCATTCATGATGACTGGTTACTCTAGATTTTGCCTTGACTCTCTAGATACATCTTGTTTCGCATGTAGGAGTTATATGATCTAGGCCATGTTTTCATTAAGCCTTGAGCCAAATGGACTTACCTTGCAAACGTTATCCCTTGTTTATCCTCTAAGAGTGAATAACCATTTTTTTCTAATATGATAGCTCATTACAAGTCAAAGCCGAAAAACCATGATCAACCTAACCTTAGGAGGACAAAGGAGCTTTGGAATTGTTTTGGGAGTGGGTCTCGTTCAAGTGTGGGGGAGATACCTGGGGACATAGCAAGAACAGTGCATCCAAAAGGGGTTGAAAAAGAAAAGAAAGAAAAACAAGTGTTGGATGAAACAAAGAAAGGGAAAGCAACCAAAAGTTATAAGCTACAGCAAAAATACAGCACAAAGCTTCAAAACAACAAGTGAGAAAAAGAAGAAAAGAAAAGTGGAAAAAGGGAAAGAAAAGTGAGCAAAAATGCTCTAAATAGAACCGCAGTGTCCTGGGGGATTCCCTCCATGCTGCGAACTCATTCCCCATTGCTCCTCCCTTCCCTATGGTTACTAAAGCTCACTTACCATCCTGTATCCTACCCTTAACCTTAGCCACATTGCAAGCTGACAAGAAATCTTAATGATCATGATTGCATGTGATTTTGAAGGTGTAGACGGAGAGGCTAGTCAAATTTTGGTAGTGTTGGTTGCATGAGATGTTTGAGTGTATACACAATCCCAAACACTTGAGAGATTGAGAGAATATGCCCTAAGAGAGAGCTCGATCACTTCTCGGTTACTTTTTAATGTTTGCATGTTGCTTATTTGCTTTGGGTGTGGAGAAAGTAACTCTTATAGATTGTTTGAAAATCTGGATTCTGGGATGATTGCATGCCTAATATGTTTGTCAACTTGAAAATTTCAATTAAAAACATATTTCCTCTTTCAATTTCCTTGAATGATCAAATCTGATTTTATCTTGGAGTGCAAAAGTGTAAGTGTGGGGGTCTGATAAGTCACATTTTATACACCTCACAAAGGCTTAAGATGGGTATTATTAAGACTATTTAGTGATTAAGAGTCTTGTCTTAGTTAAAATTCAAATTATGGGCCTAGAAATAGGAAAAATATAAATTTGTGCTAAAATAAGGATTTTTGACTGATAAAAGACTGGACTTGTTTTGCAGGCCTGAAAGTCGAGAGCATCTCGGCCCAAAAGGATCATCTCAGCCCAAAAGGAACATCTCGGCCCAATAGAAGCGATCCCGACCAGACTAGCCTTCCCGGCCAAAGCTGACTTCAGTGGCTAAAATCACTCCAGCAAGAATGCAAATATGATTATCCTAGAATCAAGGAATATGTAGATATGATTATCCCATAATCAAGGAATCTGTAATGTAGATATGATTATCCTAGAATTAAGGAATCTGTAATGCAGATATGATTAGGCTAGGATCAAGGAATTTTTAATCTCCTAGGATTCAAGAATCTGTAATCTCCTAGGATTGAGAAATCTATAATCAGTAATTCAAATTTGTAATCTGTTAGGATTAGGCTGCACCGCAACTGCCCAGCTTGTGTATAAATAAAGCATGCTAGCCCACGTCTTTGGTGTGGAAAAATAGTAGAATTCTATACCTAGCACCATCAACGATTGTAGGCATTCCAAGCTAGCACGGTGGTACACAAAGCTTCAGTAAGGTGTCTCCCTCGATCGAAGAGGTACAAGACCAGGATTTGGGAAGTTGGAAGTTGTCGAAGGTGATCACTCGATATAGCTGACGCACTCTGGTGGACGGAAACCTCAACGTCTAGCCATCAGCGGTGCCCCATCGCCGTCCTTCCAAGGCGTCATGGAAGGCAGATTCTCTAGAAACTCTGAATTCCCACCTTTGTAATCAAGTTTGTCTTCAATAATATAAGTGGTTTTCATTTCTGTCTTTTGATTATAATTCTTATGCTTTTAATCTGCTTTAACTTTGCCATGATTACACATTGTTAGAGGTAGATCACATTAGACTATGGCCGATTGGAACTGGTTTAATAATCTGGTTAGGTAGAGAACCTAAAATCAACCAAGTACATACTCCCTACCAACTGATGAGGTAGCAATTGTGTAAATCCTCGGTATGACAATGGACAAACGTTCAGCGATTGTCGTAAGAATCTAAGGTTGATTCAGAGTATAATATTAAGTAAAGAATCTATAGACTGATTGTGTGTTGAATTCGGATTTGGTACAGTAGTTAGTTTAGCATAGTTTAGTTTACTTTCTGTACTTAGTTTATTTTTCTACACCTAAACACAAACCCCCCTATATACTGTTTCTCCAAAGTCCAAGACCGAGTCCAGTCTGACTCCATCGTGTCTGTCCAAGCTAGAATCTGATAAGTATAGTGGTGAGTATTTTCGCCTGTCATGCGGATGACCCGGGTTCGATTACCAGCAACGGTGCCAATTTGATAAGTGGGTTTATAGTCGTCTTACACGTCTCAAATAAATATTAAAGCTAACTATAATATAGCTAACCCTAGGTCGATTCTGTAACATCCTAAAATTTATTTAATTATTTTTAGAAATTAATTACATTATTATTATTATTATCAATTTTATTTTAATAGAGGGGTTAATGATTTTATAAACTGATGAGGCTTTATCTAATTTATTTTCATTTATTAATTTAAGTAATTGAATTAACGGGGGAGGCTGACAGGCGGGTCGGGGTTGACCCGACCCAGTTAGAATATTAGACGGGGGTAATCAGTTTACCCTAATTTGTGTTTTGCACGTCAGACAGTCAAACCTAAAGGAGAGAGAACGCAAACCTGCAAGGAGGAGAAGCTAGAGTGTTCAGATCGTCCCGGAAACGCATAAGTTCTTCTTCGTTCATCTTCTCTAAGGTACGGGGGAGATTGGTTCGGTCATATATGAATGTGGGAGGGTACGAGTAGTGAGGGCAATCCCTAAGTCCCTCTAGGATCTAAATTCTCAATTTTGTTTGGTTATTATGTTCTAAAAATATTTTAATCGGTAAAAACAATTTGTCAATATGTTTTGTGGTCTGATTAACGTCTTGTCCTAATGTAATTTTTGTTGGGAAATTGTATGATTAATTGCCCTAATTACTTGATTCTTGTGGTTGTTTATGGTTGTTCATGATTTGAGGCTCTTGTGTGCAACGATGAAATTGGGTGAAATTCAATGGTGTTTTATGTGCGTTTCTGTGCTTTCTAATAAATGATTTATAATAATGATGGTTAAATTAATATGGTTGGGTATGATTGTGGAATGTGCGAATGATGTATAAATAAATCACGAGAATAAAAGTGTGGATGAGAATGCATTGAGCATGGACATGAGAGGCATGAGATGCATGAGAAGCCAGACGTGGCTATAATACCCTAGCCATATATGGTGTTTAATAGGGGGACTAATGATGGGGGACAATCATATGCATGGGCCACAAGTGGTGTTTAACCATGCTGCACACCGGCCATAGGTGGTGTATAACGGTTGTGTGGAATGTCTTCGTGCGAGTCATAGGTGGTGTTTAACTGTGCGACACACCGAACCCATACGGGTGTTTAATGGTATGGCCATCATTAGTGGTAACTAAGGGGATTGAGGAGGTTCGCCCATGGTGTGGAGTTCCGACTCGAGACTCTTAGGTGTGGTGATGAGCATATGCATTGTGCGAGCATGTGCATTTTGTAAACATGAATGAACTGTGATTGATTTTGAATGAACGAAATGTGATTGATATAGGAGCATCGGTTAACTGTTAGTAATTGAGTACGGTAATGGGTGGGATTTGGGGCATTTTCTACCTTTATATATGATTGAATGCAATTTCTCACCGTACTTTCTCTTGTTGTTTTCTTTTAGGTAACGTTGAGGGCACTCATGCTGCCAAGTTTTGAAAAGGTGGGGTCTTGCTCTTATTAGTGTGACATCGGGGTTCTAGAAGTTAGAATAGTTGCTCTATGCCTTGATGTTTGAATGACTTAATTCAAAGATGATGATGATTTTATTTTTCTCAATTATAATGTTTAGATCTAAAACCTCCTTGAAAACTTTGTGCCTACCTTTTAATTACCATGTGAACCTTTTATCCTTAATACAAATTGTACTTTTTTTTTGTTTTAACTATTACCCTGTCTTCATTTTATTTATTTTATTAATTTAATCTAAGTATTCGGAGTAGAAGGGTATCATATTTAATGGTATCAAGCAGGCCGATTCATTCGGCCGTGAGTTATGTGTCTAACACGTTTTCCATTACGTTTGTTAGTATGGTTGGACTGATTTGAAAGATGACAATAAATTGTTTGTTCTATTTTGCATTGTGTTGAATTATGGGTGATTTATTCGACCAGTGAGTTATGTGTCTGTCATGTGTTAGTGTTTATTTATGTTAAATGTGGTGTACGAGTGCAGTAATCTAGTGTATTTTAAGGAAGTTTTGAGGTGATATAGATGTTTCTTTATTGGTTGCTATACCAAGCATCTCTATTGCTAACTACGATCTATTGAGCCTGATCACCTCAATATATTGTTAAAGGCAAAAAGGATTCTTGGCGAGCCGGTGGATCAATTGATTTGAAATGTTTTCTTTTGAAGAATGAACATTTTGTTGGGACTAGCCTAAGTAGCTATTTATTTTGGATGTCTGTGAAGTGAAGTTTGAGGAATGAGTTCCTCATCCTTGTTCTAATAAAATTGGAAAGTGATGATGTGATGTGTTTTATTGCTGTATTTATTATTGTTTATTATGTTTTGGTGCTTACTATTTTCTTAATCTTAATAGATTAAGATGGCAGTAAAGAGAGTGTGAAGATTCATGCTTCACAGCTCATGGCAAGGGCCTTAAATAATTAATGAGTTAGAGGGATACTTGAGGGTAGTGCTTCAGACTCTTACAGATTAACATGCTACATTATTTGAGTGTGACCTTTGGTTAGAAGAAGTGAGTTCTCTAGGTCATGTAATCTCTAGAAGAAGTATAGGGGTAGATCATTCTGGGGCAGAAGTTGTTCTTAAGTAGGAGATCCCTTAATCGGTGAGTGAGCATAGAAGTTTCTTGGACTAGTTGGTTATGAGAGACTAAGTTAGCTTGACGTTGATGGAGTTGGTTAGGAAGGGAGTTGTTTTGGGTATAATAGTTAGTGTGGGTATAGCTTCCAAACCCTTAAGGAGAAGTTGACTAGTGCACCAGTTTTAGTATTGTCAAACCTTAGTGAACCTTTTGTAGTATATTGTGATACTTCTAGGATCTGTATAGGTGGAGTGCTCACGCAAGAGGGTAGAGTGGTAGCTTATGCTTCTAATCCACGAGAGGAATTACTCTATCCATGATCTTGAGTTGGCGGCTATAGTGTTCATTCTTAAGATTTGGAGACCAGAAGGCTTTAAAGTACTTGAAGTGTCAAAAGAAACAGAATTTCTTCCCTTTATCTCACTACAAGGATTTATGGTCATGATTCCCTTATCTTCATGGGAACCATTGCTTTCACCCATTAATGACGCTGGAGAGAACCCATCAGTGGATACAGAAGGTGACATGTAACAACAGTTCTTTTTAACAGATGAATAAGTTGGGTGACAACATTTTTCTGGGGTGATTTCGTTAGTTATTATTCTGTGGTTAGATGGAGGGATAAGGGAACAATTACAAGCAGAAGTGTTGCTATTAGGGGTATCATTTTTCACTATCGAAAACTCTCAGTAAAGTTGTTGTAGGGTGAACACAAACAGGTGGAGTCATTTATGCAAGAATGAGAGCTCAACGATGAAAATTCCCGAGAGAGTAGTACAACTAGTTAGATTTCTCTATCAAACATTTTCTGCAATAACAGTCATTGCTTTAAATTTCATAGAATCAAGGCCACTAAGAAAGGTACGGTATTTGTGTGCCATTGTACATTTAGAAACCTTACCTCTTGCTTTGACAGTTTTTCTTTCCCCATTGACTTCATTTGAAAACAGAGGAACTCTTTTGGTGGGAGCTATTGAGGCATTTCTTTTAACTCTTCCTGATATTGTGGTGGCCTAAATGAAAAGAGACATAACGGATTTTGTTAATGATTGTTTAGTTTGAGAAAAGCTTGAGTAGCATCTAAGGTTACTAGTCCGTACTATAGAGATGAATCATGGTATAGTTGTTTAATAAAAGTTAAATGGAAGATATGAGTTCTTTAAGTTATGTGATCTTTAGTGTGAGAACCCAATAGTCAGCCTTTTAAGGTAGGAGTTTCTCTTAAGTTAAAAACCTTGCATTAGTGAGTAAGATTATAAATTTTCCTGGGATTGGACAAATACCATGGTGAATTCCTAGACGTATTCCTTAAGTTAGCATAGTCTTTAACTCAAGAATCTAGGAAGGGAGCAAGGTTTAGGTGGATTGATAATTTGGAATTAGTTCCTAATGTCTTGGAGAAGCATTATATAGCGTGCCAACCTTAGTAATACCTGACCTTAGTTATTGAGAAGAGTGTTGTTACCGGATAGTGAGGATGTATTTTAATCTTACAGACAACTGGGAGTTGTAAGACAAATTATGTGACCCCTAGCTTGGAGGTAGTAGCAGTAATGGCTACTCTTAAGATTCGAAGACACCACTTGCATGATTTTAAGTTGATATTCTCGATGACGTAGAAACACTAAGTGGAAATTCAACTAGTAGGAGAGGAACCTAAAATAGATTAGGTGATTGGAATTTCCAAATGACCAAGGTTTTAGGAAGTCATCACTAGGTAGAATCAAGATAGTAGAATATGTCATAAATAGGAAATCCTTTCGCATCCTTTCGTGTGATTAGAGGGCATGATCTATTAACTAGTTAGAAAACCCATTTTAGTGGATAGAAGAGAAACCATAAGACGAGGGAATATGATTTTCTAGATGGCATTAAGTAATTTAAAAATGGAGTTATGTACTTAGTAAGTCTTAGAAGAGGATCGTACGGTAGATTTAATATCGAATCGAGGTGGTATAGATGCCTGAGGATCTTTGGAAGATGTTTTGGCAGCTTAAATCATGGGAAGAGTGGATAAGTGTGAGCACCTATTTGGTTGACATGTTGGAATCCTAGAGTTATTTTAGAACTTGGGGGAGAGATTTTGTTAAACTCGAGGAATCTAATTGGATTGGGTTCAGTCTACCACTTCACCCGTGCCGTGTACATAATAATTGCACATGTTTCAACTCTAGACGTACATTGTTATTCTGGCAAGTAATCGAACTAACTTGTTTGAAGGTTAAAAGAAGACTAGGTATGAGAATTGATACTAGAAATTGTGAAAGATTTAAGGTTAACTGGTTTAGAGAGGTGAGATGATTATTTAGCCAATGCAAATCGAGTAAGGACTGTCGTTAGAAACACTAAATGAGTAAGGGGAGGGCAATTGTAAGGGTATGGGAAGTACTTACTCTATGTAAATTCGAGGACGAATTTTCTTTTAGGAGGGGAGAATTGTAACATCCTAAAATTTATTTAATTATTTTTAGAAATTAACTACATTATTATTGTTATTATCAATTTTATTTTAATTATTAATTGCTGTAGGAAATTATTTTATTGAATAATTGCATTTCAAACTAAAATGTTATTATTATTGTTATTATTCTTAATGATGGCAGAAAATTAATTTAGTATTTAAATATTTACATTTAATTTTATTTTAGTAAGGGAGTTAATGATTTTATAAACTGATGAGGCATTAATATGAATTATTTTCATTTATTAATTTAATTAATTGAATTAACGGGGGAGGCTAACGGGCAGGTCGGGGCTGGCCCGACCCAGCTAGAATATTAGACAAGGGGTAATCAATTTACCCTAATTGGTGTTTTACGCGTCAGACAGTCGTCAGACCTAGAGGAGAGAGGACGCCGACCTGCAAGGAAGAGGAGCTAGGGTGTTCAGACCGTCCTAGAGCCACATCAGATCATCACTATTCTTCACATCTAAGGTACGGGGGAGATTGGTTCGGTCATATATGAATGTGGGAGGGTACGAGTAGTGAGGGCAATCCCTAAGTCCCTCTAGGATCTAAATTCTCAATTTCGTTTGATTATTATGTTTTAAAACTATTTTAATCGGTAGAAAAGATTTGTCAATATGCTATGTGGGCTGATTAACGTCTTGTCCTAATTTGATTTTGTTGGAAAATTGTATGATTAATTGCCCTAATTACTTGATTCTTGTTGTGTTGTTTATGGTTGTTCATGATTTGAGGCTCTTGTGTGCAATGATGAAATTGGGTAAAATTCAATGGTGCTTTATGTGTGTTTATGTGTTTTTTGATGAATGATCTATAATAATGATGGTTAAATTAATATGGATGGGTATGATTGTGGACTGTGCGAATGATGTATAAATAAATCATGAGAATAAGAGTGTGGATGAGAATGCATTAAGCATGGACATGAGAGGCATGAGGTGCATGAGCAGCCAGACGTGGCTATAATACCCTGGCCATATGTGGTGTTTAACAGGGGGAATAATGATGGGGGACAATCATATGCATGGGCCACAGGTGGTGTTTAACCATGTTGCACGCCGGCCAAAGGTGGTGTTTAACGGTTGTGTAGAATGTCTTCGTACGGGTCATAGGTGGTGTTTAACTGTGCGGCACACCAGCCCATACGGAGTGTTTAAAGGTGTGGCCATCATTAGTGATAACTAAGGGGATTGAGGAGGTTCGCCCATGGTGTGGAGTTCCGACTCGAGACTCTTAGGTGTGGTGATGAGCATATGCATTGTGCAAGCATGTGCATTTTGTAAACATGAATGAACTATGATTGATTTTGAATGAGTGAAATGTGATTGATATATGAGCATCTGTTAACTGTTAGTAATTGAGTACGGTAATGATTGGGATTTGGGACATTATCTGCCTTTATATATGATTGAATGCGATTTCTCACCGTACTTTCTCTTGTTGTTTTCTTTTAGGTAACGTTGAGGGCACTCATGGTGCCAAGTTTTGAAAAGGTGGGGTCTTGCTCTGATTAGTGTGACATCGGGGTTCTAGAAGTTAGAATAGTTGCTCTATGCCTTGATGTTTGAATGACTTATTTTAAAGATGATGATGACTTTAGTTTTCTCAATTATAATGTTTAGATCTAAAACCTTTTTGAAAACTTTGTGCCTACCTTTTAATTATCATGTGAATCTTTTATCCTTAATACAAATTGTGCTTTTTGGTTTTAACTATTACCCTGTCTTCATTTTATTTACTTGATTATTTTAATTTAAGTATTCGGGGTAGAAGGCTATCACAAGAGACCAAGGATGGAAAGAAGGCATGAGGAGGAGGAGCCAATGTACTAGAGTCCAATAAAACCATTATGGCTTATTTTTATGAATAGAGAGATACAAATGTTGAATTATACTATTACACCTCTTTGGTCAACCTAGTGCACCAAGAAACTCTGGTGGTGTCTCAATAAAAAAGGTGTCTAGCCTCATAGAGAACTTACCCCAGTGGTTCTAGTAGTCCGAAAGGTAAGGATGAAGGGGAAATGGCCTAGAAAGGATAAGAGTCCAAAGAATAGGAGTTCCCCATAATGAGGCTGAAAGGAAGAACATACACCACCTAACCTTGATTCTTCATCCAAAAGCAATAGCATCAAGTGTTTCAAGTGCTTGAGGAAAAGGTACATGGCCTCCCAATGCCCTAACAAAAGGAACATGGTTATAAGGGAATATGTGAATATGTAGAGTGACAGTTCCCAAGAAGAATCATCATCAAATAGAGAGGGTGAGTCTTCAAGTGACTACTCGCCTTAGGAGGGTGATCTTATCATAGTAAGAAGGTTGATGAATGCCTAAGTGGATAAGGATAATGACTCCCAAATGGAGAACATATTCCATTCGAGGTGTTGTGTCAAGGGAAAGAATTGCTCCATAATTATTGATGGTGGTAGTTATGTTAATGTGGCTAGCTTGAGGCTAGTAGAAAAGTTGAACCTTTCTACCTTAGTGCACCTGAACCTTACAAGTTATAGTGGTTGAGTGACAAGGGTGTAATGGTAGTGGATAAGCAACTGTAATTGGATTTTACCTTGGGGAAGTACAGTGATAAGATACTATGTGATGTGGTACCCATAGAGGCTACTCACATCTTCCTAGGTAGACCTTGGCAATATGACAGAAAGGTAATTCATGATAGGGTTACCAACAGGTTTTCTTTTGTAAATAAGGAGCAAAAGGTGACCCTCAAACCTTTGACTCTAAGAGAGGTAAGTGAAGATCAACTGAAAATGAAAATAAAGAAGGAGAAAGAACAAAAAAATAGAGAGAAAAAGAAAAGGTCGAAAGGGTCCAAAGAAAAGAAATAGAGAAAAAGAGAAAAGAGTAAGAAGTAGAGTGCATGACTAAGCGTCCAAAAGAAAAACATGCAAGAAAAGTGAGTGACATGACTAAGCATCCAATATGCACTAACTTCTTTTGATTCTAATATGCACTTGAGCCTTATCTATTTGCATATTTGATACAGGCTATGAAAGAATTTAGAAGTGATACCCATGCTCATGACACTTTTGGGCTTAATCATCCAAAAACATTTGTCCTCTTTAGGATACATAGGCACTTGTTCCTACAAATCTTATTTGTTGTACATATGACATATCATCTAATGTTTATTCTAATTCTTTGCATATTACTATTCACTCTTATGGACTGTGTAGTATATTGATGCATGCATGTGGCTATAAGTTAACTTTGCATGATGTAGCTGGTTTGATTGAACTATCCTTTACTTGTGAGCTCGCATATTATAATTATGATAGTACTAGGTTGTTGTATGTTTAAATAGATGCATTCCCACATTTTGGATGCAAAATGGTAGTCCATAGTCGAAGTGGACTCCTTGAGCTTTTGGCTGGCCCCTATTGTCACCAACAAATAGGAGGTAGTTTGAAATTGGAAGGACATGATCTAATGAGGATGTGCAAGATTTCTTCATATAATTATAAACCTTATTAGCATGTGAATAGGTATGATAGAACCTTGTCCGACCAAGAGTAAAAGTTTCATCATATAGCTTCCTACATTTTAAATTGTCGAAATGGTATCTATAGTAAAGTGGAACAATGTTTAATTAAAATACTTGGGAGTTCTATATATAAACCATTAAGTAAAGGCACTAAATTGGAAATTTCATTATGGGTGTTTAATTTCATGAACATGTATGGTTGTGGTGATTATAGTAAGCATTATATTCTTGGACGTGAACCTTGGGTCCTTTTGGGAACCCAAAACACGAGGTTTCAATTCGTAACTAAGAAACATCATGGAGGTCATTAGGCAATGGTTATGGATGACTCTAACAGTTGGAGTCAATTTCATGATTATTTGTATGATTGTCCATTAAAATATACTATGCGTAATATGTGCCTTAGTTACCTTTTCTGTAGATACATTCACAAGGCCATTGGTGGAACTTCCATTCATATCTTTGATCTAGGAGGAACCTCCATGCTTTTTTTGCTTCTCAATTTCTTTGGCCTCTTAGTTTTGTCCTTGAAGTTTTCTTCCTTGGAATTCTTAAGAGTGTTGATATTTGATGGATTTCACTTGCAACTGAAAGTTTAGTTAAAGAATTAAAAACTCTTACGCAAGCCAAATACACAAAAAGAGTGGTAAAAGGCAAGAGGGTACATTAGAGAAAAAGGTCCTAAAGTGTGCATACATGAGAGTAAAGTGTAAACACTAAGGAGTGGTGAGGTTTGCTTTTTCTTTTTGCACAATTTAGATGCAGGAGTTGGAGGTTAGTTGCATCCTTTTTAGGTGAAAGTGAGGGAGAAAAAAGTGAGTTAGAGAGATGGATAGTTCTAGCATTTATTTGGAGAACCTTTCTCTTAAATCAAGGATGATGATGAAATATATGAAAAAGCTAGAAGATAAAATTAAGAAATTGGGTGGTGGGTTGAAGTTAATAAGAATAGACACATAAAGTATCAATGCAAGGATAAATGCCTTGGATAGAGAGCAGGAGAAAGAAGTACAAAAATCTAGTAAGGAAAGTGAGAATAGTCATGATGAAGGTTATGAAAGTTATCATAGTAAGTCATCAAGATCCCAAAGGAGTGAGAGGGTGAGGAGACATGAGAAATTTAGGGATGAACCAAAATGAAATCCCATGGATCTTATCAAAGGTAAAATTCCTTTTTTTTATTGCTAATGGTGGTTCAAATGATTATTATGATTGGGAGATAAAGGTAGAGCAAATTCTTGAATGTATTGATTATGATCATATAATTAAGGTCAAGCTAATTGCTTTGTCTTTTGAAGGATATGCACTAATTTGGTGGAATAAGATTACTATTCAAATAAGAGGTATGAGAAGAGCTCTCATTGAGTCATGGGATGAATTGAAAAGAGAAATGAGAGAAAGATTTGTTCCATTTTTTTTATACAAGAGACTTTTGTAAAATTGCAAAGAATGTACCAAGGTCCAAAAAGTGTGGAATAATATTTTAAAGAAATGGAAGTAACACTAATAAGAGCACAAGTGGTTGAGTCACAAGAAGCCACAGTGGCTAGATTCTTGCATGGTTTAAATAGAGAAATACAAGACATTTTTGAATTACATGATTACACATTTCTATCTACACTTGTACACCAAGCCTCAAAAATTGAAATTCAACTTAAAAAACATGGAAAAAGGTCTTGCCCTACCATAAGCTTCAATTGGAAGGGTAAGGAAAGAAGATAAAATGAACTAAAAAAATGGGACAAAAGTCCTAAGAAGGGGAGTGCACCCTTCAAAGGCCAAAAAGATAAGCTAACTGAGGTAAGTATCTCTAATACTAACACTTTTAAATCAAGTAACATTATTTATTTCAAGTGTTTAGGGAAATGACATATTGCTTCTCAATGCCCCTATAAGAGCACAATGTTCCTAAGAGAGAATGGAGAAGTTGAAAGTGAATGTTCTCTAGAAGAACCATCAAATAATGGAAATGGCTACTCAAGTGACGAAGCACCCATGGAGGAGACCTCTTGATGGTTAGAAGATTGATGAGCACCCTTGTTGGAGATGAACAACCTCAAAGACAAAATGTATTTCACTCTAGGTGCTTGATCCAAGGAAAATTTTATTCATTAATAATAGATGGAGGTAGTGTAAATGTTACTAGTCAAAGACTAGTTGATAAACTTTGTATTCCTACTATTCCCCATCCCAAACCCTATGAACTTCAATGGTTGAGTGAGCATGGAGAAATGATTATTGATAAGTAGGTATTAATTGTCATTACATTGGGCAAGTATAAAGATGAGCTAAGTAAATGAATTATCACACAATAAACTTAGATTAGGAACATATGATCAAGTTGGATTGGGTAAATATATATGTACATCTTTGGATAGAAGCTTTGATGTGAAAAACTTATCATGGGTCTGTGCTTTATTAGAAGTATATGCTAACTTGTATGATAAAAAATAATCTCTTGAATTAAAAGGTGATTATATAATTTTTTTCAAATACAACCCTTAATCATTACATATGTCTGAGTATGATCAAGTTGATATGCCATCTTTTGTTTATGTTAATAATAGTATGCATCTTTTAATCATGAATAACCACCAAAATGACAAGGTCACTTTCTTAGGCTATGTGGTTGGCTCTCAAGGAGTCAACAAGGTTAGCTAATACCTAAATCTATGAAAAATATTAGGAGCTTTCATGGGATAACTAGGTTTTATAGACATTTTGTAAAGAATTTTAATATCCTTATTCCATCCTAAATAAAATTATGGAAAATAAAAAGTGGGTAGAGTTTTTCAAAGAAGTTTTAAGACTCTCAAGACCATAGTTTCTGAAAGGGACTCCAAATTTCTCAGTTACTTTTAGAGAACCTTGTGGAGTAAGTTTGACACTAAGCTACTTTTTCTATTTCTTGTCATCACCAGATGGATGGACAAACTAAGACAACCCATATGTTAAACAAAATAAATGACACTACTTATATCTTGTACATACCTCAAACTTATGAGGGTAGTCATATTTTCCATGTTACTAATTTGTCTCCTTTTGATATAGGAAACCAGGAGCCAAATTTGAGGGAAAATTCTTCTCAAGAATAGGATCCTTATGAGATCCTAACAAGCCTTAAAGAATAATATCAAGAGGACATAGAGGACATGAAAAGCACTCAGGAGTCTAGAAGAGTCTACTCAAACATACTTTACCATATCTGCCATATCTAGAGCTATGGATCTCCAAATTAGACAATCTTGGTATCTCTAAAAAGATAAGATGAAGACCTATAAGTTTCCACTTTTGAGCTCAACCCCGCTTGAATTATTCAAGTGCCAAAATCTCACTTGAATGTTGCATCCTTTGCACCTCTACACCTAACTCCTTAGACTAGTCTAGTTCTAGTTTGTATGGTTAGATAGCTTATATGCTTCCTTGCCTAAATAAGCATCCAATCCTTGTAACCAAATACCCCTAGTCCTTTTAGGCCATCCAAACCATGAGGGAGCCAAGCCCATATAAGGCACCCTCCACCATGCGTAAAGATAACTTTCAAGTAAATGAAATTTTGTTATTTTCTAACTTTGGGAGAATTCTCTCTATCTTGTCGTGAGCAAGAGTCTTTCAATTCTTATCAAGCTTTAAAAGGCTTGTAACAAATCTCACATAATTCTTATCTTCCTCATTAACATGGTTAAGTCGTGAGCTTTGTTTATTTCCTTCTTTTCTTACATTTTGCAAGTTTCCTTCTTCTTTATTTTTTGTAAGTGATTCTCGACTAAGGTTTTTCTTAGAGTCTCATAAAGCATTGTGACACAAGTGGATCCTAGGGAGTTATCATCATGTAAGGCCAAAAGAAATGCTCAATCAATACCTCATAAATCTTAAATTCCCCAAACTAACCCATTAGGCCACCTTCATGTGCCTCCTTCACTACAAATTGCCTAATGGAACTCCTAGGCACACACAATCTATATTCTTCAAATAAAAATTCATCATGCTTGAAGTAGCCACCATTGGCCTAATTAGCCCACAAGGCAAAGGCCTCACCAAATTCAATATCATTCTCATACAATTCCTTAAGATATTCAAGACCAAGCATTTTAGTTTCAAGGATTGCAATTAAAACATATCTCCTACAAAGAGCATTTGCCTACATTCATTTTACCTTGCTTATGCTTAATGACATAAAGGAATTGTTCCAAGAACTCTACTAATTTTTCATGCCTCTAATTTAACTTACCTTGGCCTGTCATATATTTGAGAGATTCATGATCACTATGGATCACAAACTCCTTGGAAAACAAATAGTATTGTCAAACATGTAAGGCCTTTGCAAGAAGATAAAGCTTTTTGTCATAAGTGGAATAATTAAGATGTGCACCTTTAATATTTTCACTAAAGTATGCAATGGGGTTCCATTCTTGCAACAAAATAGCCTTTTATGCTTACATTAAAGGCATCACACTCCAACTCAAAAGATTTAGTGAAATTTGGGAATGCTAGCATGGGGGCATGAATGAGCCTATCTTTCAAGGTTTGAAAGGCTCTCTCTTAGCTTTCGTCCCATTTAAATCCAACACTCTTTTTAATTATTTCATATAGGGATTGCAAGTGTACTAAAATCTTTTACAAATCTCCTATAGAAACTTGCAAGCCCATGGAAACTCCTCACATTACTCACAGTTTTTATTGTTGGCCATTCTTAAATGGCCTTCACATTCTCCTCATCAACTTTGACTCCATAAGAGTCAACCACAAAATGATAAACCCAAAGATCCACAAATCAATAAATCCTTCAACAAAAGATTCAAGAACATGATAATTTGTAGAAACCAAAATTGAAGAAGATTAAAAGGGGAAAATGGAAAGGAAATTGAAATGAACTTGCCACTAATCACTTAGGATTAGATAAGAGGAAATGATATTCGCCATAAGCATCTTGGAAGCTTGATGAGAATTAGAATGCTTGTTCAAGACAAGAGAAGAGAGAGAACCCTCACAAAGTGCCAAGCACAATTTTATGTTGGAACATAATACATATGCGATCAAAATAACCCAAGAAATTTGATGATAACAAACATTATGACCTAAGAGGGATGATTAATGTTTTTACAATGTTCTTTGAATAAGTTTATACTTTGCATACAAGAAGGAGACAACATCCAAAGGAGACTGTCTAAAAGAATGAAACTTCATCCAATAAAGGATGTAGCCTCCTAAGCGTAAAATTTTCTTATTTCTAGTGCTTATCATATCTCACAAAGTGTCTTTTATCTTATATACTATATCTTCAAGATTATATCTGTTCAATAGTTTACTCAGCGTTCATATTTTTACATACGTTTTGTACTCTATTATGTCTTGTTTTTCAAAATAATAAAAAGATACTTTTCAAACTTTGCTAAGTCAAGATTGATAGAAGAAATTTTTTATAATGCCTCTGTGTATAAGGAAACAAAAAGAACTAATATCCCTTGTCAAATAAAGATAGCATGACTAAGAAAAGTGAAAAACATTTTTTCTCTGTCTTTAGAAAAAGAAAAATCTCAACAATAGCACTACAAGAAATGTATCTTTAGCATTTAATGTTGAATATCCTTCTTTCCATGTAGAACAAGATTCATGTTGCACTTGTCTATATATTTGGCTCATCAAGCTCTCAAGAAAAGAACAAGACGTAGAGAAAGTAGAAAAAGAGAAAAAGTTCATCTCCTTTTATTTCTCTTTAAAGGACAACCTTATAAATCCTTGTATACTTGCTTTGTTAAGAAAATTCAAAGGCTTTGTTTATAATTGTTATATGCTCACCTAGTGAGTTATCTTTGTAGAAAGATTTATTACTTTCATGATAGCTTGAAGAGACTAAGTGTTAAAGAATTCTTAGTGTTTCATATAATCAAGTAGATTACAAGTGTTGTAGAATCTGAAGATGTTGAGAATACTTGGTGGTAAGCCAATTTGACTTTAGTGGAGAAATCCTTCGAGATGAACGGACTAGATGTAGCTCCTATGAAAGAGTAAACCAAGATAAATTCCTTGTGTCGTTTCTCTCTCTTACCTTCATTGTTATATTTCCTACACCATATTTGTAGCATTGGCAATTGTATTAAGTATGAGATTCAACAATAGCCTAAATTGATTCCAAAGGCATCGAGGCTTAGGTGATTCATATCAAGTGGTATTCAGAGCATTACACTTCACAAGGTGCTATAATTGAAGCTTAACAACTTGATTTTGCATCTATTCTAATCGCGTCAAGAGATAAATTCTTATATGCATAATCTTGCTTCAATTATCGATTTAGCTAAGGTTTTTTTCGCCTAGCTATTGTCAACCAATCCATCGGTTTAATTGTCATTTTCTATGGTTATTTTTGAGAAAATTCAAAAACAATTTGGTGCAATTTGATTTTCATTTAGATTGATGAATTCTATTATTGCAAAATTGATAAAAAAGAGTTAGTGAAAAAGTTACGGTGATTGTCTTGAAAAATAGTTGCAGATCAAATATTGCGAAAGAAAAGAATATCAAGTGAAATCGGTGTAACGATCTATGACCTAAAACCAATGCAACAAAAATATAACATTAGCCACTGAAACTGAAACAAAAAAAATTATAAAAAATGTATCAAAAGTTTGTTGAAAATCCAAAGATAACTCACATATCAAATTTCTTCTGTTAGTTTGATTAATTGTAATTAAGCATTGTTAAACTTCGACATAATTTGAGTTTTGTCTGTGAGTGCTTTGGATATTGTGTTTGGATGATAAACTGTTTCATCAATTTCATACATGTTTTTCTCTCTTTAGTTTCTATTAGTCTCATAGAGTCTTTGTGTTGTCTTGTGTGAATTCTTATATAAGTAAACTTTCATTTCTCATGCTTTATTGTTGTCTTCGTTTGTCTTCTTTAGTTTTGTCATAGAGTTCTCATTTCTTTAAATTGTTAAGAGCCAGTGAGATTCGATGGCTTTCACTAGCATCTAAGAACTTGGTTAGTATAATCCAAGTTCTATTTCAAGACGTAGTTAGAGAGTAGAGTGGTAAAAGGCAAGAGTGAACATCATATAAAAGCCCCTAAGAGTGAATACATGAGTACATAGTATACACTTAGGAGTGGTGAGATATGCCTTGCTTTAACTAACATATTATGTAGATTCTTTTCAGCATATTAAACAAGTGCAAGTGTTATTGACATGAAGGAGGAAAAGATGGTAGATAGCAATGATAATATGGATAGTTACTCATTTAAAACCAAAAAGGTGATGAGGCACATGAAAAGAGTAGAGGAGAAGTTAGAGAAAATGAGAAGAGGCCTAGAATCTATGAGAATAGAGATGTAGAGTGTAAATGCAATGGTAAAGGCCCTTGGTAAAGGTAAAAATAAGTCTAGTGTCTCTATGCATGAAAGCAAGGAAAGTCAAAGTGAGAGTTCACACAGTCCATCCAATAGGTCTCACAAATCACATAGAAGTGAGAGAAGCGAGAGGCCGAGGAGGGAAAAGAGACATGAAAAGGAGGAACCTAGGAAAGAACAAAGTGTGAGTTACCTTTCTTATAAAACCTTAGTATAGTTGTTGATATAGCCTGACGAGGCCAAGTGACAAAAAATACTTAGTTTTCTTGTAATTAGGTAAATTACAAGGGTTATAATACCTAAAGAGATGGATAATACTTGTTTGTAAGTTAGGTAAACATAGTGGAAATCCTTTATGTTGAAGGGACTGAGCGTAACTTTGTTGGAAGAGTAAACTAGTATAAAATTTGTGTGTCTTCTCTCTTACCTTACCCTTTTTATGTTTTGCATTCTTTGGACAACTCCATTGGACAATGACCTTAAACTCTATTTTAAATCCTTCATCTTTACGAAAAGCTTTTAAAAATCACACACTCTCAAACACAATTCAACCTCTCTTCTTCTATGTTTCTTGTACCTTCATTAACTAGTATAGTTTTAGCTTGTTTGGCTAGCTAGATTAGATGCTTCCTTGCATGGATAAGCATCTAATCCTTATAACCAAACACTCCTAGTCCTATTAGGCCATCAAAATCATGAAGGAACCGAAGCCTATATAAGACACCCTCCACTATATGTAAAGATAACTTTGAAGGAAATGAAATTTTGTTGCATTACAACTTTGGGAGAATTCTCTTTGTCTTGTCTTGTACAAGAATCTTTCAATTCTTATCAAGCTTTCAAGAGGCTTGTGGTGAATCTCATGGGTAAGTGGCGAGCTTAGTTCCTTTCTTGCTTTCTCACATTTTGCAAATTTCTTTCTCCTTTGTTCTTTGTAAGTGTTCTCAGTTTAAGGTCTTTCTTAGAGTCTTAGAAAGCATTGTGACACAAGTGGATCCTAGGGGTTATTAGTATATAAGTTAGGATCAACCATGCACCACCAAAAATTAGATGAGGATCACATAAGGGTAGTGATTGAATAGATTTGAGATGTAGATGCTCGAGTCTTTGTGCCCACCGATAAGGTTTAGATGGTGGGGCAAACCCTAAATACTTTCATCATATGGTCCAAGATTCTTGTGAAAATTGTTTTTGCCATGATATTTAAAATAAACAATCTTATTATATTTATAATTCAAATTTATTTTTCTTTCTAACATGGTTCATTTTGTTGTTTAGAACTTTGATGGATCAAGAAGAAACTTGAACCTAAAATGTCGCAAGTTAAAGTTGATCTCATTCAACATTTGTGGAAGATGACCAATAAGGTTGGTAGGAACCCTTTACAACTAGAGTTGGATGCTGAAATAACAAGCATAAACTCTATTGTCCCATTATACATATGCTAGAAGGATATTCTAGAAATACGTGCTAATAACTAGATGCTCTATATATTTGTTATACAGTTGTACTTGATGTAAGTATTTTGAACTTGTTATTCAATTTTAGGTTACTTAAGTATTAATAGACTTATGTTTAATATTGATTTTAATATGTTAGGTATCTTTGGCAACTCTGTTTGTCAAAGGGGAGCAAACACCTATATGGATTCATTGACTCTCTCCCCCTTCAGACCGTATGTAATAAAGCAGGCGAGATTCAAAAGTACTTGCAATAGAGGCTCATTGACAGAAAGAAAAGGTGCTACCTAGCATCTTACTACTATCCGTAAGTATAACTTCACTTTACATTAGAATTTTTTATCATTGACTATAATTTCTATGTCATCATGTAACTAATTGTTTCTTAATGCTTGCCCACAAGACAATGTTATTATCTCTTTTTTGTTCATTAGGACATAACTTAGACAAAGAGATACACAAAATATTGGACAAATAAGTATTTACTTGTAATACATATAACTTTCTATTATAATTTTTACCTTTCATAACAACACTCATTAATTATTGATTGATGATAGTGCTTTCCAATTGTATAGTAGGATGTTGGGTAAGCATTCATCACAAACAAAGAAACCATGCATGATTAGCCTTGTAGTAAGTACTTTTAAAATCATAGTTCAATTACTTCAATATTTAGATTGGTTATTTAAATTCTTCTTTATTTGTAGACTCAGAGACAACTTGAGAGTTATGAATGTGAGTATTATGTGATGAAACATTTGCTCAACATTGTCTCTACAACTATTATTGATTCATGGATGAAGGAATTCAACACCTTTCTTAAAGATTAATTATGTTTTTTTTAATTTATGATCTTTTTTCTAAATCTTCATACTTGAAATTTTAGGTATTCAATGATAATGCAACATCATTCCTTGACGAAGAAATTGATGCATTAGACAACGTTTGGCAAAGTTCTTCCTATGCCTTAGTAATTCTTCTACTACGTTTAAATAGAATACTTAATATAATTTAGAACATTTATTGTTATAATTATAGTTTTGAAAATTTTGACTTTAATAAACATTTATAGTTTACATTTGTTATAAATTCTTATTTTCAATATACATTGCTTTTTGTTACAATATTTTTTTTTGTTTTGAAATTTTGTGACCTGAGACCAATGAGAATTGATTTATCAGAAAAATAAAACAATTTTTTTTAAAAAAATATACTATTTATATTAGTTATGATCTTAACCAATATAAAAAGAGTGACCTATTATATAAGTTATGACATTAACTAATGACACTAATTAATGACACTTTTTACATTGATTATGTATGATGTAAAAAAATGACTTTTTATATCAGTTAAGATCACAATCCATGTAAAAGATCATCATTTTTACATCGATTCTTAAAATAAATAATGTAAAAAGTCACTTTTTACATTAATTACAAAATCGATATAAAAATATTTTTTACATTATCTTATTTTACATTGATTATATAATTAATGTAAAATTTCAATTTTAACTAGTGTAAATGATTTTTTCTGCGCTGTGAAAGGATCATCATTCTCTAAGAACATGAATTACTAGTTTAAAAAAAAAAACAAAGAAGGAATAGAAAAATGTTTCGAAGTTCTCAATTTTGACCGAGAATAGTTAAAAGATAGGACTTACAAGAAATGAAAAGAATTTTTAGCAGAGAACATACTAGAAAATTTAAGGTTGTATGTATCATTTCTTTTGTGACCAAGGAATATGACGGGATTCGGAGAAATTGTGCAAATTTAATGAGAAAATGATAGGAATTAAAACAGAGTGAAATAAATTTCAAATACTTATTTTTGTATGAGTTTCTGTGACTCGTGTATTTATTGCTCATTTATGTAAGAAAGTGAAAAAAAAATCAAGGAATTGTTTTTTTTTTTATAGTTTCAATATCTTTTGTAATATATGCTTTTATTATTCAGCTATAAAATTAATTGAGTTGTGTTTACAAAATGTAAAACACGAATTTTAAGGAAAGATAGGAGTCATAAAAAAATAAAAAGACTTTCAAGGAGAGAATATTTAGTTCAATTTCAATAAATTGAAATATCAGAATGACATCTAAAAGAAAATTATTGTGTAGCAAAAATAATATAATATTAATTTCTGTGTTGAAATGACGTATTGATGCATGTTTCACGCTTCATAGATTATATATTATAAATATTTTTTTTTCTTTACGGACGAGAAGAATTATTATAACTTTATTTATGAACTTATTAACTCAAGAGAGATGTTCTGTTAAATCTTATTAAATAAATATTATTTGACAAATAAGCGAATATGATTAAATAAATTAGGTAAACTGATAATTCAAAATAATATATAATGAAAGACTAATACACATAAGCAAAATAAAAAAAAATAATTTCAATTGTTTTAGTGAAATTATTATATTTATGCTTTATGAATAGGTTAAAGAAAATTTATTAAGGACATGTTTACTTCTCCATCAACACTTTGGCGAGAAAAAAAAACTTATTTATATAAATAAGTTAAAATTAATTTATACATAAAATAATTTATATAAATTCTCTCTTTTTTAAAAAATTAATATAAATATCTTTTATAAATTAACTTATTCCTAATAACTTATAAAAAAAATTATTTTTTTCTTACTTTTGTCTCCTGTAAATATTAATGAAGAAATTTATCAATAATAAAGTAAATTAAAATGCTATTTTCTTTACGCAATCCCACATGTGGGTTCTTTTAAGCTTAGTCTTAAAGGATTCTTTTGATAACAAAGGTCAGATCAAGCATTATTTAATAAAAATTAAAAATAACATATTCAATGAAGGGACCAAAATTCACCGATCTTTTATTGAAAAAGAAAGAATCGTGTCAGCAAAAGCAGTAAAAGTGGCATATCTTGAGAAATAATTATGAAAGTGGTATAAGATGAGAAAATGCTTTTATAAAAGTAGTAGTAATATATATATATGGCTACCAAAAAAGTCCCGATGCTTTACCAGTGAGATAATTATAAAGTCAAACAGGAGCAAATTCCCCTCCTCACATCACATGTTGTTCCTCCATCCTCAACAACACAATAAACCTCTCCACATGCCATTAAGAATTCCCCAATAACCCTGACCCTAGCTATTCTGGTCCCTATAAGGTTTGCCCCACCACACTTTAACCCATACTGATTCCTATAAATTCATCCGAATGTCGCAACAACATAGCTCAAGGCCATGAAAGAAAAGCTGGTTTTGGAAGCAAGCCAAGAAGGCAGAGAAACCATGCTCTATTAGAGAAGTGGGTCTGCGAATCTCACTGTTGTTTGTTTCTTGAGAAAAAGGGTGTCAAAAAATGGGTAGGGGTATGGTTAGCCAGGAAAAAAAAAATAAAAAGAAGAATGGGTCTAATGGGTTTGGTTCTATTTTCATGCATGCCGATGGCAAAGATTTGTTTCTCATGATGTTAGGTACCTTTGGGTCAGTTGGTGAAGGCTTGACCAATCCTATAGTGTTGTACATCAGTAGCCGCATGATGAATAATATTGGGAGTTCCTCTAACATGGATGGAAACACTTTCATCCATAACATCAACAAGGTTCAGTTTCATCTCTCTCTCGCTCTCATTAGGCATAACATGAAAGAGAATAGCTTATTAACTTGTTCTGGCTTTATTGATGATGCAGAATGCAGTGGCTTGGTTATATCTGGCTTGTGCCTCTTTCGCTGTTTGCTTCCTCGGTGAGTTTCAGTTTCGCAATGATTTTGCTTTTTCCTTTTTCTCTTTCCATTTACGCCACGCAAATTAAAGTGATGATATTGTTGTATCCTCTTTTTATTTTTTAATTATTATATTTTGTAACTATTTTCAGAGGGCTATTGTTGGACTAGAACAAGCGAGAGACAAGCGGCGAGAATGAGATGCAGGTATCTCAAAGCAGTGCTTAGACAAGATGTTGCGTACTTCGATCTGCATGTCACAAGCACGTCGGATATCATCACTAGCGTCTCCAGCGACAGCCTCGTAATTCAAGATGTTCTTAGTGAAAAGGTATCACCAGTCACAAAAATATCTTCTATGTTGTTACAAATTAGTGCCACCTTGCAATTTCGCTTATAGTAAATTACATTACGTATGTGAAAACTAGGTTCCGAATTTCGTGATGAACATTTCTTTGTTCGTGGGGAGCTATGCAGCTGCTTTTGCAATGTTGTGGAGGCTTGCCATTGTGGGGTTTCCTTTCGTGGTTCTTCTCGTGATCCCGGGTTTAATTTACGGTAAGACTTTGTTGGGATTGTCCAGTAAAATCAGAGAAGAGTATAACGAAGCTGGAACAGTGGTAGAACAAACAATTTCGTCCATCAGAACCGTTTATTCTTTCGTGGGGGAAAGCAAGACCATGAACGCTTTCTCTAAGGCGCTTCAAGG
The DNA here is from genome assembly GCA_025330945.1 of Mucuna pruriens. Classification (NCBI taxonomy): domain Eukaryota; kingdom Viridiplantae; phylum Streptophyta; class Magnoliopsida; order Fabales; family Fabaceae; genus Mucuna; species Mucuna pruriens. Next base: position 1,515,990 of record JAENHJ010000173.1, on the reverse strand, counting down.
AACCGTTAAGTTGGGCCTGAAACAAGGCTTGGCAAAAGGCCTTGCCATTGGAAGCAACGGCGTCGTTTTCGCCATTTGGTCTTTCATGAGTTATTACGGCAGCAGACTCGTCATTTATCATGGTGTCAGAGGAGGGACTGTTTTTGCCGTTGGAGCAGCCATTGCTGTTGGTGGATTGTAAGTAATTATTATCCCATTCATCCCTTCCATTCAGATTCTGTTAGAATTTGAGTTTTATTTATAGCTAACAGAACCTAAGCAACTCAATGATATGATATTAATTGGTATGGTAATTAAGTTTTGGTTTGTGAAATAGGGGACTAGGAGCGGGTTTATCAAACGTGAAGTACTTCTCGGAAGCGGGTGCGGCAGCGGAGCGTATAAAGGAAGTGATAAAGAGGGTTCCCAAGATAGATTCTGACAATAGAGAAGGGGAAATTCTGGAGAGGGTTTACGGGGAAGTGGAGTTTGACCGTGTAGAATTCGCGTACCCTTCGAGGCCAGATAGTGGTATTCTGAATGGGCTGAGTCTGAAGATTCCGGCGGGGAAGAGGGTGGCGCTGGTTGGGGAGAGTGGGTCGGGGAAATCGACGGTGATAGCACTGTTACAGAGGTTTTATGACCCGGTTGGGGGAGAGATACGCTTGGATGGGGTGGGGATTGAGAAGCTGCAGGTCAAGTGGTTGAGGTCGCAGATGGGGTTGGTGAGCCAGGAGCCCGCTCTGTTCGCAACCAGCATCAAAGAGAACATACTTTTCGGCAAAGAGGATGCCACGGAGGATGAGGTGGTTGAGGCTGCAAAAGCTTCCCACGCCCATAATTTCATTTCGCTTCTTCCTCACGGTTACCACACACAGGTCATCACTGTTCATGTCTACCTTTGTTTTTCCCAAGTTAGACACGTTTTATGTCATTCTCACGCCAACAATAAATGTTACCGAGTAATTATATAATTCATAACTGCAAGGGTAACTGATTTCACACTCTTGGTTCCATAACTGAAATACTCTGTCCTATAAAAAAGACCTGAAATACTCTCTCCATATTTATTACCCATTTCACTGCTATTACTCAAGCCAAGATTCGAATATCAAACTCTACTTAAAACACGCAACTAAAAAACTCCCTCGTGATAGTCACATTTGGTGTTTTACTACTGCTTTTTAACCATTATAAAATTAATTATACATAGAAAAAATAAATGTTGGTCTCTTATGTATCTATATATATATATATATATATATATATATATATATATATATATATATATATATATATATATATATATATATATATAAAACTGAAATTCTCTCTCCATATTTATTACCTATTTTACTCTTTAATAGTTATAAAATTAATGTACATAGCAAAACATGAAGCATTGAATATATTTTTTATTTTTTATTTTTCTTAATACTTCTATGTAAGTAAAAAATATATAAAAGAATATAACATTACTTATAATAATTTTAACATAAGCTCTTCAGCTGATTTGGAATTGTGACAGAGAGAAATGTGAAATAGAATATTCTACCACATTTTGAAATTTATAAAATTAACAAATTTATGAATTTTATTTCTTATTTAATTAATCTTATAAACTTTAATAAATATTTATTAATAATAAAGAAGTACGCTAGAAGAAATATATTAAAGAATATTTTATTAATATTTATCTTATATTCAAATCAGAATTTACTTTTAATGATAATTTTCTTTAAGTAGATTATAGAGAGAAAAATTATAATTTTGATTAAAAAATAACACTATAATATAATTTCATGAAAAAATAAGCCTGACAGTATAAATGAATTTTATACATAATAATTTTTACACAATTATTCTTTATTAATTTTTTTTTAATATATATCTTAAAAATTATATTGATGATGATTTTGATCGTGTAATAAGCGGTCTAACATTAAACTCAAATTTTGTATAGAAATGCATCTTATAAAATTGATTTGTCATGGAGACGTGAAGATCAGGTAGCGAGATGCACATTAAGTAATTATTATTTACATTTTTGTTGGGTGCACTTGATTGAGTTCTGTCCACAAGTAATTATTTACATGATGCCTAATAATATGAAACATAATGAATAATTTAACCTCTCAGAAAAGGGTAAGGTTTGAGAAGAGAAGAGAAATAATGCAAAATCATGGAAAGTTAATGAATGGTTATGTTTTCCATTTCAGGTGGGTGAGAGAGGGATTCAGATGTCAGGGGGACAGAAACAGAGGATCGCAATTGCGAGGGCAATAGTTAAGAAACCACGAATTCTTCTTCTGGACGAAGCAACAAGCGCTCTAGACTCAGAATCAGAACGACTCGTCCAAGAAGCATTGGACAATGTAGCTTCGGGTTGCACCGCCATCATCATTGCCCACCGCTTGTCCACCGTCCGAAACGCAGACCTCATCGCCGTGGTTAGCCGCGGAAAGGTCATCGAGCTCGGCTCGCACGACGAGCTCATCCAAAACGATGGTGGCGCCTACACCTCCATGTTTCGCCTTCAGCAACAAACGGACAAAGCGAAAGAAGAGGAAAAAATTGCGGAGACCGTTACTCCCGGGAGTGTCCCTTGCACGACACCAACCGCCGACACCGAAAACGCGGGCCCGATGGGCCCCACGACACTCGGTGGTTGTGATGATGATGACATGGCGAAAGGAAAGAAGGTTCGTGCGCCGTCGTTTCGGAGACTGCTGGCACTGAGTGCCCCGGAGTGGAAGCACGTCGTTATGGGGTGCTTAAACGCGATGCTGTTTGGTGCCGTTCAGCCCGTTTACGCATTCACGATGGGGTCCACGATACTTTTGTATTTTCATGCGGATCATGAGGAGATAGTTAGAAAGACTAGGATCTACTCGTTCGCCTTTTTGGGCCTCTTTGTGGTGTCTATGCTTGCAAACATTGGGCAGCATTATTGCTTCGGTTACATGGGGGAGTACTTGACCAAACGGGTCAGAGAGACCGTGCTTTCCAAAATCCTCACTTTCGAAATTGGGTGGTATGATTTGGACCAAAACTCCAGTGGTGCCATCTGTTCCAGACTTGCCAAAGATGCTAATGTGGTAAGTTTCCATTTCCTCGGTTTCTTCTTCTTTAACATTTTAAATAATTTTCACGCTTTTTTCCTTTTTCAACAATGATATCAATCATTTGATCATGGAAAAGAAACATGATAAGAAAAGATGGAAAATAATATGTGTATATAAGTGGCATGACTAGAAAAAGGGGGGAAAAGTAGGAAGAGCTTGACAACTCAAGATTAAAAAAATAATTAATTTAAATATAATAAGTTTTTACATTATTATTAATTGTTTTTATTTCTAATCATTTGATACCCCATAAAAATTTTATATTGACGCCCCCACAAAAGTTGATTTTTTAACATTTCCAACACCCTTTTCCTAGGTTAGGAAAGAGAAAGAAACTAAAATTTAAGTTGTTCTTTCTCTTTTTCTTACGGTGAAAGAGACTGTGTGAAGAGTAATATAAGAAAAAAGGTGTGATGGTGTCGTTACTATTTAAGGTTTTATAATCTCGTACGTCAAATTCTTAGCTATAAGCCTATAATGCATGTATCAACATGCAACGGCTATGGTTGTCGGTGAGAATTTTCTGTGTGGTTCAGAAAAGGTAAATCGTGTGGATTAAAGTTAGGAAACACTATTCGTATATCTTCAGTTGTGGTTACATCCTATCCGTACGCTTTTCTTTTGAAAAAAAGGGTGGAAGCGGCTCCACCTCACTTTCCGTTCCCTTGTTTTCATTTCTTCTGTGTTTCAAAGAGAAAGGTACTTTTCTAAGGACATAAATATGAATTCAAGGTATAATTTTTTTACATTAACATATTTCATACAAATGAATTAGTTCAACTATGCATCATTCATTGAATACATAAAATTAGAATTTTCTTTTTTATTTTGCAACAATAACGACTTTGAAATAGCCCTTAACTATCCGTACTTTAATTTTTAATAGAACTATGCAATTATAGTAGAAAGTTATATTAATATATTTTCTTAACTAATGGTGAAAATGTAAATTCAGGAGCAATTAGTATTAGTATATATATCACAATACAAATATTAAATAACATTAACATAATTCAATTGAAGAATTTATTCTTCTATATAAACGCTTATTTTGTACCTCTGCTAGTGAAAATATCATTGTATATCAAAATAATTTGGTTTTGAATATTTCCAAGTGGGATTATTTTACTATTTAATTATATATGTTGTCGTTCATTAATTTAATTGCAATAACAAACCACTAAGCAAGTTAAACTGTCTATCAACGTATATAACTTTATTATTGTATAATAATATACTTTTTTTTTCAACTAACCGTAAATTAAAATTAAAAATATCATAATATATCATTTTATGAACAGGGTATATTTGGCAAGGAAATTCATTAGTAAGACAATTTCTCTACCCCACTCAAGTTTTTCCTAACAATATTAAACAATTCAAAAATCAATACTATTGACTACAAAAATAGTACAAGAAAATTGTCATTAATTTCACCATTTTTTATCCTCTTAAGTTTTTTATTTTAATTTTTTGGAAAATAAAGACAAGAAAATCCTGCATCGCAGGGGGTGGGAGTGGGATACTAGTTGGAGATATATGAGGCTTTGAACATGGCATTGTGACTCCTGTCATGCCTGAAGAAAGTTATGTACTTTATCTCAGTACGCCAGATAATTTCCTCGTCGTTACTTGCCGTCTAAACCGGCTTTACTGCACGCACGCACGCTTGTTTTCAGCATGTTCTTTTGCTTTTTATGAAGTAAATTTTTTTATTTAAACAAATGTAAGTAAAAAAGGTCAAGATTACAAAGTTTCATAAATATTTATAAAAATACTTATAAATTATTTATTGACAAAATTTTTGCATCAATAACAAAAACTAAAATTAACTTTTTATAAAATACAAATGTAATCCTTACCTATTGAACCAATTTTATTAATTTTTGGTGAGTTGATGGATGTATCTGCCTCGTGGTTTTAGAGTGATTGGATTCGTGACAATTGTGTGTTGATGTTTCATGTTCAGGTAAGGTCTCTAGTGGGAGATAGGATTGCATTGCTGGTACAAACATTTTCAGCGGTAATAACAGCCTACACGATGGGTCTTGTCATTTCCTGGAGGCTTTCCATTGTAATGGTAGCCGTACAACCTATCATGATAGCATGCTTTTACACAAAGCGTGTCCTTCTGAAGAGCATGTCGAGCAAGTCCACGAAGGCCCAACAACAAAGCAGCAAGCTAGCAGCCGAAGCGGTTTCCAACCTTCGAACCGTAACGGCCTTTTCCTCTCAAGACCGGATTCTGAAAATGCTGGAATCAGCCCAACAAGGCCCGAGCCGCGAGAACCTTCGGCAATCATGGTTTGCGGGCATTGGGCTTGGATGCTCCCAGGGCCTTGCATTATGTATTTGGACCCTAGACTTTTGGTATGGTGGCAGGCTTATCGAAAGCGGGCACCTAACAAGAAAAGCCTTCTTCCAGAGCTTCATGGTATTGGTGAGCACGGGACGAATCATTGCTGACGCGGGAAGCATGACCACGGACCTTGCTAGAGGTGGAGATGCTGTGGGGTCAATTTTTGGTATCGTAGATCGGTGTACAAAAATTGAGCCTGATGATCCAAAGGGGTACAAGCCGGAGAGGTTAGTTGGTGAAATAGAGTTTCATGATGTGCATTTTGCGTACCCAACGAGGCCTAATGTGGCTATATTCGAAGGCTTCTCTATAAAACTTGAGGCGGGGAAATCAACGGCATTGGTGGGGCAAAGTGGGTCCGGGAAATCAACCATCATAGGGCTAATAGAGAGGTTTTATGATCCACTTAAAGGAACGGTGACTATTGATGGAACGGACATAAAATCGTATAACCTAAAGTCACTAAGGAAGCACATAGCACTTGTGAGCCAAGAGCCAACGTTGTTTGGTGGGACCATAAGAGAGAACATTGCGTACGGAACGTGCGAGGAGGTTGACGAGGCGGAGATCGTGGAGGCAGCACGAGCGGCGAACGCTCACGATTTCATAGCGAGCCTGAAGGAGGGATACGAAACATGGTGTGGGGAAAAGGGGGTACAACTTTCAGGGGGTCAAAAGCAGAGGATAGCAATAGCAAGGGCCATATTGAAGAACCCAAAGGTGTTGCTGTTGGACGAGGCCACGAGCGCATTAGATGGTCAATCAGAGAAGGTGGTGCAAGATACGTTGACGAGGGTAATGATAGGGAGGACGAGCGTGGTGGTGGCGCATAGGTTGAGCACCATACAGAATTGTGATGTTATTGCTGTGATGGAAAAGGGGAGGGTGGTGGAGACTGGAACCCACTCGTCCTTGTTGGGCAAAGGACCGTGTGGAGCTTATTACTCCTTGGTCAGTCTTCAGACCAGACAAGGAGCAACTGCGACCCACTCTTCCATTTGAGCCTGCCAAAGTACCAAGTTGTCTTTGTCTGCTTGGGATTGCTAGCTACTAGACCTCCTTTTTGAGGTAATAGGCATTAGGCATAGCTAGTGATAAAGATGAGATGGGTTTGTGATAGGTGAAGTGAAGGCAACCCAAATAAGTGGACGGGATGGACAAGGAACTTTCAAATTATGTTTACCTTTCTTATTTCGCACTTTCTTATGTATTCCCATCGACATATCCGTCTTTAAATAATAACCTATGTATGCATAGATGTCTCTATGGTATGAAGTAGAATACTTGTGGCAAATGGTGTGAAGAACATTTCTTTCTACTTCCCGGCTTGAAATGGTTATTAATTAATTTGTTGCACCCTTTACAAATTTTTAATAGACCCATATTTTAAAGGTTATATAATTCATCTTCCTTGTCACCTCAAATATATAAAAAAAAATTATGTATGGTATTAGATATAAGTAAATTATAATTAATTTTATTATATTTAATTAAACTATATCGAAAATATTTTTCATTCGTTAGAATATTTTTTTATTCTTATTATCAAATTTTAAGAAAGGACAATTTAAGAAAAAAAATTTAAATAAGAATAGTAAAAGTAAATGATATTAACTAATTTTCTTAATTAAAATGAATTAATTTTTTCTTATATTCAAGAGTAGGTAGAGTATTAAGTTAAAGTAATGTATTGGATTGAAATTTTAAAAGATTCTTTTTATGTAAAGAAGTCTCAGATTTTAAATGACTGTATAGGAATGTAATGACTTATAAAACTTTTTTATAAAACTTTTATAATCATTCAAAGTTACAACAGATGTTGTAGAAACATAGGCAAACACTAGAAGAAAGGTTGAATCTATTTATAGAAGGACGATGTTAAAAATCTTTTACCTAAAATCTTAGTTTCTTAAAGCAATTTTAAACAAAAATATTATAAGAAGAGACAAAAAAAATATAACACAGATATTTTATCATACTTCATCTCTAACCTTAAGACTATATCCAGTCCTTAGTACATCATTAAGAATTCCACTAACAAAAAACTGGTTACAAGTATTCTTTCATCACTAGCCTTTTCAAACTCAACAACCAAGTAGTCCTTGCTTTGTCTCTTCAAGCAATACACTCAAGTATTCTTTTTACACAAAGTCACACTAGGCTTCAATCAAATTCATTAAGAATATAATTTTAGGGTAAAACTCATAAACTATATATATTGTCTTTTAAACGATATTTCACAATGAAGTATAGTCTATTTTTGAAGGTTTTAGATCAAAAGATCTTTTTCGACAAGTTACAATAAAATTGAAGGATTGTTTTTCACTTAAAAGATTTAAGTCTTGATTTGCATAATCTCTTATTGTAATATTCAATCTTTTGTATAATTGGGTGTCGTTAGGATATTTGTGAGAGTAAAAGATCATCTTAAAGTTTTTATTTGCTTCTAGAGAGAGAAAGTGTCTATTAGGGATATTAAATGTTTCAATAAATGCATTTCACTAATTTGTTATACTGATAAGATAAAACAACCTACTTATTTTTCTCTTGTTGTACATTAGCAAAAGAGTATTGCTAAATACAGTCTACTTCCTTTTTGTAATGACACGCCTTTTAAGGTTGATAAAGTATAATCATAATTGCATTTTGATCTTTCATGTGAAGCCTCTTAAATACGTTAATTGAAAGGACACATTTGAAAGCATATACCTACATAGTAAAAGCAACATGTGTGTGTACGTGATAAGTCATATTTTATACACCTTACAAGGACTTAAGGTGGGTGTTTTTGAGATTATTTGGTGCTTAAGAATTGAGTCTTAGCTAAGATTCATATTATAGATCTAGAAATAGGGAAAGTATAAATATGTGCTAATTTGAGGGTCTTAGCTAATAAAAGATTCATCCCTTTTTGCAGGTCAGAAACCATTGATCTCGGCCCATCAAGAGAGTCTCGGTCCTAAACCGTCTAACTCTACAGTCCAGCAGCCTAATAGGAGTGGCCCAATTGTGCAGTCCACGTAGGCGACCTGGCCTAGGTGCCAACGCAGCTCCAAGCCAACTCAACTGCCATGTCACCCTTGGAGAAGCTTGCAGCGCAAGGAGAAATTGCATGAGGGTAGATTAGGAAATGCAATCTATAATTTTGTTAGGAAGTCGTTAGAAGTAGTGTGCGTCGTAAGAAATCCCAGCTCGTGTATATATAGGAAGAGCTGGACACATTGTAAGGTTGTTGAATTTAGACCTAAAATCCATACGCCATACTCCCCATTTTCTCGCTCACATCGTGCATTCATTGGTGTTTCTCTTCATCGAGCAAATGCAGGTCAAGAAATGAGAGGCCGAAGGTTGTCAGAGGGGACCGCTTGGCTTACCATCGCACTTTGGTGGACCTGATCCTCAGCGTCTTGGCTATAGGAGGTGAACCATCGCCGTTCGTCCATGGTGATCGTTGTGGAAGACAAATTCACTAAATTCACACCCTGTGTTTGTACTATGTTCTTAATAATATTAGTTTCTAATTCCAATCTCTTATTTACGACTCCTGCATCATAATCTACTTTGTTGTATCACGATTGCACATTGTAAGTGGACAAATGTTAGACTAGGCTGATCAGAACCGGTTTAACAACTTCAGTAGGTAATCGATTAGAGAACCTAAAATCAACTATGAACTTAATCTCTGCCAACTGATGAGGTAGTGATCGTGTAAATCCTCGATATGGCAATGGATGAATGTTTGGCGATTGTCATAAGGGAATCTCAAGTTGATATGGAACGTAGCCTTGAGTGAAGGGACTGGAACTGACTTAATTGTTGAGACTTAGCATGAATGTTGTAGTAGCAGTAGAGGTAGCCTAGTTTAGCTCGCATTTACATTCTTACTTAGTTTAATTTCTGTCCTACTTTACCTGCCACCAACCCTCCTATTCCCCTGCATTTCAGTCTGAGACCGAGTCCAATCTGACTCTATCGCGTCAGTCTGCGCTTAGTCGAGACCGTGTCGAATACATCTTTGTCAAGACCATATCGAACCAGTCTTTGGTGAGAGCAACTTGATACCTAGCCGAGAGTGAGTCTGCATTCTACACTTGAGAGTTTCTGCACTATTCTAGTTCCACACAAAGCCATAATTGAGCACACTATGTCCTTGAGAGAATTCGACTTAGGGTTGACTATGATATAGTTAGCACCATTACCGGGGACACAAGTTCTTTTGTGTCTTTGTGTACTAAACCTAAGTAAAGTTGAATCCCGAGTTTATGGAATGTTGCGTCTGTCAGTCGAGTCATAGAGTCTAATTCGAGTCTATGTCTATTTTGATTTGGATCGTGAAGTAATAATTAACAAGCACTCAGCGTGTTAAAATTCTATCGCGTGAGTTTCACCGCTAAAAAAAACAACAAAAAACCATCTCTACATCATTGACTTTATTTTCTTTTCTACATACTTCAATTGCATTTTTTGACAACTATTTGTTTTCTGCTTTCTGATTTGCATAGTTAAATCTAACTTTTTCTGCATAACTAATTTTTTGTTTACTGTTTGCTGGTTTGCATAACTAACAATAACCCTTCTACATAAGTAACTTGCATTTTCTGTATGATTTAGTATGATGTATGACTAGGAGTAGTTTTGACCCATTGTATGAGTTAGATCCTGAGATAGAAGTAACCTTGCGTAGGTTGAGAAAATCTAGGAACATAGTAGTAAGTAATAATAATAGTTCAAATTTTGTTTCTAGTGCTGATAGTAGTAGCCCTGTTATTAATAGTTCTAATTCTGTTGAATACAGTAGCACTAACAATTTTGCAGAGTCGGAAAAGATAGAGAACAATGATCGAACGCTAAAGGAGCTGGCTACACCGGATGTGGAGTACCAACCTTGGTGCATCCAATATCCACAGCTAGAACCAACTTAGACATACAAACTAAAATCTGGTCTTATACATCTGTTGCCTAAATTCATGGTCTTGTAGGAGAAGATCCCCACAAGCACTTGAAAGAGTTCCATGTGGTCTGTTCCACAATGAGGCCGTAGGGGATACCGGAGGATTACATCAAAATGAAGGCGTTCCCATTCTCCTTGGATGGAATTGCAAAAGATTGGCTGTATCTACAGTCGGTTCTCTTCAACACTTAGGGAGATATGAAACGCATGTTCTTGGAGAAATTCTTTCCAACATCTAGAACCGCAACCATCAGGAAAGAAATATGTGGGATAAGGCAACATGAGGGAGAAACTCTGCATGAATACTGGGAAAGATTCAACAAGTTATGTGTCACATGTCCACATCATCAAATCAGCGAGCAATTGCTGATTCAGTATTTCTGTGAAGGTCTGACGATGATGGACCGAAGCATGATTGATGTTGTGAATGGAGGAGCATTGATGGATAAGACGTCAACAACAACAAGGCACTTGATCTCCAATATGGCAAGCAATACACAACAGTTTGGGATCAGAGGAGCCAGCCAACCCTGAATGGTGAATGAAATCGGTGCAATTGACAACTTGAGATTGGAAAACCAGCTGACCGAGTTGACATCACTAGTGAGGCAACTTGCTGTTGGACAACACCAACCAAGCATAGCAGCCAGAGTTGTGGCATATGTACTTCCATGGAGCACCCTACTGATATGTGCCCCACACTACAAGAAACTGAGTCGGACCATCCAAAGAGTGTTGGAGCAATAGGTAGTTATCATTACGAGAAACAACCGTATCAGAGACGGTAGTTTGATAATCAACAATTTGGAAGACAGTCGTTGCGGCCAGGGCCGAGTTAAGGGTCATATGCTACTCAGCGATTCGGACCTACCCAAAATGTACCTCAAGGTCAACCCACCTATCGACAACCGACTCCACAATATCAGGTGCCACCGTTCTAGCAGCATCAACAACAAAGAGTGCCAGCTCAAGGCGACTCACCGTCTCTGGAGAACCTGATGAAGCAATTAGCAACAAGCAACTTCAAGTTCCAAAAAAACATGAACTCTAACAATATGCAATTCCAACAAAATATGAACGCCACTATTCAAGACCTCAAAATGCAGATAGGGCAGTTAGCAAACACTGTGAGCCAGTTATAGTCGACCGGATCTAGCAACTTGCCCTCACAAACAATTCTGAATCTGAAAGGGAATGCAAGTGCAGTCACTCTGAGAAGTGGTAAAGAATTGCCACAACCAGCACCACAACAGTGGCCAAGACCAACTGAGGTCGACTCTGAACTGGATGCTGGCTCATAGATGCCCTAACAAGACAAGACTGTCACATTGCCATTTCCAACTCGAGCTCTCTCAATAAGGAAGCCTGAATCCAATGAAGAGTTGTTGAGGATGTTTCGGAAGGTGGAAATCAACATTCCACTCCTAGATGCAATAAAGAATATTCCCAAGTACACAAAATTCCTCAAGGAATTGTGTGTGCACAAAAGGAAGAAGATAAAGGGAGGTGTGGAAGTAGGAGGTATAGTGTCGGCATTGACCAGAAATGAAGACTTCACTGCAGGAGCACAACAAGCACTACCAAAGAAATGTTGAGACCCCGAAATTTTCTCGGGCCCATGCACCATTGGCGACTATACATTTGCCGATGCCATGCTAAACTTCGGAGCTTCAATTAATGTCATGCCAATATCAATCTACAAATCCTTGAATATTGGTGATCTAGAACCCACGAGGATGACAATACAACTAGTAAATAGAAGTGTTGTCCAACCTTTGGGCATTCTTGAAGATGTACTTGTCCAAGTTAATGAGCTGATTTTCCCAGCCAGCTTTTATGTACTGGATATGGAGGACGAGACATCAGGGAAGGGACCCACCTTAATCTTGGGGCAACCATTCCTCATGATTGCCAAAACAAAAATTGATGTGCATGCCGGGACACTCGGTGGAATTTGGTAACACCTTGGTGCAGTTTAATATTTTCAAAGCCATGAAGCACCCCACCGAAGACCATTCACTCTTTGGCATAGATTTGATTGATGAGCTAGTTGAAGAGTGTCTTCAACTAGACAGCGACAGTGAAGATACTTCAGATTCTATTGGAGATACTGATTCATTTGACTACTCTGGGTCGATAACAGAAGAGGTCGACTATGATGAATTATGGGAAGTACACAATCTTTTCGACTCTGAGGATGATAACATTAACCTTGCCGACTTGAGTCAAGAAGCTGAATTGCTCAAGTTATTGGACCAAGTATGCAAGAATGAAGACCTAGAGTTTTCAAATAATGCAGAAGTTCAAGTTGGCGAGACCAAAAAGCTATTCCCGGCACAAGTGGCAACAATGTTCACAGCCAAGTACGAGTCGGCCAAAGGAGGCCGAGACCGGAAGAAGACCAAAGTCAACTCAGCCAAAAAGACAAGTGTCAAGGCCAACCCATACAAGTAGAGACCATCTCTTCCAATGAAGACGAGAAGCAAGCAAGAGTCGAATCTGTTTTGGACAATCAAGTCAAGAATCGCATTCCATCCAGATCTGACTCTAGTGCAAGACAAAGCGTTGAGTTCGACTCCAATCCTATAGAGTTAATTCTATCTCAGTCAATAGGAGTCGGCCACAACAGAAGGCCAAGATCATGTCGGCACACCTGGTGCTGAGTTCAATTCAAGACGGCCAGCCGGATTTGGAAGCATCTAATGACAACTCTTCATCTCCACCACCACCTATAAAACTAGTCATTGCCGAGTCATTTGAAATATGCCTATTTGGATACTGAACAGCAAATTCCAGTCATTATTGCCAACAACCTCCATCAGGAGTAGGAAGATAAATTGTTGCGTGTCCTAAGGCAACATAAGAAGGCAATTGGGTGGAAACTATCTGACCTTCCAAGGATAAACCCCTCCATCTGCATGCATAGAATTTTAATGGAGGAGAAAGCTAGGCCCATAAGGCAACAACAAAGAAGGATGAATCTGAACATCCTAGACGTGGTCAAGAAAGAGGTGACAAAATTGCTTGCTGCAGGGATTATCTACCCCATCTTGGACAGCCAATGGGTTAGTCCTGTGCAGGTAGTACCTAAGAAGTCTGGGATGATCGTCATGAAAAACCAGCACGATGAGTTGGTACCTATGTAGATTTAGAACAACTGGCGAGTCTGTATTGACTATAGAAGATTAAATCAGGCAACTCACAAGGATCACTTTCCTTTGCCTTTCATTGATCAAGTCCTGGAAAAACTAGCAGGAAAATCCCATTAATGTTTTTTGGATGGTTGCTCTGGATATATGCAAATCCATATTGCACCTGAAGATCAATATAAGACTACCTTCACCTGCCCATTTGGTACCTTTGCATACACTCGCATGCCATTTGGCATGTGCAATGCACAGAGTACATTCCAACGCTGCATGACAAGCATCTTCTCGAACCAGCTACAGGATTGCATGGAGGTGTTTATAGACGACTTCACGGTGTATGTTGATTCATCTGATGCATGTCTAGACAACCTATCCAAGGTGTTATCAAGATGCATTGATACAAACTTGGTACTTAACTTTGAAAAGTTCCATTTCATGGTGACCAAGGGAATTGTGTTGGGCCATCTAATATCCAACAGAGGCATCGAGGTTGAAAAATCAAAGATCGACATCATCACCTCTTTTCCAAACCTCACTTCTATTCGGGAGGTTCACTCATTCTTGGGACATGCAGGATTCTACAAAAGATTTATCAAGAATTTCAGCAAGATTGCCCTACCACTGTCCAAACTGCTAGAAAAGGATGTGGAATTTAATTTTGATCAACCATGCATTGAAGCCTTTCAGGAGTTGAAGAACCGACTCACATCTGCCCCTATTCTTCAAGCACCTAATTGGGAGCTTCCATTTGAGCTTATGTGTGATGCATCCAATTCGGCATTGGGAGCCGTCTTAGGCCAGCGAGCTGGAGTTGGCAAACTAATGCACGTGATTGCTTATATGTCTCGAACAATGGTCCTAGCCCAGTTAAATTACACAACAACTGAAAAGGAGCTGTTGGCAATTGTATTTGCCCTGGACAAATTCCGTTCGTGTTTATTGGGCTCCAAAATCGTTGTGTTCTCCAACCATGTTGCATTGAGATTCTTGTTGAAGAAGCCAGATGTAAAGCAGAGATTGATTCAATGGGTGCTTCTTATTCAAGAATTCAACATAAAAATCAGAGATAAGAAGGGTGCTGAGAATTCGGTAGCAGACCATTTGAGCCGGATTGAGAGGGAGAATGATCTGATGCCTATCAGAGACGAATTCCCAGACGAGCAACTACTGCACATTAACACGCCTACACCATGGTTTACAAATATCTGCAACTTTGTGGCAGCATCTAAGTTTCCACTATAGGCACCTAGGCTATGCAAGGAAAGACTTCAAGGTGATGCCAAATACTACATATGGGATAATCCTTACCTATGGAGACTTTGTAATGATCAAGTTATTTGCAGGTGCATTCCAGACGTCGAGATCAATTCGGTCCTCTAGTTTTGTCATGCAGCACCTGGAGGAGGCCATTATGGATCAACTCGGACGACTAAGAAAGTACTTGACTACGGGTTCCATTGGCCCACCATCTTCAAAGACGCTTATCGATTCGTTTCCACCTGTAAAAATGCCAAAAAGCTGGAGTGGACATTAGTAGAAGGCATGAAATGCACCAACAATCCATCTTATTTTGCGAAGTTTTCGATGTTTAGGGTATTTACTTCATGGGGCCATTCCTAGTCTCCAATGGGTACTCGTACATTCTGCTTGTCGTAGACTACGTATCAAGATGGGTAGAGGCCATAGCCACCAAAACCAATGATGCCAAGATTGTAATGGATTTTCTGAAGTCCAATATCTTCTACCGGTTTGATGTGCCGAGAACGCTCATAAGTGACCAAGGTAGTCACTTCTGTAATAGAGTCATGTCCTCTTTACTCCACAAGTATGGGGTGGTGCATAGAATTGTCACAGCTTATCACCCCAAACAAACGGCCAAGCCAAAGTTTTTAACAGGGAAATAAAGAAAACATTGCAGAAGATGACCAATCCCAACCGAAAGGACTAGAGCCGACTCCTTGAGGACGCTTTTTGGGCACATAGAACTGCATACCGAACTCCGTTGGGGATGTCTCCCTGTTAGATTGTCTTCAGTAAAGCCTGTCATCTCCCAGTGGAAATAGAACATAAAGCTTACTGGGTAGTTAAGCAGTGCAACTTGGCCTATGACCAAGCAGGAAAGCAAAGAAAATTCCAGCTGCAAGAACTGGACGAACTCCGCTTGGAAGCTTATGAGAATTCTCGGATCTATAAGCAGAAAGTTAAACAATTTCATGATCAACAGATCCTGAGGAAAGAGTTCCAAGTCGGCCAGAGAGTACTCCTATTCAATTCACGCTTAAAACTCATTGCAGGTAAGCTCCGTTCTAGATGGGATGGACCTTTTGTTATTACTAATGTTTTTCCCTATGGTGCAGTCGAATTAAAGGATGAATGTACCAACAACACCTTCTAGGTCAATGGGCATCAGATCAAGCTATTCCATGAAGATCCAGCACCAACAATGGGCGGCATGGAAACCATCTCACTAATGGAACCGGCTCAACCGAATGACACACCCTGAGCAAGTCTCAGAAGCCCCTCTATATTCATGTCATGCATTAAGGACAATGCAACATTCAAGTGTGGTGGGGGAGGACTGAGTCCATACCAGCCATTTCATTTTTAATTTTTGTTTATATTTGCTACTTCTACCACTATAAATTTTGTTTTTGTTATTTCATTTCCCTAAGTTGTCCAGCCGAGTCTGTGCTGACTCCAGCTCCATCTCGGCCAGATCCATACCAACTTCGGTTCAGCCAAGCCAGTTTCAATTCTTGCTTTTATTTGATTTTTGTTTTATTCTCCCTAACTGAATTCAAAACTCTGATTGTTGAGACAATGCCTTAAAAAAGAATATGAATCAATTTCTTTAAGTATTGGATGAAGTTGTAAGAAGCAATTCAGAACCTTGGAGGACAAATTTTTCAAACATGACAGGGAGTGAAACTTCTGCATCTTTAGGCAGTAGGTGATTGAAAAATAGAGAAAAATAAACCATTAGTGGCAAAGAAATTATCCGTGTGAGAATTTTTGAGCCCGTGTATTATAAATGGCTTTACATCTCATCATTTTCTTTTTTCTTGTGTGATTTTTGCATCCATGTTAACTGCGTATTCTAGATTTTGCCTTCACTCTCTAGATATATCTAGTCTCGCATGTAGGAATGAGATGATCTAGGCCATGTTTCTAATAAGCCCCGAGCCAAATGGTCCTACCATGAAAATTTTATCCCTTGTTTACCCTCTTTGAGCCTGAACAACCATTATTTTCTAATATGATAGCTCATTACAAGCCAAAGCCGGAAAACCATGATCAACCTCAACCTTAGGGGACAGAGGAGCTTTGGAATTGTTTTAGGAGTAGGTCACATTCAAGTGTGGGGGAGACACTAGGGGACATAGCAAGTTTAGTGTATCCAAAAGGGTTGAAAAAGAAAAAGAAAGAAAAACAAGTGTAGGATAAAGAAAAGAAAAATAAGGAAGTAGCCAAAAGTCATAAGCTATAAACAAAAATACAGCACAAAGAAGAAGTGAGGAAAAGAATAAAAGAAAAATGGAAAAAGGGAAAGAAAAGAAGTGAGCAAGAAATGTTCAAGTAGAATCGCAGTGTCCTGGGGATATCCTCCATACTTACGAACTTACTCCCCATTGCTCCACTCTTCCCTGTGGTTAGAAAACTCACTTTCCCATCCTATACCCACCTTTAACCTAGCCATGTTACAAGTCGAGAAGAAAGTCCTTTTGATCATGATTGCATGTGTTTTTGAAGGTGTGGAAGGAGAGGCCAATAAAGGTCTAGTAATACCAGTTGCATGAGATGTTGAGTGTATATACAAACCCAAACACTTGAGAGACTGAGAGAATATTTGCCCAAGAGAAAGCTTTATCACTCTTGGTCATTCTTTGATGTTTGTAGGTCACTTGTTTGCCTCGAATGTGGAAAGAGTAATTTTCATAGATTATGTGAATATCTCAATCTCGAGGTGAATGAGTGTCGACTTTGTTTTGTCTGGACTTAAGAAATTCATTTGAAAACTTTTCTCTTTTAAAAATCTCCCTTGATGATTAAAATCTATTTTTTCCCAGGAGTGCAAAAGTGTAAGTGTTGGGGGGGGTCTGATAAGTCATATTTTATACACCTTACAAGGACTTAAGATGGGTATTTTTGAGATTATTTAGTGCTTAAGAATTGAGTCTTAGCTAAGATTCATATTATAGACCTAGAAATGGAGAAAGTATAAATTTGTGCTAATTTAAGGGTCTTAGCTAATAAAAGATTCATCCCTTTTTACAGGTCAGAAACCATTGATCTCGGCCCATCAAGAGAGTCTCGGTCCAGGAGAGCCATCCCAGTCAGATCGGCTCCTTCCTGAACCGACCGACTCTATAGTCCAGCAGCCTAATAGGAGTGCCCCAATTGTGTGTTCCACGTAGGCGACCTGGCCTAGGTGCCAACGCAGCTCCAAGCCAGCTCAGCTGCCATGTCACCCTTAGAGAAGCTTGCAGCGCAAGGAGAAATTGCACAAGGGTAGATTAGGAAATGCAATCTGTAATTCTGTTAGGAAGTCGTTAGGAGTAGTGTGCATCATAAGAAATGTCAGCTCGTGTATATATAGGAAGAGCTGGGCACGTTGTAAGGTTGTTGAATTTAGTCTTAAAATCCATACGTCATACTCCCCATTTTCTTGCTCACATTCTCCATTCTCACGGTGGCGCACGGTGCATTCAGTGGTGTTTCTCTCCATCGCGGAAACACAAATTAAGAACTGAGAGGCTAAACGTTGTCAGAGGGGACTGCTTGGCTTGCCATCACACTCTGGTGGACCTGGTCCTCAACGTCTTGGCTATAGGAGGTGAACCATCGTCGTTCATCATGGCGATCGTTGTGGAAGACGAATTTACTGAATTCACACCCTATCTTTGTACTATGTTCTTAATAATATAAGTAGTTTCTAATTACAATCTCTTGTTTACGACTCCTGCATCATAATCTACTTTGTTGTATTGCGATTGTAAGTGTACAAATGTTAAACTAGGCCAATAGGAACCGGTTTAGCAACTTCAGTAGGTAATCGATTAGAGAACCTAAAATCAACTATGAACTTAATCCCTACCAACTGATGAGGTAGTGATCGTGTAAATCCTTGATATGGCAATGGACGAGTGTTTGACAATTGTCATAATGGAATCTCAAGTTGATATGGAACGTAGCCTTGAGTGATGGGACTAGAACTGACTTAATTATTGAGACTTAGCATGAATGTTGTAGTAGCAGTAGAGGTAGCCTAGTTTAGCTCGCATTTACATTCTTACTTAGTTTAATTTCTGTCCTACTTTACCTACCACCAATCCCCTTATTCCCTGCATTTCAGTGTGAGACCGAGTCCAATCTAACTTCGTTGCATCTCTCTGTGCTTAGTCGAGACCATGTCGGATACGTCTTTGTCGAGACCATATCGGACCAGTCTTTGCCAAGAGCAACTTGGCACCTAGTCGAGAGTGAATCTGCATTCTACACTTGAGAGTTTCTGCACTATTCTAGTTTCACACAAAGCCATAATTGAGCGCACTGTGTCCTTAAGAGAATTCGACCTAAGGTTGACTATGTTATAGTTAGCTTTAGTTATTTGATATGCGTAAAGATGACTAAATACGAGCTTATCAGTACGCACATGGGAATGCTAATGAACACACCTATTTTTTAGTTGGTGTACACCAAAAGTTTTAGACCAAATAACCATTATTTTTATTTTAATTTATTTATTTTAAGAATGAAGGTAGATAGCAAGTCTTTTACCATTTTAATAAGATAATCGTAATTTCAACACAACCTAAATTAATTGATTTTATATAGATTAGTAAGATAAGAAATTTGTTGATTCAAAATTTCAATCTACACCTTTAAAGAAAAAATTCAATTGAGAAATTGTCTTCTTAGCAATGAGAAATTCACATCTGTTCCACTAGCAAGATTATGTGATCTAATATCTTGATAATGCTTTAGTAGGAAAGACAAGCTTAGATTAATGTAAAAAAAGGAATTAAACTATTATTTTATTAATATGGATGGAGGGAAAAATTTTGCAGGAAGAGGTAGAAGAAGGACTTCTCCAAGAGGTGAGAGAAGACAGAGGAAAGAGATACATGACATGAGAGATGAGGGAAAAAAAACAAAAATTATTCATGGTTATTATTCATAAGGAGATAGAAATAAGTAGAAGAGACGAGAGATAATGCAATGGCCACGTGAGGTAGACGAGAAAGTAATTGAGAAATTAGTTGAAAAAAAAGAGAGAATACAAGGTGGGAGAAGAAAGAGAAATTGATAAATTAATGAGAAAAATAAAGAAATAAGAATTTTATTTCTAAATTAAATATTAAATTATTAAACTATCTTTAAAATAAATAATAATAATTTTTTGGTCCAAAACTTTCAATGGACATTGATAATGCACTCCAACAAAAAAAAATATGTGTTTGTACATTAGCATTCTCCCACACACACAAACACACATATATAAGTTCTTCTGTTTATATAAAAATATGTTTTGTCTTTTAGATAAAGACTTGGTCTATTAGCTGATAAACGCTTATATACCGTAGACTATGTATTTTCTTCGGTTGATTCATATCATCTGTCATTCTAGAAAAACATGTTTGCTTGTTATTACTTGAAACTAGTGAAAAAATCATCTTATGATCTACCAAAATTACTAATTCAATATATATAAAAAATAGTTATTACTAATCAAGAAAATTTATTTTATAAGAATACTTATTATACTAATCAAGTAATATATTTGTAAATGATATTATTTTTAAATATAATTTATATTTCATTTTTAAATTTCTTCGTAACAATAAATTGAAAAATTATGCAAAAGGTACACACAAAAGCATGAGAAAAGAAAAAAAAAACATGAAAAATGATTATTCACATTAATCTAATTGTGTTAAAAAAAATCAATTCAATATACATTACCAGTAAAGTAGAAAATTATCTTTAACATTTTGATTGAGCATAGAAATAGATAAAGTATTCAAATGTCTTTATTCATTTTTTACATGATCTTTTTGGTAATGCACACAATCAATTTGTTAAAACAAATTGATTAAAGGCTAAAACAAATAGAATTGTGTTTTACTTGATTACATAGATATGTAGGATGGAAAGAAATAAATGACCAAATATCATACTAACACACATATCGCCTTCAATAAAAAAGAGAATGAATTATATATAATGGGAGAAAGAAAATTCTAACAACGATAAAAAAAAAGTGTTATGTCAATTAAGCACAAGGAATGAAAGGGTTGAATTATGTTCTTAAAAATTTTCACAAATTTTTTTTTTTACAAACACTGTCTATCATGAGCAGACAATACAATTTCTTTGAAAAGCTTAGTTGAAGAAATAGACGATATGCAATATAATGAACAAACGAATAAATAAAGAGATAAGGAAAAAGATAACCACACATAAAGCTTATACTAGTCTGTCTATTAAAATACTACATCTAGTCCTTGGCAACACTACCAAATTTTTTCACTATAAATAAAACACTTTTGCTTACAAATTTACATAACCAAGCCAAACCTAGGCTTGAACCCAAAATCTTTCAATTGTCTCTCCAAGCAATCATTTCAAGTGTTTTCTTTTAATTTCTTCTTCAATCAATCTACCCAATTTTTTTTGCTCTAAGCCTCTTTAAGCTTAAACCACTAACCAAGGTAAGTGTTTAAAAAATGGTAACTCATATCGTTTGGTAGACGTATGTGTGAATTTAGAATAAATCTAAGACTTTCTAAGATGGCAAGAATACAAGAAAATGTATTGCAAATGTACATTGTAAATTACTATCTAAGTTAGGGTAAATATAGAAATTTTGTGACACCCTTTACACCAAATATATTCTTAATAATCTAACTAAGAAATATCTGATAAATTTGAATTCAAACCTTCATTCATCAAGGTAAAGGTTCACATACATCCATAACTTAATTGAATTTAAAACAACTTATTGACACTTCAAAGGCAAATTTAATCATCAATGTTACAATTTAATAAACATAGAATAAAGCATAAATGTAATTGCTACTAGCCTCAATGTCACATGTCCTATTAAAGCCAAAAGCCCAAAACAAGAAAAACAACTTAGAAGCACTAAAAAATCCCCAACTCATTCTTCATGCTCCTGCATTACGTTAACTATAAGTGGCATTTTGCCTAAAGAAAAACAACAACAAACAAAAGAGAATGAGAATCACATCTCACTACAAGCTTGTGGTATGAACGTAAAGTTCGAGTAAACCACTCAAGACATTCCACTAGTAAACATAAGCAACATATAGCAATCACACATCCTCACATGCATATGTTATGACCATCATGCACCCTAATTTCTACTTTGTATGCATGTGGTACCATCACAATTAGAACAATAGTTTAGGGGAAATCCTGCCAATTCTCGCCTTTACAGTTAGCCATATCACACTAGATTGATATCCTCTAGTTGCATGACAAGATCTACTTAGCTTTTATCATGTTCCTTGGCTCATGAGATCAATCACGACCATTGGGGTTTTTATACTAAGTAGTCCTCAAGAGGTCTAGTGACCTTACCACTTGGTTCATATATACTTTCCTTCAACAATAGTTGCATTAAATTATGCATGTTCACACAATTTATTCTCATAATTTCTCTTTTCAAAATTGAGCTAATAAAGGTTATTCTCACCTGCCAAGGCTAGGTTTCTCATCTCACAACCCACACAAATTAGTGAACACTATCATTGCTTCTCATAGGCCTAGGTAACTCACTAGACAAATGTCACTCGGGCCTTAATTGCACATCTCATAGGCTAGATCACTTGTCACAATGACACTCACCCTCCTTAACTCATTTCTCATTTTATATGTCTTATACACATCTTCATCATAATGCAACATGTATTTCAACTCAACATGCATATCTCAACATACCATCCATATCATCACGTTCAAGGTAGCACGGGCATGCTCCTCATGCAAATGGAGGCTAGAGCTAATGCGTTCTTTGGCTAGATGGAGATGACTTCGGTCTAGACTCAGCCTAAGAGGTGCAGTGCATTAATAGTAGTTCAAAAGGAGAAAGGGCCTAGGCCAATATGGTTAGGTGTGGATTACGCGACTCGTCTAATGATTCGCAATCTAAGGGGTACTAGGTCATCTTATGGACATTCATAGGGGTTTTAACAACTAACTTGGTATCCAAAAGTTTTGGCATTGCTCTCTTCCTTCTACTTCTCCTCTAACGGCTCCGCTTGGGTTGCTTTGAGAATTCTCTTCTAGGATTGGGAGAGCA
The DNA here is from genome assembly GCA_025330945.1 of Mucuna pruriens. Lineage (NCBI taxonomy): Eukaryota > Viridiplantae > Streptophyta > Magnoliopsida > Fabales > Fabaceae > Mucuna > Mucuna pruriens. The sequence goes on along the minus strand of JAENHJ010000173.1, from coordinate 1,493,102 downwards.
GCTTCTCCCTTAGGGAAGTCTTTCTTCGCCTCCTTTCCATTAGAAAATTTTCGACCCTTTTCTCTTCATCCTAAAGCCTTTTATAGGCCTCGTCCGAGGTCGTTGCGGATCTGGTTTGGTCACCTCCTTTATCCCACGATTTCCTTTCTGATAATGTGGGTGGCGTAACCGCCTTAGTTCATGGCGTATATCCTGCAGGTAGCTATCTCCCACTACAACCACGCATCCCCATTTTTTGGGTTATTGCGGAGTCGGCGGAGACGCAGGATGTTGGGGGATTTCATTTGGACGGGATGTAGGGGATTCTATTCGGCTAGGACAAATTTGGGGTCCCACAATTTCCCCCTCTTTATTTGTGTTCATTCAGGGGAGACGATGTACATCTTTCTGAATCAACAAGGATAAAGATTTCGAGGAGATATGGTCATATGGGTTGGGCAGCTAGTTACGGGCATGAAACGGAGTCGGTTAGCCTGGGCCGAGGGGAGTTAGGCATGGAGCCCATTGGGGCCGACTTGGGTGGAGTCAATAGGCATTGGAATGGATTCGGCATGGTGTTGAAGTGGGGTGATGTGGCTATGGCGGGATTGTAGGACCCTAAATCCGTCCGGCCCGATAGACAGCTCCATATGGAACCGCAAAGAGAACCTCAACCCAAAAGGGTCAGGAAGAGACTCGTTGGGAAGATTAGTTGACTCGGCCACATCTAGGAGGAAGAGCATAAAACACTTGACTTTAATCAGTGGGACAAGGCCAACAAGAAACTGCACAACCCAGCCTACGACTTAGATGAAGCCCAAGAGGACTAGTGGCCAACCCCGTAGGACGAGCGCAGAAGAAGGCCTCCAAGCGTAGCCCAAATGATCAAAGACTTGAAGCGGCTACATCAAGTGCATGACTCCACCTCAATGCTGATGAGGATCATCCAGTTCAGCAAAACCAAATAGAATCTACCACATCAACACAAAGTTAACGGCTTCACCAAAATCGAGCCATCCTGAGCCACACGATCTTCCAAAAAGAAAGTAGCGGCTGCTGATAAAGCCATATCAACAAACTGGGGGCCCCACTGCCTGTAGCAGAGCAAGATCCTCGCCAATCACAATAAAGGAATGAGCCATGTCAGCCACTACCTGCGAAAGGCGTCGCGAATCTAGGGAGGACATGCCACGATCAAGCCCGGGATCCAATGAGCATCAACTTGGAGATTGCCAAGGCTAACGAACTTGATCAGGAGGCTAGAGCAACTCCACGTGGAAAGATCATACGCGCTCTCATCACCTTTCCAAAGGTTATAAAAGGCCTTAGCTTTAAGAGTTAGGGGCCAAGGATCGAAGACTGAAAGAAGAGTGAAATCGCTAAGGAATTTCTGTGAAAACTGCGACTCAAATTCTAAAGGGATCAGCTGCAAGCTTACGCGACGACTAGCTCTCTAGATACTAGGTAAGTCTCTTGGCCAAAACTCCAGTCAAGTCATAGGCCTTCTCCCTAGGCATACTTCAGATGGTGAATACATAATTCACCATACGAGTCGATCTCGGCCTCCCCCTCTCACTAAACCTAAATCCCTGTACCCCTGAGCCCATGCAACCTAAACACTTCGAATCCCCAACACATAGACCATTCCAACATTAAATCATCTCTATATCAAACCGAGCCCATCAAACTTCAAATGGCAGGTAGACCGTCTTAGTCTCATCCTAGAGCCTGTTACACTTCAGATGGTAAGCAAGTCATCCTAGCTTCAAGCCGAGTAACGAACACTTCGGACGATAGGCGCATAGCTCGCCCCAACTCAAAACTGAGTTGGTCTTAGCTTTTACGACCCAACACTTAATATCTCATCTGACCCCGAGTCAATAAATGCATATCTGAGTCAACCCAGCATGCGTACTCACGAACACTCAATCCAGCAATGAGGCAAGATGCCTAGTAGATAGTCCTGACCTCGCACTTAAATGGTCAGAGTTGAGCGCCTAATGGAAAGCTCAATTCCCGTATTCTAGACCCCGGTGGGCGCCTAAGGGAAAGTCCAACCATGTTAAGTCCACATCCTGCACGCATAGTACTACTCATGTCCCAAGAGAAGAACACCTAATGGAAAGTCTGACTCTATCACTCACCTCACGCATCCATCTAGAACTACGTCAACTTTGAATCCTCTCTACACTGGGAGGTACGTAGGAGCAAGAGGCCTGCCCTTGTCAAGTTGATCATCCTACCAAAACTTTCCCTATATCATCTACCATAATAGTAAAGGTTATGTAGCATGCAATTCATAGGGTAACTACCAGATGGTAAGCGGATGGGATGATACATCATTTCCATGTGTAACTGGCTCCTTACCTGGATTCTCTGACCTGAGATTATGCCTTACTCATTCCTAGTTTCTAGTGTGCCATTAAACACTGGTGGTGATTCCAATCCGAGTCACATCGACTTAGGCCAACCTTTCTCGGGATGGCTCGACAGATGTCGACTCATCACATCGGGCTCCCAGCATCTTCTCAGACTTTGATCCATCAATTCAAGTCCGTGGCGAAACCCAATGCCGCCCCCACGCCATCATCCTCTAAATCACGGACGACGTGATTTAGGTCGCGTCAGATGGTGACTCCACTGGGGACAAAACACATAGGTGCGAGCCAAGCCCTGGCCAAATTAATGGTATGCTGCTTAACCTCTAGTTTAATTCCGTTTTCTTTAATTTATCGTGCTACTATAGATGCCTGCCCTGGGGTAGGTGCTATATATGTTCTGTACCATGTTTTTGACCGCTTGGGGACAAAGGGGCGGGGAATAAAGGTTACTAGCACTTGCCACCAAGCCAAATTTCGAGAGAGTCCTATTCCCGGGCTTGTTTGATAGAAGAGTGATGGGCGTGTGGTGACCTTCCCCTTGGAGTTTATCTCTAGATTGTCAGTCACGATAGCCCAGCCATAGCATGATCTTTCAGGGGACGCCCATACTTTGGGATTCATTCCTATCTATTGAAGGTGCCCGAAAAAGGTCTTAAGCTCTAGTGGCCAAAGGTAAGGTGTGAGTAAAGCCGTGAAAGGATCCTGTAATTGCCCTAGAACCTTTAGGAAGGGACATACCCACCAACAAGAGGACAGGGACCCCTTCGCACCCCATCAGTGGCAATCGCCATTCCCACCTACTACAAAGCCGACCCCCTCACACCCAAATGTCCCTAGGGCAGTCAAAAACAAAGGGCACACACCCATGCATGAGGGATAAAGGGGGAGGAATCATAGCATGCATTACATAAGCATACCTAATAGCGAGAACTCGCAGATACATGGCCACGGAGATTGGTTAGGAGATTCGGATTGTCGGGGCCCATACAATAGCTTCAAGAGCCTATCTTCACTTTTTCGAGATATCTCTGACTGATATAGTCAGTTTCCGACTCTCAAGTGTCTACATGACTCACAAAGTATAACATGGCATGCATGACTCTTGTTTTCTACTCTTCTGCATACTGATAAGTCATATTTTATTCACCTCACAAGGGCTTAAGATGGGTATTATTGAGACTGTTTAGTGATTAAGAGCCCTATCTTAGTTAAGATTCGAATTATGGGCCTAAAAATAGGAAAAATATAACTTTGTGCTAAAATGAGGATTTTAACTAATAAAAGATTGGACTTGTTTTGTAGGCCTGAAAATCGAGAGTATCTCGGCCCAAAAGGAGTATCTTGGCCCAAAAGAAGCCATCCCGGGCAGAATCGATATGAGCGGCGGAAATCACTCCAACAAACAAGGAACAATGCGTGATTATAGGAAGAGTAAATTAGGAAATATGTAATTCGGGTAACTCGGCTAGAAATCTATTAGAATCAAGGAAATATGTAATTCGGGTAAATCAACTAGAAATCTGTTAGAATCAAGGAAATATGTAATTTGGGTAACTCAGCAAGAAATCTGTTAGGATCAGGGAAATATATAATTCAGGTAACTAAGCTAGAAATCTGCTAGGATCAAGGAATCAGCGATTTTGTAGGATCAGATTTAGATTTAGCCAGCAGCCCCTGCATGTTTATAAGGGCACGTAAGGGACGAGTTTTGGGTGTGGAAAAACAGTGGAATTCTAGACCTAGCATGGTGGTACACGAAGCTTCAATAAGGTGTCTCTCTCGATTAAGGAGGTATAGGACTAGGATTTGGGAAGCTGGAAGTTGTCGGAGGTGATCGCTCGGTATAGTCGACGCACTCTGGTGGACGAAAACCTCAACGTCTGGCCATCAGTGGTGCACCATCGTCGTCCTTCCAAGGCGATCGTTGTGGAAGATGGATTCTTTGGAAACTCTGAATTTCTCACCTTGTACTCGAGTTTGTTTTCAATAATATAAGTGGTTTGCATTTCTGTCTTCTGATTATAATTCCTGTGCTTTAATATGCTTTAACCTTGCCACGATTGCACATTGTTAGAGGTAGATCACCTTAGACTAGGACCGATTGGAATTGGTTTAATAATCTGGTTAGGTAGAGAACCTAAAATTAGCCAAGTACATACTCCCTACCAACTGATGAGGTAGCGATTGTGTAAATCCTTGGTATGGTAATGGACAAACGTTCGGTGATTGTCGTCAGAATCTAAGGTTTACTCGGAGTATAATCTTAAGTAAAGAATCTATAGACTGATTGTGTGTTGAATTTGGATTTGATACAGTAGTTAGTTTAGCATAGTTTAGTTTACTTTCAGTACTTATTTTATTTTTCTGCACTTAAACACAAAACTCCCCCTATTTACTGTTCTTCCCGGTCTGAGACCAAGTCCAATCCGACTCCATTGCATTTGTCTAAGCCCGAATCATATCGGCAATTCTAGTTGGTCTCTCACTTTTGTTGGTCTCTATACATCATCTTTTCCAACTTCCCACTTTTGTTTTTAATTCCTCGATAGTTGCTTGAGCCTGTTGCGTTGAGTCGGCTACTCTCTGGCGCTCCTCGACCAACTCAACCAGGCCTTGACCCCTTTGAACTTCTAGGTCTTCCTGGTACTGCCTATCTCTTGCCATCTGCTCTTCCAAGAGATCGACCTTTTCTTGGAGTAGGTAATGCTGACTTCTTAACCCCTCCTCTTCTATTCTAGTGCCCAGCAGGGCTTCTTTCAGTTTTTCGTTTTCCACCTTAACCTGGTCGCGCTCAGTCCTTCTGAAGCACATTTCTTGGTCTACTGCTTTTAGGCAGCTTCCCAATCGCAAACGGGTTTCCTTTTCCATTCAGGCTTTCTTGCTCGTTTTTTCATTTAGTTGTCATTCCATACCAACTTCTTCTTGTGCAAAGACCTATGTGGCCAAGGCTGCTTCTAGCTTCCTTTTCAAGGTCTTCTATTCCGACTTCATCTACCCGAGGGTCTCTTCAAGTTCTTTCGCCCTGAGTGCCTCTTGGATATCGCAAGTCGTAGTTTTTCCACCTCCGTGTCGGGGGTTGCTGCTGGGCAACCTGATTCATTTGACGCGGCCCTTAAGCCAGCCCTTATAGGTTACCGAGGCTCCACAGCTTCTGACTCCCCGTTCGCGCCCTTTCCTTATAATATTTTTCCAGGCGTGCCTGATCCTTTTGAAATATTCTCCATTCTGCGCTCCCATGTCGTGTATTATAAAGGGGTCAGTATCGGAAAGAGGTAGGACCATGAGGTACTTGGCTTGCCTGGCTGCCACCTCAAGGTTGTTGTTGATGCCTCCTTGAGTTCCCATAAGCGAAATGTTCAGGAATCCTCCGCATTTGACAATCACCTGTTCTCTTTCATTCCATTTAGGGTACCAACATATTGTTCTTTCAAAGGCTTCGTCTAAATACTGGGTCCAGTCCAATTTTGACATAGTCTTAATCCAACTCCACTTAAAGTCCTCTATAGGACACACCATTTTACATTTGTTGTGAAATAGGTTAGCGGTCATCCATAAGTACAGTAGATGGGTGTAGCATCTCAGACTCTTCCCGTTCCTTTTGCAATAGTAATTTAAGGTGTAGTAGGTATTAGCTAATACCACTATGACAGGGTTTTCTCCTCTATCTCTTTTGGCGAGGAACACGTCTATAGCAGCCAGGTTTACTAATCTTCTAGATGAGGGAATAGAACTATCCCATAGACTAGTAGGTCGTAGACGTCCAAGACCGCCAGCCAATCCTCTTCTTTCTGGAGTTGGTAAAGCCTTTCTTCTAAATAGATTCACTAAACTCCTTCCAGGCCATTCCAGTTTCTCTTCTTTTTCGCTAGCTCCGATTCAGACACCTTTAGTAATTTCATGACTGAGGTCCAAGAGGGATAGTGTCCTTTGTAAAAGTAATGTGGAGATTTTGCCATGGGCAATCCGAGAAGATGCTTATATTCCTCCAAGGTAGGGGCCAATTGGAGATCTTTAAAGGTGAAACACGACAATGGCGGGTCATAGTACTAGACCAAGGTTGACAAGGCCGCTGGTTGTACCTCGACCTCTAAGATGCTCAAAAGATTGTCATATCTTCCTTTGAAAGCTTTGTGTCATTGTCCCTTCAAGCAGCTGCCCTAGTGTCAAAGTGACTGTAGGTTAGGAATCTTGACGTGAACGGAGTGTCGTTATCAGGCTCTACCTTGGGTTTCTGTATCCATCCTTTGAAACTTCCTGTGATCAGACTAATGATATGCGGTGCATGCAATTTTCTCTTTTTATCTTTTTTATTTTTTTTTCTTATGCATGAATGATTTATAATGTTCGGTTAGGGGGGTTGTTGTCCTTGCCGGGACCGCTATTCAGGGGTTCCCTTTGCTGATTTTGTCTTGGGGCGCCTATCCTACTCATTTCCTGCGGGTTAGGTTGGGGCGAATCCTATTTGGAGGCTAAGTCTGCTACAAGTTCTTTTCCATAGCTTCTAGAAAATCCTCACCATTAAGCCTCTAGAGCTCCAGACCTCTTTTGGAGATCTACCATAGACAAGAATAGATCCTAGAGTATGGTTGTTTCTCAAAGAGGTCATGCTCTAGATGGAACTATCGTGGTCACCAATATAGAGATATACTCCAATATGATTACCACTACACATTCCTCATCTCTCTATGCACACAAGCCCAGAATATAGTTGGGTACTTAGGTATTTCTATACTTCCACTCTTACCTATTAAATTTTGTAGATAATTAAATACATACTCATTATGTAGGTCATTTTTCTATTCATCATAGATAATTTTTGCAAGTACGCATTGGGACCATTAGCCATTATCATCCCTAGCCATTGTCATCCCTAATTATTTTAAAAAAATAAAAAAATTGTCTAAGCAATTAAAAAAAACAAATTTTTAAAATAATTTTCAATGTAATTATTTTAAAAATAAAAAGCAAACACAATTATAAGGCGTTTCTATTTTCACTTTCACTTTTTTTAATTCTAAAAACAAGAAAATATGAGAATAAGAAAATAAGCAATGAAATTAGGAAAAATATTCTCATCTCTAAAATTGTTTTCAAATTAATATTTATCAAGCAAATTTTTTCTCTTATTTTATTCTAAAACGCAATTCTTCAAAACTATTTTATTGGATAATTTTTAAAAATAAAAGAGTTTAAGGTATATCTGATATATTAATTAAAACTTATATTTGATATAATTTTTAAAATAATTATTACAAAAATTAATAAACTTATCATAATTAAATCACAATATAAAATTATTTTAAGTGATTAGGCTTTCCTATTTTCTCAATAAAAAATCAAAACCAGTGAAAAGAATAAATATCTTATTCAACTATATGTAGGATACTTTTCAGTAATCTTATATTAAAAATGATAAAGAATAAAATCCAATGATACAGCTTTTTCAAGAGCACAATACTACAGAAATATCGAAATAAAACGATGAAGATTCATCCACAACCCAAAGAAACGAAGATATTGAGAATAATATGTTTCAAAAGAACGATTCCATGCTCAAACAATATATTTTGGTATAGTGTTTGGGGATGGAACATCTATTATAAGAAAAAGCAACTTTTTTCAAGCGAATGATACTGACTTAATAGAATAGAACTGCTGGGTACAAAAGTTATAGATTCGATTCTTGCTCTTCCTTTTACATCATGACCTTAAAAACAGCATAATCCCACCTTCTTTCAAACTTTTATGCTAAATAAAATAAAGCAACTTTCTTTAATGCTAAGTGACACAAGCGACTTGCTATTCCCTTTAGTTATGCAACAAAAAAGCTTCTTTTAACGGTGACAATGACAATCCCAAATTATAATTATCTCAAAATCTTTTTGTGGACATAATATAAAAACTTTTTTTTAATTTAAATCTCGAGTATATAACTATATTAAATATTTAAATAAAATTTTCTGCTCATAATAATTTTATAAATAAATGATACTTGTATTCTCTACAAAATTATCACCTTTTTATGTCGAGGGTATATTTGACATTTTTCAACTGTGATCTTTCTTTGTAAAATCCTGATCGGGGAGAAATATGAATTTTGAAAATATTTCAATTCGGACAAAAATGAAATATAATTGTCAAGCAGAAGTAAACAGACGAATTTTTGTGATTTGCTCTTTTTTTGGATTTAATAACTGATTATTTTGAAAAATAGAGACTATGTTAGCTAGCTAATGAAAGGTTCAATAATTGTCCGTTGCAAAATGACAATCGTTTATTTATATTAGAAAATGTTTAGAAAAAGAAAAAATTGTAAATAGAATATATCATAATTGGTAGGCTTATTTCAAAGCATGTGTAATAATTGATTATGGATACCAAGAGTTGGTAATGAGCATACATATTTAAAAAAAGAAAAACGTGAATTTTAGTTTTGGATTCGAGTTTTATTATTAATGTAAAAGATAATAATATTTAAGTATTTTCATAAATGCTTGTTAATCGTTAAGATTTGTCTTGACTCTTATGAGTTCTTAGGACTCAATTTACCTAATTTTTTTTATAATAAAAAGAATTAATTGATTATTGTTCACTAATTATTAATTTTATATATATGGAGCTTAGAATTAAATATCCTTGCAGTTGAATGGAAGTTTGATAAATTAATTTTGAATTAAATTTGATTTTGTAAAATTAATTTTAGTTAAAATTAATTTTTAAGTAAAATAATTTATATTTAGATTTTCTTTATCTTAAAAGCAGGTTTACTATAAAAGACAGTGTAAATTTTTTCAACTCAATGCAAAAGCCTTTTATCAATTTTAGCCAAACCGAAATTTTAAGGCAAAATCAATTTTATTATGTAGTAATCAAATATTGATAATTTTATAAAATCAAATTTAACTGCAGCCAAAATTAATTCTCACTATTCTCACCATCAATCTAAACAAACTCTTAAAAACTCTATTATAACTCAAAGTAACTTATTGAAGGTTCAAAACAAATTTGAACGTTAGGGCTATTTTTTTAATTTTGTGAAAGAATCACAAAGACAAAAGTTAAAGAAAAAAAAAAAAGGAAGAACTTGCGAGATTTAATGGGATTTATAGATTTACTAGTTTAGAGAGGATAAAAACTCATGACTAAGTTCTTTGTAATTTATTTTGAAGTAAATAGTTAATTTGGTCCCTAAAGTTGGTGAACGTACATTAGCCTTTGAATAAAAAAAAAATTAAAACATCTTTAAAACTATAATTTGCTACTCATATTAATGGAATACACATGACCTGAATGATAATATTAACATATGTTTAGATGTCAAAATGAGACTAAATTGTTAAGTTGCGAGATCCAGATGAAATGACATGAGTTTAGGGACTAATATGATGCATTCACCAACTTTAAAAACTAAAGTGATTGTTTAATCATTTATTTTTATTTCCTTAAATCAACCAGATGTGAGTGGGTTTTTTTCCCTTCTTAAGGGTTGTTTGATATGATAAAAAAAAAATTCCAAACAATATGAAGTTAAAAATCTTAGTTTTTTTTTTTTTATGATTGAGCCCGCTTAAAAAAGATATTTCTAGAGAATATTACTTTCTAGAAATATTTTTTACTCACGTTTCCCATAATATCGTTCTCTTGAGAGAGGTTTAACTTTTTCAGATTTCAAATAAAGTTTTAATGACGTAGAAAGATTGCAATATCTTGAACCGTTTATTCAATATAATTATATAAATTTTGAAATATGTTTTATTATATATGATAAATAATTAAATTTTAAAAAAGAAATATTAGAAAATATTCTTAGTATATTTATTATAATTTCAAAAAAATTATTTTATAAAATATTTTTTAATTTTTAAAATATTATTCATTATACTTTTAAATATTTTTATTTTTTAATTCTTTAAAAATTGTCAATACATTAATTAACAAATCATTTAGGAATATTATTGAGTCAACATTCAAGAAATATTTTGGTAAAACTATAAAAAAATATACAAAATAAAAAGAGTGAAAATCCGCAATATTAAAATTAAATAAAATAATAATAAAATCACACTAACATGTATATAGATCCAAAATTTTTAAGATAATTTTTTCAAACAAAACTTATCTAAACCTATAGTTTAATTAAAGAAATTAATTCTTAAAAATTATCTTATTTATGTAAAAAAAATATTATAATAAATTATTTATGAATGTTATTATCTATGTAATTGCTTTACGTATTATCTTTACATATTATCCATATAAGTTATCTAAAATCAACTAGTCATACTAAAATTTAAATAATTTCTCAAAAAATAAGGTTGTTGATGATAATTATTTTGGATTTACTTTTTGTTTGGTTATAAAAAAATTCGATGTTTTTGAAAATATATTAATCATGACAAGGTATTAATCACTAACTTTTCTAAATTACAAACAATATCTTCTTAGTAATAATTATTTTGTATCCACTTTTTCTTTGCTTCATGAGAGAATTTGATGTTAAATGCTTGAATCATGATAATTTAGTGATTTTTATTTTTTTCAAAAATAAAATGAATAATTTTATTTTATATTTTATAAAAAATATTTTTAGTTAAAATTAGTCAATCCCAAAAAAAATTCTAAAAAATTATGTAAGTTTGATTTACTATTGTAGTCAATGATACGTAGAAACAAAATTTGTTATAAATAATAAATATTATTTTATGATAAATAAAAATATTTAAAAACTTTATATAATAAATTTAAAAAAATGTATATAGTAAAGTTTTTATTTTTTAGAAAGGGAGAATGGAGAGTTATGTTAGGGTTGTTTGATTTGCATGATAATATCGAGGCACTATCAAAATTACTAGATTTTCCTTAGGTTTGTAGTGTAGAGACTAACTTAGGTTGAACCTTTCAAGTACACAATCTCATAATGTTTAATCCTATTGAAGAGAAATCAAATTCAATGCAATAGGGGTTTTATGCATGGAAACAAAATGTAGAACAGATTGTAAAATGCATAAATGCATAATAGATTTAACAAAATAAATTGAAAATGCAAAATTGTGAAATACCAATCCAAGGATTCAATCATGCAGTAGAGTTATCATAGTTCCAATAAAAATTGCAAACTCATATTAACCCGAATTTCATTAGACAATTATCTAACATTTATCCATAAAAATTGATATTATAATCACAACCCCTAATTAGCATGAATTCAATCACAAGTGATTGATTGATTTAGATGATTGATCGATTACCTAACCTTGATTAGATTGGAATAATCAATTCTAACCTTACACAACTCAAAACCTTAAGCGAGATCAATATCATGAAAATGGTTCAAGAATTGAAAAGAAATAAGGCATATAATAAAATTTGCAAAAAAGAGAATTAAGACCCAAACCTAACTACAAATATAGAACTTTGAATTGATAGGGAAGTTTAGCCTTCCATATTAATCACCATAGAGGTGCGTAATCAAAAAGCATAGAAAATTATAGAAGAGATAAGAGAGGAAAACGGAGAAAACTTGTGATCTAAGAAATCTTCAAATGTCTAATGTGTAAGTGTCTAACTATTTCCTAACTAACTAAACTAACAAAGGCATGCTCAGAATGTTCAGTTATATGCTCTAGACCAGAGAATTTTAAGGCCCAAAGTCCAACCAACAAGAGTTCCAATAATAGGTTGGAATCTACAATAGAAGGCCTAATATAGTGGGGTGTAGAGGCCACAACTTCAACTAGACTTTTTATCATGAAAGAGCTCAAACTAATATGAAACCTAAGAGAAAAGTTGTAGATCTTCTCATTAGTTTTCAAATCCATCAAGATTGTTCAATTTGGAGATCTTTAGCTCCATATATGGCTTGCACAAGGAAACATCATGATGAGAAGTAATTTTGAAAATAAGCAAATATTAGAAATTAAGCCCAATAACCCAAGACTCGCAAATGTATCAATATTAACCATAAAAATATATCAAATATATCTAACATGAGTCACCATTGAGTGTCTCAAAAGTACTTTATTATTCCTCGTATGGTGTCAAATGAGGAAGATGATTTGCAAAACTATAGCACAAAAGGGTCAAGACGACAAAAAGTGGTGACTCAGTCATTATAATGGATACAAAAGGAGTTATCATAAGCGATAGGGACAATTGTTCTTATAAGGATAGGTTGATTTGTCCCCTGAACAAGAAGGAAGGAGCACAATGAGTGAGGGAGGATACACATGATAAGGACATGCTAGAGAACAACTTTTATATAGAGCAGGAGCAACCCTTTGATCCTTGCCCTAAGATTATGGTTCAAGATGTAAAATTAGAGGAATGGAGTAGTTTGTTGTGTAAACTGCTAGTAGTGCACCTTTTGGGAAAGAAATTTAGTTTCAAAGGTCTGGAGAATAAGTTAAAGAAGGAATAGGCAAAATTAGGTTCAATTCAAATTATTGAAATGCCAAAAAGCTACTATACAATGATATTTTCATCAACGGATGACTATAAACATGTGTTGTTTGAATATTCGTGGATGATAGTGGATCATTATCTCCTTGCACAAAGATGGTGTCTATTTTTCTTGGCAAGTATTCGAGGTATTACTAAAGTATCAACATGGATTTGTATCCTAGAGATTCCATTCAAGCTCTATAATGAATGCTTTTTTATGGCGAGAGGGATCTAAACTAAGAATGATGCTTAAGGTGGATAAATTAACTTTAATTCATTCAAGAGGCCAATATGCAAGATTCTATGTTAAAGTTGACTTTTCTAAAAGGTTAGTTCTACATATTATGGTGTGTGGTGTTAATTTAAATTTCGAATACAAAGGACCTCGTGCAATTTGTTTTTGATGTGGTTGTTATGGGCATAAGAAGGAAACTTGCACGAAGTATGGAATTAGTGAGGAGTCCATACAATCATGAAGGAGAAAAGTCACTGGTCATTGTAAATGAAGGTAAGGAGGAAACAACAACATCTAATGTTAGGATGAGGTGGCATTATAGCTTAGGGAAACACAACTATTTTAGTAACCAAGAAGGATTAATCCAAAATATCGCAAAATTAGGAGAATATATCTGGGTCGTGGATGATTGTTAAGAAAACAACATAATCCAAAAGTAACCCCCTAAGATTAGGGATGGGCTATATTGATAAGCAAACTAAGAATTCACCTGTGATATCCAATATATCCATATTTGATATATTATCTCAATTAGATGAGGATAATTTCTCTCAAAGTGATAGTGTAGTCCCACAAGAGGTAGTGGAAGGAAGGGATGAAGTTTTACACCCAATTTTTGGGAAGAAATTTGTGCTTGTGAATATCCCAAGAAAGGTACAAAATATACAAGGAAGTAAAAGTATGCAGAAAGGTGTCAAACATTAATTCATCCAAGAATTTAAAAGGGATGGGGCTCATGGTTCCCCCTAATCGGCAATCAAATTCAACATACAATTCTAAATGTATGAATGACATCAATGCAAAGAGGGTGCAAACTATTTTAACTGAGGAACAATACCTAGAAAGTAGGAAAGAGAAGGCTATTGCACCAAAAATTTATACAGAGATGAAAAGATTAGAAAATGAAAATGGGATTTTCCTTCATGATCCAAATTTGAACAAAATTCATCTTCACCCTAGTCAATGCATAAAAAGTACAATAGGTGAAAACGTAACATCAACTATGGTCGGTGAAGTTCAAACTTTTGAAGTTAAGAAGGATGGCATTAAGCCTGTAGGGCCTACAGAGAATATGCATATGGACCTAGTGTCATTGACAGGTGTTGAAGGGTATGTAAACCCTTCCTATTACCATTCTAATCAATGAAATTTTTTAGTTTGGAATTATAGGGGAGCATCGTGCAAGGGATTACCTAATTTGGTAAAAGACTAGAGGCAAAATTATGAGGCCAACTTAGTGTTTTTATTAAAGACCCATATTAATGGCTTGCAGGCATAACAAATTATTCAAAGAATGAACTTCTCAAATCAATTCATCCAAAATCCTATTGGAGCCTCGAGGGCATATGGTTCCTTTAGAATGAGCATGTGTGGAAGGTGGAAATTTTATCTAACTCTTACCAATATGTTCATTTATAAGTGGCAAGGAGGAAAGAGCAACCTTGGTTGTTGACAGTTGTTTATGGCTCTCCAAATTATGCTCGAAGACAACAACTCTAGGAGGATTTGAGGGATAATTCAAATAATGTGGAGTGTGTTTAGGTAATCGTCCCCCCCTTCTACTAGAGGCATGATACAATTCAATAACTTTGTATAGGATTTTGAGTTGATTAATACAAGTTTTCAGGGTTCCCCTTTTACTTAGTAGCAGGGTACTTTGAAGAAGAGGTTGGATAGAGTGTTGATAAGTTTCCAATGATGTATTCACTTTTAAGAGGCTTGTGTTCATCATTTGGCCCCACTTAAATTAGACCATACTCCTCTTTGGGTTAAGTTTTAGAGTAACCCAAGAGGGAATAGACACAAGAGGCCATTCAGATTCATGGTAGTCTCGTTGAGGCATGATAACTTCTCAAATCATATTTCTCATTGTTGGCGAGATACTGAAGGTTGGACTAATAATATCAAGAATCTTCAAAATTCCTTATGATGGTGAAATAAGGAAGTCTTTAGAGATATTATGAGGAAAAAGTGCATTTTGCTTCATAGACCTAACATGATTGCTTCCAATTTAGCTTTCTTGAGGGCCTCCCAATTCTCACATCTAGTCTTTGTTGATGATTTGTTATTGTTTGCAAAAGAAAGATAGTCAGGTGGAGCCTATTAAAACTATACTTTAGTTATTTTGCAAAAGTTTCAGACAAAAGGTAAGCTCTAATAAAACTCAAATTTATTTTTCTAAAAATGTTCCTTGGCAAAGTCAAAGTGAAAATTAAGAAAGAATTGAGATTTTAACAAACTAGTGACTTGGGATCTCGGGGTCCCTATACTCCATAAAAGAACCAATAAAGATACCTTTTAGTTTATTGTGGACAAAGTGAATCAAAGGCTTAGTGCTTGAAAGGCCAAATAACTATCCTTTGTTGGGAGAGTCACTTTGACCAAATTAATGCTTCAGGAATTGCCAGTATATGTGATTCAATCAACAATATTACCAAAGTCTATATGCAACATTATTGACAGGGAGTGTAAAACCTTTATATAGGGAGATACTGATCAATCTAGAAAGATTCATATGACATCATGGAGTTTCATATGTTCAACTAAAAGCCATGGTGGATTAGGTCTTAGGAAGACAAACATTAATAATCAAACATCTATGGTGAAGCTAGGTTGGAGGCTAGTCAATAATCACCAAGATCATTGGCTGTAGAAAATTCCTTTGAAGTACAATTGGGGCTCTTATATCCTCCATCAAAAAATTGTTAATCAACCTAGTTCTAATATTAGGAATGGCCTAAAAGCAACTTGGCCTAATGTGAGAGGTAATTTGGGCTTAAGGGTTTATAATGGTAAGCTGACTAACTTTTGGATATATGTGTGGGTTCCCTCTTGTGGCAAGTTATCGTCGTTAACACTTCTTCCTTCCTCAAAAGTTGTGAGTGATGCCAATTTGTTTCAACAATGAGGCAAACCAATGGGATATCTCCAAATTGCAAAGTCATCTTCCTCCTTGGATTGTTGAACGGATTTATGCATTGGTCCCCTTGTGGTGAAGGAGAATGATGTGGTGGTTTGGACAAAGTCCCAAGATGGACAATTCTCCTCCAAAGCACCTTATAATTTGTTGTCTAACGTTTCCCCCACTCCTAATGAGCCTACCCTTAAGATGATATGAAAGCTTAGGGTGTAAGAGCATGTTTAGAAAGTAACTCGGGATATCCTCGTTATGACCAAGCAAAGGCTCAAGAGGCATATTGTACAATCAATAATGTGCTCAGTCTATACAAAAACAACTGAATATATCCTTCAACTTATGCGGGATTGTATAAAGATAAGAAATGTTTAGTATCATCTCCTTGATGGAAGATACCCTCTTGGTTTCTTTTCAAATAATGTCATGGAGTGGGTTTATGAGAATCTTAAGTCAAGCAAACATCTTCTAGTACAATGTGACTTGTTCTTTTTTGTTACATTCGATTGTATATCGCAAAACAGGAATAATTTGGTGTTGAAGGATAGATGATGTAACTATTGCAATAAGAACACACACTACAGTGCATCATGTAATCACATGTGAATCTTTTGACAAATCCTTAACAAAGGATAATGTGCTTCATCCTATTGACATAACTATTATTATTATTATTATTATTATTATTATTATTATTGTTATTATTATTATTATTATAATTGTTATTATTGTAATTATTATTATTGTTAATAATAATAATAATAATAATAATAATAATAATAATAATAATAATAATAATAATAATAATAATAATAATAATAATAATAATAATAATAATAATAACATAAATACAAACATATAATTGCAATTATAATTTTAATAGAACAATTATAATTATAATAGAACAATATAATATTTAATTAGTTCCCACAATTATTTTATTAGCTCTTAATCATACATACATATATATATATATATATATATATATATATAATATTAAATTTGAATAAATTCTCTCAAGAAACAAAAATTTTTTAGTAAGCTACCACATAGTTATTTATCCATCAATCTAGATCCAATTATTCCGTTAGGCCTGACAAACTAATTATTTGCCTTGTCAGCAAAACCTCAACCAACTACCAGAATATTTTTTGATAAAACGGTAAAAAGATAAGAAAGAAAAAGGAATTATAATTGTCTTCCTTTGAATAAAGGCGACCTATTGGGATTTGAGAATATCATTTATTTGTGTTTGGCCAATTACCCGGTACTTGAGACTTCTAACAAGAAAGCCAAGAACTTAATTTGATGTTCTGTGATATTTGACCGATTCTATTATGGGAAATACGAAACTTCACAAATTTTTTAGTTAAATATGTTAGTAATGGTTCCACCCGATATAGAAAATTTGTAATAATATATAGGTTAGCAAACTTAATTGTAATTTGAGTAATAAGTCCGACAAGACCCAAAAAGGACTTGAACTGAAGTTCTTGACTCGTAAGAAACTTAAAAGGAAAGAGATTGTTATTATCTACTAAAATATGGTCACTACACTAAAGTTTTGAACCTTTTTTAAGGATCCAATGATAAGTAGGTAGCCAGTAGTCCATTCCTTCTGCAAAAGTTTGGTGCCTTATGCTACGGTTTCATTCCCTCAATAATCCTTGCATAACTCTTTAACAGTTGTTATGGTCCTTTAAGGTACCACACATCTTTCCCTGTCCTCTTGAGAAGGAAAAGGGAGGTGCAAAGAACAGATTCCAATGTGTAAAGGAGTACTATAAGTAATGAAATTATTTACTATATTCATTCATCTATACATTTAGGTTAAGCACAAAGGCTTTCTGTTCTGTGAACATTTTTTCATTTCTGACTCGGCTCTCCTTATATTTTCAATAATTTGTTGAATTTTTGTGGACAGTTCTTCTGTATCCTCCTCAACATTGCTTATGAAGCTGAACAGTTTTTCTCGATATGCAGCACATAGTTGATCTTGGCGCTCTAACTCCACGGTGAGTTCTGCAATTTTCTTATCTTTATCACCCTAGAAGCAGAAGAAAAAAAATATATTTTGAAATGGTAATGATCCAAATATCTAGTAGAATTGGAATAGACCATGGAAGATAATAAAAAAAAAAGAAACCAAACAAAAACATAAACTAGTCAAGACAAAAGATTCCTCTTCACAATAATTAATTCCAGAGAGATCACGAAGTTGAGTTTATATGCTCAGCTGTCTTTTTCACTAAAATACATGGAGATCTTTTATAAGTGTATGTACTTAGCATATAATGTAATGCAATGAAGCATCAAAAGCCATCTATAACTACATAACTACATTCGTTATTTCCCAATTGAATTATCCAATCTTCGGCATTTTTTATAAGGAAATTTGGAGTAGAGCTACAATTTGGCTTTGTGAACTTTTTATTTTGACTATTTACGTTTCATTATTATTATTTTCTGTTCAGTAGAAAGATAAGCAATCTCTGCCACCTTGCACATGTAACACTAAGAACAAATATGAACAAATATGAACCACTGCACATAAAAAAACATGATCTTTCAAGACCTTTTTCAATTATCTTAACCCACGTGCTACAGCCTAGCTTCAACTGAGAAGAACCATTTGTCTTACTCACAAGTCAAAACTAACTTACAGACAAAGTCATCTTGCTCATGTCCTATATTCCAATATGCCCAAATGAACAAAAAATAACTTGAAAACAAGCACCAAAATGTGAAGAGGAAGTAAGCATGCAGTAAAGGCATCAACTCTTCATTATCCCTGTCCTCCAAAATAACCAGAAAATTTCAATAAATATGATAGATGACAGACCTGTTACAATCGGTCGTGTTTCATAGCTTAGGTAGTATTAGTGTTCAATCCAGACAATTAAAAGCTACACAAGTCCACAATTTACCCACCACCAAGTATTCCAGTAATGGAAAACTGTATCGTGAATGAAGCTACACTCAACAACCTGAACTTTTAATTAGGGAGTTGAGAACCAATACAAACGTATGATCTGGAGAAGGGAAGAAAAAAACTTATTATAAGCAGAAAGGAAAATGGCAATATAATTCAAGAACAACCATCCCATTGCTCACGTAGATTTCCTAGGAATCAACTGGTAACAGTCAAGAACCAATTTAACCTAAACAAAATGTCTAATCATTTGGTGAAAGAGACTATGATCATATCAAGAACCAATCCAACTTAAAAGCTTAAATTGTTAGGTGGAAGCAATCATTGCTAAGATTTCCACCACTGATCTCCATGAAAAATCTTTCTGAGACCACACCACAAGGCTTCAGGTAGGGCATCAAGTGTAGTTTTCTCCTTTTCTAATAAATTTTCTATTGCCATTGAAATGAGAAATCAATCATATATTGTGAAGGGCAAACACAAATTACTACCCCAAAATTAGAACATGAGTTAATCTCTTACACTTCCATTGTCATCTAAAAGCTTGATTTCAATTGAAAGCCCTAGAATGAAACATGACATCTCATCTCAAATTATTAATTAAAAAAATTGGTCTCTAAAACCAACAATGGTTCAAGTGGAGCAAACTAGGTTAGTATTTGGAAGAAAATGCTACACCATAATATCATTCCCTATATTTGATTACAACAACCAAACCTTTTCCCACTAGGCAGGGTCAGCTATATGGATCAAACAACGCCATAATGTTCTATAGTGAATGGATCAAACAACACCATAATGTTCTATAGTGAATTATGTTTATAGACAAACCATTAACCTAAAATATCCTTCTTAATAGTTTTGCCGATAGTTTTCACAGTCTCCCTCTACCTAATGATAGTACTACCACTATCTAGCATCTGCTCTACTCTCCTTATTGGAACTTTTATAATTCTTCTTCACACATGCCCAAACCACTTATGGCAACATTCTACCATTTTTTCTACGATAGATGCTACCCATTCTTTCTCTAATGCATTCATTCCTAAACCTATCTGGTTTAGGATTAGTACTAAATGCATTAGAAGAAAAGATTGACTAAATATTCCCAAAATTTGACTATTTATAAAAATTTCATAAATATTTTGCACCTATTATGTAATATAAAATCAGCAGCAGTTTTGAATAAAAGACACCAGGAAAAAATACTACCAATAGATATTATTCTTAGTTGTCTCATTCGTTAGTCTAACAGAAAATAACATTTATAGAATTCAGCAATTCTGCAAAACTTTTACTGAGACTACAGTTATGCAAAATCCAAATAAACAGGGCAGATCTTATATTGACAAAATATTGACAATTAAGATAGATATTGACAAAATATTGAAATGTTTTATATTTAGCAATTAATGCTATCAATTTAAAAGTTAAAACCACAGATCTTATATGTACACATTCACAGACTCACTAGCAGAGCAGATCCCAAAAAGTTAAAAAAAAAAAAAAAAAAAAAAAAAGACATGGCTATTATCACTTACAAATTGTATGAAATAAGTTTATAAGTTTATATCTAATGCACAATGAACAATGCAGGATTATTTAAATAAGCAGAAAACTCACCGCTGTGCTGAACCCATTGGCTGTAGCAATTAAAGGATGGTTGTGATCCTTTACAAATCTTGTCACAACCCATTTTCCTGATTTTTCCAACTTCACCAAAATTGTTGCCTTGCAACCTTCTCGGGCGCTAGGTCTTGGCTTTTTCTCTGATCCTAATGTTCCCTTGTTATTTGGTGAGAATCCTTGCTTGTTACATCCAAGTCGGCGAGCAAGAGTCCTCCCATCAATTCCAGAACGTCGACGTTGCATTATGCGTACAACAAATCCTACTCGTCTGGCATATTCAACATAAAACTTTCTAGCATCTTCTTCAGAATCAAATTCCATGCCTACATATGGCTCTTGAACTTCAACTCCTTCAAATATACTTGTACTCTCTTCTAGACAACTATGTTCTCCTTCATTTCCCTTGTCCAAATCCACTACCACAAAATCCATAAAAGTCTGGCCATTGTGTCATTACTCATTAAGATAAACAATTTCAAATATTCATGGTATTTGATATATAAATATTCAGTGCTTTTGAATTAATAGATGCATTATCAATTTCCCAAAAGTGTATCCAAGTTTAGAGGATAAGCCTCAGGGTAGATATATTTCATGTTTATTGAGTTTAAAAAACATACAACTGAAGTGTCTCCAGGCTTTTGAGAAATATACATTCACCTAGACCACAGGAAATGAGGAAACAGAACCTGAGTGACTGCTTGCTTTGAAGGACCAAAGTAAATGAGAAAGGGAAGAGAGGAAGTGTGGAACAGTAAAATGAATTACATATTAAAAATATTGAATCAAATTCATATATAATATGACTAATATATTATATAGTCATGTGTTTGGCTGGGAATTGGGATTATTTTTGGCAGATAATCACTTTGTTTTTCAAAAAGATCTCTCAAGAAGATGGAAAAGAATTTTTTTTATTTTTTCTATAAAATAAGTACAACAAATAAGCACTAGATAACAATTGTGCCATGGCAAGGTTAAATGGCTAAAACTACTGTATCTTAATAAATTTATCCAGTGTCAACTCTTATCCCAGCCCATCCATCACTCCATTTCCCTTTGGAGATGACAAAAAGACCATGGAATTTTTTACAACCAATTAAAAGATTTACATGAACTATCAACACATGCAGGTACACAAGGTTTGTATGAATTATTAAAAGAAAGAAAGAAACCATAAAAACTAAGCTTGTTAATCCAAAGAACCACGCAATCAAACAGATAGCAAAGCAAGTTGTTTTCATTAGTTTATGTTATCAAAGCGGAAGAGTGGAAGACAATGATAATCTAACGTGTTTTTCATTTTCTTTCTCTTCTTTTCTTCAAAATTTTGGGGGAAAATCTCTTGATATGATACTCCTACCTCAGCTTGAAAAAACAAGAGTTGATTATATTATAACTAGTCAGTGGGCAAATTATTCCGACAAACAAATCCAGCTAAGCCCTGGGCTGACATCCCATTTGTCCAGTTGAAGCAAGCTTACTAGTGGGTAGTCATGGGCTAACATCAAGGTTAGACAAAACACACACCTGTTCGTATTCCTTCTCCACCTAAGAATCTATTGATTAGGAACCCTGTATTTGCCAGCTCAATCACAATTAACAGCTATGAATTGGAAGGGGATGATACATGTTAAGTTATCATTCTTTTCAAGCCAATGCACTTATGCACCTACAAAATGGAACTATTATTTGGAACACTTAAAGCCGCAATAAATTCTGGATCAATATGCCCAGCAAAATAGTAACTTATTCTGCAATCTTTACAATCATATACCTAAAAATAGGTTACACACTTTGTAGATTCATACCAGCCAAATTATGGGAGATCAAACAGGTGATCTAATCAGGAACACTTTTCATGCATGTGGGTTTATCTTAATGATCCAAAATATTTGATTCAGACATTCAGTATATTACTCTTTCTTAAAAGTGAGTAAATAAATGAAATTGGGCGGAGATCACACTACATTTGCACCTTCATGGAGTTGACATTGAAATGATACAGGTAATGGTCAGGTGGATTATAGTAGTCAACAGCAGCCAAAGTGGCCACTGTCACAGTGGAGTAGGGTGGAGTGGACTTGAGGCTGCGAATGTGACGGTACTCCCGGGCTATATTCCATCAGCAAAGCTAAAGGCAAATGCAAAATCCCACAAATACCCTCCATTTTAAAATGTCATTGGGGGTATTTTTGGGTTATTTTTAATAGCTTTTCTAGAAGGTTCTTCCCGCACACACACCTCTTCTCTACCCTAACTCTCTCTTCTTTACCCACCCCACCCTGCTTGCTTCTTGTCTGGTGACCAGCAACCTTCCTTCTCTAACAACCTTCTTTCTTCTCCAGCGACCTTCATTTTCTGGTGACCTTTAGTATCTTTTTCTTTTCATTTTCTGTTCTGTTTTTTTCTTTTTCTTTTTTCTTTTTCTTTTTTCTTTTCCTTTTCTTTTCTCTTATCTCTGATTCCCCTTTTTCTTTCTCTAATTCCTTTCTTTTTCTTGCTGGCAGCAGCAATATTCATTTTTTTACTTGACCTTTTCTGCCTTTTGTATTCTGCCCAGCAGAACCATGGCATCTGCCTCCCAACCAAACAGCAGAATTTTTATTACTAATGAAGGTTATTTGATGAATTTTGAGATATATATCTTTTTTAGCTTATATATATTAATAATTTTTAATATATATAATATATAATATCAGAATAGTAGTCATCCTGCTATCCCAGTTTTGAGGTCGGCCAATCCGCTCCACTATACGAGATTGACTACTATGAGGATAACTTAGAACATATAATACTTCTAAGTATATTTGTGCCCAAGTGGATGATGTCAATACTCTTTCCGTTAGGAAAACATATGACTTGGTTATCCTAGAAAGCATCACTTGTAGATCATCACTGATCGAAAGTTCAGAAAACAGTGTCTATAATTGTATTCAAGCAAGTAAAGGCTGAAAGTTTATTATGTATTTAAGTGTTCAAAATCTATACTGCATTATAACAAAAAGAAAGTCCATAGTTACAGTCCTGTACTTTGAGATAAGCCTAAAAGAATAGCTATGGAACAAGCAAGAAAAATTGATGTCAAGGAGATATTTATTTTATATATTTCTATAAAAGAACAAATTCATTAAAACAAAG
The DNA here is from genome assembly GCA_025330945.1 of Mucuna pruriens. Taxonomy (NCBI): domain Eukaryota; kingdom Viridiplantae; phylum Streptophyta; class Magnoliopsida; order Fabales; family Fabaceae; genus Mucuna; species Mucuna pruriens. The sequence goes on along the minus strand of JAENHJ010000173.1, from coordinate 1,469,451 downwards.
CTAAGAAAATACAAGGAAATTGGAGGATAAGGGATCTTCCATGACAAAAAGAAAAACAAAAAAGAAAGAATTAAAGAAACAGAGAAAGCATCAAGGAGCAAAGCTGTCCAATCCCTCTGCATAACTATTATATATAAAATTCCACTAGAAAAGGCAATGACCAAAACCCTAAACATCAACTTCATACAATAACCAAACCCAACTTAATCATTAAATTCCTTGGATTGGCTCTGCCAGAAACTATTCAACACTTAATTCTTCAAAATCAGCCACATTTCACCTTCTAGACTTGTATTACCACCAATTACCAACTCCACAAACCCCGTAGTCACTTTGTTCAAGTATGGACCTTAACATCTTAACCCCACCACACTCATACCTCTTCATCTTCTAAGCTGCACTCACACCTGCCTCTATTATAAGACATACCACAATCTTATGTTCTTTACAATTACAAACATATAATTAGAGACAAAAGAGAAAAGGCATTTTTTTTTCAAAACCCAATTCTAAAATCTCATGAGACCGTGAGAAAAATCATTTTGACTAAGAGATAAGAAAACTTACATAAAACTCTCTCTCACACTCACCCATCTATAAATACATACATACATAAAGGCTTCCCACAAAGAGACTGTGGTTGGTAAAGTGCAGAAGGTGCAAGAGTAAGATCTGAACAAGTACTTGCTTGCGTTCTTCAAAAGGAAAAACTGTGCTGGGAGAAAACAAAAACAAAAATACAAACATGGCGTAACTTACTGCGAAACAGCCGAGGGTGCAAAACTAAGATCTTTTCACCGCGACACGTTTTGTCGATTGTTTGGAGCTAAGTGAGAAATTGAAGAAATCGGAGTAACTAAGATCTTCTGTGTTGTATTGTATGTGTGTATTGTGTAAGAATGAAACGAGGTTTTGGTGTTCCGTTTTACTGTGTTGGTGTTTTCTCGATTAACCCTTGTCGTGCGGGGTTATTATAGGTGGTCCAGTTTGAGTTTTGGACCCACCACTCTACCTTATTTTTGTTTTTACATTATAGGTGTTTATTTATGTTAATTTATTACATGGTCCTTTGTAATATAGTTTTGTATTTTTTATAAAAATATAAAGTGATTTGAGTTCAAGGTCCCACCATAATCAAAGTAGATCTTATGATTTTAATAACACTTGAAAAGATATTTACATATTACTTATCATCAAAATCTTCTTACGAATAAAAAAACCAAACGTGTTTTCTCCATTCCTGAAAACCTTTTGTATTTATATTTAAACAAGTATCTATATTATATTTACCTATAAATTAAAATCATGATTCATAAACATAAGTTTTGTCAAGAAAAAAAATACAAACTTGACATGTTTCTTTGCATGTTTTCTACTCCAGGTAACTTCGGTCCCCTTTCTTTTATATTTTTTTAATTATTAGTATTGTAATGTAGTTTCAATGTTATCTCTATTTGTATAACTTGTATTTGCGTGTTACTATGTACAAAGCTTCTCTTGACGTTATACTCATTTGAATTGTTATAATGTCATTTTTTTATTCCATTTTATCCAATTGAGCTAAATGTTAAATTTAATATGGTTTACACATGCATAAACTATTTGGGGTTATAAAAAAAATCGAATGAAATAATAAAAATTTAAAATATAAAAAAATTCTTTTTACTAATAATATAACCATAATAATTATTCTAAATTCTATTCACCATTATAAAGACATAATTAAAATCTAGATTTTATTATCTAAACCAGGAATAACGATAAAAATAAGACTTTTAAATAAAAAAAGGATTGATAAGATGTAGCATTTTTTTAACTTTTAAAATTTTTGGGTCATAAATTGTGACAATGCATAATTCTCATACATTCATTTAGTTTTGTTGCACATTGAGACTAAAAAGAAAGTGCACGTGATGTTTGATTAAGTACGTGTGCATGGGAAACAACAAAATACTTGAGGGAGGTGGCAAATCCTATATGTAATTTTTCACATAAAATTCAGTTTTAATTTAGATATAAAACTAGTAAATATTTAAATAATTGTAAGAAAAAAAATTAACCCCATTTTCCATAGTTTTTAGATTCATCCATACTGACATCAACAATAAGGCTCGAATTCTTGTTCTTGTGAAATATGAGTTTGATTCTTACCAACTTGACTAATGCTTGTTGGTTTGGCTCATAGTTGGTTACTTGGAGATGAAAAAAGTGACTAACAAGGATAGTGAAGTGAGGTACACACATGTAATCATCTTTCTTGCTCTCCCATTTGTTTTTATATTTGTGTGGGTATTCATTAAGTGGATATTTATGATTTTTTATATTTGCAGGTATTTGTAGGTATACATGAATGTTTACTAAATAATTGTTTAAAAATATTTTTTTAAATATTTAAATATTAATTTTAATTACTCAAACAATTAAAAATTAGTTTAAAGGTAAAAAAAAACTAAAATTATTCAAATATACTATATTACTCTCTTCACAATTACACTAACACGTCATGTTATAAAATTAATTCTTATGTAGTGTTATATATTTAAACAATAACATTTAAATAATTTATTATAATGACACCAATAAGATTATAGGTAGAAATAGGTCATACAATATATCAGATGCCCATGGCATGGCCTTTTTGTAAAAAGGTCAAGCTTCCAACTTAAAAAATAGCCTATTAGACTTGGTAGGCTTAGATTTAAAGAAAATAAAATGTGAGAATGAAGAGTAACTATATTAGAATTATTCATAAAGTAATTTGATCCCTCATATATATATATATATATATATATATATATATATATATATATATATATATATATATATATATATATATATATATATATATATATATATATATATAATAATTAATAATAAAATTTTTAATAAAATAATTTTTATTTCAAATCATATGTGTTATGTTTTCTACCATTAAAATTTAAGACAGTTAAAACATGCAATAATTTAACACATTGTACTCAAGTACTCTACTGGGACACGTCATCGTCACGTCGCACACCTCCTCAAACATCATGCACCTTTGCAAATGTCGTGACTTGTGCCTTCGCAGACATCATGTAGCACTTATTTTCTAGAAGTGTTGAATGTGGACTGAAGTAGAGACATAACGCATAGCACATACAACAAATTGGTGGCACAAACCCCTCACTGTACAATAACATCGTCTTCATCACAAATGAATTTGGTTTTCATCCATCAAAATGGTGAACTAGTTTGTTGGCCTCTTTAGACCCTATAGGCCTTATTTAGAATAGACCACGTAAATAGACTTTTAAGTCAAACCAGACTTTTAAATAGGTTAGATCATGTGTTAAACCCAAGGATCCACAAACAACTAGTTAGAATGCCCATAATCAATGTTTTACAATATTTTATCAAACTTTTATTATATAATTATTCTAACAATTTTGTTTTGCACCATAACTCATTTTCTCATAGTGAATTTCACCTAATGAGAAGGAAACTTTCCCAAGGAATCTTAATCTTCAATAAGGATACTTCTCAAGTTTTACAAATTCACCCAATGAGAACCTAGCCTTGTCCAGCTGAATAAAGTCATAAAGAGCTCGCAATACGTTCTTTCTCTTAACAAATAGTCTATTAACCAAATAAATTAAGTCATAGGGGCTTAACTCCTAAAAATCTCACAAGTTTGTCTAACAAGTGTCCATCCTTGTTGAGCCAAATGGTAGATAGAGAGCACCCTAAAATCTCACCTCTTATTTGCTCAACAAATGGGGATATCTCGTTTAGTGAATGAAGTCACAGATAATTTACACTCTCAACTAACCCATCTCACTCATTGAAGGCATCCCTTTTCCCAATGAGAGGAACCATAGAGAGCCCTTACATTCTCGCTCAGCTAAACATGAGACTTTCCCAACAAAGCTATGAAGAAACAGGAAACACACAAGAAGGGGGTTGAATTGTGTGTAATTTTTTTTGTAAATCTTTTTCGAAAAATGTAGGATATATATAAGTTCTCAAACACTATCCAAGCAGACCATCCAAAGAAGTGCAGAAAATAAAACTGAGAAGGTAAGAGAAAGAAACAACACAAGAAATTTATCTTGGTTCACTCTTCCACGAGAGTTACGTCTAATCCCTTCAACTCAAAGAATTTCTCCACCAAACTCAATTGACTTACAAACCAAGTATTCTCATCCTCTTCAAGTTCTATTACACTTTTAGTCTACTTAATTACAAGCAATACCAAATATTCTTTAACACTTAGTCTCTTTAGGCTATCATGAAAATAAAAAGATCTTTTACAAAAAGCAACTCACTAAGTGAGCATATAGTAGTTATAAACACAAACTTTTAAAGTTTGCTAAAGCAAATATAAAAAAAAGTTCACAAAGAAAGAATTTTAAGATTGTTGTCCAATAAACACAGAATTTATGAAGTTTTTCTTGTTTTTCTCTTTGTGTATTATGCTTTCTCTTGTCTTTCTCTCTTATTACTTGAAGACTTAATCAATTCAATATATAGATGAGAGTAAGAAGAATGTTGTTCTACATGAAGATAAAGATCATATTCATTAAATGCCAAAAAAATGTTTTTTGTAGAGCTGTTGCAAAGTTTTGTCTTCTTCTATGGTTAGAGAAATGTTATTTTCTTCTTTTCCTTAGCAATGTTATCTCCACTTGATACGAGAAGTTTTTTCTTTTTATTTCCTTAAACATAGAAACATAAACGAAACTCTCTTATACCAAGGTTGACTTGATTATCAGAGCTTGATAAGGAGACTTTTGTTGTTCTGAAACATAAAGCATGATAAAGCATAGTAAAGCATATTGTGTATCTAGAAATATAAATGTTGTGTGAAACATTGAAAAGATATATGAGAAAGAGCAAGTGTACAAGTTAAAAAAAACAAGTTACGAGATATGATAAGCACTAGGAACAAGAAAACTTTATGCTTAGAAACCTAGTCCTTTACTAGACAAAGTTTCATTCTTTTGAACGACATAACTTGTTTGGATACAAAAGATGAACTTTATTTAAGGAACATGTTTCTTTTCACAGGGACGCATTCCAAACTTCCATATGATGATGACTTGTTTTCCTGAAGACTTAAGGAACATAGTCAAGACATAGTCATCACTTTTTAGTCATAATGTTTGTTATCATCAAAACTCTTGGGTTACTTTGGATATATATGGACTATGTTCCAACAAGCTCCCCTTTTTTTATGATGACAAAATTGTTCTTAAGAGAAAGATAAATAAAAATAATTATAAAACATAACAAAGACATCTTAGGCTCCCCTTAAGATTATGGATACTAAAAATGAGTATGGATATGTATTGTAAGACAACTCTTTGTATTATAAGGCAACTTTTTCTCCCCCTTTTATGTTATCAAACAAAAAGGTAGGAAAAAAAGAATCATAAAAAGAAAAGGAAAACATAAGAGACTAAAAGGAAAACAAGAAATCAGAGGGTGGGAGTGGAGGTTGGTTGCCAAGAAGCTTAAAGAACATGTCCATCAACTTGGATTCTAATTGATCAAAATGTTGATCAACATAAATTTTGTTGACATTGAAAACTTGTTGAGAGAGGTCAAGTGGAGGTTTTGAGGTAAGAGGGTGAAAGATAGTGAGAGCTTGAGAAACAAGGAGTTCATAGGGTGGGGAGGAAGGAGTAGGCAATGAGGGAGGGGATAAGGTAGGTGGAGGAGAAGGTTCAAGAGTAGGTAGGGGGCAAACAACAAGGGGAATCGATTCCAAAAGGCACTGGAGTAGTTTCCTCCAAGGATATGGTTGCTATAGATTTAGGAAGGTAAGACTAAAAAATGGTACAAAAACATAGAGAGAGGTATTTGCAAAACCCAAGAGCCTGAAATCCTCATCATTTAGAGACTTCAATGGCATAGAAAGCCAGTTATGAAAATGGTAGGACTTAAGTTCCTTCACCATAGAGAAAATTCCTTTGGACATTGTGGGGGTGTCTAATTTTTCTTGAAAGGATAGGTGGCTGCAAAAGTCTCAATGACTATGGATCCACAGATTCATTCTCCATAGCTAGCAAGCGTCTTCCTCGACCAAAGAGCCATATAACATCTTTTCATGCAAGTAGAATTAGTTCTAATAAAATAAATTCTAAGTTGAGGTTCGTCGTTGCAAGGATGAGAGGCAGTTGAGATTCTGACTTTTGCTTCTTTATGTTTGTTTAAATCAACCATAGGAAGTCTTGGACAAATCCTAAATGGTTGGATGAGAATAGTGGTTCAAGGTTTGATGACTAGTGATGGAGGAGTACAATGTTGGACTCTGAGCTTTAAGCTAACAACAATCATCTTGCTCATAATGTGAGCTTCAATATTATGGAACAAACTAGGGATGAGAGCTTCCAATGGGCAAAATTTCATATTTTTGGGATTTATCTAAACTTGGACTGAGTTTAGTTTCTTACTTCTGCAAAGAGACTCTCCATTAGCTTTGTGATAGATGATGTATTGTTGGATCCCCGGATAAAAACATTGATAGATGTAGGTCTAATAAGATTGGGGTAAATTTTTCTTTACATATGTTGTAAAGGTAAGGCAACACAAAAAGGGCCAAGGTGATTTGATATTTGACTTAGAGGTAGAGGGGTAGGTTGTGGGTGTGTGTAAGTGGCTAGGTGAAGGTAGGATGGTGTAGGAACAGGTTCAAACACATACGAAGGTAAAAGGTATGGAAGTCTCTATGGTGTACGTTCAAGGTCAAGTCATTGTAAGAAAAGAACAAGTCATTCTTTTCTCAGTTAAGGGTCAGGTTCAACTAGTGCAACAGAGGAGCTGTCCAAAGGAGTTTGGATGGTACAGTGAGGAGGTGAGGAAAAGCTAAAGTGCATGGGTGAAGTGTTTAGGATCTGAGAATGTGTTTTTTTTTTTTTTGGGTATTGTGAAGGTAGATTGTGTAGGAGGAGTTGATTTAAGAGATTGTGAGGGAGTGTCTAAAAGAGTGATGGTTTCATGTGCATTAACATGTTTGGACAAGGATGGTGTAGGTGAAATGAGTGAGGAGGGGCATGGATACAGGTGAGAGAGGTTTTGGGGTTTGATGGTAAGAAATAATTTTGAAATGTTTACCTTTTGGAAATGTTGTCAAAACTATAGGATTTGAGGGCTTAAAGCCACAAGAATCTAAATTAGGTGCCTTATTCTTGGTTAGCCTTATTATTAAGGGAGCATCATCATCATCATCCTCTTCTTCTTCAATAACAGGAGATGATCTTGCTTTAGCAATCATTTCTTCTTCTTCATCAAACGTAGGAAGAATTAACTTATTTTGCTTTTTAACAAAAGCCCTTGTGTTTCTTGAAGTCTAAGCCAAGCGTTTGGATGCTAGCCTTTTGGAGGGCTTGGAGGCAGTTGCTAACTCTACTTTGGACAATTTGATGTTAGTAGAGGGTAGAGTTAGCTTGATAGAATCAAGCCTTATAGGAATAATGTTGTTTCTACCAAACTTGTGTTGTTTGTAGAAGGGGCATATTTTGCTTGTTCTAATGAGGGCAAAGAATAAAAGACTTCATACACTTTATGATCCCAAAATATTTTGGTAAGCAACAATGAATGAGTCATATGGTTGTTTTTCAGTCCTTTTCCCTTCAAATTCATCCTTAAGTGAGCAAAAATACAAACTAGGAAGATGAAACTTCTGTCTTATGGCGATATGGAAAAAGGCAAAAAGATAGATATCGAAAATATGGTCCTTTGATCCAGCTTTGTGAAGGATACCCTTGTTCAACATTTGTTGGAATATGTGAGCCTTGTCATGCATCTTATTCAGGACATACGGGCCTTCAAAGTCTGGCATGAGAAGAACATCTTCTACCATGGAGATCCCATCATAGTCATTATCCCAGCCAAACTCATAAACTTTCCTAGTTCTCTCACACCAAAATGGTTGTGAATGTAGATGGAATATCTACTCTAACTTCCACTCCTAGAACCTTTTTGCTAAAAGCATTATCCTTGAATATGCAATTTGCCCAAAATTCTCTAATTAGCTTTGGATGACCCCTTTGTTCATGATTGAAGAAAGGCAAAATGCCATAAGCAAATAACTTTAGGGAGAGGTCCAAACCCATTTAAGCTAAGGTAGAAACGTCAAAGAAATATTATGTGTAAACCACCATATCATCAGGGTTGTTTGTTTTGTCCTCAATAAATGAAACAAGAAGGTCAAGGTTTCTAGGGTCAACATTTTGGGCCATAGTGAAATAAAAGTGTAGAGTTTGCGAGAGCAAGAGAGCAAGAAAGGATCAAGAGAGATTGTGAAAGTGGTTTTGCGAGAAAAACAGAGGAGATAAGTTGTGACAAGATTTTGAAAGGAAATAAAACCTTTTTATAAAAATGTTGAGAGCATTTATCATAAAAATCTAGTCGTTATGGTTTTTACAATGGTCAAAAGAACGTTTTACTAAAATAGAGAGAGAAGATAAAAGACAAGTTGACTCAGTAATGAAATAGAAGGTTACTCATATAAGACAAATGCAAAGTACTTATGTGTAATGTACGCATATATAATGGAAGCTGAGCTTATGAACGCATAAACTTTAAACTTCTTTCCTTACAAGAGTCATATTGAGAAGATTTCTTTCATATGCAGGAATGGGTTTTGTAGAGGTACCAACCAGGTGTTCATCTATGCTAATGAATTTCATGTCTAAAATCTCTTTTTGAATATAATCTCTTATGAAATGATGTTTAATTTCTATGTGCTTAGATTTAAAATACAGTATGGTATTTTTTGAAAAATTTATAATAGCAATATTATCACATAGCAAATGAATGTTACTCTCAAAGATGTCATAGTCCTCAAGTTGATGTTTAATCGGTAGAAGCTAAGAGTAGCAATGTGTACTAAGATATATTCTACTTCTACAGAGGACAAGGAAATAGTGCCTTGTCTTTTGCTTGCCAAAGAGACTAAATTTGCTCTAATAAAGTGGCATCCTCCATTGGTGTTTTTTCTTTCAATCTAGTCTCTAGCATAATTAGCATCACAATAACCTTTTAACCTGTACTTATCAGATTTCTTAAACCACAAACCACTTTAAGATATAGAAAATATGTTTAACTACTATAAGATGTGATTCTCTAGGATCAACTTGAAAACGTGCACACAGATATACACTAAACATAATATTTGGTCTAGATGCATTTAAATAGTGGAAAGAGCCAATTATGCCTGTATATATAGTTTGGTCTACCTTTTTTATCTGAATCATCTAGAGTTAAGATAGATGTAGAGTGCATGGGAGTAAACATACTCTTACAGTCTTCAAATTATTTCTGCATAAGTTTAGAAAATTCTTCACAAAGAGATTCATTAGTTGCTCCAAATATAATATTCTCCACATAAATTTGTACAGTGATAAAATGTGAGTGGTAATTTTTGCAAAAAAAAGTTCCTCTTCCAAAACTATTTTCCATAAGAAATGAGCTTAGTTTTTCATACCAAGCATGAGGTGCTTGTTTGAGTCCATAAATAGCCTTTTTAATTTGAAAACATGATCAAGAAAAACATCACTCTCAAAACCAAGAGGTTGTTTCAAATAAACTTATTTCATTCAAAAAGGCACATTTGACATCCATTTGATGTAATCTCATATGATTATAAGCTACAAAGGATAGCAAAATGTGAATGGCTTCTAACCTAACAACATGAGCAAAGATTTATGTAAAGTCTATTCCCTCTTGTCGAGAATATCCTTGAGCTACTAACTTGACTTTATTTCTCACAATCTTACCATTTTCATCATGTTTGTTTCTGAAAACCCATTTTGTTCCAATGTAGACTTTTCTTCAAGTAGAGTGACTAGCTTCCTAACATCATTCTTTTGGAACTAGTTCAATTCTTCCTACATGGCTTTTATCCACCCTTCATCCAAAAAAACATCATCTATGCTTTTGGGTTTAGCTTTAGAGAGTAAGGAAAATTGAGCATGATCCTTGAAGGTAGATCTTGTTCTGACTTTATCTTGAATACTCCCAAGAATTTGTTGCAAGATTTATCTGCTAGTTTCTTGAAGATGACTCAAGTTTGTCATCTTTTGGGTCCTCATCAAAACAGGGTTCTTTGAACGACATTTGTAAATCTTCAATATTGAGATTTGCAATAGAATTGATTTAGCTCTAATAATTCTTTATCATGCTTACAATCATTAAATCTTGCATGGATGGATTCCTCAACTATCAAAGTTCTAGAGTTATGAACTTTGTAGGCTTTGGACACATTTGAGTATCCCAAGAATGTTCCTTCATCTGACTTAGGATCAAACTTTCCTAGGTTATCCTTAGTATTATTAATGAAACATTCATATTGAAAAGGGTGAAAGTATGATATGTTGGGTTGTCTACCTTTCCACTATTCATAAGGAGTCTTTTTCAATACAATTCTAATGTATATTCTATTTTGTAAATAACAAGTTGTATTAACTACTTCTACCTAGAAGAATTTGGGAGAGTTAAAATCATTCAACATAGTTCTTGCCATCTCTTGAAGAGATTTATTTTTCTTTCCACAACTTCATTCTGTTGAGGAGTTATTGGACAGGAAAAATTATGAAGAATACCATGTTCTTCACAGAACTTTTGAAAGTTTTCATTTTCATATTCTTCCCCATGGTCACAAAAGCAATATTAATACCTTTTTCATTTTGAACTCTTTTATAGAATATAGAGAAGACTTTGAATGAGTCATCCTTGTGGGTGAGGAACATAACCCATTTCCATCTAGAATAGTCACTAACAACCAATCCATGACGTTTTCCTTTCATAGAGGAAATTATGGTTGGACCAAACAAATCAATATGTAGCAACTCTAAGAGTCTAGAGGTTGAAACAATGTTTTTGGATTCAAATAATCCTCTAACCTGTTTCTCTTTCTAACATACATCACATAAAAGCTCTTCCTTGTACACAAGACTTGGAAGTCCTCTTACAAGGTTATGCATTTTTATCTTAGAGATGAGCCTCAAGCTTGCTTGTCCAAGTTTCTTGTGCCAAGTTTATTGATCATTGTTTATGGACACTAGGCAAGTTACATTTTGATTTGTTAAGTTTGTCAAATTAATCTTATACAGATTATTCTATCTCTTTATAGAAAATGCTAGTGAACCATTTAGGTTCTTGACTATGCATTCTCCTTTGTTAAAGGAAACATCATATTCACTATCACATAATTGACTTATGCTCAGTAGATTGTGTTTTAACCCTTCAACAAATAAAACATTATAAATAATAGGAGATGCTTACCAATCATGTCAATCCCAACTATCTTACCCTTTTAGTTACCTCCAAAGTTAACCCATCCTCTTGACTTTGGCCTAAGGTCTTGAAACATAAACCTTTCTTTTGTCATGTGATGCGAACAACCACTGTCTAGGTACCATGATTGGAGTCTTTTTCCTCTTGTCAAGCAAATCTACAATAGGAATAATCATGTTCTTAGGTACCTAAATTTTGTTAGGTCTTTTCTTGTTAGTTCTAGAAGGTTTTGACGATCCTTTTGGACAATCTTTGCAATCATAGGACAAATGTCCAAACTTTCCATAATGAACAATAGATTTATCCTTTAAATTCTTTTCTTATCATAGCCTAAGTTAGTTTTGTCATATGAATGTTTGTTATATTTAAGCACATTTTTCAAGTATTTAGATCCATTGACAAACTTGGCTAAGGTCAATGACTTCCTCTTGAAATTGTGCATTTACTTCTGAAGCATTGACTTTAGATAAGTCTTTGGCCTTTTCTTCTTTCAAATTTTCATTCTCTTTCTTTAGTAAATCAGTTTCTTTCTATAAAGAGTCAAACTCTTTGGACAATTTAGAAAATTCCTTTTTCAAATCTTTGTAGCCTATTGAAATAGTTGAATAATTTGATGGGATTTCTTGATAAGGCATTTGAAGATGAATTAAGTCATTGAGTATTACCTCTTTGTCGTCATCATCTTTTGAAGCAATGTGAGCCATCGAGCAAAGATTTGCTTCTTCATCTTCTTATTCTAAGAAAGACAAGTCAAGGTCCTCCCATGTAGCCATGAAACCTTTCTTTTTCTTGAAGAAGGGCTTCTTTTTCTCTTACTCCAAGCTAGGACATTCAAACTTGAAGTGTCTAGGCTTCTTGTATTTGTAGCACACAACTTGACTTTTGTCCTTGACTTTGGTATACTTTTTGGAGTTGCTCTTTCATCTGGATCCTCTTTTGTCTTTCCACATGGAATGAATTTTCTTGAAATAAAAGAGAGCTTATTTTAATCAGAACCTTCTTCTTAAGAGATTTCTTCAACAGATTCCTCAACTTTGAAGGCTTTGGATGTTGATCATTTTTTAGTCTTTTAAGCTTTAAGGGCTATGAACTTACCCTTTCTTTTTCCTTCATCCTCGTTCAATTCTATCTCATGAACATTGAGGGTGCCAAGAAATTCTTCCATAGGAAGCTTTTCCAAATCTTTGGAAGCCTTGAGAACTGGTACTTGTGGTCTCCACTATCTAGGCAAAATTTGCAAGATTTTGGTTATACAATTATAATTATCATAAGTTTTGCCTAAAGACCTTAAATTATTGATAATTGTTTGGAATCTTTCAAACATTTGATCAATGTTTGCATGTCTTCCATTTTAAATAACTTGTATTGATGTACAAGCATAATAATCTTGGAATCTTTTACTTGTGATGTTTCTTCATAAGCTAGAGCTAAAGTATCTCACTTATCCTTTGAGGATTTGCAACTATGAACTTTAGAATATATTTATCTCATTTATTTCCAACAACATAAATAGCATATTAACAACATATAAACCACATGCAAGCCATAAAAATACAAAGGTATAGCTTCTCGTACTTGTTAAAGACTCAAGAAATAGGAGTCTTTGGCGAAGGAGGTGAGAAGTATTCATCAACAATGTTGGTGCTTCAAGCAAGGGAGGAAGGGTGACGAATTTTCAGAGCAAGAAGGTGTTTTTGTTTCTAGTTTTCTGACACAACTTAGCCAAGTGAGGGGTTATTTGTAAGGTTGGGAAGGAAGGCTCTTTTAACCAAGGGTTAATGGGGTTCTCTTACCCAATGGACCATGGGGTTTGACTACCCCACTGGTCCATTAGGATTTTTGACATGATTAAAAGGGTCTTAATAACCGTTGTGCACTTTTTGGGATTTAATATTGTCTCAAAAAATGTATCATTGAATCAAAAGGCACATCGACGACTCCCATTTGACTCTACTCAACTAGAAAGTGCTTAGGAACATTGTTTATCAACTCAAGGTGACAACTCATCTTGAATAACCATTTTCAAGAAAAACTCACCTCAATATTTGTACTTTTGACCATTCTAGATTGTTCTCGAAATTTTATGTAAAACGCACCACACAACATTTTCGTAATTCTTTTTCAATAAAAAAAATAATTTAACTATTCTTATAATTATTCAATAACTTTAATTAATACAAATAGAAAACATTGGTGTTACACCTTAAAAAATGACTTATAACATATAAATAGACTAAGGTAAGGCCATGAAAACTTAGCCTAGTCTAACTTATTTATTAACGAATATAAATATATCTATTTAAATTATTATTAAGTATTCTTTAATTGTTTATATTTTACTTGTTATGAATTTTATCCAAAATATATCTATGATATATTTTTTTTTATGTGACCCATTACATATTTGTCAACTGAACTCATCTTCCACCTAATTTTTGGCGTCCGATGCAAAACCTTGATTTATTCTAATTATAGAAGATACAGAGTCACAATTTATGGTTTTTGAGCCAAATTTTCATTCATTTTTCTTGGAGATGTATTTTATCGTTGATTCAATTCCTGAGCGTGGTTTTTACTGTAGCAATTTGAATGACGGTGTTTTTTTTTATACCGTGTTAATATTGAGAAAATATGTTTTGTTTTTATTTTTAATTATAAAATTTTATATTATTTTTATTTGAATCTTTAAATACAACGTGATAATTTAATTATTAAAAATAAAAATACTAAATAAAACAGAAAAAGAAGGCCTTCTAGCATGGGATAAAAGATATAAGGAAGAGCTTCTGCATATTGTGCGAATTTTAACATGATTTTCTATATCAACGCATAAAGAAATAATTCTTATAAGTAAAATTGAATTAATTTATAGTAACTACGTATACTCGAGATTATTTTAAATCATTTTGTATTGCTAAATTAATTAAAAGATTAATTTAATTTAATTTACTCTTATCAATATTAGAAATAACAAGAATACACATAAGAAGGAAGGTTAAGTTATGTTTATGTGTATTTTGAAAACTTTTCTTTTTCAAAGCATATATAATATATAAAAGGCATTGTGTGCAAAAAGTCCAATATTGAAAAACGTGATATACAAGGACAAAAAGAGAGAATCATACAACATATTTATACTAGTTCACTCTATAACTTACAAGTGTGTTTAATCTCTTCTTTTGAAGGATTTTTCCATTAAATTAAACTATCTTACAACAATTATTCTTAGTAGTCTTTTTAAACTTTGCACCACTTATAATCTCCATATGAGATTACTTCAACTATTCTTTGACACTAAATCCTTTCAGGCTTTCACAAGGTAAAAAGAGTTTTTACAAGATATAACTTACACAAGTAAGGATATAAATCTTTTAAAATCAAAGACACAACTTTGTAAATACAAAAAGTTATGAAAGTTAAGAATGTCCTAGTTCTATTATATGCAAATATTTACGTTGTTCTCTATAGCTTTTATTGATGATGATCTTCTTATTTAGTAAGAAAAAAGTAACTGTTTAGAGAGGAAGAACTTTGTATTGGTATTAAATGCGTGTGATATCTTTCACAATTTCTTTAGACAAAACTTGTCCTTTTCTAATGGAGAAAGAAAAATTATTGACAAAGCTTGTACTTTTAGCATATTTAAAAGGAATACTTTATCTTTTCTATAGACATAAAGTTATTTTTTTCTTTTTCCCTTTTCTTCATAATATGGAAAACCTTGATATGTTGACTTGCTTCTTTGCTCAAGGATGCTAGGATCAAAGAGATATTCCATTTTCATTAAATGAAGCACTATTATGAAAATGTCTTAAGTCACATGAATGTTTGATTAAGTGTTTGCAAGATCTTTCATAGAAAGAGGTACTTAGTGTACTATATTGGTTTTAAGAATATATATATAATATATATGAGGAGGAATCCACTTACTCCAAGAGTAATTCTAAGAGAGTTACTTTTCATCTTCATCCTTTATTTTCTTACAATCTAACAAATAAGATGTGTTACCCATTAAAATCATTAGATTGCAAGAAAATGAAGGATGATGAGTAACTCTCTTAGAGTTACTCTTGAAGTAAGTGAATCCCCTCTCTCTCCAATTTTTCATCCTTGTCTTTCATTTTCTTACAATCTAACAGATAAGATGTATCATTCATTAGAACCACTAGATTACAACAAAATGAAAGGTGAGGATAAGGAGTAACTCTCTTAGAATTACTCTTGGAGAAACTTGATCCATCATCTGTGTGTGTGTTTATATGTATGTGTGTGTGTTAATTTAATTGTTTACGATAAGCTAATGTGTGTATACATATAAAGTATCATCTTGAGAACACATTGGACATTTTTTTCCCAAAATTAAGTTTGGATGCTTTTGCAAAATATATATAAGTTTTTGCAAAATGCATATATATGAATTTTTTTCTTTATAGAGATCAAGTATTTCGTATACGTATAAGGTTGCACATGTAATACATTGTTAGCGAGCATAATTTTAGTAGTCTTTGTTATCACCATAACATTTTAAGGGTTAGATACTTCATATATTTTTGGTTCCAACAATCTCCCTTTTTTTTATAATGACAATCATTATTAAAAATTAAAAGCATAATAAATCAGAGCAGGATATAAAGTATATATGTATGTATCATGATATGGTGCCCTTAAGTCTATGAACTCTATAAATTAGATAGACTTAGATAAATAGAATGTATTTCATGACCATATGCAATAAGATGCAATAAAAAAAATTGTTCTCCCATAATCCTATTTTTATCTTAAAAAAGGAAGGAAGAAGTGATATTAGTGTCAAAATAAATTAAAGTGAAAAGAAAAAAACATTAAATAATAGAAGAAAACAAGTATGGTTGAGGACGTATGGAGGGATGCTAGTTGGAAAGTTAAACTTCAAGAAGAGAATTTAGCATAGCATTCACACGATCTAACCTTTTATCAACATAGGTTTTGATGTCAAGGTTAGGGCCATGTTAAGGCATGGGTGTAGACTATGGAGGGTAGACTATAAGAGGTTAGGCTTTAGTGGTTGGAGCAAAGGGTGGAACATTTGGATGAGGTGGAGAGGCAGACTTAGGTGGTGATGTAGGTTTGGGTAGAGGAGTAGGAAGAGCTAACACCTATTACAACTTTTATTCTCTTATGCATATAAAAGACTTCATCTCAAAGAGAACAGTAGAAGTATGAAGAATCAAGAAAATATTCAAGTGATATACAAAATCTATTTGTACCTTTATTGGACACTTATTGTCTTTCTTATATTTTTTTGTGTAAACAAAGTTTATGTCTCTGTTCTAAAATATTTTATGCTCACTCTATGAGATTGATTTGTAAAACTCTATTTATCTTTGTTGCAAGTGCAAAAAGGTTTTAAAGTACAAAAACTTACACACAAATCAATTACCCCTTTATGTGTACTATGTGTATTTCAAACAAATTGTAAGACATAGGAAAACACAAGAAAGAGGTTGAATTGTATTTTAAAACTTTTTTGCAAAAATCATTCGCCTTCTTAACCTTCAAATGATTATATAAAACCTCTCTTTATATGATGTATCTTAACAAATAATTTTCACAAAACAATTTTCACAAAGATGTATTAAAACATAATGTGAATATATAAGAGAGAGATATAAACATAGATTTGTATTGGTTAATCTCAAACTCAAAACTATGTTTAGTTCTTCGTGCACCACTAAGTTTCCACTAATTGGAACCATTGTTACAAATATTGTTTATTACAAGCCTTTTCAAACTCCAAACAAGTATTCTTTACTTTTCCTTTTCAAACAAACTAACCAAGTATTCTTTGTACACAAAGCCTCTCCAGGTTTCAACCACTTTTACTAAGAAAAGGTTTAAGGTAAGCTAACTAACTATATATAATCTAATAGATGAATTTACAAATAATATATGGTCTTTTTCTCAATAGACATTATGAGATCTTTTACAACTCAATTTTATAGTTTGTTCAAATGATGTTGCTTGATTCATTATTGTTGGTCTTCAAAAAAACTAGTATATATAGAAAGCTTCATAAAATGACTGTTGAGGGGGTGCTTATATCCTTCCTTCATCTTTCTTCTACTAATAAAGAAAGTATTCATTGGAGCATTAATTATTTCATTTAATATATTTCACCAACTAGTCTCTTTGATAAGATAAAACATTCTACTTATCTTTCCTTTCTCGTACAAGTATCTTATAGCAAGTGCCAATGTCGTTTTTGTCGTGGATGTAGTACTATGTTTAGTTCTTCGTGCACCACTAAGTTTCCACTAATTGGAACCATTGTTACAAATATTGTTTATTACAAGCCTTTTCAAACTCCAAACAAGTATTCTTTACTTTTCCTTTTCAAACAAACTAACCAAGTATTCTTTGTACACAAAGCCTCTCCAGGTTTCAACCACTTTTACTAAGAAAAGGTTTAAGGTAAGCTAACTAACTATATATAATCTAATAGATGAATTTACAAATAATATATGGTCTTTTTCTCAATAGACATTATGAGATCTTTTACAACTCAATTTTATAGTTTGTTCAAATGATGTTGCTTGATTCATTATTGTTGGTCTTCAAAAAAACTAGTATATATAGAAAGCTTCATAAAATGACTGTTGAGGGGGTGCTTATATCCTTCCTTCATCTTTCTTCTACTAATAAAGAAAGTATTCATTGGAGCATTAATTATTTCATTTAATATATTTCACCAACTAGTCTCTTTGATAAGATAAAACATTCTACTTATCTTTCCTTTCTCGTACAAGTATCTTATAGCAAGTGCCAATGTCGTTTTTTCAAAAGTAGAAAGTACACTACTACATCTTTTTGCAGAGGGCTCACCTTTTGATGTTAATTAGGGTATTCGAAAAAGCTATGGTCTTACGTTCATAGATTCTTCAATATGCTTTTGATAAGACATATAATATATTATTCCTACATGAGATAAATTGAATATATATATATATATATATTATATTCATTTCATCCATATTACTGTATGAAAGCTCTTCTTTTTTTTATAAACGATATATGATATTGTTCTATGTTTAAACAATAGACAATACTTATTGTCTTCAGTCTAGAAAAACTTAACTATTTATTTGTTATTAATTAAAATTTTGAAGGACTTAAATCATCATTTGATGTAACAATTTGTCCCTTTTTTAAGATGACAAACAATTATAAGTTTTTTGTTAACTATGTGATCAAGTGAGCGTGAAACATATAAGACAATATATATAAAGACATAGTCAAACTATAAACTTGTTCAAATATAATATCATAGTTTTCACATCAAACTTATATGTTTTTGTTCATAAGAAACTTGAAAGCTTTAAACCTAAAGAAACATAAAATACTCCTCTAAGCAAGTGTTTTGTCTTTTTTTTTTTTGTCTCTTCTTTTCTTCCCTTTTTGTCAACAACAAAAAAGGATTGAGTAGTGTTGGAGTCAAAACCAAAACTTGAAGTTGATGTGAAAAGACCCATCTTCTCCTTCAATTTTTGAGAGACCACATAAAGGTCTAACTATGCTCACATGCGTCTTTTGTGCTTTTGTTGAAGAGTAGCCTCTCCAATGAAGCATACTAGACAATTGTCTAGGTCTTTAATAATATTCTCAAGATGTTGAACAAAGTATATAAATATAAACTCTTTTAAGTTAAAAAAAATAACTTTCAATAGACTATTCAACATTGCTTAGGGTAGGGCATACCAAAGTATAATTCCCAACATGTATGACATAAAATCTCCCAAACTCCTTCTTCTTAAGTTCTAATCTAGAGAAATGTTCAAGGGCCTCAAAATGTTTTATAAGTTTTAGACCTTCGAAAGCAATGTGAATGGGTTTTTCAAAGAGTCTATTGGCATACTCCTTTAGAAGGGCTCTTCATCTAATGTGAGAGAAGACCTTAGGCATAGGATATTTCTTCTTCTCCTTCCCTTTGCATAAGTACTAAGTTATACTCTTAACGTTGGCTTCAAGTTGTAGTTTGAACTTTTGTCGTGGATGTAGTAGAGAACTAAATTCCTTACCTATCTTCCAAGGGAAAGGGTGGTTAACTTTCTCACATCTAATCTTTATAAGAGCAAGGGAGTGGTGTAGGCTTTGCCTTTGTAGCCTATATAGATGCATGACTCTTTCAAGCTCATCATCAAAGTCATTTTTATTTCAATTAGCAAATTTTGGGCTTTCCTCATGCTTCAAACTTAGCTCAACTTTGTTCCTCCATGTGTTATTTTGCTCTAGCATCCTTTCCACAATAAAGAACAATGTACTCACTCCTGTTGGAGATTTTGTTGAAGTTGTAGTTGTGGTTGTACTTGGTCTTTGGTGTATTATAAAAAATATCCATATTTTGCACCTTCAGGGAACTTTCTTGAAGTTGGCCTACATATGTAGATATGACCATCAAATTTGGTGATGTGATCTAGTGTCCATTCAAAATGAATGACCGGTTCATAAGAGAGGGAAATGTAGACGATGTGGCTTCAAAATCTTTTATTACCACTTCATTCAAATCAAGGAAAGGTACTCTTAGTTGTATCAACTTCACATAGTTAAAGTTACTCGCGCACTATAAGTCTGCATTATCTTTTATTTTCTCTAACTCAAGTTCAAATTCTCTTTGAAGAGCTTCTTCTAAATCAACATCCTTTTGACCTTCTTTTACCAAAGGAATAGACAAAGTAGTTGGGTAAGGTGTTTCGTCTATTTCTTTTTCAAGTTCTTCAAAGGTCTTGATTATATCTTCTTTGGATAAATGCTCAATGAATTTAACAACGGATTCTTCAAATAGAGTCTCTTCTTCTTTAAGTAGCTTGTCTTGCTTGCTCTTCTTGACAAATTTTTCACTAGAAAGCATCTAGTACTTTTTGAGTGCTTTTGTGTTTGCCAAAGATAACTCGTGACCAAAATAAGTATAATTAAAAGATGAATAATTAGATAAAAAGTGAAATACATGTTACATGTATTATAAGTATAAAAATTTTAACATTTATATTTGTTAAATATTTAACAAAATTGATATTTATATACATGTTAATTGTAACACCCAAGTTTTTATGCTATTTTATTATTTGTTATAATATTGTATTTTATTAATTATTATTATTATTAAGTGGTTTAATTGTTTTGTAATTAAATAAATAATATTTTGGGAGAAATATATGTTAGGTTTTAATTAATTAAATTAAGAAAAATAGGCTATTTAAATATGATAACATCTTAAGTCTCATATCGAACAACATAAGCTCATGCATCACCTTCTTTCCTATATAAGGAGTAGGATAGCTCAAGTTTCACATTGGGCAATATGAGCTCATGCATCATCTCTTTTTCCTATATAAAGAGTTGGATACCAAGAAATAGGGAAAGTAAGAGGGTCTTTAAATAAGTTGGATTTGAAGCAAAGTATTGAACCTAAATAATTTAATTTTTCTCATCTCTTAGAGCTTCCTCAAGAGATGTAAGGATCGTTTGTTTGAGATTTACGTTGGAGCATGCTCATGCTTATCATGGGTTGTCAGACTGTAAGGCCCATTTTAGGACAATATAAAGGAGTCATAAGAGGAATTGTAAAGACCTCTACTACTAAGTTAATTTTTTTAAACACATGATTTCAAACTAGATAGCCGAGGAATAAGAACCTTTGAGGAAACTCCCAAGAAAACAAGAAGAACGACCATGAAAAACATATTTTCTACATCTTCGCTTTTCTAGGTAAGGGGAGTGACAAATTTTGCTCAAGGATGTGGGTATGACTATAGATAAGGGGGTTAGCCTCAGATCCCACTTAGTGATTGTATTTGACTACCTCTATCAATCGACAAAGTGTTTAGTTATTTTCTCATTTAATGTTTGTGTTTGATTGCCTCTGTCAATCGACAAAGTGTTTAATTGTTTTCTTGCTTGGTGCTTATTTGACTACCTTCGTGAATTGATACAGTGTTTAGTTGTTTTCCTATTGACTGTTTGTGTTTGATTGACATATAATTGACAAGGTGTATAGTTGTTTGCCTATTAGTTGTTTGTGTTTGACTATCCTATGATTGACCAAGTGTTTGGTTGTTTGCCTATTGATTGCTTGTGTTTGGCTGCCTCTATGATTGACAGTGTTTTATTATTTGTTTATGGTTTCTTGTCTCTATCAATTGATAGAGTACAAGGCTTTTAACCTCGTGATCGTGGATTTAGGGTTTTCCCTTAAACCCCAAGTTTGTATGCCTTAATTTCCTAGAGGAGAAATTAAGTTAATGACTTTTACCTATTGCTAAAGACAATATGTCTTAGTTTCCTAAAATAGGAAACCCAATTAAGTGCTTATATTTGAAATTGTATGAAACTATAGGATATGTTTATGTATGTTGTGATACGTTGAATTCAATACATGATGAGTCATGACATGATATGCATTATAAAAATAATTGATAGTAATGGTATGTGACATGAAAATGAATAGTAATGATAAATGTCCTTGAATGGTGACCTAGTTTGTGAGACACAAGAATAGGCCTGAGGGACATTTGTCTAATAAGTGACTTAGTTTGTGAGAGCGAGAATGGTACTCATAAATTTGTGATGGGTTGTGAGATGAGGTACTTAGCCCGTGAGAGGCAAGAATGGTCCTCATTGACCTAATGTTGAAAATGAAATAATGACTAAATTGAACAGCATATCATGCATGATTTAGTGAAGTAGACACAAATCTAAGTGGTAAGATCATCAAACCTCTCAAGGGCTAACCAATGTGAAAATCACAATGGTCAAGATTGATCCCACGAGTTGAGACAAATGATGCAAGTTGAGTAGTACATGACGTGCTACCAAAAGGCATCATGCTATTATGGGACAACCAACAAAGAAGTTGAGTTGTGTACCCTTAGCCTACTCTCCTGGATTAGAGTTGATACCACATGGCATATGAAGTAGTATTAGAAGTGCATTATTATCATTTATGTGCATATGTGAATTGTTTATTTTCTATCTTGTAATTAATTATGACTATGTGCTACTTACATTGTACTCGTATCATGAGCTTGAGCGAGGTATATTTCTCACTCCCTTCCGTAGGCAACTACGAGCAGGAGCATGAGGATTGAGCTAGACTTCTCATTTTATTGTTTTTCTTCTAATTTCATGTATTTTGGGATTTAATGCTCTAATAAGACATGTGACATCGGGGAAATTGTAAGTACTTTATGATAGTTTATTTTTATGTATACTTTATGACTCCTACAACGTTAGAAATTGGCCGTTTTAAGGATACACATTTGTTTTTAAATTATAGTATGTAAAAGGTAATATAAAATCTTTTACCAATTGGTGTATGTTGGAAGTTTAAATTTCTTTTAAGTTTATTAATTATAATTATATAGCATTAAGGATAAAGAGTGTGACATTAATAAGGATGCTCTTATCCAAAATAAAATCACAAACTGAACAAAAATTGAAAAAAACTAATTTATTTTAGACCATTTTTTTTTGCTTAATCGATGGAATCAAATGGTGTTTTCAAAATTGAATCGATCCAAATTGAATTGATATTTTTAATTAATATAGGTTATTATACATTTCACATGTAATTTTTATATATTCTTTTTTATGTTTTTTTGTTGTTTCATAGATATTTTTATTATAATTTTATCATGTATCTAATCAATTAGTAAAACTATATATATATATATATAAAATAAACCATATTATAGAGTAATTAACTGATTGATTAATATACTTATATTTTTATCTTTTGTATTCTTTATTTTTAAATATGTTTTTTTTTATATTTAGACCTAAAAATAGTTTACTTGTTTTAAAAATAATGTTCAATATTTGAGTTAAAGGCATCAAATAATATCAAATTAAAATATTGATAAGGATGTGACAATGAAAATTGAATCATCCAATCCAATCTAAACTACATTTTATTAGATTGAATTGAATAAAATGATTTTAAGAAAACAATCTAAATTAAATCGAACTACATGTTATTTTTGTTAGACCTTCAAAAGAGTTTTAAAGCTCAAAACAAACTAATAAAGATTACTATATTTTTACAAAGAATGGAAAAGTATTTCATAAAAATAGTATAACATGTTTTATGTTTCATAAGCTTATTGATCATCAAATGATAGCATGACCTAAACACAATGTTTCATTTAATAAAATATATTTTTAGATTATTTAATATGAAATGCTTTTAGGTTTTCAGGACAAATGTTTTTAAAACTAATCAAATAACATTACATCAAGTCACATTCTCCAATAATTCTTATCACTATGTCTTTTGATGAAAAGCAGAGTTAGAACAACATGACTACTTTACCTAAAGCAAAGATAAATACAATGTTTTATCATATTAAGAATGAATAGTTGGTGAAAGATATTTAATACAATCATTAAATGAACCAACATCTCTACAAACTCAAGAAGTGTATTTGAAATTACAAAAGAAAGAACTCTAAAAACTCTCAATGTCTAATCCTCTCAAAAAGTTTTATAAATACCGTAATAGTAAAAAGACTAGACATGAACAAAGTGACAAGTGTGATTTTAGTGTACATTTATAAGCTCTTTATTGTAAAGTCTAGTTGTCTACCTTAGAACTATAGACTGACTTCAATATGAAGATACGTCTAACAAACAATAGGAATCAACCATTTTTAAACACTTTCTTTGTGTAATGCTTTGAGCATGAAGAGGCTTATTGTAAAAAATACTTAGGAGATTGCTTGAAGGGGCAATTAAAAGATTACTTAGGTTATTACTTTGAGAGGCAATTGAAAGACTACTTGGGTACAAGCCTAGGTTAGATTGAGTGTAAATCGTCTATAAGCAAAAAAAAAAACTCTTGTTTATAGTAAAAACCTTGGTGATTTTGCCAAGGACCTGGACATAGACTTTTAATAGACGAACCAATTAAAAATCTTGAGTGTTTATCTCTTCCTTATCTCTTTTTATTATATCATTTGTCCTTTAATATCTTACATCATCTGAAATTTTTAAAACAAAGTCTTTTAATTATCTCATCTCAATAAACACAACCCATATATGTTAATATATATGTGTCGTAGTATTAATAAGTATTAATATTTGATTGAAGAAATAATTTTCTTTATAGGTTAAATAAGAATGGTCAAATAGGTTGGTAGGTTGAAAACTCTTGTCACAAAAGAAAAGATGTTAAATAGGTTGATATGATGAGTCCAACTCATTTAACTACCCTTAAAAAAAACATTAAGAGAAAAATATATTTTTAGTCTTTCAAAATATTTAAAAATATAAATTTTTGTCTTTATAAAATTTAATAATTTTAGTCTCTACATTTGTTCACAATCATGTACAAGAACTATAATCATGTCACTATTTTTAAATGTATTTTAAGAGATTAAAATCACATTTTATTAAAACATTAATTAACAATAACACGTTTGATAAAATCAATTTTAATTAATTATTATAACATTTAAAAAATGAAATTAAATTAAATAATTTATTCCAGGGTAAATAAACCATCGGAACGCATCTTTAATATTTTGTTTCCAAGATAATTTTAATTTTTGTTTCCATAGACAGAGTGATAATGAAGGGGTAAAATAAAAAAAAGAAAAGAAGGGCATGGAGTTAGGGTTGTTTGCGAATTACGCGTGTAGCGCTTAAAATAATAATTGTCAGGACGGAGAAGGCATGTTATGCGATCGATTTCCACTTCTAAATTTCAAATGTCCTTGTCCTGTCCCCATTAACTTTCTTTGCATATGTAAATACCTTCCCTGAATCCCTTTCAACATCGAAACGATCCCAAAAGCAAAGCAAAGCAAAGAAAGTAGAAACCAGCAAAAAAGCAACCGCGACCGAAAACGAAAGCATCTCCCTCTCCCTTAAGCAAACATTTGCCGTTAACCCTGAAAAGCAAACCCTCCCACTTCAACTCTCGAATACCCTCTCTCTTCGCCGGCATTGATTCCCCATGGACGAGTATCTCTCTCTCCACACCATTTTTACACATCAGCATAGTTTATTTTCTATTTGCCAATCCAAAATATAATTTTGTTTTCTTTCAATTTTATTGACAGATCAGATCAATATCCAAAGGAGTATTACCCGAACGAGGAAAGCACGGTGACGAGAAGGGTATCCTCATCCTCGTCATCCTCGACGACGAGCGTCCACGTGACGGCGCTGGACGGGCTAGTGAACGTGAACTCCCTCTTTACGATCGCGGTGTTCGTGGGGCTATCCCTGACGACCCCGGGGCAGCGAAGCCTCGAGAACCGTTCCTCGTGTGATGCAGGCGTGGACGTGGCGAAGAAGCTTCTGGTGTTCGAAGTGGTGTCGTTTAGCTTCTTCCTATTCTCATCGCTGGTGGCGCAGGGTCTGAAGCTGGCGCTCAACTTGCTCAACAGCAAGGACGTGGACGAGGCCTTCCGGGCCCACATCAACCTCAAGGCCCTCAGACTCGGCATGTTGGGCTCCGCCATTGGGTCCGTAATGGGCTGCCTCTTCCTCATGCTCTCCATGGTCAATGTCATCGAGATCCGCTTGGGGATGCTCTCGTGCGGAAGCAAAGCCGCCTCGCACGCTGTCGCTGCTATGGTTCTCTTGGTCTCTTCCGCTCTCCTGCTTTATATTTCCACCGCTGTCTATGCCTTTACCCACTAAAATTGCAAAAAAAATAATATAAATTTTTCATTTGTGTTTATATGAATTGGTTCTTTGTTTTTCTATGGTTTTAGGTTTCATGTTTTATTTGTTTAGTAGAGAGCAATTGGAGACTAGACAGACATAATTTAGCGTGGTTCTCTCTTGTTTGGTTTCTTTTATTGAAAAAAGAATGGAAGAAGGAAAGAAATATTTGCTTATGTGTTTAGTTATTGGTGTTGCCTCGAAATGAGATTTTGTATAGTGTTTAGGTTATAGTCAATTGCAAGGTTTTACCGATTTTGGCCACAATGTCAAGGTTTTTGGAGCTACTGTGTTGCATCAGCCACATTTGTCTTCAATTTTGCACGACATAAAGATTGTGATGAAACTGTAATTGTAATTTTAAACCTTGGTCAATTGCTTTGATGATGTACTATTTGGTTAGGCTGCATTTTATTGGTGAAGTCTATTTTAATGTGGTGTGGTTTGGTTTAGATTATGGGTTTGTTTAGATTTTTTCATATTAGTAGCAAGAGAAGGTTTTTTACTCTGCTGTGATTAGTGGGCTATGGTTTTCTTGTGGAAGCCACAAGAGGAGAATTTGATAATTGTAAATATGGATGGAACTTATTTTGACTGAATTAAGCTTCTGGTCTAAACTGCTGTTCAAGGATTTCGTCAAAGTTTTTCTCTAGTTAGAAGATTGGTTTTGTATGCTGAGTTAGCAATTGAGTAATGGTTCTTTGTGCGATTAGAGATCTGGTGCTGGTTTTTGTTAATAAACTTTTAGATAGCCTAATGGCAGAGAATTTAAAGTTTAATGGATGATTGACGTGGATTATTTTTTACCAAACGAAATGATTTCTTTTGCTTTAGTACTTTGTGAGTAATGTGTTGTCTGCTTGTAGTCCACCTCATTGTGGTTGTATTGTGATTTGTAGGAAGTGATATGATATTGATTTGCCTTCGTTTTAGTGGTCAAACCTAGTCTATTGCCATGTGGTTTGGTCAATTGATTTCTCTAAATTAAGTTAATGCACACATTAGTGCAAGAGGATTCAGCATTGTCCTAATTGTTACATCTGGTGTACCTAAACATCTTAGTTAGTGTTAGTTAGGGATACATGAGGAGTTTAGACTTCACGCTGTGGTTGGTGAAATGGTTTTCTTCACAAGAGGGAAAATTGCTAACCCTAAATGGGAGTTTAAAATTAATTTGCTTGCATTTCCATCCAGTTTATACTAAAAAATACCGGCTTGGTTCGCAGCTTCCAAAAGCAACCAAAAGGCTACACTTCTACTTTTAGTTATTTTTTATCTGTACATTATACAGAGGCCTGCTAAACTATAATAGGTTAGTGGATTGTACCATGAGGCAATTCAATATTTTCAAATGGGTTCGTTTAAGGCATGTGACAAATTGTTTGATCATTGATTGTTATTTATATCAATAAAAATTCTAGTATTTAAAGGCTACAACAAGCATAAAGTGCTGGAAAAGGTTGCTTCTAATTTGCTTGGTGCCTGCTCAGTGAGAATTTTATGCTCAGGTAAGCGAGTCTGTGCGAGCTGAAACTCAAAGCATAGAAATCATGAATATCATAAATGATTTAACAGGGATGCCACTAAACTCGAGTTGGTATATTTGAAGGCACAAGCCTATAATTCTTAAGATTTCAACAATTAAAGTGCTTGGTAAGTAGCACTCGGGAATACATACGAGGAGCATGAATGCACCCTAATATTAAGTTGTTCTCTTCCGACAAGATTCTTTTAGTACATATAAGTTAGGATTCAAATTTTGAATTAAATAATGCTATTCAGATTAGCCACTTATTTGTTAGTATAGGAAATAAATGATTCTCATAAAAATTTCCAAGGATTTTGATGTTGATGGTGGCTTACGGCTTTGATTTGTTTTCGAAGAATCTTTTTTAAACTAATGATAATGCAGTTAAAACGATTAGGATGGAGGCTTCTATCTCTTTTTTATTTTTTTGTTTTATATTTTTTGGGTGATTCGCGATACTAATTCTCATGTTCAGGTGATTAGATAAAGAAGGGACTTTGGTTGTGAATTTTGGATCCTTAGGCTATTAAATAAAGTGCTTGTTTTAGAGAGCAACTCATACTAATGTTGATAAAAACAGTAAATGAAAATAATCACTTAAAATAAAGGCTAAAAGTTATAAAGTGACAAATGTTTGAAGGTAACAAAGGAAACAGAGATACGTTGAATTGACGTGTTCCTTAAATTTTTATGTACAAAATGAGTATTAGTTAGTTATGGAGCATAAAGTGCTGGAAAAAGTTGCTTGGCCCTTCTAAATGAGAATTTCAAGATCAAATTAGCTACTTGGTGGAAGCTGAAACTCAAATCAAAGACGTCATAAATATCATAAATGTTATCAGAGATGCCACAGACAGTGCATGCCAAGTATTCTGGAAGATTCCAACAATTATGAAGAAGTGGCGGTGAGTGGAATACGATGTTGTTAGGTCATTTTTCTATAGCATTGAATTGAATATAAATAAAAAACTTAATCACGTTATTTAAGAAAATTAGATAATATTATTTAATTTTATTATAAAGTTAATATTTTTTTAAAAAATATTATTGAAACTTAATATGAGAATAAAAAGAATAATTAAAAATCGAATCACCAATAAATATAAAATATTTTAAAAATAATATAATTAAATAAGATAAAATTAGGTGAAATTTATTTATATTTAAAATCAATGCGTAAGAGTTTTTTTATATTGGAAACCGGAATGAGAAAGAAATGAGCAGCAAGGTCAATTAAGGGAAAGGAAATTAATGTTTCCTGCCTAAATTTCCAAGGATTTTTTGTATTGGAGAAAACTTAGATAAAATATTGATGGGGCATTAGCCTTTGAGTTTTTAATTAATAATAACACAGTCAAAACGACAAGGACAGTAGCTTTCATTTCTTTCTATTTTGTTTGTTTTTTTCTTTTGGGCGATTTTATGGATTCCAATTCCTTGTTTTTATTTTTCTTTAATTACCCAAGCGTATTAATTCAAGTGATTAGCTAAGGAAGGAACTTTAGTCGTCTATTTAGGATACTTAGCCTATTAAAGAAAGTGCCTATTTTAGAGGTCAACCGGTACAAGTGCTGATAAAAGCGGTAAATGAAAATAAAGGCTCAAAGCTATAAATAAAGTGAGAAAAGTATTAAGTAAAGATAAAACATAAAGGGTATGAAGATATATAAATTCTTTTTTGTTTTTTTTGAATTGATATGCTACTTAATTTCAGTGTACATAGACTATTATGGAAAATAAAACTAGTTAATCTTTTCAAAGCATAAAATTATGAAAGTGGCCTTTGCCTCACTAAACAAAATCTTTCTTCAGGCAACACTAGAAATATTTAGATTGTTAATATTTTATGTTTCTTACATATCTTTATTATTGAAGCATAGGAATCACCGACCCTTCTTAAGAAAGTCTTTTCTTATAGTCGGTTAGAAACATTTTGATTTTTAATTCTTTATCTTTCTTGTATCTTATGGTTTCTGTATATTTTTCAATGTAATTTTGTAGAATTTGAATTAATACAGGTAGATTTCAATAGTAAAGTCAATGGAGGAATCATGTCCATGCCAAAGTTAATTTGAAAATTAGAAAGAAAGAAATTGATATTAGTTACCTAATAATAGACATGACAAAAAAGGCATACTTAGATTGACTTGTTTTACCCCATTTTTGATAAGAAAAAAATTATTTGATCAAATTTATTCTAGTTATCTAAGGAAAACCCATAATAAATTTATGAATATAGATATTCTCTCCATAATAACTAAGTTTTAATAATAATAATTAGGTTATGAAGATGAATTTATACTTTTTTAAGTGTACAAAAATTTAGATGAATTAGGTTTTAAAAGCTTTCTAAATCTACAATAAACTTTTAGGTTCAATAAGCACTTATAAAAATACTTAAAGATTATTCACCAACAAAATTTTCATATCAACGAAAAGATTTGAATTCTTAAATTTCTTAGTCTTTTAAGGTTTGTATTTTTATATGTTTCTAAAATGAGTTTGATGCATGATATGTGAGAAAAATGTCTATTTCCCTTGTTCCTAATAGGACAAGATTTAGGAGGGTGAAACATGTCTCTGAGTTACCTACTACTATATTTATTTTTAGGAGTTAAATTCATAAGATTGAATCAAGTTGACAAAAAAATATTTGTTTTCAAGGTTTAATTATACTTTTTACTCTCAAAGTTATATAATCTCGTAAATTTTGCTCTTAAATAATTGGTTTTACTTATTTTGCCCAACCATTAGTTAACCATTTGATTCTATTAGTTGGTCGATGATAAGATAGTTTGACTACTCACATGACAAGTAGTGCTTATGTAGATAAGAGTACTGTCATGACAACTAATGTGGTAAGGAAATTAAATTGCACATTTTGTTCCCAAACTTTCACAATTTGACAAAATTTGCCTTCTAACCTTTTTTTGTATATTTTTCTCTTTATAATTTTTGTTTGCACATTTTGCTTCTTGACTTTCAAATTTTCATGTATTTTGTCTCCTACTTAAGCATTTTTCATTCAAAATAACATAATAAAAATTGAAATATAAACATAAAATAAGAAAAATAAAAATACAAAAATATACTAAAAATATAAAAGAATGAAAAAAAAGGAAAATTTGTTGTATTAGCATTGTGGTTATTATTTTGGTATGAGTCAAATGCTCTTTTTCTATTATGTTCTTCTTCTTTTCATGACTTGTCACGCAAAAATACTCTACACTAGACAAAATACTATTGACAATCATCACCTCTAATTTATTATCTTTCTTTTTCAGGCATAAAGCATACTTCTCCTCTCATACTCTTTTTATTTTAGTGAGTGTGAGTTGAATTTTGTTGAGTGAATGTGTTGTATTATGTGAACATAAAGAGAGCAAATGTGAATGCTTAGGAAAATAAAAAGAGAGTATAAGAGGGGTGATATGTTTGATGTGAAAGAGAGATAATGAATAAAAAATAGTGACGGCTAATAGTGTTTTATTAGGTACATAGTGATTTTACGTGACAAGTCTTGAAAAAAGAAGATAATAAAAAAATATTTGGCTCAAACAAAAAAATAGTAATATGATATTATAACAATATGTTTTTTTATTTATTTTTCATTCTCCTTTTAATGTATTTTTATATTTTAGTTTTATTATTTTGTTCTAAATGTAAAATTCTTAATTACAATAGAGGAGACAAAATACACAAAAATTTAAAAGTCTTGGATCAAAATGTGCTAAAAAAAAAGTTGGAAGCAAAATGTGTAAAACAAAAAATTATGGGTAAAATTTAAAAAATCGTGAAATATTAAAGATAAAATATGTAGTTTAATTTTCTTGTTATATTACCACTCTCGTTCACGTGAATATTATTTATTATGTCAACTATCACACTACCATGTCATCAATAAATTAATATAGTTAAATGTTAAAATCAATGATAGGGTAAAATGCACAAAATTTGAAATTTTAGAGACACAAAAAATTATTTGAGGACAAATTTTGTGAAATTATATAACTCTAGAGGTGAAAATATAATTGAGCCTACTTTTAATTTAATTTTTTTTTGTAAAATTAATAATAAGAAAACAAAAAAGGAGAGCCATGAAAATAATTTTTTTTTAGTTTATTGTAATAAATTTTATGATAAAAGTATGATATAAACTCTCACACAAAAAAAATTTATTAAATAAATATTAAATTAAGTTGTCCAATCAAATTTTTCTTAGTCTAATTTGAATCAAAAGTTATGAATGCACTCAACTAAGCTAGAGATCATGGCGTCCTAAAATTTTGAGAAAAATTATATATATTAAAAATAATTTACATTTTTAATTAATTTTAACAAAAATTTTAATAATATTTTTAAATATTCTTTAAATTTATTTATTCTTCAATTATTAATAATTTTAAATCATTGAAAAAGTATAAATAATTATATAAATAAAGTTATTTATTTCTCAAATAATAATGATTTTAATTCATTGAAAAATATTAAAAAAGTATATAAATAAATTTATTTATTTCTCAAGTATTAATAATTTTAAGTCATTGAAAGTGTATAGAGAACTTTAAGCATACAGAAAGTAATTTTTAGTCATTTCTTTATTTATTATTATTATTATTATTATTATTATTATTATTATTATTATTATTATTATTATTATTATTATTATTATTATTATTATTATTATTATTATTATTATTATTATTATTATTATTATTATTATTATTATTATTATTATTATTATTATTATTATTATTATTATTATTATTATTATTATTATTATTATTATTATTATTATTATTATTATTATTATTATTATTATTATTATTATTATTATTATTATTATTATTATTATTATTATTATTATTATTATTATTATTATTATTATTATTATTATTATTATTATTATTATTATTATTATTATTATTATTATTATTATTATTATTATTATTATTATTATTATTATTATTATAGTAAATAATGCATGTATTGATAACATAAAATATTTGTACATTATCATTGATCACAAAACTATTTTTTTTCATTTTTCAAACCCATTTTTTATATGACTTTTATATATTTATTTTATATACAATAGGACTTGAATCTGCTGATTTTTCTTCTGTGTAATTTTTTCTTTTATATTTTTTTTTGTAAAATTTGAAAATAATTTCAAAAAAATTGTTCTGCAAATTTTGTTACGATTTTGGTAAAAAAATAATTATTTTCTTAAATTTATAGAAAAGTTAATAATTTTTTCATGTTCTCGTACAATTTTTTTTTATATAAAAAGGCTTAATGTTTCTTAATATTTTTTTACCATAAAATTCTAATTTTTTTATTCAATAACAGACTGAGATATAAAAATCATAAAAGAAAAAGAAATGTGAAAAGTGTTATTAATAAAATAGAAAAATATTTTAATATCATAAAAGACAATAATTAATATTTAACAATATCATTAAATACTTAAAATCATCTAGAAGAAATAATATCATTAAAACTATTATATTTAATTTATACATTATAATTTTAATTATTTTAATCCTCTAAATATTTTGTTTTCAAGTTTAAGGACAGTTCATGGAAGCAAAAATGTTCAAAACTATGAACAATTGATTGAAAAGCAGACGCGTGAATATGTGGGACAAAATAGGTTTGACAAAATTATGGAGAACCGTTGACGTTGTATGATGCTTGTTATGTCTACACAACTATGGTTTGATGCAACAATGGGAAGCGTTTCATATGAGAATCTTG
This sequence comes from Mucuna pruriens, assembly GCA_025330945.1. Lineage (NCBI taxonomy): Eukaryota > Viridiplantae > Streptophyta > Magnoliopsida > Fabales > Fabaceae > Mucuna > Mucuna pruriens. The sequence goes on along the minus strand of JAENHJ010000173.1, from coordinate 1,436,177 downwards.
ATTGGGAATGAATGATTGTTGACCATTTGCTTGATTGCTTATATATAGTGTTGATAGATGCGTTACTCAATGTAAGGCTTTTGTCATACGAATTTGTTAGGCTGAGTTTTAGTTACAGAATCATAGCGTGTCGTAAGCAAAACATACATGCAAAATGTGTATTGTCTTTGTTTTATTTTCTTATCTTATTTATTAGAATTGATTTATTTTAAAAAATAATTTTATACTATTATTTAATTACAATTTATAATATATTGTAAATTTATCGATTTTTTTAATAAATACTTTAAAAGTCATATAAACTACGATGCTGGATGAATAGATACTATGAAATATTTTATATTATTTGTACATGATTATTAAATTTATTAATTTTTATATATTATTTAAATTAAAGCATGTAATTAATCTATTATTTATTTAAATATGTGTATAAATAAATTAAATTTTTAATAGATTCTCTAAAGTTGACAAAACTAATCAGGATGAAAATAAATTTAATTTTTTTTATGCTTGATTAAAATAGGGATGGAGATAACCTAGCTATAATAATATTTTTTGTTGGATGGATGAGATTTCTTACTTGTAAGTTGTAAGTTGCAACCTCCAGAAAAGTTATTTGTTTTGATTGGAAGTGAATTTGCAAACTGGTCCTTCTTCATAAATGGTTTGCTTATTGGCGAGGACACCATCAAAATTTAGGTACGGAGAAGGTTCAGATGGATACTATTTAGGAGTAGGGATCGAAGAGGAATTTCAGGCTGTTCTACTCCAACTCCAACCAAAGGAAAATTTACAACATTTCCATTCATGATAGCGAGATAACCGTGACGTTCCACAACTAGGAGCATCCCGGGGCTTTCTAAGAACATTGGCGTATATATGATAGCGAGAGAACATTTTATATGCATTTGTATTGTATATTGTCAGCATAGAAAATTGTATATTTTCAATCAATTAGAAATCATATTTTTTTTTAATGTAGTTATTATAAAAGTTATTATAATATATGATAATTTGTTATTTGATAAAGAGTAAACATTAATATTTTAAAATTAAATTGGTTAAGATATTAACTCAATTTTCAACGGTTCGATTATTGTTAAATTATGACTGAACTGGTATTAATAGAATAAAATACTATGATAACCCAAACAAAGAGAAAAAACTTTACACTTCTAATACAGGTAAAGTTCTAAGGGTAAAATTGACCTTAAATTCAATACAATCAATCTAGGATTTCAGTAGCTCGAGGAGCTTTCGTTCACATTGTAATAGAGTAACATGTCTCAAAATTTATTGAAAATCTCAAGGATCATTTCAAATACTTCTACTGCAACATAACTTTTTCCTTCTGGAAATTACATGCCACCTTTTGCGTTAGCTCAAATGGAGTTCTGTTTGGTGGGAGACAAGCAAAGATCCTCAAAATATGGTAGTTGTGCATTTTGACATCACTATATAGAGCATTTAAAGGAAAGAAGCCCATTTAAAAAGTTAAGAGCTTTAAGAGAAAAGTCTAGTTGTTTTTCTTACCAATAAGACCAGTGATTATAGAAAGGAAAGAAAAGATAACCATCTCATCTTCAATGTTTTTGGAAGAACAAAACTATATATTTTAAACACTCTTTGATCTCACTTGATATTTCTTAATGAATAAAAATAGCTTGGTAGAAATGAACTTACTAAGCTGAGAACTAAGAACTTGCTAATTTTTATTATTTCAATCGATTTTTGTCAACTTTTCTTTTTTTCTAATTTCTTGAGCTAATTAGACCGAACAATAGACCGATTCATCGATCAAACTTATTGATCTGGTATGGTTTTCACAACTATGGTAAAAACTTTTTAAAGGTATAAGTAACATACAAGAAGGGAATTGAATTGTATGTGTGTGATTTTTAAAAGTTTTCGTAAATCTGAAGGATTTAAAACACAGTTTAATATGGTTTTTCAAAGGGAGCATCCAAAGAGATCGTTTAAAGAAGTGCAGAATGTAAAAAGTGTAGGGTAAGAGAGAAAACAGACAGAGTTTATATTAGTTCACCCTTTTAACAGAGCTACATCTAGTCCATTCAATATGAAGGGTCACAACCTATCTTGTGACGAATGTATTGACTTAATTGGAATAAGCCGAAGTGAATTCAATTGGAAATGGCCGAAAAGGATTCGGCCGTTGGGAGTCGCCATTAGCGTTTTATTTTTTTAGGAACACTAAGAAACCAAGATAAGGTTGGCCCAAGGATCGAGAATTGAAGGTTCGGGGAATTGGTTACACGTAGGGAACACAAGGAGTCCCAACATGCCTATCACATGATAGTTACCCTAGGTTAGCAATGAGGTTGGGAGGATAATGCTTAAAGTTGGATTCGGTGGAAGTCAAGGGCAATCAATGGTAGAAGTAGATTATTTTTGTTTTAATTTTTTGACTTGATAAGAGGATGTCTCCTGTGCCTACGTACCTCGGCTTTAGAGGAATCAAAGTCGACGTAGTTTTGGTCTAGTCTTTGGTTAAGGAGGGATGATACTAATTAACATTAGTCTTAGGGGATTTGTGGCCGATATGGATTCGGCCTCATACAATGGAACGCCTGGGAGTGAGATTCTTGATTGGGCCGAAATGAATTTGACTGAGTAATGAGTCGATTTCAGTATTTGGCCAGGATGGACTCGGTCTTTGGTCAAGCCGAAATGGATTCGACTAGGTGAGGGATTGGTTTAACTATTAGGCTGGGAAGGATTCGACCTTTGGTCAAGCCGAAATTGATTCGGCCCTAACTGAACCGGTATGAATTCGATTATGTTTGGGCAAGAGAATAGATTATTCTTTTAGTTCTTAAGGAAAGGATGAGTCTATTCTCAAAAATGGTGAAGATGGGAGTAATTCATGTATGTCAAGAATGAAGATTATCATAGAAAGACAATGGAGTCATTTATTATTTACCTGGATTCCCGAGATGTTTGATCTTTCTCCTGTGATCGTTTGTTATCTTCCCTTCTAAATTGGCTAATTTTGGGCGGTCTGCCTCGTCTCTTTTGCACTGCAGCCAGTTTCTGTGCCTTTTTCTATTCTTTTCTTTTCTTATTTTCTAAGAAGAATCCTCCCTTTCCTCTCGCATTTGAAGGCTTTATATAAGCCTCGGAATTAGTTACTGGAAGTTTCAATTTTCCGTAACTAACGGGGGAGTTACTGGAAGTTGGGTATCCGACAATTAACTCCCCACTAGTTATCTTTTGTCTGCGGTAGTTAATCCGTGTTCTCCGCGGCGGTTAATCCTGTCTTAGACAATTTGGGGGAAATGTAAGCCCAACATATTGATTGGGTCGGGGACCAATTCGATTTGGGCTTCTATTTGATTCTACTGGTCTCTGTCTGGGATGGGCTGCAAGGTTTTGAGCCCGGACTATTTTGGGGTATGACATCCACTAAATCTTCCTAACTTACAAGTATTTTCTACCTCTCTAGGTATTACAACCCTTGTAATCTACCTGATTACATGAAAACTAAGTATTCTCTACTTCTCTAGGTATTCCAACCCTGATAGAAAATCAAATACTTTTTTGTCATTTAGTCTCTTCAGGCTATCACATCAACTCAATAAGTTTTTACAACAAACTCTACTCACATAGTGAGTGTATTTCAATACAATATACGGAGACTTAGCTTTACCAAACAAAGTAAGATTTACAGATAAAGAATGAGACAATCGTCCAATGCGACTTTAAAGTTGTTGGAGATATTTTATAAATATTTGATAAGATATGATAGGTAACTCAATGAGAAGTTACAAACATCTAAATATATCATTAGATTAAGAGGTTACAAATATCTAAATATCTTATTAAGAGATCGTGAATATCACATTTTATCTACAATGATTATCTTTTATGTTTCTGTTATTCATATTATCTTTAAGAAGTCTTTACCCTATAAAAATGGAAATTAAAAATTGTATTATTCAATTCAATCAATACATAGTTTCTTTTACTTTCAACATGGTAATAGAGCGATATCATCCTCCATGACCTATTTTGTCACTTATTCACTATGATTCTGTGAGAGAACGCATAAGAATCCTCCAAAAATGAAAATATCCAATAGGTCAGGGTCCTTTATCTAACTTAACAGCGATGATGGCGATCCTTTCTTGGATTTTTGTATCGGTGTTAGAGAAAATGATGCTTTAACAACCGAGACAAATATGGAGGTTGCTTCCTTTAGTAAAGTTGCTCCCAAAAAGCACAAGTATCGTATAAGCAACATCAAATTGTTTGGGGTAAATTTGTCCCATGGTAATGTTGTTGTTGCAATAGTATATTTTGTTCAAGGTGTTTTAGGGCTTGCAGGGTTGGTTGTGAACTTTTACTTAAAAGATGATTTGCATTTGGACCTTGTCGAGATAGTTGTTATTTCTGGCTTTTATGCATTGTTGTGGCTTGTCAAACCTTTGTATGAGTTTATTAATGATTCTGTCCCCCTCCCTCTTTGGTTATCGAAGAAGATCATATCTAGTTTTATCAAGGCTGATCAGTGCACTATCATGGAATTTGATGGCTACTTTTGTTGATAACAAATATAATGTTGCTTTTAGAATACTTCTTGGATCTTTCTCTATCGCTTTCTCGGATGTTGTTGTAGATTCAATAGTTGTGGAAAGGGTTGTTGGAGATATTATAAATATCTTATAAGATATGAAAGGTAACTCATCAAGAGGTTAAAAATATCTAAATATCTCATTAGATTAAGAGGTTACAAATATCTAAATATCTCATTAGGAGATCGTGAGTGTCGCATTTTATCTATAATGATTATCTTTTATTTTTTTTATTCATAAGTAGTCTTTACCCTATAAAAAGGAAGATTAGAAATTGTATTATTTAATTCAATCAATACAAACTTTCTTTTACTTTCAATATGGTATCAAAGCGATATAATTCTTTGTGACTTTTGTCATTCATTCATTGTGATTCCCTCGGAGAACGCATCAAAATTAATCATAAATGAAAATATCCAATAGATCAAGGTCCTCTATCTGATTCAACAACGATGATGGCGATCCTTTCTTGGGTTTTGGTATTGGTGTTGGAGAAAAGGATGCTTTAACAACTGAGACGAATATGAAAGCTACTTCCTTTAGTAAAGTTGCTCCTAGAAAACACAAATATCATATAAGCAACATCAAATTGTTTGGGGTAAATTTGTCCCATGGTAATGTTGCTGTTGCGATGGTGTATTTTGTTCAAGGTGTTTTAGGACTTGTAAGGTTACTTAGAAGATGATTTGCATTTGGACCTTGCCGAGGCAATTGTTATTTATGACTTTTCTGCATTGTCGTGGCTTGTCAAACCTTTGTATAGGTTTATTAGTGATTCTGTCCCCCTCTTTGGTTATCGAAGAAGGTCATATCTAGTTTTATCAAGGCTAATCAGTACGCTCTCATGCAGTTTGATGGCTACTTTTGTTAACAACAAATATAATGTTTTTTGCATACTTCTTGGATCTTTCTCTATCGCTTTCTTAGATGTTGTTGTAGATTCAATAGTTGAGGAGAGGGCATACAGCAAGTCATAAAGCACCTTAGGATCTCTTCAGTCTTTATGTTGGGGTTCTTTAGCCTTTAGAGGAATTGTGAGCTCCTACTTCAATGGATCTTTGTTAGATACATATGGAGTAAGGTTTGTTTTTAGTGTCACAACATTGCTTCCATTGTTAGCACCTGCAGTTACTATTCTTGTAAAAGGACAACCTATGTTCAGTACAGCAAGAAGGCAAAATCTTTTTTTTGCCAGGCAAGAGGTTTTGGAAAGTTCAAAACAGAGCATTATTCAATTATGAGATTCTATATAAAAACCTAGTGTTTTTCTTCTTACTTTGTTTATTTTCTTGTAGCAAGCAACTCTATAGTTTGACCCTGCTATGTTCTACTTTATCACAAATTTTCTTAGTTTTACCCCTGTGATTTTTGGGACATGTCAAACTTGTTACCTCGATTGCATCTTTGCTTGCTGTTGGCCATTATAATGGATTTATGAAGAATTGTACTTCACCGTTGGTTCTTAGCACATTCCTTTTGGTGCATCTCCACAAGATGTGTGGACTGAGCGTTGGATTTTTCTTTTTCTTTTATCTTCAACATTTTCCTTATATGAATCTTCTTCTTTCTCATTGGATTTTTCGATTTTGATCTCTTCTTTCACTCTCATAACAATGTTAAAGCATAATTGATATGACAAGAGAATGACTCAAGCCATCAACATTGATGTTACACAAAAGAGAATATAGAGAGAATCAGAAAATAGATTTATTGTGCACACCAACAATTTGATGAAATGTTTTGAATTCATTTTTGGCTTTTGAACCATAAGTTTGCTAAGTTGCGATTGTAGTTTCTACATTGCTCATGTGGTGCTTGTGAAATTTTCTTTTTGAAGATAGATTTGTATTGCAATGGTTTCTTGCAATTTTCTTTTTGAAAGCTTCTTTATATGGTGATTAAGCATTGATTTAAGCTTTTTCCAGAGATAATTACACATTGATATATTTTTCTTTTGTCTTGAGTGGTTAAGCATCGTGTTTGACTTTTGCTCTTGATGGTTAAGCTTTGTTACTTCTACTTTATGATGGCTAAACATTTGCTTTTGGTTTGTTTCTACCTTTAAGTAGTGACTTTTTTTCTTACCGATCATCATTTCAATGGAGACTTTTTTCTCACACATGAATCATACTAGGTGTGACTTCTCTTTCATCGACATTTATTTATTTCGGTGGTGACTCTTTTTCCACTAACAATATTACTAATTTGAAGCTTTCAAATGCGGTTTTCAGAAAGTTGGACTTTGCTTTGCTTGTCAAGAAATTTCTTTTTGCCTGATGGACATTCTAGTTATTTTGGCTAAGTTATATCTCTACCAATTTTCTTCGACTTCTCCAGATCCCCTGAGTTGCCTTTCAAATTATTGTTTTTTTTAACTTTTATGTTTTTTTTCTTTACTTTTAGGAAAATAAAATTTTCTTCTTAAGGGGGAGTGTTGTAAAATAAAAAAATATCTGATGTTATCACTTTTATATTTTAGAATATTACCAAAGGACTCCCTATAGCTAGATTTCAAGAACTCAATAACAAGTTTGGAATGACTGGTATTCATTTACCAACTTGAGGGGAGTGTTGGAGATATTATAAATATTTGATAAGATATGATAGGTAACTCATTAAGAAGTTACAAACATCTAAATATATCATTAGATTAAGAGGTTACAAATATCTAAATATGTTATTAGAAGATTGTGAATATTGCATTTTATTTATAATGATTATCTTTTATGTTTCTATTATTCATATTATCTTTAAGAATCCTTTACCCTATAAAAAGGGAAATTAAAAATTGTATTATTCAATTTAATCAATATACAATTTCTTTTACTTTCAACAAGATTATATAACTTAATCTTTCTTTCTCTTGTTATTGTTCACTCTTTTCCAAACTTGACCAATCTTTCTTTTAATAGCTTGTAGAAATTTGAATATTGCTTGTGTATGAGGAGTGGTTGAGTTAGCATTAAATGTGACAGTTTTGATTTATGCAGAGACTCCTCTTTTTCTAAAGATAGATAAGATTGTGACAAAGAAAATTTATTATTCTTTGAATTTTAACGTGTTGTCTTCTGTTGACAAGAAAGGAAACTTCTATTGGTTCCTTCTTATGAGAGTCATGATATGGTTGAAGAATTGACTTACAATAAACAAAACTTCATGCAACCCTTTATGAATCTGAAACTGCTATGTTCTTAGAATAGTGCATTAGGTAGAATTTGAATGTTGGGTTATGATTTCAAGTTGTATTTTTGAAAAAAATAAATGTATTCACGTGATAAGTTAGATAACTTAAACAAGTATTTACGTTTTCGAGAAATACTTCTTGAATAGAATAGTGTAGTCTTCCGTTTTGGATAATATTTTCTTTGGACAACATGAACGTCTTTGGATGCCAAGTTCACTTATGGACGGTGAACTCGTTATTGAATGTTACATTTCTATTATGAACGGTGGATAAGTCCTTTGGATGTTGAGCTTTCGTATTGGACGTTGAGTCCTTCTTTGGACGATGAGTCCCTTTTTGGAGGGTGAATACATCCTTTGGACAATTAGTCCCTCTTTGGACAATCACCACATCTATGGATGCTAAGCTCTTCTATGCATCCTTGACAGTGTCTTTGGATGTTGAATCCTTTTATGGATGTTGTGTACATCCATTGAATGGTGAGCTTCTCTATGAATGTAGAATATGTCTTTTAAACAATGAGACTTGCTATGGACACTAGGAATGTCCTTTGGACGGCGAGTGGATGCTGAGCACGTATTTGGACGTTGAGTACATCTTTTGGACGATGAGTGCATATGTGAACAACGAGTGACTTATGGACGTAGTAGAAGAACTTCTATTTTAAAATCAATTTTCCTTAAACCATGCCTTCCAATCTTGAAGTTCAATATATTTACAATTCTTTTGAAATCTAGAAACCAATGGTTAATCATAATATATTATTCATTTCCATAATGTTTGTTATCATCGAAACATTAGGTCATTCTGGACATAGAGAATTATGTTCCAACACTTTTTCCACTCTTAGTACATATAATATTTTCTCAAAAATATTTTGGATAGTATTTTGTACAGAGAAGCAAATCAATACCAATTACAAGAAGTCATTAGAAAAGGAAGCCATGGTATTGACACTATATGGAGTTCAGATTCCATCGACATAGATATCCTTGAACTCAAGCTCTGGAGGAAGCATAATTCTTAATTTCTATAAAGCAAGTGACATGGTTGCACAAAGGTGAGGTACCTCTACAAATCAAGGAAATCACGATTTAGAAAATGTGGAAAGGAAATGCAACGAGGAAGAAGATTTTGAATAGAAAAAAGGGATAGTTTCTTGAGCTTTTAAATTGTGATTGATGTATAAGCCTCGTCAAGAATGCAATGTTAATTGTTTCTCCTGTTTAATTAGATGAAATGTCTTTTCAGGTGCATGGCCTTCTCAAGAAACCGTTGTTGACAAATTTTGGAAGGACTTCATTTGCAATTTCAATAAACATTAAAACTTAAAACAATAATAGGATTAAAATTCACTTAATAAGAAAAACACAAAAAACCTACTATTAGAGGTCAATTTTCTCGTGCACACATGAAACACTTGTTGAAGCAACCCTCCTAGATTTCAATGAACTCATCCTATAAAAGGGACACATACACTTTAGAGTACATTTATCATGTCACATACTTGCATATTTGTAATTTTATTCAACCAAGGTTGCTAACAAGCCTTCTAATAAATTTATTAGAACATTTGGCCTACACAAGACGTTCACATCCATGAATGGCAAGTTGTAAAAGTGTTTGGACCGATTGTTTTGGTAGGGTTCTAAGTACTCTCACATATTGAAGAATCATTTAATGAAAAAAACACTAAGTGTTTTGAAAAAAATTATTTACAACTTATTTTAATTTATCTTATGATATCTATTTTAATAAGAAAAGTTTATCCATATTTCCTCTTCAATTATAAAATAATTTATATAAATACTTATATGATAAACACTAATTCAATAAATATTTAACTAAATTATTTATCTATATTTTTTGTTTTAGTATTGCAAATTATCCACCGTCAAAAATAGTGACTAATCTTCACTAAAGAGCATAAGCTCACCAAGCAATGCATATTCTTTTTCCAACATAACTTTTTTCATATTCAAAACCATGATTCAAATCCTTGATATCTTAATTAAAAGATCCAAGTTACTATTTCTTGTGTAAACCAATGTTGACTTTAAATTGTTTATGCCTAAAAAGTGATTTTTATTGATACAAAGGATTGTCATATCATTGAAAATCATTTAACTTCTGTGATAGTTATTTCAAAAATCATTTAGCTTCTGTTATTACAATTTTAAAAATCATTAATTGAGTGTTAATTAATTAAATCTTTAGACCGGTAATGTATCAAAAACTCAGCATGATTTGCTTGGTGAACGAGAGCCCAACTACTATTTAAATTTTGACATCAATATGATAATTATTCAAAGATCCGTTACACGCGCGTACACATATGTACACAAATATATATATAAACAATAATCCCAGAAATTGCCTTCTGCAAGATCTTTGCTAAGCAAGCTAAGTGAATAGCGTTTTATACTTGCGCCAATTGATCACCAGCCGTAACAGGTGTTAATCATCACTTATCAAGGTATAAGTACTCCCGACAAGAATTTCAAATATTTATTGGCAGGTTACGTAGACACGACATAACAAATGGAAATTCTATTCGTATCCCTTTTTTTCTCTTCACATCCCCCTTATTCCGAACATTACTTTCCGGAATGTAAAGAATACATTGCGGAAATCATGATCCCAAGACCCAAATCAAAATCTTCTGTGGGCATCCCAGGTCATCAATCTCTCATATCTAGTTATTAGCTCAAGTGTCTTGTTTTGCATACAGGATTTGAACTAGGGATTGTATCTGAAGAAACAGTAATCTCCTGACAAATAAAGTATAAACTATACATAATCTATGTACAGAAATTTTGGAAATTATGCCAAATGATGGAATAAGTTCATTATACCAGGCTACCACCAGCTTTAATATAGATATTGGCTTCTCATTTATCAAACCAACTAACTGAACCTAAAAAAGCAATCACCCTGCTAAATATCCATTTGCATGCAGAGGAGGTAGACTAATACGGATAGGAAAAAACCTAGACAATTGGACCTGAACTTGAAATCCAAACAAATTATCAAGATTTAATTATTTGATAAAGATTGGGACTGAGAAAATATAGTCCTTTCATTGGGGAAGAATTATGAACCCTAAATACTTAATTAGACATGGGAACAATATGACATAGGTACAGGATATTGGAAATTCTTAAAATATCAAGATACAATACAGCATAGATATATTGACGTGAATTATAAAATACAAAATACTTAAGATAAATGCACAATATTTGTAAAGAGACATTAACCATTAATACATAACTATATGAATGGATGAACGCAACATACACAATGGCAGGATGACTGTTATTCTTAAGTTTTGAGATAAACATTACATAATTTATACTACACCCATTGAAAAATAAAATAAAACAAACCTAAATTAAAAGATATATTCATAATTAATGATCAAAAGTTATAATCTCAATGGGAAGATAATACCAAATTAGAATAAAAATAAAATAAAGGTAGAACTTAGAGGAGTACAAAAAACAGAGAGATGAAAGGATAGAACAAAGCAAGGACAGAACAGAGCAAGGCTGTTCAGTGATGGGCTCGATGGAAAATGGTCAGAATTAGTGATGGGCCCTCTAGAAAATGGCTGCAGAGGTCAGGGATTGCTGGAAACTCTCACGCCGGGAAATGCAAGAAAAGTAGCCGGAGAAGGGTGAGTCGTGGGTGTCCATGCCTGTCAAAGATGTGAAGGGTGGGTGTTTGTCACTGGTACTGCACACAAATGTGGGTGGGAAAATAGGGTTTTATTTAAAGCCTCACATTCATTGAAGGAATGAGGTGAAATCACACCATAGCCCCCTCCCCCTCACCCACAAAAAAAAAAAAACAGCCCTTGCTGACATTGTCACAGAGGACAAAATAGGGTTTGCAACCAGCATTGTTTAGCACCAGCTACAGCCCCTATCATGACAACAACAGCTGCTATTAAAACTACAATGCTATTCAATTTTTGTAAAGCACCACTATTTTGTGCAATTGACTACAATGCTCAAAAGATGTCATGGCTCTATACAATTGCCTACTATTTACTATAGCTTTAATGATAAATAGGAAAACATAGAGTGGCATGTAATTTTATTCCTATTCATATCGGAGTTGTAGCCTAAATGTACCAGGCATTTTTTTTCAAAAATTAAAAAATGAAAGATATTCCTTAGATATGTATTCGTATCTAGGCATATTGTACTTGTATTGGTATCAAATTCAGGTACAACATTGATACAGTGCCATTTTTGGAGTAATGACTTCACAGGGGAAGAGAATGATGGACCAATCAAGCATGGATGGGGAATCGGGAGCAAATTCAGGTCCAAGCTCCACATTACAAATTATCATTTTCTCTATTTAACCACTATGCAATGACTGACTTTTGAGCATTTAGTAGAATGATCAGCAATGTCACCCCCTTATTCAAGAATCTATCCATTATTACTACATTAATTAAACAAGACTTAAGAGGAAGCTGCAGTGCATTTAGCTACAGATAGGATATACAATCAAGGTTAATTTGCATCCTGCTAGCAAATATCAACTGTAGCTCAGTAAACCATCTCTAAATTAAATTATCATTATACCTTAAAGGATAAATCATGCATGAAGGATTGAAGGGTTAATAGAAGGACAAAACTTAGATGCACATCCTTAGGTGCTTTTAGAGTTGTTCTCCAATCAAAATTAGAGTTTCACTTTAATAACCTATGTTGATCTCTAATACAAACCTTTATGATGCAGATTACTAAGGTGAAACCTCAATTTTGATTGGAGAACAACATCAAAACCACCAAAGGAACTACGTCTAAGTTTTGTCCCTAATAAAATCCATCACAGAATAACATTTTTCTTCCAGTAATATATTTAATTGATCTTACACTTTCTTCAGGTGCTAGTATAACATTCCTAAATTCTTACACCTGAAAGGGCACACGTATTTTCAAAAGCAACATCTGCTCCATCAAAACCCAAAATTCAAAACTACTTTCATGTAGCTTAAAAAAAACTAAGTCAGTCAAGAGGGGAAAATTCCTATTTGGTTGAGATCCTCACATATCATAATATTCCTAGATTAAAGATGCCTTGCTGCTGCCAATAACAAAACTTATTTAATTAACTATAAAAGCACTTTCGCCCAATTTTCTTTAACAATAGGATCCTGCATCATAGCTTCTCACTGTCTCAAGTCTACTTGATCATCCAAACCTTAAAAGTCAAAACTACTTCCAATAGAAGGATTATAAATAACACATTCATCGATCATTACATCAATTAACAAACCATCTATCTGATTAACAAAAAAGGGGTAACTTCAGTATGGCTCCCTCTGATGTAGGGCCTTTTGTATCTGATCCCAATGCCATTTCATTTTTACATGCAGGTCCTTGTGAAAACAAGCACAAGTTTATTTATGTTAAAACTTATATGTTTGGCTCAACATAAATCTGTAGAAATAAGTGCTTCAAAATAAGCTGAACCAAACATACACTCTGCCAACACGTGAATGTCTCAATACTATTTTCAATGTTAATCTTCCAAAATTTATTTGAAACTGAAAATTTTATGGTAAGAAACTGTTTGGATGCTTCTCTTAAACTCACTTAGATTTGAATCTGCACTCTATGTATATATTTTCTGCCACTGTTTCTCTCTAGTAACCACAATGTTATTAGTTATTATAGGGTCACAGATAATCAATTTTCCAGACAGTATAGGCCTAGCTATAAGCCTTCTCCCCATTTTCACATAAATGGAGAAATAAAAATCACTGCAAGTACACAGAATCAGAATCGAGGGTCCAAGGAAATACAAATCAAATCAGACGATTAACCATGACAGTGGTTAACAACATCCAAATGTAGCCAACACCCTTTCTCGATCAACCACCCGCAATCAATCACTATCTATTGCAAAATAGGTTCGAAACCATAAAAGAAAAAAAAAACCTAATCACCCATTTGCAAACTCCTCCACATTTTCCTTTTTATACATAAAAAAATTCAGGAAGAAGAGAATCAAGAAAAGCCACAAACTAGAAAAGCCACAAAGAAGGTTACTAGTCAAAGCAAGACCGTAGTGAAACAATGCTACTCATCATGATAATAAAACACAACATTGCAAATAGTTATTAATAGCGAGCCAGTCACCGGCACACGGGAGTCTAAAACACCCAAAAATATAAAATAAGGCAAAACAAGGTTGTTCTGTTATTTCTTGGAAGTATTACATTATTCGGCGATAAAAAGATGAGGTTCGGGGAGGTGACTAGGAAGTGTCCCAGGGCTTAGGTTCGGGGAGGGCAACGACCATACCTTGAAGGTTATGGTCGAGGAGGACCTGGCATCCGAGCCTTGAATGTTTGTTGAGGATCCTGGCTCGGGAATTGCGCTTGAGGACGTACTCCTCATCGTAGGAGCGAGCAGGGAGCCTGTCGAGCCACTCTTGGGCGATGTTGACCTCGCAGTGGGCGGAGCAGGCGTCGATCTCTTCGAGGCGGTGGGAGTCCGGGTCAACGAGGCCCGTGTTGATGAGGGCCTTCAGGAGGGTCTGCCCCGCCAGGCCCACCACCTCGTGCTTCTTCCCCTCGAAGTCGATCGCCGAGAGCCGCACAATGCGATCCGATACCTTCTTCGTCGAGGAGGTGCGGCAGATTAGGGATTTCGAGAAGAAGGAGAGGGAGGGGAGGCGATGCACTTGCGAAGACAGCCTCTGCAGATTCGCCACTGCCATTGCTGTTTGTTGGGTAGAGCCGGTTCGGAAATTGGAACAAGGGAACGAAGGAAGGAAATGGCGATGTTGTTCTGGGCCCTCTCTCTCTGCTGCGGATTCATCAATTTAGGTTGGGCTGGCCCGTTCTGAATTGGGCTAAATGCAATGGACCTAAGAATAGCACAATTCAAGCCTGTGGACTGAGGTTGGTAAAATTCATTCTTATCCCAATTACAGCGTTATTTATATAATTAGTTTAATTTCTTGTGTTATATGCGATTTTAATAATTCTTTTACTTCAATTAAAAAAACTAACATAAAATATAGATAATTATTCATGTCTTCCGAAGAGTCTTAAAAGTTTATGAACAGTTAAAAAAACCTTTGATCTATTGTGATGAAGGGAGGATCACATTTATTTATTAAATGTTATTGTGTCGAAAGATAAGAGGTTGGACCTCAATTAGTCCAATAATATTTATAATTTTAAAAATAACATTAATAATATATATAGATATATAATTTAAATGATGTAATAGCGTATATTTTATGTTCATGTAAAATAATTATAAAAATATAAAATTTTTATGTGAATGATCACACTAGTGTTATAAGACTTAATGTGAATTGATTTAATCAAACCTGTGACCAGATCATTTCTTCAAAACAAAAATGCTATCGACATGTGTTAACATCATCAAACTACCTCTAAACCAAACAGAATTAGTGAACTGGTTGGTTGACATGGGATTTGGATATGCATTAGCTAATATGTGCAGTAAAATTGGTCCCTTAAATAAATAAAATATGAAAATGATGTTTGAAATTATAATTATTTACTAATTTAATTTTTAAAATTATAATGATTAGTCAAATTCATCCCTAAAATTAAAAATGATTAATTGCACATTTTGTTTAAAATAAGTCAAATTAGTCTTAAAATTTCTTTTTCTTGTATAAAATTCATAAAATTACAAGTTTAGGTGTTAAAATATGTAAAAAAAAATATGGATAATATTTGAAAAATTTTAAAAGTCACGAGAAAAAATGTGCAATTGATATTTTTAATTTTAAAGACTAATTTGATCAATCATTACCTTTTTAAGGACTAAAGTAGTATATCATTAAAATAATTTAACTGTCCATTTACAATTTTAAGGACTAAAATGAATACTAATATACAATTTGATGGATGATTTTGCTATTTTATTAATTTTTTAGAGCAATATGATAGATCAGTACAATTTCAAGAACTAAATTAGTGATTTATTCATATATATATATATATATATATATATATATATATATATATATATATATATATATATATATATATATATATATAATTTATTTATAGATAAAAATCCCTATTTTGGGGATGAAAGTCGACACTACTATTACCTAAAATTATAGGTTCAGAACTAAGTCAAACACATTTAACAATCTTAAATAAAGTTATAATTTTATGCCATCTAAGCTATTGTTTAGGATATCTTTTGGAAAAAAAATGATTGTGTACTCACCTATTGTTGGACCAATTGTAACAAAGATGTTAATATAATTGTTTTATGAATTATGTTAATATTATGCTTATCCTTGGTTTGTCCTTGTTGATATAATTCCTAATGTTTGTGGAATCTTGTTGAATATATGCTCTTAGAGTTTTCAATATCCTATAGATATTAGCTTTAAGAACATAATTTGATGCTTATGGAGTTTACTTGTGTTTTGTAATTCGTGACCCTTAGATATTTGTGGCCTGGGGAGGCTCGTCCTCAATGAGAGCCACATCCACATTAGACACAACAAGAAACAATTTTAGTGACTCAACCTAGTCCTTGTAATTGGCTCCATTTAGTCTAGTCAAGGTATTCATTTGTATAGGCAATGTTGGATATGCAAAATAAAATACAAAATTCTTTATTAAGAATGTCATTATATAAAGTAAGTAGAATATTTTTGATAGGTCAAGATATGACAAATGGATACAGTCTAACAAAGTGTGTTTGATGACAATGAAATACACTATGGAGAAGGCAATTAAGGACATCATTCATGATATTGAAAATGCTAGAGAATTTCTCAATGTTGTTGTTGAGAAATTCAACAGGTTTGATAAAGCTGAAAAGACTCACTATCTTTCCTTGTTGAGAAAGACTACTTATGATGGAGCAAGATGTGTTTGTTAACATGTTATGAAGATAGTGAATTGGTACAACAAATTGAAATCCATGAAAGTGGAGTCAGGAGAGGATTTTCTTATATGGCATGTGTTTGAATCTCTTCCATCTCAGTTTGATGTTTGAAGGACTTCTTATAATGCTAAGTAGAATGTTCAATGGAACATTGACGAGATGATATCCATCCTTATTCAGGAGGAGGAGATTATGAGGAAGGGAAATTATCATAATGTGTAGTTTGTCTCTCATAATGACAACAACAAGAAGAAAAAAGTTCTTTAAGGTCAAGGGTAAGAATTTTTAATTTAAGAAGGGGAATGGTAATTCTGAATATTTTGGTCATTCTAGTCATTCTTCTGGGTAACACTCTAGAGAAGGTTTTGATAAACCCAAATACAAATTCAATAGGAAATGAAAATTTTGTGACATGCTTAGGCATAAGCAAGCTGATTGTTGGAAGTTTAAAAATTGGCTTGAGAAGAAGAAAGGAGTTCAGAAGCAAACGAAATCCAAATAAAGGGAAAGATGGTGATTATTATTAGAGATGGAGTTAACTTAGAGGTTGAAATATAGGAGTTGTTTCCATAAAGTTGTCTTCTAGACATATTTTAACTTTAAAAGATATTATTTTTATGTGCCCTCTATGAGAAGAAATCTAATTTTTGTTCTTGTTCTGGATAATTGTGGCTACTCTTTCTACTTCAGTAATAAAAGAGTTATCTTATCTTATGATTCTATTGTTGTTGGTTTTGGTGTTTCACATGATGCTTTGCCTATGTTAGATTTTTCTTTATTTTTGGTATTGAAGAAAATTCAGTTGTTAATTCTATAGTTGGATATAAACGTGGTAGGATTGTTGAAAATTCTTCCATGTTATGGCATAAGTGTCTAGGGCATATCTCCAATGAGAGAATGGAAAGATTGATTAAAGAATGAATTTTACATGTTTTGGATTTTTCTGATTTTGATACATATGTTGATTGCATAAAAGGGAAGCTTACTAGTAGAGCTAGAAAAAGTAGTGTGACACCCTCCTACTCTGAATACTTAAATTAAAATAATCAAGTAAATAAAGAGAAGGCAAGGTAATAGATAAAACAAAGGAAACTCAATTTGTATTAAGAATAAAAGGTTCCATTGGTCATTATCATGTTCAAACATTAAGTACACATAAAAAATTATCACATAAATTATTAATGTTGATCTAAACATCTCATTGATGTGTTTGACACATATTTCAAATATATAAATCATTTTCATTTCTGTATACCTTTAGTGAGTTATTGATATGCCCATCATTTTCAAATATTTAAGATGCAAAAGTACGTATGAAAAGACATAGAACTACTATTCTAAATCCCAAGCCCCGATGTCACACAAATCAAAGCAAGACTTCGTCTCTTCAAAACTTGTCACCACAAGTGCCCTCAACATTACCTAAAAGAAAACCACAAGAGAGTACCGTGAGAAATAACATCCGATCATATATAAATGCAGATAGTACCCCAAATCCGACCCATTACCCTACTCAATTGTTAACAATTAACAGATACTCATATATCAATTACACGTTCCATCGCATTCAAAATCAATCACATTCCATTCATGTTTACAAAATGCACATGCTCGCACAATGCATATGCTCATCACCACAGCTAAGAGTCTCGATTCAGAACTCCATACCATGGGCGAACCTCCTCAATCCCCTTAGTTATCACTAATGATGGCCACACCGTTAAACACCCCGTATGACCGGTGTGTTGCACAATTAAACACCATCTATGGCCCGTGCAAAGACATTTTACACAATCGTTAAACACCACTTGTGGCCGGCGTGTAGCATGGTTAAACACCACCTATGGCCCATGCATATGAATGTCCCCCATCATTAGTCCACCTTGTTAAACACCACTTTTTTGGCCAGGTCTCCTGTTAAACACCAGATATGGCCAGGGTATTATAGCCACGTCTGGCTTCTCATGCAGCTCATGCATCTCATGTGCATGCTCAATGCATTCTCATCCATATTCTCATTCTCATGATTCATACATCATTCACACAGTCCATAATCATGCCAAAATCATATCAATTTAGCCATCATTACCATAAATCATTTATAAGAACACGCAGAAACGCATATAAAACACCATTGAATTCCACCCAATTTCACCATTACACACAAGAGTCCCAAATTGAACCTCAACCATGAATAACCATGAATAATCATGAACAACCACGAGAATCAAGTAATTAAGACAATTAACCATACAATTTCAAACGAAAATCACATTAAGGCAAAATGTTAATCCAAGAATTTAATATCCCTTCAAATGCCACAAGAAACCATATAATAACAATTATTAATAAGGGCTCTAGGGAAGACCCTATTGCTCTTTCTTATGTAAATGAAACCCAAATAGTGAGATAGAACTGACATCTCTGTATACTTGGAGCATAATGAAGAAAACATGTTCATCAAAGTCATTCTTCTTGTTCCTTTGGGATTCCCTCTAGAGGTTTTCCTTCACACTAAAGGTAACCGATTACATTATCAATTAAGTCAACCAAAACCATGGTACACATCGATGAATCTTTTCTACCGATTAAAACATTTTTAGAACATAATAACCAAACAAATTTGAGAATTTAGATCATAGAGTAACTTAGGGATTGCCTTCACTACCCGTACACCCCCACATTCACATATAACCGAACCCATCTCCCCCGTACCTTAAATGCAAAGAACAGTGATGATCTAATGCAATTTTGGAATGATCTGAACACCCTAACTCCTCCTCCTTGCAGATCTGCGTTCTCTGTCCTCTAGGTCTGGTTGTCTGACGTGACGTGCAAAACATAAATTGGGATAAACTGATTACCCTGTATAATATTCTAACTGGGTCGGGTCAACCTTGACCCGCCCGTCAGCCCTCCATTAATTCAATTAATTAAATTAATAAATGAAAGTAATTCAGATTAACGCCTCATCAGTTTATAAAACCATTAACTCCTCTATTAAAATAAAATTAAATGTAAATATTTAAGTACTAAATTAATTTTTTGTCATCATTAAGAATAATAATAATAATAATGACATTTCAGTTTCAAAATGCAATTATTTAATAAAATAATTTCCTGCAACAATTAATAATTTAAATAAAATCGATAATAATAATAATGAAATTTATTTCTAAAAGTAATTAAATAAATTTTAGGATGTTACAAGTAAGATTACTAGAAGTGAAAAAGTTTTACAGTTGATTCACACATATATTTGTGGACCTATTACCCTTGTCTTTATAGGTAGTTTTAGGTATTTTGTTACCTTTATTGACGATTTTTCAATGTGTGGTTGGGTTGAATTACTTCATGAGAAATTTGAATCTGTGAATGCTTTTAAGACATTCAAGGTTGTGACTAAGTTGAAACTAGGTATGAAGATAATGTTGTAAGATTTGATAAGGGAGGTGAGTTTTATGGCAAGTATAATGAAATTAGTAGAAATCCCAAACCTTTTGCAAGGTTCTCACAAGATTGTGGTATTGAGGAACAATAAACCATGCCTAGCACACCTAAACAAAATGGGGTTGTTGAAGGCAGAATCACACCCTTATGGATATGGTAAGATGCATGCTTAGTCATTCCATTCTTCCAGAGTTCTTATGGGAAGATGCTTTAAAAATAGCTACATATATATTGAACCATGTTCCTAGTGAATTTTTTTGCCAAGACTCCTTATGAATTGATGTCGGGTAAAAGACCGAGCTTGAAGCATTTTTCTATTTGGGGTTGTAAAGCGGAAGTAAGGCCTTATAATCCACAAATGAAGAAACTAGATCCTTAAAACAATCAACGGTTTCTTCATTGGTTATTGTATTGGCTCAAGAGGATCCAGGTTCTAATGTTCTTCTCATACCACTAGAGTTATCGAATCTGATAGAGCTATCTATTTTGAGAATGAATTGGAGTATGGTGAGAGCTCAAGGTCACACTATTTCTTTTAGAGATGAAAGTGTTGTTGTTCCTATACCTCTTGTTCCTTCTTTATGCAATGTCAGGTCTAGTGCAAACCTGAGCATACATAAGGCTTCCAACAACAAAAGCATATGAAATATTTTTCATGTGTTCCCGCTCAAAATCATTTTTGAGACATTGACTCAAATTGAGTTTATCACCCTTCATAATGGATGCTATACTTGGTTAACAATCTTTCATGTTAAATCTCTCTAAGACTTTGTTAATATAGGTCTCTTGAGACAAACCCAAAATGTCTTGAGATCTTTCTCTATGGATCTAAATACCAATGATATAAGATGCGTCCCTTATATCTTTCATATCAAAGTTCTTTAAGAGAAATTGCTTCACCTTATATAGTAACCCTTTATTGCTAGTTGCAAGCAAAATATCATCCATACACAACACAAGAAAACAAATCTTACTTCTACTGACCTTCAGGTATATACAATTATCCATGATGTTATCTTCAAAACCAAATGAAGTAATGACCTTATGAAATTTTAGATACCACTAGCGGGAAGCTTATTTTAATCCATAGATGAATTTATTAAGCTTGTAGACTAAGTGCTCACCATTACTAAAGGAGAATCCTTCAGGTTGTTTCATGTAAACCTCTTCCTCTAGATCACCATTGAGGAATGTTGTTTTCACATCCATTTAATGTATCTCAAAGTTAAAATGAGCTACTAATGTCATAATTAATCAAATAGAATCTTTCTTTGATACAGGACAGAATGTCTCTATGTAGTCGATTCCTTCTCTTTGAGTGAATCCTTTGGCAACAAGTCTTGCCTTGTGTCTCTCAATGTTTCCTTGTGAGTCTTTCTTTATTTTAAAAACTCATTTACATCCAATGACTTTTACACTATTAGGCAACTCAACAAGATTCCAGACTTGGTTAGATGCCATAGAATCCATCTCATTTTTCATGGCATTATACCACAAGTTTGATTCTTTAGAAATCATGTCTTGTGAAAACATTTTAGGATCATTTTTAGCTCCAATATTATAGTTTGATTCTTGTAAATACACTACACGATCACTAGGAATTGCTGAATTTTTTACTCTAGTAGATCTTCTTAATGTTATCTCATTATCTTGTTAAGGAACATGTTTTCAACCGATTGCTGTTCAACATAATGTTGTTTTTCCTCATCAACAACTTGATCTACACGGTCATTTTCAATAACTTGGGAAACTTCAATTATTGGTTGTCTAACACCCGTTTGTACTTAAAGGGTGTGAATGACAATCATTCTATCACCTGATCCAAAGGGTTGAGCCTCCCAATGATCCTTTTCATTTACAATGTCTAGAAATTGATCACTCCTACTAATCAAGTAATTTTCAAGAAATTTTGCATTTCTTGATTCCACAATCCTAGTGTTGTGTGTTGGACAATAGAATATATACCCTTTGGACTTTTCATCATATCCAATGAAATATCCACCAATAGTCCTTGGGTATAGTTTCTTCTCTTATAGGTTATAAATCCTCACTTCAAATGATCATCCCCAAACGTGTATATGTCACAAACTTGGTTTCCAACCTTTGAGCAATTCAAAAGGTGTCTTCAAGACAACCTTGGTTGGAACTTGATTTAATATATATGTTGTAGTCTTTAGTGCTTCAATCCACAAGAATTGAGGAAGCTTTGCATTACTTCTCATATTTCTCACCATGTCCATTAAAGTTTGATTTCCTCTTTCTGTCACACCATTCTGATCCGGAGAATTAGGCATAGTGTATCGGGCAACAATACCATGTTCTTAAAGAAATTTCACAAATGAACCAGGTGCTTGTCCATTCTCAGTATATTTACCATAGTACTCTCCACCTCTATCAGATCTCATGATCTTAATTTGTTTTCCATTTGCTTCTCCACTTCAACCTTAAAAACTTTAAAGGCTTCCAAAGCTTCATCCTTAGAATGAAGTAAGTAGAGATACATATATCGTGAATAATCATCTATAAAGGTGATAAATTATTTCAAACTACTTGCATACATGTTTGGACAAAAAAAATATTTGTATTATGATTTTTAAAAGATTTGTGCTTCTCTTTGCACCCCTTTTAGATTAGTTAGTTTGTTTTTCCTTAACACAATCTACACAAACTTCAAAATCAGTAAAATCTAAAGTACTAAGAACCCCTTCATTTACTAATCGCTTAATTCTCTCGATGGATATATGTCCTAATCTCCGGTGTCATAACATAGAGGATTCTTCATTCACAACACATTGTTTTAACCTAGCAATAACATGCATAGAATTATAAACAACATTTTGTAATTTAATTTCATAAAGACCACCTGTTAATGCACTAAAATTAATGATTTCAATTTTATTGGATAAAGTAAAACTAGTGCCAAAGAAATTAAAGAAAAAATCCAAAGGTACAAGTCTTGAAATGGAAATTAAATTCTTAGAAAAACTTGGAACATAAAAAGTTATTTCTAAACTAAAAATAAAACCACTGCTTAAAATCAAATTGCATGTTCCAATGGCTTCCACACGTGAACTCATCCTTCCACTTGAATAGATGTATTACTCACTTCCCACTAGTTTCCTTAGGTTTTTCATAATACCTTTCAAGGTATTAGAAACATGGATTGTTGAACTAGAACCAATCCACCATGTGTCATGATTAACACTAACCATATTAGATTCATAACAAACAAATGAAAGTTGAGTACCTTTCTTATCGAGCCAGTTCTTAAACTTTATGCAGTCTTTCTTCATGTGTCCTTTCTTTTTGCAAACGAAACACTTTGACTCTTTCTTTATTGTTGGCTCAAAAAAAAATCTTACCTTTATTTTTTGCTTGATTCTTCTTGTTTTTTTCCCATAAGTGGTTAAGTTCATCCTCTTGCCCTTTTCCATTATCAATCTTTTCTCCTTTTGAACACTGTGTGTTAATAACTTATTAATTGACCATTTATCTTTATGTGTGTTAGAGATCTTGAAAAGGGCATACTAATGAGGTAGGGTACACAAAAGGTAGTGAACTAGGAAAGATTTTGACATGGTAACCTCCAACCCATTGAATTGAGCCACTATATTCCTTATGTGCATGATGCGATCACGCACACCACTTATCTCGGTGAGCTTCATGGATGAGAATTACATTATAAGGGTACTAGCAATGGACTTGTTAGATGTAGTGAATTGTTCATCAATAGCATACATAAGATCCCTAACTTTATCATGTTGATTGGTAGAACCTCAAATACCAATAGATATTTTGGTCTTTATAAACATCATGGAAAGGTGATTAGACCTTTCCCATTTTTCATAAAGATCAACAACATCTGGAGAGCTGATTTCATTAATACTTAGTGGTTTATCCTTCCTAATGGCAAAATCTATGTCCATGCAGCTTAAATGAAGAAGAATTATTTTCTTCCAAACCTTATAATTATCACCCGTTAATCCAAGAATATAACATTTAATATCAGAAATATTTGCATATTGCAT
Organism: Mucuna pruriens; assembly: GCA_025330945.1. Classification (NCBI taxonomy): domain Eukaryota; kingdom Viridiplantae; phylum Streptophyta; class Magnoliopsida; order Fabales; family Fabaceae; genus Mucuna; species Mucuna pruriens. Next base: position 1,411,999 of record JAENHJ010000173.1, on the reverse strand, counting down.
AACTATAATGTTTAAACATTCAAGCTCATTATTCATAATTTGAGACTAAAGAATGTTTACCAATATAAATCATGTTTTAATATATGAATATAAGGAGATAAAACATGCTTGTGAGCTAAAGTCAATTAGATTCATCACATAACTTTATGACAAAATTATTTAATTATGTTCCTTTTCTTAATTCCTGAAGATAAATTAAGAAATATAATAAGATATTTTATCCTAATTAATCATACAAATATAACAAAATGTGGGTATATTTTATTATATTACATAAAATTAATTATAATTAATATTTTTAATGTGATTTTAAAACTTAATATATAAACATAATAAATTAAAAATGTTGCGACTACTCTCTAATTTATTAAAAATTATATTAATCACTTAACATTAATTTCTAACGAGGAGCTTAAATATTTTCATAATATCCATAATAGAAAATAAATTGAATAACATTGCATAATATTATTTAACATAATATTGCATGTATAATATAAATTCATACATATAATTAAATAAATAATAAAATATGCATACCATTATTCAATTAATAAAATGGTATAAGCTCTTTATTAATTAATTTTGATGTTCATAATTATTTTAATTATATTACATGCTTAAAATTAATACCAATATTAAACGTACAATTAAGCAAAATATGTTAAATAATTTAAATACATTAAAATTCATTAAATAACTCATAAATAATTTTAAAAGTAATTTTAAACTATTATTACATATAAAAATGGTTTAGCAATGTGGTAAACATCTATTTTAATTTTCATGTCACTCATCCATATTTGATCTATGTCATTGAGTATGTTAATATGGTGATCATCGTTATTTAATCATGCTTAAATTGTGATTATAGATGCAATGGTTCCATTGTTAATGTACAAGATGGACCAGATTGTATCAAGAGGAAGTCTAAAATAAATAGCATACTTGGTGCGCCAAGGAATTGAGTAATATAATTATTTCAAGAAAATATGAAGCCCAAGTGGGAGACATTTTGCTGTCTTATTTATTTTTGCAAACATACATTATACTACTCTCCATCTCTAGCACCGAAAATAACATTTTAAAGTATATAAATTTTTAAAAATAATTTATCTTATGATTTTAGTTTGGATTAAAAGGTTTTAAAACATAATACCCAATTTAGAAATTTTGAATTCCAAACATAAGATAACATACAACAAGTAAAGTGGAGACAAATATAAGCTTTGACACCAAATATTAAACTTAATCATTTGATCTAAATATGCTAATAATTAAACAACACATATTATATATATATATATATATATATATATATATATATATATATATATATATATATATATATATAGCGAAAGCTTAATTAGAAACTAACTTCCAACCGTTGTAGAGAAAATATGTTCTCATTAAGACCTGTATTATTTTGCCTTTTCTGAACCCTTACTTGATCAAACTCGATGGTTTGTTTTCTGAATAGAGTAGGCATAGTGATCTAAAACAAAGGGTGTGTTTAATTTATAGAGTTCATCTCATCATATAATTCATTGAACAACTAAATGTCTCTAAACATTTCGCTAAAATAATGGGTTGTATCTGACCAAAAAATGGACCACGTTCTGCCATTGATATCATTTTTCACATTCAATTTTAGACAATATAATCAATGTCCAACTATAACGAAATTCTTGTCATTGATTATGAATTTGAATGTTTAGTAACGAAAAATTTATTCAATGATTTGAATAATTATAACGGAAAAGTCTAACATATAGAGCATTTAGTCAGTGCAAATATATAAGAAGATTGGTTAAATTATTATTTTTCTTTTTATTTAAATTATTTGGTTTGGTTTCTTTATTTTTAAAATATTTAATTTAATTATTTAATTTTCAAACAATGTCCAATGTTATCTTTTCCTCTGATTTTATTAATATAGTGTTGCAATCGAGATTGCGACGCGGATGACGAAACATTAGAAAATAAAGAAGTTCAAGTTCCTTAAAAAAAAAGAAAAATGAATTGCAATGAAGTCGCCACCAATGTTTATTAAGGAAAATATAAGAAAAATCTTGGAAAGGATAAGACAAAGCATTGAAAACAGATTTAAGGTTCGAAGGTCAATTATGCGTAGGGAAGGTATTAGTACCCTACAATATCTGTTTTAAGACAAGTTACCTTTAGTTAGATGTGTGAAACCAATATGACTTCAAAATTATTATTTTCACCTTTCAAAAATAGAATTGGATTTGTTATTTGGGAAGGCAAGATATGTTTTTTTGGTTTTTTGAACTTGACAAGAGTTGCCTCTTGCTCTTACGTATCCTTGTGAAATGGAGAATTTAAAGCTTACGTAGTCTAGAAGAGGTTAGGGACAGAAGGGATAGCCAAACAAGAAGTGCATCTCAGATGGCTATCATGAATGTAGTTAGAAGGTGAATGATAGAGTGCGTCCAAAGGAGGGACGAGCAGCTATGACAGATAATAGGGAAGGACGAGGAGCCAAATGTTGGCTCCTGTGTCTAATGAAAAAGACACACATGAAACAATAATGGAGCAGGAGTCACTTGTTGGCTCTTGTGTCCAATGGAAAAGGGACACAGGAAACATAAATAGAGTAGGAGCCACTTGTTGGCTACTGTGTCCAATGGAAAAGACAAAAAAAATTGGAAATGGAGCAGGAGCCATTCATTAGCTCCTACGTCCAATGAAAAAGGTACACAGAAAATAGAAATGGAGCAGGAGCAACTTGTTGGTTCTTGTATTCAATGGAAACAGAAATAGATGGGAGTAGGAGCCACTCGTTGGCTCCTGCATCCAAACAACAGAAATAGAAGCAGATAGGAGTATAAGCCACTCATTGGCTCCTAAATTCAAACAACAAAAATAGAAATAAACGGGAGCAGGAGCCACTCATTGGCTCCTATGTCCAATGGAAACTACAATAGAAATTGAAAGGAAGGAGCAGGGGCTAGAAGGTGATTAGAAATAGAGTGGACTATCCATTGGCATCCAAAGATTGCTCGAATGTGATTAGAAATGGAATAGACTATCCATTGGTATCCAAGGATGGCTAGAAGGAGTAGGGGCCACTTGTTGGCTCCTGCGTTCAAAGGAAAACAACAAATGACAAGGGGGAGTAAGAGCCACTCATTGGCTCCTGCATCCAAACATATGCAACAAAATGATAGAAGGAGGAGCAAGAGCTACTTGCTAGCTCCTACTTCCAAAGGGATGGAATGGATTGAAAAATAGAAAGGAGTAGGAGCTACTTATTAATTCTTGTGTCCAATGAAAAATAAGAGATGAAAACAGAAAGGAGCAGGAGCTACTTGTTAGCTCCTACATCCAATGGGATGTAAAGAATGGATAACAGAAAGGAACAGGAGCTACTCATTAGCTTTCACATCCAATGGGATGCAAAGAAATGGACATAGATAGGAGGAGCAGGAGCTATTCGTTAGCTCCTGCATCCAATAACGAGGATGAAACACATGCATTAATCTGATAGGTGGGAAAAGTCATCCAGATCTCTTCGTTCAAAGAGCATGGATGAACAAATAGAAAAAATGGAAAAAGATACGAAAAGGCTATTAAAAGCTCTTTGTCCAAAGGGATTTGGACGAACAGATAGCAGTAGTGGAAACAAATATAGGAGAGCTATCTAAAACCTTTTATCCAAATGGTTTGGATAAAATAGATGAACAGTAATGGAGTACGTGGAAAAGTTGTCCAATGCCCTTCATCTAAAGGGTTTGGGCGAAATAGATGAATAGTAATGGTATGGAAGGTTCATCTAAAGCCCTTTGTCCAAAGGGCTTGGATGAACAAATTGGCATAGAAAGGGATAAATGAAAGGATTATCTAGAGCTCTTCGTCCAAAGGGCTTGGATGAACAGATGTGCACAGAAAGTGATAAATGGAAAGGTCATCCAAAGCCCTTTGTCCAAAGGGCTTGGAAGAATGGATGTTGGATAGTAGAATATAAATGCAGGAAATGAAAATCAGAAGCCACTTGTTAAAAGGGAGAACAGATACAGAGAAATAGGAGGGAAGCTATTGCATCCAAAAGCTTGGACAAGCAGCACATATGCAATAGATAAAAAAAAGAAAGAGGGCCACTACATCCACAGGCTTCGACGAGCAAGGAACATGTGACATTCAACAGAAAAAGGAAGACAAACAACATAGAAACACATAATAGAAGACAAAAGGAAAGGAGAAGAGCTACATGCTATTGTGGGTCCAAAGGAGCATGTGCATCCATATGCAAGTCTGAGAAACATCGGCAATAGAAAACAAATAGATACAAAAAGGGAGAGGAGCCAAAGGTTGGCTCTTGCATCCAATGGAGCCTGTGCATCCATATGCATGGCTAGGAAACAACAAAAATAGAAAACAAACAAATAGAGGAAAAGAGAGGAGCCAAAGGCTGGCTCCTGCATCCAATAAAGCTTGTGCGTCCATATGCAAGGTTAGGGAATAACAAAAATAGAAAACAGACAAATAAAGGAAGGGAGAGGAGCCACAGGCTGGCTTCTGCGTCCAAAGGAGCATGTGCATCTATATGCAAGGCTAAGAAATAACAAAAATAGAAAATAAACAATACAGGAAGGGAGAGGAGCCATAGGTTAGCTCTTACATCTAGAGGAGCCTGGCATCCATACGCAAGGCTAAGAAACAATAGAAATACAAAATAAACAAATACAAAAAGGGAGAAGAGTCATAGGCTAGCTCCTACGTCCAACGGAGCATGTGCGTTCAAAGGCTTGGATGAGTAGGGAACGTATGACAAAGAAAAAAGGGAGCCAACCTTTGGATCTCGCGTCTAAAGGCTTGGAAAAACACATAAACAAATATTAGTTAAAAGGAAAAAGAGGAAAATGAAATTGTTGCGTCCAAAGGCTTGAACAAGTAGAAAATATATAATAGAAGAAAATGAGCTAGTCTTTGCCTCTTGCGTCCAAAGGTTGGGCCGAACAGATATTAGTTAAAATGAAACTACCGTGTCCAAAGGCTTGGACGAGCAGGAGATCCATAATAGAAGAGGAAGGAGGTCAGCCTTTGGCTCTCATGTTCAAAGGCTGGGTGAAATACAGAAATACGCATGTATCAGTAAAAGGAAAGAGCACAATATAAAAAAAAGCAATAAACAAATGAGAAAGACGATAGGAGCCCTACGTAGGCTCCTATATTCAAGGTATTACATGGTAGTGAAAAGGGAGGGGACCATATGTTGGCTCCCTACCCTAAAAACCAAAGAGAAAGATCACGTGGCAATAGAGTAGTAAGGGAAAGGAGAACAAAGCCTTCTACTAACTCATGCAAGAATGTGTAAATGGGTGGAGGATATCACCTGAGCATAGAGCCTTACGTTGTTATTGGGCTCCTCTTAACTCTTCTTCCCCCTCCTCCAAGCTTAGCAACATCTGTTAAGAGTTCCTTTGAATACTACCTCTTGCCTCCTTCTTTTCCTTCAGCGTTTCCCTTGAAAAACCCAAATGATGCCTTCCAACAGAAAAGTCCACCCACCGAAACAAGCTTGAGTTGCTCGTTTTATAGGCCTTCTTGAATCACAACATTAATTGATCTCGATTTTGGGTTGAATTTTCTTGACAACAAAGCTAAATTTGGAGCCATAATATAGAATCCAAAATGTCAACGGTTGAGTGTGAAATTTAGTAAAAAGTTGGCTCGTGACCTCTATTGTCAACAAAAGCTTATTTACAAAGCTGAGTTGGAGCAGAAAAGCAAAATCAAGAGTTGTTAATGAGGGCTACTATTGAGTAGTAGAAAAGCTGAGCCCTTTTGTCAATCGAAAGGGTGAACAAAAAAGGTGGAAGTAAAGTTAAGGCAAAAAAATTAAGCAAGAGAGTAGAAAAGAAAAAGTGCTATTCTGTAAAGATAAAGTTGTTCAAAGCAGACCTACTGATCAAATTTTCTATCACTAGCTATATGGACACGCATGTAGAACGACTTAGGGGGAAGACAGAACAAATTCCTTTGGGCATATGTTCATAGGGAAAACGTCAAAAGCCTTTGGATGTACATCCAAAGGGAGAAAACAACAAATACTTTGGATGTACGTCTAGAGAGAATGGATGCAGGGAAGACGAACACTTTGGACGCGTGTCCAAAGGGAGTGGTAAAACAAACAAAAGCTCCTTAGATGGAGAAATGTAGAGATAGATAGAAATAGAATGCGAACATAAATGCTCCTTTGGGCATAGGTCCAAAGGAACAAACACATAACAAAAATGCTACTTTGGACATGGATCCAAAGGAACAAATGCAGAACAAGAAAGCTCCTTTGGACGTGAGTCAAAAGGGACAAACACAGAACATAAATGATCCTTTGGATGTGAGTCCAAAGTAACAAATGTAGAATAGAAAAGCTCTTTTGGACGCGAATCTAAAGAAACAAATGCAGAACAATAATGCTTTTTTGGACATGGGTCCAAAGGAATAAATGTTGATCAGGAAAGCTACTTTGGACGTGAGTCCAAAGGAATAGATGTAATATAGAATTGCTCTATTGGACGTGGATCCAAAAGAACAAATGCAAAATAGGAAAGCTCCTTTGGATGCTTCCAAAAGAAGAATGCAAAATAGAATTGCTCATTTGGACTTAGGTCCAAAGGAACAAATGCAAAACATGAAAGCTCTTTTGGAGGTGAGTCCAAAGGAACAAATATAGAATAGAAATGCTCCTTTGGATATGGGTGCAAAGGAACAAATGTAGAATAGGAAAGGTCTGCTGGATGCGAGTTCAAAGGAATAGACGCAGAATAGAAATGTTCCTTTGGACGTTGGTCTAAAGGAACAAATGTAGAACAAAGATGCTCCTTTAGGCGCGAGTTTAAAGGAAAGAATACAAAATATAACTACTCCTTTGGACATAGGTCTAAAGGAACAAATGCAAAATAGAAAAGCTCTTTTGGACGCAAGTCTAGAGGAACAAAATGTAGAAAGAATTACTCTTTTGGATGTGAGTCCAAAGGAACAAAATGCAAAAAAGGGGATCCCCCTATGGACGGGAATCCAAAGGGACAAATGTAGAAAAGGATTGTTTCTTTGGATGCAAGTCCAAAGGAGGTCAGTATGGAAAAAACAAAATTACTCCTTTGGATGTGCGTCCAAAAGAGGGATGATATGCAAAAACGAAAGTCAATATGTAGAAACAAGCTACTCCTTTGGATTTTGTCCAAAGGAGTAATGCAAGAACTGAACTGTTCCTTTGGACATCCAAAGGAAGAACTAAAGGAGGACAAATCCCTTTGGATTCTTGTCCAAAGGAAATGTAGAAAGTGTTGCTCATCCAAGGGAAAAAAGAAAAGGACAAATTCCTTTGGTCTCTCGTCGAAAGGAAGTGTAGAAAAGGTTGCTGCAAGAGAAGTAAGTTATCCAATAGTGAAGAGCTTGTTGGGTTACTACCTTGACTTTTTGGATGCACGTCCAAAGAGCTTGTTGATGCTCATTGATAGTACATAGTTTATATCCCTTAGTAGGTCTTTTAGATGGGAGAAATAGAATATAACTAATCGTTAAGAATCGAATGTTAGCTAAGATTTAGATTTCCTAAGTTTTACTAAGGAATAAACAAATCCTGACTAAATTTTGGATGTTAGCTAATGAAAGGCAAGTCTTGTTTTGCAGGTCAAAGGAAAAGACTAAGACGAAGTCAAAGTCAACAAGGAAGTCATCTCAGCCAGACAAAGCCGATTCCTCTGGACCGACTTCGTGGCCGACCTCAAAGCAAAGCCAACTCTCATCCAAAACTGAATCCATCCCGGCTCTAGAAGGCTGACTCCACCAAAAGCAAGATCCAAGCGCGTAGAGTAGGAAAGTCATTAAATCTATTGTTTCTAGTAATTCTATTAGGTCAGGTAGTTAAAGTCGTTATTTTAGTTAATACGATTATGAGTTAGTTAGAAATGCATGTATAAAAGAGACGTGCGTCAACATCTGTTGGTTAGCAAGATCGATCGAACACAATTACACTTAGCCTACACACTTTCCACTCCTCAAGCCTAAATTCCCTTCATACCTCTTTGTTCCATGGCGCTTCAGTATGGTGGTCGCTCAAGCTCGAGCGAAAGTAGGATCAGGAGTTGAGTATTGGGCTGATTGTTAAGAAGGGACTGTTAGGGTGCACTGGCACACTACTTGATAACTCTCCCTTCCGTATCCTGGCCATCACAAGCGGAACACTGCAGCTACTGGTGACGGTTGTCAGAGGAAGTTGATCATCATCTTCCCATTAAATCCACTTCTTGTATCAGTACTTTGACTAATCAATGAATGCATATGTTTCTTTATAGTTGTATGCTTGTAATTCTTGGAAATTCAATCTACTCTTGATTTGTATGTTTATGCATGTTAAGACTAGATCACACTTAGATTAGGGTCTGGCTGTAAGTCCTCAGTCAATAACAGATGAATATTAGGCGGTCGCCTTAGGAAATAAGTTAGCAAAAATATATCGGTATGACTAAGAAATTGAAACTGAACCATTCTTTGACCTCATTGTATTTGGTATCTTAAATATACGTTAGAAAGACATAACTTGCAACTCTTTACTTTTATGTCAATTCTTAGATAGCCTTTACATTTTGTGCAATCTACTTTACTGCCAAAACCCCATTTATAGTTTCCTTGTTAGAGTCCGCATCCTACCTACCTAGTTAGTAATCTTTACCAGTCTTGAACCTTAGAAAATACAAGAACCACATGTCCTTGAGAAGAATGACCTAGGTTGACCTTGTGCTACTTTAGCTTAGGAAAATCTAGTATTTTGATAGAAGAAATGATGACTAAATTCTTCAAACTATCTAATTGGCGTTGTTGTTGGGGACACACGTTCTGTGTTCTTAAATGTGTCGAGTCTGATAGAGAAACCGAACCTGAGTCTGTAGTATGCTTGTTTATAGGTATACCGAATCTATCTTATTCTCCTTGATTAATTGACTATGTTTTTACGGTAAGTCTTTCTTGTTTAGCTATTGTGAGTCTGTACTTTGTTTTAATCAAGTTGAATTTTTGTCTTTTTATGCATGTTGAGTTTGATGTATTGTTAAGTCCGAGTTTGTATGCATGCGTATTATGATTTCCTGTTTTGTTGTAATAATCTGCTACATGCGTAGAGACTGTTTAGACAAAATTCTACATGTGCTAGGATCTGCTTGTGTAAGGTCAATTTAGGCTGAGTCTAATTTTCTTGTTAGCCAAGTCCGAGTTTGCCACATTTTGTGCAGTCGGCATCTCTGAGTTCCATTTCCACTATAATTTTGCTTTGTAATTTTTGAAATTTTGTGTAATTTTCTTTGACTGTCCTATAAATGATTTTCTGCAATAAAGCCTTTTGTATTTTTGGCCTTTGATTGCATAATTTTTCGTGAAATCATGCATTTCTTTCCTTCTGTTATTTTTCTGATATTCTGCATGTAATCATCTGCCATTGTAGCTTATCATTTTAGTCGTTAGGCAGAACTCCGCATAATTGCATCCATGACTAGAAAAAGGAGTTTTGGTAGTTTTCATCCCTTTGATCCTAAGATAGAGAAAACCTTGAACAGGATCAGAAAATCCAAAAATATGCATGTAGGGCATGCTAGTGATAGTTTTAGCTCTGTAACCGAGACTGACAATTTTGAAATGAAGCCTGATTTTTCAGATAATCCACTGTACAAGCCGGACCCAATGGAAAACAATAACAATAGGATGTTGAAGGAGCTGGCGACGCTGGACGTATTGTACCAACCATGGTGCATACAATACCCATAGCTAGAACCAACCCAAACATACGAATTGAAGTCTGGACTCATACACTTGTTACCCAAATTCCACGGTCTTGCCGATGAGGACCTGTACAAACATTTGAAGGAGTTTCACGTGGTCTACTCTACGATGAGACTGTAAGGGATACTAAAGGACTATATCAAGATAAAGGCATTTCCCTTCTCCCTCGATGGTACAACGAAAGATTGGTTGTATTTGCAGTCGATTATGTGCACCACATGGGGAGATATGAAGCGAATGTTCCTCGAGAAGTTTCCAGCGTCCAGGATAGTGGCCATCCAGAAGTAGATTTGCAGAATCCATCAACATTCAGGGGAAACTTTGCATGAGTATTGGGAGTGATTTAATAAGTTGTGCGCCACATGCCCGCACCACCAGATCAGCAAACAGTTGTTGTTGCAGTACTTCTATGAAGGGCTTCTAATGATGGATAGGAGTATGATCGATGCGGCAAGTGGGGGAGCCTTGATGGACAAGACCCCAACGACAGTAAGGCTCTTGATTTCAAACATGGTGAGCAACATGCAACAATTCAGAATCAGAGGAGGAGTCGGCACCTCAAAGGTAGTAAGTGAAGTTAGCACGTTTGACAATCAGAGATTGGAAAACCAATTGACAGAGCTCACATCTTTGGTGAGGCAGCTCGTTGTCAGCCAACATCAACAAGCTGTGCAACGAGTATATGGGATTTGCACTTCCGTGGAGCACACAACTGATATGTGCCCCACTTTAAAAGAGTCAAAAATGAAAAGTATAGAATGTATTGGAGCATTAAGAGGTGGACACCAATATGGGAGGCAGCTGTATCCGAATCGGTAGTTCGATAATCATCAATTTCCGAGGCAATCGTTCCAGTTGAATCCAAATCAGGTGCAGCATATAGCACCAAGGTTTGGATTAGTCGGGACCATGCCGGATCTGAGTTAGGCCAATTACCAATAGAAGGGACCAAGATACTAGGCACCACCATTCCGCCAATAACAGCATCAGCAAATGCCACCTTGGGAGAATAATCCCGCATTGGAAGACCTGATTTTACAATTTCAACAAAACATAACTATGACTATACATGATTTAAAAATGTAGGTGGGACAACTGGCCAATACGATAAGCCAAATGCAGTCGGCCGGTTCCGGAACGATTCCCTCCCAGACGATTCTGAATCCGACAGGGGGAGGAGTCGGCATGATGTGGCTTCGAAGCGGTAAAGAGTTGCCACAATCAACCGCACCTCATCCGAGTCCATGATCATCCGAAGCCAAGGTTGAGCCAAGAGTCAGTGTGTTCCATTACCGTTCCCCAACCGAGCAATTGTGGCAAAGAGATATGAAATCGATGAAGATTTGTTAAAACTGTTCAGGAAGGTGGAGATCAATATGCTGCTACTCGACGCAATAAAACATATTCCCAAATACGCTAAGTTCCTCAAGGAATTATGTGTCCATAAGAGGAAAAAGATGAAGGGAGTTGTCAAGACTGGAGAAGTTTTATCATCGATAGTGCATCATGAAGATGCCAAAGCTGGAATTCAACGTATTTTGCCGAAGAAGTATCCAGATCCGAGCATATTCGCAGTTCCTTGCATCATTGGTGGTTGTACACTCACCAACTTCATGTTGGACCTCAGATCCTTGATTAACGTAATGCTAGCATTAATATACAAGTCGCTCAACCTTAGGGATCTAGAGCCGACCGGGATGGAGGTCCAACTTGCCAATCGAAGTGTTGTGCATCCTCTCGGTGTCCTCAAAGATGTGCTCGTCCAGGTTGACAAGTTGATTTTTCCAGCAGATTTTTACGTGCTGGATGTGGAGGACAATGCGTTTGAAGAGGGATCTGCATTGTTTTGGGACAACCCTTTGATGATAGCAAAGACAAAGATCGATGTTCATGCACGAACCCTTTTAATGGAGTTTGGGGATACTTACATGGAATTCAATATCTTTGAAGCACTAAAGCACCTCACTCCACCTTCAGCATGGACACCATTAATGGCCTTATGGAAGAATATTTTCGATTAGGCACTAGCTGTTCTAGCCTAGTTAATTTTGTTGATATTTTTTATGTAATCAATAAATTCTGTACTGAGGCAGTGCAAGCCGATTCTGAAATGCTATCTCACATGCCTTCTTTTTTGTATTCTAGGGACTCTATTTCTAATTTGATTCATTGCAGGATTGACAAAGTCCCGAAAACCTCCCAATATGCTGAACTCCTAGTTGCCAACACCAGTAAATCGGGAGTAACGGGAGTAGTAACATTAATAAATAACGAGCCCAATTCTGGGATTAGGTTCTGAAAGGCCAATGGGGCTGAGTTCGACTCCAAGGGTAGGAGGATTACCGAGACCAACTCCAGCATACAGGAGCCAGTCAGGACCAAATCGATCAACCCGGATGGAGCCGAGACCGTGTTCAACAGCCAACAGGAAGTCGGATCCGATTTGAGCCAGAATGAGTCCAAGCAAACACAGGTTGAGTCCAACTTCAGACATCTGAGTCCACTTTCGGACAGAGTCGGCCACTCGACTCCATCAACTCAAGAAAAATATGTTTGACCTTAACCTCAAACAATTAAGTTAAAGCCATTGCCCGAGCATCTCAAGTACGCCTACCTGGGGGATAACCAACTATTTTCGGTGATCATAGCCAATAATCTCAGTAGAGAACAAGAGAAGTTGCTAGAAGTACTCAGGAAGCATAAGAAAGCAATTGGCTGGACACTAACCAACCTATCCATTTGCATGCATAAAATCTTGTTGGAGGAAGATGCCCGACCAGTCAGGCAGTAGCAACGAAGACTGAATCTGACTCTACTAGACGTCGTAAAAAAAGAAGTTACCAAGCTACATGCAGCCGGGATCATTTATCCCATTTCGGATAGCCAATGGGTAAGTCCGGTTCAAGTAATGTCTAAGAAGTTCGGGATTACGATCATCAAGAACTGGCAGGAAGAGATGGTGCCAGCCAGGGTTTAGAACAGTTGACGAGTTTGCATTGACTATAGGAAGCTAAATCAAGCAACTCGCAAGGACCACTTTCCGCTACCATTTATTGACTAAGTGTTAGAAAAATTAGCCGGTAAATCCCATTTTTGCTTTTTGGATGGTTTTTCAGGTTATATGCAGATACATATAGCAAATTTGGATCAGCACAAGACCACCTTCACATGACCGTTTGGAATGTTCGCATATACAAGGATGCCATTCGGACTCTACAACGCCCCAAGCACTTTCCAGTGTTGCATAATCAGCATCTTCTTGGATCTCTTGGAAGACTGTATGGAGGTTTTCATGGACGATTTCACAGTTTATGCTTAATCATTTAAAGCCTGTTTGAACAACCTTTCAAAAGTATTATGTAGATGCATAAACAGTGACTTGGTACTTAATTTTGAAAAGTTCCATTTTATGGTTACTGAAGGTATCATTCTGGGACACCTTGTCTTAGCGAGAGGTCGATAAGGCTAAAATAGATGTTATCTCTTCTTTACCTAACCCCGCCTCTGTGCGGGAAGTTCATTCATTTCTTGGTCACGCAGGTTTTTACAAGCGATTCATCAAGGATTTCAGTAAGATTACCCTGCCTCGGTCAGCCAAGGGCTCGCCTCGGATAAAGTCCTAAAAGGACAACTCTACAAAGTCGACCCAAGGCTCGCCTCGGATAAAGTCCTAAAAGGGTGACTCTACAAAGTCAACCCAGGGCTCGCCTAGGGTAAAGTCCTAAAAGGCGACCTAACACGGTCGGTCAAGGGCTCGCCTCGGATAAAGTCCTAAAAGGGCGACTCTACAAAGTCGACCTACGGCTTGCCTCTAAAAGTCCTATAAGGGCGACCTAACACGGTCGATCAAGGGCTCGCCTCGAATAGTCCTGAAAGGCGACCTAACACGGTCGGCCAAGGCCTCACCTCAGATAAAATCTTAATAGGACGGCTCTACGAAATCAACCCAGGGCTCGCTTCGGATAGGCCCAAAAAAGCAACCTAACTTGACCAACCCGAGAGTTCCCCAACATAAAGTCTTGAAAAGACAACCTACTGCGGTCAAGCTGGGGGTACCTCGAACTTAGAGTAAAAACTCAAGAAACGGATTGCGAATACGCAGAACGACCAATTCATTTCGCCTCAACCCAAGGGTCAGAAAAATTATAAGAGTCGCCTCAGACATAAAGCAAAACGTGAAATAAATACTAACGCGAAGCAATAGAGCATACAAAAAGAATCAACACGAGTGGCAATACCAAAATAAAACCGAAGTCAAGAACAACTATTAACCAAAGATTGCAGTAAAAGCAGAAACAAGTCAAAATTCCAAAGTTAAGTTAACAATTACAAAGAGAAAATCAAGGAACTGGAGACCTTGGAGGAGTCTCCACTGATACAAGTCGATCGTCCACTATTTCCTTGAATGGGTTGGCCTCCGAGACATCGATGGAAGGATGGAGGAATTTAACTTGACCTATGGCCCGCTCAAAACCAACCTTATACTGGTCCACAATGTCAATACCTTGTTGGTAAATGGTTTAGTCGCGTGCCACAAGGGTTTCCTGAGCTGACTTTAGGGACCCCTCCACCAACGCTATCCTGTCTTGTTGATCCCTCTGAATCTCTTCCAAATTGGCAACGTCTTGGCGCAGCTTCCTCAGTTCAATTTGGAGCGAATCCTTCTCCTACTCCAAATCCGACCTCACATGCACCCATTCAGTTTTATCATTGAGGAGGTCCCTATTCATCTACTGCGCCACCCGAAGATCTTCGTGGAGCCTCTCAGTGGATAATCTGTAATCGTTAAGCTTAGTCTTAGCCTCGGAAAGGGCCAAAGACCGCTTGAGGGCTTCCTCCTCAGATCTCTTAACACGGTCGGCCCAGACAAGTCGCTCTGACTCCAGGGAACCAAATTCCTTCTCGGCAGCACGAGCAAGGGCAAATCCATGGGCCGCATATTGTTGAAGGGCGGTGTAGGTTCTCACGAGACCCAGCCGCCCAACTTCTTGCCCCAATGATGAAGACGCCAAAGCTTGATCCGCCGCCAAGGTGAAAGTACTGCAGTTAATCAACAAAGTCCTAGGATCAGAAGCTTGGGGCACGGACTCCTCGCGGCTGGCAGAAGGATCTTCATGGTCAGTTTGGACCAATTCTTCTAAGTGTGGGCGTTTGCTCGGCCGATCAACGGGCTCTTCAAACACTTCTTGCTGGGCGTGAAAAGGGGATGAGATGTCGCCCTTCTCGAGAACGAAAACAAAGGAAGTGCGGGACGTTCCCTCTTGAGAAGCTTGAGGGGGGTCGACAGGGCGAGCGGCGGAGAGAGGAGCAACTTCAGCTTCGACGCCAGCCGTTTGAGAGGCTTGCTCTTTTCGCTTCCTCAAGTCCTTCAAAGCATTAGTCGAGTACCCTGAAAAAGCAAGAAGAAAAATGGATAAGCGAAAATGTAAGAAGAGAGCAAAAGGTAAACGACGATTACTCCACAAACCTATCCCTTTAATGATTTCGGCGTTATGAAGGACGGGCATTTCCTCCAGTTCGATGATAAGGGAACGCTCCCAGACCTCCAAGTTTTTTTGGTCGACCGTGATCGACACCGCTAGTTGCCGGGTCCAACGAAGTGGGAAGAACGACCACCCGAAGCGATCAACCAACAAATTAGAGCTCGGGTCACTTGGAGCCACCCTGAAAAAACGGTCCTTGAAAGTCTTATAGCTCTCAAGAAATGGCCTCAATAACTTGCGTCTGGCCCTGTTACTTAGCGAAGTCCACCCCACTCGGTCGGTCTTGGGTGGAGAGAAGAACCAGAAAAATACTCCTAGTGAGGGGGCTCTACCTAAGTCCTCACACAGAAGTTCGAAGGCCCGAACAAACGCCCAGCTGTTGGGATGAAGTTGTGTAAGAGCCACATTTAAGGCATGTAAGACCGCCCGTTCGAAATGGGTAAAAGGGAGTTTTATCCCTAACTTCGAGTGTAGCATATCATATAGGTAGAAGAACTGTTTGGCTCCTTCGGCTGGACCCATGCAAACTGACTCCCCTTGTCGGCACGGCGATATCGACACCGACCATGAGCCCGGTTGACAGATAGCAACGACCATCCCTAGTAAAGAATTTGGTCGCGTCAACACGGAGGAAACCTTGGTGACTTTAGGGTCCACCCAAGAGTAGGGTTCCTCCGCAACGTTGTTAGAAGTATGATCGCGATACCATATCTCGAAAGAGTAATTGTCGCAGGACTCCGAGCTTGAAGAGGAACTGCCCCCCATGTCAGAGGCGCCAACGTTAGGCGTCGCACCTAATGAAGGATGGGCCCCTTGAGCGGAGGCGCCCAACGGGTCCCTCGAAGACTCTCCTGCGAACGAAGTAGAGCAATGGTCGATTATGACCCCTGGCTAGGGCACAAGTTCCTTCGAAAAGTCAAAGGAAATCAGAAACAGGGAAACCCAAACCAAAAGAAGGAGAAATCAAAAGATAAAAACTTCGTGGAAAGTCAAAAAAAATTACCTGCCAGCGCCATCGAGAGAAAGCTTCGGAGTAGGAATGCGAAGTTGCTGAAGAAGGAAGAAAATGCGTGCTCCCTGGAAGAAAAGTGGCGAAGAAGATGCAAGAGTAAAGAGTAAGGGAATGTCGTCAAGGAATCCAATGGCCAACTCAACTATTTTGCATGCCTCGAGCCACGTTTCCCTAATGATTGCAGGGAATCGACAATTCGCGTAGTCCCGAGAAAGCAATAATTACAGCGCGACCAAACGTCACCTAACCCTAAGACTAGGCCAGAAGTCGCGAGCCGACCCATAACGACGTTGCATTCCCAAAAACGACCGAACGAGGATAAGCTTACGCCTTACAGACTAAGCTTAGGGGGCTGTGTACCGGTCGACCTACATGGAGTACCGGACAGCCAAAGTTAAATCGCGTCGATTGGTGATCCGGGCGGCCCTCGCTGTCCACCGGCCCCGCTCCTAGGCTACCTACACTCTAGCCCATCATGAGATCAGAGTAGGAAAAGGTGTGTCAGGACCTTGCGTGCACGATTCTCCGCATCGAAGCTTCCGACGCTGACATACCTAACCTCACCTGCCTATGGTCATGGGGATTTTCGCCGCTAGAGGACAAGGATTCACTTTAGAATAAGGGGATGACGGAATGCAAAGGAGAACAATCCTGCTTGGGGGAGTTTTGACTTCGAGAGCAGAACAGATGTGAACTTCAATCACACTACAACCCATCCGCAACAAAACCACAATGAAGCTGCCATGGAATCTCAGCAGCATTCTATTCCACTTTTTTGTCAAAAAAACAGAAATTCAAGCTTCAATCTTCTACTATAAGTATCAATGGTCAAAGGAGTGTGGTTGTGTGGAATGTTAGGGAGAGGGGGAAGCATCTGAAGGTGGTTGGTTAGGGCGTTGGAAGACTGCGTGATGTGTTGTGGCAGAGGGAAAATGTGAGGTGGTACGAGGAAAGGAAAAAGTTGAGGACTTAAGTTGTCGGGAGTGAAAAATTGAGAAATGTTTGATTGATTTTTATTATTTTAATTTCTATTTTAGAGGAGATCGAGACTTTTTACATGGAAGACTGGACTAACTGTAACAGAAAGGAAATTAAAGAAATTTTAGAGAAAAATTATTTGATAAGAAAAAATTAAATATTGAGTGAAAAGATAAAATAAAATTAAAACGATACAAAATTTTAAAATAAATAAAAATCTATACAACCTTATAAATAAAATATATATCAATACTTAGAATGATTGTAGAATTTTTTATATGCTCTACGCAAACAAATAATAAATTCACACCAAAATGGTCGCAACCCCAATTTAGATCCATCTATAACCTACATAGAAATATGGTTTTAAAATAGTTGAATAAAGAGAGGAGGAAGCAGGTGTGTACCAGGCATAGATTGTGGCAATAGAACGATTCAAATGTAAAATAGGACTCTTGAGAATAACTAAAGCCTAGATAAAAAATCGTTAAAGTACCGATTTTAAGTCTATTCTATCAATTCTTCCATATGGTTATTTTGTTTTATAAAGGGGTTGATGTCAGAAAATAAAAGAAAGTGCTGATGGTTACATGATTGCCAAATCTAATGAAAAAAGATTCACTACACATAGAAACTTCACCAGGAACATAACCTACTCAGAAATGATGTACAAGATTTTCCAAGTGGTCTTATGTCTTTACATTCTAGGCCATTACTTATAATTCTCAAGAGTAGTGCAAATTTTAATCAAGAGCTTGATGCACAGCGAAAGGTGAGCTATCAACTTTTCCTGGATATCCCAACACCATCTCAACGATCATTTCAGCAGTCCCCAAAGCCTGGAAATATCTCCAAAATTAGATGACTTCTCTAAATGTTTATTCAGAGTGCATGCTCACTACCGATTTAATGTAAATAGGAAATATTATAAGAAAAAACAATTCATGTACTAAAACATAATCACAATCTAATATTAATGAATGACTTTACATTTTTTTTATAACGAAAAATTAGGAGTCTATGAGAACTCACCATTGAAAGCCCATTCCCATCATGTCCAGCTGCCAGGTACACATTTGACAAGCCAGGCACAGGCCCTATCACTGGTTTTCCATCAGGCACTGACAGAGTAAATATTGTATAAGTCAAATATAATACGTTGTGTACATAGTTTTTGAAAATGTAAATAAAATATAAATAGTTAAGCTGCATAAGATGGTAAAGAGATATTGTTACTCACTGTAAGGCCTTAAGCCTATTCTAACTTTTCTACTTGCACTAAGCTCTGAAAGGGAAAGCGTTTTCAATTTGGGAAAGAATTCTCCAGCTCGCTTCCATATGTAACTGACAACAGACTCGTCCAAATCGGTGTTGAAACCAACAAATTCATGGCTACTACCTTGATAGTAGATAAGATTTTTGTTTTTCCCCACAACAAAGAAGAAAAAAATGTTAAAATTCTAAAACAATGCATTTGCACCAACAGCAAAAATTGATCTATTTCATGAAAACTAGAATGCAATTTACTAAAGAAACAAAAAACAGGGTTATGTTGAGCCAAAAGATGTGACTTCAACCCATATGCACGTCTGAACAATTTAATAACGCAAATACATTGTTCCCCCTATAGAGGAAAATAATTAGGAATTGTGTAGTTAGATTTTTCTATAGACACCTCTAACAAAAAAAAATAGGAAAAAAAATAAAATAAACTTTCTCATAAACTAAAATTAGTTTATACATAAATTAAAAGATTTTAGATAAATTTTTCCATTACAGAAATTATTTACATGGGTCATGGAAAAGAAGTTTACCGAGAAGAAGATTCCCTGCTGCATCTATATTTGCTACCACTGAAACAGATAAGTTCTTTTCATGAGCGGACGATTCTAAACCAGAAATTGTTAGATGGTTGAGATAATCTGCCTCCATCAAGCCATGATTCAATCCAAGGAAATTGAAATTCTCAAGCACAAGTAGGTGACCCTTCACACCAAACAGAAGATAAAAGGAATATAGGAATCAATTAAGCAACAAAATAACTTAGCAGCTTAAATAGTTTTATGCATTTTAAAGGAATTTACTCAAGATATGACTTTGTCATGTTTGCATGAGCATGTGGTCAACAATAATAAACTAGCTTTGTTGTTCCTTCCCAAACAGGATGATCAAGACGCAAGTAAGGAAGGAAATTTCACCACACACAAATAAACAAAAGTCAACAGAAATCATATTCGTTCCAAACATGACTAATTCATACTGAAATACACTTAGCTTTGAATAAAACACTATAATCATAAAAATGATGTCCAGCAGTATCTCAGTCCAATGCCAAGCAAACTATCCAAAGGTGGAAGAGATTGAAGACAAGCCCACAGAGTTGTCACCATGAAGAATGATGTAGCAGTTCTTTTTGAGTTTTATTATAATTTCAGTATGTATCAATTTCAAATTTAGACAATTACAATCCTTGACAATTCACATTTATAAAATGAATTCAATAGTAGAGTTAGCTTTGAACCAAACTATTGCTCAATTTAAAACTAGTTTGTTTTTGTAGGGACTTGTGTATCTGAAGCCATCTTCCATTTTAAACTAGTTTTAGAAATTGCCAGACACCCCTTGCTGTGTTTAATGACTTGATGCGTTTGCCTTCATGTTTGAGATTTGGGAATGAAGAAGAGGGAATGAGGTGTTGTATATGTGGGAGAGATTTTTTAATAAGATCCCACAAGACCAATGGGGGAGAAAGAGATCGGGGAATCTACCACTTGGTCACATCTGTTATGTAACTAATTATGACCGATTGAACATAAAATCATCCTTGAGGTCACTTGGGTTCTCAAGGAATTTCAAGCAAAAAACCTACTTGTATGATTAATGCTAAAGTGCAATGTCCAAACATTTTCTGCCCTAGGTAATTCTCCATTTCTTAAGGGTATATAATTCACTAAGGTTAGGGCATAAAATGATATAAATTGCCTACTTACAATATCCATGATTTACCATTATAGGCATAAAGTAAATTAATAAATGATTTGACCATATTAGAGAAAAAAAAATTTAAAAATAAATTTTTTTTCCTAAAGTATTCTTTTGGACACCGTGGCAGAGTGAGGTTCAGAAAGTAGAAAACGTCATACTAGATGACACCTTGCATGTTTTTTTTTTATTTTTTTATCATTTTGCTGGAGAGATTTATTGGGGTGAGGGAGGTGCCTAGGAAATGGCATTCCTAATTTTGTTTTTGTTTTTTTTTTTGTTTTGTTTTTTTTATTATTTTCGTTTTGGGGAGATTTATTGGAATTGGGAAAGCACCTAGGTAAATGGCACCTCTAGCTCTTTTTATTTTTATTTTCTTTTTTTACATTTTGTTTTTTTTTTTATTTTGGGAAGTGTTGTGTGTTGGGAAGTGATGTGTTTCCATTCAAATATCCCTTCTAGTAGTGGTTCTCCAAGTTGTTCCTGATTAGTTCATGATACCTGATAAGAGATGCCCCAAGTCAACATGTATAAGAAATGAAATAGATTGAAAGGAATTGCAACATAGACAAAAATGTGGTTATTACAAGCATAAAGAGTATATCAACGTATTTTGGAAGAGCATAGTCTCCTTGATGAGTCTCAAAATGTATAGTATACCAACGTACCACTTCCCAACACACAAGTTTCTTGAAAACAAAAGAAAACAAAAGAACAAAAAAAAACAATACGCAAAAAAAAAACATACAAGACAAATAAAAAATAAAAAATAAAGAGGGCTGGAGGAGCCATTTAACTAGGCCCCCCACCCTCAATAAATAAATTCATCCAATAAAATGATAAAAAAACATCGAAAAAAGACAAGACATCACCTAGTATGTCACCTCATACTTTCTGGACCCCACGCTCTCCCACAATGTGCACTACTTTAATAAAATCTTTATTTTTATTTTTATTTTAATAATTTGTTTTTTTTAGTATCGTCAAACACCCATATCATATCGTGAGAGATTATATCATTTTCTTATCATTTACATAGGTCTATATGCATTCTTGTGTGACAAAATTTTCACAATGAATCCAAATCACACCCTAAGTGAAGTTATGACCCTGAATCTACATGAAAATACTTGGTCAATGTGTCCTGCTAGTTTTCTACAAGTGTTCTTGCATTGGTAGTACTTATTCCAATATTCTTCATTTGCATTGCATACACATTGCCTAAGTGCCTCACTGGTGCAGTTACACCGAGTTACTATGCATGCATGACAAAATAAATAGTCTTTGCATATGTATGTAGGGGGTGTAACGTTCCTATGGAAAATTTTATCTGTCATGTCATCATCATCATGTTCAACGAAGTGTGGTTTATCTGCATTGTTTCCCCAAGATGCCAAAGGATGGTCGATGATTTGATGGTTGACAAGGAAAACCAACTTTAAGGTATTAACTACATTATGTTTATTGTGGTAGTATGTAAATATTTTAGACAAGTTATATGTTAGGAACCCAGAATAGAAAATAGAAGAAAGAAAAGAAAGATGATGTTTCTTGATTGCAAAATTCCAAAAAGATAAGAGAGATAACTCTCTTCCAAGGGAAGATAAGTCTCCTCTTCACAGAGAATTTCTCCTTTCACAAAGAGCAAAGTTCAATGCTCAAAGGATACAGGATAGAATGAATCCTTTCCCCCTTACATCCTCCTATTTATTTAACTCATTAACCCACTTACTAACTAATTAATACCCTAACTTTCTTAACTAATTTCCTAACTCCTAACAATACTACAATGTTGCTAAGCACACACCCAAGGGTTTCTAAAAATCTCCTTTCTTGTTACATTAGAACTTGTTTTAAGAAGAAACTATAAGACCAAGACAAAGTTTTCCTATCTTATCACCCTCCACTGTCACCGCCCACAAACCAAACAAAGTATAGTATATCTAAGAAAATTCCACAAACCATCACAACTTCAATTAAATTTACAAAGTAAAATGTACCAGAGTGTATGGTAAATGGCATTATTTGGAGAAACAGTGAACGAAATTCCTAGATATGCAAGATTAGGTCAGTTGAAGGCTTCGAGCTGTATATAAACACACCTTTCTGGGCTTTACTGGAACATGTAGGTCCATTTCCCAATTTCTATACAACTCCTGTATTAAAGAACCGGTCCAACAACCAGCTGCAACTATAACTGCTTTCTTGCTGTATATTGTGTTCTTGGAAGTCTGAACAGCTTTGACCTCCCCATTGCTATCTGACCTGAGCACAAAATAAAACAAACCATTTAGTCAACAAAATCCGTTTCCCTACCATTGATTTCAGTGGCAGAGTTAGTGCAACAGAAAGGGAAAAAAAAATTTTAACCTGATGAAACATTTCACTGGTTCATTATAAAATTCTGTATATCTTCCTTTTGATGCAAAATTCCTGTTAGTCTACACAACAACAATAAATTTGCGACGGTAAGTCTGAACTGAAGTCATATAGCAGCACTGTGGCAAGTCTTTAGTTGAAAGGAAAATGTAAACATCGATAATTGTTTACAAGTTTCAAGTGAAAGTATGCAAAGAAAAATGAACCAAGAATACAGAACCTTTTCAATATATGCAACAGTACGACGAGCATCAAATTGGCAGTCATCTGGCAGAAATGCAGCTGCACTGTCTTTGTCCACCAAAAGATCAGGTTCCTCTTTAATCAAATCAGTGCTACACAGGTACTCCGCTTTCAACCCAGCCTCACAAAGTTGTTTCACCTTCCCTTTTAGCATGTCTGACTCTTCACGAGTTCTACCAATTAATAGGCTCCCTGTAGATCAAAAGGTATGCATAACATAGTTCTGGGGAAAGGAGGCCTAATACTTTCATGATTATAAATATCAATGCCTCCTGGATATTACTGCATCTCAAATTCAGCAGACACACCTTAACTGCTTCAAGATAATCATAGCAACCAATTAGCATCTAAAATCTACAATGATATGATAGGACATATAATAATTTCAATCTGCTACTAATAATATTAATAGTATGAGTTCTATTTCATTTTTACCCCACAGAAATGCACAGGCAGATCTACATTTCAAATTTCGAAATAAGCATGATCCACACCGAAAGTTATCTCTCTTACAAACAATCAATGCTTCTCTTTCTATCTGTTGTTCTCTGGCATCAAAAAAGTGCTTTCAGAAAAATGCTTTAAAATTTGTAGCAACATGGTACTAAAAGATAGGTGATCTTCTGGATTGAATAGGGAATGACTTTGAACTATGTTCCCACTTTCCAGCATACATTTCACAGAAACTCAGAAAGCGTGGTGCCATGCATGAATTCTATCGAACAAAAAGAAGACATCTAAAACATTTCCCACAAAACTAACTATACTTTAGTTTTGTTTGTAGAGTGCATTCTATATACTGTGATTAGCAATTGCATATAGAATGGAAATTCATAATTATAACACAACCAGACACTTCATTTTGTTCACCCAACTCCTATAATGCAGCATCTGCACACTGCACTGATAGCTCATTGTTAAAAGATGCAAATTTTATATGCAGCTTCAAATTCAGTACTGACACACATTGGCATGACTCCCTTCCAAATTGCAGTGCAAACAAGGAGAAATTTGTAGAGAAATACAGCTATTATACCACATTTTTTCCAACCCAACTCCACCGTAGGATCCAAGCCTTGCTCTTCTAAGCTCTGTGCCAGCATCTTCCAAAGTTGATAGCTTCTCCACGTAAGATCCCATTTATCACTCTCAGGTGTTTGGTGTATCATCCACAGATTTCCCTGCCCTACAACCAGCTTAAATATATATTATTATACAATTGGAAAAACTCATCACAACCGTTCATGAGGTGTGTATTTTTGTCAAGAATGATGCATAGATACGTGCGTTTATACGGATCAGTGTAGTAATACCATGATTCTAAAAATATATAAAATATGATAGGTATGATATAAAATATCTAAATTAAGAATATATATTTTTATATTACTAAAAATAAAATAAAAATTATAAATCTTATTATCATAAATTATTTTTTATTATCTACAAATAAAAATTATATCAATCTTATTCTTTCTTTGGATCATTTATAAAAAAAAAATATTTTCAATTATTGTTCATTAAAACATAATGTTTCTATATTTCTATATTATACATAAAGTGAATCAATTAAATATTTTGCATAATTATATTAAATTTTCATAATTTTTTTAAGGTTTAGATACTTTTATTTATATATATATATATATATACTCAATTATATTTTTGTTCCTCTTAATTTATATATGAATAATTTTAATTCTTATCATTTTAATTGTTCGATTTTTATTTATCTAATTTGATATATAGTAATTTTGGTATCATAATTTTAATTATTTCATCTTAATCAAATTTTGATTTTAGTATCATTAACTTATTATTCAATTGTTAACTAATATAATGAAATTCAATTATTTTTTTAATTAGACAATTTATAATATATAAATATCTTATATAATATTATTTATTTAATTATAATTAATTTTTCATAAGTTAAATTAGTTAAGAATGAATCAAAATTTTTTATTTTTAGAATATAGAGAACAAAATTGAACGATTAAAATTACGAGATTAAAATTGTTCAACTTTTTATCTATGTAAACCAAAATTAAATACTAAAACTACGATTACTAAGGTAGTCTATAATTCAAACCAAAGAAATTAAAAATGTAATTAGATCTATTTTTTTAATCATGTAACTGTTTTTTTTTTAATAAAAAAAAAAATTGTAATCTCACACGTTTTACCTTCGTTGAGTGAATTTGATCTCATTTGACACTTTTGTTGCGACTCTAACGAAGAGAATTCTCGCTGTGTATATTTGGTCATCACAAAGTCGAGTTCAAACTATGTCACTTACCGTGTATTCAAGTGGATTGAAAATATTAATATGCAATGATAATTCAAATTCTTCAGTTGCAACTAAAAATATTGTGTATAAAGAGGTTAAAAAAAGAAAGATCGTAACCAGTTAAACAAGATGATGATTGTTACTTTAAGCTTTCGAGATGCACTAGTTACCGCTAGTTCCAAAACAAAGAAGAGAGACCCTATACAGTTAATCAATATAGAGCGAAAAACTATATCATGTAATTCTGCAATATTTGAAAAGCCATTGATGGGAAAATGGGGATATAGTTATACCTGCGCCAGTGGCACCAGAACAAGGGACATCCTTATCGACAATGGCCACGGAGAGGTCAGAAAACATGAGGAAGTGGCGAGCGATGGTCAACCCAATGATGCCAGCCCCGACTATCACAACGTCATACGCCTGAACAAGGTTCTGGTTCAGGTTTGGAAGGAATGTAGAGTCTGAAGCCATCCTTGTGTTAGTGTGTTGCTTCTCTATTATTCCTGCTACCGATGCTCTTCAATGGTACTTCTTTTTGGTTTTGGCCTTTCGCCTGCTTCGACCAAAGTTTTTCCACAACTTACATCTGGCTCTAGTTTCCACCGGGTTTTCTTGTTTCGTTTCTTTTTGGTGCCTGATTTAGTTAATTAATAATTAATAAATAATAAATAAGCGTGAGCCTGAGAGATTCGTGTTAGGTGATGGATCTCTGTCATATCGCGGACGTTTTGGCATTGTGCAGTTGCCAAGTTTTGAAAACAACAAAGATAATTAAGACTGGAGAAGAAACTTTTTAGAGAACGTACCCAACAGAATCTTGCTCAGTTGTGGGCCTGTGGCACCGCTCATTTTCGGCGTTTGCTATTAGTTCATTAATTAGACTTTTCTTGTCCGTCTGTATTCAGAATCACAATGTTTTGTCACTCTTCTCCATTATTTTACAGGACACGTGTCGAAATTTGATGGACCCCAGTCAAGTAACAAGGCAATCACACAATCTTAATCTTTGAATACATCCTACTATTCATACTAACTTTTTTTTCAAATTTTAATTTCTAGACAAAACGACTTTGCCACTTGCCATTAACCCATTCGGTCCAAATTAATTTAATTTCAGTTTGTAATTTTAGGAACAAAAATGTGTTGTATGGGCTTGGTTAAAATAGAACAATTGACACATTTTGGCGCCAATAATCCATGTTTTCATCCATCTTCTTCATTCACTTATCCTTTCTCATCCAACCATTTTCTACTCTTCACACTCTACAACTGCAACAAAGAGAAATATCAAGCTATAATTTGTCCTTTGTTTTATTTTCCTTTGCTTGATTTTGGTTTTCAAAGAAAATTTCAGTACTTTTCTTTTTTGTTTAGTTGATTTTGTTTGATGAATCTTGTATGTCTTAGCCTTTTTTTTCTTTCAATGACATGTTATTTTCTAATAGATTTCCATCGATTTTATGTTTCTATATTCAACTTCGATATCAATAAAAATTACAATGAATAAAATATTGAATATTGACATGAAATTTGAGAATGTGATAGTAATTTGGAAATTTTGGATTGATTATGGTAAAAAAAATTGGCTTTGGAGTTAGAAAACATTACTAAAACAAAAGGAAAGATGGTTTCATTAGATCAGGTAAGTTTGCTTGTTGCAAGCAAGATAATCAAATGGCAGACAAGAAATCTTGTTCTTATTAAGAATCTCAATGTTGAGACAAGAACAAGGTGTGAAATAAGAATTGTATTTAGTGAAAATAATGGTAAGTTTATAAATTATGAGTTCGTGGAGATCCATAACTATAACGACCCAGAAGCTGCCACAATCTTTAAACAACACATAAAACTACACTAAGGGCAAAAGGTTAATTTTAAGAAAATCTTTAATTAACTTAATTTCGAAAACAACAATAAATTTTTTCTTTTCTTGTAATTCACATGAATCATAAGCATATGACGTATAATAGTAAATAAAACTGAATATGCATCATAAATATAAATAATAAAAAGATATGTCAAAATAGCATGTGCCTCACACTTACATCATCATCAAAGTGAAAAGAGTACATGAAGTCGGGGGCTAATAGATGTCCAAAAGATAAATAAATATGTTTATTAGAAAGAGGATGAAGATATATAAAACAACCTATAAGTTAGTCCTTATACAAGCAACATAACTATTGAGGTGATAACGGTGATGTAGGTGGAGGAGCTTTAGTACCACTCTTGGGTCTGGAAGATCAGGGCAACATAATTGCTGAGGTGATGACAATGGCATAGATGAGAAGCTCTAATACAACTCATAGGTCCAAAAGATTTGGCCTTTAAATAAAAAAAATGAGGACTAGGAATGGTGGGGCAACGATGTAGGATATCTACCGCCTTAGCTCTCGACATGCCAACAGGCAGGCTCTACATAGATGATATCGAGAGGAACATATCCAAATATGTGTGGAAGGTGATAGAAGACCTTAAAATTTCACCAAGTGCATACTCTATCGTCATCTCGCCCCATACCAAACTCTTTGTTGATCATGTCGAATCCTCCATGCCCTTCTCAACCCCACTCGGACATCCTAAAAGTGTATGTAGAAGGGTCCCATGAAGATTGTGGTTGTCGAGGGTGTTTGAGGGTCTTGCTCCTCTAGATAGCCTTGACATCTACTCCTACGAACACATAGTTCAAAATCATCGCAGTCATACACATACAACATTCAACATAAAGGTAAGCTACAATAAAAAGGACCTTATATCCAAACAAATAAAAAAATCATCATAGCACAATAGTCACCAATGATGGATCTAAGCCCTTTAACAGATATAATACTACAATATATATATATATATATATAATCATTCATTACTCCATGGAGATTTATAAGTTGAGAGATCACCCCTACCTATCACATCCTTAACATACTCTCATCTTGATATTAGAAAAAGAGGATGTGATTTTGTAGATTAGAGAATGTATCCATCAAGATAGCAATATGTGGATAGTAGCTTACCACAATCTTAGGTTTGCAATACCAGAACCTCCTGTAGGATTCACTCGTTCCCCAAGGCCCATTTGGCCTCACTCCCCCTCCCCAGCACTAGTTGTGGATCCCTCTCATCACAATGATCCAACAAATTACATGTCTACTTGCCAATAGCCTCAAGGGACTTAACAATAACATGAACAACTGTGAATCTTACAACACTTCCAACTTTCTTAAGCACGCACCAACAACATGTATCCACCATCTGAACATGGTCACCTTTAAGACAAGCTGAAAATCACTACCATAAGGAATGGTCTACTAACCATATCCTTAAGAGTAAGGTTGCCCTTCTTTCTCTCTCAACATCACAACTCATGTTCTATCTCTTTTAAGATAGCAACATTCCAAGTCTTCTAGATTTTTCCAACTTAAATTAATTCACTTTAGTCTTTTAACCAACCTACCTAATTCAACATTTTACAATAATACCAACAAGTCTTTTATATATATATAATTAATCAAATATACAGATTTTACCACTTCACCATTTCCTCATTACTAGAGGATTTCGCCTAGTGAGGGCTTAGCCTCACCCAACGAATGGAGTCATAGAGAGCTCATACTAAGTTTAGTCGCCCAATGAATGAACCAGTCACCCAACGAATTAACTCATAGTGACTTAACTCCTAAAATCTCATGGGTTTCGCCCAACAAGTGTTCTTACTTGCTCAACCAAAGGGTGAATAGAGAGCACCCTAAACTCCTACCTTTCATTCGCTCAACAAGTGGGATATCTTGTTCATCGAATGAAGTCACAAAGACTTCATACTCATCACTACACCTATCTTGCTCAACAAAGATGTTTTTTCGCCTAGCGAGAGGAGCTACAGAGAGCCTTTACACTCTCACTCGGCCAAACACTAGATTCGTTCAATGAATCTATGTTTCGGGGTTCTCAAGATCCTTGCCTAGCGAGTGGTGTACTCATCCAAAAAATACTCATCAAACCCATATTTTTGTCACCAAGTTCATAGCTTTTCCTAGTGAGTGAGGTACTCGCCCAACAAGTCTTCATCATGTTCATCTATTCTTGAGTATTTGCTCAATGAGAGAGGCCCTCGCCCAATGAAAATTTGTGTTTTCCATAAAACTACCTAGAAATACAAGGTCGCTCGGTGAGCCTTCAAATAAAAATCGAGAAAAAAGGGACTCGCCTAGTGCGAGGGGCTCTCGCTCAAGAAAGCCCAAGATAACAATATACAAATTCATCCAAATCATTTAAACTTCAACCAAATTAACATGTAACACATCCAACAACTCTAGAACATCAATTTGGCCTTAAAACAACATAAAGATGACAACTTTAACAACATACAAGGCAGATTCATCATATTTTCCACATTTTCGTAAAAGCTTAAAAACTACAACAATGGCTATCAATGCTAAGACATCTTAGGTTCATACATTTCCAACCATTTAAAAAACATAATAACATGATAATAGTACAAATCACAAAAATCACGCCAAGTTAGCTTTCCTTACTTGTTGAAGACTTAGAAATGAAAATCTTTGGTGGAGGAAGAAGAACTTGATCAACTACTTTACTCTACTCTTGGTTGAAAAGGCACAAGAAAATCAAGGGGGGAGAAGGAGAGTGTTTTTGGTTTTCTAAAACTCCAACAATCAGCCCATGTTGGCCTATTTATAAGATTTGGGATGCAAGCTCTTGTCTAAGGGTTCTAAAGGGCTCTTTTACCCAATGGAACATAGGATTTGACCACCTATTAATTGATAGGGGTTTCTAAAATGATGGTTAGAGGGGTTCTCAAATGAAAACTACGAGGTTTCTAGGGTTTTCTCCAAAACTCTAGATGGGTAGGGCATTGCCTTAAAAAATATGTCATTGCACCAAAAAATGTGCTAACGACATATGTTAAGCTAAATATAACTAGAAAGTGTTTATGACTACTATTTGTCAACCCTCAATGTTTTACTCAACCTAGATAACTGCTTTTAAGGAAAATTCACCTTGTATGTATGCTTGTGGCTATTGTTTACAACTTTTAGAAATAACACACATGTTAGCATCACATTGTAAAATATACGAAGTTCAAGCCTATGTGATTGAAATGGTAGGGGACTTTGGAATTGTACAAAAGGCTTTATTTTAGCTTATGAGTGCACATGTGGGAGGTAGACCTAATCTTAGTTATACATAGTTGAATGTCAAGAATTATCTCAAAAGAAGAAGATAATGTAACATGGTGTATGAGGAAGTTGGTAGTCTAATGCAAAATTTTCAACTAATAATGATTGGAGAATCCATATCAAATGGATTGCAATTAATAAAATTACAAATGTATTTTGGGCTAATGCAAAAATGATCTTAGACTATGGATATTTTGGTGATGTGATTTCTTTGGATACCATATATTGCACCAACCACACTAATAGACCATTGCCATTGTTTTATAGCTTCAATCGTTATAGGGCACAACCATTTTTCAGTTGCATTGTTATATGATTAAATTGGTTGAATCACTCAAATGGTTATATCAAACATTCCCCAGAGCACATGGGAATAGAAAACCTCAAACTTTGTTCATTGACCAAGACCAAGCAAGCACTAATTAAGGTGATGTAAAAAACTAAACAAGTCATGGAAAAGACTAACAGATATATGATTGTATGCCAATTTCAATGACAAATAGTAAAACAACTAGGCAAATTTTAACATCAAAGATAATTCCTTTATATGGGTGTTAAATATGCACAATATTGAATACTGCATGTCTACTTTATCAATCTTAGTTACTTTAACATTTTGTATTTCCCTAGAAAAAGGTAAAAAAAACATTTAAATAGTCATCTCTAGCAAAACAATATAAGGATGATCTTTATGGAGAATTTCATCAAACAACAACTAGGCAATGTCATGAAAATAGGTTGCTCAATGTAAACATAATGAGAAATCACCAACAAAAAGAGATTGTTAGATTGTTTCTATTTTTAAATTGAAAAATTGGAAGCCAACCAAAAGATATAAAGAAGAAAATGCTAAATTTGAAATATAAGAAAAGCGTAACGTACATCAAATTCTTATATAAGATATTCAATTGAAAGGTGAGATACATGGTGAAGGGAGAATGCAAAGGGAAGTAACAAAGAAAAGAATGTGATTGATATAGAGGAATGGAAATTTTGATTGTAAAACAAAGAAGAATTGAAGTAAAGAGGAAGAAAGTGATATATTTGGTGTTTCGTATGAGGTTCAAACTAATATTGATTTGAGAATGTGAAATAAAAAAGAAGGTGATGTGAATGTGGACTAGGGCGTAGGGGACACTCAAGAGGACATGGAGAGCATGGAGAATATTGCACTTTAAGGCACCATGACAAGGGATAGATTAAGGAGATTGCAAGAGGAAGTATAAAAGGAATTATGCCTCCTTTAAGGCCAAGGAGGGCCGAATGATGACCTTTTTGCTCTTTGTTTGTCTATCAAATTGGTCTTGTTTAATACTTTGTAGAGAGTATACTTACTATATTTTCATAGTATAATATTGGTATTTCCTTTGTATAGTTTTTTGTTGGGCCAAAAGGCCCATTTTAGGACACATTTCCTTTGCTAGTATTTTTGGTCACTAATCTGTAAACTCCTTGTGACTGAAATGGACTTGGCTCTTCTTAGGCTGATGTGAGCCTTGTCTTACCTTATCTTAGGATTAGTTTAGTTGTTAATTAGGATTAGAGAAAGACTATAAAAGCTCCAAATGTAATTAGCTTAATCACTTTTACATGAAATAAAATTTGTGCATTGCACTTGTAAGAGACTTTCTCTTTGTTCTTATTCTTGAACAAGAATCCTAATTCTTATCAAGTTTCTAAGATATTTATGGTAAATCTCTACTTATCTTATCTAATCCATTAGGATTAGTGGTGAGTTCATGTTCTTCCTTACTCCATTTTCTATTTTTTCTTCATTCAATTTTTGGTCACTTAGTTACCAAGAGATTTTTTGGTTTTGCTTAACTTTTGTGTTGATTGTCAATCCAAGGTTCCATCAAAGTGGTATTTAGAGCTTTCAATTATCACTTAAGTCCTGGATCACACCTTAAATTGCTGGGAAACTATGGAATTTCCTAGGGTTTTGGGTGAACCATCAAGTGAAAATTCTCTAATTCTAGCTCCAATCCTTGATTGTTTTGCTTCTAGTTTGCTAGATTTTGTTCACCTAACACACATCTACCTTCTCACAGTTCAATTTTAGAAAATTCCTATCCCATGATTTGATTTTCTAGGGTTCATATAATAATATTTGTATATTTTTTCTTTATAAGTGATATGATGTTGAATAGTTGAGATTTGTGTTGTATATGTGGTTATTGGATTTTTCCTAATGCAACAGATAAAAGAACAACAATAATAAATTATAACAACTATGCAAAAACATTTATTTGAATGCAGATGAATGACAATGATGCAATCTAGTCTCTACTTTGTATACATGTGGTACCAATCTATCGCTAGAGAGTAGGCTAGTGGTAACACAACTCAATCCTTTGGTTGACATGATCTACTCTAGCATGGTATCCTCCAGTAGTACATCAGGATCTACTTAGCTTGCATGTATGCTCCAACATGTGAGATCAAACACAACCATTGTAAATTAGTTATCGAGTAGACCCCAAGAGGTCTAGTGACCTTACCAATTCGAATTCATATCCACTTCCTCACACACTTGTCTTTATTAAGTTATGCATGACATAATTTATTCTTTATCATTTCATTGTTTGCAAATTGTGCTAATAAGGACCATTCTCACCTTTCTAGACCTAAGTACCTCATTCATGACCCACAACAATAAGTGAGTACCATTTTTCCCCTTTGAACTAGGTCATTCACTTGACAAGTGCCGCCCAAGCCCATTCTCGCCATCTTTTGGCCTAGGTAACCTATCGACACTTATCATCATTAACTCATTATGAATTTATAGCTCATAATTCTCGATGTAATGCTTCTATATCAACACATACACGCATAGTATAACTTCATCATAACTCAACATACATGAATTCTTGATAATACAACTACACACACACATAGAGGTGTGCCTTCACAAAATCAACCAAATTCACAACAATTAACACAAAAATTAAACCCTAGTCCAAGGAGTTTAATCTTTCTTTCAAAGACATCCAAACAACCAAATACTACAATTAGGGTTCTAGTAGAAATCCTTCAGCCCATGACCATGAGATTAAAAGTCATGTGCTCTACCAACTAGGAGAGATAAACAAACATGACAAATTGAGGTTCTAGGGACAACTCATTTTAACCCACAATCACAAAATTAAGAGCTTTGTACTCTATCAATTGACAAAGACAAGCAACCACAAACATACAATCAAACACTCAATCAATTGATAAAGGCAGTCAAATACAAACAACCAACTAGGGTATGGGGTCAACCCCTCTACCTACAGTCATACCTACACCCTTGAGTGAGATTTCTCACTTCCCCTTACTTGAAAATTGTAAAATAAAGGCTTTGAGATGTCCTTGTAGTGCTCCTCCTCTGTCCTTTATTGTAACATCACAAGAGGGATTAGAAGAGTTTCTAATAAACTAGGAGTTGCGCTAGCACCCCTTTCTTATAACGTCAAAATGGGTCAAGCTAGATTGTTAAATATCTATTATCTAAATATTTAAATACTATTAAATATCTCTTATTTCTAAATATAATATTTTCCAAATATGAATAATATATTTTTAAATATTCCAACATCTATTATTATATTTAAAATTGTGCAAAACATTTATTAATCATAAAGATACTATAAATATCTTTTTAAATATTTAAAGTTGTTAATTATATTTAAATTCAAATATTACTCGATCTTTAAGTAATACCTATTTTCTCCAAAATACAATCTATTTAATTATTCATAAAATATAATTACTTTAAAAGATGATAAAACATAATAAGCAATTACTTAATAGGATAATTATAAATAATATAAAAATAGCACAAAAATTAGGGTGTTACAAGAGTTCTCGCGCTTAGCATGCCTCCCTAAAGTTCTTTTGGGTTCAGGATCCATACTTAGTACATACCCTTAGCACTTAGCAACAACCATCAAATTCTGTAGTTATGTTCTCTAAGTTTTTAGAGTGCTTATGAGATACTTATCATGCTTAGCAAGCACTCATCAGGTTTATGAGTTTATGATTCTGACTCAACGCCAATACATGATGTTTAACATGTATATTTTAATGACCTGTGTTCAGTGAACCTTCAACATTTTTCCTAGTTTTATTATTCGTGTTTAGTGTGATATCTCGCACTTAGTAAGTAGTTTTAGACAACATTCACTAGAAACATGATGTTTCATATTTCACCATACAAACAATATTCTAAGGACTTCAAATTGTCTAGATCACCAACATATAAGTAATAAACTCATTCTTATCATTAAAAACAATATATCAATAAAAAATCAATTCTTGTGAAATTTCATGCATTTTTCACAAAATTTCCAAGATGTAACCACATATCAAACTCAAGCAACTATTTGTTATTTTAACATGATCAACAACATTCCTAGGTGGCACACAATATGTTCTAAATACAAAAATACAAATGGATAAACTTTTCTTACTTGGAGTGATGTTCTTGCAAGAAAAGCTTCAAGAAGGGCATAAAGATTTAATAATGGTGGAGAGCTCCAATCTGAACAAAAACCAGCAACAAGAAGGAGGAGAACAACCTTGATTACTCAATTGAAACTTGTTATATAGAGAGGGTTTAGGGTGAGTCTTTAATCCAAGGATTAAGAGGAATTTAATTAACTAGAGGTTTTTAAGCTAAAAGTGGAAATGATTGGCCGAAGACATTTGCCACAAATGGGGTTGTTTTGCTTTTGAATTTTCTTTCATAAATTGTAAGATAATTAACTATAAATGATATGATAAACTTTTACCAAAAATGGAAAGTCAACTGGTAATACTGACTCATGGTATACCTTGGCTTGGTTACTTTCTCCCTCAGTGTACACTTATATCGATATATATGCATCAAACAATTCTAGTAAGAGTTTTAACTCAAAATGCTCCCTAAAAAATGTGTAAACCCTAATTATTAAGTCTTTTTATTAAATGTTGGAGATATTATAAATATCTGATAAGATATAAGATATGATAAGTAACTCTTTTCTTTTCTTTTTTAGCCATATTATCTTTAAGTAGTTTACATTTACCTATAAAATGGATATTAGAAATTGTATTATGTAATTCAATCAGTACATAATTTCTTTTACTTTCAATTTGATATTAGAGCTCCAGATCTTAGGAGTTCTGTTTCCGCTACCTCACTTTAGTAAACTGCTACCCTCTGATGAGATTCACATGTCGATGCGAAATTAGTCAAAGTCTTCTCTATCATTCCCAACTATTGGTGATAATGGAAGAAGATAAAGTTGTTATCTTAGGACCTAATGAACTTCCAAATTTGCTAGGTTCTCCTCAACTTGACGATCGTTATTATCTACAATGGACATAGTATATTTGTACTACTCTCAAAGGGTGCAAGAAGTTAAGTAATATTGAAGGAAGTGACCCACTTAAAGATGATCCAAAGTTTGAAGCGTGGGATTCTCTCATTATGACATGGCTATAGAACTCTGTAACTCCAAAAATAAGCCAGAATTATATGTTATATTCCTCTGTTCGAGAGATATGGTAGAATCTCATTGAGACATATTCAATGAAAAAGGACTCTACTGGTTGCTATGATATTGAAAGCAAGATCTTCAACTCTAGATAAGGAACCTCTCAGTAACAGAGTACTATGAGATTCTGAAGGGGTTATGGATCGAGTTGGACCAGTACCAAGGATTGAAGATGTGCAAAGCTAATTCTATTGCATACACTGGGCTTGTTGAAAGGGGGAGAATCTTTAAGTGCCTCCATGGCTTGGATTTTGAATACGATCTTATTCGAGTTCAGATTCTAGACAAGGAGAAGCTTCCCTCTCTATTTGAGGTATTTTTGTTTGTGGAGTGTAGAGACCTAATGATCAATCATGCTTGATAAAGGAAGCTCCAACACAAGATCTGCCATGGTGATAGGAAAAGGTTTCACAAAAGGATCAACAAGTTCCACAAAAGGATCAACCTTCGAAGGAAAACCCTTCACAAAGAGTAGTTATGGAGAATACTGCACATACTGCATATGACTAGAACATACCAAGGATACTTGCTACAAGATTTATGGAAAGGAGAAAGTTCTTGAAGGAATGGGTGGAAATAAAGTCCCAACTCAAATGTGGGTGAATCAAACAACCTCTGATAAGGAGAATGTAGTTGAACATCCTTCTACCTTGCAACTTGACCAAGATATTCAAGCCTTTAGTAAGGAGGAGATGGACCGCCTATGAGCCCTCCTAAACTCGACAAGTAAACCTCTTGGCTCATATAGCTTAACCATGAAAGGTAAGAGTTCCTTCAATATTTCTAGTTCAATTCCACAAAGCATCTAGATCCTTGATTATGGGGCAACAAACCATATGACCCCGTTTCCTTTATATTTTACATCATACATTAAAGTATCCAAAAAGAAACTTATTATTGTTGCTAATGGAGATCATGTTCCTATTGTTGGATCTGGTAGTGTCCAACTTAGTTCTCTTTATCCCTATACAATGTTCTTCATGTTCCTAAACTAGCTAACAACCTTATCTTTATACATAGGCTTATGCAAGATTGAAATTATGCAATAACATTTTTTCGTTCCCATTGTGTTATTCAGGAACTTACAATAGGGAGGACAATTGGAGTTTCTAAAGAGCAAGGTGGGTTATACTACTTACAACATACAAAGATGGGTAACAACACCAATAAGGTAGATTTGTCTTCTAATCAATGGGCAACCTCAAAAACTTGGACAACTTCTCAAATTTGGCTTTACCATAAACATCTTGGACATCCACTATTTAGGTTAATTAAGACAATGTTTCCACATTTATTTACAAAAGAGTCTGTTGAATTCTTTAATTGTAATGTTTGTCAATTTTCAAAACATCATCATGCAATATTTTCTCCTAGTAATAATAAAAGTCTTGTTTCATTTAACCTTATTCACTCTGATGTGTGGGGGCTAGCTAATAACTCTATATTGGGGGCTAAGTGGTTTGTATCATTTATTAATTATTGTACCCGTGTGACATGGATATTTCTCATGAAACATAAATCTGAGGTTTGTCATGTATTTATCGATTTTTTCCATCTTGTCAAAATCTAATTCAATAAATCTATTAAAAGATTACGATCAAATAATGATACCGAATTTGTAAATCTTGAGTTCTCCAAGTTTCTTAGAGATAATTATATGGTTCATGAACTGACATGTGTGAATACTCTCCAACAAAATGAAGTTGCAAAAAGGAAAAATCGTCATCTCCTTGAGGTTGCTAGAGTCTTCCTCCTCCAAATGTCTGTTCCTAATGTCTATTGGGAAGAAGTTGTCCTAACTGTCACCTATCTCATCAATAAGTTACCCACTTGTGTCTTAAACAGTATTAGTCCAATTAAACATATGTTATCCTTTTTTCCTTCTTTTCCCCTAATATTAAACTTACCAAGTCGTGTCTTTAGGTGTGTTGCCTTTGTCCACTCTCATAATCTACATCATGGGAAGTTAGATCCTAAAGCTATCAAATGTGTTTTTATTGGTTATCCATCAAATAAAAAAGGGTTTAAGTGTTATCATCCTCCGAGTCGTCTAGTCCTTGTTTCAATGGATGTTACTTTTTATGAAACAAAGTCGTTCTTTGTCAGCCCTCCACTTCAGGGGAGAGTTATCAAGAAGTCAAGCCCATCATCAAGTCATTACCTTTTCCTATTCAGGATGTTCAAGTTCAAAAAGTCACGAAATCCACTTTGGTCCTACAACATGTCTAATTGTTTGAGCCAGAGGTAAGTATTCTTGAGAACCCCATTGAGGATGTTACTGATGACATGTCTATTGCTTTCAGAAAAGGGAAACGATCATGTATCAAGTATCCTATTTCTTAACGTATGTGTACTGCCCATCTCTCTGTACAACATCAGAGTTTTATTATTGTCATTGATGCAATCAAAACACCTACATCAGTATAGAAATATTTGAAAGATGAGAATTAGGTTCAAGCCATGAAAGAAGAGATGAAGGCGTTAGAGAAAATTCAACTTGGGAGATTGTTGATAGATCCAAAGACAAAAGAGCTGTAGGTTGTAGATGGATATACACTGTGAAGTGTAAATTTAATGGGACCCTTGATTGAATAAATCAAGGTTGGTTACTAAAGGATATACACAGACTCATAAAATATATTATGAGAAAACATTTGCCCCTGTAGTAAAGATGAACACTGTAAGAATTATACTTTACTTGGTCGTACACTTTGGCTAGAACTTGCAACAGTTTGATGTTAAAAATATCTTCCTTCATGGAGACCTAGAAGAAGAAATCTACATGGAGAATCCCCTGGGATTCTATTCTCATATTGAAAAGAATAAGGTATGTAGACTCAGAAAGGCATTGTATGGAATTAAACAGTCTCCCCGAGCATGGTTTGAAAGATTTGCTCAAGTCATGATATCCCTATAATATAGGCAGAGTCAAGATGATCATACTCTCTTTATAAAACATTCTCCTTATGGTAAACTCACACTTCTCTTAGTCTTTGTAGATGATATGATTGTTATAGGTGATGATGAGATTGAAAAACTAACTCTGAAAGAAAAGCTAGCAACACAATTTGAAATGAAGGAGTTAGAAAAGCTGAAATACTTCCTTAGGATAGAGGTTGCAAATTCCAAACAAGGTATCTTTATTTCCTAAAGGAAGTATATACTTGATCTTCTTAAAGAAACAGGAAAATTGGGATGTAAGACCTTAAGGGTACCTATTGAGCAAAACCATAGGATTGAGTGTAAAGAAAGTCCAACTATAGAGAAGTCTCAATATCATAGATTGGTGGGGAAGTTGATCTACTTATCCCATACTAGGCCAAATATTGTCTATGTTGTTAGCGTGGTCAGCCAATTTATGCATAATCCCAAGGAAAGGTACTTTTAGGCAGTTGAAAGGATCCTCCAATATTTGAAGGCAAGTCTAAGAAAATGACTGTTGTTCAAAAAAGAAGGTACATTGTCTATGGAAATATATACAAATGCAGACTATGCAGAATTAATTGTGGATAGAAGATTCACTTCCAAATATTGTATGTTTTTGGGAGGAAATCTAGTAACTTCGAGGAGCAAAAAGCAAAATATGATTTGTCAATCTAATGCAGAAGTAGAATTTTGAGCCATGGCACACGGTATATGTGAAGGATTGTGGATGAAGATTATTCTTGATGACCTCAAAGTAAAATATAAAGGACCTATAAAGTTGTTTTGTGACAACAACTCAGCTATTATTATTATCTATAATCCAGTCCAATACGACAGGACAAAACATATAGAGATTCACAGACACTTCATTAAAGAGAAGTTGGATAGTGAACTTATAGTCACAACACATGTTCCTACAAGGCTCCAAGTGGTAGATGTTTTGACCAAAGAGCTCCCTACAACTAGATTTCAAGAACTCAATGGCAAGTTGGAAATGATTGATATTCATTTACCAACTTGAGAGAGAGTGCTAGAGATATTATAAATATCTGATAAGATATGATAGGTAACTCATTAAGAGGTTACAAGCATCTAAATATCTCATTAGATTAAGAGGTTACAAATATCTAAATATCTCATTAGGACATCATGAATATCTACAATGTTTTTCTTCTTTTTTTTTGTTAGCTATATTATCTTTAAGTAGTTCACCTTTACCTTATAAAAGAGAGATTAGAAATTTTATTGTGCAATTCAATTAATACACAGTTTCTTTTACTTTCAATTAATTTAAATTCAATTCCTCTTCCAATCACCTAATCACTTAATTACATAAGAAAAAAAACACAATGTTACACTAGTGACATTGAAAATTGTCCTTGTAGCCTTACCTACATACAACCTTCTAGTCTTAGTCACATACAACCTTCTAGTCTTAGCCACATACAACCTCCTGGTTCTTATCAATCATTGTTATTCTCATATTTTATTGTGTATTGTTCACAAAGAAAACATAGAAGGAATGTGAAATGTGAGAAGGGAAAAGAGTATGATTGACGAGGAAGAGGGAAGAAGGGGGTGCACAACTAGAAAGGGAAGGGACGGGTGCAAGAGGAAGAGGGTGTTTGGTAAAGGGGTGAATTTTTTTAAAAGAGAAAGGTAGGGAAAATGGTGGAAGTAGCCTTTTCTTTTTTAAATTAAAAAAAATAGTGAACTTATATAAAAAGGGGATAAAAATAACATTCCCCTTACTTGTCCCCATGTGTGCTCCATCATAGTTTATTAGGCCCAAAACTAGAAATGTATCCAAGTCCAATATGAATAAACTATGTTAGTAGAGCTAAGTATATAGGTTGAGGCTTGCAAACCATCCGTTGAACCTGAAATTTGTTTGGTCCTAAAATATGTGGCTCACTTAATATGCTAGCATTTTCAACTTGGTCCATTTAGCCCATAGTTTATATGGGTTTATCCACAAATTTGTAGGCCTATTCACAAACTTTTATTAAATATATATATTTAAAATATATTTACTTCGTAAGATTTTTAATTTTATATTTGATTGGTGTTTGGTTAATCAATTTTAAAATGTTTGATACTTGGATTAATAATTATGTTTTATTTTAAAATTTTGTTTTTATTTTTATTTTTATTTTTTACATATTTATTTATTTGACTTTGAGAAGCTATGTATCATCCCTTCACTAATTAAAATGAAAAAACAAAAAGGTTCATGAGCTTATTAGTGTATTTATGATTTTTGGCTTAGTTTGTAATGTAAATATAATTTTTTTATACCTCTTTTTTGAAAAATGTAATTTTTTCTTCTAAAAAATCAAGTTAAACTTTAAAATTAAATATTATTTTTTTCATTTTTTTAATGAACCGTGGATTGGCTCATTAGCCCATAAGCTATGTAGTGCAGGTGCATATATGTATATAAAATTTAGGCCATTCAACTTGCAATTTGGGC
Organism: Mucuna pruriens; assembly: GCA_025330945.1. Lineage (NCBI taxonomy): Eukaryota > Viridiplantae > Streptophyta > Magnoliopsida > Fabales > Fabaceae > Mucuna > Mucuna pruriens. The sequence goes on along the minus strand of JAENHJ010000173.1, from coordinate 1,370,716 downwards.
TGATCTGTCCCATTTAAATTGAGGACTTGTCTTAAATGGAAAATTTGGCCTGTATACCCGAAACCAAAATCAAAACGGGCCCACTTTAATCCAACAGTATAATATTGACATTTCCTATGATCATTTTCAAAATCCACATAGTTAACCATAATATCAACATTACTGGGGAAAACCATTTAGACCTATTAAACACTTATTAGACTTAAAAAAAAAACATTATCATTGACACAATGTATATACGGTTTATGGAATCTACCATTGAAGGCATGTTAGGGGATAAAAGAATGCAATCAAAATCATGACCACGTGTTATCTTCACATTTACTCTTATAATCTCATGTTTAAATATAACCAACCCCGTTCTTTTATCACAATTATATATGCTCGTAATTACCATAAACAAAATTTAGTTTTACGTAAACAAAAGGTTTCAAACATTTAATTACTGTAAAAAATTTATCATTACATAAACAAGAATTTCGTTTCTAGTTTTGAAACCTGAGGCCTGTGAGCGTTGAACTTAGAAATGATTCAAGCTACAATCACCATTTATTTTTTGTGGCTCAATCACCATATATGAGTAGACGCCCACGTGTATTGGTCTATTGGAGAAGACGTGTAGTAGAAGTTACAAAGTTTTCATTACATAAAAAACTTTTCATTATTGTAAACAAAAATGAAAAAATCTTATCATTAATAAACGGCATAGTAATAGTGTCCCCCAATAAAAAATTATAATCTTATAATCTACTAAAAAATATTTTTGTTCCCTTAAAATATTTTATTTTATTTTATTTTAGTGCAATAGTACTAGTATCAATAGTCTATCTAATAGAATTATTGTTTGTTTGTAATTTGGGATGAAAATTAGTCCATGCAGCCTTTTGATAAGTAGATTATAGATTTATTTGACCTTTTCTTTTTATTACAATAGCTTATGAGCAAATTATTTAAGCATGAATTTGAATATCTTGTTCACATAAAATTTGAGCTAATTACTTATAATTCTCGAGTTGTGAAAATTTTAATCAAGAACTTGATGCACGGCGAAAGGTGCGCAATCAACTTTTCCTGGAAGTCCCAACACCATCTCAACGACCATTTCAGCAGTCCCCAAAGCCTGGAAATGTCTCCAAAATTAGAAGACTTGGCTAAATGTTTATTCAGATTTCAGAGTGAATGCTAACTACCACCTTAGTGTAAATAGACAATGTTATGTTATAATATTATTTCTTTTAGGCTTAAATATGCCTTTTATCCCTCAAATTTAAGTTAATTTTGATTTTTGTCCTCTAAGTCCCTACATTTTGGAAATAGTTGATTTTAACCCTTCGTTTTACGTAACAAACAAAGTACAAGTCATCATTTAAGGGTGTATAGTAAAAAATTGAAGAATATTGTTTTAACCCTAATGTTTTCCTTCCAATGTTCTTCCATTTTCAATTATACATGTAACAAATGATGACTTGTACTTTGTCATGTAAGACGAATGAATAAAAACTATTTTCAAATTGTAGGAACTGAAAAAAGATTTCAAATTTAGGAAACAAAAAATGAAATTGACCCAAATTTAAATGATCAAAAACATATGTAAGCCTTTTTTTATGATGAAAAATTATTAGTTATCTGAGAAGTGAGAACTCACCATTGAAAGCCCAGTTCCTTCATGTCCAGCTGCAAGGTACACATTTGATAAGCCAGGCACAGGCCCAATCACTGGCTTTCCATCAGGCACTGACAGAGTAAACATTGTGCAAGTCAAATATAATATGTTAAGTAATAGATTTTGGAAATGTAAATAAAATATAAATAGTTAAGCTTCCTAAGATAGCAAAGAGATGTTGTGACTCACTGTAAGGCCTTAAACCTATTCTGACTTTTCTACTTGCACTTAGATCTGAAATGGAAAGCGTTTTCAATTTGGGAAAGAATTCTCCAGCTCGCTTCCATATGTAACTGACAACAGACTCGTCCAAATCGGTGTTGAAACCAACAAATTCACGGCTACTCCCTTCATAGTGGATAAGATTTTGGTTTTTCACCACAAGCTAAAAAATGTTAAAACTCAAACAAAATAGAAGCATTTGCATCAACGGAAAAATTTGATCTATCAAGGAAATGAAAATAGTTATGTTCAGCCAAAAGCTAAGACTTCAACCCAAATGCACATCTGAACAATCTAATAATGCTAATACATTCCCCCTGCACCTTCCCACATACAAAAAAAGAAGCAAAGATAACAATATATACCATCATGTATACGCAAATTAAACCATCAGCAGTTAGATTAATTATTTAATTTTGTGAATTAACATTAATCAATTATTAAAAATTATTCTTTAATTATCAATATATTAATTATGGACAATAGTTATTATTATGGTATTGAACTAATTGATGAACATGGCATTGCGCTTTGTTTTATGAGTAACCTGTGATGGGTTGAGTCATTCAGTATTAGTAGTTTGTTGGCACTGAAGAGGTCAGTTCTCTCACAAAATCTCTCTCTTCCTTGAAGAACTAGTTTGTTACTTTGTTTTATTATGCATTCTTGATTTATCTCTATTACATAATGATGATTTATATGTTGTAATTTGTCTCTATATATGATATGATTATGAGTTTTGGACATTCTAAAATTGCTTTAAATCAATCGTGAGCATCCAAGGAAAACAAGTCATTGAATAATTGCCACCACACACACTTGTTTGATAGGAAATCCTTTCAAAGATAAAAGATTATTCAATATAAATAATAGCCAGAACTTATAAGCAACATATGCAATTATCTGACATATAGATTAGCTTCCCCATTGCAGATATTATTTACATGGGTCATGGAAAAGACGCTTACCAAGAAGAAGATTCCCTGCTGCATCTATACTTGCTACCATTGAAACAGACAAGTTACTTTCATGATAGGATGATTCTAAACCAGCAATTGTTGGATGGTTGAGATAATCTGCCTCCATCAAGCCATGATTCAATAGAAGGTCATTGAAATTTTGAAGGACAAGTAGGTGACCCTTCACACCAAACAGAAGAACTTATAAAAGGAATATGAATGAATCAAATCACAAAATAACCTGATCAGCTTAAATCATTCGATGCATTTTAAAGGAATTTACTAAAGATGTGACTTTGTTATGTTTGCATGAGCATGTGGTCAATAATAAATAACTAGCTTTCTTGTTCCTCCCCAAACAGGATGATCCCATATCAAGAAGCCAAGTAAGGAAGGAAATTCACCACACACCAAAAAAAGAGTCAAAAGAAACATATTGCATCCAAACATGACCTATTCATACTAAAACACACTCAGCTTTAAAGAAAACACTATAATCATACAAAAATCTTGCCTGATGACATCTCAGTCAAATACCGAGCAAAATATCCAAAGGTGGAAGAGACACAAGACAAGTGAAACGGAGTTGTCACAAAGAAGAAAGATGCAATAGTTCATTTCAAAGAATGTTGGAACATTCCATTATCTCAACACAACAGAGAAAAGACAGACTGAAGAAGCACCTAGATCATTTGAGTAAAACTTAGTCTCGATAAAGAGAGTTTCTGAGTTCTATTATAATTTTAGTATCTACCATTTTCAAATTTTAGATAATCACAATCTTTGTCGATTCACATCAATAAAATGTGAATTAGTTTTGAATCAAACTACTGCTCAATTTCAAACTATCTTGTTTTTGGACGGACTTGTGTATTTGATGCCATCGTATGCCATTTTAAACTAGTTTAGAAATTGCCAGACAACCCGATGCTGTCTATTAATCAAAATTGAATTGTGAATGACTTTGATGTGTTTGTCTGCATGCATGAGAATGAAGAAGTGGAAATGAGGTGCTGTATATGTGTGAGAGAGATTTTCCTGATAAGAACCCACAATATGGTCACATCTCTGATGTAACTAGTTACGACAGATGGAACATTAAGTCAGCCTTGTGGAGCCCTTGATCACTTGGGTTCACCAGGAATTTCATGCAAAGAACCTGTTTGTATGGTTAATGCTTGAGTGTAATGTCCAAATATGTTCTTCCATGGGTAATTCTTCATTTCTAAGAGTATAGGACTCACCAAACTTAGGGCATAAAATGATATAAATTGCCTATCTCTAATAGCCATGCCTGCCAAAAGTTTCACAATGAATCTAAAACACACCCTATGCGAAGTGGTGACCCTAAATCTACTTGAAAATACTTGGTCAATGCATCCTGCTAGTTTGCTACAATACAAGTGTTATTGCATTGGTAGTACTTGTTCTACATTCTTCACCTGCATGATCATCAAGCAGTTGCATACACACTCGTCCTTACTGCTTGCTGATTATCGGATTGCCTAAGTGCCTCACCTGAGGTCCTGCCATTACATTGAGTTATATGCATGCATGAAAAATAAGTAGTCTTTGCATATGTATGCAGGGGGTATAATGTTCCTATGGAAAATTTTAACTGTTAGGCCATCATCATCATCATGTGCAACAAAGTGTGGTTTATTAGCATTGTTGCCCCAAGATGACAAAGGATGGCTGATAATTTGATGGCCACAAAGAAAACCAACTTCAAGGTATTAACTAGCATTATGTTTATTGTGGTAGCATGTAAATATCATACACAATTTATATCATTTTTATATCCTAAGTTTGGCTGGTTTGATATCCATATTAAAAAGAGAATTACCTATCACACTTGTTTTATACTTATGCATAAAGCATCACAAAAGGTGGCAATTTTTACATAGGAAACATCAATGTAAACATGTGGCTTGCCTTTATGTAGCAACACATCACTTTAGAGTGAACTACTTCATCTCCATTCTCTTATATATTCCTATGGCATGTGAATCACCTTGGTCATATAGTTAATTTTCCAGGCATGCACATATTAAGGACCTTCAAACAACAATTTCCAGATGGCTCTCCCTTTCTCCTTCCTCACCTTCTCCCACTAGACTAGACCCACCAACTCATTTCTTGCCCAGATATAGCTTTGCACTTCTAAAGGATCACAGAAACAAGAAGCCATAAAAACTGGTATTGTAATTAACAAAACATGCTCAAAATATACAGGCTGTTGCTAATTGATTGCAAAAACAGTGAATGAATTCCTAGATATGCAATATTAGGTCAGTTCAAGGATTTTCAAGCTGTATATAAACACACCTTTCTGGGCCTTACTGGAACATGTAATTCCACTCCCCAATTTCTGAACAACTCCTGTATCAAACAACCAGTCCAACATCCAGCTGCAACTATAACTGCTTTCTTGCTGTATATTGTGTTCTTGGAAGTCTGAACAGCTTTGACCTCCCCATTACTATCTGACCTGAGCACAAAATGAAACAAAGCATGTAATCAACAAAATCCATTTCCCTACCATTTCTTTCAGTGCCAGTCAGTGCAACAGAAAGGGGGAAAAAATATTAAACCTGATGAAACATTTCACTGGGTCATTATAAAATTCTGTATATCTTCCTTTTGATGCAAAATTCCTGTTAGTCTACACAACAACAACAAATTTGTAACTGTAAGTCTGAAGTCATATAGCAGCACCGTGGCAAGTCTTTAGTTGAAAGAAAACGTAAACATTGATAATTATTTACAAGTTGCACATAAAATATATCCAAAGAAAAATGTAAAGATTTATAATTATTTACAAGTTGCAAGTAAAAGATATGCAAAGAAAAATGTGAACCAAGAATACAGAACCTCTTCAATATAGGCAACAGTACGATGGGCATCCAATTGGCAGTCATCTGGTAGAAATGCAGCTGCACTATCTTTGTCCACCAAGAGATTGGGTTCCTCTTTAATCAAATCACTGCTACACAAGTACTCTGCTTTCAACCCAGCCTCACAAAGTTGTTTCACCCTCCCTTTCAGCATGTCTGACTCTGCATCAGTTCTACCAATTAATAGGCTTCCTGTAGATCAAAAGATGTCACATAAAAGTTCTGATCACTGGGAAAAAGAGGCCTAAAACTTTCATGACTATAAATATCAATGCCTCCTGCATATTACTACACATGACACTTGTTGAAGACTGAAAAGTTCAGCAAACACACCTTAGCTGCTGCAGGATAACCCATATCAACCAATTAGCATCTCAGATTCACAATGATATGAGACATATATATATATAACAAGACTTATATTATTGGTAGAATGAATTCTATTTCATCTTTATCCTTCAATCACAGAAATACACATGCAGACCAGCATTTTAGTGTTTCTCCTTCCATCTGCTGTTTTCTGACGTCAAAAAAGTGCTTTCAGAAAAAATGTTAAGATTTGTAGGCAGACAATCTTCTGGATTGAAGAAGGAATGACCTTGAACATGTTCCCAGCATACATTTCATAAAAAGCATGATGCCATGCATGCATGCTATCAAACAAAAATAAGACAACTAAAGCACTTCCTACAAAACTAAAAGTGTAAACCCTCAATTTAGTCTTTCAAGTATTACCCTTTCTCTTAAATAATCCTTAAAGTAATGAAATTATATAAGTAGTCCCTAAAGTATTGAAAATCCATGAGTTTAGTCTCTATGTTAATATATTTTCCTGAAAGATTTTTCAATACTTGAGAGACAATATAGCATAATTTCAAATATAGATTACTTATATAATTTCATTACTATAAGGACTACTTAGGAGAGAGTAATACTTTAAGGACCAAATTGATAGTTTGTAGGGTGGTTCTACATACTGTGGTTAAGATGGAAATTCATAATTACAACACAACCAGAAACTTCATTTCAATCAGCCAACTCCTATAATGCAACATCTACACCAATGCCTCACAATTAAAGATGCAAATTTACATGCAGCTTCAAGTTCTGAGACACATTGGCACGACTGTCTTCCAAATTGCAGTGCAAACAAAGAGAAATCTGTAGAAAGATACAGCCACTATACCAGATTGTTTCCAACCCAACTCCTGCGTAGGATCCAAGCCTTGGTCTTGCAGGCTCAGTGCCAGCGTCTTCCAAAGTTGATGGCTCCTCCACGCAAGATCCCACGTAGCACTCCCAGGAGTTTTGTTTATCATCCAGAGATGCCCCTGCCCTACAAACAACCACCTCAAATTCCAAAACAGAGGGAAGAAGAGATCCCACAGTTAATCAAAATTCAGCATAAAACTGTGTTTTCTAATTCTGCAATATTCCAAAACCCGTTCCCGACGAGTGGCACGTGGCAAAATGGGGGTATAGTGATACCTGCGCCAGTGGCACCGGAACAAGGGACAGCCTTATCGACTATGGCGACAGAGAGGTCGGAAGAAATGAGGAAGTGGCGAGCGATGGTTAAGCCAATGACGCCAGCGCCTACTACGACAACGTCGTACGCTCGAGATGAAGAACAAGAAACAGAGAACCGACCCCTACTGGCCGGGTGAGTGGAAGAGAGGGTGATGTTGTGGCTGTGAAGAAGGGTTGGGTTGGAGAGGAATGTAGAGTGTGAAGCCATCGTGGTTTTAGTGTGTTGCTTATCTGCTACTTCTGCTGCTGCTGCCGCTGCTCTTCATAGAACTTGTTTTTGGTTTGGGGCTTTCGTTTGCTTGATGCTTCCACCCAAGTTTTCAACAACTTGGTTGGTCGCAATGTTTTTGGCGATAGGAATTGGGTTATTTTTTTATTGAAAAAAGATGGCTCGGTCTGCCGTGCACATGGCTGTGCCGTCTCTGGTTCCACCGGGTTTTCTCGTTTCTTTCGGGAACCTGATTTGGCTAAGTAATAATAAGCACGGTTAATTTTTTTTTTGGTAACAATTTTTAGGTTTTAGTTTTTATATTTGAAATTAGTCGTTTTAGTATAGCACATTTAGTCTTTACCCTGAATTTGACGTGTCTTTTGGAAGGAGCAACATGAAGTTCATAATTTTAAATGTATTGAAATACTTTCAAATAAAAAATAAAAAGAGAATGGTACAAGGTAGATTTAGTAATAAAATTATGATTGAATAAATAAATATATCATGATTATAAAACATTAAATATAGATTTAATAAGGACATTATGATAATAATTGAAGGAGCATTTGAATTTAAGTAGGTGTTGTTACCATGTTGATGTGATGTTGATATATTTGTGTTATTTAATCTATATACATGTATTATTTTTTTATGTTTTTATGTTTTGATCTCTAATATTATAACATTATTTTTATATATGTGATTAATTAAACGATTAAGGATAATTATAAGTTAAATTTAACTTTAAGAAAAGACTTAATAATAAGCTTTTGTGTTTCAATAAAAGTTTCAAAATAAATCAAAATTGTTTGATTTGCATGTTTATTGATGGAAGGATATGCATTAAGAAAAAAAGTAATTGAACTAAGAAACATAGTGAACTAGTACTCTAATGTCATTGACACGTTTCCAATATAGTTTACAACATCTTGATTTTTATTGGTATTATTATCATTGTTTTGTAATTATCATGTTTAAATAGATGGGTGATTGGATTTTATTTTGTTCACCAACTAAATAAAGTATATTTTTTTAGAAAATATGTTTTTGGGTTGAAAATGAGGTTTTTATAAGTGAAGATCGAAGAAAGAGGCCTATAAATCTTGTCTTAGCATGAGATAGTTGAGAGGACCTGAGTAGTTAGTTAGGTCATTCGGGTGAAAATCTGATACAACCTCCTTACAAGTTATAATCATTTTTATCCAAAGTTGGTCTAAATTGTTGTGCCACTTTTGTAGAGGTAAGAAATTGAGGGGGACACTCAAAGAAAGCGACGGAGGAGCTAGAAAAGATATTATGAAGAATGTGATATCAGAGGTTTTCTAGGTAAAGCAAAGTAAGATTATCTCACTATGAGTTACTCTTACACAAGTATGAGTAAAGAGGTTGTTCCTAGAACCCATGTGATGTATATTTGATGATAACTAGAGGGGAGATCAAACTTTCCAAACCAGTAATGAATTAATTATGTTTTTTTTTGTGAAATTGTCTTGTAATTTTTTGCTAATAAGTAGAATTGTGTGGTTGTTCTTGAATTAGGTTTTGTTTTGATTTTGAATTGTGAAAATTTGGGATTATATGAAGTTGATTAGCTAATTGTGAATTTGTGTTGAATTATACGTGTTTTGCGTATGGGGATTCATAGGAATTAAGATAACATAAAACGTCCCTAAGTTTTTCCCTAAAGTGCAAGGTTTTTGTGTGAAATCGCGCAATCATAACCTACCACTCACCACTTTCTTAAGCAAGACCCTAGGCTCATCGAGCAAGGACATAATGTAAAGAGGAATTTCTCCTTTATGCCTCTATTCATCGAGCAAATGTGAGACTCACTAGATGAATGTGAGTGCAAAGCTCTTTATGGCTCCACTCACTAAGCAAGTGTGGGATTCGCTAGGAAAGAGTGAGAGAGCTAGAGAGCATTAACTCTTTGTGGCTCTACTCGCTAAGAGAGAATGAGAGATCCAAAAAGTAGTAGCTCTTTGTAGCTCTACTCATTGAGTGAGTGTGAGACTCACTAACGAGAGTAATAGAGCGAGAGAGTAGTAGCTATCTATGACTCTTCTTATTGAGCAAGTGTGAGACTTGAGCGAGGGAGCGAGAGAGTAGTAACTTTATGTGACTCTACTTGTTGAGCGAGTGTGAGACGTGCTAAGCAAGAGTGAGGGAGTCAAATAGTAGTAACTCTTTGTAGCTTTACTTGTTGGGTGAGTGTGAGACTTGTTGAGAGAGAGTGTGAAGCCAAAGGATAATAATTTTTGGTGACTTTGTTAGTTGAGCAAATTTGAGATTCATTAAACGATCCTAAAAACCTAAATTTCATGTAGTCTTTTTCGTTGGGCAAGCACAAGTTAGGTCAATATGGTTACTTTCGCTAGGCAAACACAAGGTTAATTGAAGGGATACTAGTGCAATATTTTCTATAGTCCTCGACCATTGAGAAAATGTCTAAACTCGTTGAGTGAATGTCTACACTTGCTAAGTGAATGTATAGACTCATTGAGCAAATGTCTGAACTCGTAGAGCAAATCCACCAGGTTTCCAACCTCTTGGGAAGATGTGAATGGAGTAAATTGGGGTCCTTTAAATGAAATCATTTTTCCTATTATTTCTCTTCCCTTTGAGCTCTTAGACTTTTCTACTTCTATAATTCTTGTATTCCTTTGTATTTTGAGACTAAAATTTCATATTACTCAAAAACATTGAATTTACTACATCTTTTTTTATCTACATTTAAATCTTTAGGCTTAACACACTTATAAGAAAAGAGCTAGAAAGATAAAATCAATAAAATTTCTCTCATAAGATAAATTACATGAAAGAACTTCTAAAAATAATTAAAATATATAAATTAATTTTAACTTTAAAAAAATTAATTTATTTCACCTTATATTCTTCTATAAATACTTAAGAAATTTGTCCATGCTAGATCTATATCATTTTTGCTTTTTACGTGTCTTTCCCATGCCTAGCAATAGCACAAACAAGCATGATTATTTTTTTAATTAAAAAATGACATGTCTAGTTGTCAATGATTCTGGGTTGACTGAAATTGATCGACCTAAGTGAAAATATGTATCTAATACAATTGTGGACTTAAAAGAAGTGAAATATACAAGTAGAAATGTCTGTTCATGACTTTCTTTATCTTCTCGTTTGCCCATAATATTCTTCTCTCTTCATGACGCCACATTACACATACATTACCTTATACATCCATCGATCACATTTTATATCCCACGAGATTAATTGCAAGCTTGATACGTTATTGAGCATCTTGGTCAATGACAAGTTTAGCATCACAAGAAAAAAATCCTGTTCCTTGCAATCAATGAATGATAGAACTAAAATTTCAATAATAGGTTCATGGCAACATTAAAGATCATCCAAGTGAATTACATTGTCATTGTACCAATGAATCTCAGAAGATTTTCTCTCACAATTACTCTCTATATCACAGCAAGAACTTTCCAAAGCTCTTTCTAATGACTCTGCAAGATCCATCTCCCACAAACCTAGCCTACATATTGTGTTGTAGGTCTCATAACCGGTTATCCTCAGGCCATCTGACAGTAGCTCCTTTAAGTCTCCACTTATTTCTTCACTATTCATTATGTCTAGGAATTCTTTTGATACCCCGGGTTGCCAGAAAACAACAATGGCACAACTCTTATCAACCAATTTAACATCAAACTCTCCTGAAAAGATATCATGGGAAGAACGAAGTGCGCTCTTCAGCATGCCAGCTGTCATACCAAATTTGAATCCCCACAAGAAAACCAAATGTTCGCAACTGACTTTTCTTGTGTTATTGGTCCACACGCCGACATCCCCATTAAATGAATCTTGGTTAGGAGCTAAGCATGGATGGAATACATTGGTGACGTCTTCAAGCTCGGGGGCCAAATGTTTATTGTCAGATTCAGTAACATTTGGGGAAATTTTCAATATAGAGCAGAGCTTCATAAATAAATAGCATAGCCTTAATGCATTAACTCCATGAACCTTTCCTTCTTTTACTGTAGCTGTATAAACCAACAAATAAAAAAAGAAAATAACTCATTACCAGTCATGAAAATAAAACTAACCTTTTCCGTTTTCATTTCTTTAAAGTAATTCTTGAAGGAATAAAAACAAAACTCATCATGTCTCTAAATATTGACAAGCTAAGCATACTAGTTGTAAAGGACTGGTCATGAGGCTTTGCACAAAATTAACAAGACAAAATAGATGAAACCATCTAATAAGCATGATTTTGAATTTTTCATGAGTAAAAGGTTGTGGACATCAAGTAGTGACTAACCTTGGTCAGGAATTTCCAAATCAACAGGTGCAAAGAAATGACTATTCAAGTAGGATATAGCATTCGGAATGTTGGTCAATTTTCTCATGGTTCCATGTTTCTTCATCAAATAATTTATGTCAAGTACCTTGGGAAAAACCATGCACATGGAGCTCACAAATTCATCTACCTCAGGTGGAAGTGGTGCAATGAATTTTGAATGAATTAGTGTACAATCTGCACAAGTCAATGAAAAGTTAATACAACGAAGAAAATAGATCAGATCAGTACTAGAACTAAGTTGAGAAATTTCCATTTAAGAGATACACCATTAAGGCAATTGTGGGAGATAACAGGTTTCTGTGAAGCAGAAATCAAATCGATCACCTCTCGAAATCCACGAATTTTCTTGCTCTCCTCCTCTTCCAAATTACGAAGCTCTCTCTGCAGTGTAAAACCGTAATTATTTCCAAAGAAAAAAGTCAGGAGGAACGAGCAAAAAAGAGAAGAAATTTCTCACTACCTCCAAAAAATCCTTATCTTCTTTTGAATTTGCCAAAACAATTCGTACTGCATGAATGGTCCCATTCTTAGTAGGGATTGGCAAAGGAAGAAGATCATCTGAGTAGTCTACCAACATCTACAATCAGACAATCAAAAACAAAAAGAAAAAAAGGAAAATGATTCGTTTAAGTCATATACCAATAGTGAGGTGATCAAGGTTGTATCATTCAAATTAGAACAATTAAAATTTCATTAGTTCATTATACCTCCCGAATAAGCTGCACTTGGCGTTCACTGCAAACATCTATAGTCATGCAAGGTCTTGATCTGAACTGTTCACTTCCCAGGACAATATTCCTAAGGGAGTTGATAAGTTCTTCTGCACAAAATGAGAGTTAAAGAATAAAAGAAAGACCCAAGAAAAACCTTAAAGTACAAAAGAATCTGCTAAGATTTTCTTACCATCTTTGCTTGTGTTTGTGCCAGAGCTTTTACATGACTTTCTCCAATGTTTAATCCGTGATTTAATCCTCTCAACAAAAACTGTATCAGCAACAGTAGAGGGTGAAGAAGATTGCATCACATGAAGAGAAGGGAGACCAGTCCCAAGACGATTTCTAGCTACTGACTCTTGCGCTCTAGATAGATATGATATGCCTGTCATACAAATCAAAATCAGTGATATATCACTAAAAAGGGCAACCTAGTGAATGAGGCACCCTCTAATGCCAAAGGAGGTCCTAGGATGGTAAATGTACTCAATCTTAACCCCACAAGAGGATTTGAAGCCATAAGCTCTAAGCTACAAGCCTACAAGGCAGCAACTTTACTGTTGCTGCCAAGGCTCACCCTTGGTCATAGGACAAGAGGATATCAAAATAAGGGATCCAGACTCCCTACAGTCAGAAAATTGATTTGACATGTTCGTGCAATCAGTCAATTGAAACCGTTGGATGAAAATGGGACAACTCAAATTTTATCTCGTTAAATCAAACTTCAATTACACATCTGGTATTTGAACTGTTCAATCTCTATCAAACAGTACCGATTCATAAGCATGACTACGTGAATGTGTGAATGCATGGAATCCAGATCCCAAAATAAGCAACAGAACCAAAAGTCCAATTTACATGTCATAGCATAAGCTTCCTTTCTATATTCACAAATTTAACAGAGCACTTAAACTTTGTACACATTTTGGTATGCAATTGAAGGGACCATCTCTTCAAGTGACTAACAATCACCAAAACCTTATTTAGTATTCAAGGCAGAAAAAAATCGTTACTTTTCTCCATTTCAAGAGTATTTCCAACTTCCAAATATGCACCTATTTTACAAACACTTATAGGAGAAGGAAAAATGAAATAGTTTCTCCATAAGTTTAAATTAGTCTATGCATAAACTATTTGTAGAAACTCTTTCACATTAGTTTCTCCAAAAAACTAAATTTTAATTATGCATAAAATAATTTTAGTTCACAAAGAAGCTTATTTCATTTTTTTCTTCTTAGTTTTTTTCTTGTATTTATGGAGATGTTTACCCAAACAAGGTTTACTGACTCACCTTGTCCAAACACTTGTACCAGAAAAATGAAAAAAAAGAAAGAAAATTCCAATTTCGTTTTAGTTGCCTCACATAAGCAACTTAAGAAGCATGGATATTGACATGGAACAGAACACGGTCCCCATACAAACACAACTGCACATGCAAATTAGTAGTGATAAACAATTATTTTAAAACCATTCAAGTAAACGCGATTGAATTTACCCGCAACTAGAACAACATTTCGCAGATCCAATAAGAGCCCAAAAAAGAGAACAAAAACACACGAAAAGCAACAAAAAACCTCACCATTATAAACGCAATCATTGAAATCAAAACCCTGGCGAGCCATGGACGCGAGAAGCGACGTCTGGCACGAAAAGCTATAAGCAGGCATCCCCATCTTCAACTCATCTCTCGGAAACAACACGAAATTATAACTGCGCACCAACATATTTTTTTTTAAATACTTTTAAAAAAGAGTAATCTAGCATTTTCCAAAAATGAAATAAAAATTAAAAAAAAAAGAAGAGAAAAGTAAGTGTTGAGAGAGGCACTGACGGGTGGGCAATGAGGTGGTTGGAATGGGTGACGGATAAGGGGCAGACGGAGAAGTGGAGGAGCTGGAAGCGTTGGGCGGCGCGGCGGGCTTTGGAGTAGGCAGTCTGGACGGTGTCGAAGGGGAGAGGGCGGAGCCACGAAGGCGGCGAGGGAGAGCCCGTCTTCCCCGTGGATATGGCCACGAAGTCGGAGGTGGAGATGTGCGTCTTTATCTCTTCCAGGGCTTCTTGGAAGTTGGAGGTTGTCACCTGTTTCACCCTCCATTTCGAGGACGTGCAGAGGGAACGACTCCGCAGCTGAAACGCTGAAGCCATCACAACCGCGTTTCTGCTTCGGGTTTTTACTTTTAGCTACGCATAACACCTTCACGAGTTGGGCGGGTCGGATCCTAAGCAAATATTTTTGTTAATAGTATTATAATTTTTACTAAAAAATACTTTATATTTATAATAATATAAGTTCATTTCTTCTTTTTTATTTTTTATACAGAATTTCAATTCTTCTCAGGGTCACCATTTTTCAAGGATTTTATCTATACCCATCACCTTCAAGGTTTGTCTTACAATTGTATATGTGGACATTCACATAACAATAATAATAATAAAATAAATGTAAAGAAATCATCCCAAGATATCCACTCAAATATTCTTACCCCTCCTTTCTTTCAAACTCTCTTATCAGTCTTTACTTCAGGTAACAAAATTGTCGCCATATATATATATATATAAAAGGTAAGAAATCAAATAATATTAATATAATTTTTATCAATTTATTACATCATCTAATAGTTTTATATAAAATATAAATTTTATCCATTTAATTGTTAAATTAAAAATTTTCTTTACATAAGTTATATATACACATTTTTATATTAATATAAAATTATTTGATATTTCTTTCATATTCATCAAAATTAATAAAATATATATATTTCAAAATTATTAAAATATAAATAATTTGATTATATTTTTATTATTATTTAATTTTAATAAAATTTGATACAAACATAAAATTATGATTAAACAGCTGAATAAATAAAAATTTCATTTTATATAAAGTTATAATGTAATAGGATCGTTATATATAATTTAAAGTATATACATATGTATGTTAGCATTTACTTTATATAGGAAATTTGACATTCTCTATATAGAAGAAATACTAACCTACATTCTCTATATAGAAGAAATACTAACCTGTATTTTTTAGTTGGAGTGCATATATTAAAATTTTTGGACTAAAAAATTATTATTTTTGTTTTAGTTTATTTATTTTAATAATAGTATAGTAATTTAATTTCTCTATCTTCTTTAATTAATTTATTGATTTATCTCTACCTACATTCTCTCTCCTCTCTTCCACTCACTTTTCAATTTCTCTTTCATTAATTTCTCAATTTTCTCTCATCTCTCACAGGTGACTTTTGCATTCCCTTTTTTTGTTTTGTTAATTTCTCTCTTTTCTTTTCTTTCTCTTCTTTCTCTTCTCTCATATCTCAATTATGAATAATAATTATCAATGTATTTATTTTTCTCTGTCATTTCTCATCTCTCAATTATGAATAATAATTATGAATGCATCTATTTTTTTTCTCTCTTATCTCATGTTACATATTTTTATCATTTGATCTCCTCCCACCATATGAAAAATCTTTCTACCTCTTCATGAAAATTTGTTTCCACTAGCCAAATTAACAAAATAATTTGATTTATTTGTCATTAATTTAAAGGACCATCAAGAAATTAGATCACGTAAAGAAATTGGATCACATAATCTTATTGGTAGAAAAGACATAAATTTTTTTGTTGTCAAGAGGACAATTTCTCAATTGATTTTTTTTTAAAGTTATAAATTAAAAACTATTATATTATCCAATAACTTCACATTGAATACGAATTTTAATAATCCAACCATTGAATCGAAAGATTTCTTTAGATAGATCATATATACAATTTTGTATATTAATTCAAAATTATCTAATACCTCATTTATATTATTAAAAATCAATGAAATATATACTAAAATATACATTTTAATGTAAACTAAAATATAAATAATTTGATTACATTCTTCTTATTATTATTATTATTCAATTTTAATAAATTTTGATACAAGGTAATATGAAGTTATAATTCAATGGTTGGATTGGTAAAATTTGCATTCTATTTGAAATGATTGACAATATAATAATTTGTGTAAGTTACATTAATGAAATTTGATCTCCCCCAACACACAATATATATATTATATTTAAATAAATAAATTTTTTATTCTTTTTAAAGGAGGATATTCTAAAGGGTTTAATTCCTTTTCAATTTTAAACGAACACTTTAGATAATTTCCTTCATAGTAATTTGAAAATCAATCAAAGAAATACATGTTAATTTTATTTTCTTTTAGGTGTTGATAAAATAGTCCTTTAAAGATTGAGTTCGTTGTTTTTTAAATATTGAGAAAAACAATTCCTTATTTTTTTTATTGTACTGAACTTCAAAGTCTAATCTAATCCAATTTTTATCTATTTGAAAGGGTTGTTCTCTAGTAAAAAATTAAGTATTTGTTATGTAGTAGGTAAATATGGAGGAGATTTCAATTTACTTGTTTCTTTGTAGACTGTTCTAAAATTTTTTTGTATTGTGTTATTCAATCTTTTAAGATCAAAATTAATCATTGACCTATCTATAGAATGTTAGGAAGGTCTTTCTTTCTATTTGATTGACGATCAATCTATTGAGTATTGATGTATTTCTTTAAATAAATTTTGAGGTTTTAATATATTTACAAATGGTGGTCTATTCATTCTTAATTTGACATTGCTGCCTTCTTGTATTATTTCTCTCTAACATAAGTATTATACTTTTTTTACATCCTCTATGATATCTTTAAATATCCACTCTCCTAAAATTTTATTTACTACTTCCTCTATTATAATTAATTTTGATTACTTTATAATAGTACTTTATAATAAATTCTATATATTATTTGAAAAAGTATAGTTTTTTCATCTAACGTTAACACGAGGATTTAATATATAATTTTATTGAATCAACAACATATTCATTTTTTTTAATTCATGGAGAAGTTTGGGTAACAATTGAAAAATGTTGGTCTACCGAGGAGATTAATCTCCATGACATGTATAATCAAATTATTAAACTTTTTAAATCTTATATCTCTTAATAACATAATTATGGAGATATTTATTCTTAATTTGTAATTTGGTTTTGTTGCTACTTGTATTAACCCTAAAAATATAATCTCATTTAAGTAAAAAATTGTTAGGATTTAATTAGGACATGAGTAAAACAATATTGGAAAGTGATACTAAAATTAATATAATACAATAAAATTTTATAACGAGACTAGAAAATTAATTTGTGCAAATTAAATTCTAGATAAAAGACTTACAAAATATATAAGAACTTTAGGAATCTTCCAACAACACTTGGAGAATAACAAAAAACACTTTCTAAAACTTGGGTCCAAATTTTACGACACTTAAAAATAGGAAGGAGATTGAAAACTTGCAAAGAAAAATCTTACACAAACTTACAACTCAACCTAAAAAATGACTCTTCTAGTTCCTTCGAGGAACTCCTTATTTATACTACAACTCTACAACATTTTTACAATATAATATTAATCACAAAAGTCACACTTAATAATAAAAAATTACATTTGAAAGGTTTAAAATTTATAGATTCTTTTAGTGCAACCTTTGAAATTAGGCATCTTAGCTTTTATGCATTAGATTCTTTCTTGCATAATCCTTGAAACTAGGCATCTTGGTTTTTATGCTATAGATTCTC
Organism: Mucuna pruriens; assembly: GCA_025330945.1. Lineage (NCBI taxonomy): Eukaryota > Viridiplantae > Streptophyta > Magnoliopsida > Fabales > Fabaceae > Mucuna > Mucuna pruriens. Next base: position 1,352,536 of record JAENHJ010000173.1, on the reverse strand, counting down.
CTTGAAATTAACCATTTTGGCATTTACGTTGTAGATTCTCTCATGTGTAGATTGCATATTATGTTTCATGTCGTGGCAAAACTTTTTAAAAACTTAAAAGACAAAGCTTTTCAAAGCATTTTGACTCCTCATTATCTGTTTTATCTTGGATTTTTAATATTCTATTTCCTTTTAATCCTAATAATTTGTATTTAAATAAGATACCATTTTTCTTTAATATTTGTATTTTTTGCTTAGACTTTTAATTTCATTTTTTTTCTTAACCTTTTGTATTTGAACCAGAAAAACCATAAAGGTTGATAGGGTCAAAGGTAGAAAGTATTGTACCAAATGTCCATATAATCATAATAATTATAAGTAAGAGGGAAAAATTATCTAATAAATGTCTTATATTTATAAAGATCTTGATTCTAGTTTTGAACTGAAAATATTTTAAGAATTTTTGCTTTCGAAAACAATGTACCTTAACCTTTTGAATAGTCACGATGATGGGTTTCAATTGAATATGTATCTACTATAATGAATTCATAAAATTATTTGATTTTGCAAGTTTCACGTGGAAGGTATTGAAATTGAGGTGAAAGTATTTTTTGAGCTGTTTCTCTTGGGAAAATTTTTATCATTATTTTTCAATTATATTTATTAGGATGAACTTAGGCTTTTCTTGAAGGGTTTAAAGGGTTGAAGCCCATCTTTTGATTTTAAGGGATTTTCTTTTTAGGCTTTTACTATTTACACTTCCCAATTTGTTAAGGACTATTTTTGCAATGGTTACATGTTGTCCCCTTTTTCTTTGTTCGAACAACGGTTGCCATTTACCATTCTTCATAATTGTCTCCTTTTAGTTGTATGGATTTGATCAACATCCTTGGATTGTTTGAAGGATGCAAAGAGTAAGGAGAGACAATTATTGTATCTCTATTTTCCTTTTCTCCATCTTCACCACCTACCATGGAGGCCCTTTCTTCAAAGACTAAAGATAACTTGAGTCCTTCCCTTTCTCATGTTCGGTGAGCCGACCTTGCTCAAATACCATGAACAAATATCACTTAATTGACAACGAATAATTGGTTCATGTAATTATGTGCCTAATTTCATATTTACAAAGATATCCCACAATAATAGGATACTAATTGATTCACAACTTTTCTTCAATACTCCCCTCAAGTTGGTGCATGAAGATTGTGAATGCTCAAGTTGGTGCATGAAGATTGTGAATGCCCAACTTGCTAAGATGATACTCAAACTGTTGATGTCCTAAGGCCTTGGGCAATATGTTAGCCAATTGGTTAGAGCAAACATAGGAGGTGACAACATTACCACATTGAACCTCATTTCTCACAAAGTGACAATCAACCTCTACATGTTTTGTTTTTTTATGAAAAAACTGGATTTGCTACAATGTGGAAGGTGAACTGACTATTACAATGCACTTGCATGAGATTTGTATCAATTTCAATTCACAAATAGCTATGATCATGGAATGATATTCTGCTTATGTAGAGGATTGGTACATAGTATATTGTTTCTTTGTCTTCAACAAGATAGGAGAAAAACTTAAGAACACCATATGACTTATGAGAGAACGTCATGTAAGGGGGTAACTGATCCAATCTGAGTCACAATATGTTGTCATTTGCATAACATTTGTTTGTTGGACAATAAATATGCCAAATGAGAAGAAAAAAAAAGGAGGCTAGGTAGTGTAGTGCAAAAGTGTGACTATAGTGCAATAAATGAGAAAAAAAAAGTTTTTGTATGATGTGGTAGAGCAAACTTGCTCAAAGAACTCTTATTTTGATATATTTTATTATTAGTTTTGCCTTCTCTATTGTTTGTATTAAATACTCATGATTGGATTTTATTATGTTGAATTTTACTTTTGTGATGTTTTTTTTGAGGTGTCCTCACTTTATTTTTTCTCCTTTTATTATTGTTATTGTTGAAATTTACTTTGCTTAGTTATTTTCTCCTTAGGCTCCCATAGGAAGGAAAATTTCAAGTTATTAATATTTTGCAGTGTACGATGATCCCAACATTATGGTTTTGAAGGATAGTTATGGTCCAAGCAAAAACTAAGCATATATATAAGCATATATAAAAGTAAAATGATGTGGCTGAACTTCATACTATCTTACCCTAATCTTGATGAGAAAAAGACATACATTTTGATAAAAAAATTATGCTAGCAACATCCTCTTTAAAATACTCATTCTAACACACTCTTTATGATTAGTTAAAATTTATTATAAATTACAAAATCATGAATGAAATTCATTTAATAAATAAATCCCACAAAAAATTGTGATTTTCAATAAAAGTATATTAGAAAGTATCTTAAAAATATTTCTCTTTTAACCATGTCAACTAATTTAAACAAATCAAACTAATTTAACTATTTAACCACTTACAGGAAACAATGCAATCAACCATTATGTCAACTAATGTAATCACTTTCCCATACCAAATAAGTTGGGTAGGAACGTCCCTTGGGGCAGGTTATAATCCCTCAAAATTATAAATATAGCATTGAGAGGAAAAAAAATACTTTAATGTAGCATTCTAGTTTACAGTTATGATTACATTGGTGCAACAAGCTTGTCCAACATGTTGTACACACAAAAAATCCTTTTCAATGAAAATGCCTATATATATATATATGTAGATGGCTAGTGTCATATTACAAACAATTATCTTCTTTGTTTTAATTGACTTAAAGTTCAATACTCCACGTACCAAATAAGCTTTCAAGTAATGCTAGAAATAGCATGAATATCATCATTCTAGATTTACTGCAAAATGGTGATCCCGCAGAGAATTGGAATTTGTGAGATTGCTCCCTGCAGAAGAGAAACAAGCAATGGAGTTAATATTAATAACTATTAACTGAAATATAATATATTACCATGAAATCTTCATTTCATCTATAGGACAAATCTTGAGAATCTGATTTGTGAATTAGCTCAAGTATTTTGCTACTGTAACCTTGAGTATGTATGGAAGGCATGCTAGTTTCTGGTAAATTGTGAAACAGCTAAAAGTTGCTTTCTTTAAAGGAAATCTGAAATCTTACTTTTGAAGGGAGGAAAGTAAGCCACAGTATATTGCATTGTCAGGCAAAGTATTTTCATCCTTGTCTATCTCTGGGTTTACAACTTGCACATAAACTTCTTGGCCCAGATACCAAGAGTTGAGGTTTTCTGCACGAAGGTTCCAAATACCGGCGCTGTCAAGAGACACCAAAATGGCTGTCCAAGCACCAGGAAAGACCTGCAGACAGGTTAAAATGAGTTGTTATAAAGCATATACACTACTTTTTTGGCCAACAAAAACTACTCTTGCAAATCAAATCAAATTCATGTTTCATTTTACTTGCAATTATATGTCCTTGTATGTTAGAACAACTAAAAAGAAAGTTTCATAAATCATGTATAGAAAAATTGCTTTGGTGAATTGGCTGCAAAGCCACTACAAAGAGATGGCAAGAAAAAGCCAGCACAGTAAATTATTTTTAAATACAAAAGTAAAGAAATTGAAGACAAATATTTATTGGGGTTTAAGGGGAGTTCTTATTATGATTCCAAATTCATGGGAAGCAGAGTAGACAAAGTAACATGGTCAAATTGAAAGGAAAACTATAAACATTGGAGTGGCAAGCAGAAATAAAGTATATCTTATTTCTTGTTATATATGAAAATGGTACATTCCAACATAGCTGTCAGATAATTTCCTAAGCAAATGCATAGTGTATGAGATTATGCTGTGGTCAAGCAAGTAAGACAGTAATACCTGGGTAGTGGAGCGAGCCACACCATCCCACTTATTATAAGTACTTCTGCTATTTTCTGTCCATACTCCAAAATCCATGCTACAGTTCAAATGAGAAATTCACTCACTCTTATTCTTAAATTTAGAGTGACATAGATAAAAAGGAAAAATGGTAAATTGAAATCTTAAAGCTAAAATCTCACCCAACAACAAAGAATGCATAGCCATCCAAATGGTAGGTCTGAACTGTGGTGTCATTGTTTTGAAAGATTATTTCCATAAAACCTCTGTAAGTGCCATTAATCAGAGAAGTATCAACTTTTGGAGGTCTGTTCATCAATCTATTTGGAAAATCAAGCTTGTACACCCCTAGAATATTAAACTGTTGCGCAAGCTTCAAGGGTGTTGAAGGTGGTAAATATGATATACCATTAAGGGTAGTACGCCACTTTCCATTTATAAGCTCTGGAGGTCTATTAAGAATAACATATACATCTGTCACAGTAATTTCACCATATTTGAAGGAGCCCTGTGGGTTTGGACGTGCAGCACCAGCAGACACATTCCACCTATAAGTACCATTATCAGATGAGATTTTGAACACTAAGGATTTTATGATATCAAAATACTTCTTTTAAGTAACCATAAAATCAGAAGTGTGATCAAAGGGAAACAAGTATATTAAATTAACAGCTTTCTTTGGTATTGTCCCCCCAATGCTATAAAACATGTTGTAATCACCTAGGGACTTCATCTCGACTATATATGGTCCAGGACTAAAATCAAACATCTTTAGTTAGGCTTTTCCATATTAGTATTAACCTTGTTCGTTTATCAAAGCAAAAGATTCCAAAAGGAGACAAAGTACCAAATGACAACCTTATTGATCTTGCTTGATTTATTGAAAATGAAGGATCATCTTCACCCAAAAGACTGGGAAGAGGACCTGAAGCAGGTCCTTGAGAATTGGAGTAGTGCAAAATGGAAACTCCTGTAGCTCTGGTCCATGATGAGTTAACAAACCGAGGACTGGCAACAATATAGTAATCAGTGCTGGCATTTTGATCCATTGTAACCAAGAATGAATATGACTGACCCACATGAATATCCATGTTAGTGTAGTTTTGCTGAATTGTGTATGATCCTTCGGTCTCCACAAGAAGCATGTTGTGATTTTGTATCCTAAAATTCAAGCTTGTTGAGATACCAACATTGTGAACCCGTATGCGATATGTTTTCCCTGTTTCAGACATAATGATAAACAGTTGGCAATACATGAGTACAGAAAAAGTTAAATTCTCTTATTTCCAAACAGATGTCTAGATTTAAAAACATTGAAGTATCTGCAAATTCTTTTAGGGGTGGGTGGGGTAAATGTGGGTGATATAATTAAATACTGCATTTATTTTGGGGGGTGGGGGGAATCTTAGAATGTTGCCTAATAAATTCCCCATATAGAAGAACAACATGATCAAATAAAGAATTGGGAGGATGCCAACAATGATATAGGTAGCAGGACATACTAGTCGAATAAAAGAACATACTAAAAACAAAGTTAGTTTTAAGACCACTTGATCAGCTGATCACGAAATTATGTATAAGCCCATATACTTCAGGTGTAGTAAAGGACTTTGTTTGTCACAGGCAACAATTTTCCCAAGTCAAGCAGACAAGAATTTGGTCTAAGTATTTCAGAACTAACATAAAGGACAGATAATAAGATACCTTAAATTTAGTATCTCGGCATGAAAGTCTTATTTTCTCCATGAGACTACTCCATTCCTCTAGCTTACAATTACAAGAGCTAAAACCTCTTTCTTAGCTCATGATGTTGATCAATTTAATCCATCTTCTACCTTCCCCATAAATTTACAACATTAACCAATACCTAAGAGCTATGCACCCCATATCAAGGGATAAACCGTATATGATAGAATAAATAAAAGGAAACATCTGAAAATGAAGCTTCCAAGTTAAAAAAATGATATTTCCGGCATGCATGAGAGGGAGGCTATTAGAGATATAGTTAATTGGAAGTTAGTTAGAAATTAGTTAGCGATCAGTTAGTTTCATATTCTCTATATAAACCATGTAACGTGCTGATGTATTTCCTATCTCTCAATTCTCTCATCTCTAGGGCCTAAACCATGTTTGCTAACATGGTATCGGAGTAGCGGTTGTTGTTAGGCTTATCAGGTCACTCGCAGATGTCTAGTCTTGCAAACTTTGCACTCGAGATGTTCAGTCCTTGGCGTGAGAGGAGTTGTTGGAGATCCCACATCATCTAGTGTAATGGCTTGAATAATGTATATAAGTGGAGAGCAATGCTCACCTTATAAGTTGTTGGTTTTGTAAGGTTGAGTTAGGTCCAAACTCACTTTCTTAAGATGATATCAAAGCCATGACATCCACCTTGAAGAGTCTCTTTTGTCGCATTCTTTCTTTTTCATTTGTTTTAATCTTTGTTCATCTTTTTCATTCTGATGTTTCTTTTCCATTATTGCTTCTTCATTTTTCTTTTTTGATTTCCCATCTCATTTGTATCTTTGAAATTGTTCTTTGATTTGATTTTTCATATTAGATTGGTCTCTCAAATTTGATTTCTTGACTCACGTCATTGTGCCTCAATTGTGTTATTGTGCTAAAGTGTCTTTCACAATTTCTTCTTTGCATTCTTGTAAGCTAAGCATGGACCACCATACATTTCACTTTTGCCATTTCTTGGCGAATGGTGTTTGGTGTTTTGTTTTCATCTCCTGCCACTGGTATTTTGTTGTCCTTTGTTGTCCTTTGTTACTGCTTGTTTCACCACTATCGCTGCTTGCTTTCGGATATGCTCTCGGGATCTAAGCAGCTTGTGCTTGTGTTGATGGTTTTTCTCCTTCAATTGTATGAATTTTTACTACAGGTCACGATTTGACTCATGGTGCACGTTTATTTTGCATGAAGATAGTGAACTACAAGGAGCCACTTTGTAATGAAATGTTCCAAAGCCTGCATTGAAGTTGGTTTGATGATTTAGATTTGCTCATAAGGTGTTTGTGATTCTTTCTTTATGATGACAGATTTGGGTTAATGTGATTTCTTGGATTTATTTTTCTTCTTGTAAGCTTCGGTCCATGGTGGTTAAGTATTGGTTTAAGCTTTTGCCATGGATGGTTAAGCATTAAGATGTTTCTGCTTCTGTCTTGAATGGTTAAACATTATGTTTTAGCTTCTGCTCTTGATGGTTAAGCTTTGCTGCTTCTACCTTATGGTGGTTAAGCATTTGTTCTTGTTTTGCTTATGCCTTTGAAGGTGGTTAAGCGAGTTTGTTTCTGTTAAGTAATTAAGCTTTGAGTTGTAGCTTCTACTTAATGGTTAAGTTTTTGCTTATTAGCTTTGGATCTTTTCAGTCATTGTACGGCTTTTAACTAATGTATTTATGACATCTTTTCATTGTATTTCTCTCTATTTTGATATGACCTTGTATTGTTCACCCCAAGCTAGAAGTGTTGTGAACACCTTCCAGCTTGTAGGGGCCATTAGAGATATAGTTAATTGAAAGTTAGTTAGAAATTAGTTAGCAGTTAGTTAGTTTTATATATTCTCTATATAAACCATGTAATATTCTGATGTATTTCCTATCTCTCAATTCTCTCTCCTCTGGGGCCTGAACCATGTTTACTAACAAAGGTATTGCTGATACTCCCCAACAATACTAACTCTTCAATGGTTCTTCTCTTAAAACTGAGTTGGTCCTATTGGATTGACTTAAATTCATAATTTGATGATTATTTGTTGAAGATAGAATTTGGATCAAAATGAAATATTCTTTGGTTTGAAATTTTGAATTGTCAAGTTTGACCTAAATTCAGGATTTAATAATTATATTCAATTTCCTAATTTATTGGTTAACCCAAATTTTGAATTGCAATTAATATCAAGATAAGAAATATCACATCTAATTTTAACATGTAACTAGGAAAGTCCTTAATTGATAATGAATGTATAGGCATGGCCTCTTGGGAGGCCAATTCTTATAGGTTATAAATACTTGTATAGAATCATTATGGCATAAGATTGAGGCTAGTGGAATTGTAGGGACAGTGGTGAGGTAATTGTGTGGTATAAATACTTGTGTTCTTTAACTTCTTTAAAATCTTTCACTAACATCTTTATCTTCTTATATAAAATTAAATTTACTAATATCTTTATCTTCTCATATAAGATTGAATTTGTCTATTTCAAGTCCAGATTTTTTCTTTTCTGTTCTAGTAGTTTCTGAACCACGTAAAGAGAGTGAATCCTTGTGTGGTATTTGTTGTAATTGATCTTATATTTTTGTTCAACTTTGTTTTGTATACTGTTATAAAGTTAGTTATAGTTAATTGTGGTTAGTCTTATAAAGTGAGTTATTTTGCTTAGAATAAAAATCATCATCACTATTCTTTTTCTTCTTCAATTGTTACTTGTTTTTGGTTCTGCTTCACAACAAGTGGTATCATGAGCTTTAGGTTGTGAGATTGGGAGAACATGGCAATGGCGAAGATGGAAATCGAGAAGTTCACAAGATCAGATGATTTCAATCTTTGGCAAGATGAACATGTTGCTGGATCATCAAGGCTTGGATGCTGCATTGTCGGCTAAAGCGATCATGAAGGTTGATGAGAAAAGGCGTGTTGATGTGTTGAGGAAAGCCCACAACACGATTTTGCTCAGCCTTGGAGATCAAGTTCTTCGTGAGGTGGAATCTGGGAGAGGTTGGAGGCTTTGTATCTAAAGAAGTCCTTGGCCAACAAATTATATCTCAAGAAGTGTTTGTACACACTGTACATGTAGGAGGAAAAATCTTTGAAGAAGCATGTGGATGATTTTAATAAAATCATCTTGGATTTGAAGAGTATTGAAGTGGAGATAGATGACGAAGATAGGCAATCATCTTGCTAAGTTCTTTGCCGAAGAGATTTGAGCATTTTGTTGACACAATGTTGTATGAGAAGGCGTCTCTTACAATGGAAGAAGTTAAGGCAACATTGAACTTAAAGGAAATACAAAGAAACAGTGAATCAAAGAAAGGAAAGGTTGCTAAAGGGTTATTCGCATGAGGTAGGCAAGATAAAAAAGATTTAAAGTCCAAGAAATCCTCAAGGTTGAAGTCCAAAGGAAAGAAAAGGAAGTGTTTCATATATGACAAGGAAGAACACTTGAAGAAGGATTGTTTGAACAACAAAGATCAATCAAATGAGCGGAATAAGCACACATGGGATGTGGTTGTGGCTCAAGACGATTACAGATCAAGATTCCCATAAAGAATGGATCTTGGACTCAGGATGTTCATTCCATATGAGCCCAAATAAGGACTGGTTTGAAACATACAAGCAAATTGATGGAAGAATTGTGTTGTTAGGCAACAACAAAACTTGTAAGGTGGTAGGAATTGGTTCTATAAGGCTAAGGATGTTTGATGGGATGGACATGGTGTTGTAAGAGGTTAGACACATTCCAAAACTAAAAAGGCATTTAATTTCTCTTCGAACTTTGGATCAGGCTGGATATGGCTACACGTGTGATCAAGACAGCCTTAAGGTGTATAAAGGGTCTCTAGTGATCATGAAAGGGATAAGGAAGGATGAGCTATATACCTTGTTGGTCAAACAGTTGCATTTGGTGTTGCAACCAGACTCTGGCACTACAAATTAGGACATGTTAGCCAGAGGGGAATGGAAGAATTGGCAAAGTAGGGTGTGTTTGGCTAGGACAAAATCGAGCCATTAGACTTTTGTGAGCATTGTGTGATGGGCAAAGCAAGCAGGTTAAAATTCTCAACTGGTGTGCACTCTAATGGAGGAGTTCTTAATTATGTGCACTCTAAGGAATCTTTATCCTAAGGAGTGTCTCATTAACACGTAGGAGATAAGGCTCCAGCAACGTGTAAAGCATCCGAGGATGTGAGTGGGTAACACGTCATGGATGACGGTCATTACATCCTCGGATGATGGATGACGTGTTACCCATTCACATCCTTGGATGCTTTACACGTTGCTGGAGCCTTATCTCCTACGTGTTAACGAGGCACTCCTTAGGATAAAGATTCCTTATCTCTTTTCTAGCTTTCGGCCAGCTGATATTACTTTTATTTTGTCAGTTTGTATTTATCGGATTCCACTTTGTAAGGTCTCTGAGCTTTGAGATCTTTTCGGGTCCGATTTAATTTAGCGTGTTTTTGAGTTCCGGAGCCTTCGCTTCCTATATAAGGGAACTCTTTCTTGTGTAAAGGGCAGAACAAGTTTGAATATAATCTCCTTTAAACAACAATGTTTTCCTTCTAAACTTTCCTTCTCTGAAAACCTAACATATGTTGGTTATACTATCGATCCCCTAATAAGATGCAAGTATGCTCTACGCTCGCCTCTTTCTTATGTTGATCAATCTTCATCAGAATGGAATTCTGAACTTTGGCATTTTCAGTTTGCCAATTAAGAACCTCTTCTGCCTGGCTTAGAGGTTTAGTCCTTTCGTCTGGCCCAACTTCTGAGGAAGAAATATTGGGCTTGGTGGCGATCTTGGTTACTGGATCGATTTTTCTTTCAAGAGAAGGAAACTCTTGATTGTATGTTGATTCAATGAACATCATACAAGGGATGACCTGAGTTATAGGGGTGATATGAACCCTGATTAGGCTTCTGAGAGGGAGAAGACCTTTTTCTCTCAGAATCTCTAGACCCCTTTTGTACATCCAGTTTGGCTCAAGCTTCTCTTGGTGATGAAGTCCTGACCATGGTCCATCCTTGGGATTTTTTCTTTGTGGAGGAGGAGGAGGTTTGCATGGCATATCTTCTTCCTCGTCATCCGAGTCACCATCGCTGTCGTAATCACTGCTGTCTTCATTGTCAAGGTAGCAGTCACAATCTGAGTCACACATCTTAGGAGCGACGTCCCATATAAAGTGACCATTGACTTTGTCAGTAAAGATGGGACTTCCATCTGGGCGAACTCCCCAGATAGGGATCTTCCCTTCTTTGGCTACTGGTCTTATCATCATAGACTGGAAAATAGAGGCAGAACTGCTTCCAGAAGCTTCATCAGGTTTCTTGAACAGTGTTCTGACTGTTCCGTCCACTGATCTTCTAAAGGTTGCTTCAGTGGATCTGATTGGCTTTTTATTTTCGTGCAACTTCTCATAGTTGGTTACCCATCGGAGAGGAACCAGTTCCTGGAGCTGCTCTCTGGAGATGTTCCTGGGTATCTGCACGATTGAGGGTGTTTCTTCCTGATGATTGGCCATTACAAACAGGGCTCCATCATTACTGGTGGGTAATGATAGATTGATGGCATGATCTTGTAGTCTATAGATGAACTGATGGTGCAGCGTAGCAGCTAGGGCTTCTGCCACTTGGTCTGCTCCGGTGATTTGTACTTGGACCTTTAGCCTGTGAGAGATGGTTGGATCCCTCAAGCTAACATTGTAATTTGGGAAGATGGTGAGGACCACACTTCCAGCATGTAGCGTAGTCAAAACGGTCCCTATGACAGCATTTTCATAGTGAAGGTAGCTAGAGTCTAAAAGAGAGACTCTTGCTGAGACTGGGAGACCTCTCCTTCCATGGAGGGAGAGAATAAGTCTGATGACTCCATAATGAAGGTGAGTATATCCTTCATGTTGCCAGTGTCTGATGAGTTCCCGAGGAATCTCAATAGTAACGTACTGTTCTTCTGAGGTGGCAGTTAAAGAACAGCACTCCATCTTAGAAGATTGGACATATTCTTTGACATGTGGCCTTCTAGTGGAAATCAGACTGGTTATAGATCTAAGGGTAAATCTTTGTCTACGGAAGATATTGTATGGACTCAAGAGAGGACTGGATGTTTCCGAGATCTGAGCATCTTTGGGAACATAGGTGTATTCTACTAAGTTCTCTATCTTTGGTGATAGAGTTCGAGAGATATTTTTTGGAAGCGAAAGGGATGAGTTTAACAGGACAGATTGTGGTGTATTAGAGGAGGATGATTCCATGGTTGTACAGTTTCTCTTACTTGTCCTTCATATACTAATAATTTTTATTTTTTAAAATAAATTGCCCCACTGTACTTCTCCCATGCTTATAAACCAAGAAAAACAAAAACATGTAGTATTTCCTATATTCTTACCGGGTTCCACATTTATTATTTGGTAAGAAATGCCATTTTGGATAAGATTGTCATCGTAGCGATAAGGACCTAGTCCATTAATAAGCACACCATCGGGGATTCCGAGGTCAACCCCATTCTCAACATCTTTCCTGAGTTCCTGTTTCACCATATGAAATGGTCAAAACTCCATAGATATAAAGATAAAAATTACAAAAGTAAGTCACAGAAAGCAAAAAGACCTTATGACTCCTGGTGTACCAGTCACTCAAAAATATGGTAATATCTCCATCTGGCAATCCAAAGGGAACAGGAATAACTGGTCGGTTGTTTATGATGATTCCTCCATATCCTCCTGCAGCTCTCTGGAAGTTTAGGGAAGGGAAGTAGAAAAAACTCCCTATCTGATCTTTAACTTGAAACTCATATGTCCAGTTCCAACCTGCTGGAATTGGACAATTTGTTCCTGAAACTCCATCCTGCCAAGAGTTTTTCCTATGTTGTATACCATTCCTGCATTTAACTACGCAACATAATCATTACCATCATTATTACTAGTTACATCACCATTCTTGACAAAACACAATTGTGCTACCATGTTAGAAGTAATGGTTCATCAAGATTATTCTTGACATTGACAACTACATTCCAGTTTGTGGTGACATTCAGAATTGGTCCTGGAAATTGCCCATTGATCCCAATTACCTGAAATATCAATTTGTTACAAATAGAGGGTGGGTGAGAAGCAGCATCAGAACTCATTCCTGGGTGAGTATGAACCAAACATGTAAACATCAAAAGCTAGAGTATATAAAAAATACAGAAATAAACCACCTTTTTTACAAGCACTGGTCAGATAAAAATGAACTAATCAAACTAAGTGCACTTAATACAATACATAATACATAAGATAACTCTAAACAAATTCAATGTGGGACAATCAAAAAGTTAAATGTTCAAAAAAATCTGAAAATGAAAAGGTTTCTCCAGAGACTTTGGACTGTTTGGAGAGTTATCCATATTTTTCATTTCGGATCTGGTGCACAAAACAGTGTAAGGAACTAAGGGTCAGTCAAAATGGGCTTGGTTGCTTGTTTGTAGCATATCTAAAGCTTGAAAAGATTCTAGGCCATCTTCTCAGTCGTTTAATGAATTCTGGGGGTAATCAATAATCTAACATTATCTTGGATAGTTCACATCACATCCACATCAGTTCCTTTACAATGATGCTGAAGTATTTATGCCCCTAGCTAAAATAGAGAAAGGGGACTCTTCCTTTTATAATTTACTCAAAATTGAGTTGAATGGTGGTGTGGTTATAACTAATCTATTCACATTATGAAGCCATTTTAAACCATGTAAACTCAGCAAGTACGTAACTGTTGGAAGAAGATTAAAGAGAGAAAATATATGTGAGGAGAAATGTTGTGTGCATGTGTATATATATATATATATATTGTCATTAAAAACTTAAATTACAGGCATCATAATATATGTGTTTCTTAAGAATGTGTGTTTAGGCTTAACTCAAACCTATAAAACCAGCTTGTAAGATAAAGATTATCCTCCATTTATATACAGAATCCAGGCCATCTCACTAGATAATATAAGATCTCCAACAATGTTAAAAACTTGAAATCTTGATTGAGGCTAATTGGGTCAAAGAGATCCCAACAACACTCACACAAGCAGCAATTGCTTGAGGGACTACACCTCCCAAGTCAAGGGCCCTAATTCCCTTAAAAATGACAAGATATCCCTCCCTCTCAAACCCCTCTTTTTATTTATAGGCAACATGCCTTATTTCTTCTAATCATCTCGTCCCGACTAATGCCCTCCCTCATTAACAATTAACAAAAACTAACAAATGCTAACAGATATCTAATACTAACAAGACACCTAACAACACTCCCCCTCCTAAAGTTTCACCTTGTCCCCAATATGAACGGCTTCTGGCTGCTGAATGGTTGTTTGAAGCATGATGACCAAGCCAACCAGACCTTGATTAGGACATATTTAATTTACCATTTTAACAAAAAAACACTTGGGTATAAGCAAATCATATTTCTTGCTGAAAACAGAATTACCACCACTGATTAGGAAACATTTGACCATTCCATTATCAATCCAATTACAAAAACAGAACTTCAGATCACAACACAAGCGATATCCAAACTCAGAACTAAAAGCAAATTGAGTTTGGTAACTTATAACTACACAGAATGTGACAACAACTTTTGGCCTTAACTGCATCCAATGGTACGACTATGAAAGAGAAAAAGAAGCCACGCTATACAAGTAAGTAACTACCAAATTGCCAAAGAGAGGAAAAAACAACCTTTTGTTTAACTCCAAGTGGGGAAGCTGTAGTGTAGGATACGGTCCAATCAAAGAAAACAAAAGGGTCGCCTGCAAAAGTAACATCTAAGAAGCATAGAAGCGTTGTGAAGAACCAAGAAGATAATGATGGCATCGTGTTCCTCACTGAATGTCTGAATCTATCTATCTCTTTTGGGTATCTCACCTCAAGTTCTGGGCAGAGAGAGAGTGGGAACTTCTGAAGTGAATGAAGTTGCCAATTCTGTGCATCACATGGGAGAGAGGGAACACTTTCTGACTTTTGTGACTTGTGGTGGGTCCCTTATGTTTTTTTTCCTAGACTTAACGGCTTCTATTGCTATCTTTTGTCAATTTATTTCCGAACTTTAATCATTTTAATATTTTATTAACTAATGAAATTATATTATATTTCTCACCAGATAAACGTTTCATTTCCTTTTATAACATAATATTGCTTTTTGCATAGTTTTTAAGTATCCATGCTTTTTAATTAAATTATAATTTTTTCTGTCAATTAGTTTTTTTTTTTTTGCATGTGAAAAAAGGCAAAATAAAATTTTTTAAATTTTAATACAAAAATTTTGGGAATCTTTTTCTTGATTCCTACTGCAGTAAGATAGTAATATAGTATTTTAGTTAAAGAAGCCGAAATAAAGAGACAAAAACTGTAACGGTAACTACATATATATAATATTTATTTATTTTTACTTATGAAGATAAGTGAAATTCACCAGCAAGAATAAGAGAATGAATTGTTTAAGTTAGGAATTTCAATTTATAATATAAAAAAATATATATTTTTTATAATTTTATTTTTAATTTATATTTTTTATTTAGTTGAAAAAAATAAATTTTAATTAAATATTATCACATGTTTATTATATCTTTTGATATATCACAATAAATTAAAAATTTATTTAATATGAATTTATGAATGTAATAATTTAGAAAAAAAAGTAAATAAATATATTTTATAATCACATGTTGATTTAAATAAAGAGAAGGAAACATTATATTGGACATAATAATTTCAACTTTTTATAAAAATAATAAATAATAATATTAAAAAATTACCACACATTTTTTTTTTAACCTTTACCGGCCTTAGGCCTTGGTCACCTCTTAACCTATCCTCAAGGTTGGTCCTGCACTTTCTATTTCTAGTAAAATTAAACTTTCATGTTCAAAAAAAGTAAGCAACATACTAATGATAGTTATTTATTAAGCTTAGTCATAATTAACTTGTTTCGTCCAATTTCATGGTTTTTCTATTTAAGCTTTTGTTGTAATTTGTTTTTCTTGTGCAAAACTATGCATGCAAAACTAACAATACATCACTTTAGTATTTACTTCATTTATTGAGTGTGAGGTTTTGGGTTTATAATTGTATTTTTCTCTCTCCATATTGTTATTACTTGTTCTGCTTCATTTTATACTTCGTTTGTCAAACTTATACTTCATCTATTAAACTTATAATTCATCTATCAAAATCATAACTTTTTTCTAACATACTCATACTTTTCTTCCAGACTCATACTTTATATGTCAAACTTAACTTTTTTCTAACTAACTCGTACTTCATATGTTAGACTCATACTTTTTCTTCTGAAAAATCCATATTTCATTTGACAGACTCATACTTTGCTTCTCATACTTGTACTTCGCCTGTCAAACTCATACCTTACATTTTAGACTCATACTTTTTTGAATGACTCATAATTCGTCCAATCCCTTTGTTTGATTGTCTATTTGTTGAGTATGTCATAACATGTTTCCGTATGTTCATTTTTTTCCATCCTAAAGAAAGAGACCTTCTTGATTGCAATAAGAAGTTAAAGATTCAATAAGTAGAGGGTAAGGTGATTTCCTAGGAAATAGACATGCCCTAGGACACAATTGAAAAGATGCCTTAGAGGGTAAGGCATTTTCCTATCAGCCCACTTCATTCCCATTTTGCCAAAAAAAATAATTTTGTCTTGCTTTTTTAAATCCTTTAGGTATTTGAGCTCTCCTTGACCTTTAGACAATGGGCTACCTCAAGCCACCTTTAAATCAACCCATCAATTGCAACTTAGAGTCTCTTACCTCCTCTCCACTCTAAATTCTCATCCCTAACCCAACCACCATTGTTAAAGCTTGAAGAAAACCCCTTCACTAAAGTTTTCTTATCCCAATCCTCATTTCATGTAAGGGAAACTTGTCTCTCTGTATTTTAATGTTTAGAATATGCTATATGATAGTTAGAAATGAAGTTTACTATATGGAAACATGTTAGGACGAACTAGACTATGATCTATTGTGTTGTCTTTAAAAATGGTTGAATATGCATGTTGAATCATGAAATTTTAATTTACTATGGAAATGGTGCTTCTAATTTTTGGGTTATGTCTAAGATGATGTATAATGAAGTTATTGGTTGTGTTTGAGGTGTTTCATGTGTTGTTACATGTTTTTGTTGAGAAATCTTGTTGTGTTATGAAACTGTCTCGTGCTCTCACTCAATGAGGGGTTCTATTCGCCAACCAGACTCATTTTCTGAAAATTTATGAGTACTTATTGAGCAAGCCTTGTGTCTTACCGAATGCCTTAGATGAACACTTAAGAAAACTCAAAAACTCATAGTTTCACTAGGTGAGTCTCATACTCGCTGAGCGAATGAAAACTTTTCAACTTGAAATATGGAAAATACCTTTTTCACTAAATGAGAACTCATAGTCCTATGAACATGATGAATACTTGATAGGTGATGACATACCTGGATCTTTGATTCCTAATTTGGTAGCAAGGTTTCTCCAAAAAGCGGAACATAACAACCAAGGAAGAAGAAAATGGAAAAATATGGAAGGGAATAGAAATGGTGTTTTGCCACTAGCTCAAGGAGATAGATAAGAGTAGTGTTATTCACCACGAGCACCATGGATGCTTGATAAGCATGAGTGTTTCTTGGACAATCCAAGAGAGGAGAGAATGCTCTCACAAGTACAAAGGCACTATTTGTTTCTCAATGAAAATGATCAAAGGTTCTTCAATACATGCCTAAAGGGTCCTTTTATAACATGCTTAGGGAAGGGTTTGAACTTCACTAATCATGCTTAGAAGGCCCACAAAAAAGAAGTAAGAGAGGCCCAAGCTTCAAGGCCCAAAACACAAACCACCTAGCCTAAGAATTTAGCAACCAAAAATGGCTACTTGTGATCGAAATTGGTATTGTGACCAATTTAGCCACCGAATTTGGAGACAGCTTAAGCTTGCTAGGAATTGGTTTCCGAGAAAGGTCCTTGGCCAAGGAATGTGGTCCTACACATGTGTTTTAGAAAGTACAAAGAAAGCACATTCAAAGCTAAGTATTCCTAGCACTGTACAATGCCTTCAAGGCAACTAGACACATAGTACAAAGTGTGACCTTCTTGACCTTCTTCTAGGTCCTTGAGGGTGGTCAATTGGTACATCCTCTTGGATCCTCCTTAACCTACCCCCAGTAATAGGCCCTTAAAGTGTAGGTGTTGCCATTTCCATATATACACCATCCTCCCCTTCTTGAAGAGAATTTGTCCTCAAATTAGGAGCTTTTGCACCTATATCACAAGGAGTTAAGTCAATGACATTAAAAGTAATACTTCCCCCAAAGTCTGGAGGCATATCCACTTGATACACATTGTTATTTATTTTCTTCAATATTTTAAATGGGCTATCTCCTCTTAGAAGGAACTTAGATTTCCTTAGGTGGGGGAATCTATCTTTCCTCAAGTGCACCCACACAAGATCTCATTCCTTAAAGAGAACTTCCTTCCTCCCCTTGTTGGCACTTCTAGCATATTGTTCTCCTTTCTTGTCCCTATGCAACCTCACCTTCTCATGCAACCTATGAACAAATTGGGCTTTGGAAAAGCCTTCATCATTAGCATAGTTAGGCATAATAGGTAAAGGAAATAAATCTAGTGGGGAGAGCGGATTAAAACCATAAGCCAACTCAAAAGGTGAATAAGAAGTGGTGGTGTTGGACACCTTGTTATAAGCAAATTCCACATGAGGGATCCAATCTTCCTAGTCTCTTAAACTCTTTTTAGCAAAACATCTTAAGAGTTGACCTAAAGTTCGATTCACAACTTTTGTTTGTCCATCCGTTTGTGGGTAACAAGTGGTGGAGTATAGTAGATTAGTACCGCTTACTCCAAAGTGATCTTCATAAGTGATATAAGAACTTGGAGTCTTTGTCTGACACTATGGTCCTTGGAAGACCATGTATTCTTATCACATCCTTGAAAAATAGGTTGACTACATGTGAAGCATCATCACTATTATGACATGGAATGAAGTGTTCCATTTTCGAAAACCTGTTAACCACCACAAAAATGGAATCTCTACCTTGTTTAGATCTAGGCAATCTAAGCACAAAATCCATTGAAATATCAATCCAAGGAGTAGTTGGTATAGGGAGTGGAGTATACAACCCATGTGGAGAAACTTTAGACTTTACAACTTTACAAGTTAAACATTTTTCACAAACATTATGCACATCTTTCCTCATATGAGGCCTAAAGAAATGTTCACTTAACATATCAATAGTCTTTATGAAGGTGACCTATAAGGCCACCTTCATGTGCCTTCTTCACAAGCAATTGCTTGATAGAGCTCATTGGCACACACAACTTCTTCCCTTTAAATAGAAAGCCATCATGTCTATAATAATCACAGAATACAACATGGACACACATGGCAAAAGGTTCACTTAAATCAATGTCCTTCTCATATAATTCCTTAATGCAATCAAGACCAAGCATAGCAATTAAAGCATGTTGCCTAGATAAAGCATTAGCTACAACTTTCAATTCACCTTGCTTATGCTTAATTAGGTAAGGAAAATTTTCTAAGAGTTCTACCCATTTGGCGTGCCTTTTATTTAATTTTCCTTGCCCTTTCAAGTGCTTAAGAGCTTCATGACCACTATGGATCACAAATTCCTTAGGCAATATGTAATGTTGCCACGTTTGCAAGGCTCTCACAAGAGCATACAACTCTCGATCATAGGTGGAATATTTTAAATGAGAACCCTTTAACTTTTCACTGAAATAAGCAATTGGGTGTCCCTTTTGTAATAGCACGACCCCTATCCCAACCCCAGAAGCATCACATTCTAATTCAAAAGCTTTTGAAAAGTGTGGCAATGCAAGAATTGGAGCCTAGGCAAGTCTTTCCTTTAGCTCTTGGAAAGCTCTTTCTTGAGTCTCCTCCCACTTAAACCCTACATTTTTTTTACAACATCATTTAAAGGAGTTGCAAGTGAACTAAAATCCTTTACAAATATTTTGTAAAAACTTCCAAGTTCATGGAAGCTTTTTACTTTCCCAACAATTTTGGGCATTGATCATTCTTGGATAGCCTTCACCTTTTCACCGTCTACTTTGACTCCATAGGAGCTAACTACAAAACCCAAAAAGACAACCTTGTTAGTATAAAATATGCATTCCTCAAGATTAGCAACAAGGTTTCCTCTCAAGATTTCAAGTACACTTCTCACATGCAAGAGATGGTCATTCAAACAAGTAGAATAAATCAATATGTCATTAAAATAAACAACCATACACTTGCCTAGTAAACTTCTTAAGACATGATTCATTAATATCGTAAATGTACTAGGTGCTTTAGTCAAACCAAAGGGCGTAATCAACCATTTATAAAGTCCAAATTTTGTCTTAAAAAAAATTCTTTTCCATTCATCCCTCTCCTTTACCCGTATTTGATGGTATCCATTTTTCAAATCAATTTTAGAAAACATTTGAGAACCATGCAATTCATCAAGTAAGTCATCCAAACAAGGAATGAGATGCTTATATCTAACAGTAACGTTATTAATAGGTATATAATCAGTGCACATTCTTTAAGTTCTATCTTTGTTGGACACAAGGATTATAGGCATGGCACATGGGTGATAATGTTGTCAGGACATTATCAAAATCACTAGATTTTTCTTAATTTCGTAGTATATGAGCTAACCTAGGTCGAATCTCTTGAGGACACAATCATACAATGGCTAAATTTGTTGAACAGAAACCAATTTGAATACAAAAATGAAGGTTTGTATGTAAAACAAAATTATGTAAAAAACAAAACAAAATTGAAAACAGAATTATGTAACATCAATCCAAGGGTTCAATCATGTAGTTTGTTATCATGGTTCTAATAAAGAAACAAATTCATATCAACCAAAGATTCATTAGATAATCATTTAAAATTTGTCCATACAGATGGTGATTACAATCGTAGTCCCTAATTAGCATGAATTTAAGCACATAATTGATTGATTTTAGGTAATCAATCGATTGCCTAACCTTGATTAGATTGGGATTAATCAATCATAACCTAATACAATCCAAAATTTCAAGCAAAGTCATAATCATGAAAGCAGTTACAAAATTGGAAAGAAAATAATATAATAGAATTTGCATAAGGAAAGAATTCAAGAACTCAAACCGAACTATAATCTTGAAACCTTGGATTGATAAAATAGCTTAGCCTTCCATGACAATCGTCATAGAAAATGCAACACAAAACACAAAGAAACCCCAGAAGAGGAGAGAGGAGAGAGAATAGAGAGGAAACTTGTGATCCAAGAAACCTCCTAAATCTAAGTGTGTAAAATCCAAAAATGTCTCTCTAATCCTACTAAACAACTACTATTTATACATGCTCTAAATGTCAAGGAAGGTGGTTTGGACCATAGGAATTCGTAGCCCAAAGGCCCACCAACCAAGGTCCCAAAATTGAGCCATAATATATAAAGAAAAGCCTAGTAGAGTGGGTGTAGAGGCTGTAACTTCATGTATACTTTTGACACTGAAGGCGATTAATTTGTCTTAGCTTTCCATATCCACTAAGATTGTTCAATTTGGAGGTCTATAACTTCAAATATGGCCCGTACAAGATAGCAACATCATAATGAAAATTAAGTTCGAAAATAAACAAAGGTTAGCAACTAAACCCAATTAAACCCAATAATCCAAGACTCAACTAATGTGTCAATATTAACCATAAAATGATATAAAAAATCTCCAATATTAGTCACTATTAAGTGCCTATAAAATGCTCTATCAAATTCCCTCACACTTGAACTTTTGCACTTCAAGCAAAATCAAATAAAAAAATCTAAAATAAAAACAAATAAAGCTAATGAACTAAAGTAAGTTCAAATAAAGTGCAGCATTTTCCAATGAATCCTTAATTTAATAAAAGGAATAAGAGTATAAGCATTCTAGAGTCAAGGTACCCAATAATCTATGAATTTACTTCTAACATCTAAAGCAAATAAGTAAATAATAGAACTTAAAGAATGACCAACAAATGATAGAACCCTATCAAGATACATCTCTCAATCTCTCAAGTGTTTAGTGTTTACACTCAAGCACCTTATGCTAACTAGCATTACCAAGCTTTGACTAGCATCTAGTTCCTACAACTTGAAACACATGCACAAATGATCAAAAAGGCTTATATTAAGGTTGTAATGTGGTCAAGGACAAGGTAGGATATGAGAAGTAATTTAAGGTTACACAACCAAAGAGGGAAAATGAACAATGGGGAATAAGTCAATAACCATGAAGATCATCCCTACAACAATACAAGTAACCAAAAATAATGCAAATACAAGGCAAGTAAGGTCCACTTTGTCTCCTTTCCTCTTTTTTTTTTTTTTCTTTTTACATTCTTTCTTTCTATTTCAATTTCACTTTTTTTTTTACACCACTACAACTTTTTGTCACATTTTTTTTCATTGATGTACTTTTTTTTCTTTTTTTTTCTCAAAGAGAAATCAACCTAACACCATAATTACCACTTGTAAATGCCAAATTATCAAGGTACCACTTGCAGAGCCTTGGGGGTATCACCCCCACACTTATTTAGAACTCAATCCCAAAACAATTCCAAAGCTCCTTTAACCCCCAATATTAGGGTGACAATGGTTTTTCACTTTTATGCTTGTAATGAGCTATAATATCAAAGAAAGGGTTATCTAGGCTCAAAAGGGGTAAGCAAGGGATTTAATACAAGGTAAGTCCATTTGGCTAGTGGCTATAATAAAAAGGCCTAAATCATATCACCAATGCATGTGAGACAAGAGGCATAAAAGAGAGTCAAGGCAATACCTAGAGTAACTAGTAACAAATGTGCAAATCACATAAGAAGGAAGAAAATGGCAAGATGCAAGCCACTAGCATACTAAGATAAAAAGCTCACAAGGATAAATTCTCTATCATCAATTATTCATACTTTAGTTTCCAAGCCACTCATTACACTAAAGATGTAAAAGTGGTTCTATATCAAGTTGTGAAACCTTTCAATCAAGAATAATGCAACTATTCGCAATTTATGCAACTTAGAAATCCACTAAAAAGTGATCAAAACTGCAAAATATTTTTTTCTTTTTTTAAGCAAAAATGAATTTGATAGCAACTAGCAAAATTGAAAAACAAAAAATAAAAACAGCAAAATAGAAAACAGAAAATGGCAAAAACAGAAAAATAGTAACAGTAAAACAATAAAACACCCCCCACACTTAAAATGAGCATTGTCCTCAATGTAATCATATAGGAAGACAACACATGCAATAGTAACCACAAAGGAAATGGGGGTCAAACTCTCTCAAGGTGCAAATATTTGCACTTCCGAGAGGATAGGCTTGACCAAAGAAATGTCCTCCCCATTGCCCTCCATCATTGTTGGACTCTCATGAAATGACTTGAGTTGGTGCCCATTAACTTTGAAGATCTTGTCGATAGCCTCATCTCTTATTTCAACTGTGTCATAAGGAAAGACGTTAGTAATGACAAAAGGTCCATCTCATTTAGAATGAAGCTTACTTGCTATTAGCTTAAGGTGGGAAATGAACAAAAGCACTTTCTGGACCACTTTGAACTCCTTTCACAAGATCATGTTATCATGGAAGCACTTCACCTTTTCTTTGTAATTCTTGGAGTTCTCTTAGGTCTCAAAGCGAAGCTCCTCAAGTTCTTGTAATTGAAGCTTTCTTTCCTTGTTTGTTTAGTCAAAGGCCAAGTTACATCTATTCACTGTCCAATGTGCATGATGCTTTATTTCTACCGGAAAGTGACATGCCTTACCAAAAACTATCTGATAAGGGGACATTCCTAACGGTGTTCGGTAAGTCGTCGTGTGAGCTTAAAGTGCATCCTCTAGCAATTGGCTCCAATCTTTTTATTGGGATGCGCCACCTTATGCAAAATCTGCTTGATCTCCCTATTAAAGACCTCGACCTGCCCATTGGTTTGGGGATGATAAGTAGTAGCCGCTCTATGCACCACCCCATACTTCTCAAGCAAGGTTGACATGGTCTTATTGTAGAAGTGGCTCCCCTGGTCACTTACAAGAGCTTTGGGCACACAAAAGTTGCAAAAAATATGGGATCTAACAAAATTCACAACTTTAGCATCATTAGTTTTGGTGGCCTTAGCCTCTACCCCTTTGGAAACATAATCAATAGCAAGTAAAGTATAAGCATAACCATAAAATAGGAAATGGACCCATGAAATCAATACTCTAGTCATCGAATACCTCATAGAAAAGAATGGGTTGCTGGAGCATCTCATGCCTACGGGTGATGGTCGCTCCTGCTCTTTGGCACTGCTCAAAGGTGGTAACGATATGGTGGACATCTTTGAAAATGGTGGGCTAATAAAGCCTACTATCCAATACCTTCCGGGCTGTTCGATGCGATCCATAATGTCCACCTACAAGTGCAGAATGACTATACACCTGCAAATCACTTAATCATTGCAAAATTTCCACAAATGTGGATCTTCCCACACATAATATTTATCATCACTCTTAAATTTTATCCTTATGTGATATGGATGCCCATGTGGGTAAAATAGATGCAATAAGATAATTAACAATGTAAGCAAACCATGAAACAATACCTACTAAAAAAAATATGTTATTTGTGGCGGTTAAAATTACAATTTCTAGATGTCAAAAATCACCACAAATGATATTTCTGGGATTTAAAATAACAACTAGTATTACATACGCCACAAACAGTTTTTGGTGGTTTTTCTCTAAGCGCTGGTTTTTTCGCTAGAAAATAAAAAATATTTATTGGGGGTCTAAAATCACCATAAAATGATTTTTATTCTTCTTTCATTTAATATTCAGTGTCGGTTAAAAACTGCCAATAAATGTATTCCGATTCTTTTTTCCGTTTTGCATATTTTGCCAGTTAGAAACGACCACAAAATGTATTTTTATTGTTCTTCATTTAATATTCAGTGGCAGTTAAAAACCACTAAAATTTGCATTATTGCAATTCTTGAAACATGCTCCGTGCAGTTCTTTCACAAAATCAATTTATTAAGGTAGCATTCTTGAAAACATGAAAATTCATACCAATAGAAACAATCCCAAAAGATCAATATAAGAACATTATGACTATTCTATTCCAAATGATGATGAAAGATAATGAAATTTAGAATATAGTTTGATCAACATAAAATTATGTGAAGTAACATCTAGACTTCTTATTATGATAGAATCAGAGTACCAAAGACAATTCAAAGAGAAGAAATAATAATAGGCTAGGTTATTCATTTTAAGGTACTCACCTTTCAGGTGTTTGGAAGGTGTATGATAATCTCTCAAGCGTATTTTCAAAATAATAATGGAATCAATTGTAGATAATGTAACTGTAAAGGCAATTGCACCTAAGACTATTCCAGCTAGTACACCTTTGCTTATCCCTCAACTTGGAGAGGTAATAAACACTATGGCAATATAAGCAGTACGAGAATAACCATAAAACAGTTTTAGACTATGAAGCGACATATTCATTAAAGAGTTCTACTAATGAAACTTTGACATCTGAAACATGAATTATACTGGAGAAACCTAATTTTTTTACAAGAACAGGTGAGGTACCAGCTCAATGTACAGAAAATACTATACAAACAATTCAATTAATAAGACTGAAACTTCAAATTCATACAGTAATACTGTTCAACCACCTAAAGACAATTCCACTGAGGTTATATTGTTTATTGTCCAACTTCCACTAAACACTCTAGCAGCTATAAGAAGTTTCTGTGACTTACCATCTCTTTAAGGATCCCGGAGAATAAAGTCTACAAGTTCAAAAGGCCTAAACAAGTCATTGCTTGGAGGTTTGAAGTCTAAGAACAAGTTTATGATCCGAAGAACCTCACTTGTATTGAAAACATAAGAGCTTGTATTATCAACATATATAGGAAAAAGCTTCAAGTTCATTCCCAACCGAGGACCTTCTTCCCATGCAAAACTGTTAATGAAGAGCTGATTAAAATGTACATTAAGACCCCTTGACAGCAAACTCTGAAATGCATTCATGTATGGACGGAAATCTGAAAATAGCCTTGGCTTACTGGCTTGGTTTCTCATAGCTATCATATTTTTCATAAAGACAACCACTATTCACCAGCAAAAATGATTACCCTCAAAATATAAAGCATTATAACCAATTTTATGCATAAAGGTTCTTAATTATATGATAACAATCAGAGCTTCTTACAAAACCCACTGAGCACCACAAGAATAACATTAATCTAATTTCAGTCCCATTACCTTACCTCGTTCTGTTTATCAATGCAGTTTTGGCTTAACTTCACTTAATTTATAGAGTCTGCACATATCTTGTTACACTAATGATATATTTATCTTGACCACTCCAATTTATCCAAGCTGGATGTAGTAAATCTTTTCATGAAATGTAGAAAATGATGCATGGCAAGAGGGGGATCATATAAAAGGTGCCTATTATCAGAAAATAAACATATCAAGTGTCATTTGACTTGCTAACAATCAATAGTATCCTATTAGACAGGGTTGGCAACATGAAATAAGCCTTGTCCCATCAAACTTTAAAGAACAAATATGCAAACAAAGTTCATCTGGCAATGCACTAGCATATAAAGTTTATGAAAGTACATATGCATGACAAGAGAAATTCAATGTTTTGTAGGTCATTCAATTTAAAATGCTCTAATGTGGCTAATGAGGCAGACTAAGAAACACACCAAGAGTAAAACTATGAGGCAACCAATTCTTTGCTTCTTCATTCATTGAACACCTTGATTCTTGATCCTTGTGTGGCTTCTAAACTGTGTTTTTCCTGCATTTAAACCCAAGAGCGAATTTGACACGTTATTGCATCGACGAACCAATTTGAATTGGACCACAATTAGGAGTAGTATAACACACATGCATTTGTAGCTATGCTCTAAAGAGGTCAAAATCGTAGTTGAACGGCCACCACTCTAGCAAAACTCTTTCTGGTGCATCTAATTCTAAAAAAATCATTCCCACATTTCCGAACAATGAATTTACTAGAAGGATTTTTAATTTGGTTTTGCTGCTAAAAAATTTCATGAAAATATAGTAGACAACTTACAAGTATCTCAATTCCATTGACAAACAATTCCAGCATGATTTTGCTTATATGTTTATGCTTTTCCCTTTTTATTTTAATTTGATTTCAAGTTATTATGCATTTCCTTTTTCTCAGAATAAATGTCACTTATTAATTGTATCATGAGAACCAGGGTTAGATCAAATCCATTTTGAATATTTGCGTTTCACGCAATGGAATTCAAGCTTCACCAAAGTGGAGAGAAAATTGGCAAATGCTTTCCATAAATAACCCAACATTGCCACCAACTGCAGAAGATTATACAATAATATTTAATAAGTTATAAGATATCATCAGAAAGAATCTCATCACGAGTTCATTGCAACATAATATAACTCTAAAACATACACATAATTATTGCTGATAAATAGTCTATCCATGATTCTTTATCTTTTATTAATCTGTCAAGTAGAAACTATTTTTTAAAAGTAGAATATCTTCTGAGGAGAGAAAATCATCTTGCAAACTTCTCTAACCTCCAACCAACAATGGCTAGCTGTCATGTTTGGTTGTTGAATATTGCAGCTGATAGTGACAATCGTGTGTTGAATATTGCAGCTGATAGTGACAATACTTGCATGATTGCTGGTAAATATCTAGCCACCTACCAATGCCTACTGTTTAACACACCAGTTGTTAAGAAATTTTAAGCAAGTCAAGTTCTGAATATTAGAAAGAGAAAATATAGTTTCATTCCACACCAAAGCCCAGAGCCAAAAAGGAAATACATAAAAATGTCATGTTAGTAATGAAATGGACCAGAGATGTGTGATTATTATAAGACACTACTTTGAAAATAGTTCAACATTATATAAATAACTATGGCCATAAATAAGTAAATAACTAGATATGCACTAGACATTCAGTTAATAAAGCCTTGGCTAAGAGAATGACTCAAGTATTAAAAACAACAAACATGATAAATGAATTATAACCATGGGAAAGAAGAGGAGCTGGTGAGTTATAAGTTGTGACTTGTGAGTAAAACCAGCAACACTAGTATTATTCTGGAAATTAAAAAGTGACTAGACATGTTAAACTCAAGTTCAAAATTAACTGCAGAAATTACCTGAAAACTAACATCTGCCAACAGCCTAAAATTGGAAAAGATTGTCTCATGACCATTAACAGGACAATAATTTATAGAAGAAATAATGTTTTGTGATGCTTTTTTTCCTTACACAAATTCAACCATTGGAATAACAGAAACTTGTTAAATTACACATTCTGATATTAAATTAAAAATGTTAAACTAATAAAGTTAGCATAATACTAACATGCAATTCAAGTCAAACCCTTAAACACAATTTTTTTTCCTTCTGTTTTTTTTTCATATGGTGATATAAGCTTAGTAAGGACTTAAGTATTGTGTTCATGAATGTTAGAATTCTAGAATTCGTTTTTGTCTTGAATATGTAATTTATCCTTTTAATCACTAGTGAAAAAGCTTTCGCATTTAACAAAAGATGTAAATTAAATGGTATCAATCAGGATAAAAGAGGTAAAAATGTAAACTGTAACCGCAATGAATTTTAAATATAGAATAGCAGGAGAGAGTAGATGATTGCATGGGCAAACTAGCAAAGTAAGCATTATCACGAGGGTAATTAGTTGTCATGTACAAGTAAAGCTGGAAGTAAAGTTAAGAGAACCTTGTATAAGTGTGGGACTTCATTTTTGACACGTTGAAGTCATACGAGACTGGTTAGTGTTTTCTCTGAACAGCTCTTGTATTCATGATGATAACCATTGGGGGCCAAATTATTTAATTATTTAATTTATTTTTTTTATTTGTAATAGACTAGACTCTCTAATTTAAATGATTTGGAGGCCTAATTATTTAGTTATTCTATTATTTTCATAATAGACTTAGATGGTCCCCAAAAAAATGTAAAATAAACTCAGGAAAGAAAACATAATAAGAGAAGAAAATAACTATAAAAGTTGGACTCACCAGGTCTACATCAGGAGCTAAAAATAAATACGTTTTGGGCTTAAATAGCCAGATTTAAGTGTAGGTAAAATATTTTGGACTAAATATAAGTCTATTAAGTTGACAACTCGTGAATTATTTGGAAGAGAGTAATACGCAATGAAACAAAAAAGAACTTATGATTGTACTAATGTCCTTCAGCTTCTGTTCAATGATCTACCAAAGATCGTACATATTTGCTGTGGTCATGTTAATATGAGGCTGAACCCTCCCTGTGTGAAGGCACTCATACATGAACAAGGTAAACTCTGCCACGTTGTTGTCCTTCACAAGTTTCCTCATCTGCTCTTTACCCTTGAGGATACTTTGTGCAATGAATTCCTCTTGGTTCACCATCTTCTTGTTCTGCTCCTATTCAGGCAAACTCCTCATCATCTAAATACACTAATTTGATGTTGTTCTTGTTTCAAAAACCGATCCTTTCTACATTACAATTTCCGCCTTTTATACCTTAGTCTGAACAACTCCTGTCCTATCACACATGTAATGTCATAATCAATCACTAAGGCAATTTACACAAGGAATAATTAATACTGAATGACCCTAGCTATCTAATCGGGCAGACTCGGTTCACTTGTCCATCCTTCCAACCGGCCGAGCTATGACCGACCGTAACATACTCGGTTCACCTGTCCGTCCTTCCAACCGGCCGAGTTATGACCGACAGTAACATAGCCCCTTGTAAGCTTAGTCGAGACTTAGGCTTACAATGTCCGCTCGGTCTGTAGCCGGCTTCCTTCCCTCGCTCATCTGGGGTGACGTTTGGTTAGCATTCATTTAATTCTTTCTTGGGACTCAGCGCGCCCCTTCATTTACTGCAGTAATCATATGGGCGCGTATTCCCTAGGAACAACTTTATTCTTTACTCCCCGGTGGTTATCTCGCTAATCACTTCCAATCATTTTTCCCAACTTCTTTGGTGTTCTCTCATCCCTGTTTCGTTTGCGCGCTGCCTTTCTCCTCTTTCGTTCGCTTCTTGTTCTTCGTTGTCATGGCTCCATCAGGTAACTTCGCTCCTCTACCATTTCTTGAATTGTTTTGGCATGTAATGCGAATCTTTTGACGGTTTTGCCTAGATTTGCCAGCTAGGGTCCGTCACTGACCCTTGCTTCTTTCGTTCACAGGGGACCTCTTCGAGGATGCACTTGGCCCCTCCACTCAAGGAGACCAGTCTCCTGCTGAGGCTACTCCTAATGCTGGATTCGAAGCCCCAAGGGACGAACCTGCGGGTTCGAGTTCTGGCTCCTTTGATTCATATCCTTTTGGGGTTTGGTATCGCGATGATACTCGTGATTCTGTTGACGAAGACCCTCAAGCTTGGGTGGACCCGGAAGTAAAGAAGATGTCCTCACTATTAACTTGTTCTAGTGCCCTCCTGGGTATGGCGAAGGCCATATGTCAGCGCGGCCCTTGTTAAACCTTGATCCTCTTTAAATCCTTGTACATAAAGATTTGTTGTAATTTTGCCCTTTACTATTTTCATTGCTTTGCTTTTTATAGTACCAAAGCCATCTAGTTTTGCAAACTAATAATAGAACATATATGTCATCTCAAGACTTATAAATTCAACATTCCTAAGTTCAAAAGAAGTTAAATTCTTCAAATCCAAACTAAGAATGTCATGGACAATAGTAATAGTTGCATTGTTCTTAATTTCAACATGATTGCTTCCTTTAATTGAGTTTTGTTCACAACCATCCTCAACTTTTATATCAACACATTCATCTTCATTCTCTCATTCAATTGATTATTCCATATCAACAAAAATATTATCCACACCTTTCAAAATAAGAATAGTACATTTCAATTTTGGAAAAGATAAGGCGAGACCAAATACATTTGTCCATTATATAACTGTTCAACACTTAATACAATGTAATATAACAGCTACAAAATCATTGTTTTCACAGACACACACATACATAATACATCAATTTCACACATACATAATCATTATTTTTGCACATAATATCAATACATACCGAAGATAGTACAGTTTTTCAAACCAAACTCACAACAAAAAATGGCGAACATGTTTCAATAATAAAACATACCGCCTTTGTTTTACACATAGATGCATTTGATTCATTTTACCAACTCGGTCTTTCACCACTTTTATCCCTCGACATTTCTATACTCCTCTTGCACCAAACAAAAATGACAACTACATGTTAAAATAATTATACAAAACCAAACATTTTTATCTTTCCCCTTTAAAAGAAGTTTTAAACAAAAATTTTGGCAAAGAAGCAAATAGGGAATATAGAGGGGAGGGATATCCTATCCTTTTACACTAATACATTTTAAACAACACAATTTAATCGTACAAGGATTTTTTTTTACCAATAATGTCTAACTTATATTTGACAACAAAAATCCACATCCCTCTCTATAAACACTCGAGCATGCCATAACATAAAAAATGACAAGCCTTAAGTCTAATTTACAACAATAATGAATAACACCAA
The DNA here is from genome assembly GCA_025330945.1 of Mucuna pruriens. Lineage (NCBI taxonomy): Eukaryota > Viridiplantae > Streptophyta > Magnoliopsida > Fabales > Fabaceae > Mucuna > Mucuna pruriens. The sequence goes on along the minus strand of JAENHJ010000173.1, from coordinate 1,321,410 downwards.
TTGATAATTTTTTTTACAAAAACTTAACAAACAAATTTGAGGATCTAATTACCACATAATCCAGTATCAATTTCACATAATTTTGACCATTCAGTCACTACAATTTTTTTAAAATAATCAATTGTAATATAAAACACCTCCATTTAATCATGGAAAAATTGTTAGAAAAGGGCCAAAAAATATAGACAACTACAGATAGGTTTCTCATCACTCAAAATAAAGTTGATAAAGTTAGATCTTTAACAACAAAGGTATGAAAATGATAAGAACAACCATATTATTCAAATTGAAAAATAAATTAAATGAGATTAAGATAAAGAAAAAGAAGTACTTTGACACTTGCTTCAATATCAACAAATCACTATTGTTACTTATGGGTATGTGACTATAAAGAGAAAGCTTTCAACTACATTTTCCTTTTCAACAAATATTTGCAATTTTGACTATGTAGGTAGGTGGAGATATAGTTGATGACCTTGTGGTTGTAGGTACAAGGGTGGGACTCATGGCTACTGCATGTGAAACTTGGGGTATATTGTAGGCAAAGACCATTTCTTTCCCATATATTTTGATGGGGTTTTATTTGTTATTTTATATATTCTAAAACAAATTTCATTTAAACTATTAAATTAATATTTAGCTACTGCAGTACTTTATTTCACTACACCATGGTGAATTATTTGGGCAAGCATGTCACCCTAAAAGTTATCCAAGTATAAGAAACAAACCATCTTGTTAAGGTGGTGATCATTTCACACAAAAATTAAAAATGTAATATTTAAATGTTTAGTCCACATGCACAAACCCTTAATATATACTAATAGGTTGTCATCGACACAAGTGGTAGCTATTTGTGTTTCTTAATCAAAATGTCATGGGTTCAAACTTTCTTAGATATGATAAAAATTATATTGGAAGAGGAATACTCACCGTTTGGTGAGCTCACGGTTTTTGAAAAAGATTAATCGTTATTTTCAACTGTGGATACTTTGTGGATATTGATAGAGCATTTTTTAGATACTTAATAGTGATTTATGTTGGACTATTATCATTTTATAGTTACTATTAACACATTGGTTGAGTGTTGAGTTATTGAACTTAATTGGGTTTAGTTGCTAATTTTTGCTTATTTTCGGATTTAATTCTCATTATGATGTTGTTATCTTGTATATGCCATATCTGGAGCTATAGACCTCTAAATTAGACAATTTTTGTGGCTGTAGAAAACTAAGACAAAGATATACAACTTTTCTCTATATCAACCCAGTTCAACCATATTTAGTGTTAAAAGTCTACGAGAAATTGCAGCCTCTACACCCACTCTATTAGACTTTTCTTTGTGTATTTTAACCCAATTTTGGGACTTTGGTTAGTAGGCCTTTGGACTACGAATTTCTCTAGTCCAAACAACCTTAGTATATAGAGCATGAAATAGTTAATTAGTTAAAATTTGGTTAGACACTTTTGGAGACATTTGACAGTTAGTTTGAGGAGGTTTCTTGGATCACAAGTTTCCTCTCTTCTCTTTTCATTTTTGCATTGTATTTTACTGCATTTTCTATGATGACTGCCATGGAAGGATAGACTCTTTTATCAATTCAAGGTTTCATGAATGTCGTTAGATTTGAGTTCTAAATTTTTTCTTATGCAAATTCTATTATGCTTCTCTTTACTTTCCAATTCTTGACCCTTTTTCATGATTATGATTTTGCTGGAAGTTTTGAATTATACTACATTAGGTAATCAATTGATCACCTAAATCAACCAATTAAGTGCTTGAATTCATTCTAATTAAGGGCTACAATTGAGATATCAATTTGTATTGATGAATGTTAGATGATTATCTAATGAATCTGGGGTTTATATGAATGTGCACCCTTATTAGAATCATGATAGCAAACTGCATAATTGGACCCTTGGATTGGTGTTACATAATTCTACTTAATTCAATTTTGTTATATATGTTTCAATTCTATTATGTTATACACAATTTCCTAATTATGCACAATTCTGTTCTACATACAAACTCCCCTTTTAGCATTTCAATTTGGTTCCTGTTCAATAAGATTAGGTATTGCCTGATTGTGGTCCTTGAGATATTCGACCTGAGTTAGTCCTTACACTACAAAAATAACTAAAATCTAGTGGTTTTAGTAGTGTTTTGACAACATTATCACATATCCCTTGGGTATAAAAAGGGCTTAAATATATTTTTTATTTCTCAAATTTAGGCTAATTTTGTTTTTCATCCCTCAAATTTGAAATTGCTTTTTTTAGTCAATACATTTAAAAAATAGCTAGTTTTAATATCTCGTCTTACATCATCGTTTGTTACATGTATAGTCGAGAATCAAAGAACATTGCTAATCCTAAAGTTTCTCCTCCAATGTTCTTTGATTTTCAACTATACACATGGAAAATGATGACTTTTACTCTGTTTGTCACATAAGATGATAGATTAAACCAACTATTTTTGAAGTATAAGGACTAAAAAGCAATTTTAAATTTGGGGATAAAAAACAAAATTTCCTAAATTTATGGGATCAAAAAATATTTAAGCCATATTTTTCATTAACTTTGATTAATATGAATGAGATATCAAATAATTTTGGATTAATATAAAAATTTGTTTATATGATCTATGTAAAGAGAACTTTCAAATCAATGGTTGGATCACTAAAATTTACATTCTATATAAAGTTACTAATAATATAATAGTTGGTGTATGTTACATCTATGTAATTTGATGTCTCTCCTAAAAAAATATTATTGGTAGGTCGCTTATGCTTTTTTCGACAAACAAAGTTTGGTTACTTTTTATTTCAATTAACTAATTCTTCTTCTAATAACCCAAAAAAATTGGAAGTAACTAAAACAAAATCAATAATCTAGCTCTAATGTCACAATCTATTAGAGTAAAGTCTCCAATACAAATCTATTGAAGTAATTAAAGCAAATAAATAATGGCATCTCAAGCTTCGAGATCCTGCTCGGCATCACTTGCAAGTGACATTTAACCAAAACATAAACAATATACAACATAGAGAAGTGAGAATACATCTCACTACTATTAGGGAAATCCTAGCAAGGTCAGGCACCACACACACAACCATAGATAAACATATATATGAACATTCACCTCCCACAATAATCATCAATGCACATGCTATGATAATGATACATCCCACACACTACTCCATATGCATATGGTATCAACTCAATCCAAAAATGTAGGCTAGGGGCAACACTTCTAATATCTGCCTTTGTAGTTAGCCACATGACACTAACATGAGATCCTCTGATAGCATTTCAGGATCTACTTAGCTTTTATCGTGTGCCTCAACTCGTGGAATCAACAACAATCATTGGAGTTTCGGTACCAAGTAACCCCTATTAAGTCTAGTGACCTTACCACTTAGGTCATGTATACTTTCTTACAACATCAGTTACATTATATGATGCATGCCAAAAAATTCATTTTTTATTAATTTCTCTTTCAAGTTAGGCCGATGAGGATCATGCTCACCTTTCTCAAGCTAGGCACCTCGTCTCATTGAACCTACTAATAATGTTGTCGACACACGATCAAATCACTAGATTTTTCTTAATTTTTGCAGTGTAGGAACTAACCTAGGTAGATTCTCACAAGGACACAATCATATTATGACAAATCTTGTTTATCATAAACCAAAACATATATGCAAAATGGGGTTTAGTGTAGAACAGGAAATTGCAGAACAGAAATTATGTAAAATAAATTTGTACAAAAAAAAATTGATGCTAAATGAATTGGAGAACATTAATTCAAGAATTCAATCATGCAATTAGTTATCATGGTTCTAAAGAAAGATGCAATTTCATATCAACCTAATTTTCATTAGATAATATCTAATATTCGTCCATGCATATTGAGATCACAGTCGTAGTCCCTAATTAGCATGGATTTAGGATCATATTGGTTGATTTTAGGTTATCAGTTGATACCTAATATAACATAATCCAAAACTCAAGCGAGTTCATAATCATGAAAATGGATTAAGAATTGGAAAGACAAATGGTAAAAATTGCATAAGAAAAATGGAGAATCAAGAACTCAAATCGAATTACATTCATAAATCTTGAATTGACAAAGAAGCTTAGCCTTCCATGGCCGTCGTCATAGAAAACTTAGTAGCATTCAACGAAGGAAAAATGTAGAAAAATTCAGAAGAAAATGCAACAAAAAAAACTATGGAGAAGAGAGGAAGGCTTCCAATGCAAGAAATCCCTTCAACTTCCCAAAACTCAAGAGTCTCGAAAATGTTTCTAACTAACTAACTAACTAACTCCTTAACTTCCTAACTAAACTTCCTATGATTACATGCTCGAAAATGTCAAGGAAAATGGGCTTGGAAAGAAGATTTAACAGCCCAAAAAGCCCACCAACTAGGGCCCCCATAATCTGGGCCATAATCTACAAGAAAAAGCCCAATTAGAGTGGTGTAGAGGCAGCAACTTCACGTCCATATTTGACACTGCAAATGGTCGAACCAGGTTAAACCGTAAAGAGAGAAGTTGTAGATCTTTGTCTTAGCATTCTAGGGATACCAAGATTGTCTAATTTGGAGGTTTGTATCTCTAAATATGGCCTGCACAAGCTAGAAACCTCATAATGAAAATTAAGTATGAAAATAAGCAAAGATTAACAACTAATCCCAAGTAAGTTCAATGACCCAAGACTCAACCAATGTGTAAATATTAACCAGAAAATAATGTCAAATAGACCTAGTAAGTCACCATTAAGTGCCTAAAAAATGCTCTATCACCTACCGAAACCGATGAGCACTATTATCGCCTCTTATAGGCCTAGGTAACTCACTTAACAAGTGTCACCCAAGTTCCTCTCTTGCCAACTTTTTGGCCTAGGCAACTTGTTACAATGACCACTTGTCCGTTACTCAAATTCGCATATCTTTCTCATTCTTATTCTCAATGTAATGATAGTTATATCTCATCAAATCCATACATAATAGTATATAAGAACATACACAAGGTTCACAAGGAAAATAAACCTTTAGAAAGTTCAATGAAATTGCCTTCTTTGGAAAGTTTTACGGCGTGAATGTTAGGATTGATATTCCTGCAATTTCCACAACTACTTGGTGTGAACAAATGGGAAAAGTGTATGAGGTTAGATGGGAGAATGCCTATGATGGCATGGTTGCTATAGAAGATGCCTTGTTGAGACTTGCTGTTGAAGGGCCATGTGCCCTAAACAAGATGCACGACAAGGCACACATCTTCTAACAGATGCTCAACAAAGGTATCCTTCACAAGGCTAGCTTGAAGGATCACCTCTTAGACATTCATCTCTTTACTCTATTCCACGTGGTGACTGGCCAAAAAATTCAACCTCCCAAGTATGAGTTTTGTACTTTTGAGGATGAATTTGAAAAGCAAGGGAGTCAAGAAGAACCATATGACTCATTCAACCCTAATTATGAAGATTTTCTCAATATCAAAAGGTGTTGGAGGCCTTCTATGCCTTGCTACAACTGAACAAGAAAAGTATGGTCACTCATTCAAACAACAAAGATTTGACCAAAACAATATCATTCCCATAAAGCTAGACAAATGAAGTTGATAACACCTATTGATGTCAAGCCAACAAAAGTTGAGTTGGTAAAAATGTCCAAAAAGTTAATGTCCAAACACTTGGCCCCAACCACCAAGACTATAAGAGGCTTCTGTAAAGACCACCTATAGCATCCATTGGCACTTATCACTTGTTGAAGTTGCTGAAGACCTTCCACTTTGATGATTGGCTTATAGTTCCCATCAAGGACAACTCAACTAAAGATTTTAGGCTTCTTGGTGTTGCAAACACTTTTATTCCTGCCTCTATACCTTCCTTTTGCCTTCAATTCCTTAACCTTCACTCACTTCACCCTTGGGATAAACCCTTTCAAACATACTCGGAATCCCCTCCCATGTTAGTTAGCCCTCCACCTTAAGCTGAACCTCCTACCTCACAACCCTTATAACTACCCTCTTCACTATCTACCTCACCTATCTCACCCAAAAAGACTAAACCCCCAGTTTCCCAAGCTCTCACCTTATACAATCCACGACCACCTCCACCACAACCTAACCTAGCCCAATAGGTGTTTATGGCTAGCAAGTCCTATATTGATCAACACTTTGATCAATTAGAATCCAAATTACTAGATACATTTTCAAAAATTCTCCACCAACAATAATTGCCACCTTATCCAAACCCTTAAACTTATTTTTTTCTTCTATTTTCTTTGTCTTGTTTCTGTTTTTTTTCACTATGTTGATTTTTCTTCCTATCCTTTTTTGTTGATAACAAAAAAGGGGAGAGAATGTAAAAGAAAAAGATACTATTATTTAATACATATGCTTTGCATTTTTCATCATATGTATGATCTCATATATATGTTATTTTATGTATGCTTTGATATCATATGCTTTAATTCCTGTATACTCTTTTATGCTTTGATTTGTTTATGCTCTGATTTGTTTAACCGTCCATTAGCTTAGGGGGAGCTCAATCTTGGTACATGATTATATAACTAAGGGGAGCCTAAAATTATGTGCTTAAATATTATATCTTGAATGCCTCTTTATCTTTAGCATAATTTTTGTCATCATCAAATAAGGGGAGATTGTTGGATAAGTTTATGCATCCAAAATAACCCAAGAGTTTTGATGATAACAAACATTATGATTAAAGGAAGATATCTTATGTTTAACCAGTGTTCTTTAGCTTTCATAAGAACAATAGGTTATTGGACTTAATGTTTGGAACACGTCTATAAGTGAAACTTATTTCATATATAAGTTTATCACTTGTCGTCCAAAAGAGAGCTCACCGTCCTTTGACGTATTCGTAGTCTAAAAGAAGAGATTGTCCAAAAATAGAATGAATGCATTGTTCTATATAAGAAGTATCTTTATTCAAGTGTAAGGGGTTATTTAAAATACTTATCTTATCTCATGAATCCTTTCTTACATATACGAGCTTGTAATGATGACCTAACATTCAAAATTTCAATTGTACCCGATGCACTATGTTGAGAAAGTGCTCAATTTCAGATTGACAAAGGACCAAACATTTTTATCATCACAAGTTAAGTTTAACAAAAGGAAGCTTAGATCATGACTTCATTCAGAAGGAACCAAAAAGAACCTTCTCCCTTCAGTAGAAGACAACATGTCAAGTTTAGAGAAAAACTTTCTCTGACACAACTTTCTCTATCTTTAGAAAAAAAAAGGAGCCTTTATGAAAGTATAGTGAAAAGCGAATATTTAGCATTTAATGCTGAAGTAACCACCCCTCATGCAAGAGCAACATTCGTCTTTCTATATGCCTATAAAAGGGATTGATCAAGCTCGAAGAAACTAAAAATAATGAAGTGAGTAAAAATGAAAACAGTATTTAAAACCAATAATAAAATAGAATAAAAAACGGAGTGTTACACTAGACATTTCCATTAAAAGTTATTTTGAAAATTTTATTTTATCTATGAATGTTATTCAATATATCCCTCTACTTTTGAAGTTTTAAGTTGCATATTATTGTTGTTGCTGACTAAACTCAAAAATGTGAAAAATTACTCACATTCATATTAACAAATTAACAAAGAGATTTAATAAAAATTAAACCTTTTCTATAAATCATTGTTAAGTTATCATGTAGCGACGATGAGTTGTTACACATTTAGTGTATGCTTACACTGATACATTGGATCAAATAATTTCAGTAGGATTTTTAACTCAAAATTCCACCAAAAAAACATGTAAACACCACTTATTAAATCCTTAAAACCCTACACATGCTAACATTTCATGGAGATGAAGAACAAGAAAGTAATTTGTGTTTGTTTCTCTCTCCTTTATTGTGCATTTTCTTTGTTAAATTAAAATCAATATTATTAGACTCTAACTGATGATCAACTTAGGCGGGACATTAAGTTAATAGATCATTGGTCAAATTAGTGATTCATTAGTTTGACTGCATGAATCAATATATATTAAAAAAAAACACACAGTCTAGCATAGTTGATCATGTAGAATATGCTAGTATTGTAATCTCTTTGACATTGTCATTGACTCTTATAAATAAAAAAATATTAACATATTTATAATAATATATGTAAGTTTAGAAGATTTTATTTTTTAAATAATGAGTAAGTATTAAATTAGTAAATATATATTTTTAATAGTTTTAGTCTAATACTAAGAAATAAAAAAAATTATATTTCTATTATTGATTAATATAATAAGAGAAATTTTTTTTATATCACATGATTAATATGAAATATAATTTAGTTAACTAGAGAGACTTATAATAATTAAATAAGTGATTCAATAAAAAAAATTCAAATGAATAAAATAAATTAACTTTGTGGGTTGGGGCCTTAAACTAGCAGCCCATTTACTTGTGAACCCTAAAATCCAATACAAAGGGTTACTTAAACCCTGCAGCCGCTGTGCTCCACAGCCTCAGGGTAGCATTTGTGAAAGTGAATCTGAATAATAGTCACCGAAGAGTGAGTGAGAAAACGTGCATCACTCCTTCGAAGTTTCTTTTTCTTCTCTTGATCTCTGCTTTTGCTCTCAAAGGGGTGGGTTAGGGAGGTTGCAGTAACGGTGTTGGGGAAAATTTCCCTCGTCGATGTACTGCTGTTGTAAGGATTGTTTTTTTTTTTTTTTACCTTTCGATAACACTGATGGAATCTGTAGACTGAGAAGGTGCTATGATGATGAGATCAAATAATCTCGTTAATCTGATCTATAGTTATTTCATGAGGATAACTTTTCTCATCCATTCACTATTCTTTCTGAGCACCATCTTTCTCTCTAGATTATTGCTCTATTTCTTTGTTACTAAATTCTTCTCGTTTGTATAAATGATGGAATGGAGAGGGGGTGCAAAAACTTTTATTAATCCCCCTCTCTAATTTATTATGTTAAATTATTTCTCAATTTTCATAGCCAAGTTCTTGACTATTATTTGCAAGCGAGTATTTTTTGTTGTAAGTTTTAATATCTATTATGACTACAAAATTTGAGGAAATAGATTTGAGTCTTACTTTTTGATTTTTTAAAAGTTGTTTTATTTAGTACAAGTCATTGGTTGTTCAATGAATTTTTAGTTTTATTCATGTTCTTGGCTCAATGGGAAATTCTGCTCAGAGATTAATCTGCTGCTGAAAAACTTTAAAAGAAAAGAACATGAAGTCTTGATTTTTTTATATCCTAATTGAGTATTGGTGCGAGGCTGACGAAGTTTTGCTCTATCATATTGTGTTTGAAAACGTTTTTTTTTTCTATTGAGGGGCAAAAGCCCCAGAAATGAGCCTCGAACTTATTGCTTAACATTCAATTTTTCTTTCATAAAGTAGGTAATGACGCAAGTGTTCTAAAGTAAAGTAGATTACCAAGTTTTCTCTGCGTTTTTTGTATTTTTTCTTCAATATAGCAGTTTTGTTTATATAATGAACCCCAAGTGTTTCTTAAGACTGCCCTCCTGGCCATGCCAAATGCTTGGTTAGGATCAGGGTAATTTGTTTATACAATAAAACATTCAAATTGATACCTTGTTTATATAAATTATAGAATTTTAAAAGTGTTAAATTCATATTAAAGAATGTTTTGTCATATATTTAAATTGATTATATTTATGGAAAATATTTTTGTATTATGTAATAAAAACCTAAGAATAAATTAGAAGTTTTATAATTTATTATTGATTTTAGATTTAATATTTTACTAGATGGTTTGTGACAATTTAATTAAATACTTTTTAAAATGAAAATAAACCAATTCAATTAATATGAATGAACCTTTTTTTCGGTAAACAACATGAATGAACTTTGGTTTATATCTTGATATCAAAACCGAATTGATGATGACATTACTTTGAACCATTTTGAATATATAAGTAAATCAAGACAAATTGATGCATGAAAGTGAAATAATAATTTGTTGGCGCTAATTCACATTGATGTCCAGTTCTTGTCAAGAATCAAAATAATGTAAAATTGACAAAAAAAAAAAAAAGTAAATGTACATCTAGTGCATTGCAGTGGACAACCGATGATCCATAAACTCACATAGTACCTAATTACCATGTAAGAAGTGCCTATCTTAACCAATCAAGAACAGAAAAAGCTAAAAATAAAGCAAATAATATTGAGGACATGATTAGAGAAAGTCTTTTGCCAAGAGAAATGACCACACTCATGGTTAAAGGGTTTTTGCCCATAAAAGTATGTAGGCGGTAGTAAAATTTTGTTGACACCATGCAGTCTGTAATCATTTCCATTCAGGGGAACATCATCACTCATGACCCTCCAAGGACCCCAATAAAACTTTGGTCTCATGAGAGACACTGCTTTCCAGGGTGCTCTTCCCAGTACTTTTTCTGTCATATTGCAATGTAAGTAGATTTTTAAAGATAGATTCTCCTAATATAATTAAAACTAATAGTATATATTCCCATGATATTCTTAACATGCAGCAGAAAATATGGAAAATCTCACCAAAATTATTACAAATGTTTTTCAACCAAAATCAGCAATCACTACTATTGCACTAAGCAAATTGGCAACCTACTAGTGATTGGCAGCTTGTTGCAAGCTCTATGAAGGAAGGCGATTTGGTTTCAAACCTCGCTCTCTTTGGCACAGGAGCATGAAGAGCAAGTACACTTCATCAAAATGGGAGATGCCAAGCTTGGGATGAATATTACTCATGCTAGTGTCCCAAAATGTCTGATCCCACCTCATAAATGGATAATTAATAAAACAAAGTTTATCTATCAAATTATTGTGCAACTAAAATTCACCCTTCAATGTTAAGGCTCAGGGCTTTACAAAAAATGTTTCAGCAAGTATTATACACAATGTTGAAAAAGTGAACACAGCTTACCCAAACTACCAAAAGCAGCAAGCAGGTTCCCAGAGAATTAAATGTAATTATTTGCATTTATTAAATAGAAACAATCAAACTCCTATTGATTATAAATGGAATCAAGCAGAGCATTAGACCAAAAAAGCTTAAACCAGATAATGAAGTTGTTTTCTCTAAATATGTGATCTTTGCTGTTTACATTACCTATACTAGTAGATAATCACAAACAATACAGCAGAGAATTGTCAAAGACATGGTCAACAGCAATTTTTATAATTAACAATACTTGCATCCAGCCAAGGATAATTATTATAGCCCCAGTTCTAAGCCAAGAAACTGATAAAAAAAAGTGTCCTCTACCTACCACACAATTCTCTTTATATCAGATCCATATGATTATATTCTTTCTCATTATGTAACTCCCCCCAACTCACCTGTGTCTCTTCTACTTACAAGCTAACTTCTAGTCTTGGGCCTAAAGGTGTAAACATGTAGGGCCTTCTAGAGCCCAACCTGAACCTTCTGCGTCCAGGTAATATCACAAATTGAGCAAAAATTGATACGGCAGTTCTCACCTTTTTTGGATTAGCAATTCCACATAAAACTCATAAAACAATAGAAGGAGCATTTTGTTCACAAGCATGCTACAGGAAAACCAGAAAAACCCTGTATAATTAACCATTTATTGGTAGAAATAATAAAGAATAAATATAAATAAAATTAGATTTTGAAAGCTGAACTGCAAGCATACAACAGAGCAGATCACATTGCAAGGCTGTATCCAAGAAACAGCAGCCTATAACTCCTACACTTATAACATTTGTAACAGTAGGAATTCTAAATTATAGCTAATAAACTCAAACAATAGATAATGAGGCATATTCTGAGTAGTCATGATTAGCTGGAAGCGGTTGGAAAATTGCCAATAAAATCACAATTTCTATCACCCAAATTCTTCTATATTCAAATTTCTTTGACGTTTGAGCGGGAGAAAGAATTCCATCACAAGAAAACCTCATTCAGCAGCCACCAATGATTCATAATCAAAATGTTCTAAACTTCTAAGTTTAATCATGCCTTCATCCAACAAACAAAACCCACAAATGGTATTTCTCTAAGGATCAACATCGTTTAAACAACCCCATCACACTGCTAATGAAAAAGTCATAGCAATTGGAGTCTAAGTCCAGTGGAGTTCCCAAGCAAAACCTACCACTAGGCACACACAACAAAGTCTCACCATTTTTCTCCTTGCAAGCCCATCACAAAAACAAATAAAAAACCCACTCACACAATTATTTGTTTAAATCTACTGATACCTAATAAGTGGCACAGATTAGAGAAACAAAAATAAAAAATATAATAAAACAAAAACACTATATAGATTAAAAATAAGCACAAAATTAAAATTGAAAACATAATAGCAAAAGTTATGCTAGAGCTATGGTTATGATTGTATAAAATTGTGGGCCAAATTGTTTTGGGAAAAAAGGTTTTATGTGGTTATTCCCTATAGAAAAAACCAAGTGTAACCATGAAAAATAAAAGAAAAAAGTTTCAAAGAAAAAAAGAGTTTGATGGTCCAAAAAATTGTAAGGAATATTTGTGAATTTTGGAACTCTAGTTTTCTAGTTGGGTGTATGGTGGATGCAGTATTTTTTGCCCTTGTTCTTAAATTTCTTGGTGTGTTTACTTGTCTTTTTGTTATTGTTGAGTCTTCTTACATGTCTCGTTAAAATTCCTATTGAGTTTGGCTTTCCTTTCTTAGCTTTTCTTGCTTGTCAATTTTTTGGCTTCTATACTTTGTCCTTGAGTTTTCTTTCCTTTGCTTTCCTAATAGTATCTCAAGATTTGCTTGGCTTTTACTTGCAGTTGAAATGTTTGATTAAGAGAGTATGTTTATTAGCCAATCTTAGAATGTGAGTTAGAGGTAAAAGGATAGAGAATAGCTTAGAGAAAAAGCCATAAATGTGTGAAACACGAGTGGGTGGAAACACTTAGTGAGTGAGTGAGGTTTTGATTTTCTTGCTTTTTGTACTACAGTAGTTAGAAGGCATTTGGGGAGTGTAGAAAGATAGGAAGTTCGAGTGTGAATTGGGAAGGACTTTTTACCTAAGTCTATATACATCATAGATACTATGAATGAGTTGAGAGAAAATTGAACTTAGTGGGCAAAAGCCTTGATGTGGTGTAGAATGATGCACAAAGCACTAATGATAAAGTTGAGGCTTTGAGTATAGCCAAAGAGGAAAGTGTTGGAAGTCATAGTAATCATAGTAGGAGTTCCTATTCCTCTAGGGAAGAGAGGCGAGAGAGGCATGAAAGACATAGGACAAAAGAGAGGCGTGAGAGGCGATATAGAAGAGAAGAGGATAGGAGGGATGGTTTGGATTTGGGAAAGTGTACGATACCTCCATTTGTTGGAAATTGTAAGCCTGAGATCTACATAGACTAAAAGGTCAAAGTTGAGCAACTCATCACTAGCTTTGGCATACAAGGGAGAAAGGGTATGAGGTTAGGTACATTAGCTTTGAAGGATTATGCCTTGGTTTGGTGGACATCTATGATGGATGACATGAGGAGAGGCATAGAAGAACCATGTGAAAGTTGGTATGACTTGAAGAGACTGGTGAGAATAAGGTTTGCGCCAGATTTGTATGTGAAGGACCTACATTATAAGCTCTAGAATTTGTATCAAGGTTCCAAGAGTGTGGAGGAGTATCACAAAGAGATTGAGCTGACCTTATTAATAGCCCATATTAGGGAGAGAGAGGAGGCTACTCTAGCTAGATTCTTACATGGGTTGAATAAGGAGATACAGGATGTGGTGGAACTGTAGAATTATAGTAATTTAGGAGCATTGGTGCATTAAGTAGTGGAAGTGGAGATGTAGTTGAAGTTGAAGAGGATGAGTGCCTCTAGGAGATCCACAACTAGTTCTAATAGTTGTAGGGGAAAAGAATAGGAGAAGGAGAAAGTTAGGAGTGATAAGAGCCATAAGAAGGGGAATGAGCCTTTCCAAGATCGTAAGGAGATAATTATTACACCTTCACCTAGTGCCCTTAGGATGAGTAGCATTAAATGTTTGAAGTGTCTTGGCAAATGGAAAATAGCTTGTCAGTGTCCTAATAAGAGAGCCATGATTTTGAGGGATGCTGGCGAGATAGAGAGTGATAGCTCACATGGAGAGACATCTACCTCTACTGAGTCAGAGGGTCGTAGTGATGATTCCTATTATGAGAAAAATTGCTGATGGTTAGGAGGTTGATGAGTAGCTAAATGATAAAGGAAGTTGAGACACAAAGGGAAAATATTTTCCATTCCAGGTGTCATGTTTTGGGTAACATGTGTTCTATAATCATTAATAGGGGTAGTTATATGAATGTGCTAGTGAGAGGTTGGTGCGGAAGTTAGCCCTACCCACTATTCTACATTCGAGACTGTATAAGCTTTAGTGACTTAGTGGGCATGGAGAGTTGGTAGTGAATCGTTAGGTTAAAGTGGCCTTTACCTTAGGGAAATATGAGAATAAGGTGTTGTGTGACGTGGTGCCAATGAAGAGGCCACACACTTGTTGTTGGGTAGGCCTTGACAATATGATAGGAAGGTGATCCATGATAGAGTCACGAATAGGTTCACATTTGAACATATGGGACAAAAGGTAGTTCTTAAACCTTTCTCTCCAAGAGCTGTGTCATACCCCAAAACTGTCCGGCCCAAACAACCAGAGTTGACTTTCCCTTAACCGATAACAATAAAATCTTGGAGATTTTATATGTTATCAACCAACAACCACAAGCTGGTGTTCCCTTAACTAATAACAAATAAAATCTTGAAGATTTTATACGTTATCAACAAACAGGGGATAAACCTGTTAAATATTCAAAATTCAAATATAAAATAATAAAATATTCGAGATAAACCTGTCAGCTTTTCAAAATTCAAAATAAAATATCCTCTCTTCCCAAGAATCAGGGATAAATCTGTTAAATATTCAAAATTAAAATATAAAATAATAAAATATTCGAGATAAATCTGTCAGTTTTTCAAAATTCAAAATAAAATATCCTCTCTTCCCAAGAATCAGGGATAAATCTGTTAAACATTCAAAATTCAAAATAAAATATAATAAAATATTCTCTCATCAGGAGAGAGATCCAAGCCCATTTCGTAGCCTATATAAGACCTCACTGCGAATGAGAAAAGGAGGAGAAAAATCACAAGAAAGAAAGAAAGGCAAGAAAGGCAAGAAAGGCAAAGAAAGGAAGAAAAACTGACGACTGCTAAAGATAGGAGGAAGCGCCCTAAGTCTAGGCTGATCCACGCTCGCCCACTTACTCCGACGTCCAGATTGGTCGACTCCTTCACCCAAGTCTAGACCGATCAAGACTCGTTTCACTCCTTTCGACGTCCCAAAGTTGGTTAACTCCCCTTTCTTCTCTTAATTAATTTAACATAAATTTGTATCACCAAGCAAGATCCTCCCCTAATCCCACCCAGCCCGACATACACCGAATCTAATAGAACCTAATCCCCATCTAAGGCCGAGCACGCCTCGGCCCCGAATCCCTAGACCGGCACGACTCTAAGAATTATGACGAGATCCAATTCAACCTAACCCCTACCCATCTAAAAGCCAGAACTACGAGACTTTGAACCCTCCGCAGCCGAGGTACGAGGCCTGAGGGCACACCTCTATCAAGTCAATGACCCCACACCCTACAACCGCCAGCCTAAAACGTAAGAACTCAAGAACACCACCCATATACAAACACCACCCCTCTCCCATACAGCCTAACCAAGGGTAACTATCGAGTGATAGACACGCTTGGGGCCCCCTCAGATCCCCTCTTGCATGTAACCAACTCCCGAACCCATAACTCGACGATTGCACCCGCCTTTCCTTAGGGTTTTCCTAGGTTCCGTAAAAACTTAGGTGGCGATTCCCATAGCCCGAGAGGCACTCTACCGAGATATGCAAAGAGAGTCGGTTATCCGTCGTGACCTCAAAGTTGCGACGGATGGCGACTCCAATCGGGATTTTCTAAGAGAGTTGAGCCCTATTAGGTTAGCCTTGCCTGCAGAGGATGATGCTTGTGATATTATATCTTGCATGATTTAGCTTTATTTCGCCTTCCGTCTGTATTGCATGGAATCATAGGATAGATGACCATTATTGCTTCTATTATTCTTTATTTGTGGGGGACGGTGCACATGGGGGCGCCTTCCCAAAAAAAAAAAATCGGGGGTCGAGAGCAAATATATCCATGAGCGCAAATTCTATTCCCCTGACCTGAGAGCTGTGGGAGTGGGGCGTAGCGGCACCCTCATCGAGATTTCTCTGTAGACGGTGACCGTGATAGTCCCACCTGGGGCCGATGACTGGGGAGCCAAAGAACATCCGGGAATTGATCCCGATCGTGGCCGAAACCTCTGGGAGTCCATAGACCCGTGAGCCTAAATGGTGAGGAAGTAGAAATTCAAATGGTGAGAACCTTGGGGGATCCTTCAAAAAAAAAAAAAAAACTCAAACCTTAACTAAAGTCAATCAATTAAAACCTTAGTCCGAGTCATGAACCTCAGTCGGATAAACCTCAGCCCGAGTCATAAACCCTAGTCCAGTCTAGCCAAACCCTAATCCGAGTCATAAAATTCAGACCTAGTCAACCAACTAAACCTTAGTTCGAGCCTGACCAAGACAATCACCGAACCTTAGCCCGAGTCATGAATCTTAGTCGATTGAACCTTAGCCCGAGTCAGAAACCTTAGTCCAAGCTAACCAAACCCTAATCCGAAGTCGCATAACTTAGTCCAGTCTAGCCAAACCCTAATCCGAGTCGCATAACTTAGTCCAGTCTAGCCAAACCCTAATCCGAAGTCATAAAACTTAGACCTAGTCCGCTAACTAAACCTTAGTCCGAGTCATAAACCTTATACCAAGTCAATCAGCTAAACCTTAGCCTTAGTCGGCTGAACCTTAGCCCGAGTCATAAACCCTAGTCCAAGCTAACCAAACCCTACTCCGAGTCGTAAAACCTAGTCCAAATTAGCCAAACCCTAATCCGAGTCATAAAACTTAGACCTAGTCTCGCCAACTAAACCTTAGTCCGAGTCATAAACCTTAGACCAAGTCA